>CM077029.1:89722061-90972061 GCA_039090855.1 Macrothele yani | reverse complement strand
TGTTATCGATTATCACATCACAATTTCCGGGGCTCAAATTCTCTTGTTCCAGCCGCGTTCGGTCCACTTTTCAGATAACAAATATAGTCGTTCGAGCTCATTTCAGCCCATTTACTAACCTCGAGTAAATTCGTTTCAGCTGGTTAAATTGTTAAATGCCTGTCATGTGAGCGATAAAATTTGGCTTATCACATCATAATATCGTTTGTAAAATGTTATAATCGATAAAATTTACAGAACTTTTTATCGATAATCACATCCTACAGACGATGTGATAATCGATAAAGTTTCGATTATCACATCATAATAGTCGTAACGGGATTTCTGTTGTATCTCTACGTACACAAGACAGAGAACCACGAATGAAATACACAGTCGCATCAGAATAATATGACCACCTGCCTAATAATGGGAACAACCACCCTTTGCCCAGATGAGAGCGGCGAAGGTTAGGAAGGTTGCCAAAGATACACGTGCCCATTCGGACTGCACCAGAGCACGGAGGCTCAGAGATGAAGTGGTTGTGGGTCGGCACGTCGAACCTGTCGATCCAAATAGTCCCACAAGTGCTCTATGTGACTGAAGTCGGGCGATTTTGCCGGCCGAGAGAGAACGGAGACATCGCTGTCATGTTCCTGGAAACAGTAACGCACCCTCTTAGCGACATGGAACGGCGCATTGTCCTGTTGGTAGACACCATCACCACCTGGGTAAACGTCCAACATGAAGGGATACATGTGGTCTGCGAGGATGGACAAGTAGCCATTTGCGTTCAGGGAGCAATCCAGTGGTACCAGCGGTCCCTGGTCATACTAGGAAAACATCCCCCAGACATACACACTGCCACTGCCACCGCCAGCTTGTACTTGACCGACAAGCGTGTCCGGATGTTGATACTCGTGTGTCTGACACCGCACCCACCACCGTTCGCCACTTCTGAGGAATAGAAACCTCGATTCATCGGAGAAGGTAACCTTTCCCCACTTCTGTGGAATAGAAACCTCAATTCATCGGAGAAGGCAACCTTTCAACACTCTTCCACTGTTCAATGATGGTAGTCCCATGTGAACTGCATGCGTCGTTGCTGATGGACCTGGATTAGCATGGGCGCCCTGATGCGCCGTCGACTCCGGAAACCCATGCGTAACAGGGTTCGCTCTACTGTTATCGGGGACACGTACCTGGGTGCCCCACCGTTCATTTGCGTGGTAAATTGCTGCACTGTTGCGCGTCGATTGCCCTTTTCCAATCGACGGAGACGACGTTCTCCTCTGGGGTCGATAGCATTTGGGGATCCATAGTTATGACGTCGCGCGGTGATCGGTGTGCCAGCGGTCCATTCTTGGTACACCCTTACTACAGCACCTCGCGAACAGCCCACTAAGTCTGCTAGTTCTAAGATGCTTCTACGCTTGGCGCTGTAGCCGATGACCGTTCCTTTTTTAACGTCTGTCAAATCACTACCTCTGCATGTCGTGCTCACGTTACGCACTATGGCTCATCTGTCCTGGCCGGCCGCTTATATCTCCGTGTGGTCAACCTTGTCACGTTCACTCTGACGCGCCTGGGCGAGTACACTGTGATTCTGGGGGTGGTCGTATTATTTTGATACGACTGTGTAATTGTTTCTTTGTTCTTCCATATTTCTTCTTCAACAGTTTCCTTTATTTTCCTTGCCAATCTCTAGCTTTTGCACTGGAGGTTGATGACATAAACAGGTGACTCGTTAAATACTTGATCAATTATATCAAGGGAAATGTAGTAAATGCTTTCTTAAACACTAATAACACGGTTTCGAAGAAATTACAATAAGTTTACAACATTTGCTTTTCAACAAGTCCCAAGCCCGATAGCTTGATCACACATGCCACACCCATCACTCAGGTAATGACCTATTATATTTCTCTTCCTGCTTTGACTGTCAGAAAATTGGCGGAACGTAAACTCTTGGGTGGTCTGACGTTACGTTAAGAGAAGATATTGAGAAGTGAAATAATTTAAATAAGAACAACGACCAAAATGAAATGTCAAATTAGATCATATACGCCATACCAGTTATTTTAGTAAAACACTTTGCAGCCCTCACCGTCTTCTTAAACACACTTATGTCTGGCTTTCATTCATCAAGATTTGAAAAAAAAATTCTAACCGCTTTACAAATGTGTAAAACTACTCAACTAGTGCAGCACCACAAGAATTTTTAGCACGTCTTTTGTAAAAAAAGATCGTGCTTATTTATGTTATCGGTTTGTCCGTCCGTCCGCCTGTATCCACACTATCTCTGCAACTATTAGTCCGATTTAAAAAAAAAATTTTGCATTCGAAAGCTTGAAATATGCGAATGATGATCCTTCATTTCGTTTGTTTTTTTTACGATGTACAATTACGCCGCTAGAGGGCGTAAATGCAGATGATGTCGAATTCAAAAATACGTTTTATTCCACATAGTTGCTTCTAAACATCCAATTGAAAAAAATATTTTATCTTTCGATTCTATTTATGTCGAAGAGTATTTTGGATATAGTTTCTTTTTCAAATTATGCATAGATTTTCCGTTAGGGGGCGTAAAAATAAATTGCATTTTTCCGATAACTCTTCTTCTAAAACTCTGATTTGAAAAAAAAAATTCAGAGGATACATCTCCTGATGCGCAATCTTTTGCGTATAATTTCAAATTCTTGGTAAAGAATACTTTGGCCACCACGGGGCGTAAGTGTTAATTTTCGCTTCTGATCTATTTGCCATAAAATCTGAGCTTCTAAAATATCGATTGAAAAAATTCTTTCATGGACTGATGCCACTCATATCGATAAACCTGTTCGGAAGATTTTCTTTCTAAAATATTCCACAGTTTCTCCGCCAGGGGGCGTAGATGTATATCCTGTTTTTGTCAATCTCTCGACTTCTAGGAGTCCGATTTGAAACATTCCTTCTTTGTTGGATAGTGTTTTCCGTGTGACATGTGTTTCATATAATTTCAAAATTTTCAAGTAATTCATAGACTTTCCGCCAGAGGGCGTAAAGGTAAATTGCAATTTCCATTATATCTCTGCTTCTAAAACTCCGAACTGAAAAATTCTTTCTGCGCCGGATACAGCTCCTGATGGGAAATCGTTTGTACATAATTTCGATTTTTTTAAAAAAAAGGGTTTGGCCACCAGGGGGCGTAAACCTTAATTTCCGGTTCTGATGTATTTGCAGCAAAATATGAGCTTCTAAATTCTCGATTGAAAATAACATCGTTTGTAGACGGATACTACTCATGTCGACAAACCTTTTAGAAACAATTTCTTCTTAAAATAGTGCACGGTTTCTACGCCAGGGGGCGTAGATGTATATCTTATTTTTGTCAATATCTCGACTTCTACGAGTCCGATTTAAAAAATTCCTTCTTTGTTGGATAGTGTTTCCAATGTGACATGTTTTTCCTATAAATTCAAAATTTCCAAGTAATTCATAAACTTTTCGCTAGGGGGCGTAAAGGTAAATTGCGTTTTCCCCTATATCTCTGCTTCTAAATCTCCGATCTGAAAAATTCTTTCTGCACCGGATACAGCTCCTGATGGGAAATCGGTTGCACGTAATTTCAAATGTTTGTAAAAAATTGTTTGGCCACCAGGTGGCGTAAGTCTTAATTTCCGCTTCTGATGTATTTGCAGCAAAATATGAGCTTCTAAAAACTCGATTGAAAAAAGTCTTTTGTGGACCAATACTACTCATGTCGACAAACATTTTAGGAACATTTTCTTCTTGAAATAATGCATGGTTTCTACGCCAGGGGCGTAGATGTATATCTTATTTTTGTCAATAGCTCTACTTCTAAATATCCGATTTGAAAAATTCCTTCTTTGTTGGATAGTGTTTCCGATGCGAAATTTTTTTCTATAAATTCAAAATTTTCAAGTAAATCATAGACTTTCCGCTAGGGCGCACAATGGTAAATTGCGTTTTCTGCTCCTAAAACTCCGATTTGAAAAATTCTTCCTGTATCGCATACAAGACCTGACGGAAAATATTTTTCGCGTAATTTCTAATGTTTGGTAAAGAATGGTTTGGCCACCAGGGGTCATAAGTGTTAATTTCTACTTCTGATATATTTGTAGCAAAATCTGGGCTCCTGGAAACTCGACTAAAATTTTTTTTCTTGGACCGATACCGCTCATATGGATAAACCTTTTGTGAATACTTTCTTCCAAAAATAATGCATGGTTTTCCCAACAAGGGACGTAAAGTCACATCTCATTTTTGTCGATAACTCTGCTTCTAAGAGTTCGTAAGCTCACGATTCCGTTTACAGCAATATCTGAGGGATTAAAACCCCGATTGAAAAACTTCTTTCTTCCGTCAGATACTATTGCTTTCTATACCGGTTCCATTGACTTTGAATAGCTTTGATAAATTTAATTTGCGTCAGAACGGATTCAAAAGACGTGCTTATTACACCCGAAAATTCGGTGTCATCTTTCTTGTTTCTTCTCTCTTAGGTGAACACTGCAAGACACATTTCTGTGTTGGAAAATCCGTGGCTGACAGAAACATACTCACTGAAAAATAATTTTCCAAGCCCATAGCGTGGAAACAGAACTTTTTAATCCCAAGGGTTTTGCAAAGATCACCTTTATTAACTCATCACTCAAAGGGTTTGAGATTTCCAAAATATTAACACCTGTGTCACGCATCGAGGTAACTCATATTATTTATAGCATTTCAATCTTCTAATAACGATGCTACATAACGACTAAATATGCCACTCATATCTGCACTAGAGGTGTGTTGTAGAACCCCAGACCGAATTATCTCTATCTACTTTTCAGCTGATACTCTTACGAGACTCCTATATATTTGTTGTCAATCAGCATAACTTTTCTAGAGAGTTCATAAAAACTATGAGTATCCATATCTCTGTTCTTATCCTATACTCCACAAAATGTTTCATTATACAAAGTCCGATCAAAAAGTATTTGACCGCATATTTTCTCCTAAACTATTGGGTTGTCGGAAAAGTCATGACGTATTTTGGCACCCGATGGCGGTTGAGCGGTTTTGGTAGTACTAGAAATATGCGCAGCTCTGTGTTTGCTATGGCATTCGACAGGTGCCAGTTCTAGCTGCAGTCTAAAATGAATAGTGAGCGATTTGGTTGATTTGCGGAGATTTGACATCAAGTTGAAGATGGAAGACCAAACTGTGCATTTTCGCCATATTTTACTGTTTTAATTCCGTAAAGGGAAGAACGCGCGTCAAGCTTGTGAAAAGTTGCGTACAGTGATAATGCTCTACAAGAACGTCAGCGCCAGCGGTGGTTCGCAAAATTCCGTGCTGGTAATTGTTACCTCAACGATGTTCCTCGGTCCGGGAGGCCAACCGAGGTTGATGACGACCAAATCAAGGCATTGATCGAGTCAAACCCACGTTACACGACACGAGAGATTGCAGACACATTGCACATCCATCATTCAAGCGTTCACGACCAGCTGAAGAAGCTGGGATTCGTAAGCAAGCTCGATGTGTGGGTTCCTCGTGAACTCAAAGAAGCTCAATTGACGGCGCGTATAAACATCTGCAATATGCTCCTTAAGCGTGAGGAAAACGATCCTCTTTTGAAGCGACTGATAACTGGTGACAAAAAGTGGATTGTGTACAACAATGTGCTGCGCAAAAGGTCTTGGATCCGAAGTGCTGCTTCGCCTCAAACGACATTCAAAGCAGACATTCATCAGCGGAAGGTTCTGGTCACAATGTGGTGGGATTTTAAAGGTGTCGTGTTTTTCGAGCTCCTACCACGGAACCAAAGAATCAATTCGAATGTGTACTGACGGCAATTGGACAGTTTGAACGAATCCATCATCCAGAAACGTTCAGAGCTCGTTCATCGTAAAGGTGTTGTGTTCCATCACGACAACGCGAGACCACTCACAAGTTTGATCACCCGCCAAAAATTATTGGAGCTTAGGTGGGATGTGTTGCCACACCCAGCATACTCACTTGACCTTGCGCCGTCAGACTTCCACTTGTTTCGCTCTCTTCAACAGTCCTTGCGTGGTATAACGTTCAATTCAGATGAGGCTGTAAATCAGCACCTTGTACAGTTTTTCACCACGAAAGACAGGTCCTTCTATGAACGAGACATTCTGCAGCTCACTGAAAGATGGTAAAAGGTTATCGAACGAAACGGGCAATATATCATTGATTGATCTTTGTTCTTTCTATCAATAAATGACCTTTGCAAAACATGGTTAAAATACGTCATGACTTTTCTGACAACCCAATAGGTAGAACACAGCGCAGAGACTCGGTCGCGTTCGACTTTGGACTACAGCGCGTATGAGTGAGTTTTTGCCACGCTGTCGGCTGGCTCATTTGGTGCCTGGAAGTGAAGGTATGGTGTCGCGAACTCCGTCTTATACTGCAATGACTGAGCGATTTGAGCAAATAATCTGCATCAAATTTTGCCACACGTCAGCTAAAACAATTTTAATGATTAGCCCAATCGTCCCAATGAAAGAGTCCAAAGTCTCAAAGATTTGAAGACACAAAGAATATCAAGAAGAACGTGACGTAACACATATTAGCGATCCCTAAAAATGACTTTAGAAAATGTTATGATTAGTGAACAGACCGCTTAACCAAGTATGTAGTGTCAGAAGGTGTTTACTTTGAAGTTAGCTAGGACAGCAACACAATAGGCAACTTAGATTTTCAAAGAGTATCTGATCTAAGGGTAAGATATCTTGATACCCTTAGATAACTTGTATGCAATCCCATGCTTCTTTTCTCCTTTAAACATGTCTTTTCTAGACGTGATTCAGCACATAAACATCTTCAAGCACCAAATGATAGTATATTCAAAACACAACAAAGAACTTTAGTGTTCGCATCACAGCAACAGTCCCTTATTAACAGTTTTAACAGATTAACACATGCATTCCACCACATTAGTCCTGTTCCAACTTGCAACGAATTAGCAGTCCAGTATCAACGCCACTGACTCCTAGAGAGACTCTCTGTGGACTAGTGACGTTTCCACTGATGGACTCCATGTATCTTCACGAGATCTGTGGCAATGTTGCACAGGGTGATTCATAAAGAAGTATACAGTTTCAACGCACTATGAAATAAGAACAATGTAAGATATTTTATGTTACCTGTAACAGAATTGTAGGGGAATGTTTCAAGTTTTTTTAGAGATAGTCACAGATGTTCTATTTGTTCACCCTTAGTCACACGACACACATCGAGCCGGTAATTCATTTCCTCCCAAACGCGAGGTAAGATATCTGAATCAAGTGCAGTGATAGTGGCTGTGATACGCTGTGAGATTTTGCAAACATCTGCACTTTGTATGGAATCATTTTCACCTTCTTTCTCAAAATTCTCCAGACAGTGGGCTGTGAAATCTGCACTTCACGCCTCACCCTCCGCGTTGATTTTCGCGGGCTTCGTTGAATGGCGGCGCAAACACTATCGACGACTTCTTCCGACCCACGCGGTCGTTCAGGACTTTTAATTTTGCACAAACAGTCGTAGTTTCAAATTTTTTATGCCAATCGCAGAAAGATTTTCTGGTTGGAGGTTCTTTTCCGAATCGTGATCGAAAATGCCGTTGCACAACAGTTACAGATTCCGTTTTGCTCAATTCAAGAACACAAAACGCCTTTTCCACTGCAGACGCTGCCATTTTGACTGACTAGTCACGTGACACGCGCGTTATCGCTACGTCACTTCCCTCAGTAGCGGGTCACAAACTTCATGAGTACATCTACCTAACGGTTCGCAGTAGTGGTCCGTGTCTTCAACTGTTGCTGTTTTACAGCATCTGGAAACTGTATACTTCTTTATGAATCACCCTGTATATTTTACGCTGATTCGATCTATCGTTAACATTACGGTCATTTGTAAAAGTTTAAGACCAGGTGATTTTTTTTTCAATTTTCATTGTTATATTTAAACATATAATTATCTGGAAGATATATTCCAAATATATACACAAATCATATTCACTCTTAAAGACTGTGTTTAACAAAAAAGGCTCAAAATTATTCAGATTAGTATGTGGCGTTTGCATCTCACGTCACCATTTTATGTGCACCATTTATCAAGAAACCGCAAGCGAAAAGAATCACATTAATTTCTGGTATAATTCAATACAAACCTTCATTTTGTGTCTAAATTTTATGTCCCCATGAGCTATCTATGAGAATAGACTATGTCAGCATTGACTAGACGTAATGCCGGAAATATGAACTCTTTGCACGTTTGTTTCATGAGCTGATTCGCTCTCCCACCCTCGAGTGCACCCGCACCGCGCTGTCTCCGAGTGTTATGAAGAATATGCATTGTCGTATTAATATTGCCAGTACGTATATGTTACTTATGTATGCAAGTAAATCACTGACATTAACAAAACTGCAGAATTGAAATAATATTTACCAGAAGGAATATGAACATTTCTTACATTGATAGTCTTAAAATACGCCATTCACGGTGAAGAGGGGGGGGACGTTGAGTAACCTTTTACTAGTTGAATAGAGCAATGTATCCAATTCTTGAGTTAATCCAGATGTTTACACAACTTGACAAACAATATTGCACAAGGTTGAGACAGAAGTATAGACAAACAAGGATATTTTCGAATGATAATTAACAAGAAAGATGACACCGAATTTTAGGGTGTAATAAGCACGTCTTTTGAATCCGTTCTGACGCAAATTAAATTTATCAAAGCTATTCTAAGTCAATGGAACCGGTATGGAATACAATAGTATCTGACGAAAGAAACAAGTTTTTCAATCGGGTTTTTAATCCCTCAGATATTGCTGTAAACGGAATCGTGAACTTACGCCTTCTGGTTGCAGACTTGTGCGTTAAGACAAATATGAATTTATATCAGAAACAATTCGCACCGGAAACGCTCTCCAACACTGAAATAATTTTTCAAATCGGAATCTTAGAAACAGAGATATCGACAAAAATAGGATGTGACTTTACGTCCCTTGGTGGGAAAACCATGCATTATTTTAGGAAGAAAATATTCTCAAAAGGTTTTTCCATATGAGCGGTATCGGTCGAAGAAAAAAAAATTTAGTCGAGTTTTCAGGAGCCCAAATTTTGCTACAAATACATCAGAAGCAGAAATGAACACTCATGACCCATGGTGGCCAAACCATTCTTTACCAAACACTAGAAAGTATGTGAAAAATATTGTCCATCAGGTCTTGTGTGCGATACAGGAAAACATTTTAAAAACCGGAATTTTAGAAGCAGAAATAACGTACAAAACGCACTTTACCTTTGCGCCTCCTAGCGGAAAGTCTGTGATTTACTTGAACATTTTGAATTTATAGGAAACACATTTCGCATCGGAAACACTATCCAACAAACAAGAAATGTTTCAAATCGGACGCCTAGATGTATATTGATAAAAATAAGATACACATCTACGCCCCCTGGCGTAGAAACCATGCATTATTTTAAGAAGAAAATGTTTTTAAAATGTTTGTCGTCATGAGTAGTCTACAAACGACGTTTTTTTCAATCGACATTTTAGAAGCTCATATTTTGTTGCAAATGCATCAGAAGCGGAAATCAAGGTTTACGCCCCCTGGTGGCCAAGCCATTTTTTTTACAAAATTAGAAATTATGTGCAAACGATTTCCCATCAGAAGCTATATCCGGTGCAGAAAAAAATATTTCAAATCGGAGATTTATAAGCAGAGATATAGGGGGAAACGCAATTTACCTTTACGCCCCCTAGCGGAAAGTCTATGAATTACTTGAAAATTTTGAAATTATATGAAAAGCTTGTCACACTGAAAACACTATCAAACAAAGAAGCAATTTTTTTTCAAATCGGACTCCTAGAAGTAGAGATATTGACAAAAATAAGATGTACATCTAAACCCCTGGTGGAGAAACTGTGGAATATTTTAAGAAGAAAATATTCTGAAAAGGTTTATCGATGTAAGTGGCATCAGTCCACGAAAGAATTTTTTCAATCGATATTTTAAAAGCTCAGATTTTGTGGCAAATACATCAGAAGCAAAAATTAAGGCTTACGCCCCCTGGTGGCCAAAGTATTCTCTACCAAAAATTTGAAATTATATGCAAAAGATTTTCCATCAGGAGGTGTATCCGCTGATAAAAAAAGTTTTCAAATCGGAGTTTTAGAAGAAGAGTTATCAGGAAAAATGTAATTTATTTTTATGCCTCCTAGCGGAACATCTATGCGTGATTTGAAAAAGTAATTATATCTAAAATACTCTTCGATATAAAAATAATCGAAATATAAAAGGTTTGTTTCAATCGGATGTTTAGAAGCAAATATGTGGAATAAAACGTATTTTTGAATTCGACATCATCTGCATTTACGGCCTCTAGCGGCGAAATTGTACATCGTAAAAAAATCGAAATAAAGGATCATCATTAGGATATTTCAAGCTTCCCAATGAAAAAGGAATTTTTTAAATCGGACTGATAGTTCTAGAGATATCGTGGGTACAGACGGACGGACAAACGGAATGACGGGCGTACGGACGGACGGACAAACCGGTAACATAAGCACGATCTTTTTTTACCAAAGACGTGCTAAAAACGACATTGAGTACTTACTAGCAGTCGTTCATATCGCGGCAATGCATTTCGGTGCCTCTGCACCAACTTCAGGCCGGTGGAACTCAATTGCTGTTCGCATGACAGGCAGGCTATGAGTCTCCTGGTAGCTGGTGATTAGGTATACTGGTTGTCTATTCCATACGTCACATATTGGGCGAATCAACAAACGATGGGAGGGGGGAATTGTTACCTATCTCCCACACATTTGCAACTTAGTTGATGTTTTCGTCAATTATGGTTGGAGCGATGTGTTTCCTATTTTTTCTTCAGTTGTTTTTTTCAAGATCTATCAGCAGTTTCCAAGGTAGAGGTAGATCAATGCCATTGTACTTGTTACAGTTCAGTTCACTAGTTTTTTCAATTAATATGGCCTCAGCGTATCGCAAACGTTTTTCGGTACACTGTCTGTTTACTATTTTAACATTTTCGAAATCTGGTTCTACATGGTTGCTTCTGCAATAATCTATTAACACTGTTTTATTTTCGTTCTTGCGCCAGTTGCTAATATGCTAACGTATTTTGCTTCCGCTCTGTGCCTACACATTGACGTCATATGCAAGAGCCAATGAGAGCGTAGATCGCTAATGGACCCAACCTAAGAGATATCTAAGAATCTTGCAGCATCTATGGGACCTCTGTGTTTGTATGTCTAATTTTTTTGGTTATAACATGTTCTAAATTTCATTCTATAGAATGAAATAGTTAATTTTTTTACGAATGAACTTCTGTTGGCTTTCTGCCGTAATCATGGTAAATTCGACTACCAACATAATCACAAATGGTGAACCGGACTTAAACACGCCAATATTCCCACAACAGCAGATGTAGAATCGAGAGAGTTTCGCCATTTCTTTGTGTGAGTATGAATGTAATCGAATATTTACATTTCTTGGCAATATTTCTCTTAACGTTGGATATACAAGGGAGAGTCCAAACGAAAACCTTAAATAATTTTTTCTCACAATTTATTGAACAAAAGTGGTACACACTTGTATCATTTTTCAATGTAATCTCCATTTTGTTCAATACAAGTTCTCCAGCGCTTACAAAGTGCATGGATTCCTGTAGAAAAAAATTCATTTCGGTTGAGTACGCAGCCACTCATGCACCACTTGCTGCACCTCTTCATCGGACCTGAAAGTCTTCGCATCTTTGAATGGTCCAAAGATGTGGTAATCTCTTCGGGCAATGTGTGGTGAATAGAGTGGATATGGAAAACACTCGAAGTGCAGGTCCTGTATGGTTGCATACATTGCACGGGCAGTATGAGGCCGAGTTGTCATGTTGCAACAAGACACCAGTACTTAGAAGTCCAACGTCGTTTGGATTTGATGGCAGGTCGAAAATGATTCCTGATAAGATCTGCATACGTGTCACTGGTTACAGCGTTCCCCCTGGAGATGTAGTGTTCCAAATTTACGCCTCGTTCATTCCAAAAGAAAGTCAGCATAACCTTATTTACAGTTGGCTGCGCGCGGAACTTCTTCTGGTTTGGTGAGGACGAATAGCGCACTTCCTTGCTCGCTCTCTTGGTTTCTGACTGATGACAGTGAACTTAGGTTTCATCTCCAGTAACAATTGTAGGAAGTCATCACCTTCTGCTTCAACGCGACGCAAAAGTTCTTCACAGGCATCCACACGTCGTTGTTTCAATACTGGAGTCAGCTGGCGTGGCATAATCACGCTGAACCATGACTGATGACCTTGCAGACACTTTGTTGAACTGGAGCACATCATGAATGATGGGGTGCACTGAACCATGACTGATGTTCAAAAGCGCGGCTATTCCATTCACCGTCACTTGGCGATTACCCATCACAATGCCTTCTGCTCTAATGGACTCTGGGGTGTCACTACTCTGAGTGCCTGACCCGGTCGAGAAAAATCTGTTATAGTACTCACGCCGTTTCGGAACTTCCTAGTCAATTCGTACATTTGATGGAGTGACTGAAATGCATCACCCTACAGCAACTTTATTCGACGGTGAATTTCAATAGATTTCACTCTTTCACTACTCATAAAACGGATGATAGAAGGTTGCTCCTCTTTGGTGCATATCTCAAGTGGGGCTGCCATTTTTATACCGCTACAGTGACGTCACTAAGTTTGTTTGCACCGTGCCACCACCTGTAAGAAATGTTTTTAGTCATTGGTAACAATATTGCAAAGTTACAGGACAATGACACTCTATTTTGAAGTTTAATCGCACTTTTAAGGTTTTCATTTGACTCATGTGATACATTCTAGTGCTTTCGAATTATAATATCATTTTGCTCTGCGCGATTGTTATTTTGAATTATGGCTGAAATTTCCGCAGTTCGAATTCCAGTATATAATTGCGATGATCCAGCCTTATGGTTTAAAATGTGTGATAGCAAGCGGTTTTGCAACATAACCATAAATACTTGGCTTGGCACCCCTTATTTCGAATTTCTGTCTGAATATGTTGCGGTGTAATGAAAATGAGCAATTACCGGTACTCACTGGGTATTTCTTTACAGTAAACGTACTTGATAGTTTTAATCAAAGCTTCTGCATTGATTACTGTTTTTCTCCTACCTTATCTTTCAAACCAACCTAAAGATTATCCATGGTATTAAGCTGCCAGGCCATTCGAGAATAGTGGTCTTCAAATTAGTCAGAAAGTTATTCGTTATTTTGGATCTGTAGTATGAAGAACCGTCGTGTATCAATGCAGAGCATTCTTGAATATTCATAGGAAATGCCTGTTTATTCTGTAACATTTCCGCAGACCTAGATCCGTTTATGGTTGTCTTGGACTGGATGAAATATAGAAGAGCAGCGCCATATTTTGACCTAGTACCCCATTACATCTGGCCTGGTGTATGTCTCATGGTAGCAACTGTGTATCTCTTATCAAATCTCTTGCCTTTTGGCACACAACATGTCACGTATGCGATGTAAAATCGATTCATCTTAAGGAAAATAATTTACTCTTCTCAGCAGTCTAAGGTTCATACTCCAAGCATATTCTAATCTCTTTTTTCCATAACGGAAGTTAGTAGAGGCTTACGGCAGGTTTGAAAGACTTTATTCCAAATTCTTTGCTTAAAAGTCTCGAAGCGGTGCTGGAACTTCTGTTCCCTTATAATGCAGAGTCACTTTGATCTTCTTGTAGAACTCCTTTGGGGAGCACATAAAGATTTTGTCATATGGCATGGCCCCAAACAGACAGTTAGTCATACCACTGAGACCCTGAGATGGCGTAGTATGTGCGTTTAAATCTCAGTACTCTATATAGATAATCCACAAAACTCCTTTTTTTATTAACACTACCAAAATCTCGGGTGAAATCTGAACTATTGAAATAAACACTGACATTTAAATCGTTTTATGATATTTCGAAAGAATGTTGAATCTCCTAGAGAAGTTTGTGGGAAACTTAGGTATCGTCCCCATAGACAGATCTTCTTTTTTTTTTTTTTAATTGGGATTTGACCACCACTGGCTCCAGGAAAGGGAGCGATCCAGTACCGCAAGACAAACACAACATCCGTGCCTCATTGGGATTCAAACCCGGACCCATCTCGGACGAATGGTCATAAGCCAGCGCTTATACCACTGCGCCACCAGCGGGCCAGGTCTTTTTAAAACTCAACTGTATGACGTGCCACTGACATTATGAGAAGAAAAATTCTATTATAAGGAACATTATGGAAAACATTTTATTTACATGCCTCTATCCGATATAAGGGATGTAAGGTCAGGTGATGCGTAATATCACAGCCACTCCTTGACAAATGTCAACCCCGTCTTCTCGTGGTGCATCCTGTTCCCACTAAAGGGGCTCTGACGACCGCCAATAGCGGTATAACTATACCATCGGGATAAGAGGAAATGCTATCCCACACTCACCAACTCGCTTGGCCAGCGTGGTGAGTTATGGCCAAACCCCTCCAAAATGATTCCACAACTTAAATCTTGGCCCTCAGTCTCCGGCAGCTGGAATGTACCTGGCCAAGGCAGCGGCCAGTGCGACATGAAGGCAGAGGGTGCTAAGAATCCCCGGAGGACCGCACTAGGGTGCCATCTGATGCTGACCTTGGCTACGTATAATGAACGCTTCCTATCATCTGATTCAAGACTTCTTGAATTGGAAGAGGAACTACAAAGGATCAAGTGGGACATCGTCGGGCTAAGTGAGGTAAGGAGAAAAGGAGAAGATCTCATTGAATTGAAAAGTGGACATCTCTTCTACTATCGTGGGCCAGATACTGGCAGAACTAGTGGTGTTGGATTTATAATAAACAAGAAACTGAAGGATAAAGTTGTAGAAGTTGAACGTTCCTCTGACAGAGCTGCACGACTCGTTATCCAACTCTCGAAAAGATACCAGGCTCAGATTATTCAAACGTATACACCCACCACAAGTCATCCTGAAGAAGAAATTGAAGAATTTTATGAGGAAATTCGTCATCTAAATAATAAAGGTAAGCAGCACTTGAAGATAATTATGGGAGATTTCAATGCAAAAATAGAGCAACGGCAACAGAATGAAACTTCAGTAGGTAATTCGGTCACGGCAACAGAAACCAGCGAGGAAATACTCTCGTTGAGTTTGCAGAGGCAGAAGGGTTTTTCATCTTGAACTCCTTCTTCAAGAAAAAGCCACATAGGTAATGGACATGGAGACATCCAAATGGGACGACAAGTGAAATTGATTTTATTATGTGTAACAAAAAATTCGTCATAGAAGACTGCAGTGTGTTAAACAAGTTCAACACAGGTATGACCATTGATTGGTGAGATGTAAGATACACCTCAACACTAAACTTGAACGTAGCAAGCTCATAAGACAAACAAAATGTATTGACATAACCAACCTTAAAAAACACCATAATACCTTCAAGTTGGAACTGAAGAACAGATTCTCTGCTTTAGAAGGCCTAACATTGAAGGAAGTGGATATTTTTGAAGTTAACAGAAAAGTAACCAAAGCTCTTGTAGAAACAGCAACAAAATTAGCTGGGTCTAAGAACAAGTTGCATGTGAACAAATTATCAGGAAAAACCAAAATGTTGATGCAAAAAAGAAGAGAGATGAGGACAACTAAAGAAGATGTGACTTCCAAAAAGGAATATATAAAGCTATGCAAGACAGTGCGAAAAAGTATCACTGAAGACGTAAGAAAATTCAACTGTGAACTAGTGAGGAAAGCAGTTGAAAACAACCAAAGCCTAAAGATAGCAAGGGGACATCTCAGTAAGGGAAGAAAACAGATTATGGCACTGAGAAAAGAAGATGGTTCTGTAACAAGAAATAGAAGCGAAATTTTGACAAGAGTGAAAGATTTCTACTCCAAATTATATAAAAGGGGTGATGTATGAACTCCAGACATCATGAAAGGTACCAGTACCAGTGTTCCTCCAGTCCTTCTAGCAGAAGTTGCACATGCAATCAAGAACATGAAGTGAGGGAAAGCTGCAGGAGAAGATGGAATTACTGTAGACATCATACAAGAAGCAAGTGGAGAAATCGAAACAGTACTCGCCCAAATTTTCACTGGATGCCTTAATGAAGGGAAGATTCTTGAGGATTGGAACACCGCTACAATGATCCTGCTACATAAAAAAGGTGACATTGAGGATCTCGGGAACTACAGACCTATCAGCCTCCTATCAGTGGTTTATAAAATCTTCACTAAAGTTCTTTAACACCGCTTGAAGGTAACACTGGACATGGCTCAACCGAGAGAACAAGCTGGATTCAGGAGTGGCAACAGCACAATATATCATATCCACGTACTGAGAGAACTAATTGAAAGAGCGAGGGAATGTGAACTTCCATTGTGCATGGCTTTTATCGATTATGAAAAAGCCTTTGATTCGGTGAAACCATCAGCAGTTACAATGGCTCTGAAATCCTGCGGTATTGAAGTTGCATACATTAATATTATTAATAACATCTATGAAAATGCAAGTGCAACTATTCGGCTGTTTGAAAATACAACACACATAAAAATTGAAAAGGGAGTGTGACAGGGTGATACCATATCTCCGAAGCTCTTTAATGCCACATTGGAGGGTGTCTTTCAGTCGCTGAGCAGGGAAAACAAGGAGATACAGATTAATGGAAATTATCTAACCCACCTTCGTTTTGCTGATGATAGTCATTTTTGCAACTACCCCATCAGAGCTGCAGAGTATGATCCAGGAACTTGCTGACAAGAGTAAAGAAGTGGGACTAAAAATGAACTTTCAGAAGACAAAAGTGATGTTCAATGCTTTTACAAGAAATGAAGATTTATCGATTGATGGAGAAAAGCTGGAGATAACAGGCACGTACGTTTATCTTGGACAGCAGATATCAAGTGAGGGTCACATTGATGAAGAAATTAATCGGCGTACAAAACTTGCCTGGAGAGCTTTTGAAAGAAACAGCATAATTTTCAAGAGCAATATGCCATTATGTCTTAAAAGAAAAGTGTTTGATCAATGCATCCTTCCAGTGCTTACGTATGGTGCCGTGACGTGGACCTTAACTAAAATAGACATACAAAAGCTGCAGACAACTCAAAGCTGCATGGAGAGGTGCATGCTTGGTGTAACCAGGAGAGATAAGAAGAGGACTCGTAGATCCGAAAAATGATAAGAGTGGAAGACATCATGATCAGAGTTAAATCCCTGAAATGGCAATGGGCTGGACATACTGCCAGAAGGACAGATCATCGATGGACAGCCGAAATTTTAGATTGGATTCCAAGGGACAGGAAAAGACCTAGAAGAATACCACATGGGAGATGGGTGGATGAAATTCGAAAGTATGCGGGAGTGACATGGAGGAGACTGGCACAAGATAGACCGTTGTGGCGGAAACTTGGGGAGACCTTCGTCCAGCAGTGGATTGATAATGGTTGACAATGATGATGATGATTGTCCGATATAAAGAAATGAGCATTGCAATGAATCTTCATCACCACAAATATGAATATGTATTTACTCCATCTACAGGAAAAATTGTCTTCATGAACATCTAGACAATACGTTAAAATGTTTAATCTTCTCACCAAATTCTCCAATGAAAACAAATTTCCCATTTTGTCTTTAGAAACAGAGGTATGACAAATATGTAAATATAAATTTACATCTAATGAGAACATTTTGCGTTAGAAAAAGATTCAAGAATGAATCAATAAAAATTGTTCTTCTCGCTCTTCTTAGAGAAATATTACATTTCAGTGGAAATTAAATTCAGCAGTAAACGAAGGCCTAAAACTTCTACGGAGAACAAACTGTTTAGCATGATCTTCTTTAACAGTGTGTACAATACTTGTTAAAGGCAAAGTAGTCGAAAAAAGAAAACGAAACCAAAGAAGAATGATTTGATTAGGAATACGTTCTTGACACTTAATGGAATTTCTTGCACGAATCATGTTGTAGTCTCAAGATTTTTTTTTATGAAGACTCAATCCATTTATGAAAGATTCTGAATTCTCCAAATAAATGGATTTGCGAAATATACACAGAGACTTCTCTTGGTAAGACTGGAAGCAAAAAATATTCAAAAATGGTAGTGATCAAATAAATGAGTCTCTCTTTCGTGCCCTTTCTCACGAGAGCAACAATTAAACACTAATTTAATTAATATTCTGGGCATCAAATGAACTTATTTAAATATTCTTTCGTGTTCGAAGTGCAGTTGAATACGAAAGCAGGGAAATAAACCAAGGAGATCTTGAAAATGACTTGAGTAGGATGCGGAGGACATTTCTGAACTAATCCCTCCTCAAATTAGCATGCGACGAAATAAGAAATATATTAAATAAAATGATAGGATCAATGGATTTCTTATAATTTGCACTGAATGAGCCAAAAGAATTCCCGAAAATAGTTTGCCTGTACCGATATCTTTCTTATGCCAGAAAGAAATGAAAACATATCATATAAAAGACTGCTGCTCGATCCCGTTGATTATACATGATTTTATTGGTATCCCTTGTGGAAACACAAGTTTGTCCGTGTCCCCTCACTCCGGAGTAAGTCGCTCTCCCAACTTAGCTACGCTGACAGAATGTCTCGCTGCAGATTTGTCGTCTTGACACATGTTTTCGCCTCTGTAGTACGTCACACCGCGTTCATTTAATGGAAACAATAAAATTATTTTTAGAAATACCACATGAAAATAACGTGCCCCCTTTATGTTGCAGGCACACTCCGAGATCATTCCTATCCAGGAAGGAAGTGAAATAAAGACAAAACCTTTTCAGGAAAAGTCCGATGGTAGAGTTCGTGTAAAGTGTGGTAAAAAGTTTCATGAATGGAACTAAGCAGATAAGGCTCTCCTTCTGCCAATCACAAATGTAAAAAGCATAACAAAAAACATACAGATTTTGTCAATCGGAAGGTGCTCTAGTCGTATATATACTCCTAATAATGCAGTAAGTGCGTCTACAATAGTTTTGGAAATTAAATCAGGTATTATGCACTGGGCTTGAAAAATGCAGTCGTCTGCTCATCTGCGACGAGTGAAAATTCTTAGTTGACGAGTAAAAAATTCAACAGAGCAGTTTAAACTCAATCGGCGCCGCCCCGGTGGCGCAGTGATATAAGCGATGGCCTCTGATCATTCGTCCGAACGGGGTCCGCGTTCGAATCCCGGTGAGGCATGGATGTTGTGTTTGTCTTACGGCACTGGCTCTCTCCCTTCCCTGGAAGCAGTGACCCTAAATTAGGGACGGACGACTGCTTATAGCCCATTGAGTTGCTCACGGCGGTCGTTAAACCTCCAAGTAAAAAAAAACTCAATCGGCAATTTTTTATACGCTATTATGCCTATTGTTGGATTCGTAAAACTATCAGTTTCTTAATAAAGTTTATTTTAATTCACAGAAGTGATGCGTGATTGTGCGGCAGCATGGGAAGCAGGTTCCTCCGCGAAGGAAATTGGACAGCAAATGCCGTGAGTCAAAACATCCGGGTCCGGTGCGCTTAACAAGGAACACGAGGCAAGAAGCCGCAACCCAGTAGAACGATTTCCCCAAACGTTGTGTGAAACGATAAGCAGTGTAAGAGTCACATGCGCCTCGCGAGCTGCTGTTTAGCCAATTGCTGTCGTAGATCAGAGGGCAAACACGAGAATCCGTGTTTCCGTGGAGCTGTTAGGAAAGTTCTAAAGCATTGAAATATTCTTGCATCATCTACTCTAGAGGGAGAAAACTGAGTTTGGTTATTATTAGGGCTGTCGGGTTTGATCGATTAATCGATCAATTTTTTTAGTCGCCGATTATTTTCTTGTATTTTTTAATCGCTGATTATTTTCTTCTTCCTATTAATCGGTCACTTAAAAAATTAGTACAAAAATAAAATTCAGGAACTTCCAAAAAAATGCATATAGTTTGTGCTTGTGTCTTCACTTCTTGGAAAATAGCCTTTTCATGGCGATGGGAGTTTAAATCTAGCAGTCACCACTATCAGCAGGGATTCCATCGTTCATTGTGTGTCAGTATGCTAGTCTTCAAAGTCCAACGTCAATTCCGAACTTCCGCCTTTAACACTGTACTTGTCCTGCCAGCATTTCGTTAAGAGCTTCTGGACCTCGCGGTTTCCCCGTTCTTTTATTGCTGTGCGCTACGCTCGCTTCTCATATGGTGGTCTGTCAACACCATATGAGAAGCGAGCGTAGCGCACAGCAATAAAGCGCCTTGCAGTAGATGACACACTGTAATCGGGTAAATACGGTAGTAACTTTGACTGAAAGTGCCTTTCATGTGATGCTCTGACAGAAAGCTCCCAGGCTTTTTGCCAGTGCAGGTACGTCATCGACCACGGCTGCATGTCTCAGGGGTGAAATGTAGGTGACGGGTGCTGTGACCTTCACTGCCTCCTCTGTCCATGATCCATCACTCCTTACGTGTATTGAGAACGAATGACGGATGGCGACGATTCGTCGACAGGGAAGCCTACAGTGCGCATGCGCGGAACAAACATTACTCAGTTAAGATTGCGACAGTTTAAATGCAATATTTGCCGTAACACTGTGACGACATTTGTTTGCTTAACGTTGTCTGTACAGCTTGATTGATTGAGTAGCGCGCTGAATTAGTGCACTGTGCCACGTGACGTGCGTGTGTGTGTCAAAATGGGACCTACAAAGTTGTCTGGAGCACAAGGCAGAAAACGAAAAAAACAACAAGAGGCGGATAACGCAGTCCAAGATAAGCAGTGGCAAAAACTGGGATGGGTAAAGAAGGTGGATCCCTCAACCGCTGCGCTCCCACTACAGCAAGTGATTGAAAGTAAGCCATCTACATCAACACTTTTAGAAAATGAAAACGTTACTGAAGTAACTGAGAATATAACTGGTAGTGCTAGTGTGCATTCAGATGATTCTACACCTTATTTTAACCCGTCCTTTCCAACATTGAGTCCTTATGAAGGCGTACAGGAACAGGATTTGGAAGATGAACAAACCAAAATTCAACTTAATTTTAATGATCCCACAACATGGCCTGATTTGAATGACCATGTGCGAAGCTTGTTAGTTGAACACGGTCCAGAACAAAATACAAATGGTAATTTTCTTTTAACAATTAATGCAGAAAAAAGGCATTTTACGGGAAATTGTTTCCACAAAAAACTTTTGAATGGAGAAAATGTAGAGCGGGATTGGTTAATTTACAGTGAATCAACAAAAGTTGTTTATTGTTTCCCTTGCATGCTATTTAAAAAGCATTTGAAATCACGTTTGGCAAATCCAAAAGTGGGATTTTCTGAGTGGAAAAAATTACACCCTCGAATTTCAGAGCATGAAAATTCTGTAGAGCACCGTGAGTGCTGTTTCCTGGAAAATCTTTGAAAAAAGGATTAAAGAGGGCTGTGCAATTGATACTGAACTACAGCAAATGATTACAAAAGAAAAAGAGAAATGGCGGCACATTCTCAGAATCATTGTCGATTGCATTTTGTTTTGTTCAGTCAACAACTTGGCCTTTCGAGGTTCAAGTATAAAGATAGGTGAAGACAAATGTGGAATTTTTTTACATTTGCTACAGTTTGTTTCTCATTATGATAAACAGCTAAAAGAGTACATTACCATAGCCAAAGAAAAACAAGGAATTCCAAATTACCTTTCCCCAACAATTCAAAACGAGTTCATCAATTTAATAGGGGACACTGTACGCCAAGAAATACTAAAAGACATAAGAGAGGCAAAATATTTCTCAATTTCATTTGATTGTACGCCAGATGTAGCCCATCAGGAACAAATGTGCCAGATTATTAGGTACGTGAAAGTTTCAGAGAATGTTTGCTCTATTGAAGAAAGTTTCATCGATTTCATAAAAACTACTGAAACGACTGGGGCTGGTTTAACCGAAGAAATTCTACAAAAAAATAGAAGCCGATGGGCTTGACATTCGTAATTGCCGAGGGCAAGCATACGATAATGGTTCAAACCTGGCGGGGAAGTATTCAGGAGTCGAGGCCCGTATACAAGCAATTTGCAGCCATGCACGTTTTATGCCATGTGCTGCTCATTCATTGAACTTGGTTGGTGTTCACGCTGCTGGAGTCTCTTCAGATATTATCACATTTTTTTGGCACAGTGCAAGAACTGTACAAAATATTTGCTCACAATGTCAAAATGTGGGAAATATTATCCAACAAACTTTCTACCACTCTCAAGCGTCACTGTGATACAAGATGGGCATCCAAATACTCTGCTGTTCATGCACTTTATTCACAGCTTGACAAAGTCCTCGAAGCCTTAGAAGGAAATTTCTGACAACCCTCAATTCCATGATGACTGTTTATCAGTGGTCAAAAATCTTCTGAAACAAATTAATTATAAGTTTGTTTGTTACTCTGTTATGTGGGACAAAATACTAAATCAGATCTCCCGCGTGAATGAACAACTACAGCGCAAAGATGTGACCGTGGACTGTGCAGTTAGTCACTTGACAGGATTGATAGCTGCTTCACAAGACATCCGGGATACAGGGATTGATGTTATACTGGGCGAAGCATCGGACATCTGTACCGCAACATCTCTTGACGGCTTCTTCGAGGAGAAAAGGGCAAGGAAGAGGAAACGACTGACATTGAAAGAAAGTGAGGACACTGTTTTGACAGGAAAACAAAGGTTCAGTATGGACTTTTATGCTGTTTTGGACAAAGTCTTAGAACAAACGGAATGGCGTTATAAATGTTTGATTGAAGTGTTAGATGACTTTAATTTCTTAACGGGCAAGTCTTTGCAATCTATGACCGTAGAAGAGTTAAAGGCTAGTGCAATGCGCTTAGCAAATAAATATGATAAGGATCTGGATGCTACTGAAATAGAAGGGGAAATAGCTAGTTTTAAGTTTCAGGCCACTTCTTTATTTTAAAAAAAATCAGGATTTTTCAAAAGCAACCTCTCGTGACCTATTAAATTTAATATACCAAATGTCTCTTGCTACATCTTACCCAAACTTAGTAATTGATTTCAGATTATGCTTAACATTACCAATTACTAATGCGTCTAGTGAACGAGGTTTTAGTAAGCTGAAAATAATAAAAAATTACTTAAGGTCATCAATGGAACAAGAGAGGTTAACGCACCTGGTAATTCTGTCAATAGAAAAATATATTGCTAAAACTATTAATTATGATCAAATAATAAATTATTTTGCTGCTGTTAAAGCTCGAAAGGTACATTTGTAAATACAAAATCATTCTGTTAAGGCTTAAGCATAATTTTAAACAAATGCTACTTGTGCTTATTTTTTCAGTTGTTCATAAGCACTTGAGGTAGCAATTAATTATAAATAAAAAGTATTCTTCATTCAACCTATGTTCAATGTTTTTTCTTTCTTAAACAATCCCTATTGAAGCTCACATAGTCACCACAGGCCAAGGTCTTTAGATATATCTCATGGTATAAGGTTGGGCTCGCTACGATGTCCGCCTCTCATTGGCTGTTGAAATGACGTCGGCGTGGACGCTCGGGGCTCGGCAGCCAACATGGCAGCTTTGAGCGTCTTGTGGCGTTGGGTTAAGGCATACGAAACGATCGTAATAATCACACTTATTATGATAATAACGAAATAAAAGTGCAAAAAACTGCTCCTACATAAATCAAAATCATGAAATCAAACCATTTACCTTCCGTGAAGCGCAACATTTCCCAATTTATTTGCATATATGTGAACTCATATTTTAATACTTACCGCCAAGCCATTATACAAAATAAACAACTACAAGAATTAAGGTTAAACACCGATACTTAAATTATTTCTGAAACTTACTTCATCAAAAAATGCCAACAAAGGCGGCGATACGCATCGCTGCCAAATCAATCAGTTCCGTACTGTGAACAACACGAAAAATATTCTGTCTCTCTATATATTCACTCTTGAAACATTTTTCAACATTCCTTCATGGTGTGAATGTATATAACACATAAGCAAGCTAAAAGAAACAAAACAAAAAAACAAATATATGCGCAAGAAAACCAAGAGTTAAGTGTTATACGTCCCTTTTTTTTTTTTTTTTTTTTTTCAAAATTGCTTTTTCCTGTAAAGTTAAATAAGCTTATTATTTTGCTCTAAGCTTAAGAATGTGGTTTTCACTTTAAACCTTTTTTACCAGCATGTGTGCTAGCTGGTTGTTTTAGTAGTTTACAAGGTTTAGTAGAATTTAATGTTCAAAGATTTTATTAACTTACAAAATTTATATTTGGTGCACTTAAGCAGATGTAATATAGCAGAAACCCACTTTCAGATCTTTGAAGAAATGAGAGAGAGATCATTTCTGTTTGACCCTGAAGAAGGAATAAGTGATTGTTCTCAACATGTTCTACATTACATGTCTCCTTTTATAATCTCACTTTTAGAGTTTACAGTTTTTTAGTTTTAGCCCTCATCAAGGGAAGAATATAGCTCTGTGATTGGGTTTTGATATTCTTCTTTTTTTAGGCTTTTTCTTTTAAAATTGTTTGTACACACCCACACACATCATTTAAGAAGGTTGACATTTTTTCTGGAAGTGAAGATATAGAAGCCATATCGAATATCTACTTAAAAAATGACATCTTGAAAAATACACACACACACACACACACACACACACCTTATATACATACATATACACACACGCCATAGATACATACATATACACACACCATATATACATACATATACACACGCCATATATACATACATATACACACACGCCATATATACATACATATACACACAAGCCATATATACATACATATACACACACGCCATATATACATACATATACACAGACACCATGAAGGAATGGTGAAAATTTTTCATCTTTAAAAACTCTGTCTCTCTGTAACGTATACTCTATATTCACTTTCCTTTTGATTTTACTATCTCTGGTTATTTTATTTTACTATGTAAATTATCTTCTTACTGAACGAAATATTATTTCACCCGATTAATGATATCTGGCAATGAGTGTAAGTCATGACGTGGTGGTAGCCAGTATATATAGGCGCGTTCATCGATAGCCAGGGAGCGTTGTTATTGAGAGAGAGCGTTGTTGTTTACGGAGAGATTTTGTTGTTATGAGGAGAGATTTTGTTGTTTGTGATTAGTGATTCTTCATTTTTGTGAAACAAGTTGTGTGTGTGTGCTTTGGATGATCAAGCGTACCGAATAAAAAAGCTGTCGTAAGTACGTCTTTCTCAATTCATAGTTTTTGTCAGACCTCTGTCTGGCTGTTAGGTTTATATCATTAATTACCATTAACAACCAGCGTTAAGACTTTATTCATGTTCTTAATTAACTAGTAACAACAACCATTTGAATTCAGCATAATATTCGTGCAAGCTATATTCACGATAATATACTTAGCTGGTAGAAAGAGTTTATTCATTATCATTAGCTTAGCGGAAAGCAAAATAAAGCTAATTCATTATAATTGGCGCCCGAACTTTTCTCGAACACGAGATCTTGACAATTATTACCCATGTCTTCCTTACCTGAGACAACTTCAATTTTTCACCCTAAGGCAAGTCTCGATGGTGATGGTGTTTGTTTTGACAATTTGCAAGAAGCCTGTGGCTCTAACTTTGATATGAATGATCTACACGTACCCAGACATTCTTCACACTTTCGTAATGCACCAGCTTCTTATTACTCTGAGTCGCGGGTCGTACCTGAGGGAGTTCAATCCTCTCAGCGAAGCAGAATGCTTGCCCATTTCGTGCCGCATGCAAGAACAATTCATTTCAATGGTTTGGAGGGGTCCTTAAAGTTCCTCGAAGATCTGGAAGATCATTTTGATCTATATAATATTCCTGAAGACTGCAAAGTCCAAATCGCCGGCACTTGCTTGAGGGATACCGCTAAGACCTGGTATCGGCAGTGGAGAGTGTCGAACCCGGATTCTCATTATGAGAATTTCCGTGCAGAATTTTTGGAGGTCTTTCCTTTCGGCCTCAGTCGAGCTAGCCTTGCTCAACAGCTTTTTTCGCGTCAGCAAGGTCCCAATGATAGCCCTGTTGCATTTGCGTTGGAAACTACACGCTTATATACCCTATGGGATCCACATGCCAGTCATGTTGACATGTTGGATACCCTCGTGCAGCAGCTCGACCCATTCTTACAAGATTTTCTTGAGGTTCGACACCCTGCCACAATTCATGAATGCCTTCGCCTCATACGCACGTATGAAGAGCGACATGGCAAACATGGTTCAACTCACCATGCTCGGGCACCCCGCGAGGCTTATTACGAAAACCCTCAGCGGCATAATAGGCATCATAACTTTCAGCGCGAGCATACTCAAGTGCACACCCAAGCTTCATACGTCCCACCACACAGAAGAGTGGCAAACCAACAGCGAGTTTCTGAACAATCTTCGGGATATCGTACAAATGCACAGTATGCTCGACCCCGTTCCAATCCTCAGCATTCGGAACGTTTTCATGCTCAGGGCAATGATGATTTTTCTGCCCGTGCTGAGGGAAGAAGTAATAGATATGAAAATGTCAACAGACAAGCGGAGTTCCCGACGCAGGGTTCACGCAGTTTTCCTCATCGTGAAAATTTTCCCGATACCCGGCAGGGTCGAGGTTTCAGACCACATGATAATCCAACCAGGATTCCTTTAAACTTCCAAAGGAAGTAGACCAAGGGTCGGTCCTACTTCCTGATACCAAGCATTCTGACCCTAAAACAGTATTAGTGACTGTTCAAACTCCTCAGTTGCCTGATGTATTCTTGACAATTGAAGATATTATTGTCGAGACAAAGTTCGACACTGGTTCTGAAATATCAGCCCTAAATACAAAGTTTTGCACTGACAATTTTCCTGCAATACACGTTCAGCCTGTGACGCAGTATTTGCGAGGTGCAAATAACGAAATCTTCAGTATCGCAGGAACTGTCACATTATCTTTAGGGCTGGGAAAAGCTCGTTTTACGCATTCTTTCCTGCTTATAGACGAGCTACCTGTGAAATGCCTAATGGAAATGGACTTTATTCATAAGTTTCAAATAACTTTGAATTTCGTACAACATGTGATTTAATTTCCGGAACCTTTCGAAATGATTCCTACGGTTCCTGTAGATATAACGAGTTTGTTATTGAGTAACCAATTGAATGAGAGGCAACGAGACCAGCTTTCTCTCCTTTTACAGGAAAGCCCTGGTTTATTTTCTGATCAACCTGGTTTCACACAGGTGGTTTATCATGTCATTGACACGGATGGTTCGAAACCAATTGCGACGAAACCTTACCCTTGTGCTCCACATAAAAAGCAGGAAATGCAACGTCAAATTGCTGAAATGATTAAGCAGGGCATAATCAGGGAATCAACAAGTGCCTGGGCTGCTCCTGTCTTTTTGGTTCCAAAGAAACAACCCAATGAATTTCGTTTCGTGACAGATTTCCGCAAGCTCAACCAAGTAACAAAAACGATCAATTATCCACTACCTGTCATGTCGCATTTTTTAAATGGCCTGTCGTCAACCAAATGGATGTCAACCTTGGATTTGGCGAGTGGATATTGGCAGGTGGCAGTACATCCGGACTCTGTCGATAAAACAGGCTTTGTGACTCCTTTTGGGGCTTATGAATATCTGCGTATGCCCTTTGTACTAGCTTCTGCACCTGCTACTTTCCAAAAGCTTATGGATACGGTTCTCAGACCTGTCCTGGGTCCTCATGTGCATGTATATTTGGATGACATTATTATTACATCCGAGACTTTTGACGAGCACCTTTCTCTGCTCAAACAGGTGTTCCAACTCATATACAATGCTGGCTTGACGTTAAAACCTAGTAAATGCCAGATAGCGAGGGACGAGATTGTATATCTGGGGTTGAAAATCACTCCCCACGGCTTATTTACTGATAATGAAAAAATTAGGCCTATTGTTGACTTTCCTCGGCCTAAAACCGCAAAAGAACTATCACGCTTTCTGGGAATGACTGGATGGTATCAGCAGTTCGTCCCCGCTTATGCTACAATATGTGAGCCATTGTATGCTTTAAAACGTAAATACAAGAAGTTTGTTTGGACACCTGAGGCTAACGCTGCATTCAAAACACTGAAGTCTGCGTTGACTCAGCCTCCGGTGTTGGCTTTCCCGGATCATACTAAGGAATTTGATATTTATACTGACGCATCCGGAGTTGGTCTTGGTTGCGTTTTGTCACAAGCTGGGCATCCAATAGCTTTTGCGTCTCGTACTTTAGCCAAAGCTGAACGCAATTATTCAGCTACGGAACGTGAATGTCTTGCTGTTGTGTATGCCCTGAATAAATTTCAATGTTATCTTAATGAATTGACAGTTAACATAATTACGGATCATTCTGCCCTTCAGTATTTGAATTCTGCTAAGCACCTATCTCAAAGACTTATGAAGTGGGCTCTGAAGTTACAAGAGAGCAATATCAAAATTTCGTATCAGCCAGGTCATAAGAATCAATTACCGGACGCATTGTCTAGCGTTCCGATTTGTGATGTCCCCACAGAAACTACTCCTGGATGTCAGCCTTTACTTCTAATAGCTGATATAACATAAAGAGAGCAGATAATGGCAGAATTGATAAATGATCCAGATTTTGGGGACATCTATACTCTTTTGCTTGCGGGTTCGCCCCCACAAAGTGATCCTTCTCTGGCTGGAAGGTCACAGCATTTTGAAGTCATAGAGGGTTTTCTTTATTATACAAAATCTAGGACTACTAGGGCAGAGTTTCGCCCATGTATTCCGCGAACCCTTAGAATGGCCCTTTTAAACGAATTTCATGACAAACCTCTTGCAGGCCATTTAGGTATTCGCAAGACCCGTTGTAAATTGCGGGATGTTGCCTATTGGCCTGGCATGTACCAAAGTGTGCTCGCATACGTTCAATCATGTCACTTGTGTCAGATTAATAATTACCGTAATGTAAGACCGGCCGGTCACTTGAAATCTAGTTCAAGTTCTCATGTGTTTGATATTATTTCCATAGATTTATTGGGACCTTATCCTTTATCTGTTAAAAACAAAGCTCGTTACGTGTTAGTATTAATTGATAATTTTTCTAAATGGGTTGAAGTTTTTCCCATTAAAGCCGCTACGGTAGAAGTTATTTGTAATGTATTAGTTAATGAAGTATTCTCTAGATATGGTGCACCTAATAAAGTAGTTTCGGATAATGGTCCTCAATTTATTTCTGACATTTTTGAAAGAATGTGTGCGAGACTACACATTAAACATAAATTCATTTCCCCATATCATCCCCAGAGTAATCCTGCGGAACGCGTTAACCGCACGCTAGTGAAAATGATTGCTACGTTTGTAATGGATCATCATGAAAGATGGGATGACCATTTGGAGCTTTTTGCGTTCGCCCTCCGCTCGTCTGTCCACGAATCTACTAAAATTACTCCTGCAGAACTTTTTCTGGGTCGCAAAATTAAAACCCCTTTTGAAAATTTAACGGGGATTATCGACGAACTAAACCAGCGACCAACTCCGCAATCAGTACGAATCATGGCAGAAAAATCTCGTGTTGCAATGCTAGGAGCACAAGCGGCTCAAGCAAGATATTATAATACTAGGCGTAGGGAACCAGATCTTGTCGTTGGAGATCTCACTCTCGTGGAAACGCACTTCCAGTCTTCTGTTTCGCATACTTTAGTGAAGAAATTTGCACCCAGCTACGAAGGTCCATATCGGGTGGCAAATGTGTTTGAAAATAATATTGTTCTTGAAAAACCTGACAATCAATTTCAATACGTACACGTTGATCAGTGTCGCAAGTATCATGAACGAAATATCGATTTCATAATCAACATTACTCAACCTTCTGTTCCACAGACTCAAGAGTCTATATCTCACGATCAACCTCCAGAAATATTGGACGAACCAACAAACATTTTTGAAGAATCTCCAGTGATTTTTTCTTCACCCTCCCCTCCTCCAGACGGGTTTCCAAACACGCAACCTGATTCTCCCATGAGACCAAGGCTCGAATCGAGTTCTTAGAATACTAGTATCGTTCCTTTCCCTCCAACCATTGCCAATACTATTGCTGCGCCGTTTCCTGATAACTCTGCACCAACGCGGGCTACTACTTCTTTGAATACCTCGTCAGAAAGTATTCCTATAGGCAAATATAAACATCGCCCTGCACGACCACTGAATTACAGCAGCGACTCAGAGGCTTCGGACATTTCTGATTTATCAGTTATGAACACTAAACTGAATGTTACAAACCGTCCAGAACCACCAAAGGCTGGGCACAAACGTGACTTGTCTCCCCAATCTGCTTCGCCGCAACAGCGACGAAGGCAGAAATCCTTGCATCCGCCCGGGTTTCGCCCCTGGAACCTACGCTCAGGGCAAACAGGGCCGATGCCTGCTGCTACTCTCATGCCACGTGGGCGTAAGCGCAAGCAAACGATGTGGCCGGAGCCACGTCCGTCCAAGAGAATACTGGAAGGACACAACGGGCCCCAGCACAAAGGGACTTCATATCAAAAGCCTGGGGGAGCCCGTTCCTATCAGCCGCAGGAATTTCCGGACCGCCAGACTTCTGACGTTCCTGACCGTTCTTCTCAGCCGCAGGGATTTCCGGACCGCCAGACTTCAGACGTTCCTGACCGTTCCTATCAGCCGCAGGGATTTCCGGACCGCCAGACTTCAGACGTTCTTGACCGTTCTTCTCAGCCGCAGGGATTTCTGGACCCACAGACTTCAGCCGTTTCGGACCGACGGATTTCCGCCATTCCTGACCGTTCCCGTCAGCCGCCGGGATTTCTTGACCGACAGCAGACCGATGTTCCAGATCCATTAAAGTCCTTGAAAAGATCGAAGCCACCTGATTTTACCAGTCCGATTAGGCCTGGAAAACATTATCGCACGAGAGTTTTTTATGCGTCCTCGAGATAAGTAAGTTCTCGTGGACAGGTTCTTTTCTCAATTTGTTGTTTTTCCTGCACGACCAGTTGTCGTGTCAGAATTTCTTTTTTTCGTGTGGGCCTATGCATTCTTTTTTGTGTATATGTGTGTGTTTTTTTTTATATTTCTTCTATGTCCATCTACTAATCCCAATTTTTTTTATATATCTATGTGCTTAGGGGTAAAATAATAAAATTGTTACTGTTAGGCAGCTCCAGGTAATTTTCGCTGCTGATACAGTTGCTATGTATTCAACGAATAATGCGAACGTAATTTGAAATTAAAATAATAAAATTGTTACTGTTAGGCAGCTCCAGGTAATCTTCGCTGCTGATACAGTTGGTATGTATTCACCGAATAATGAGAACGTCATTTGAAATTAAAAAAGTGATTCCTGCTAGGCAGAATAAAAGGAAGGTATGCCGATGCAGGTTTGTTTTGTTCAACAATACAAGTTTCACAGACGAATACAGATTTCTTAATTTGTCATGCCAAGTTTGATAATGTAAATACTGCTGCCACCAAACAACAAAACAAAAAAGAGGTCGAGAAACGTCAATCAACGAAATGTAAGACTTACACTCCAAAATTGATAGGTTTTTCGGAAACAAAAAAAGAAAAAAAAAGAAAAATTAAGGGGGAGATGATGTAACGTATACTCTATATTCACTTTCCTTTTGATTTTACTATCTCTGGTTATTTTATTTTACTATGTAAATTATCTTCTTACTGAACGAAATATTATTTCACCCGACGAATGAGATCTGGCAATGAGTGTAAGTCATGACGTGGTGGTAGCCAGTATATATAGGCGCGTTCATCGATAGCCAGGGAGCGTTGTTGTTGAGAGAGAGCGTTGTTGTTTACGGAGAGATTTTGTTGTTATGAGGAGAGATTTTGTTGTTTGTGATTAGTGATTCTTCATTTTTATGAAACAAGTTGTGTGTGTGTGTGCTTTGGATGATCAAGCGTACCGAATAAAAAAGCTGTCGTAAGTACGTCTTTCTCAATTCATAGTTTTTGTCAGACCTCTGTCTGGCTGTTAGGTTTATATCATTAATTACCATTAACAACCAGCGTTAAGACTTTATTCATGTTCTTAATTAACTAGTAACAACAACCATTTGAATTTAGTATAATATTCGTGCAAGCTATATTCACGATAATATACTTAGCTGGTAGAAAGAGTTTATTCATTATCATTAGCTTAGCGGAAAGCAAAATAAAGCTAATTCATTATATCTCCTATATATGTGTGTGGTACATTTTTTTTTATGTTAATGACTAGCAAATAAGTTGGTATACTCATTACCACTGATGCTGTGCTAATTCAATTCTACAACTTTTCCTTTACCAGATTTGATCCTTAACATAATGTGCCCATGACAGATGTATTGAAATAAAACTTTTCTTTCTCAGATGAGTGTATATAATAGCTATCAGAAAAATTGCAAATACTTGCATACATGCATACAAACAATGAAAAATTGAAATAAAAAAAAACTTAGCTTTCTGATGGCAGAATTCCTTGGCACTTGGCATTATTCCTGCAGGTTGCTTACATTTTCTCCATGGCATGAAAAATCTGGTTTGGGCATGTGCATCCAGGAAATTTTCACTTTGGTGAAGCCTGCCACTTACGTGCTTTTCTGCGTTGAGCTTCTTCTGCCTTCCTAACTTTTGCTTTTGCATTTAAATGTCTTAGCCGTATAAAGGTTCGGGTTCTAAGATACAACTTTATCACCTCTGTAGGAACATTTGGAAACCTCTGACCAATTTTCACACATAGTTTGTGTACAATCTTGTGTTCCTGGGATAAAGAGTCATGTCCATGCACTTCTGCAAATATCAACTCAAACTGGCTTTCTTCAACCATGGATCTGATGGAACAATCCAGCCAACAGGTACTGATTCTGTAGTTGATGGTGGATTAAGTAGCTGGCCAGTTGGCGTACCCAGCGAACGGTCATATTTTCTTCCTCGGTAAGCTATGTAACCTGCAAGGTAACGAAAGCCTTCTACAGAGCAATCAGAGCCAGGAGTAGCAGGTGGTACCTGAATACCTGTAGACTCATGTAGTATAATATCCCGAATCTCAGTTTCACCTTCAATCATTGCCAGGGGTTCTGACATATCAGGTAAAACGGCACTAAACAACTGAGATGTCAAAAAGTCACCACCTAGTGCAACAGGAGCAGCACTTGAAAATGGAATGTCACTTACATTGGCACCTAGAAGCAAGAGACGCAAACGGGATTTCACTTCTGTAGGCAATGGATGATCATAGAAGTGGCCTAGCCCGCGTATTTGTGAAAAAATATTTTCAAGGCAGTCTTGATTGAGTCGAGCAGTTAGGATGTATTTTATGTTCAGAGGCTTCAGGTCAGTGAAAAGTCCCAGTAATGAGCGAATGGTTGTGATGAATCCTTTCTGAAAGGGTAACAGATATGTTGCATTACCTACCTTCATTCCTCGGATGCATGCATGCAGCTGTCGTAGAATCCTCTCTTGGGTTTCACGATGAGTTCCAAATCCACATGCCAGAGACTTCTCATCTGTAGGCCTTCTTGCATTTAGCACATCAAACGAGTCGTTCAGAAGCTGAACAAATTTCGCGATGTGTTCTTCATGTGGCATAAGAAAGCGTATTCCTTGTGCAGTGTGGTTTGAAAAGAGCTGAGTTGACAAATATACACGTTGGCGGTCACGGCCCTTCACACTAATGTGATGAAGTAACAACTTGGGGCATATCTTCATCTCACTGCAATCCAGAGTAAGGAGCTGTTCAATAGTAGCTTTTGTAATTTTCTTATTACCTGGAAGTGTTAGTCCATCATCGAGAAAATGATTTCTTAGCAGCTTGTAAAGGTGTGGAACATCTGCAAACACCCAAACTCGTTTATTTGGTATTTGAGGATTGGGGAAGCATGTGTTTGTGTGTGTTACTTGTAATTCCTTCCATACAGCAAGATTTTTGCCACCGAGGTCAGCTACAGCAGCAACAACATTATACTGGATATCTTCCAGAGATGATAGTATTTTGTTCAACAATGAGGCTGTCATCTGTATGTCAAAATCAAAATATATTACCTGCTTCCAGCTTGCAAACAGTCCCCGTACCATGACTACTTGCACATTACTGTGTGGACCAACAATCCTATCTTCTTCTTGGTCATAGGAAATTCTGCTATCTATGTTCATTTCATCAAAAGAAATGACACATGTACACTCTAAAGTAGTAAGTCTTTGTGCCTGTGCCTTCATTAGCTGAAGGACATCATGTAGAATACCAGGGCGACAATGGAATGAGCGAGCAGTCCACCGCCTCAGTGTTGAAATTCCTGGCAATGGAAACCCCATTTTATCTCTCAAGAAAATATAGCACTTTCTTGACATTGCACGCAGAGTAATGGCTTTACAGATGTCTTACCTTTCCCATTTTGCACATTTTTTACCTTTTATTAAACAACGGATCTGATTTGCAGTGAAGAGTTTTGCTAAAACTTTCCTTACTTCAGTTTCTAACTCCGTGTCAAATTTTTTCAAGTATTTCTGAGAACGTCGTCGAGTTGTTACAAGCTCAATGTGAAGGTACTTGTTTCTTACTCTCATCTGAATGCACGCTGTGTTTAGCCTTTGGTTTTCTTCCTCCAATTTCTTTATTCTTTTCTCCATTGTTTTTATATCACTCACTGTGTTTCTTGATCAGTTCCCATCGGTTTCTCTACATTCCTCTTCTTTGGTGATAGATTATCAAGGGTTTCCAATGCACGTTTCCGAACTCCACGGTCATGACATCTAAGTGCAGTAGGTGTTGCTGTCTCAGGTCCTAAAATGTCAGCACTGGCTCTCGAACTTACCTTATTAATACCAGTATTATTACTTGTGGGAAGGTTTAGTGTAGGTACTGCATCAGGCTTCAACACTTTCCTGTTAGTTAACCCAAGTAACTCTGCCTTTAAGTCACGCTGGTAGTCATCCTGTGTGAAATGTTGAGAACACACTCTTGCATTGGACACTTTGAAGGAATCCTGACGCTTACATTTCTGAATCCACAATTTTTGTAGTAATAAATCCTTCGGAAATACATGGTACATAATGTCAGTGTTCTTGGTTTTCCTATTGTACGTAGTACAACAAGCCACTGCACAACCCGGCATTATTGCGTTTCTTACGAAACACAGAAGCAATGAATTTCAGTGATAAATACGTGTAAATATCAAAATAAACAAAACATAAACATAAAACTATACGATACAAACTTCAAGCGGTTGAAAATCAACTGCGTTTATAGAGAAAACTCCAGTACACCAATTGTAAACAAACGGGGATGCCAGAAGTCGAAAGACTGTGCGTCCACACCTACGTCATGCGTGGTTTCAAAATAACCGCGTCTGATACTGCGCAGCCCAAGTGGGACCCTCCTGACCACAAGCCAATGAATAGGATTACCAATATAAGTTTTTTTTTAAATATTATATTTGAGCAATATTTTATACAAAAAAAATTTACATTTTATTACTATTTCATACAATTAGCAAATTATATACGGGACAATAATTGCAAATAACAATAAAAATCGCAATATTTTTTTATACAGGTATTGTACTATATCTGCAAACAGGTATATAATAAAATCTGACACCATCGCCTGTTCCAGTTGGACTGGGGCAGGGGGCGCCAATTTTACTGCTTGCCCCGGACGCCAATACCTCTAGCTACGGCCCTGCTCAAGGCAATGCAAATATAAAATGCAGGGAATCAGAAAACGTAGGAAATAAAGATGATTTTTGTAAAATAATAATCATCTTTACAATTTTGAAATAGGAAATAAAGATGATTTTTTGAAAAATCATCTTTATTTCCTACGTGTTCTAATTTCCTTCATTTTATGTCTACATTGCTTTGAGAAAGCCTACCGGTGGAGTGTGAAGGCTTGGCAAAATTTAAACAGATTTGCACCACGAAAATAAACGGATTTACTACGCTAATAGCGTTCCTGGCGCTTTCACGAGAGGTGATCTATTTTCGTAGCCGAAAGCACCCCAGGCCATAATGCCACGTGTTGGTGCCGTATTCCTGGTGTGAATGCACTGTTCCCGACGCCTCTCCCTCTGTCATTGACGGACACATATGCGTCCATCATTTTCGCTAAACAGAAGCGCGTTTCATCCGGGAACACGAAATTTTGCAATTTCTCACGCGACCCCCTTCGTTCGATGCACCATTGCAGCTAAGCAGTCCGTTGCTGCGGTGTCATAGGTAACCTGAGGAGAGGCCGACGAGCCTGCAGTCCGAACTGTAATAACCAGTGAAGTGCTATTACAGTGGACATAGGACAATGCGTCACAGTTCGCCACTACTGCACCAACGCTATTGTTGATGTAGAACGGTTGTTATCCTCGGCATTGTCTGTGTATGACGTCCAGAACCTCCTCTTCATGTCTTACGAGCATCGTTATAAGCGCCGCGTGGCATGGACGGCACTGACATGCCGACCCAGCCACGCGGCGCTTATAACATAAAAACTGCCGGTTTCCGGTCTGTGACGTTGCGAGATATGATTTCCTTAGACGCGGCACGCATGCGCCTATGACGCCGAAATGCTAATCATTTCTGCGATATTGCCTGATTAGCACATCCTGTAAAACTCAAAGTCGTAGCTCGACTTCTTTCAGGCGTTCAGTTTTTTATGAACATGAGTGTATGAACCATAACGAAGAGCGAGTTTCAGGCGTTGTCAAATCCAAAAACAACATTCTGAGGAATTACGTAGACTGCGATTGAAACAGGTGTATCGCAAGCAGTAGTGTGCAGTTTTACGCAACAGATTCCATTTGAAACCTTGCAGTTTTACATACTGCGTAAGCAGTGATAGCAGAAGACGATGTGAAACCTTTTTGTTTAACTTTTTTTACTAAAATAAAAACAGATGAACATCTGCTTGAACGCAGTGTGCTTAGTGATGATTCATTTTCGACCTCATTGCGAAGTTTAATAAAGGCAATGTAATAACTTGAAAAAGTAAGAAACCTTACGCGTCTTTCAAATAAGTCAAAGACAGCTCCGAAATCAACATGATTTGCGCTGTCAGTTGTGCACAAAGATTTCAGATTCCTTTTTTTTAATTGAAACCACCATTATTGGTTACTGGCAATCAATAACGGGACATGCAAAGGAACTTTCTTATTCCTCATATCCAGAAAACCTCCATAAAAATATGATTTTTCAGCAAGGTGGTGCACCCCTGCATTTCTAAAGAGTTATTCAAAAATCGTTAGATTTCTGCTGCCTAGTTCGATGAATTTTGTGATACTTGAACAAATCGTTCACCAGACCTAACACCGATGAACAGTGGCGCCCATGTGGGTTTTCCAAATGTGGACGAATTGGTAATGAGACCCTGATACATCTGCCGGGGATGTAGGCCACACTCTAACCAGATGGGAAGTGCAACACCTTGTGCTCCGGCTCGAGACAAAATTTCAGGAATTTAACCTTGTGGGAAGGAATTTTAGATCATCTGAACATAATTCTGAGCTACTTACGAGTTTTAAAAACCTATTTTCGCAAAAACGGTTGCTGAAAAATTAAAATATAATAATAATGCAGAGTGATAAGTGGGGGATGAAGCCCCCTTATCATCCATTTATGCCCGCTTATGCCGATGAATTTCCTTCAGTGAGCTTCCATTAAACATTTGATTAATACTGCCCTTGTACATGATCTTATTGAATTAAAGATAAAATATTACTTAAAATATGTTTTCTTCATGGCCGTCTTCCCACTCCAGTTCGACTCAACAGGTTCAACATTATTTCACCCCGGCTTTGTCATCACTGCAATTGTACTGGTGATGTCTTTCATATTTATATCACCCGCCAACTTTTTCAACCGCTTTTTAGCCTGATCTTCTGCATTACGTCGTTACTCTGCACGGTTCACGATCTTTCAATTTATCGCTTCGTGTCAAACACCAGCTTTTCATCTGTGAATTGTACACAAGTCTGTCGTTATATCTTTGTGCTTGAAAAATAATCTATATTATTCATCTGTCGCACGCGGTTCGTTGCTCAGCAACTTAACAAGCACAATAGCAACTTTACACTGTATTTCGATCACGTCTTCATTCATGCCTACGGCGTGACTATAACGTAGCAGTAAAATCTCACACTGTACATATCTTTTATATAAACTATGGCCCAAACCAATGCTGGCCTTCTATTGCTAACGATAAAGTTCAACTTTTTTCTGATCCTGAAGCAACTTCGTCCTTTTGACCATTTCACATTGCTGGGATGATTTTATCGTTTGATTCTGTTCATAAAACTCTTGAGAAAACTGTCACTGTACGTTAGATTCTTTGTCGCATATGTACATCGATCGGCGATTTTATCATCTCTTCAGCAAAAAGCATTCTCAAGCTTGTGGCTGAATCCCTGTTCTGCATATTGTAAATAGTTTTTTTCTTTTCTTTGTTTTGTGCTGGTTTTGTTTCATGTAATTAATTACCTTTCCTGCTTTGCATTAAAGATCATATCCTGACCCCCCCCCAGAGATATCGGGGAAATCTCAATTTAAAATTTAAAATATCAAAATCACTCCCTAGCGGAAAAATTAGGCGTTACTCGTAAAAAAAAAAAAAAACGCTACACAAAATAGGCTTCGTTATAAATGGTACCGAACGAAAGGAGGAATTTTTTAAATCGAATATTTAGAAGCAATGATATGGGATAAAATGTATTTTGAATTCGATAGTATCTTCAAAGCAAACAAAATATAAATTCTGAATTTTTTTGTACCACTTACTGGTCATCCATGTAACATCTCTCAGAAAACTTGAAAATTTCATCGCTCTGAAGCGGGAACCGAATCCGCATCTCCCGATTCCTGTTGGAGTGGCGGGAACCGAACCCCGATCTTACGAATTCTGCTGTACTGGGTGGTTCCAAGTAACTGAGACTAAGCACTTAGCTTCAGATTTTTGCTAGTCAAAGCATCCTTGCTTCCTCATAGCATTTTGACCCATCTCCTATCCAGAAACGGATGTAGGTTGAATTTATATTCTGTTTGCTTCGAATATTCTATCGTTTTCCCATGTATTATGAGGATTATTCCGTCCTGCATTGATTTATTTATTCGATAGTATCGGCATTTACGCCATCTAATGGCTACGTGTGCATCCCAAGAGAACCGGAAAACGTGCGGCATCGTTTTCACATTTAGGGCTTCAAAATGCAAAAAATAATTTTTTAAATGGGATTAATAGTTGCAGAGTTATGGTGTCTACAGACGGACAAGGTGATACTATAAGCACGTACTTTTTTACAATAAATCACAAGGTCGTTGTTGTTTTCTTCCTTTTATACACACTTTACCACATTTCACGCAACATACACAAAAGAAAGAAGTTCAGTTCGGAGCCTCCCTGAACTAGACGCGCGGTGAGACGGCTCCGCCCTAAAGCAGGCTTGGCTGAAGGCCACGAAAGATACAAATCATCAAATCTCACGAAAGTATTATTATCTGGGAGATATAATTCATTCATCACTTGGGTTATTGCTACTAGGTATGTCCTCGATCATTCATAAAATAAGCTAGCTTTGCTATCTCTAAGCCCCCTCTGCACGCGAATAAGATAAAAATAGCAAACTACGCGTGTTTTCAAAATGATTTGGATGATCGCTCTTTATCACTTCTTCAAAATCTTTCACTTGAAGCTGAATTTCTTTTTAACCAGCAAGAAAAAACATGTGTACATGATCGAGCGGGTTTCGACTTCAGGACTTTCTGATAAGAAGACAATCACAGTTAGATTTTAACCGTCAGCAGTGAAAGAAATCTTGGATGAGGACCAACAGTTCTTGATTTTCTCCCAAACCCAATAACTCACAAGAAAGTTAGAGAAACTTTACTTTCACGAAAAACCATTTTTTTTTCTTTTTTTTTTTTTTTTTAACCTTTCTCGGGAAAAGGGGACTTTGTGGTGAAATGAACTGGAAGCGCAACAATTTATTTCTCATTTAGTGTAGGAAGAAAAGGGATGAACGGCTCCGGGCACGATTTAATCCAACCTCTCGCGCTCGCTCTCTCTGCAACTTATTTCGTTTTAAACAAGTCCCTCGTTTTTGTATTCCTTTTATTTATGTTAATGCCTCTCACTTCCCTAGGTCGATTTGCCGGTAGCCAGATATCTTCCATTTGCATTTAATGAAGGAATAAAGCGGAAAGAAATTATTCTTCTGAGATTTAAGAGTTTCTGTAGAGTGCTTTATTTCTTTATTTATTTTTTACCAACACATTTCCGAAAGGCAGGATTCCCTTCGTGGTTTTTAAATCCTGGACGTGAAATAAATTAGCGTTTAATAACTGTCTCTGAATGCTTTCTAGTGCTGCGGAAAAAACGGTCAGCGAAATACAAACTAGAGCGCAAAGGATTTATAACAAATACTTTCGTTTCTTCCAAAGTTGAAATTCGCTCATTGTGTTAAACCAGCAGTCTCCATTCAGAACATTTCAGTAAAATATACACATATATATATACCACTGAAATCTCGGGTATAGGCATTACTACTTTTGACTATTTTTTGAAAAATGCAAGCATATCTAAGCGTTACTTTTCGGTAAGGCTTGCATCAAATGCAAATGTGTATTTATAACACTCAGAACAAGACCGGGTCATCAAATAAAGCAAATGTAAGGGAAATGTCCAGTAACTGTAACATAGAAATCAGTAAAGATTTATGTGCACTGTCTTATATTGTAACTAGCAGTTATGCCCGTTCGCCGAACGGTGAATCTATAATTTTTTTAACGTAAAATTAAAGAAAGGGAAGAGTTGTTAAGGGAAAGAAAAGTAATTTAAGATCAGTAACCGTTTTACGATTTAAAACAGGATCGTGTCATCATTGCATACGTTTTGGCGAAAAACGGAGCAAGCTTTGGCGCCCCTTAATTTTAAATCAAAATTTCAGGGAATTTTACAGTATTTTAACGTTTCTGGCTCGATTATCTTTAACTTATCAGTATTTTGAAAAGTAAAGCTAAGCCTCCTTTTGATTTTTTTGGTTTTCAGACTTTTCTATGTGTGGAAGTGGTAGAAAAATTCAAGCAGACAATGTTCAAAAGCCACTGTTTTGATGGGTTTTTTTTTGTTTTTTTTTTCTAGGTATCCGGACCTTAAGACCTGTCAGCATGCCAATTTTCAAATCCCTAGGCCATTTAGAAGTGTTCGAACAATTCGCGAAAAATTCAAGCAGACAATGTTCCAAAGCCGCCATTTTGTTGAGGTTTTTTTTTTTTTTGGGGGGGGGGGGGTCTCACGTTTCCAGGTATACGGACCTTAAAACCTATCAGCATACGTTTTCAGTCGCAGGGCCGTTTAGAAGTGGTCAAACAATGCGCGAAAAATTCAAGCAGGCAGTGTTCCAAAGCCGCCATTTTGATTTTTTTGGTTTTCGGACTCTTCTAGACATACGGGTGTTAAGACCTATCAGTATAGCAATTCTCAGATCTATAACGAAGTAAATTTCTCTGTCATTTTGTCCACGCCGGGGATAGAACCCGAGTCCACTTATACCGGAACAAGTCGCTCTACCAACTGAGCTACGCAGACTTCGTTCTTGCTGCTATCTGCCTTTACGTCGTGTGCGTCCTGCGGGGTCGAGATTCACGTTGGTATATGCGGATGGCAGGATACGAGTACGGCGCAAACCACATGAAGCGACGGATCCTTCTTGCCAGCAAGGTACTCTTCAAGCTGGTAGGGGTGGCATTCTCGTCTGTGGACTGTTTACGTGGACTGAAATGGGACCCCTGGTATGTGTGACATCGTCCCTCACAGGTCAATAGTACCGGGATATCCTGTACGACCATTTGCTCCCGTTCAACATCCCACTGGGGACCTCATCCTGCAAAAAGACAATGCAGTTCCCGAATTATATCTGAATGGTAGGATGAACACTCCACCGACGTGACCTCGCTTCCTTGGCCAGCTAGGTCACCTGACCTCAATCCCATCGAGCACATCTGGGATGCCATTGAAAGAGATGTTCGAGGCACTGACCACCCTCCATCAAATCTTCGTGAACTGTGGGAGCTTGTTCAGGGGTCGTGGATCCGTATGGCTTCCCAACGCTTCCGGTGTCTTGTCGAGTCCATACCGAGACGAATCGCCGCCGTCATCAGAGGGAAAGATGGTGCTACACGTTTCTAGACAGGTATCTCTAATTCAATTGCTCTTCAGTGTATGTCATTATACCGTATTATGAAGTCGATACGGTTACCACGTGAAAAATAATAAATTAGTAAATTTCTCTTTTAACTGCGCTTACTTTCTTACATTACATTCCGGCAACGGACTTTACAAAATTAAATAAATAAAGCAAGTAACCTAAAAAAATAACCACGACTGATGCACCCTTCCCTCTCTCCCCATAAATAAGGGAATTTTAAGTCAGTGAGTCAAGAACAGGTTTGCATACAGCTCTGTGCCTGAGACGAAACGAAATATTAAAGGTGAGCCGCAAGGTGTCTCTAATAAGTAAATTGGGAGAGCCTAGGAAAACGCTAACCACTTTTTCCCAATAATTATTAATGGAAAAAAAATTGTTTTGAATATTCTAACTGCATACCCCCTCCCCCCGCGCGCACACACACACACACACACACACACACACACACACACACACACACGTGCTTGCAGGAGAAGAGAAAAAGACTGAAAGAGACACTAGTGTCTCTTTCAGTTCAGAACCCTTTTAATTTACGGTCGTTCCCGGGTCCAGATCTTCGTTGGATGAATAAAAGGGTGAGCGCTTTCGAACTATTCTCTGTGGTTATGGGTACTGGGAACTCTGTGGTTCCCATCGTCGAGAGCTCTGTGTATCCCGGGAGAGGGATTTGGAGGAGGGCTGGGGGGCGGGGCTAGTGAAACGCCTGTCCCAGGCCGCTTTCACAAATTTTTGAACCGCCACGGCATGGCCGAGCAGTTCATCAATTTGTGGAATCCTAAGGGCTTTGACATAAAAAGCCAGTAGGATTCCGGCCGTTTGAGTGTTTAAGACGATACGCCTTTTCACAGGCTGTCCCCTTGTCCCGGATTGAACGAAGGCACTCCTCATCAGTTACTGATGGGGGAGGGATTTGAGAAGAAGCTGGAGAGACCGAGGTTCTCCATACTTTGACGGAGGTATTACCTTCACCGTCGTGTCGCCCATGCGGGCTGGAGTGGTGCAACCCTTTGTATTGAAGCAGTAGGTGGTGCTTTAACCACAGCAGCAGGTGCTGCGGTTTGCCTGGCTTGGAGTCTGGTAACCGCTGGCTTCTGTAGATTTTTCTGACGCGTCCTGGGTGTCAATGAGCTTCCCACTAGATGCTGGTGGTGCCGGTGCCGGCGCCTTTGCTGAAGCTGAGGATAGAAAGCTGTTGGCCACCGCAGCGTATGTACGTTACGGAGTGACCGTCTTCCTCTGGAGGGCATCAGCCGCCAATGCTGACAGCACTTGATAATCAATCAGATGCGGCGGCATATGCTCAAAACGATGTCAGTCGACAACAACGCTAAGAGCATTGACCGCCAGACGCAGCAAATTACTGCTCACCGAGCGGTGAGCAGTAAGAAGAACCAGCTGCTGGTCCACAGAGGTGGTAGCGCTGCATTATGCGTTCAGAGTGAGTTTCATGATCTCAAACGTGGTGATCAACGATTTTATGGTGGCCGATGATCGATCCACAGAGTCGCCTATTTTCTTTTATCATGCCTACTTTTGTATACGTTCTGTGTGTGGGGGGGGGCGCGTGCGTGCGTGCGTGCGTGTTTCTTTGTGTGTGTGTTCGTGCGCGCGTATTTCTGTGCGTGCATGTGTGTGTGTGTGTGTGTGTGTCTGAAATTTATGATACATCGGGTATCCATAAATTAAAGTTCACATTTCCAAGAGCGCTACAGGGGAAATTAAATTATTACTCGGAATGACTTCGAATTTGATGTGAGGACTCTTGTGGCAATGGAATTTTGTTTGACGGAAAACTAAAATTAGTTCCAAAACTCGCCTCTACGGGATAAGTGGCGCTATAACCACTTGTAACAATGAAGAGATGCAGTTATATGTGCTTCCAACGTAAAAATATGCAAATTACAAGTGTCTGCAGTGCGACAAGCTTGGGAAATAGCTACCATAAAAGCAGCAGACATCTGTGGATTGCATCATTTCAGGGCCGCGGGTGGCCTAGTGGTCAGCGTTCGTAACTGCCATGGAGATGACCTCGGGTTCGATCCTGGGCAGGTACGAACCGTCGAACCACTAAATACCAGCCGTGCGTCGGATAGCACGTTAAGCCGTCGGACCCCGGGCTCAACGGCGTTTTCCTCCCCTTTCTACTTAATAAATAAGGGCGTTTTCCTCCCCCTTTCTACCTAATAAATAAGGGCGTTTTCCTCCCCCTTTCTACCTAATAAATATGGGCGTCTTCCTCCCCTTTCTATCTCGCTTCCGTGTCACTTTCCTATCGGGCACTCTAGCCCAAATCTCCTGGCTTCCTATTTCTAAAGGTTGTTTGAAACCTGGGGTCAGACACTCCCTTCCTAAAATCCTTTACATCTCGTTTGCATCATTTCACTGCAGGTGCCTTGTCGACGTCCCGTTATCATGGAGAAGTATAAGCTCGTGGTGGCTGATTAATGCCGGCTGTTTGTTGGAAAGTTTTCTGTGGATAATGTCAAGTTCTTGATATTACCTGCCATGGTTTGACCCGGTTGTAAGAATGAGGAGTGAATCACACCAGCTGTGGACCACCAAATACTGCCCATCGTCCTTCTAGCATGGAGTACCGGCTTTGGGGTTTGTTTCTGGGCTTCTTCGCTGTCAAGTCATTGCGCCAAACGTCGGTGATTGTCATACAGCATCCATTTCTCATAACACTTTAGGAGGCGCCTCAAAATATATTTCGTTTGGTTGCATATATGCGGAGAAGAGTCATCGTGTTTTGTGCTGTTCTTTCAGCTCATGTGGGTCCCATTTATGCATCTTCTTCACTTTGTCTATGGCCATTAAATGTCGGGAGATAGATGCACAGTTCACACGAAGTTTTGACGTAGGGCTACGTCTAACTCCGCCGATAGTATGAGGGCGACTTACGGTCGACCGCCTGTGTCAAAAATAGGTCCCAATTGAAATCATTATAGAGTTAGAAATACGTGCCGCACACTAATCGTGTTAGCACATGCGTAAACAGCATGGAGTCCAATTCGCGTATCGTGCGCGCGATGCTCCCTGCGCTCGGGGAAGATGATGCAACATTTCTGGGGATGTCGCCGCATTTGACTCAGTCTATCTCGGCATCCGTGAGGGCAACACAACTGTGCGTGGTATCGTTTTAAAACTCTCGACGAAATCTAATCAAATATACGAATAACATTTCGCAGTGGTTTGAACTGAACATTTAAAAAATTGTTTTCTTTTGAACCGGTGAACACTTTTGACAATATCGCGGTTTATCTGGACGCCGTGAGTGCAAAACGACTGTGCATGGTTTCGTTTTAAAGCTCTCGACGAGATCTATTCAAATATATTCAGAACATATCGCAGTGGTTTCAACTAAAAATTTTAAAAGTTGTTTCCGTGTGAACATGTTAACATTTTCGACAATCCCGCGGAATTCGCTGATTAAACGCAAGCAACAGTGGAGAAAATCAAAACGAGAGGCAAGAGAAAGTGATAAGGAATATAAAAAGCCCAAGAAGACAGAACATCGCGTTGGGTAATTCGTGTATCGATCTGCTTTGTGTTCGCAATGTATCCAGCATTATTTGTAAAAATGTAAGCTACTTTTCATATCATAGACCTGTGTTGACTATAACAAATTAAATAAAAGCTTTGAAACCATACTCGACTAGCTCATTTCAACTCTCCGATCTGCAAGTCGTAGTCCTACGTTCCAAACTGAGGACTCAATCAGAACTGAGCCTACCTGTTTTTTGTTTTTTTTGTTTTTTTGACAAGTTTTCATACCATTTTGACACGGATCAGGTACAATCAAACCCTCCCACTCGGCATCGTTGGTATCTTCGTCTTGTCTACCGCGTGCTTCATTTACAATGCTCAAATCGCCGGACTGCAATCTGCAGACCAACGTTGTGTCTTGAGTTCACCGACGGTGCCTTCCCCAAATGCTGTATTGATATTGCGAGCTGCCTCCGATGCACGGTGTCCAAATTTAAACTCGTATAAGGAAATGATACGAATTTGGCTCTGATAGATCATCCTCTTCACTGCAGTACAGCCCTTTTGGAACTGATACCGCTGAAGAAATGACTAGTGCTTTATAGGCAGCCGTATTGATGCTTTAAATTTACATATCACAAGTCGCATCGCTCGATGTGTTAAATCCTAAATTGCCTGCCAACAGCACGAGTATTCAAAATCTGACATTTCATCAGCAACAACGTAATGTGATGCAAGTTATCACAAATGTGGATGTAACGAGAAGTAAAACACCAAGTACATGTGAACTTTTCTACTCAAATACTTTCAGATGGGGTTTCAGAAAAAAAAATTCGTTTTTTTTACGCTTTCCAACCGTAGATAGACGAAGCGTATATGCTCCATCTTTTTCCGTCAGTCTGTAGGCACGATAACTCGCGTAAAAATTGTTAGATTTCGGTGAAATTTTAGTGTGTGGTAGGGGACCACCTGGGGACGAACCCTATTGAAAATGGACGAAATGGGGTCAAAGGTCAGGTCATAGGATCGGAATCCTTCCATCGCCCTTATCCCATATTATTAAAGGATCTATTCTTGTATGTATGTAAATTTTATTTTGAAAATGGCTCTAAGGATTTTGATGAAAGTCGTTAACCTACCGTTTTCTGGCACTAGAAATCGATTTAGCCTTGATCTCGACTTTAGGAAAATTCGTTTAGTGCGTTAAATAACTACCCCGAATTACCACGTTTTTAGTGTCATGGCGCTCTATTAATGCTATCCATGCTCAGAAATCTTAGACGTCACAATCTCACGATTGAAATGCTGGCGTGCGGTCACGCCATCTGTCTCATTACGTCACGCGTTGCGTGTGGATCGTATTACAGTTTTATGACGTCACACTCTTTCGAGCTGATGGTCGTGATTCCCATTTGCCTCACTACGTCACGCGTTGTGTGCGTATGTCCGTCCGCACGATAACTTGCGTAAAAATCTTTCGATTTCGATGACATTTTAGTATGTGGAAGGGTATCACTTGGGAAGGAACATTATTGAAAGTGAACGAAATGGGGTCAAACGTCAGGACATAGGAGCGGGATCGATTCCACTGCTCTTATGCGTCATAACTAACGTAAAAAAGGTTCGATTTCGATTAAATTTTAGTATGTGGTAGGGGATCACCTGGGGACAAACCCTATTGAAAATGGGCGAAATGGGGTCAAAGGTCAGGACATAGGAGCGGAATCACTTCCATCGTCATTAAGCGTCATAACTTAAGTAAAAATTCTTCGATTTGGATAAAATGTTAGTATGTCGTAGGGGCCTGCCTGGAAACGAATCCTGATGAAAATGGGCGAAATGGGCTCTAAGGTTAAGACACAGGAGCGGGATCTATTCCATAGCCCTTATGCATCATAACTTACGTAAAAATGCTTCCATTGTGACACAACTTTATCATATTATTTCGGAGGTATACTGAACCGGTTCTATTGAATATCATCGAAATGGGATCAAAGGTCAAGGCACAGGACTGAGATTTATTCCACAGCCATTATCCTCATAACTTGAGTGATACCTTGAGTAATGACTTCAGGTATATTGGAAAGCGTATCATAATCGATGCATTGCATGATTTTACTAACTTGTTTCTTTATTATAAAACCTGGTACACCGTTTTAGGCGCTCTCTTCCAACGTTCACCGTTTTTTTTGTTTCTTTGTTGTTGTTGTTGTTTTTTTTTTTTTTTTTTGTGAGAAAGCACAATGAATCAGTACCTTTATACACAGGCGGAAAGTGAAAAAAGAACACCAAGAAGGAATTGGCGGACGATCATGAAATTTACATGTGTTAATGGGGTCGAGTTTACGTAGGTGTGATATTAATTTCGGAACCAACCGGTGAGCGCTTACGCCACAGCACGGCATAATATGCAAATTATCGTCGGTGGTATTTAAAGAGTACGGCGAAGTGAATGTAATCAGTCGTCGGCGTACGGACACGTGCGAAGACCCTGAAGAAGCTGCAATGCCTGGACATGGAAGACGTGTACGATTTCAGCAGTTATCGGACTTCGAGCGAGATCGTCTAGTCGGACTCCGCGAAGCCGGGTGGTCGTATCGTCGTATTGCGCAGCGAATTGGACGGGGAGTATCGGTGGTGGTACGATGGTGGTGTAGATGGTCCGAGGAACATTCCCACTCGAGAAGACGTGGAACCGGGAGTCACAGACGGACTGATGAGCGGACCGATCGACGCATAAGAAGAGCGGCGTTGTCAAACAGAACATCTACTGCGACGCAAATCCGAGCTGCCGTTGCTCCTGAGGAGACTGTGCGAACAATCCGCAACCGCCTACTGGATGCAGAACTACGTGCACGTGTGCCTCTGGCATGTGTACCTCTGACTCCAGCCCACCGTCCGGAACGGCTTCAGTGGTGTCGACAACGTCTGCACTGGAGTACGCAATGGCGATCTGTCGTGTTCAGCGATTGAAGCAGATTCTGCTTGGGAGCCTCCGCTGGCCGTATGCGTGTTCGCAGACGCACAGGGGAGCATCTCCACCCTTCTTGCATCCGCCAGCGACATACAGGGTCTACACCTGGTCTCCTGGTGTGGGGAGCGATCAGCTATCACTCCCGTACACAACTAGTGTTTGCACCGGGTACGTTACACAGCACTCCTACATTAACAACATCATTCAGCCCGTTGTTGTGCCATTTGTAAGGTCGGTCCATCGTGGTGTTTTCCAGCAAGATACCGCACGCCCACACACGGCATGTGCAACGCAACATGCACTTCAGGGTGTGAGAGAACTTTTATAGCCTGCACGTTCACCGGATTTGTCCCCCATTGAGCACGTGTGGGATTTTATGGAACAACGACTTATCCGTGGCTGTCCGGTCTCCACGGACAGCCACGACCATCCCCAATTTACGCGTCCAGGTTGAGGATGCTTGGAACTCAATACCCCAAACTTACATCCAACATCTGTACGACAGACTCCATGACAGAATTGCACAGTGTGACGCAGTTCATAGCAGTTCAACCTCGTACTAACCATGTTACATGGAAATGTTATTTTTCAGTTTACCAGCAAATACAGCTGTATTTTGCCAAAATGTTTTGATCACGTTATCCTCTGTATTCCGTTATTATGCTGTATAACTTTCGTTGGTATCAGACGTCTCCTTCTTGGTGTTCTTTTTTCACTTTCCACAAGTGAATATGCAGTACTAAAACAAGAGAGCAAAATATTCTAATGAAGGAACTAATAACGTAAAATAAAAAAAACAGCAATTTTAATACTAAATATATCGTTATACAGTTTCAACTGAACATAGTATATTTAACATACAGACTTGAAGCATTCCCTAAACATTTCAGTTGTTAGTTATTGAAAACGAAGCCAGCATATATATATATCATGATCATCATCATTGTCAACTATTATCATTCCACTGCTGGACGAAGGTCTCCCCAAGTTTCTTCCACAACGGTCTGTCTTGTGCCAGTCTCTTCCATGTTACTCTCGCATATTTTCGAATTCCATCCGCCCATCTCCCATGTGGTCTTCTTCTGGGTTTTTTCCTGTCCCTTGGAATCCAGTCTAAAGTTTCAGCTGTCCATCGATGGTCTGTCCTTCTAGCAATATGTACAGCCTATTGCCATTTCAGGGACTTTACTCTGGTCATGATGTCTTCCACTTTTGTCATTTTTCTGATCCACGAGTTCCTCTTCTTATCTCTCCTGGTTACACTAAGCATGCATCTCTCCATGCTGCTTAGAGTTGTCTGCAGTCTTTGTATGTTCCTTTTAGTTAAGGCCCACGGCTCTCCACTGGAAGGATGAATTGATCAAACACTTTTCTTTTAAGACATAATGGCATATTGCTCTTGAAAAGTATACTGTTTCTTCCAAACGCTCTCCAGACAAGTTTTATACGCTGTTTAATTTCTTCATCAATGTGACCCTCACTTGATATCTGCTGTCCAAGATAATTGTCGTTATTGGTTATCTCCAGCTTTTCCCCATTAATCGATAAATCTTCATTTCTTGTAAAAGCATTGTACATCACTTTTGTCTTCTGAAAGTTCATTTTTAATCCCACTTCTTTACTTTTGTCAGCAAGTTCCTGGATCATACTCTGCAGCTCTTATGGGGTAGTTGCAAAAATGACTACGTCATCAGCAAAACGAAGATGAGTTAGATAATCACCATTAATCTTTATTACTTTGTTTTCCCAGTTCAGTGATTGAAAGACATTTTCCAATGTGGCATTAAAGAGTTTGGGAGATATAGTGTCACCTTGTCTCACTCCTATTCCGATTTTTATGGGTGCTGTATTTTCAAATAGCCGAATCTTTGCACTTGCATTTTTATATATGTTATGAATAATATTTATGCATGCATCTTCAATACCGCAGGATTTCAAAGCCAATGTAACTGCTGATGGTTTCACCGAATCAAAGGCCTTTTTTTCATAGTCGATAAAAGCCATGCATAATGGAAGTTCATATTCCCTCGCTCTTTCTCTTTCAATTAGTTCTCTAAGTACGTGGATATGATCTATAGTGCTGTAGCCACTCCTGAATCCAGCTTGTTCTCTCGGTTGAGCCATGTCCATTGTCACCTTCAAGCGGTGTGAAAGAACTTTAGTGAAGAGTTTATAAACCACTGATAGGAGGCTGATAGGTCTGTAGTTCCTGAGATCCTCAATGTCACATTTCGTACGTAGCCGGATCATTGTAGCATTGTTCCAATCCTCTGGAATCTTCTCTTGATTAAGGCATCGAGTGAATACTTTGGCGAGTACTGTTTCAATTTCTCCACTTGCTTCTTGTATGATGTCTACTGTAATTCCATCTTCTCCTGGAGCTTTTCCCGTTTCATGTTCTTGATTGCATGTGTAACTTCTGCTGGGAGGACTGGAAGAACTCTGGTACCTTTTGTAATGTCTGGAGTGCATGTATCACCCCTTTCATATAGTTTTAAGTAGAAATCTTTCACTCTTGTCAAAATTTCGCCTCTATTTCTTGTTACAGAACCATCTCCTTTTCTCAGAGCCATAATCTGTTTTCTTCCCTGACTTTGATGTCCCTTTGCTCTCTTCAGGCTTTGGTTGTTTTCAATTGCTTTCCTCACTAGTTCACAGTTGAATTTCCTTATATCTTCAGCGATACTTTTCCGTACCGTCTTGCATAGCTCTATGCATTCGACTTTGGAAGTCACATCTCCTTTAGTTGTCCTCATCTCTCTTCTTTTTTGCATCATAATTTTGTTTTGTTTTTCTGATAATTTGTTCGTATGCAATTTGTTTTTAGTACCAGCTATTTTTGTTGCTGTTTCCATAAGAGCCTTGGTCAGTTTTCTGTTAACTTCAGAGATGTCCACTTCTTCCGACGTTAGACCTTCTAGAGAAGAGAATCTGTTCCTGAGTTCCAATTTGAAAGTATTATGATGTTTTTAAAAGGTTGGTCATGTCAATACAGTTTGTTTGTTTTATGAGCTTGCCACGCTCGAGTTTAGCGTTGAAGTGCATCTTACATCGTACTATCCTATGGTCACTACCTGTGTTGAACTTGTTTAGCACACTGCAGTCTTCCATGACTAATTTCTTGTTACACATAATAAAATCAGTATCACTTGCCAAACTATTGGGATGCCTTCATGTCCATTTCCTTTGCAACTTTTTCTTGAAAAAGAAGTTCATGATGAAAAACCCTTCTGCTTCTGCAAACTCTACGAGAGTATTTCCACGCTGGTTTTTTTTTTTTTGCCGTGACCGAATTTACCTACTGAAATTTCGTTCTGTTGCCCTATTTTCGCATTGAAATCTCCCATAATGATCTTCAAGTGTTGCTTGCCTTTATTATTTAGATGACGAATTTCCTCATAAAATTCTTTAATCTCTGTGCATAAGCTTGAACAATCTGAGCCTCGTATCTTCTCGAGAGGTGGATAACAAGTCGTGCAGCTCTGTCAGATGAACTTTCAACTTCTACAACTTTATCCTTCAGTTTCTTGTTTATTATAAATCCAACACCACTAGTTCTGCCAGTATCTGTCCCACGATAGTAGAACAGATGTCCACTTTTCAGTTCAATGAGATCTTCTGCCTTTCTCCTTACCTCACTTAGCCCGACGATGTCCCACTTGATCCTTTGTAGTTCTTCTTCCAATTCAAGGAGCCTTGAGTCAGAAGATAGGCAGCGTCCGTTAACGTAGCCAAGGTCAGCATCAGATGGCAGCCTAATCCGGTCCTCCGGTGATTTATGTTCATTAAACATACTTTCACATTTGGAACACATCTGTTTCATTTTGACGGAACATTGTTTCGTATATGTTTGTGACACTCCATAACAAGGTAAGATTCTCGATGATGAAGGAACGCTCACGTAAAAATGTTTACTCACATGTCAGTAAATAAATGATTTAAAAACTACTGTACATATATTATTTTTTCCAGTCATCATTCACGGGCTTTCTCCTAATGTACCACATAACGAACCAGAATTAAGCTAGTTGAAAGCGACTTTGGGTTCAAAACGTTTTTCTATAAGGGTACATAAAAGCTCCAACTTTCTGGAGCAAACAAAACGTGGATGGAGTTCGTTGTATTTCTGAAGATTTAATTGACTCAAACTTTAAATTCATTGATAATCAAACTTGTTACCCTACTTCTGTGTTATATTGCAGAAGTATTTTACATTCACGCACTCTGTTAGTAAATGTCTTTTTGAGCCCTGTAACATTTTTTACGTTATTCCCTTAACCAGGTGGGTTTGGACGTTGAAGACTACACCCCAGGACTGATTAATCTAACATGAAGTATAAGGAATAACGTTCACCTGGATGGAATACCAAGTGGCGCAAATAGAAATTATCTGCTCAATTCACCGACTGTTTGCTAACAGGCGGCGGTTTAGTTGGGGAAATGCAGATATCAGCTTCATAAATTTACCAACAGGAATCCTCGAAGACGCATAGAAATTCGTACTGATGGGACAAGTGTGACATTATTCCCCATTTTGCATAGGACCACTTCAAATGCTCAGAAAAAGAGCAGTATGTCGATAAATAATCCGCTGAGAGAAATGGATATGAAATGGATCGTGCCGCTGAAGCACAGGAATTCATTACGAAATAGGCTCACTAAATGTTTTCGTTGTTAAAGCACACCACTTTCTCTGAAGACTAAGAATACAAAGGAAACTAAAAATAATTCACTCAGAAAGGGAGATAGATTACAACTGACACAGTAAGCATCCTCTCTCACTCGACTACAATACGGTTAATCTATTATATTCGTGTTTTCGTCTGCTGTAACCCTCACTTGCGTATCAACACACACAAGGCAGTCGTCCTTACATGCCTGTTACTGAGTTTTCCAAATTCGCAAACATCAAAGTAATACGTCGATGGCAGCCATTTAGCAAGAAAAAGAATGACATCAACAGAAACATACGCACACACAGCTTTTTATATTTTAATTGCCGTAAAAATATGGATAAAGAGGTTTACACCCTTCCATATATGCCATTATTTTAATGTCTGTTCCGACTATGACCATTTAGTTTGGTACAATCCATGTAAATAAAACTTATAAAAATTCTTAGGCATCAGTACATGACTTATACTCTATGTAAATTTTGACTTTGTTCTCTTTTAGCGTTTCAGCATAACGTTGCACTTTCCTCTCTCAATGAATGTTATGTGGCAACAGTCTTGAGATGAAGGGTGAATTACGTGTGCTTGTTGACAAGATAAAAGCTAGTTACATAATGTTGGGAGCTAGTAGCAAAAGGGTGGTGGGGTATTCGTGGAAGCTGTCTTAAGTTTTAAGCAGTCTTTTTCACGAATTTAATCTGTCAAATTGAGTGGTGTTAACATATATTTCATGTTAGTGTTTTAATTAATCGACGGTTCTGTTTACTAACTCACGTTAGTTAGATTAAGTTATTATTTCTTGCTTGAAGTTTACTTGAGTGACTTGTGTATAGTTAAGCTATCCAAGGCTGCTCTTAAAGTCAGTCACTTGAAAGAACAAACTCCAAGTAGTGTTCTCTAAGTTGCATATACACAGTTAAATACTGAGGAACATTAGATGAACTGAAGTAGACTTGGAACCACCTAAGTCGTTTCTATCCGCTCCCCTTTTCCCCAGACGGGGATTCGTTATTAAAGACGGAATATAGAATGTTCGGTTCAAATGTCAATTTTGATTTCTTTGTTTAAAACGTGGAGCTATATTAAAACATATTGCTTTCTTTATATTTTTTATGTAGGAAGAATAAATGAGGTAGTAAAGTCATTAGGGTTGATCAGATGGGCACAAAATAAAGGACTGTATTCCTTGTAGTGCTGAGGGAACTTGCATGGGAGTGGACAACTTCTGATCGTTCTTGAGAGATGTGCCCATAATGGTAGCTTTGAAATGTTGACAGGGGTCCAGTCCCGCCTGTTTGTTTGTCGCTTAATGACCACTAATCTTATATATAAACACAAAACGTCTGTTTGTATGAAGCAGCAAAAACTCTCGAACGCCGAACAGTGGCATCGTAAAATTTGCATAGCTTATTAATACTGGAATTTCTAGGTCAACGCAACTATTTTAAGATCTCTACGTCGTTCCGTTCGCTAGTTATGAATTAATTAATAAGCTAATCAATAAAGTCAGCGTCGTTTGCTTCATCATCGTTATCATGTTCCAAATCTGAAAGCACGTGACTGCATTCATCGCCGCGGCACATCCACAGGTGTTTCTATTCTTTGAGAACGGTGCATAAAAAATGAAAAAAAAACTTTGCGAAATCTTAACGAAACGGGCTGAAATTTTTATCAACACCATGGATTGGTAACAAGAGGAGTTCCTCAAAATTTCACCGGAATCCGGTCAAAACTTTTTAAAATAGGCATGGGATTTTTAATTAATCGGAAAAAAACCGCAGAAACGGTGAATAAAGTTTTAACGGCTAATTTTAAAAAAAAAGTTATTTACCGATTCAGGCGAAATTTGGAGGCCATGCTCCTATTAACGATTTATGGTGTTCATTAAAATTTCAGCCAGTTTCATAAAATATTCGCGAAAATGCATTTTTAACTTTTTTATATCAGAGATTCGCCCTCAAAGACGTCTGAAACTTAAAGCACGTGATGCATTTGATCGTCGATAACAAAATGTTAACGAATTTTGTTCAGTCAGTATTCTAATGCTGTGTCTCCTGGACGCGTGTTAAATAATTCGTAACGCTTTTGGTCCATTTGATTCTACAGATTCCATAAATTCTGAACATTTCGTTGCTCTAATTCTCAACAAATATTTATGATAGCAATGCCCAAAAGGAAGAGACTATTTTTTAATCAAACACGAATCAACACAAAACGCCAAATGATATCACGAACCAAGCAATCGGAAGAGGAAAGATCACAAGCACGTGAAGCGGGCAAAACTCAACAAGGTGTTCGACGAAGCAACGAAACTGCTGACGAAACAGAGGCGAAACTTGCTGAACAACGATTTCGAACTGCTGCAAGACGAAGCAATGAGACTGCTGAAGAGACGAACGAGCGCCGAACGTCCAATCGCCAACGAGCTTCAAACTCGAGAGCAAGGATTCCGTTAATTCCAACTGATTTGCCATTTTCATTCAAACGATTACAATTTCCTGTTCGGTTTGCATTTGCAATCACCATTAATAAATCGCAGGGACAATCGCTTAAAGCTGCGGGCTTGGATTTGACAGATGAATACTTCTCACATCGACAGCTTGTATGTTGGAATGTCAAAGGCAAAGATCCAACAAAATTATATAGTGTCGCCGATGAAGGAGAAACCAAAAATGTTGTGTACAGCCAAGTGCTGAAATAATCACACTATGAATAAATAATTTGTAATGACCGAATTTGTGAAATCAGCTTTTTGCTTTCTTGCAGGCATCAATTTTTTCCCCGATTTTTTCAGTGACATACAAGGGAATATGAAATTAGTAAACCTAAACCCCGGGCAAAGCCGGGTAGTAAAGCTAGTAATTACATAAAGCTACGAATCTCACATCCGTAATTTAGAAGCACTGCTTCCAGGATAGGAGATTGCCGACGCCAAGAAAACAAATATAACTTCCAACCCAGATCCAGAAGTGCGAAAAGTCAGATGCATACGCCTTAGACCACTAGGCGATCTGCCGGCAGGTGGAAGAAGAATTTAGTAGCATCGGCGAGTGTCGGTTTGTTTATCAGAACTGCTCTGTTCACCACGAAAGCTGTAACATGGAAAGAAATCCACCGCATTTGAGAAATCAAAGAGACCTTAGATTGTTGAAGACTGTTGGCTGTACCAGTAGTCGAGTAGTTTTAAGTGTTGGCTACTAACCACTTGCGTGAGATAGGTCCGGGTTCGAATGCCTGTTGAGGCATGGATGATGTGTTTGTCTTACGACACGGGCCCTCTCCGTCCCCTGAAACTAGTGGCCACACGTTAGGGACGGTCCACTAAGTTGCTCATGGTGGTCGTTAAACCCTCAAACAAAAGTAGTTGTGAACTTATTGAAAGCGTAAAGAATATGTGTTGCGTTCTGCTGGAAATAACAGAAATAATACAACATAGTTCAAATGTTTTTCCTTTTAGCGCTCAGCTTCACGGCATATGAAGTTCAGGTAGTTTAAGGGGCGATTAGAAACGTTGACCGGAGAAGAAATAAAAAGATGCTTTTTCGCGGAAAATAAAGCCGATCTGAAACCCAAATTCAAAGAAAGAAATAACATTCAGAGTGTTATAATAGAGACTGTTTCGAAACCTTACAGTTTTGCAGACTGTGTAAGTTGTAACAGGGTAAGACTAGGTCAAACGCGCATACCACCTTCTGCATTGTCTCCTTGTTTGCTGCAATCTATTGTATTTAATCAAAATTATGCTTTCCACCTAACTATGAAGCTGAACTACGTAAAGTACTAATTTTAAAGAATAAGGTGTTGGAAATTTCTCTTCTCTTCATTTATTACTCGAGATGAACTCTTAAATAAGAGTTTTCCAAATATGCCCATCCACCTTAGGCACTAATTCGTGGATTGCAATAAAAACGCTTCATAACTGAGCAATACATATCATGCAGGTGAAATGCAAGTTCTACAAAAAAAAAAAAAAAAAAAAAGTCAAAATGTGCAAAGCAATTAAATTTGCAAGATATGTTTAAAACATTGTAGAATGTTCTGCTGTAAAATCAAGTGAAAGTCCTAATAACCCTATAGTTTTATCATTAAGTAGCACAGATATTGAGCTGCGTTGAAATGAATGACCAGTATCGACTGAGAACAAGCAGATAAATCGTCATGTTTTAGAAGTTACATAGAGCACTTAGACACTATAAGTATTTTGTTCTGCGGAACTTGATGAATAAAGCAAACCTTAGCATTCTGTTTATTATCGTGCTGCGTGCATCACACCTCTTCTTCGTAAGGATCTGAAATTCACAAGGAACCTTCGAATCAAGAACTCTCTGTATCCCGTATTACACTTAAAAACTGTCACTTTGTCTTCTCTTTTAACCGTTTGAGTCTCCAAAACTTTCGCTGCAAGTACTTGCCCCCTCCACTTCACTTCATTCTGAATTTTCTTCTTCTAGTCTAAGATGCCAAATTATTTTAAGTATATTTGAACGTTTTCCTTCCAAAGTTTCCGATCAGTATCCATTTAAATTTCCTCTAAGTATTCTGTCATCGCACGTATGTTGCATGTGTCCAATCCACCTTAATCTGTGCAATTTAATTTCTCTTATTGATGGGGATTCGTACATATGATGAATTTCGTTATTGCATCGTAGACTCCATTCTGCTGTTTAACTCTTATGAGCTCAAACACTCTTCTAAGAATTGGATTTTCAATTTGTAATTTTCTGTCTTCATTTCTTTTAATTTGGAAGATGGTTTGTCCAGATTTCAAACGCCGTCGTCATCTTTATGCTTTTAGGATCTCGTCTGGCGAGTGTAACGTAGCGCTTTTAAAGTGCTGGTCAATATTAAATTGGAATCCTGAGTTTGCTATTTTTAAACGCAGAGCGTGTGCGAAACGTTGAATGAGGAACGTTACATACGGGAAATTATGTTATATGGGTTGAAATTTGGATCTTCAGAAAAGCACTACATAGTGCGAGAAACCGTTACATCGCGAGTTCATTGCGTGTCAATCTTTTGCCCGAGCAGTTATATCTTGTTTTGTGAAAAAAAGAGCGACCTCTCTCTCTCTCTCTTCGTGCGAAGCACCATTGCGACAGCTAAATCTCACACCTGTCATTTTCAAGATTTTTCTTTGCAGACTCTCATGCTCAGGGCGAACAGCTGCTATCTTTCCTTGATGAGGGAATCGCACTTGGCTGACAGCCAATTTTCGGGTGGCTAAGATCTTTAATGGAACGTACATATGCATGTTTATACACCATTTGTGGAATGCTGCGAATTTCAGCTTTGATTAGTGTTTCGACTGCAGAACTTAAAAACAACTTTCTATTAAAGCTGGTATATTAAATATAACTTCGATACAGATTCACAGTTTAAAATTAATATCTGAAACAATCAATGCATATAAGTAATTGGCTGTTCTTCCCAACGCTGGTTTTTACATTTTCAAGAAAACAATAGCTCGAAATTAAAAAAAAAAAAAAAAAGAAAGATGGCACCGAATTTTTGGTTGTAATGAGCACGTCTTTTGAATCCGTTCCGACGCGAACAAAATTTATCAAAGCCAGTGATGGAAACGTTTAGAAAAAAACCTCAACCGGGTTTCTACAATCGATAAAACATCCAGAAATAGAAGCAGGTACTTTCTTCCACCAACTGCTAAAAATTATGTCACGGAAATTAACAAATGGTGCATAAAACGTTTCTCATAGCACGAGGATGATATCAGGGACAAGGGGATTTTCAAATCGAACATTTAAAAAGAGAAATATAGAAAGAAATATGATGTAACCCTGAGCCTTATAGAGGAAGAATTTTGCATAATGGAAAAGTTGATAGTATTTTCATGGCAAAAGCTATGCTAAGGAAAAAGAAATTAAAAAAACGTCTAATAATAATAAGAACTTTTTAAAAAAAACATAATAATGTGCTCTATCTTAAGTGTGTGCGAATGGCGGACGGTAAAAAAAGAAATTTCTCAACAGAGTTTTAGAAGCGCAGATGCGACTGCAAGCAGAAGTACACAAACACCACTTAGCAACAGAAATGTGAACAGCGAAACTCCTCAAATACAATCCTAAAGTGTTTCACAAAGTGAATGGTATCCGGTGTTAAAATGATTTTTTTTTTAATCGTACATTTAGAAGCAGAGATATTCAGAAAAACAGATTAAGCATTTGCGCTCCGAGCGCGAAATTGTTCATTAATTTCGGAAGAAAATATGGACAAAGAGTTTCCATAGTTAGTAGTATCTAACTGAAATATAATTTTTTCGAACGGGTTTTTAGTCCCGCAGATATTGCTGGAAACGGAAATGTGAACATATGCTCTGTAGTTGCACACTTGTGCGTTAAAAAAAATTTAAATCATATGAGTAACATTTGGCACCGGAAACGCACTCCAGTAAAGAAAGACTTTTTGAAATCGGACTCTTAGAAGCAGAGATATCGATATATATTGATATCATCGTCATCATCATTGTCAGCCATTATCAATCCACCGCTGGATGAAGGTCTCCCCAAGTTTCTTCCACAACGGTCTGTCTTGTGCCAGCCTCCTCCATGTTACTCCCGCATACTTTCGAATTTCATTCACCCATCTCACATGTGGTCTTCTTCTGGGTCTTTTCCTGTGCCTTGGAATCCAGTCTAAAATTTCGGCTGCCCATCGATGGTCTGTCCTTCTGGCAATATGTCCAGCCCATTGCCATTTCAGGGATTTTACTCTGGTCATGATGTTTTCCACACTTGTCATTTTTCTGATCCACCAGTTCCTCTTCTTATCTCTCCTGGTTACACCAAGCATGCATCTCTCCATCCCACTTTGAGTTGTCTGCAGTCTTTGTATGTCTCTTTTAGTTAAGGTCCACGTCTCTGCACCATACGTAAGCACTGGAAGGATGCATTGATCAAACACTTTTCTTTTAAGACATAATGGCATATTGCTCTTGAAAATTATACTGTTGATTCCAAAAGCTCTCTAGGCAAGTTTTATACGGCGATTAATTTCTTCATCAATGTGACCTTCTTTTTTTTTTTTTTTTTTTTTTTGATTGGAGGTTTAACGACCACCGTGAGCAACTCAATGGGCTATAAGCAGTCGCCCGTCCCTAATTTAGGGTCACTGGTTCCATGGAAGGGAGAGAGCCAGTGCTGTAAGACAAACACAACATCCATGCCTCACCGGGATTCGAACCCGGATCCCTTACGGACGAACAATCAGAGGCCAGCGCCTTAGACCACTGCGCCACCGGGGAGGCAATGTGACCTTCACTTGATATCTGTTGTCCAAGATAAATGCACGTATTGGTTGTCTCCAGCTTTTCCCCATTAATCGATAAATCTTCATTTCCTCTAAAAGCATTGTACATCACTTTTGCCTTCTGAAAGTTCATTTTCAATCCCACTTCTTTACTCTTGTCTGCAAGTTTCTGGATCATACCCTGCAGCTCTGATGGAGTAGTTGCAAAAATGACTACGTCATCAGCAAAACGAATGTGAGTTAGATAACCTCCATTAATCTTTATCCATTTATTACCGCTCCCTGTCGGGTATCAGCGAACCACTACTACGTCTTATTCGCCGTAGTGGGTAAAAGTTAAAAAGGTCAAAATTCCATACTAATCAATTAACTTTCTAAATTTCGCCTAGTGGTGTCAACGATGAATTTAGATTCCCTAACTAAGGGTCTCCAAGCTCAGGGTTGACAAATGCATCGCGTTGTGTTTCATATGAATCAGCATGGGGTTTCCAAGCTCATTCATATGCCGCAAAGAAGTTAAAATAAAAAGTTGCATGAATAACAAAAATAAAATCACAAATTTTACTCTAATGAGGTTTGGAGAAATTATCTGAGTGACACGTGAATAAAAATTTAACTGTTTATTTCTTTTTAGAATATGGTCTTAAAGCTAGGTACAATGTACCGGTGAGGTTGCTTGCTTTAGCTAAACAATTTAGTTTTAATTTCAAACGGATGTAATGCACTTAATATTACATAACTGACTTTAAACTTTAGTTACTGATTTTAAACTCGGCGCGGTACGCCAGAGGAAAAAATTGTTAATGCACTATGTGAGAGACTTTCGGGTAACTGGTCCTGCATATCACATGCAAAGCTATGAGGCACGAATCAGAAATGTGTAAGGCAAATGTCATCATGCCCTCTTTTCCTTGAGAAGCCCCGATCGTAAAATCTGGGTTGCCGGCTGGTCGTAGAGTCAACTCTCCATCTTAGTTGGTGGTATATATATATTAAACTCTAAAATATTTACTACCTCATTTCTCTATCTTGGAAACATCTCTCCTCCGAAACCGCTGAGACCTCTCTTCTGCTCAGACTGCAATTCTCTAATGTTCCCTCTGTTAAGTTATTTTTGAATCTCTCATCGTATGTAGTCGCCTCTCCTCTCAGTCTTCATTCCGTTTTTTTTTTTCTTTTTCCCGTGTCCGGTGTCCATCTTGGGGCGTGACGGCCCGGCCGTCCGAATCGCGTCGGGTTATGTCATTGGCCCTCACAGATAGTCCTGCTATGCGGTTCGCTGGCTATCCGTTCAGTTCGGGTCACTTTCCCAAAAATTATGTCTTCTTTCAGCTGTCAACTTGTCTTCGCACCTTTTTGGTTAATTGACCTCGCCTAGCTACTTAGAAGCGAAGATTGTCACGTAGGTATTTCCGGCGACGTGACTTATCTCAAATTTGGTCGCTACTCTGAACAATGCAGAGACGCTCGCAATAGTTGCTTGAGAAAAGGGGTGACGCCCCCAAAAGGATTTATTGCGCTCCTGCAATTCTCTTCAGTTTCTTTGAGTTTCGTGAGAAAAAAAACTGTGAATGTCTTCCTTTCTCTTCCTTCCCATCTGGGATTTTCATCAAGTTTCCGTAAAAAAAAAATATAATTTTCCCCTTTTCGTTTGGCTTGAGTGCAATTAGGACTGATCTAATTATCAACCTAAACTTTCGGGTAGCCTGACTCAGCTTCACCGGAAAGTAATTTTTTATCATTGATATTCTATTTTGGCAATTTAAATATTTATTTCTTACCGCCTTAGAGTAAAAATAAAAAAAAATAATAAATGATCAAGATTATACGGATGAAATTTAAATGTTACGGGGATATAGAAAATTCCGCGGTAACACATTTGTTTTCCGAGTTCAGTGATTGAAAGACATTTTCCAACGTGGCATTAAAGATTTTGGGAGATATAGTGTCACCTTGTCTCACTCCCTTTCTGATTTTTATCTGTGCGGTATTCTCAAATAGCCGAATCTTTGCACTTGCATTTCCATAGATGTTATTAATAATATTAATGAATGCATCTTCAATACCGCAGGATTTCAAAGCCATTGTAACTGCTGATGGTTTAACCGAATCAAAGGCCTTTTCATAATCGATAAAAGCCATGCATAACGGAAGTTCATATTCCCTCGCTCTTTCAATTAGTTCTCTCAGTACATGGATATGATCTATGGTGCTGTAGCCCCTCCTGAATTCAGCTTGTTCTCTCGGTTGAGCCATGTCCAGTGTCACCTTCAAGCTATGGAAAGAACTTTACTGAAGATTTTTATAAACCACTGATAGGAGGCTGATATGTCTGTAGTTCCTGAGATCCTCAATGTCACATTTTTTTATGTAGCAGGATCATTGTAGCATTGTTCCACTCCTCAGGAATCGAGTACTGTTTCAATTTCTGAACTTGCTTCTTGTATGATGTCTACGGTAATTCCGTCTTCTCCTGGAGCTTTCCCCCGTTTCATGTTCCTGAATGCATGTGCAACTTCTGCTGGGAGGACTGGAAGAACTTTGGTACTGGTACCTTTCGTAATGTCTAGAGTACGTTTATCATCCCTTTCATATAGTTTTCAGTAGAAATATTTCACTCTTGTTAAATTTCACCTCCATTTCTTGTTACAGAACCATCTTCTTTTCTCAGAGCCATAATCTGTTTTCTTCCCTTACTCAGATGTCCCTTTGCTCTCTTCAGGCTTTGGTTGTTTTCAATTGCTTTCCTCACTAGTTCACAGTTGAATTTCCTTACATCTTCAGAGATACTTTTTCATACCATCTTGCATAGCTCTATATATTCGACTTTGGAAGTCACATCTCCTTTAGTTGTCCTCATCTCTCTTCTTTTTTGCATCAGAATTTTGTTTTGTTTTTCTGATAATTTGTTCGTATGCAACTTGTTTTTAGTACCAGCTATTTTTGTTGCTATTTCCATAAGAGCCTTGGTCAGTTTTCTGTTAACTTCAGAGATGTCCACTTCTTCGGACGTTAGACCTTCTAGAGAAGAGAATCTGTTCCTGAGTTCCAATTTGAAAGTATTATGATGTTTTTTAAGGTTGGTCATGTCAATACAGTTTGTTTGTTTTATGAGCTTGCCACGCTCGAGTTTAGCGTTGAAGTGCATCTTACATCGTAATATCCTATGGTCACTACCTGTGTTGAACTTGTTTAGCACACTGCAGTCTTCCATGACAAATTTCTTGTTACACATAATAAAATCAATTTCACTTGTCAATCCGTTGGGATGCCTGCATGTCCATTTCCTTAGCGACTTTTTCTTGAAAAAGGATTTCATGATGAAAAACCCTTCTGCCTCTGAAAACTTTACGAGAGTATTTCCACGCTGGTTTCTTTTTTTTTTTTTTTTTTTTTTTTTTTTGCCGTGACCGAATTTACCTACTGAAGTTTCAATCTGTTGCTGTTGCCCTATTTTCGCATTGAAATCTCCCATAATGATCTTCAAGTTTTGCTTGTCTTTATTATTTAGATGACGAATTTCCTCATAAAATTATTCAATCTCTGTGCATAAGCTTGAACAATCTGAGCCTCGTATCTTCTCGAGAGGTGGATAACAAATCGTGCAGCTCTGTCAGAGGAACTTTCAACTTCTACAACTTTATCCTTCAGTTTCTTGTTTATTATAAATCCAACACCACTAGTTCTGCCAGTATCTGTCCCACGATAATAGAAGAGATGTCCACTTTTCAGTTCAATAAGATCTTCTCCCTTTCTCCTTACCTCACTTAGCCCGACGATGTCCCACTTGATCCTTTGTAGTTCTTCTTCCAATTCAAGGAGCCTTGAATCAGAAGATAGGGAGCGTCCATTATATGTAGCCAAAGTCAGCATCAGATGGCAGCCTAGTCCTGTCCTGCGATGATTCTTAGCTCCCTCTGCCTTCACGTCGCACTGGCCGTTGACTTGGTCAGGTACATCTATATATATATAGTTATGAAATAAAATCATATTCATATGTACAATATCCATTTCAGAGTTGCGTTTTGCAGCTGCCTACACTAGAAGAAGATGATATAATAATAATAATAATTAATAACACCCTAAACAGACCGATAACTTCAACCTCTACTTCCCTAAAATTAAACACAAAACTTATAATTTCAAAAATAACAAAATTCCCTACTTTTTAAACCTGAAATACAAAAGTACAAATAAAAACATTAGTCACATGCATCAACTAAAACACTCAAACAACCCAGACCAATCTTCAGGGTAAAGCATCTGTGTGACTTGAGAAAATATAAGAGTTCAGGTTTCACGAGTGTGCTTTATTAATTTCTTATTTGCCAAGTTTTATTTTCAAAATGTAGTAACACAAAACTAATTTTTTTTTGCACACTGCTTTCTCTACCTGAACTCATAAATGAAAACCCAATAACAAATCAAATACCTGAATTTCCTAAAGATATGAAATAGAAAGTACAAAATAATAATCAAATCCATCCTCCCAAGTGATTTATGAACAAACTGATGGTTTACGGTTAAACCTTTTTAATGGTACTTCCGTAAATTCTATAATATAAGACCAATCTGTTGATGCGTTCTGAAAACAAATCGAAAAAAAATTAATCTTTCTATGTAAAGAATGTATAGGGTTAAATTTCTCCGGGACTACTCGGAGTAAGCATCTTTTTTATTGTGGTCCTAAGAATGGTTATTTCAAAGCTTAGAAGGTAATATGTTACAAAAACGAATTTTGTAATTAGTTTCATGATTTTGAAAAGACAGCAGATTATCAAAATGTTTTTTACAAAACTTCAGAGGATATTGATTTTTTAATAATATTGAAAATAGAAATTTTCTGAGAAACTGTGAAATGATAATATTGCGATGTATCGATCTAAGAATTCTAGAAGTCCATGAACTTAAAAACGTAGGTCCAAAATCATAATCTCTTCTTTTATCGTAAGCACCAATATTTAACTGCCCTTTGTCACTTGTTATCTTTAAATCCAATAAATATATAATAAGGAAGTAAATAAACTTGCATTGATGTACTACATATCTGTTTCGGGAACAGCGCGATGCTACAGGAACCACGGGCGGAGCATATAAGCAATAACCTCGAGCTTGGCAAGCTCATAAAACAAAGTGTATTGTCATGACCAACCTCAAAAAACATCATAATACCTACAAATTGGAAACTGAGGAACAGATTCTCTGCTCTAGAAGCTCTAACGTCGGAAGAAGTGGACATTTCTGAAGTTAACAGAAAACTAACCAAGGCTCTTATGGAAACAGCAACAAAAATAGCTGGTACTAAGAACAAGTTGTATACGAACAAATTATCAGCAAAAACCAAAATTCTGATGCAAAAAGAAGAGAGATGAGAACAACTAAAAGAGACGTGACTTCCAAAGTGGAATATATAGAGATATGCAAGACAGTGCAAAAAAGTATCACTGAAGACGTAAGGAAATTCAACTGTGAACTAGTGAGGAAAGCAATTGAAAACAACCAAAACCTGAAGAGAGCAAAGGGACATCAAAGTCAGGGAAGAAAACAGATTATGGCTCTGAGAAAAGAAGATGGTTCTGTAACAAGAAATAGAGGCGAAATTTTGACAAGAGTGAAAGATTTCTACTCCAAATTATATGAAAGGGATGATACATGTACTCCAGACATCATGACAGCTACCAGTACTAGAGTTCTTCCAGTCCTCCCAGCAGAAGTTGCACATGCAATCAAGAACATGGAGCGGGGAAAAGCTCCAGGAGAAGATGGAATTACTGTAGACATCATACAAGAAGCAAGTGGAGAAATCGAAACAGTACTCGACCAAATTTTCACTCGATGCCTTAATGAAGGGAAGATTCCTGAGGATTGGAACAACGCTACAATGATCCTGCTACATAAAAAATGTGACATTGAGGATCTCAGGAACTACAGACCTATCAGCCTCCTATCAGTGGTTTATAAAATCTTCACTAAAGTTCTTTCACACCGCTTGAAGGTGACACTGGACATGGCTCAACCGAGAAAACATGCTGGATTCAGGAGTGGCTACAGCACCAAAGATCATATCCACGTACTGAGAGAACTAATTGAAAGAGCGAGGTAATATGAACTTCCATCATGCATGGCTTTTATCGATTATGAAAAGGCCTTTGATTTGGTGAAACCATCAGCAGTTACAATGGCTTTGAAGACCTGCGGTATTGAAAATGCATACGTTAATATTATTAATAACATCTATGAAAATGTAAGTGCAAAGATTCGGCTGTTCGAGAATACAGCACCCATAAAAATTAGAAAGGGAGTGAGACAAGGTGATACTATATCTCCCAAACTCTTTAATGCCACATTGGAAAATGTCTTTCAATAACTGAACTGTGAAAACAGAGCGATAAAGGTTAATGGAGATTATCTAACTTACCTTCGTTTTGCTGATGACGTAGTCATTTTCGCAACTACCCCGTCAGAGCTGCAGTGTATGACCAAGGAACTTGCTGACAAGAGTAAAGAAGTAGGATTAAAAATGAACTTTCAGAAGATAAAAGTGGTGTACAATGATTTTACAAAAAATGAAGATTTATCGATTGATGTGGAAAAGCTGGAGATAACAGACACGTACGTTTATCTTGGGCAGCAGGTATCAAGTGAGGGTCACATCGATGAATAATTTGATCGCCGTATAAAACTTGACTGGAGAGCTTTTGGAATCAACAGTATAATTTTCAAGAGCAATATGCCATTATGTCTTAAAAGAAAAGTGTTTGATCAATGCATCCTTCCAGTGCTTACGTATGGTGCAGAGACGTGGACCTTAACTAAAAGAGACATACAAAGACTACAGACAACTCAAAGCAGCATGGATAGGTGCATGCTTGGTGTAACAAGGAGAGATAAGAAGAGGAACTCGCGGATCAGAAATATGGCAAAAGTGGAACACATCATGAACAGAGTAAAATCCCTGAAATTGCAATGGGCTGGACGTATTTCCAGAAAGACAGACCGTTGATGGACAGCAGAAATTTTAGACTGGATTCCAAGGGATAGGAAAAGACTCAGAAGAAGACCACATGTGAGATGGGTTGATGAAATTCGAAAGTATCCTGGAGTAACATGGAGGAGACTGGCACAAGACAGACCGTTGTGGAAGAAACTTGGGGAGCCCTTCGTCGAGCAGCGGATTAATAATGGTTGACAATGATGATGAGATATATATAAATCATCATCATCATCATTATTGTCAACCATTATCAATCCACTGCTGGACGAAGGTCTTTCCAAGCCTCTTCCACAACGGTCTGTCTTGTGCCAGTCTCCTCCATGTTACACCCGCATACTTTCTAATTTCATCCACCCATCTCCCATGTGGTCTTCTTCTGGGTCTTTTCCTGTTCCTTGGAATCCAATCTAAAATTTCGACTGCCTATAGATGGTCTGTTCTTCTGACAGTATGTTCAACCCATTGACATTAAGAATCATATCCCGTGATTGTCCGGAGCAAGGTTCTTTAGTCCTGAGGAGCAATCACGAGATAGGATATAAGAGGAGCAATCACGGGATCTGGAGATTAAGAATCCTCTGAACAATCACGGGATAAGATTCTTAACCTCCAGATTCGCTAAACATGAATCCCGGTTGCTTCGACTAGCGAATCCTGTGATGGTTATATTCAAATTAATCGAAAACTTGAGACTTTGTCGTTCTGGGTGGTGTAGTGGTTAGCATACCTGGGCGCTATCTGGGAGACGCGGGTTCGAGTTTCGCTCCAGGACGATGAAATTTTCAAGTTTTCGGATATTATCCGACTTACCATTCTTGTCACATTTACACCAAAAACCGGATTGCCATCTCTGGGCTGCTGTTGGATACGGTCCCTGTAGAATTGTGGTGGCTGGGACGCAAAGAAGTGAGTAAGTGGGCGTTCGACATCGTCCCAATATGTGAACCGCTGTCCGTCCAGGAAATGCTGCAACAACCAGAAAAGCTGGTAGTCACTTGGGTAAATGTCCGAGGAATAGGCTAGGTGCAGCAGCAGCAGCTCCCAGCCCAGCTCCCTGATCTTGTGACAGGTCACCCGTGCAGTGTGAGGTCTCGCTCATCCTACTGTAGGAGGACGCCCTTGCGGTTCAGCAGTGCTGGTCGTTTCGACGTGAGCGATGCGTGCAAATCGTCAAGCTGACGGCAATACACATCAACGGTGAGAGTGGTGTTGTCCGGCAGTTGCTCAAAAACACGACACCCAGCATATCCCACCGAACAGACAGAAGGATCTTACTTGGGTGTAAGCCTGTTTTGGGCGTCGGCATGGGCTTCTCTTTGGGTCTAACCACTGTTTCCGGGTGCTGACATTTTATACAGAACCCATTTCTCGCCACCTGTCACAATGCGGTTCAAGAACAGTTCATCTTGGTCACGTGAAAGCAGGGAAACGCATGCACTCATGCAATTTGCTTTCTGCTCAACTGTGAGTTGATGGGGTACCCAAACTCCCCTCTTGTGCACCTTCCCAAGTTGACGCAGGTGCATGATAATGTTCGTGTGGGTAGTCCCCAGATTTTTGGCCAACTTCCGCGTGGTCACACGTGGGTCGGCCTCCACTAAGGTCTTCAGTATATCCATATGTGCGGCTCTTCCGGATTTGGGACTGTCTGACAGGTCAAAATTTCCCTCTGGAAACAGTTCGAAACAACGACAGCACTAACGATGTCACATGGTAGAGGGGTCCATACTGGTAATGTTCCTTACAGCACTTGCGAGGGGAGCTACCGCGACGGAACTCATACAGCATGCAATGACGGATGTACTCCTTGTTCACTTTCACTTTGGCTGGCGCTTACACTCTTCGCCTTCTGACGACTAACTGCCACTGACTTAAGCCACCTGTCTGCTGATGTTCATGCCGGTGTGCTGCGCCATCTCAGTAACCAATGTGCGCCGTGGTCGAGGCTTCGACTTCGGGTACCTCGTCATCGGACATTACTTTCTTTCCAACCCTGTATTTGCCGTGCTGACTGCAAATACTTAGTTATATACACTGCCGGACAATTGCTAAGGACGGATGACAATGGCAACGATAGCAACCATAAAATGGAAGGCAGGAAAATGTGGAAATTAGCATAAGTGCGGGATACAGTAAGACGTGTTGTGCGTATGCAAATTTTGGATTGCCAAACTTGTTCGTGACGTCATAGCGCTGATAAGAGATATAAAGGATTTGACGCGTATTGACCGTTGTTGTTCAAACGCAAAGTTGAAAAGGAAAGAATCAATTGACGAACTTGCAATTTTCAGTATGTCTTCCCGACATCACCTAGATGATTTTACGCGTGGCCGTATTATTGGCAAGATTGAAGAAGGACGAAAAATAACAGATGCTGCCAAGGAGTTCGACGTCAGCCACAGTGTTGTTTCAAGGCTTTGGAAATCATTTCAAACAAATGGAGAGTGTAACAAACGTCACGGGGGAGGTCGTGTTCGCAGTACGACACCTGCAGAAGATCGGTACATAGTGCTATAAAAAAAAGAGACCGGCGCAGCACAGCTAGTGAGGTAGCAAATCAGTTTATGGCTGCTACTGGCAAGCGGATCTCCCGAAAAACTGTCGCCAGACGTTTGCATGAAGGAGGACTATACGCCCGCCGTCCTGTTGTGTGCATCCCATTGTCCAGACGTCACCGTACCGCCCGTTTGCAATGGTGCCATCAACATCGCAATTGGACTGATAGCGACTGGGCTGCTGTCCTCTTCTCAGATGAGAGTAGATACAGTCTATCGTCTGATTGTCGACGACAACTGATCTGGCGTGATAGTGGTACTGCATATTGTCCAGCAAACATACAGGAAAGGGACCGATATCCGACATGTAGTGTCATGGTATGGGCTGGCATCATGATCAATGGCCGTACGTCCCTCTATGTGCTTCCAACTGGGACTATGACTGGCCAACGATACATTAATGATGTTCTGCTACCTCATGTTCGCATGTTCCGTGGTGCTGTCGGTGATAGATTCATTTTCATGGACGACAACGCAACATGTTATCGAACAGTCGCTGTCCAGGAGTGTCTTGATAGCGAGGATATTCAACGCCTCGTATGGCCAGCACGTTCTCCAGATCTGAATCCCATTGAAAATGTGTGGGATGCTTTGGGGAGGAGTCTTGCTGGTCGCCAATGCCCTCCAATAAACAAAGACGCCCTCATCCGTGCACTGACAGAGGAATGGGATAAATTACCCCAACAGCTGCTTGATAATGTTGTGTAAAGCATGACACGACGTGTGGAATCTTGCATCGCCCTCCATGGTGGCCATATCCCGTATTGACATCTTACGCCGGAACGCCTGCTGACGGTAATTGCATTTTTTTCACGTTTACGTATTCTGCACAAAATGGCCTGTTTGTCCCTTGAACACGTTCCAAAGCCTTCTGGATTTCAGAGCACAATAAATTGTCTTTCTTGTAATGTCCTGGCATTCTGACATTATTTTATTTCACTTGGCATCCAACCACACTTACTTATTTATGCGCTATATAGCCGTTTATGATCCGTCCTTAGCAATTGTCCAGCAGTGTATTATCACTTAAGGTTTTTCACAAAATGATGTACTGCTTTGGGAAGAGTATGTAGAATAATAGATTACGAAATAGAAAACATAGAAAAAATAATTATAATTATTGAAGGTATACTCATCACTTTTAAAACATTGTACATTACGTGTGTTCTTACAACTAATGAGATTCATGCTCCTCGTGAAATTTCTATTTTTCCCTTCACAACTGCGTTTCTGACACTTCTTGTGGCGTCTCCCTGTGAAACACCCAACAGCAGTAACCATCATTACCTGTATTGCATCCTTGTACATTACAAGACTAAACGTAACAGTCAGCACCGTGATTTTTTTGGTTCTCTCCAGATCATTGTCACACCAAAATGAATGGAGTTTTGTCTTCTCCACTGCCTCAGTTCTTCACCATGAACAGCATGAGAAGCCCATGATTTGTAAAGGTCCCGAAATTTTACATCAAAGTACACATGGTAAGTTTTTTTAACAAAGTCTGTAATTTTCCATTGTCGTTTTTAACGACAAACATCCCGCAAATTAAACAGAAATTGTCTGGACAGTTAACGCTTTCGTGTAGCCATTGTCATAAAAACTTCCAGTTACAACGTTGAAACCAAATCTAAATCCAATGGACAAGTACAGAGACAAAGCTTCAACCAGTAACTTTCAGATCGCTCCAAGACATGAGCACCATAGCTTAGCTTCAGGAAGGGGGGAGAGAAATTGATGAACTGGGTGAAACAAAAATTTAAGGTTTGTTATGCGGCTTTTTATTTTTGTTTTGTTTTTATATATAAATAAATGTATTGTTATTTTGATAACATCATTGTTTTTTTATGTGCCTGTAGATATTAGTATGAGCTGTCCAAAATCTTTAAAACTGAATTTCTCAGAACTATGTTTTTGTGGTTACGTCGTTATTCCATATACACTATCTACCAACAAGTAATTGGACACCTGTGATAGCAAAGGAAAACGAAGTTTATTCACCTTCAATAGTTTGTGGAGCCTCCACGAGCGGCGACTACAGCTGCGACTCTCCGGGGCATACTCTCAACCAGACGTTGTACGACGGCTAGCGGTATTTTCTTCCACTCGGCTTGGTGAAGGTCGGTTCCTTCACCGATTTCGGACGGTGGGAGCACCCCTTAAGTCGACGCTCCAACTCGTCCCAGAGGTGCTCGACAGGGTTAAGGTCCGAGCTCTGCGCAGGCCAGTCCATTCGATTAACCCCATTGTCACCATACCAAAATACGGTGGATCTCGCAACATGACAGATGGCATTGTCATCCTGAAAGTAACATGGGTCCACCCCGTAAAACTGCCACAACGTAAGAAGCGCATGGTCATCCAAAATGGTGCAGTATGTCTCGGCGTTCAGTCTACCAGGAATTGCGACCAAGGGTCCCGTGCCATACCAGGAGAAACACCCCCATAGCATAATTCCACCGCCGCCTAACTTCATAGTTGGCACAATACATTCCGGCAGGAGGCGTTCTCCAGGCAGACGCCAAACCCAGACCCTGCCATCCGAACGGTAGAGGGTGAACCTTGATTCGTCTCTCCAGAGAACCTGTTTCCAGTGTTCAACGGTCCACAGTCGACGCTCTTTGCACCACGTTAGCCGAGCAGCGCTATTGGACTTGGTGATCAAAGGCTTGTGGGCGTCAGCACGTTCATGATAACCGAGCAGATGGGCTTCCTTATGGATGGTATTCATCGAAAGAACACTCCCGGGTGCCTGTTGAAACTCCTTGCGGATGTGGCCCATCGATTTGGTGCGGTTCTTCCGAATTTCTCTGACCAGCACCCGTCAGTCTCTAACTCCCAGTTTTGTGGGTCTGCCGGGTCGGGGCACATTCCGACAATCACCTCTCATCTTCCACTTGCCAATCACGTAGGCCACTGTCGATTTTGGGTACTTCAACTCGCTGGATATGTCACGTGTGGATCAGCCATTTCTGTGATACCCGACGATTACACCTTTCTCTAAATCAGAGAGCTCCGAACTGCGTGGCATCTTGCATGCGACTGATTGCGTTGTTGTTTCCCACACGATATTTAACTGCGGCGGCCGTGCCGTGTGTCAGGACCGCAGATATCGTCGATTGCAGGGGTGTCCAATTACTTGTTGGTAGATAGTGTAGCTCCACAATTGTAACTACAAAAAACACACAAAAACACCACACGCAAATTTTCTGCGTCCGTTCTTGTTGTCTAACCATTTTTACCACACATGCAACACGTAAATTTAATGGGAAATCAGAAGACCCAAAACCTACGTAAAAGAGGTGGATAAATTAAATTAGATCGCTTATTGAGACAATAGTAAAATTTCGTTGCTGTTTTTTTCTGAGACTTGCGCCTATCAACTACTTATGACCCATGCGCCACGAAATTCCAGCAAATCACTCAATCGGTCATCAAGAACAAACAAAATATCCTCAAGAATAAGTTCCGGAAAAAATTACATATCTTTGACAAGAAATGAATGTAGCTTCTGCCGAGAAAGATATCACATTTTTCATTCCTTCACCTTAAATATTGTATACGTACATACGCTGTTTTCTAACATTCAATAAAAAAATTGAAATTTATTACTTTCTACTATAAATTCACGACGTTTTTCCTACTTTTGCTACATACGTACATACGTATTCAGAAGTTCAGCAGAAAAATAAGTCGTCAGAACTAATGTCATCGCAAAAATATTTGTACAGAGGGTGAGTCGAAAGTTTTGCAATATTTGCATAAACGCATGTGCTGCGGCTGGTATGCCACGTGTTTAAACTAGTTCAAGTTACGCACTGCAGTTAGTCGAAAGGGAATAATGTGGTAGTCGTTCTTGTGAACAGAATTGCATGTCGTCGTTCTGTCTGTGGTTGGGACGCCTAAAAATGAACATCCACAACCGGCTAATTAAGGAACTTTTGCTTTACGAGTTTGAACTCGGCCATAACGCTGCTTAAGCAACACGAAACGTTTGTCATGCGAAAGGGGAAGGTTCCGTGGACCTTAACCCGCAACCAGATGGTTCAAGAAATTTCGCTTAGGTTACAGAAACCTCGACGATCAGCCAAGGTCAGGTAAGCCTTCGAACCGTCGATTCGGAGGCCGTGCTCCAAGCCGTAGAGGTTATTCAGACAACCAGCACTCGGAAATTATCAGGCGAGCTGGGCACATTCCAGACCACCGTGGTTCGTCACCTTCAGAACCTCGGCAAGGTCTACAGGAGCTGCCGCATTGTCCCTCACGAACTGACGCCAGCTGAAGCAAATCGCCGAATGGAAGTGTACACGAAACTCCTAGAAAATCGGCGCGATGTACGTTTCATCAAGAGAATTGTTACGTGCTATGCAAAGTGTGTCTATTTCCGTAATCCTGACACACAACGACAGCGGTTGAGCCCGGGCCAGCTTCCAGAACCTGTTGCCAAATGTGGGCGCTTCGAGCACAAGGTGATGCTCTGCGTCTGGTGGAATTTCGAGAGGATAATACATTACGAATTCGTTCCACACGATCGGACCATCAATACCAACCTCTACTCTGAACAGCTGAAGCGGATGTATGCCGTTTTGGAGGAGAAGTACCCAGCACTGGTGAACAGAAAGCGCGCTCTCCAACAGCAGGACAACACGCGGCCTCGTACCACATGAAAGACCTGGGCAAAACTCCAGAAACTTCAGGGCATCGAACTGATGCCACACTCATCATATAGTCCGGACCTTGCCCCGTCGGATTATTACTTGTTCCGGTCCACGGCACTTCAACAACCAGGAGCAGATGGCTGCTAGGGTGATGGATTTCTTCGCCTTGAAGGACAAGAGCAGATACCGCCGCGGAATCGAAGAACTGGCAGACAGATGGCTAAAGACGGTGCAACACGATGGCCTATACTTTGAATGCTAGTCAGCTTTCCTCGTAAAGGTACGTATGAAGACATAAAGTGATCCAAATATTTCAAAACTTTCGACTCACCCTCTGTAGCATTCCAAGACCAGAAATTGTATAGTCAGATTTCCAGGGGAGGGCAAGTATCCCCTCTTGCCTCTCCCTATGGGCGTCCATGCTCAGAGATGAGCTCAAGTGCAAGTTCAGGCATTTTGAACCCTGTTAACCCACTCCTCCCTCAGTGCTTCTTCCTCTCCTTAAGTATTATCAGACTCATGTTCAGACTTGTTACAGGACAAGTTTGAATGGTAACGTTATTTTGTAGGCGATCGGACTGAATCGATAACTTATAAAGAGTTCACTTTTTGCTAAACCCGATTTAAAAATTTCATTCTGTGGAAAAACTGAGCACCACTCTTGAAATTATCATATGGAGATTAATAAGAAGCATGCAGCAACAAATATCAAACAATAAAGGTTATTGTACACCTGTTTTGTACTTAGCCAAATGCTTAAGCCACAAGTAAATAAAAAAAACATATACTCTGTAAAAAAATAATAATAATAAAAATAAAAACTGCAACGCCACCAGAAGGTAGTGACACGATTTGCATGTAAATTGGCAGACAAGACTGTAACGTGTAAATATACAAATGATTCCATTACGGCGTGAATGCAATGACCCGTGAGTAAGAGATCAACATACGTTTTTTCGAGTAACAGTGCCACAAATTATTGAAAAGTGCCGTCTGGAGAAAAACCATCACAGGTAGAATGCCGAGAACTCTTCAACTCCGTAGCAACAGCTAAAAGCCTTCCAAAAAGGACGCATTTTTGGACTATATGCAGCAGCCTGGTCGATTCTGCGTACTGCGTCACAGGATGGCCACAGCAATGCCAAAGTCCATCATTCCTATTCACGGTGGATGAGAGAAAACATGCACAGCAGTCGGTTTGAGAACGGCCAGCCTAGAGCAACCACAGGACGAGAAGACCGTTTAATCCGGCGACAGACCATTACAGAACCGATAACATCGCTATCAGCCATTGGAAGAGCGATGATGACGAGCATCAGTCACCTAATCACACCGTAAATCATTTCAAAGCGTCTACGGGAAGAGAGCCTGCACGCATAGCGTCCATCGTGTCACCTACCCCTGACTCCTAATCAATCATCGTCAGTCCTTGGAGTGGTGCCGCTCCCGAGCTACCTATGATGAAGAACGGCGACGTGTGGTGTACAGTGACGAATCTCGCTTCTCCCTTCAACCACATAGTCATCAGATACATACCCGAGCATCGTAGTTTGGGGAGTCATCCACGATGTTTTGCGCTGCGGTTTAGTTACTACAGGAACTCTGGCGGCTCGTCGGTATGTCGAAGAAATTATCGGTACCGTTCGTGGCAGTGTTACACAACGCACTGTTTCAGCAAGACGATGCCCGCCCTATACTGCAAATGCATCGAGGTAATATCTACAAGGTATCAACATGTTACCATGGCCATCCCGATCCCCAGATTTGTCGCCGATTGAGCATATCTGGGACATTTTTAGACCCTATATCGACTACCTCCAACAAAAGCTGCCCTGCGACAGCATCTCGACGAAGCGTCGTCAATGTCTCGGGACACTATAAAACTTCTGTACATCGCTGTTCCGTGAAGGATGGCTTAATGCGTTGCTCATCAGGATTTACTCCGTGCTAGCATAGCGTTGTAGTCCTTTCCCAGTATTACTTTTAATCTGAAATGTTTTCATTCCTTTCCTGCCTACTATCTTGTGTATTCAGTAAGTTTCGCAGCATTTGCGACAATACTTTCTGGTATAGAATTTTTATTTATTTATTTATTTTTGACAGTGTATATATACTGGTTTCCATAAATTAAGGAGAAAAACAGAAAAATCAGATGATTTCTAAAAGACGAGTTTGACATGCACGACACTTTTGTATATGAAGTGAAACGTAATGCGGAGTAAGGGGATCGTATGTAAATGAGTGGCGATAGCATCGGTTATGCAAATGAGCTGCAGCATAAAATGGGCTGTTGCGGATGTGTGCGTCACATCGTTTGCGGAGTGCAAGACGAAAGGCAAGCCAAAGTGAGGTGGAAGTTGCAAGATGGCTGCATCTAAGTCCTTCTGTGGTCCACAGACTGTGGAACCAATTTCAAAATAGGCTCTCAGCTTTCCGGAGGTGCAGCGAAGGAAGGCCTACGGCTAGAACATCTGTGGATGACCTAAGTCTCCGAATAACTGCGCGGAGGTACAGGACGGCTTCCCAGACACAGTTGCGACGTGCCCTTGCTGTGGTTACAGAAACGATGGCATTTACTTCGACTGTGCGCAGAAGACTTCAAGGTCTTTATGCTAGGCAACCACCATTCTGCGTGCCCCTTAACCCCCGTCACACGGAAGATCTTTTAAATTGGGCAAGACATCATGTCAATTGGACTGAAACCAACGGAGATCAGTACTCTTCACAGAAGAATCCAGATTTGCTTTGCAGTGATTCCAGGCATACTCTGATCTGGAGAGGACCAGGTTCACGCTATCATCCCTCTGTAACCCGTGAAATTGTGGTGATAACGAGCTGGTTTGGGTTGGCATCTCATTAGGTGAACGCACAGATCTCTATGGGGCCATGAATGCTCAACGCTATATGGATGATGTCCTGGATCCCTATATTTCCCCCATATGCAGGTGCTATAGGAGATATATTAATTTCACCTACACGACGATAACGCTCGTCTTCACCGCAGTTGGCAGAATAATATCTTCAAGAGGTCATTGTCTGTATGGATTGGCCAGCCAGGTCTCCCGACCTTAATCCGTTCGAGCCTGTCTGGGATGCTCCAGGGAGACCTGTTACTGCCCTAAACTCCCCTCCGCAAGACCTGAAGGGGCTTAGCTCCAGGGAGACCTGTTACTGTCCTAAACTCTCCTCCGCAAGACCTGAAGGGGCTTAGACAAGCTTTTGCACGAATAATGGTCGTTGCTACCAACAGCATGAAACATCGGTATGAGGTCTACATTGCTGTGGGGGAGGGTGACCACATTCCCTGTTGAGGTATTTTGTCTATTTCATTTTGACACGTTATTTTTCACCTGGTTTAGTATGTGGTCATTTTTGTCGGAATTAAGTGTTTCTTGTGAAATGTTTTAGAGTATTTTTCTTACGTACGATATGGCACAGGCCTTTTTTTTATTATTATTATTGCAGGTTTAACGACCAACGTGAGCAATTGGATGGGCTATAAGCAGTCGCCCGTCACTAATTTAGGGCCACTGGTTCCAGGGAAGGGAGAGAGACAGTGCCGTAAGACAAACACAACATCCATGCCTCACCGGGATTCGAACCCGGACCCATCGCGGACGAATGGTCATAATCCAGCGTTTAGACCACTGCACCATTAGGGCGGCGATACAGGTGTTCGCCAAATTTCATAACATTTCATCAGGTATTTTTTGAGTTATCGCGATTTTCTGTTTTTCCTTAATTTAAGCAAATCAGAACCAATACATTTATCATGGTCAGAATGATCAGCGTTACCCTTTCCGCTTAGGCCGCTTAATGCCTGATTTCCATTCTATAAGCAAGGCAAAATATACACTGTATACAGACATAGTAAAAATCATGATTCAACAGAAACAAGATATAGTATGTTGCTATTTATTTAACTTATTATTCTCATAATAAAAACAAATTAAAATGGTGCTTCGACTACAGGAGATTGCGGAAACTTTCAAATTCAAATACGAATTATCTACGAACAAAATCTAATAAAAGGTGGAAGGGGGGGGTCTCTTTTTTTCAAGAAAACCTAAATGTGATAAGGCACTTATGCGTATAATCGTACGTTTTTGCAAAGATTGTAACATTATGAATCTTGTTTTCTCTAAAAAGAAATCAGGCTATACAAAACATGCACTTGCTTTTCCTGTGTGTGTTACTTGATGTACAAAACAGAACTTGGAGTAACTTGACAGTTTCTCAATGTATTATTTTTGGAAAATTATATCACTATCACATGTAAAAATATATTTTCAAGCACCTGAAGGGAACGAATTAAAACAAAATTCACACCAGGGGAGGATCCAGGATTTTCGTGAGATAGAGGGGCGTAAGTGTCGGAAATAACAGGGGGCCTTTCAGATATTTTCCCGCAAAATGAAAAAGTGTTCTTAATATGTCTATAAATTCTTTGATATCTTCCAATTAATTAACGAAAGTAATATAGCCAGCCGGGTGTCGTAGTGGTCTAAACGATGGCTTCTGACCATTCGTCCGAGATGGGTTCGGGTTCGAATCCCGGCGAGGCATGGATGTTGTGTTTGTCTTACGGCACTGTCTCTCTCCCTTCCCTGGAACCAGTGACCCTAAATTAGGGGCGGGCGACTGCTTATAGCCCACTGAATTGCTCATGGTAGTCGCTAAACATCGAATAAAAAAATGTTATACTTTTAAGTAATATTTTCTTTCACAAAAAAATATTCAATCTATATGTTTAAAACACAACGCCATTTCTTTCTACAATCTGCCAGCGCCACCCACTGGAGCGATTTTCAGGATTTTTTTTTTTTAAATGAAAGCTATTGACCTACAGATTCGTCACCGCTAATTTTTGTCATAAGTAATTTTCTTTTTATGTTACCATGGCCAGTGGCGAATGCTGCGGTATGGCTAGTAGTGCGCCGCCAGACCACTAAAACTGTCGAAATTAAAAAAATCCATTTCATAAAAGCTGGAATATCTGCAATTACATCTTATGTAAATGAAAACCAAAAAAATTCCATTCCATAAAAAGCTAGAATGCTGAAATCAGTTGTATTACGCCAGAGCACGTTCATTTATTCTATGGCTTACGCTCAAGCCAATAGGAAGCTCGAAACTTAGGCATGCTGAGAGCTCACAGCCTTACTGCGGTTCCGAATTATGCTTTAGCGCATGCGTGGGTTTCAACAGCCGAATCAAAGAATTTCTTTGGCCGAACCAAGAGACGTGGAGGGGAAACAGGTTCTGTTAGCTTATCAAGGCATGCGGCAGCAAACACGCCATACGTTTTCCCGAAAGTGTTTTCCCGTTGAGTGCAGGCAGCAACCAAACAGCATTTTTCTTCTTTGGGATAGATTGCAAATTGTTGATTTTGAATTGTGTGTTATGCAGTAAATGGTGTTAGTGACTAAAGCAGTGATGATCCTTGTGTTCATTGCAAATTATGTAGTTTGTTTCTTTAAATCCTGTAGAGTGTTTCTAGAATTTTAAAACTTTCTCACTGAACAATGAGTTTAGGCAATGTTGATAAAAGTATTATTCAAGATTTGTTAGAAATACCTTTTTCAAGGAGGACTACAATGAAAGAGATGAAAATAATAAAGGACGGGAGGCCATGCCCACCTTTACCTCTCTTACATATGTAAGGATGAAACAAATACCTATACTCGGAATTTTCAGGTTTCTCAGAAGTATGATTTCTATCCATGGTTGACAGGCTGCAGAAATTTAAATAACCTATTTTGTTGGCCGTGTTTATTTTCTAAAAGTGACAGTTCTTGGACCTCGGGTGGATTTGACAACCTCTACACACAATGTTGCGTTGTTATTAAAACCCATAAGGGGTTATTATGTGGTTGAGTTGGTATTAGGAAGAAAAAAATTCTTACAATGTTGCATATTTCCGGCTTGCATGACCTCTATTTTATATCAGGATTCGCCACTCACCCTGGCATTTTCTTTGAACAATCCGCCGTTCGTTATTATGGCGTTTGTTCTCGCTTCAGTAGCCTACTTGCAGCGCCATCTGCTATTCAGCGGCGGTCAGACTTCGAACTAAACCCTCCGCTATCAACTACGTAGTTTTAATCGAAGTTGTATGTAGCGATGTCCCGAGTGCGATCGTTCGACGATTTGAAAGTTCAAATACTACCAAAAAGTCATAGGATTATGAATGTAGTATTTAAGGAGGTGCTTTGACATGTGAGTATATTTTCAAGATATTGAAGTAGGGAACCTCTTTTGACACGTTCACCCTATATAATGATACCAAAAAATAAAATTATAATTTCGGGTCACTGAAAGCCTCATCATTCGTCTGAAAGGGGTCCGGGTTCAAATCCCTGTGAGGCATGGATGGGGTTTTTTTTTTTTTTTTTTTTTGGTTTTTTTTTTATTGGAGGTTTAACGACCACGTGAGCAACTCAATGGGCTATAAGCAGTCGCCCATCCCTAATTTAGGGTCACTGGTTCCAGGGAAGGGAGAGAGCCAGTGCCGTAAGACAAACGCAACATTCATGCCTCACCGGAATTCGAACCCGGACCCCTTTCGGACGAATGATCAGAGGCCATCGCTTAGACCACTGCGCCACCAGGGCGGCGCATGGATGTTGTGTTTGTCTTACGGCACTGGCTCTCTCCCTCTGCTGGAACCAGTGGCCCTAAATTAGGGACGGGCGACTGCTTATAGCCCATTGAGTTGCTCACGGAGGTCGTTAAACCTCAGATAAAAAAATCAATGCTCCAATGTAAGCCCGTCAACGATGGGTAAAAACATGTTTGTACAATAATGAGAGGGACGTCATAGTTAAATTAGTATAAGATTAGTTAGAAAATTTTTTAATTAATGGGAATATTACGAAAATTTTGTTGTTCGTGCTTTTTCAATCGTGCATGGCACGGGTTACGGACCAGTGATTAATTAAATTACCCACACTAAAGCCACAAGATTTTTTTAATTGAGGGTTTGCCGCCGTGGTCTAAGCGATGGCCTCTGATATTTCATCCGAAAGGGGTCCGGGTTCGAATATCGGTGAGGCATGGATGTTGTGTTTCTCTTACGGGACTGGCTCTCTCTACCTTCCCTGGAAGCAGTGGCCCTAAATTAGAGACGGGCGACTGCTTATAGCCTACATTGAGTTGCTCACGGTGGTCATTAAACCTCCAAATCCATAAAAAAAAAAAAAAAAAAAAAAACGTGGGGGTTTAACGACCACCGCGAGCGCTTTAATGGGCTATAAGCAGTCGCCCGTCCCTAATTTACAGCCACTGAATCCCGGCAAGGGAGAGAGCCAGTGCCGTAAAACAAACACATCATCATTTTTTTCTTTTTTTTTATTATTGGAGGTTTTTTTTTTTTTGATTGGAGGTTTAACGACCACCGTGAGCAACTCAATGGGCTATAAGCAGTCGCCCGTCCCTAATTTAGGGTCACTGGTTCCAGGGAAGGGAGAGAGCCAGTGCCGTAAGACAAATACAACATCCATGCCTCACCGGGATTTGAACCCGGACCCCTTCGGACGAATGATCAGAGGCCAACGCCTTAGACCACTGCGCCACCGGGGCGGCTATTGGAGGTTTAACGACCACCGTGAGCAACTCAATGGGCTATAAGTAGTCACCCGTCCCTAATTTAGGGTCACTGGTTCCAGGAAAGGGAGAGAGCCAGTACCGTAAGACAAACACAACATCCATGCCTCACCGGGATTCGAACCCGGACCCTTCACGGACGAATGATCAGAAGCCAGCGCTTAGACCACTGCGCCACTGGGGCGGCGCATTTTGTTTCGCTTTGCCTTGTGTTTGAATTTAATGAGCATCTACGAATATAAATGGCCTCTCGTTCTAGGGTAGGGTCAAAGTCAGCAGCACCACAGAGTAAGCATGCCACCCATGCTTATTCAGGATTCGAGCAAACCAGGAACTCAACTCGGACGTTTAGCCTGAAGTCCCTCTTTAGCTACTTGGTCACCAAGTCGACATATTAACGAAATTTCATCTGACTTAGCTAACTACAAACATCTCTTAAAATTTAATCTTTCAATGATATTTGAAAATGCTTAATATCATTCTACTAATAAAAATGTGCCCACATCTGCTGAATTTTGCATAATTGCAGTTTATATAAAACCTGTCAAGAATAAACAAAATAATGCTACTGGAAATACCACCCCAAACTAATGTAAATCACAGATGGTGTCTCTTGCTAACAACATGACACGTTCGTCCACTGGGATAAGAATACGAAGCGCCAAATGTTTTTCCAAGCATATTTTTAAAGATATACGCATTGTTAAATTGAACAGCACACACGAAAGAAATCCGTAACACAACAAAGTAATAAGAGTGGAGAAATCTTACACTACGTAATAACGGCGTGCTGAGGTTGTGCTATACAAAACGTCACTCAGCCAAATAAATGACAATTAACAACCATGTTAAAATTTTATACACACACTGTACTTTATTTAATATTTGTCCCTGGAATTGTGTTACAACCAGTATTCTGAATGCCGTCTTGATGGATATTCACAAAACGATACTGATTATGATACATAACTTTAGCACTTAGCTTGCAAACATCGTGATGTAGAATTTAGCAGCACAAAAATAAATTGTCGCAGCGTAAATGACACCTTTTTTTTTTTTTTTTTTTTTTTTTAATTGGAGGTTTAACGACCACCGTGAGCAACTCAATGGGCTATAAGCAGTCGCCCGTCCCTAATTTAGGGTCACTGGTTCCAGGGAAGGGAGAGAGCCAGTGCCGTAAGACAAACACAACATCCATGCCTGACCGGGATTCGAACCCGGACCCCTTACGGACGAATGATCATAGGCCAGCGCCTTAGACCACTGCGCCACCGGGGCGGCAAATGACACCTTAAATAAAACAGTTGTATGATTAAAACAATGAAATGGTGCAAGATTGAAACTAATGCACGGCTCATTATTATCACTTAGGGAAATATGAATACAAATAACTGAAATATATAGATATCAAAAGTTTTACCTAGTTTAGTTATGCTGATTAAATACAGAATTGAATAAATAAAAACAAGGAATATAAACATACTTTGTGTTCATAACTCAGAATTTAGTGACCTACAAAAGATACACACCACTCTGGTTTAAAAATGGGTTTCTACGTACATATGATACATAACTTTATTCTCACGAAAAAAGAAACAGAACTCCCGAAACAAAAGAATAGTTCTTATGTTATTTTGCTTAACCAACTATCTGACACAAATTCAAATTTTAAAATGAAGCAACCGACTAGAAGATATAATCAAGTCCTATTAATCCCTAATGTGTCTTGTACAGTAGCTTGACAAATAATATAGCTAATAAAATAAATGTAAAACAGATAATAAAACACAAGTATCTTCTCAGTTCTTTGCAGTTCAAACATGAAAGCACCTGCTATTGTGTTTACATGGAGAACCATTTACATTGATCAAAATCATAAAAAAGAATTAACTATTTGCTTGTAATAAACTTTTCTAAATATAATTTTTTCATATCATGAACAGGCACCATAAAAAAATTCAATCTTGAAACATTTTTTTTCATTCCGTACACTTTAGTATTAGAAATTCTAGATCCCTAGGTTTGGGGGGGAAGACAAATTAACACACATTATTGCATTTATCATTAGTTAGGCTCAAACATGGCCAGCATTAACTGTTTTAGAACTTTGACACCATTCCACAACACAGAAAAATATTTTACATTTCAGTAGTTCATCTGCTTTCTTAAATTGACATACACTATCTACCAACAAGTAATTGGACACCCCTGCAATCGACGATATCTGCAGTCCTGATACACGTCACTGCCGCCGCTGTTAAATATCGTGTGGGAAACAACAACGCAATCAGAGGGCCGCGGGTAGCCTAGTGGGCAACGTTCGTGACTGCCACGGAAAGGACCTCAGGTTTGATCCCAGGCAGGTACGAACGCTCGATCCACTAAATATCCACCGTGCGTCGGATGGGCACATTAAGCCGTCGGACCCCGGGTACTGACCCCCGGTAATAAATAAGGGCGTCTTCCTCCCCCTTTCTACTTCGCTGTCACTTTCCAATCGGGCACTCTAGCCCAAATCTCCTAGCTTCCAATTTCTAAGGGTTGTTTAAGACCTGGGGTCAGACACTCTCTTCCTAAAATCCTCTACATTTGATCATATTTACAACGCAATCAGTTGTATGCAAGATGCCACGCAGTTTGGAGCTCTCTGATTTCGAGAAAGGTGTAATCGTCGGGTATCACAGAAATAGCCGATCCATACGTGGCATATCCAGCGAGTTGAAGTACCCAAAATCGACAGTGGCCTACGTTATTGGCAAGTGGAAGATTTTTTTTTTTTTTTTTTTTGATTGGAGGTTTAACGACCACCGTGAGCAACTCAATGGGCTATAAGCAGTCGCCCGTCCCTAATTTAGGGTCACTGGTTCCAGGGAAGGGAGAGAGCCAGTGCCGTAAGACAAACACAACATCCATGCCTGACCGGGATTCGAACCCGGACCCCTTACGGTCGAATGATCAGAGGCCAGCGTCTTAGACCACTGCGCCACCGGGGCGGCCAAGTGGAAGATGAGAGGTGACTGTCGGAATGTGCCCCGACACGGCAGACCCACAAAACTGGGAGTTAGAGACCGACGGATGCTGGCCACAGAAATTCGGAAGAACCGCACCAAATCAATGGGCCACATCCGCGAGGAGTTTCAACAGGCATCCGGGAGTGTTCTTTCGATGAATACCATCCGTAAGGAAGCCCATCTGCTCGGTTATCATGAACGTGCTGCCGCCCACAAGCCTTTGATCACCAAATCCAATAGCGCTGCTCATTTAACGTGGTGTAAAGAACGTCGACAGTGGACCGTTGAACAGAGGAAACGGGTTCTCTGGAGCGACGAATCAAGGTTCACCCTCTACCGTTCGGATGGCAGGGTCTGGGTTTGGCGTCTTCCTGGAGAACGCCTCCTGCCGGAATGTATTGTGCCAACTGTGAAGTTCGGCGGCGGTGGAATTATGCTATGGGGGTGTTTCTCCTGGTATGGCACGGGACCCTTGGTCGCAATTTCTGGTATACTCACCGCCGAGACCTACTGCACCATTTTGGATGACCATGTGCTTCCTACGTTGTGGCAGTTTAACGGAGTGGACCCATGTTATTTTCAGGATGACAATGCCACCTGTCGTGTTGCGAGGTCCACCGTGGTTTGGTATGGTGACAATGGGGTTAATCGAATGGACTGGCCTGCGCAGAGCCCGGACCTTAACCCTGTCGAGCACCTCTGGGACGAGTTGGAGCGTCGACTTAAGGGGTGTCCCCACTGTCCGAAATCGGTGAAGAAACTGACCTGTCTTCTCCAAGCCGAGTGGAAGAAAATACCGCTAGCCGTCGTACAACGCCTGGTTGAGAGTATGCCCGGAGGATCGCAGCTGTAATCGCCGCTCGTGGAGGCTCCACCAACTATTGAAGGTGAATAAACTTCGTTTTCCTTTGCTATCACAGGTGTCCAATTACTTGTTGGTAGATAGTGTATTTAATACAAGACTTTCAACTGTGAAATGTTTAAAAATGCATTGCACTGAAAAGTTATTATGCTGGATTATTTTTTTTTGGAGGGGAGGGGGGGGGATTAATGACCAAAATGAGCAACTTTAAGGGCTGTAAGCAGACGCTTATCCCGAACTTAGTCACTGGTTCCAGGGAAGGAGGAGAGCTAGTGCCATAAGACAAACACTTACCTCACATGGGACTTGTACCCAGCCCCAGCAAGGATGATGACTAACCAGAATAACCAGAAGCCTATGCCTCTGGTCATTTGACAGGCTCAGTACAACTCAATGGAGATTTGACCCATTCTGAACTCTGAAGCAGTTGCACTATTACTCTGCACATAAGGTCCAAGTACAAAAGCATTAGTCTGAAAAACATAATTAATGCTCATGTTTCAAAGTATAAATAAACCTACAGAAAGGAAGAATCTGAAGATGCTTTCACTTAATATATCCTATCTATGACTTATAATGTGGTGTCAAGATAATTACTCACAGTTACGCACTGCAGTCAAAGAGTCACATCACCTGCTAAAAAAATGTTTAACTTAAATTATCATACTATAATTTTTTAAAGTACTTGAAAGAAATGACATAATATTTATCACTTAACCTTTCTCAGAATTTTTGTGTGCCTTGCCTCAATTATGACCATGTTATTTTCATTTACTGAAAAAAGTTCATTTTGTGCTGTTAAATATCAATATCAAATGGTTATACCGTTTTGCACACGATATAAACTCAATAGAAGTACAATCCTTAAGAGTTAAAATTACTTTACTAAAAAGCTTAAATAGATACAGGTTGAAAACAACATTAGATCTTTCGAGCTCCACTATGGGCTCATCTTCAGGTTTTTAATATGAAGGAATGTCTGTGCATGGGTTATCAAATATTATTTCATAGCCCGTGCACAGACATTCCTTGATATAAAAACTTGAAGATGAGCCCATAGTGGAGCTCGAAAGATCTAATGTTGTTTTTAACATGTATCTATTTAAGCTTTTTAATAAAGTTATTTTTAACTCTTAAGGATTGTGCTTCTATCGAGTTTCTATCATGAGCAAAATGGTATAACCATTTGATATTGATTTTCATTTACTTCACCATTTCAGCCAACTACTTTTACAGCATATTTTTGTTTAGAATGTCAATACTGCCCATCATATATTTTTTATATTTTCGTGCTGAAGAAGTGGCAAGTGATATAAGTCAGTCATACATGTGGCTGGCATCATATAATCAAGTCCATACACCATGAAATCTATGAATGATTGCACATTAGTCAGCTCTTAAAGTTGCAACACATCAGTCAACTCTAGGTTGTAGCAACACAATTTGTGGAGTTCAAAAGAGAATTCCATAGTGTGTATTTCTATAGCTTCCTGTGATAACAGTTGATCCACAACTTGTAATGCATACAAAATAAAATTTAAAAATCTGACACCACAGTAAATTCATTGAAGCTCCCATACCACATGCTCTCATAGTATTAATATTCTCATTTTCACAAGAATGTGCAGTTACAGCTCAACACTAACTGAAAAGCATCGTAGTGTTCAGTGCATGTTCAAAATCTTCCCAGTACAAATCCATTGCAAGAATATAGATAGAACACAATATTGTACCTGACTGACAAAATAACATCTGTATGTGCAGTGCAGTAAATAGGTTAGAAAATTACAGGTTTGTGCATGGTTCTGGAAAAACTACTCACAACAAATTCAGTATTTAATCAGTCAACACAGTTTAGAATAATACACTAAAAATATCCTGCACTGTACACATAAATGAACCACAGCACACATGTGATTTCAACACACAGACATTAGTGTGGCACTTGCATATCAACAAAACGGCACAACCCTTCACACGCTACTTCAAGTGATATCGCAAGGGTAGACTGGAATTAGGGAGGTCAATAAAGCAGTTAGAAGCAATAGAATACTTGTGCTATGTCATATACTACATATACCAAATTCAGACATAGTGGCATAAGAAAAAGAGAGGCGGGCACTACGTGACAATGTAATTCTTTATAGAGAAATGTGCACAACTGATCATCAGCACCCCAGACCAGTCCACCCTGTAGTGCTGCTGGTCCTGCCACAATCACCTTTATCCTTGAAAAACATGTTTGGCTACATATGGTATAACTTCATCTACAACAGAGGTTCTAACAAAATGGTTACCACCAGTGAAATATTACATTATGGACATTGGAAAAAGATTCTAGAAAAAAGCAACCAAAATTTAAAAAAAAAACAAAAAAAAAAACCTGTTACGATTTACAAAACACTAAAACATCACTTCAATACAAAGAAAAATCCAAAAGTAAAATTTTGCAACTTGCACAATACTTTTATTCAGTTATTGAAATCAGTACAAATAAATCGAGTGGTGTCCATTGTACAGCACAAGAAAGTGCCATTCACAGTACTGCAACTTATTATCTGATGTTATTACGTAGCTAGGTAAGAGGATCTGAATTAGCTTGATCACAGCCGTCTTGATGTGAACGAATACAAATTTCTCTAATTTTTGTACTTTGCTGTGCATTCCCAAAAGGCTGACTCTTGTATCCAACACTGCAATGCACTGTGAATTTATCTAATGCTGTTCCTGTTAACTGTCAATCACATTATCACAAGGTATCTAAAGTTCAGAAAAAGAAAAAAATTTGGATCCCATGTTCACACAGTAAGTAAGCACACATCACATTTCTTCATCACGGAGGAACACTTCATTAAAAATCTTGAGTGCAAGAATGTAAACGCATGGCAAAGCATCCACTATACTGCAATAAAATCCACGTGATTTCCTTTTCATGATTCCACAGAAAAACAAAAGTATTCCATCCAGCACGGGTTCATAAATGCAGGGATTTTTCTGAACATGCATGAACTGTAACGGTGGGTTGTACTGGCCATGAAGGCCAGTAAAAAATAAGAATATATTTATGCGAGAGAAGAACCAGAGATGGCTATGACACTTTCACTGTATGATGTCCACAACATAAAGACCTGAATTTACATACATCATTGTACGATTTACAGCCATTTCAGTTGCCCTCTGTTATTGCTAGGTTTTTATTTTTAAAGTATCATTCAATTTTTGTGATACGCAATGTAAATGCATGGTTTCAACAAATACTTTCCGAGCGACAAGCTAGCTTTCCGTCTGAAGCCAACTAAAAGTATCTTTGGTTCGGCTAAAAAAAGTAGCCTTAGCAGTGGTAAAAATTAAGACATTTAAGCAGTTGTACAACTCCGGAAGTCAAGATCTGCCATATGAGTAACAGTTTTTCTGCAAGCAAAGGCATAAAAATATTATGCAACATCGACATCATTAATGTCATTTCTGTTTACACAAAAGATTACGTAAAAAATTGCAATTATTCATTTTATGCTCTGGTTTTCTTATCATTCACTATTTTTCTTTTCCACTTTTCTATGCTTAGAGTGGACAATTCCTGGTATTTGGATTGGTGGGAAATGGGATGGGGGGGGGACAAAAGTACCACCCATCTGACATTTCTCATGCCTCCCAGCTACAGCAATTTCCCAGATTCTATATTGCTCCAATCATGACACACAGAACTGAAAGTATTTTCACGGGTAAGGGTAATAAACATATTCTGACATTTTTTTTTGCTCCATTTTTCAGGAATGAATAGGAAAAACTGTGTTGCACTGCTAATATGACATGCACTTTCTGCCACTGCATCAACAAAGAAAGAAAGAGTATATTTTGAAGTTTGTTGCACACTAGGTCAGAACACAATGCATTGAAACGGAAACGAAATTTTAGCATCTGTCTAGAAACTTTGTTGGCACACTAGGTCAGAACTGCACAGACATCACTGGAATCATTCATTTGGTAGATGTCGACTGTGCTAAAAGTCATGTTGCACGTGCTGTTATTGTAAGTATACAAAAAAAATGTGCACGTCCTTAATAGAGTATTGCTGTAAAACAGAAGCAGCACCAGATTTTGAAAATATAGCAATTGTATGTAAACATAAAACTGAACATGCCATACGCTAAGCTGAGACGATAGTTATTGAACAGACTAAGGAGAGTAACGATAACAAGAATGACCCAATAGAATTACCTTTACCATGGAAAATGTTGGTCGAAGAGGAGAGAGTGTCGAAATTCTTATAGTATATATATTATAATTCAAGGAATGTTACTAAAGTGTTGTAGCAAGCATTGTGATTTTGGTTGTTTAAATATGCATTTAGTAAACTACAGGAACATATCGATTGACATCAAATTGTTGTGTTTCATCACCGTAGGCAGCGCTCATTATAGTGGTTATGTAGGTATATAAGAGCTTCCCACAGGACTCTTGTGTATTTCAAGTGGTGGCAGTTTCTGCCTGAGGATGGTGTCTCTACACCGAAATGCATAGCAATTTGTCAAGATCATCGACAACTACTTGAGGATGATTTGGACTATGACTTGAAGTTTAGGTTTTAACTATTCAGTTCCTTTAGTTACATTTTGATGTATATCATCATCATAAGGTATGTTTTTAAATACTTTAAAGATTATATTAGATGAAACTCCATCACTTAGAACTGTATGATTCAGTCCTTGAAAATATAAAATACCCAGACTAGTGACATTCCTCCACTTTACTCATCTGAAATAGTAATGAGGTTTTTATAATTATATGGAACTCAACAAATTTAACTACATTTGACTTATATCATCATTCTAATAATATTTTCCAAGTGAATTGTCGTTTTGTTAGGTATATGTCAAAAACCATAACTTCTGTTTCAAGATATAGGATATGAAAATGAATATACTAGAACTTACAAGGTGTTTGCATTATAAAATACAAAAAAGTCTGCCAACAGAGCATGGTTGCAGATATTTTGATTAATAAGTATTGAAAGTCAACCTACAGCAGATATTTCTTAAACTACAGTTTAGGTGAAGTTTTTCGAGACTAAGTATTTTTGCCGCATTATAAGGAATTGATCATTTAAATTATATAACATTTGCAGTTTGGATTTTACCATAGAATTTCTTATTTGAATATGATGAATACGCATATAATTGTGTTGGACATAATAGTGTATGTACATATGTATCTAAATCATTCACATAGATAATTTTTGTCAGTTTTGTCAGATTTGACTGCATGTCAGATTAGTTTACAAGTTGAAGTGTGTGGCACTTTACTACCTCTGTTCCAAGACATAATAAAGTATGTAGATGAATATACTGGAACTTATACAGTGTTTGTAATAATTACATTACAAAATACAAAAAAAAAAAGTCAGCTTACGGTGGATGGTCGCAGATATTCTGTTAATAAGTACTGAAAGTCAACCTATAGCAGATGCTCCTAAACTACAGTTCAGGTGTTGTTTTCCGAGATTAAGTACTTTGTCGCATCATAGAGAACTGTATCAAGTATTTTTTTGTGATATTTGCACATTGGACTTGCCACAGAATTTCTTATTTGAATATGATGAAGATATATATAGTTGTGTTTGAACATATGTCTCTAAATCATTTGCATAGATTTTTACAATAGCAACGGATAGCTCATACATTTTTAATTATGTAAAATTTTAAAAATAAATGTCAGTAACATATATATTTAGTTGTCATCTATTAGACTTAATATATTTCAATGTTCATACGAGTCCTTAGCTACTCAAGAGCAACGTGTAAAGAGTTTTCATACAGCATATACTGTTTATTAAGGTGTATGATATTATTGTAACATAGACAGAGAAATGTTCTGTTGCACCCGTGTCCAAAATAAACAGGCGTTATTGGATGAAGCTCAGTGGTTGCTAGGTACTAGAAAAGAACCTATCAACTTTATTCAGTAGCTCCTGTGACAGTAGTGTGTTTGCCCTTTGTAGTCTTAGTATGAGTGACATTGGTATACAATTTAAGTGCATGCTTTGTTGCGCATTAGTTTAATTAGAAATAGATAAGATTTTAAAGAAAAAGGAAGACATACAACATCGGGCACGCATAAATTGGTGTCAACTAGTCCTGCAAGCTATAAACCAACTGTGAAAAAACAAAGTAATAGTAAAAATTGAATCAGCAGAAATATGACAAAGCATGCATGGGGATTTGCTTGCACATCAGATGGACATGACCAACAGCAAGGCGGGAGACCCATGATGGCAAAAAATGTCTCACGAGAATTAGACTCACAACACGATTGAAAATAATTAGTAAATTACTCAAATGAAACTGTCAAAGTTCAATTACTAATCAGAAAACACTACTATTATGGGAATTTTTACTAGGAATTTTTTTATTTTAATTGCAAATTTTCAGAGAAAACTGTTCTTCTTCTTCAGGCCGTCTTTTTGTTGTCACTTATTCCTGTCACTATCGTGTTTACGGTTAACCTTGCCGGTTATGGTTATTTTTCATCAAATCCTGCCAGATGTTAGGCAGGGAAAATCCTCTGCAGTCACTGATGATGGAATTTTTATTTTTCTCAATCTCTTTTCCTTCTTTTAGCTTTCTTTTTAAAAATTGCTTTGGAAACTGATGACTCTAAGGGAATTCCAATCCATGCTGTGACTAGTTTCTCTAACATGCCTATCTAAACCAGTCTTGTTGGAGCATTTTTTACAGCAGCTTTATGCTCTGCGACACGAGTTTCTAGTCTGCGACCTGTTTCACCTATGGAAGATAGTCCACAACTACATTTTACTTCATAGACACGGGATTACACCATACAATACAAATTTTGAAGATGACAATCCGTTTTTTGCTGCAAATATGACAAGGATGGTAAGTCAGATAATATCCGAAAACTTGAAAATCTCATCGTCCTGCAGTGGGAATCGAACCCGCATCTCCCAGATAGCGCCCGGGTATGCTAACCACTACACCACCCAGAACAACCAAGTCTCAAGTTTCATGATTATATTCAAATTAATCAGAAACTTGAGACTTGGTCATTCTGGGTGGTGTAACTGGTTAGCATACTCGGGCGCTATCTGGGAGATGCAAGTTTGATTCCCACTCCAGAACGACAAAATTTTCAAGTTTTTGGATATTATCTGACTTACCATCCTTGTCATATTTACACCAAAAAAACAGATTGTCATCTTGAAAAAGGTTTTTTTTTGTTATTTTTTTAAGAATGTGTGGTTCACATTGCTACTCTTAGATACTGAAAAGCTAGACTGAGGTGAGCATCCCTCATGTCTCCTGCCTGAAGTAAAAGTATGACGAATTCAAACCTGAAAACAAGTACCAATACATGAGGCATCACCATAAAGTTTCACCTATGATAAAAAGTTTAAAGCATTAATGCCAGCATAGATTTTTTTTTACAGTGTTTAAAGACACCTATTAACATCTAATGCTAAATAGAAGCAGTTACCTGTTCCCCAAATTTAGAGCCACTGGTCCCATGGAAGGGACAGAACCAGTGCCATATGTCAAACACATCACCCATGATTCATCTGGAACTTGAACCTGCGACCACCTTGAATAATTAGCCAGAACCCCACTCACCTGCCACTGGGATAGCATGAAAATCTATGGTAAGATCATTTATGGATGCATATGGTGTCATCCACAAGGAATTCCTTGAGTTTGGTACAAGTATCACTTCAATGTGATACATCAGAACAATTAATTATTTGAAAAATAAAATTAAAATTACAATGCATTCATGCACACACGAAAGCAATTCACAAGCTTCATCTCATCAACCTCCTGCACCATAATACAGTGTAGATCTGCTGCCAGATTTATTGGAATCAAGGACATTCTATGGTAAAAGGTTTCTACACTTTCTTGTGCTGAAACCTGGACTTGAAGATGTGTTTATTCATCAGATGCATTTTTTTTTTTTCTTTCTCTGGTTAATGGAACCATTGCCTTTAAAGCATGAATGAGTGAATCCTATTAACCTCTGATGCTCATGAGAGTAATTAAATCAGACTTTTGAATCAGGCAGTAGCCTTAATCATTCTAAATGGAAAAATTATCTACCACCATTTTGTCTTTTTGCAGGAAGGATGTTGTGTGATTTGTAGAGTAACAGCCAAACACCTCTACTGTAAAAACGTTCTGAAAATGCTAGTCACTAAATCTGAGATAAAACAAAGCAAGAAAAAAATATGCATTTGTTTTCTCTTAAAGAATATAGTCTTACTTTTCACAATTTATTTCATACTACAATTCAATAAAACATCACGCTTCAAAATCTCCATTAATTTGCTTTATGTGAATGACATACCACTGACAGTATTTTTAAGCCAAAAACATGACAGAATTTATATGCTTTCATGTAACTAACTGATAATAACTCAATCATAAGAAAACAGTTTTTTTGGGTATGATGGGTTCAGGTATGCCACATATGTAAGCATTCTTATCTTGCTAGTTATGGGATGAAATTTAAAATTTATGGGATTTATCGACATACATTACAAAACAGTTCATATGTTTTGTAAGAATGTAAAAAAAAGAAGCATGACATACAGGATGGGATATGCTCTTAAATAGTAAACACAAACTGAATTGAAAATAGTTGAACTTTTGATAACAAGGAACAGTACACCAATTAAGTAGTAAATAGTAACACTATACTAGTGATCTGATTTATTGGTGTAGTTTCTGTCTAACTTCCTTGAAAAAGCCATCTGTGATGTACAGAAACTTGGAAACGTTTATGTGTCTATTTCCTACACCAATAAATCAGATCACTAGTATAGTGTTACTATTTACTAGTTGAACTTTTACCATATGTTTGGTGTGGTTGTGAAAATTTAAAAAGTGAAATTTTATTCAGAGATAAGAGCAACTCACATTATAATAATATATGGAAATTAAAGACATAAGGAGATATTTTCATCCTTATTATTTATTACCTATAATACTGAAATTATTATTTATTACCAATAATACTGAAATTTACATTTACTGATAATTCTGAACACAGTGGGTGTCTGCTGCCTAAATGTGACCAAAATGTGCCTTGGTCACATTTATAAATTACAACAGCAAGAGTTTTCATAATGGATCTTGTTCAGATCTTGTTCACCAATCTAGATTTCCAAACAACTGGAATGTTATAAGAGTTAGCATTCAATAGTATTGTGCTTTCTCTGTAGTCCAAGACAATTTTGCACTACACAAACAGATTCTCCAATTTTTCATTCAGCACTACTTACCATAAAAACAAAAAGAATTGTTTTTATCTAATATAATTGCCCCATGCTGCAGAGAAAGTATTGAAATATTACTAAACATTAATTCTCATGATTTGGATACAGCCTTCAACATTGCAATTATTTGAAAATATCTGTGGGCTACAGACAAGTGAATAAGAACCACCACAAAGAACCCTGCAATTATAATCTACTAATGTAACCATGGCTGATGTTCAGCCAAAAGATCTTACTGAAGATTTAAACTAGAGAGATTCATGTAGAAGTATCCCTAATATGTCATTGGGAATGAACTCCACACTTTGTGTAAATAAATTGTTATATGCAATGTTTTGGCAGTGACTGCTACCTTCTTCAATCCTGGAATGTACAGGGTGCTCATAAATTGCATTATGCTATAATTTTTAATGACAAGTCTTATACCCATTTTCTTTTTACAAGTGATCTCATACATACTTAGAATATTTGTGTTCATGGGTTTTGTCTACCGCATCAAGCACTGGGAGTGCTGTGGCAGCTGTGCAGTTAAGATGGATTCTGTGACAGAGAAGGCACAATGTGTGGTCTGGTTGGCAGAAGCAAAATCACTTCTCAATATTCAGCAGAAGTTCAGAACAAAGTATCGAAAGAAGCCACCAAATGTGAAGTTAATTAAGTCATGGATAAAAAAAATCTTGGAAACTGGAACAGTGGAAAAGGGGAGTATTAGTAGACTATCAGTTTCTACTAAGACAGTGGTAAACATTCATACAACTTTCACATAGTCACCCTGGAAATTGGTGAAAAAAGCTTCACACCAACTACAGATACCAAAATTTACGGTGCACAAGGTGTTACATAATCATTTGCAGTTACCACCTACAAGTTCTTCAAAAATTACAGTCTGATGACCATCCAAAGCATGAAACATTTGCTAATTACATTTTGAACCTCAATGGCAAGGATAATGACCTCTTGCTATGTGCCTCCATTTCAAACAAGGCTACAATCCATCTTAGTGGTGCAGCCAACAAATAGAATGTTCACATTTGGGTATCGGAAAAACCACACATCATAAGCAAGCATATTTAAGGCAGTGCGAAGATCAATGTCTACTGTGGGCTAATGCATAACCAGATAATTGGTCCTCCCTTCGCCGAGATAAGGATTTCTGCAAATGTGTACCTGTATATGCTTATATATTACACTATCTCCAAGCTGCAGGACAGACAGATGACTACCATCCTCCAACAAGATGCAGCACCACCTCATCATGCACATGTTGTTTATGAAACTCTCAACACAACCTTTCCAAATCAATGGATTGGCAGGGACAGCCCAATCCCCATGACCCCAAGATTACCAGCCCTTACCCTACTGGAGTTCTTTCTGTGTGGTTATGTCAGAGATGTCATTTATGCAAGTTGTTCCAGGTATCAGGACTTTGTGAGAATGCATTACAGGCTCAATAGTAAGAGTTACTCTACAAATGTTGAAAAATTGTTGGTGTGAGTGTAAATATCACTTAGACATTCTACATGCCACTAGGGGTGCACATGTATAAGTCTATTAAGTTCATTAACTATGAATCAAAATTTTGTATATTTATCTACTTCTGCTAAACACTGTGCTTAATTACCAGTGTTAATTTAAAATTTAAAACATGTTTAAATCCAGGTAATCATTTATGGACACCCTGTATAAGAATGACATGAGGTGGTACCATGTGTTGATTCAAATGTAGCCATGTCTGAAAATTCATTTTCGAGTGGTAGGAATATGACATAGTGAGTTTGTGTCACAACTGTTTGGGAAACCTTTCCCATAACTAACCATTTGGAAATCCATCCCAAAATCTGGAAACATTTGGGTCAACACATGTTATCACTTCACATTCTTCTCATACATTCCACAGCTGAAGAAGATAAGGTCACTGCCAATACATCCTAGATAACAACTTTATTTATGTAACTGAAAGTGTAGAGTTTATTCCCAGCATCATATTAGGAATAGTTCTCTATGAATCTCCCTAAGGTCATCTTCTTACATGAATTTTTGCCTTTCCTTGTTGTTATGTAAATTTCAAAATGCTGTCCAAAACTTAAGGAAAAACATGAAATATGACAATTATAAGTCAGCATGGGTATAAAATACTTTGCTAACACATGCATACAAGTGCAGTGTGATGTATGAAGACATTCCATTATGCACAGCCAGTATGCAAATTTGCTATGAGCATGTGACAGCTGTCGAGGGTGTATATAGATACGAGGCTGAGTTGTGTCTCATATGAGTTCACTATCTTTTTCATGTGTTTCAGTGATGAAAAGAGAAATTGCATGTCTGAGGTAACAAGAGGATGTCTTGCAGATATCATATGGATGATTTTGCCTAATGTCAAATTATCAGCAAGCTTGAAGAAGGCAAGACTGTAATTAATTTCACCAGAAAGTTTGAAGTAGCACACAATACAGTGTCGCAGCCGTGGTCAGCATTCAGGAGTCCCAAAACCACTGCCAGATGTTTTGCTGGAGGTCGACTCCACTCTTTTTGAGCCAGTAGAATGGCCGTTACCTGGCCATAATGGTAAAATGGAGTTGAAGAATTACTGAAGGCCATTTGGTTAATCGTTTTGAAGCCAGCACAGATGTGCAAATATTGCACTAAACCTTGTAAAAAGGTATAAATGCAGCTAGACTATATGCCCAGAAACCCGTACACTATCTGCCATTACCCAAGGTACATCATACAGCCTACCATCAGTGATGTATATCACATGTTGTCTGGTCTTCAGATCAGTGGGACAATGTAAAAGATAAAAGTCTCTCACTTTAGTCTTTCATCAGACCATAAGCAGCAATCAATCTGGAGGGAACCTGGGACTGCGTGTTATGGCAGGAATATCATCGAATGGGGACAGATATGGTGGTTACAGCATCATAGTGTGGGCGAATGTCGTGGTCAATAGATGTACCGAACTGCAGGTGAAATATCAAGGAACAATCACCAGGCAGCAGTGGCACTGATGTAATTATTTGCCATGTTCATCTATACTGGGGTGCTGTGGGTGCAGATTTCATTTTTACGGACTATAACACCTCACTACATAGCATCCGTGGATGAAGTGTTATCTAGTGCGGATATCTGTTCCGTGTTGTGGTCAGCGAGCTTTCCTGATCTCAATCCAATCGAACATGTATAGTGTGCTCTGAGGAGATGTGTTGCACACAGAAATCCACCAACAGGAACCATTCCAGCACTTATCCAGCAGGGCTGGGAAAATTTATTCCATGAGCTAACAACTTGGTGCTAAGCATGACACACTGGTGCCAAACATGCATTGTGGGGAGTGGGCATATCCCCACTGAGGACTTAGGCCTATAGTTTGTTTATGCAGTGCTGATGGAAGAGTGTCACTGAATGACAAGTCAGCCTGTACCTCCTTCATAACATTTTGTTCTGTTTCTATCTCTAACACATATCGCTCATGATTTTTGATGTCGTGTTTTTCAATTTACTGCTGCTATTATTATTGATATCACTTACAGGAGTAAAACCACTGATTTTGACTGATCAAATTGTACCTCATCCTTAAATTTTGGACAGCAATATATTGTACATAATCAGCAATTAGCATGAAAATGTATGTTTCCATCATAAATTTCAATCAATGAAATTTTGGTGATTTCTAAGAATGACTGAAAGTTTAGTTTTACTTCTGGGATTGTCATAAAATAAAATAAAAAAATTCTTGAATAATGCTTTTCCTTTTCCTGAACATGATCAAAACAAGATAACAAAAAAAAATTTGATCTGAAAGTAAATAATGTTAGCAATTTAATTATTGACGTTTAGGATGTTTAAATACATGCTTCTGTAAAAACACCTAATAATTATTATCGAACTTTTTTGCTTGAGGTAATAAACATCACAGAATAACTAAAGTTTACACACTGTGCCAAAGTTTTAGACAAGTTACTTCTATTCACTATTATTCTTCAAGTGAAAAAGGCTTTTCATTGAAAACAAACGTAGATCTGCTCATTTTTGATTCAGTATGCTTACCATACAAACAGCAACAAAGAGTTTTCTGCACATCTTTGTGTTAAAAGTAACTTATAACAACAAGATGCACTAAAGTAGGCTTGTGCAATACATTCAAAAAGAACAGCAAAGAATGAAGGGATTTGTAATGTTAAAAAGAACAGTAGAGAATGAAGGGATTTTAACCCCAAATGTAGTCATATTGTCTGTTGTTGTTTTTTCAATTTCTTTTTAATTTCATTTTAATCTCCTCACATGGCATTATTTTATATGCGCTAATGTTCTATATGTCCACTTTATATAAGTTCATATAAAATTTGCATCAGTGACATAGCACGAGTCAATGTTGAACTGCATTAAACAATGCATTCTGAGAAAGTCATTTTCACTAAACCCCATTTACATAGTTTGCATTTTGTAAAAACTCTGCAGTGTACACAGAACTTTGTAATTTTCTTTTAAATTTCCTATTTACATATCTGTGCAAGAATATGGTCCATAAACAACAAAATTTGTACTGTGGTACAGTCTTTGTTGCAAGTTATTTCCTGGGAGAAGTTAACTTGACATTGCTTTAATGTCCAAACTTTCATTTACTTCATTAGCTATTTTCCAATCTCACTGCAAAAGGATTGCTCTCAAATATTTGGAGATTATATATTATGACGAGGAACAGCAACACAATTTCCATATCGTCCCATGTATGATGTCCACTCCTGCTGTTCAAATGGCAAAACTTCTGAACAGTGAGCTGCAGCAGAATGATTTGTTGTGATGCAGTTGCAGTCAATATGAATGCGGTACACTGTTAGCTGGCCCATACGTCGGTCAAATGGGTTGTATTCTTTTGCAAACCTATTATTTGCATAATATTTTAGGTTGGCACTCTTCTTCAAGCATTCTTCCATAACAGCCTCTTCATAAGCATCATGATCCATCCCATAATATGGACCTGAAAGTTAAAAAATATTTACATAAAATCTTGTATGAACAGCACACTTATAATAGTACAGTTACAAAACTTGTGTGTGTAGTAAACAATCCCAAAATAACAACATGGACAGCATCAAGACAAAATTCCCACAAAACAGAAGTGCAAGATTACAGTTTCCATGAACATGAACTGGCCGCTCCAGTGGCACAGTGGTCTAAGTGCTGGCTTGTGACCATTCGTCCGAGAAGGGTCTGGGTTTGAATCCCGGTTAGGCATGGATGTTGTTTTTGTCTAACGGCCCTGGCTCACTCCTTTTCCTGGAGTCAGTGGCCCTAAATTAGGGATGGGTGACTGCTCTTATAGCCCATTGAGTTGCTCACGGTGGTCGTTAAACCTCCAACCAAAAAAAAAAAAAAAAAAACATGAACTGGGGCCACCCCTGTGGTGCAGTGGTCTAAGCGATGGCTTCTGATCATTTGTCTAAAAAGGGTCTGGGTTCGAATCCCAGTGAGGAATGGATGTTGAGTTAGTCTTATGGCACTGGCTCTCTCCCTTCCCTGGAACCAGTGACCCTAAATTAGGAACAGGTGACTGCTTATAGCCATTTGGGTTGCTCACAGTGGTCGTTAAACCTCCAATCAAAAAAAAAAATAATAATAATAAACATGTACTGATGTGTGTTACCATGAGCATGATGACATGTCATTCCATTGCTTCAGTCTTTCTTGATCTGCTTTCAAATTCTCAGTATTTTCACTCATGAATGAAATTCCACCAAGTCTGCACATGAGAAACACTTAAATTTTGTGAGAAACTCAAAAGCCAGCAACTGCAGTTTATCAACAGATGCAAATAGCACTAGATTTCAAACAGTGAACTATGCTGTAATTTTCAAAAGCATTGTCACTTTAAACTGAGATGAACATGCATGAAAAGTACCAAGAACTCTGAATATCTCTGTCGATCAGTAGAAAAAAACTGATAGCACAATTGTGAAATAAAATGAACTGAAAATTCACACTGTTATTGCAGAGGATGGAATTTCTTGTGGATTATGCCAAGCAAATTTTCGCTACTGAGTTGAAGAGGTGACTAAGCCCAGCTAGGACAACATTTTTTACATAAAAACAGTATGCCCACATTGATTAAATTTGAAACAGTGTTACTTTGTAAGCTGCAGTATGTTATTTTAATATACACATTAAAACATAAACATTTGCTTGATGGGACAGTGCAACTGATACTGATCTAAAGAAGGTTCTGGAAATGATCTCCATGCTGCTGGAGGCAAATATCCATGTGAAGGCACATGCTTTTCATAATGCATTTCAGCACAGATGGCACGATTTCCATAATAACCTGAAGAATGTTTGTTACCAAGGGCTGCAGGTCATGTGGGTTGTTTGCATAAACATGGTCCTTTAAATATTCCCACAGGAAAAAATCAGGGGGGGGGGAGATCCTGTGAGCATGTAGGCCAAAGTTCTTCAGAAATAATGCAGCCAAAGAAACTTCACAAAGGTTCCAATGTCGAAGTAGCTGTGGGATATGTAGCTTCATCCTGTTGAAGCCATGCAAAAGGTTCATATTCTTGCAATACAGACACAAACTGAAAAATCAAATCTTGATAAATACCTGCATTACAGTACTATAAAAAAACAGTGGTCTCACTATTCTGCATCGAGATATGGCACACTACATACCGATATTTTTGGAATGCAAAGGCACTGGATGATGGATAAGAAGATTCTTAGTCGACCAATATCGCATATTTTGTGAATTAACACATTCGTTCAAATTAAACCAGGCTTCATCCAAAAAGAAGACATTGTTCAATATGCCCTTGTTGTGTCAAGTAAATTTATGAAACCAATGGCAATATAGCAGGAGCTTATGCGTATCAGGTGCCTTCAGTTCTCGGATAACTTTCACTTTGTATGCATGAAGGCGCAATCAATTAGTTGCTTTTTGTTCTGAGCCATAAGAAAGTTTCACCTGCTGAAATAAGCGATGAAGCCATTTTTTAGGTGACTGTGGCAAACGTTTTTCAACATCATTAATCACTTTCAGTTAACACACTTGGCCGGCCACCTCTAGGCATATCATCAACACTTCCAGTTATCTGAAATTGTATGAGTAAACTGTGTATCACTGATTTACTTACCACAGTATGCTGCATAAATTTTCCCCCTGAAGCCCTATTAATCTTTATCCCTTTGTTTTCTCAGTTCAATGACTGTTGTTTCTGGGTGATCAAGAGATCGGAGTGTATCTGGCCGTGTTTAGGATGGGTCATGTTTTTAATTTTCATTTGCATACTTTTACTTTCATAATTTTCCTTCACGTATTTTTTTTTTTTTTTTTTTTTTTTTGCTGTTAATGGTAGGCTTGTTGCTGCAATGTAGCAGACTAGATTCGTGCAGAAACCCACACTTTTCAGGTCTCTATAGAGGTAGGATGGGTGTTGTCCATGCCTGGGCCTTGACAAAGCCACAGAGAACAGCTTACCATAGCTCTATATCCCTCTCTTCTTCTCCCCGTGCTCGGTAACATTTTTGGTCTTGCAAATTTGTATTTATTTCTTCAATGTTAAGGTGATATATATATATAATATAATCATGGTCAACTATTGCACTAATATGCAAGGTTTTGTTGTTTTGAAATGAATAGGTGTATCTGAATGGATTTCTTGCGCAGATTCCGAAAATGACCTTCAAAATTCTGTATCACGTCAAGTTTTTTCACAAATGACGGAAATGTGAAAATTAAAAAAAACGTTATTTTTTAATGACATTGTTATATGGCAACGTTTGTTACGTGTGACAATGTTCTCTGGAGGGCGGAATGGTCGTTTAAGGAATAGATAAACATAAATATATAGCTGGTAATGGAAATGCAACTGTTTTATCTGTACGGCAGTATGATTCATACCTCACGCCACTGCTCCCTTCTTTCTATTGGTCACATGTGGCGCCACTCGGGGCAGATCGTGTTACACTAGTCAGTGCAAAGCAGGGACTGGTCCTGTTCGGTTGTTTCTTTGTGGCGTGTGCAATGGCTTCACGTGGTTGTGTAAATCATCCAGATATCATCATCATCATCATTGTCAACCATTATCAATCCACTGCTGGACGAAGGTCTCCCCAAGTTTCCTCCACAACGGTCTGTCTTGTGCCAGTCTCCTCCATGTCACCCCTGCATACTTTCGAATTTCATCCACCCATCTCCCATGTGGTCTTCCTCTGGGTCTTTTCCTGTCCCTTGGAATCCAATCTAAAATTTCGGCTGTCCATCGATGATCTGTCCTTCTGGCAGTATGTCCAGCCCATTGCCATTTCAGGGATTTAACTCTGATCATGATGTCTATGTTGCTACATATGTGGCTGTCATACGACAGGAAAGAAACAGAGGCAAAATATTATGCCTTTTATGAAAAATGCTTATTTTCAATACTTCGGCATTAAACTACCAGATCAGGACAAAGTTTGGTCTCCTCACAATGTGTGCCGTGCATGTGTGGAGGGGTTGAGGAACTGGAAAAGTGGAAAAAGGGGCATCACTGCCGTTCGGTGTACCCATGGTGTGGCGTGAGCCAAAAATTCATAGTGACGACTTCTACTTCTGCACAGTGAATATCGTGGGTCACACCAGAACCAGTAAGCGTAACATTGTGTATCCCAATATCCCATCTGCCATAAGACCAGTGCCCCATAGTGAATCCATCCCTGTGCCATCCCCGTCCAATATCTCGCCCCCAAAAGACACCGATTCAGATGGTGATACAAGTGATGAGATGTACCAACCGGACCGCATAGAGGATGAAACACCAGTGCCATTTACCCAGCATGAACTCAATGATTTGGTTCGTGATCTGAATTTACCTAAAGACGCAGCAGAGCTTTTAGGATCACGACTTCAGGAAAAGAATTTACTATGTCCTAATACGAGATTCTCCTGGTACAGACACCGAGAAGCACAATTGGTTCCGTTTTTTGCGGAGGAAGGCGGTTTGGTATATTGTCGAGACATTCCGGCAGTCATGAAATACTTCAACATTAATTACAATTCAGGACAGTGGAGGTAGTTCATAGATGCCAGCAAATCCAGTTTAAAAGGTGTTTTATTACACAATACTAACATCCAACCATCCATTCCAGTAGCACATTCTGTGACTTTGAAAGAGACATACATGAACCTCAAATTACTGCTGGAAAGTGTGCAGTACAAGTTTCGTGAATGGTCTTTGTGCGGGGATTTCAAGGTGATTGGAATATTGCTCGGCCAACAAGCAGGCTACACAAAATTTCCTTGCTTTTTGTGTGAATGGGACTCCAGAGCAAGGACAGAACATTGGGTTCGGCAGCAGTGGCCAGTCAGAAGTACATTCACACCTGGCAAAAAAAAACATTGTTTCACTTCCACTGGTTGATCCCTCGAAAATACTGTTGCCACCTTTACACATCCAACTTGGCTTAATGTAGCAATTCGTGACAGCTTTAAGCAGGGACAGTAAATGCTTTCAGTATCTTGGTGGTAAGTTTCCATCAATCACAACTGAAAAAATTAAAGCTGGCATTTTCATAGGCCCTCAAATACGAAAATTAATGGCAGACAACATATTCGAGGAAACCATGAATGAGTGCGAATTGCGAGCATGGACTGCATTCAGAAATGTGGTACACAACTTTTTGGGGAACACGAAGGCTTCAAATTACACCACTTTAGTCGAGGACATGCTGGAATCCTATGAACTGCTTGGTTGCAACATGAGCGTCAAAGTTCACTTTCTTCCTGCTCATCTAAATTACTTTCCAAACAATCTTGGTGATTTTTCGGAAGAACATGGCGAGCGCTTCCATCAGGATATTAAAGTGATGGAAAAGAGATACCAAGGAAAGTGGACTGTACATATGATGGCCGACTATTGTTGGATGTTGAACAGAGACTGTACGGACGCACACTGAAGACAATCCAAAAAGAGGAAGTTTGAAGGGAAGCCCAGTGGCGAATGTTAGGTATGTTTGCTTTTGAATATGTATTTATGTTTATCTATTCCTTAAACAATCATTCCGCCCCTCCAGAGAACATTTTCACATGTTACAAACGTTGCCATTTAGCAATGTCATTAAAAAATAACGTTTTTTTTTTATTTTCACATTTCCGTCATTTGTGAAAAAACCTATCGTGATACGGAATTCTGAAGGTCATTTTCGGAATCTGCGCAAAAAATCCATTCAGATACACCTATTCATTTGAAAACAACAGAAAAAAGTTGAAAATTTGCAGATCAGTGCTATCAATCCACTGCTGGATGAAGGTCTCCTCAAGTTTCCTCCACAACTGTCTAGAGCCACTCTCCTCCATGTTACTCCGGCATGTTTTCAAATTTCATCCATCTGTCTTCCATGTGGTCTTCTTCCAAGTCTTTTTCTGTCCCTTGGTACCCAGTCTAAAATTTTGGTTGCGTATCATCATCATCATTGTCAACCATTATCAATCCACTGCTGGATGAAGGTGTCCCCTAGTTTCCTCCACAACAGTCTGTCTTGTGCCAGTCTCCTCCATGTCATTCCCGCATACTTTCGAATTTCATCCACCCATCTCCCATGTGGTTTTCTTCTGGGTCTTTTCCTGTCCCTTGGAATCCAATCTAAAATTTCGGCTGTCCACCGATGGTCTGTCCTTCTAGCAGTATGTCCAGCCCATTGCCATTTCAGGGATTTAGCTCTGATTACGATGTCTTCCACTCTTGTCATTTTTCGGATCCACGATTCCCTCTTCTTATCTCTCCTGGTTACACCAAGCATGCACCTCTCCATGTTGCTTTGAGTTGTCTGCAGCCTTTGTATGTCTCTTTTAGTTAAGGTTCATGTCTCTGCACCATACGTAAGCACTGGAAGGATGCATTGATCAAACACTTTTCTTTTAAGACATAATGGCATATTGCCCTTGAAAATTATGCTGTTTCTTCCAAAAGCTCTCCAGGCAAGTTTTATACGCCGATTAATTTCTTCATCAATGTGACCCTCACTTGATATCTGCTGCCCAAGATAAACGTACGTGTCTGTTATCTCCAGCTTTTCTCCATCAATCGATAAATCTTCATTTCTTGTAAAAGCATTGAACATCACTTTTGTCTTCTGAAAGTTCATTTTTAATCCCGCTTCTTTACTCTTGTCATCAAGTTCCTGGATCATACTCTGCAGCTCTGATGGGGTAGTTGCAAAAATGACTATGTCATCAGCAAAACGAAGGTGGGTTAGATAATCTCCATTAATCTTTGTCCCCTTGTTTTCCCAGTTCAGTGATTGAAAGACATTTTCCAATGTGGCATTAAAGAGCTTCGGAGATATGGTGTCACCTTGTCTCACTCCCTTTCCAATTTTTATGTGTGTTGTATTTTCAAACAGCCGAATCTTTGCACTTGCATTTTCATAGATGTTATTAATAATATTAATGTATGCATCTTCAATACCGCAGAATTTCAGAGCCATTGTAACTGCTGATGGTTTCACCGAATCAAAGGGTTTTTCATAATCGATAAAAGCCATGCACCATGGAAGTTCATATTCCCTCGCTCTTTCAATTAGTTCTCTTAGTACGTGGATATGATCTATTGTGCTGTAGCCACTCCTGAATCCAGCTTGTTCTCTTGGTTGAGCCATGTCCAGTGTTACCTTCAAGCGGTGTGAAAGAACTTTAGTGAAGATTTTATAAACCACTGATAGGAGGCTGATAAGTCTGTAGTTCCTGAGATCCTCAATGTCACCTTTTTTATGTAGCAGGATCATTGTAGCATTGTTCCAATCCTCAGGAATCTTCCCTTCATTAAGGCATCGAGTGAAAATTTGGGCGAGTACTGTTTCAATTTCTCCACTTGCTTCTATATATATATAGAGAGAGAGATAGATAGGGATTTTACTCTGATCATGATGTCTTCCACTCTTGTCAGTTTTTATCCATGAGTTCCTCATCTTACCTTTTCTGATTACACCAAGCATGCATCTCACCATGCATCTTTCAGTTGTCTACAGCCTTTGTGTCTTTTTTAGTTAAATTCCATAGCTCTGCTCCATATGTAAGAACTGGAAGGGTGCATTGATTAAACACTTTTCATTTAAGACATAATGGCATATTGCTCTTGATAATTATACTGTCTTCCAAAATCTCTTCAGCCAAGTTTCATATGCCGATTAATTTCCTCATCAATGTGACCTTTGCTTAATATCTGTTGTCCAAGGTAAATGTAGGTAACGGTTACTTCGAGCTTTTACCCATTAATCGCAAATCTTCATTTCTTGTAAAAACGTTGTACATCAGTTTCGTCTTCTGAAAGTTCATTTTTAATTTCACTTCTTCACTCTTGTGAGCAAGTTCCTGTATCACACTCTCCAGCTCTGAAGGGGTAGTTGCAAAAATGATTACATCATCAGCAAAATGAAGGTGAGTTAAATAGTCTCCATTGATCTTTATCTCCTTGTTTTCCCAGTTCAATGATTGTAAGACACTTTGCAATGTGGCTGTAGGGGCAAAAAATTACACCCTATATAAATTGTGTGATGGACTTTAAATCCCATCGATCATTCTGGATATTAACATTTCAGAATAAATATTTCCATGTGTATTATTTGGAAACAAGTGTAACACGTGGTAATGCACCAGACTAGGTGACATTCCGATGTGCCTGTTTGACAGGTCTATTGTATTCACAGAAGGCACAGCTATTGTTCCTGGCCAGGGGGAAATGTAAGCTGCTGGGCACACGTGAGCTACAGGTCAACAAAGGGATTAGGTGAAGGTCACCGGCAGAAGCACGGGTAGTAGGGGGCACCGAGAAGAGCGGGGGGGAGGGGTCGCCTGCTCTTGGAGGGCTCCGACTAGGGGGAGCCCTCCATTCAGAAGGCTAGGGAAGTTAGGGGGAAAGACTTCAGGATAGGAGTAAGAGAAATAATGGAGAGTTGACGGAGAGCGAGCATGAAGGATGGTTGGACACAGTGTGTGCTGCAGGACGGTTAAGAAGTGCTGGGTGACAGCACGGACAGTGAAACCGGGAAAACGGTTGTAGAGTGCTGGGTGACAGTGCGGACAGCGAAACCGGGAAAACGGTTGTAGAGTGCTGGGTGACAGCACTGGGAGAAAAGAACGTGGTTGATAGAACGTGCCAGTTAGAGCACGGGGAAAGTGACAATAGTTGGAATCAGACACGTGGGTCTGGAACGACGTACGGAGAAAGCGTTTGAGAGAACACGTGTTCGGGACGGAACACGAAGCATAGCTTCCGGAACAAAGGAAGAGAGACGAACGGAGAGTTACGACGATTAAAACTTTTCACGTCTGTGATAGAAAAAGAACGGGCAAAGAGTATTGGCCAGAAAGGGTATTCTGGAATAATTAGATACCCGGATCATTTTTCAAGTGGAACTGCAGTTACAGGAACTCGAGATCAAGGAACAATAGCTGCCTAAACAATTTACTTTTGATTAAATGTTTTTGTTAAGTTTGCAACAAGCTTGAGAGTGAATTTGTGCTTGCAGTGTCTTGCCATTATTTTTACTTCCCCTCTCCTGAATAGCAGATTTATAGTAAAGCTGGGAGAGAAAGAACGCCGGGCTGTCTTCAACTTTCGTTGATAGACAGTCTCTAGACAACGAACCTTATAAATGGTTTTCCTTCCTGCTGTGGGGAAATTTTGATCAGCGCTGGAAGCCAGTGGGTGTTTGGCCGAGGAGCCATTGATTAACATAATGAGCTTCCACCCCTACAGCAGATATATAGGAAATGGCGCAGTCAATAGATCATGATATGTTAGGCGAGCTCAGTGGAAGTAACTAGGGCAATTCTATTCAACGAAATAGAGACTGTGTTCGAGGACTCGGACAAAGAGGACTCCTAAGTGTAACAGAAGCACATGGCGGGAAAGTGGTGAAACAACGTGAACTTCTGAGTGCAACAGGAGTACGTGGCAGGAAAGCGGTGAAACAAAGTGAACTCCTGAGTATAACAGCAGCACGTGGCAGGAAAGTGGCGAAACAAGGTGAACTTCAAAGTGTGACTGTAGCACGTGGCCGGAAAACGGCGAGATAAACAAAGGACTGTGCTACAATAAAGAACTATTGTGCAACGGAACCAGTGGACCAGAGAAGTCAACAAATAACGCTCGTAACCAGAGCAAGGATTGGAAGTGCCAGGAAAATCCCGTAACCAGGGACGGACAATTACGTCTCGCGTGGCCAGCGAGACCGGGCGACATTCCTGTTTAGGACGCTCCTTCGCAGGTCGCGATCGAAGCCGCTACAGAGACGCTGAAGGGGGGCCCGAGATGCTCCGGTAAGTACCACTTTGTTGCCGAAATTTATATTCCTGGGTCGATACCGAGTAAAAGGGTAGAAAAGAACAATTTTAGTAGGAAGGTAGGGGCCAAAAGGCCGAGAAACAACAACAAAAAAAAAAATTCTTTTGTCAGTTTCGTAAAAGAATAGGTTACAGTAATTTTAGTAAACTTAGGTCAGTATTTCAAAATTAATGCCTAAAGTGAATAGGAATTGTAAAGTGTTTTGTTATGTAAAGAAAGAAAATAAATGATATTACTAGGAATTTGTTGCATTACAAAAAAAAAAAAAAAAAAAATGTTAGATAATAGTACTTCAAGGTTGAGAGCAAAGGCTATCGTCGGGAAATTGTAAAGTGTCATTATATTAGTGCATGTGTATTATATATATATATATATATTTAGTGCATAACAATGGATGAGCTTTTGGATGGGAAAAAGAGTGAGGAAGCAGAGGACACGTGGTCCGAAGGGAAGGAAGAAGAAAATAGTGAAAGGGGAAATGACTTAAATTTTAGTAATGAAGTGTCTATTAACGTAAGAAAAACGCAAGAGAATACAGTTGATAGGGAATGGCATTTTAAACTTAAAATGTTAGAAATGGAGGAAAGAAAATTGGCAGCAGAGCGAGAACAAAGGGAACTAGAAAAAATGAAATTGGAGATTCAGCTCCTAGATAAAAGGGAATAAAGGCAGAGTCAGCTCTTAGATAAAAGGGAAGAAAGGGAGTTCCAGCTTAAGAAACTACATTTAACTCAGGAAAAGGAAGAGGCGTTGGCACAAGGAAGAAATCAAATGAAGTTAGCTGATTACATAAAGATACTAGAAAAGACCTTACCCAAAAGTCCTAGTAAACCAGAAGAGGTTTTAGACTTTTTTGATTCCTTAGAAAGAGCTTTCATTTTACATACGGTCCCAGAAAACATTCAAGGAAGATTAGTCATAGCACTATTTAACTCTGATTGTGTCAATCATTTATTCCGGAGACTCACGGTCGAGCAATACGATTGCTACGAAACCGTCAAAGATGCCATTTTGGGGGAATGTCATTTAACCCCAGACATTTATCTACGACAGTTCGAGTCCCTCCATAGGAATAAGGGAGAGAGTTACCAGCAATTGGCGGGACGCATGGGAAGAACTCTCAAATATTATGTTGCGAACAGTGGGATAACTACTTTTGATGAACTAATGAATCTTTTAGTTTGTGATAAGTTTAAAGGATTGTTGTCTCCCAGTTTAAAAACTTATCTACTACAGAGAGGATCCTTGGGAAAGCTAGTTTTAGCGAAGGATTTAGGAGAACTGTGTGATCAGTACGAGTGCCACATGGAAGCGTTAGAGTGGGAAGAACGAAAAGAGAAGGGAATTTTCAGGTAGGCTCTAACAGTAAGGGGCAGCATTATAGCTTGGAAGGAATGGGAACTGCAAAGAAAGAATTTAGTGGAGTTCCATTTCAAAAAGGAAAATTTCCGATGGCAGGTCAGGAATTCCAAAGTAGAGTGGGAAACAGTAGACTACCTGGGAGTCAGGGAAATTCCTATTTTGATGCGGGAATGAGATGCTTTAGATGTGGACAGATGGGTCACTGAAAATTTGACTGTAAGCAGAAGATACCCCAGGGACAGGACAGTAAACAACTCCGTATAATTGGAGAAGTGAGGCAGCTAAGAAAGTGAGCAGGGTAGCGGCAAAAGAGAAGGAAAGCATTGTAGAAAAACAAGAGGAACCCAAGCAAGACCTTGTCCAGGATGCGAGAAAGGTTAGTGCGAAAATGGGGAGAGTATTGGGTAACGCAGGTAGAAGCATGGAAGTAATGGAAATACCTGTAGGGAAGCAATTAGTGGTAGCCACAGAGCAAGGGCACCAGGCATAAAATTTTGGTAGACAGCGGAGCGGAGTTCAATTGTGTGAGACAAGGCCTATTAGGGGAAGAAGTGGGGAAAGTGACTTTGTCAGGGTTTGATGGACGTACCGCGGTTTTCCCAATTAAGAGGTTACAGGTTAGGATTGTGGAGATGGGATTGGAGAAGGCAGGGGATGCATCTTTAGGTACGAGTGAGTTGATTTGCGCTATTGTGCCGAATCTCACCAATGAGGGCATAGTTACCCCAGAGGATTATGCCAAGATGACCACGTTGAGATATTCTAGTCCAGAGTGGGCCACCGATAATGGGAAGGCATTATGGGAGGAGGATTCAGTCCAGGAGGAGAAGCCAACGAGACCCCAGGAGTTAGGGACTCAAGGAACTAGCGCCAGTATAGAGGCGAACAGGATTAAAGGGAAAGCTAGTGGAGAGACGCCGGAAGAAGTGGGCGGAGCTTTAGGAGTGGAAGGTTAAGCAGCCAATCAGGGCCAGGCGCGCTTGACGAGGAGACCAGCAAGCGAGAGACGGTGTTTGGAGGTAATCCATGCCGCGAGGATGAAGAGAGCAGCCGGGAGGGCGAGGCATCAGACCACAGCAAATTCAAAGTGCAACAGGAGGAGGACGTAACCCTAGCAGAGACACACGAGTGGGCGAAGGAAGGAAAAGGAGGGTTTGTCTATGTGGAAGGATTACTATATCATAAAGAAAAGTGTTAGGGCAAAACACCAATCAGTTAGTAGTTCCCGAGAGTAGGAAGGAACAAATATTAAAGCAGCCCATGATTCTGTGTTCGGAGCACACTTGGGACATAAGAAGATGTTAGAAAGAATAAGATACTCATTCTATCGGCCTTCCATGAAGAGAGACATACTTACATACTGTGATGCATGTGAGGCGTGTCAGTTATGACGCCCCATCACAAGAGGTGACCGGGTACTGATAACTGCGGTTAGGAGGCCCGCGCTACCTTTTCAGGTAGAAAATGTCTATCTGATTGGGCCAATAGACCCACCATCAAGTAAGGGGTATCGGTGGAAAGTAGTAAGGATGGACCAGCATACGAGGGGTCCGGCGGCCGTATTTTCAAAAGAGTGGGAGGAACCCAGGCAGATGGTCAGGAAATGTTTAGAGGATGCGGGGTTCGCAGGAAAGTTGGAAATATGTTGCTTAGCCAATGAGGAAATTAATTGTTTGGGACAGGTGGTCGGCTCGGGAAGTCACCAGCCGGACCCGGGAAAATTACAGGCGGTCAGAGACCTGGATCCCACAAAAACCAAGAGGGAGGTACATAAGTTACTAGGGTTATGCAACCACTATAAGGAGGGCGTACCCAGATTCGCAGAAATAGCGAAGTCACTGCCGGATTTGACAGGAAAACAGGCAGCAGGAAAAGTTGAGCGGACGCCAGCGCTCGGAGAAGCTTTCGAGTCGCTGAAGCCGAAATTATGTACAGCACCTGTACTGTCCACACCCAAATTTGACAAACCGTCCGTGTTACATACGGACGCGAGTTCTTTTGCAGTCGCGTGTTGCCTAGGTCAGCAGGATGATAGAGGGAGGATCAGGCCCGTGGCTTACGCGAGCAAAAAATTAAATGACACACAAGCAAGGTGGGCAGCTAGCCACAAGGAGGCATATGCTATTGTTTGGGCTATACAGAAATTTGAAGGGTGGGTTTTTGGCCATCAAGTAGAGATCTTGTCGGACCATAACCCCTTGATATTTTTAACTAGTGCGGCTTCACAAAGCTCAAAATTACAGAGGTGGAGTCTAGCCATTGCCCAATTCAACCTCACGATTTCTCACGTCGCCGGCAAACTCATTCCTTATGCCGACGCCTTATCCAGGTTGAATTTTAAAGAAAATAGCACGAGCTGCTAAAGACAGCATTACCACAGAAAGGTAGAGACCCAGTGAGGCTACTTAGTGGTACTGACAGAGTAAATATATGTGTTTAAAGAAGTGTATTAATGCAGTGAAATCTTGTGTGTAAGGAAACAAAAAAAAAAGAAAGAAAGTAACTGAACGGACACTGACTCGTCATGCGAGAGGAAGATCCCGCATGTTTCGTCCAGCAGGCAGGGGCCTGTAAGGGTGAGAAATTATGCCCTATATAAATTGTGTGATGGACTAAATCCCATCGATCATTCCGGATATTAACATTTCAGAATAAATATTTCCATGTGGAAACAAGTGTGGAAACTTTGGAAACAAGTGTAACACGTGGTAATGCACCAGACTAGGTGACATTCCGATGTGCCTGTTTGACAGGTCTATTGTATTCACAGAAGGCACAGCTATTGTTCCTGGCCAGGGGGAAATGTAAGCTGCTGGGCACACGTGAGCTAGAGGTCAACGAAGGGATTAGGTGAAGGTCGCCGGCAGAAGCAAGGGTAGTAGGGGGCACCGAGAAGAGCGGGGGGGGGGGGTTGCCTGCTCTTGGAGGGCTCCGACTAGGGGAGAGAGAGAGCCTCAGGCGAGTGAGGCAGAAGCCAATCAGAAGGCTAGGGAAGTTAGGGGGAAAGACTTCAGGACAGGAGTAAGAGAAATAATGGAGAGTCGACGGAGAGCGAGCGTGAAGGATGGTTGGACACAGCGTGTGCTGTGGGACGGTTAAGAAGTGCTGGATGACAGCACGAACAGCGAAACCGGGAAAACGGTTGTAGAGTGCTGGGTGACAGCACTGGGAGAAAAGAACGTGGTTGATAGAACGTGCCAGTTAGAGCACGGGGAAAGTGACAGTAGTTGGAATCAGACACGTGGGTCTGGAACGACGTACGGAGAAAGCGTTTGAGAGAACACGTGTTCGGGACGGAACACGAAGCATAGCTTCCGGAACAAAGGAAGAGAGACGAACGGAGGGTTACGACGATTAAAACTTTTCACGTCTGTGATAGAAAAAGAACGGGCAAAGAGTATTGGCCGGAAAGGGTATTCTGGAATAATTAGATACCCGGATCATTTTTCACGTGGAACTGCAGTTACAGGAACTCGAGGTCAAGGAACAATAGCTGCCTAAACAATTTACTTTTGATTAAATGTTTTTGTTAAGTTTGCAACAAGCTTGAGAGTGAATTTGTGCTTGCAGTGTCTTGCCATTATTTTTACTTCCCCTCTGCTGAATAGCAGATTTATAATAAAGCTGGGAGAGAAAGAACGCCGGGCTGTCTTCAACTTTCGTTGATAGACAGTCTCTAGACAACGAGCCTTATAAATGGTTTTCCTTCCCACTGTGGGGAAATTTTGATCAGCGCTGGAAGCCAGTGGGTGTTTGGCCGAGGAGCCACTAATTAACATAATGAGCTTCCACCCCTACAGTGGCATTGAAGAGTTTGGAAGCTATGGTGTCCCTTTGTTTCACTCCCTTTTGAAGTTCTATTGGCACTGATACTTAAATATCCGAAGCTTTATATACTTGATGTATATATGTGGTTTTGCTGAAATCACCTGTTTTGATTTTTAAGAGGTTCTTAATACAAAATACTATTCAGCCCATTTCATTTCTATGGTACTGAACACTGGTGGCACTGTAATAAATGAAAATACTAATATACTTTATGGACTAACAAAAATACTGTTCTTGAGGTCACTAATCACCTCTTTATGTACACACTGAGTGACCAATTTTATATGACCACCAGACCATTTTATGCAGAGTAGCTATTCTGCAGATGCTGCTTGGCTGAATTGGAATAAAAAAAGGAACACTGAAAGCATGCCGAAACTAATGAAGTACATTGTGTAAGAAACAATGGGTAAAAAACGTGATCTGATGGACTTTGAATGTGGAATGATCGTGGGCGCATGAAGCATTCATGAGAGCATTAGCAAAACAGCTGCACTTTTGAAATGTTCAAGGGCAGCAGTTGCTCAACTTTACAGAGAGTGGACCACCAGTCAAAAAAAAAAAAAAAAAAAAAAACAGGTCTGAGTGCAAGGTCTACACCTTCACCCAGTTATGTTGATGGTTTATCCCAATGGAGATGAATGCTTCCAGCAGGACAATGCTCCATGCCATAGTGCTCACATTGTACATGAATGGTTTGAGGATTATCACGGAGACTTTTCCCAGCTACGTTGGCCTTGTCAATCACCAAATCTCAACCCAATGAAGCATTTGCGAGATGAAGTCGAAAAGAGCATCAGACAGCTGGATCTGCTACCATCAAATCTTCATGAGCTGGAGGATGCAATTCATCACATTTAGGCTAATATACCCCAAGCCACTTATCGACATTGAATTCAAGCAGTATTAAGGACAAAACTGGCCCCAAAACATACTAACCAGGTGGTCATAATAATTTGGCCACTCAATGTATATGTACACCAAAGGGCCAAAACATTATGGCCTGGGGCCTGTTTTCATGGCAGCACCTGCCTAATACTCTTACCTGGCGAGACATGGGCACTACAAGATTTCTAAAGGTATCTTATATCCAGTACCAACATTTTACCAGCAGATCCTTTAAATCTTGTAAGTTACATGGTTGAGCCACAGCAGATTGGATCTGCTGTTCCAACATAAACCATAGATGCTTGATTGAATTGATGTCTGGGAAATTTGAAGGTCAGGACAATACCTGGAAGTCTTCCACATTTTCTGCAAACCATTCTAGAACAATCTGGGCAGTGTGGCATCATAGTGCATTATTCTTCTAAAAGAAGTCACTACTAGATAGAAATACTGTTGCTATGAAAGGATGAACGTGTTCTGCAATTATGTTTAGGTAGGTGGTAGATGCCATAGTTTCTTGCACATGACTGGGCACATGGTTTTCCAGCAGAACATTGCCCAAAGCATTACACTTCCTCCACTAGCTTGTTTTTGTCCCACGGTACATCCTGGTGCCAACATTTCCCCGACCATCCACATGGTGCAACAGGAAACAAGATTCATTGGACCAGGCGGCCTTCTCTCAATCATTCAAGGTCCAGTTTTAATGCGTCCGTGCCCATTGTAGGCCCTTTTGACGGTGAATAAAGGTTAACAAGGTCATTTACATACATTTGCTTCAATTTGCATACAGATGTGCTGATCATAATTTTAAGGCTCTTCAGTGTATATAATAGAATATCTAATCGAAAGAATCTGGCCACTTACCTATTAACAAACTCCCAGCAATAGGAAAGGAATTAATATCAAGTTGGTCCACCCTTTAACATTATCACAGCCTTTACTCTGCTGGTAAAGATTTCTACTAGATTTTGGTGCATTGCTGTGGAAATGTCTTCCTAAAGCCACAAGAGAATTAATTAATTAGTCACGTTGATCACAAATGTCAGGCAGTTCGACATGGCTTTCAGTCCGCATTCCAATTCATCACAAAGGTGTTCCATGGAGTTGAGATGGAGGATCTGTCAGTCAAGTTCTTTCACACCCATCTCCTCAAGCCACTTCTTCACGAGCCTTGCTTTGTTGATGTGGGCATTTTGTTATTGGTAAAGGAAAGAGCAATCACCAAACTTTTACCATAATGTTGGAAGCACGGAATTGTTGAGAATATCATTATAGGTAGCAGCATTAAAATTCCTGGGAACTGGAACTAGAGGGGCCAAGCCCAAACCATGAAAAACAGCATGATGCCTCTTCCACCAAACTTTATAGTTGGCACAACATAGCCACCACACCCAGACTTGCCCATCAGACTGCCAGATGGTGAAGCATGGTTCACCACTCCAGAAAATGAGTTTCCACTGCTCCAGAGTACACTGGCAACAAGCTTTACACACTCCAGCTGATGCTTTGCATTGATCTTGTTGATGCTAGGCTTCTGCTTGGCCATGGAAACCCATTCCCTTCAGCTCTCAGCAAACCATTATGGAGCATTGTTTTCATAGGCATTTTGGAATTTAAAGATGAGTGTTGCAACAGAGGGCGGGTTATTTTGTCTCACCACCTGCTTCAGCACTCGACGGTCCCACTTTGCCATTTTATGTGGCCTACCAGGTTCTGATTGTGCTGCTGTTGTGCCTACGTACTTCCATTTTACAATAACATCCCTTACAGGCAAGATGGTATCTTATGACCATTTTACACTGAAAATCACTGAGTTCTGTCACACAGCCCGTTCTACTGGTAATGCTTGTCTATGATGTTTGTCACACCACGAGTGTAATTTTACACCTGTGTCAGCCATGGTTGTGATGTATATGTGCAAGCCTACTACTCAAAAGAGGTGCTCAGACACTTTTGATCCTACAGCATGTGTCCATGTATGTGTGTGTGTGCGCACGCACCCCTTTTATATATATATATATACATGGGGGCGAGCACATGTGTGTGAAAAACAACTGAATTATATTATTGAACCAGATGACTAATTATTCTCTTTGTAGGTAATCACACTTGGACAAGGTAATAAGATGCATTTCCTGAAAAAAAAAATCAATCCTACTTTTAAAAACCTGAAAAAGAATTGTACAATAACTGAAAAAGAAGCAACAAAACCCCACTCTTTTCAAGAAACAAAAGTAAAAAAAAAAAAAAAAAACTCAATTAACATTCAAACAAGGACTCAAGGGACTGAAAACAATAATCCCAGTATAAACATAATTGCATCTGTTAAATCTGATAAAATTCCCATATTAAATTAGCCACCTATGAAACAAACTGATGGGCAAATTGCATCAAAGAATATTCTTCACTTGATATGTGGAAATACATCAGAATTATTAAAGCAGCAATTACATATCTCTGAACTGCCTGTAGTTACTGTTCATCACACAATGCCAATCACATCAGAAAACTTGAAAATTTATCTGAAAGACTAGTGATTTACATAACTACACTATGTGGAAGCAGAATTTGCTTTGACTGGCAAAAATCTGAGAAGGTTAAGATTCTTAACTCTCAGATACTTGGGACTTCATCGTCCTGGGTGATGTAACAGAAGTGGGAATCGAACTCTCATCTCCTGACTTCGTCCTGGGTGATGAAGTCAGGAGATGAGGGTTCGATTCCCACTCCAGGATGATGTAATTTTCAAGTTTTCTGATGTGATTGACATTACATGATGAACAGTAAATACAGGCAGTTCGGAGATGTCTGATTGCTGTGCTAATAATTCTGATAGGCAAATTTTTAACATCGCCAAACCTGCCAGTTCAACATCTCTATGATTTTTCTTCAGTTTTCTATAGTTCAAGCTCTAAACGTAAAAGATTTTATGATACTGGAACAATTAAAAATAAGAGTAAATAAGTATGCGGGAGTAACATGGAGGAGACTGGCACAAGACAGACCGTTGTGGAAGAAACTTGGGGAGACCTTCATCCAGCAGCGGATTGATAATGGTGGTTGACAATGATGAAGTACAGATCACTGGACCCACAAACCCAGCCTCAGACATTTTTACGATACTAGTATGCTGGAATACATATCTGAACCTATTCTAAAGAACATTCGTTTTCCATATCAGAATAAAGGATTGTAGTATTAACAATTCAGTTAAAGTGTTTGTTTTTGTGCCCCCTTCCCCCAATCAACTTTTGATATATGTAAATAACAAGCCAAAATAATGAGCAAACATACAGATCTTACAGTACTAGCGATCCAAATTTTTCGGCGTAGAATATATAAATCAAAGTTTCCAAGCTTTCGCACATCAACCAGATGGCTTTTTCAAGGAAAGTAGACAACTAACTGATTCCTTGAAAATGTCATCTGGTTGATGTGCAAAAGCTTGGAAACTTTGATTTATATATTCTATGCCAAGAAATTCGGATCACTAGTATTATTTTACGTATAATTGATGTACAGTTCCTTGTTATTAAATACAGATATCTTATGCTTTGTATTTTTTTTAAACTCTGGCTTTTTGGCTTCTCACTCTCTCTGTCTCTGTCTGTCTGTCTGTCTCTCTCTCTCTCTCTCTCTCTCTCTCTCTCTCTCTCTCTCTCTCTCTCTCTCTCTCACACACACACACACAAAACCACATAACTTACAGTAATTTCCTAAGAAAAATATTTTTACAAAGACATTTTCAGCTACAATCAGTGCTCGAAAGGGGCTAGCATATGTAGGTATGGTATACAGGCACTTGCTTTTTCTTAGTATTTAATACATTACCAGTACTTTTTTTACCCGGAATTTACATACCAGCACTAATTTTCATAGTGCGAACTGAAGAAATGATTTTTTTTTTGTTCTTCTGACATACAAGCATGCATTCTTAAACATAGAAACCTTATGTGCCTTGTGCCCTTGAGAAATAGCTATGTGAGTAGAGAAGTAGTGAACACATGAGCTATAAGTTCAGTCCTTCAAAGGATGGAAATGAAGCAACCCATAGCTCATGATTATGTCTTGCCCAAGCCACAGATCATCCCACTAAAGATGTTTGTAATTTTTATTGTGTCATTAATTTAATATATTCAAGTTGAATGAAGAATTGGGGGTAATACATAAAACAAAAATTTTAGTTTTTCAGCAATGAGTATAAACTTTTTCACTTCGGACTTGGGAGGGGGGGAGATTGCCATTAATTTAAGACTGAATATTCATTCTGATTGTAGAGATTCGAATTGCCAAACTTTCTACTTCATGGAAGTCCCTATTGGAAGAAGGCTGCATTTTCTGCTTGGGACTTTAAAGTTCTGGGTTCAAGTCCAGCTGAATCACTAATGATTGGCAAAGGCTCAGATGTCTCGTTCATCCATTGGTCCCGGGGTAGAGACTCCTTGTTAAAAACAAGTCTAACTCCAGTTCACAGTGTAGAATAAGTAGTGCCTGCTGGATCCACAAAATCAACCAACTGAAATCAACCACAGTCACTTCTGTCTTATGGTGCAATAGTATTCCATGGAATCGTCAATTATATTTTCAAACAAAGGAGTTTTTCTTCCAGGTACTTTTTTTTTTTTTTTTTTTACTTTTTCAATCTTGGAGATTTTCTGGTGAAGGTGTTTTTTCTGGATGATTTTCAGCTAAATATGAGCATACCAGCACTTTAAAATTTCCATTAATTCGAGCACTGGCTACAATGAATTCCTCAACAGACAGAAAACTGCACCAAAATGCTTATTTGCATTGCATAGATTAATTACTCTAAAGTAGCAAGCCAAGTTAACACATGTAATAAACAGAAAACAAAGCTTCTGTTTATTACATGCATGAAGTTGTTTACACATGTGAACTTATTGCATAACTAAATAATAAGAAAAAAAAGACATGTAATTTACATAATGCAAAAAATGTCATACTTTCTGGATCAAAGCGCTCTGGCTCTGAATACATCCGTGTCTCAATACAACTTTTATCCTCAGATAAGAGTGCCTGTGTCTCTGATGGATAAAACCAGAATGTTGCAAAAATGACATCAATTCCATGTGATGAAAATGATGGTGCTAAAGTACCTGTCAAACATATTTAAAAAAATTTTCAAATGATTCTTTACATAAATTCAAAGCAAAAAGTTAAAGGTAACAAAAATTGTGCAATACAGTAAATTTATAAACATGAAAAATACATCAATAAAAAATTAAAGTGAGGATCAAAAACACTTCATGCTAAATAAAATGTGACTATCATAAATCAAACAATAAAACAAATCTTGCAGAAATGTGATGCTGTATAAAATTCATTCTGTGAGTTTAAATGTGCCTAGGAAGATATTAAAAGTTGCTGATAATAACATCAGAGGAAGGCATCAAATAATTATAGTCATTTATTTATTTATTCTTTTGGATCAAGTAATCTAAAAAATATTGCTTTCAGAGTAGACATGTCATCAGTAATGGTTATCCATAGAATGAACTTCCCAGAAAGTTTGAAAATTACATTGCTTTGTGGAGCAGGAGTCAAATACATCCCTTTCAGTTTCTGTTGGAGTATACTAGCCAATGAACAACCCAAGAAAATTCCTTTCCAAGCAACTGATGTACTTTAAGATGAATCGTGAAATATGCATCTCTATTTCAAGAACAATGTGCTTTGAAAATAAATGTTAAATAATTCCTAAGATAGACATATGGTCATACTGGCCATTTCTGAATGGCATTTTTTTGTCTGGAAAGATCAGAAGTCAGGAAGCAGCAACTCTTAGCTCAAAAAACTGCTGCTCTTCTGTCTTCATTAAACTAAAAAAAAAAAAAAAAAAAATTTTTTTTTTATGCTTTCTTGCTTTTCAAACTTTAAAAATGACATGAAATAGGAAGATGGAAGTGTGGAATGAGTCAAAAATATTTTTTTTCTTAATCAAACTTCTAATACGGGATTTTTCTTCTATGAAATATTTTATTTTAATTGCAAATTTTTGGAGAAAACTATATTATATTTTTAAAATGCAAGGAGTGGTCTACGAAGTAAAATGTAGTTGTGGACTATCTTACATAGGTGAGGCAGGTTGAAGACTAGAAACTCAAATAACAGAACATAAAGCAGCTATAAAAAATTGCTCCAACAAGGCAGGTTTAGATAAGCATGCTAGAGAAACTGGTCACAGCATGGACTGGAATTCCCTTAAAATCATCACTTTCCAAAGCAGCTTTCAAAAAAGAAAACTAAAAGAAGGAATAGAAATTGAGAAACATCAGAATTCTGTCATCAATGACTGCACAGGTTTGTCCCTGCCTAACATCTGGCAGGATTTGGTGAAAAACAATTGTAACTGTCAAGGTTAACCGTAACCACAATAGTGATGGAAAAAGTGACATCCAAAAACTTCTTGAAGAAGGAAAAGAGTTTTCTCCGAAAATCTGCAATTACAATAAAATATTTGCTAGAAGAAAAATCTCATATTAGAATTTCAATTTACTTCCGATATTGGAGGTTATATTATTTAACGTGCATTAATGCATTTGCATTTTTGAACTTCACTTTTAGTTGGTAAAGTTCGATGAACACTTACCGCACGTGGGGCTTGGCTTTCAATTCATATTTCCGTTATGTGGATGCGGCACGGGATTTTTTCATTTGGCCACGGGTCCGCTTCTTCTTTTTTTCTCCGTTGGAATTTATTTTGTCTCATCACCTAATGAGTTTTTCCCTTGCTGCATCCTCATTTACTTCAATATTTATTCATACCCGAGTACTTTCAGTAAAATTCCTTTACCGTCTTCGAGGGACGTTTTGCTCCGACTAGCACGGACCGTGTCAGCTGGGCATTTCGGTGGTTCTCGCGGGCTGCTTCTGTCATCGGCTATCGCTTCTTCTTGGGCGTTGTGGCGCCATCTCTTGTTGGTCAGTGATCTCACTTTTCGAACTTTTTCATTTTTTTGCTCAATTTTAATTAAATTTTTCCAGCTGTTTCTCAAATTATTAGGGTCATTATGGTTGCAAACTTTTGTCCTATTTTTTTCAATCATTACCGACTCTGCTATTCTAAGGTGTTTTACGGATTTACAGCTTTTAATGATTTTTATATTTTCGAATTTAGGATATTTTTGGTTATCTAGACAGTATTGGATCATATTAGAAGTTTGATTAAGTTTTTGAATTAAAAAGAAAGGAAGCTAATTTTCAACATGAGGTTTATTCAAAGTTTTTTTTTTTATTTTGTTTTCAGTTAGAAACATTTTAAGAAATATTTGGAACAAAAAAATATGACGGGCACACACGTACATGGCTAGTGGCTTCATACCAATGTTCTCCCAGCAAGGTAGCAGTGAGATGCTGTTTCACTCTGTCGAACACTTAACTGAGGTGGGGGAAAACCCAGTATTATTTAAAATTCAATGAGTAATTGGATTAATTAATTTGAAAAATAAGTGAAATTTTATTTTTACAATATCAATTTATTTCATTGACTTGAATATGCATTTAAAAATAATGCTTATTAATTATTGTTTGATCTTTTTATGCAAAATATAATGTTTAGCTTCTTTAACCTAACTTTGATGCTATGCATTCTTCCTGACAGTAGAAAAGTAAAGACCAAGAAAATAATTTGATATAATAAAAATGGGTAGCAGTGCATCGTTGTCAAAACCATTGTTGAAATCTGATCATGCCACATGAAGTGACACAACAGTTAATTTCATTGTTACTCAACAATATATTTTATTAAACTATCATCAAAAGTTATTTCATCAGGTTTTACATAAGCATAACAATATCTCATTGCAATTTCGTAAATTATGAGAACCTCATGCTAAATGTGATAAAAGTAGTTACAAAAATACATTTTGATGCTATGCATCTTTCCCAAAGTAAAATATTCCTCATAGTGAAATTTGGCTTTCTCTCTACACCTCCTCCCACCAGGGAAGGAAGGAGGGTTGCCTGCTATTGATGAGAGCTTTAAAATTATGTATAACACGATGGGGTGTAACCTGTAGATACCCTTTGAGAAATATCTTATATAGCTCTTCTTTCTGTATGAGGTCAGACTTTAGCCTGAGCAGATGGACTTTCACAGACAGCGACATCACATTTCATCGGCATCAGGGTTGTTTCTTACGTTCATCTAAATCTGAAGAATAACAATAAATATTGTTTTTAAAAAACTAAACAGTTGAAATACTTCCTATTGCTACCGCAATAGTTTAGTAAATATTTACTTTTATGACTCACATATCTTCTTTCATTGGTTTTATGATAATAACATTAATTAATACACTTACCTAGGTAACTTAATGTGAGGAGTTAGTAAACCTTATTGTTTGTTGTTATGATTTAACTCCCCTTAGTATGTACTAGACTGTGGCTCAGTGTGGTATTGAATGACACGAATAAATGTAATGTGTTGTTATGTAAATAAATGTATACTTACCCAGATCACTCCTTTTATTTCACACACACACAAAGATTTTGGCATGTGAAAGATGCATAGCCTAAATTATCTATAAAGAGTACTAGGGCCCTTGATTTTTTTAGTTCACTTTTTGAGGTTTTGTCTCTTCATTAAAATAACAAGAAAGATGACACCGAATTTTCGGGTGTAATAAGCACGTCTTTTGAATCCGTTCTGATGCAAATTAAATTTATCAAAGCTATTCAAAAGCAATGGAACCGGTATGGAAAACAATAGATCTGACGAAAGAAAGAAGATTTTCAATCGGGTTTTTAATCCCTCAGATATTGATGTAAACGAAATCGTAAGCTTACGAACTCTTAGAAACAGAGATATCGACAAAAAATAAGACGTGACTTTACGTCTCCTGGTGGGAAAACCATGCATTGTTTTAGGAAGAAAGTATTCTCAAAAGGTTTATCCATATGAGCGGCATCGGTCCAAGAAAAAAAATTTAGTCGAGTTTTCAAGAGCCCACATTTTGCTACAAATACATCAGAAGCAGAAATTAACACTTATGAACCCTGGTGGCCAAACCATTCTTTACAAAACATTAGAAATTATGTGAAAAATATTTTCCATCAGGTCTTGTATGCGATACAGGAAGAATTTTTCAAATCAGAGTTTTAGGAGCAGAAAACGCAATTTACCTTTATGCGCCCTAGTGGAAAGTCTTAAATGATTTACGTGAACATTTTGAATTTATAGGGAAAACATTTCGCATCGGAAACACTATCCAACAAAGAAGGAATTTTTCAAATTGGACTTTTAGAAGTAGAGATATTGACAAAAATAAGATATACATCTACGCCCCCTGGCATAGAAACCATGCATTATTTCAAGAAGAAAGTGTTCCTAAAAGGTTTGTCGACATGAGTAGCATCGGTCAACAAAATACTTTTTTTCAATCGAGATTTTAAAAGCTCATATTTTGCTGCAAATACATCAGAAGCGGAAATTAAGACTTATGCCACCTGGTGGCCATACCATTTTTTTACACAAATTAGAAATTATGTGCAAACGATTTCCCATCAGGAGCTGTATCCGGTGCAGAACGAATTTTTCAAATCGGAGGTTTAAAAGCAGAGAAATAGTGGGAAACGCAATTTACCTTTACGCCCCTAACAGAAAGTCTATGAAATACTTGAAAATTTTGAATTTATAGGAAAAACATGTCACACTAGAAACACTATCCAACAAAGAAAGAATTTTAAATCGGACTCTAGAAGTCGAGATATTGACAAAAATAAGATATGTGTCTACGCCCCTGGTGCAGAAACCATGCACTATTTTAAGAAGAAAATGTTTCTAAAAGGTTTATCGACACGAGTAGTATCGGTCTACAAACGACGTTTTATTCAATCGAGAATTTAGAAGCTCAATTAACACTTATGAACCCTGGTGGCCAAACCATTCTTTACAAAACATTAGAAATTATGTGAAAAATATTTTCCATCAGGTCTTGTATGCGATACAGGAAGAATTTTTCAAATCAGAGTTTTAGGAGCAGAAAACGCAATTTACCTTTATGCGCCCTAGTGGAAAGTCTTAAATGATTTACGTGAACATTTTGAATTTATAGGGAAAACATTTCGCATCGGAAACACTATCCAACAAAGAAGGAATTTTTCAAATTGGACTTTTAGAAGTAGAGATATTGACAAAAATAAGATATACATCTACGCCCCCTGGCATAGAAACCATGCATTATTTCAAGAAGAAAGTGTTCCTAAAAGGTTTGTCGACATGAGTAGCATCGGTCAACAAAATACTTTTTTTTCAATCGAGATTTTAAAAGCTCATATTTTGCTGCAAATACATCAGAAGCGGAAATTAAGACTTATGCCACCTGGTGGCCATACCATTTTTTTACACAAATTAGAAATTATGTGCAAACGATTTCCCATCAGGAGCTGTATCCGGTGCAGAACGAATTTTTCAAATCGGAGGTTTAAAAGCAGAGAAATAGTGGGAAACGCAATTTACCTTTACGCCCCCTAACAGAAAGTCTATGAAATACTTGAAAATTTTGAATTTATAGGAAAAACATGTCACACTAGAAACACTATCCAACAAAGAAAGAATTTTTTAAATCGGACTCCTAGAAGTCGAGATATTGACAAAAATAAGATATGTGTCTACGCCCCTGGTGCAGAAACCATGCACTATTTTAAGAAGAAAATGTTTCTAAAAGGTTTATCGACACGAGTAGTATCGGTCTACAAACGACGTTTTATTCAATCGAGAATTTAGAAGCTCATATTTTGCTGCAAATACATCAGAAACGGAAATTAAAGTTTACGCCCCCTGGTGGCCAAACCATTTTTTACAAAAATTAGAAATTATGTGCAAACGATTTCCCATCAGGAGCTGTATCCGGCGCAGAAAGAATTTTTCAAATCGGAGATTTAGAAGCAGAGATATAGTGCGAAACGCAATTTACCTTTACGCCCCTAGCGGAAAGTCTATGAATTACTTGAAAATTTTGAAACTATATGAAAAACATGTCACACAGAAAACACTATCCAAAAAAAGAAGGAATTTTTCAAATCGGACTCCTAGAAGTAGAGATATTCACAAAAAAATAAGATATACATCTACGCCCCCTGGCGGAGAAACTGTGGGATATTTTAGGAAGAAAATATTCCGAAAAGGTTTATTGATGTGAGTGGCATCAGTCCACGAAAGAATTTTTTCAATCGATATTTTAGAAGCTCAGATTTTATGGCAAATACATCAGAAGCAAAAATTAACACTTATGCCCCCTGGTGGCCAAAGTATTCTTTACCAAAAATTCGAAATTATATGCAAAAGATTTTCCACTAGGAGATGTATCCGCTGAAAAAAGATTTTTCAAATCGGAGTTTTAGGAGAAGAGTTATCGGAAAAAATGTAATTTACTTTTACGCCCCTAGCGAAAAATCTATGCGTAATTTGAAAAGGAAACTATATCTAAAACACTCTTCGACATAAATGGAATCGAAAGATAAAAAGAATTTTTTCAATCCGATGTTTAGAAGCAAATATGTGGATTAAAACGTAATTTTCAATTCGACATCATCTGCATTTACGCCCCCTAGCGGCAAAATTGTACATCATAAAAAAAAAAAAGGAAATAAAGGATCATCATTTGCATATTTCAAGCTTCTGAATGCAAAAGGAATTTTTCAAATCGGACTAATACACTGCCGGACAATTGCTAAGGACGGATGACAATAGCAACGATAGCAACCATAAAATGGAAGGCAGGAAAATGTGGAAATTAGCATAAGTGCGGGATACAGTAAGACGTGTTGTGCGTATGCAAATTTTGGATTGCCGAACTTGTTCGTGACGTCATAGCGCTGATAAGAGATATAAAGGATTTGACGCGTATTGACCGTTGTTGTTCAAACGCAAAGTTGAAAGGGAAAGAATCAATTGACGAACTTGCAATTTTCAGTATGTCTTCCCGACATCACCTAGATGATTTCACGCGTGGCCGTATTATTGGCAAGGTTGAAGAAGAGCGAAAAATAACAGATGTTGCCAGGGAGTTCGACGTCAGCCGCAGTGTTGTTTCAAGGCTTTGGAAATCATTTCAAACAAATGGGGAGTGTAGCAAACGTCACGGGGGAGGTCGTGTTCGCAGTACGATACCTGCAGAAGATCGGTACATAGTGCTATCAACAAAAAGACACCGGCACAGCACAGGTAGTGAGGTAGCAAATCAGTTTATGGCTGCTACTGGCAACCGGATCTCCCGAAAAACTGTTGCCAGACGTTTGCATGAAGGAGGACTATACGCCCGCCGTCCTGTTGTGTGCATCCCATTGTCCAGACGTCACCGTCCGTACCGCCCGTTTGCAATGGTGCCATCAACATCGCAATTGGACTGATAACGACTGGTCTGCTGTCCTCTTCTCAGATGAGAGTAGATACAGTCTATCGTCTGATTCTCGACGACAACTGATCTGGCGTGATAGTGGTACTGCATATTGTCCAGCAAACATACAGGAAAGGGACCGATATACGACATGTAGTGTCATGGTATGGGCTGGCATCATGATCAATGGTCGTACGTCCCTCTATGTGCTTCCAACTGGGACTATGACTGGCCAACGATACATTAATGATGTTCTGCTACCTCATGTTCGCATGTTCCGTGGTGCTGTCGGTGATAAATTCATTTTCATGGACGACAACGCAACATGTCATCGAACAGTCGCTGTCCAGGAGTGTCTTGAGAGCGAGGATATTCCACGCCTCGTATGGCCAGCACGTTCTCCAGATCTGAATCCCATTGAAAATGTGTGGGATGCTTTGGGGAGGAGTCTTGCTGGTCGCCAATGCCCTCCAATAAACAAAGACACCCTCATCCGTGCACTGACAGAGGAAGGGGTAAATTACCCCAACAGCTGCTTGATAATGTTGCGCAAAGCATGACACGACGTGTGGAATCTTGCATCGCCCTCCATGGTGGCCATATCCCGTATTGACATCTTACGCCGGAACGCCTCGGACGGTAATTGCATTTTTTTCACGTTTACGTATTCTGCACAAAATGGCCTGTTTGTCCCTTGAACACGTTCCAAAGCCTTCTGGATTTCAGAGCACAATAAATTGTCTTTCTTGTAATGTCCTGGCATTCTGACATTATTTTATTTCACTTGGCATCCAACCACACTTACTTTTTTATGCGCTATATAGCCGTTTATGATCCGTCCTTAGCAATTGTCCAGCAGTGTAGTTGCAGAGATACCATGGGTACGGACAGACGGACAAACCGATAACAGAAACACGATCTTTTTTTACAAAAGACGTGCTAAAAAGGTTCCTGAACTCAAGGATAGATGGTGGCTTCTATAATGACCTAGATTTCTTCACTAGTGCATTCTGGCTGACAAGTCAGCTTAAAATACTTCAGTTGCTTGAAAATATGATATCCTAGGCAATGTGATGGCCAGAATACTTCAATACAAAAGATATAGGTTTGATTCTTAGCACATTGACAATACAATTTCCAAGTTATCTAAAGAGTTCACAAGGTTGATATGCTAGTATTTCTACAAGAGAAATAACTGCTATGAAACATTCCCTCTGAATCTATAAACTTTTTGGGCCAGAATGGACCAGAACTTGGAATGTCATCCACAAAAAGCAATGATGAGGGAAAACATCAGGGTCACAAGGCCATGTGCATTATTCAAAAATAAAGATTTCCACACCAGACGGAATTTTCATGTACTGTATAATGAAAATCTTCAGAGACAGAATGTTGTGCATAAATGATGAAAAATTTGATAAAAATAAAGGATTTAAATGAAGTTGTAAATGAAACATATAATGTGATTTATATTAATGTTTAATCACTTCAAATTTTTTCAATGAGGACACAAAGAGAGTTCACTACTGACAATTCCAAGTACAATTTCCTAACTTACTATGTTTCTTTTAATATGCTATTCAGCTCTCAACGTCTGTAGCACAAATAATTCTACCATCAACTACATTTATGAAAAAATTGAAAATTTTAATGTTTCTTAGTGTTATGAATGTATGAACATTATGGTTTAAAACTCAGGCTTCACATGACAATAACACATAAACATAGAAAACGAGCGAAAACATACAGTCACGTATGGTAAAAGGTTCGTTTAGCGGTAGCTTTCAGTTGTCCCACGACCTTGATCACCCGCGATTGACTGGATGGGCTGGTTGCCAGAACTACAATTTGAACGTGGGGTTTGTGGCAAGACACGGTCTGATTGTGTGAGGAATGAAGATGTATTGCAGTTGTGTGATGCAAAGCAAAATGTTGTTAGCAAGGTGGAGACCAATATGCTTCGGTGGTTTGGCCATGTTGAAAGAATGAGTAATGAAATGCTTACTAAGAAAATATTTTCAGCCCAAGTGGCAGGAAGGAAAGGCAGAGGAAGGCCAAGGAAGACATGGGTGGATCAGATGCAGGAGTGTCTGCATGAGAAAAAGATTATGAGTATGAAGTATAAAAGATCTTGTGTACGGCGTGTAATGGATATCAGTGAAGCACGGGTGTATGTCAAGATCGCTGTAAATGGCGAAGTTTGATACGACAACAATAAGTAAAAATATCTGGAAGTTTGTATTTCTTTTTGGAGCTAACCTCTGAATCTCAGAGAACAGCTTAGTGATATGATGATGTGTTTGGAATGTTGCCAGACTTTAGAAGAGAGATCCAAATAAATGGGATTTGGTGAGGGGTCACTGAATTGCAGTTTTTCATGAACAAAATTTCAATGCTTTCTTGGAAACACAGAGATGCTTTTTTCATGAATGGGGCAACTTTTTTAGTTTCTTTCCAAATGGGAACTGCAGAGGTGTCTTCAAGAATTAGTGCAGATAAAGCTGTCTTTGGAAGACCATTGGAAACATCTTTTTTGTGTTCACCAAGTCTTGTATTGATGCTTTGTGCTTCCAATATATACTGAGGGAACAGAGGAAGTTGAAATGGGAATAGCATGAACTCCAGGGGTGTCCAGGGGTGAGACAGGATCCCTGTCTTTAAGCAGGCACATTATTGCAGAAGGGTTTGATTTCACTGTGAGAGTGTAACCCATAGTTTTGAAAAGTTTACACATCTTATAAGAGAAGGATCCATGGAAAGGAATGGAACCAATGAATGGTGGTTTTTTCATTAGTATACAATATACACAATTATTTATTGCACACATTTAAAACTTACAGTTATATGAAATTGCAATACACCAGGAGGAATCTGAACACATTGGTTGTAAGGTGATTCCCCTATCAGATGTAAGAAAAAGAATAAAACATATGGCATATATGAAAGCAAGTAAGATGGTTATAACAGAAGCACCACTGTTAGCAGCATGCTTGGAACTGCAATTTAATGATAGGGTCGAGATTCGTTATGGAGATCAGGGTGATTTACAATGTTTTCGCAGAGACAAGGAAAACGTTTTGATATTTTCCAGGGATCTGATGCTCTCTGGGAGATTATTCCATAGGATAATGGCTTTATACAGTATGCTGTTTAAACCATAATTAAGTCTAACACACGGCTGACATAATTTGTTGTTAGCAACAGATCTGGTGAAGATAGAATAATCCAGATATTTGATGTCAGATTGAAAAATAGGCAGTTTAAGATGCATTATTTTAAAAAATATGATACCTAGTTTCAAGGTAAAAATTTCATGAATTTTTAGAATATTTAGTTTTAGAAATAATGGTTTTGAATGAGACATGTAATCTGTGTTCAGCATATAGCAAACAGATTTCTTCTGTAATTTGAGCAAGCATAACTTATTGTTTGCACTTATATTTGAATACCAAGATTCCAGACAATAGGAGAGATGGCTATAAATAAAAGCATAGTAAAATGTTTTTAGGACATTGATAGGGAAGAGATGCTTAATTTTACCAAGCAGGCCAACCTGTAAGGAAACTTTTTTTAAAACAAACTGAACATGCGTATTCCAGTTAAAGAATTCATCAAACCAAACACCAAGATACTGAACTTTGTCCACAATTTTAAGGGGGAGATCATTAATCCTGACTGGAAATTTATTTATGTCCTCTCTTTTATGAACGTTTCGGAAATATACGCCGTTGGTTTTTAGAATATTAAGTGATAATTTGTTAGAGCATGACCAATGAGATAAATTTGATAGATCATTATTGATCATTATCTGTAACTTATGCAAACCATGACATTTTTGAAAAATGACAGTGTCATCAGCATATAGCAAAGCATGAGTTGATTGCAGGCACAGAGGAAGGTCATTAATATATAACAGGAACAGTAACGGTCCCAATACCGAACCTTGAGGTACTCCACATGAAATATTAAGTAGATCGGAGTTTATTTTATTTGCAGTGACATACTGTTTGCGATGAGAGAGGTAGCTCATTAAGAGGGAAAGAATTTTGCCACGAAAACCGTATTTGGGTAATTTATGCAACAGAATGTCGTGATTTACCGTGTCGAAAGCTTTTTGGAAATCAATAAAAACACAAATAGTATAATAACTGTCATCTAGTGCTTCGAAAATGAAGTTTGACAACTTAGCAACAGCCATTTTAGTAGATCTGTTTCTTTGGAACCCGAACTGTTCCAAAGAGAGCATACCATGGGTGTGTAAAAAATCAACCATTCTGCTGTGAATAGACCTTTCAAAAATCTTACTCAAAACGGGTAACAAAGATATCGGTCTGTAATTACAGGTAGATTCCCTATCTCCTTTTTTAGTATTGGGGAGAGAGCAGGCAAATTTTTCAAATGGGAATTTTGAAGGAATTTTTCAATTGTAGAAGGTGGGAACTGATGGGCTTCAGCAATTTTCTTTATGGTGTCAATTTCTTCCTCGAAGAAAGATTCAGTGTTGCAGACAATCCTGGCACGATTAACATAAGTTTTTAAGGCAGCAAATTTGTGAGCAGTTGGGGAGATGGATGAAAATGGGATTATGTTTGCTATTGCAGAGGGTTTTCTGTAGACAGATCTGTTGAGATAATTCCCTTGCCTTGTCAGATGGACATCCAAGAATCCCTTGCCTTGTCAGATGGACATCCAAGAAGTCAATGCCTTGCTATGATTCTTCATTGATAGTGAATTTTATTGATGGGAACTTTAGGGAAATCTTTTCAAGAAGAGATTCAAGGTCAGTTCTGTTGTGTGGCCAAATTACAAAAATATCATCAACATATCGAAGCCAAATGGAAGGTTGTAGATTGTGTTCCATGACTATGTTTTTTTTTTCGACATGTTGCATGAAAACTTCAGCCAGAAGTGGAGAGAGAGGTGAACCCATTGGAAGTCCTTCTTGCTGACAGTAGTATTTATTGTTGAACTTGAAACAATCAAGATCTCTCAGAGTTCAAAGGCAGTCATACAGGTCATTTGTTAGTGGGCCAGAGAGTGATTGGTTTTCTTTGAGGAATTGTACTAGCAGCATATGAGAGTGGAAAAGAGGGACTGAAGATAAGAGAGAGACTACATCCAGAGTGGACATTTTGTCAGAGGGTTCAATGCTAGGAGGGAGTTTTCTAATGAACTCTTTAGTGGAGGAAATTGACAAAGGATGGCTGGAGGTGAGATGTTTACTTATTTTCCACAATCCTCCTCTCAAGGTTACGGGTGGGAGAGAAAGTATATTCCATGAGTGGTCAAAGAGGGAAACCAGTTTTATGGAGTTTAATCTGGAAGAATAAGCACAGAGTTCGGAAATATGGTGGTGGGGCAAAATCTCCAAGAAAGGTTTTTAGGGTGGGTTTTTAGTTGAGTCTTTCATGTGCAGTTTTAAGTTTGGGGGAGGTATCAGATTTTAAAACCCTGCAATTTGAAGTTGAGAGGAATGATTCAGCTTTTTCATTGAGAACAGTTTTGGAGATAATGACAGGGAAGCCAGTTTTATCAGCTTTACAGATTGCTAGATTCTTTTCATTCATTAGATTTCTGATTTCTTTGAGGAATGAGGAAGAATACTTCAGGGGTTTCTTTTCCACTTTGGCAAGATAGAGTGCTGCCTTGGCACGGAAGATTGGTTAAGCTTCTGGTTTAGTACGGTAAACTGCTGCGTCTAGCATGAAGATCGTGGCTTTTAGATTTAGATTAGTTTCAGGAGTGAATTTTGGTCCAAGTGAAAGGACAGAAATGGTGTGATGCCATGATGAAGCTGAGCTCTGGCTCAGCTTCATCATGGCATCCACACCATTTCTGTCAAGCGTGTGGAAGCAACTAACTAAAACCCATGACCGTAAACACCACTGATGATGCCATATGTGATTTGAATATTTATGTGCATTTGTCCTGATGAAGCTGAGCCAGGCATGAAAAATAAAATACTTGTGAAGTAATGTTTGTATTTCCTTAATATAAACAATTAAATTGTCTGCTTATTGTTTTCTATCAAGAAACAATTTATGGTGCCATAACCTTTTTCCTACAGGGGTGAAAAATACAATATTCTACATGGTACATACCAGTGGAAATGACCCGTTGTATTCCTCCACCATCATGCGGTCCAACATGTCTTTTGTGTATGTGATTTCCACTTTGCCTAGAAACTTAAACAAAAAAAAAATTACATGGAAAAACTACCAAACCTAAGAAATAAAATATTCACATATCTGTGCATAGTATTCCACTGCATAAAAATACTGACAATGCAAAAGGAAAGGCAGGAGAGAAATTTAAATGAAACAGTTACAAAATGCACATAGCTGATCCTACTCTCTTCCCTTTCCCACACTTTTTAGCAAACACTAAAATTACACTAACAATGTGTATCAGCCATTCCGTGAATTCTCCAAATAGCTTTATCTCCATGAAAGAAATACGGGATTACGCCATATAATACAAATTTTGAAGATGACAATCCGATTTTTGGCGTAAATGTGACAAGGATGGTAAGTCAGATAATATCCGAAAACTTGAAAATTTTCATAGTCCTGGAGCGGGACTCGAACCCGCGTCTCCCAGAAAACGCGGGTTCGAGTCCCGCTCGAGGACTATGAAAATTTTCAAGTTTTCGGATATTATCTGACTTACCATCCTTGTCACATTTACGCCAAAAATCGGATTGTCATCTTCAAAAGCTTTATCTCCATTAGATTTACTATTTTACTCAATTTTGAAGCTGGGGAAATCAAACTTTCACAGTTTTTTAAAGTACCCTTTCTCCATTTCTAAGGCATACTGTGGAAGGGTCATGAATGCAGTTTCTTTTTAATACTTTTTAACCCATAAAAGTGTCACCTCAATTAGATTTACTATTTTCTTCGAATTTTAAATCCATGAAGTGAATTTTTCACACATTTTTAACTTGTCTATCCCTCTGTTTTGTTGTTCCTGCCTAAAGGTTATACAATAGCACTAGATATCACAGCAGTTTTTCTTTTCTTTTCTTTTCTTTTCTTTTTCTCTCTCTCTCTCTCTCACTCTCTCTATAGCTCTACTGTTTTTACTGTTTTCTTTCAGTTTTAGAGTTAAGGAGTCAAATTTTTATGTAGTTTTAACATCTACTCCTCTGTGCTGAAGACCCATAATGTACCAGCAGAATCAGATACACAGAACTGTTTATTATTTTGATTCCCAAATAATTTTGTTTTGGTTAGATTTATACCCCCCCCCCCACACACACACACACTTTGGAACTAGTATGGGAAATTTCCATACATTTTAGTATTCCTTATCATTTTCAGTTCTCATAAAACAGCACTCTGGAGGTTTATGGATGCAATACCCCCTCCCTCATTTTTTTTTCTGGCATGCAAATAGTTAGTAGATTGATGAGATTAAGTTTTTTTACAGAAATCATTACAAATCCTTTTATTTTATTTTCTGTTTTTACAGAATTTAATGATGAACATGAACTTCCATTCTCCATTTTCACAAATTCATTATATTTTTACAAAACCATATTAATTTTTTTACAAGTCTCAGCCTGATATTTAGTTTAAAAGATGTCATGGCACTGCATGTATCAGACTAACAATAAAAAGAAGGGAAAGAAGTTGACAAACATTTCATTAGAAATGGCATTATCCATGCAGCAGAAAGCTGTGCATGAAAATAGTTCAAAACTAAATCAACAATGCAAATGTGCAGCATTTTTTTCAAACATATGCAGCATGTAATCACCATCAAGACATGACATAAGAAACTGGTATGATCACTTTATCAGAGGTAGTAGCAGACATCTGATGAAATATAGGACATAGATATGAGATCAATATGGAAGTAGAATATGGTAGTACCTTCTTTTATACTCACCACGAAATCACCCAAATTATCATTGTATCAGTTACAGGAATTTCAAAGCCTTGAGGGTTAATATTTAATTTCCACTTTTTTCCTTTTCTAATTTACAAAAGTGATTACTTGAAACACTATACCTGTAACAAATATCCCATTAATTCTAACTGAAATATCAGTGAAAACTGTGCAAAAACAGTCACAGTTATTTTAGTCACATAGATAAAATTATGATAAACTATTTGGTTTGTGTACGTAAAAATCAAGGTTGGGTATCTGCCAACAAAAATGTATTCTTACTGGGACAGTGGCAAAATTGAGTAAAAACCAGGTAAAAATCGGAAAACCGGCAAAATGGGAAAAAACAACTTCAAGCAAAAATACTTTATTTCTTGCATAAAAGCTTGTTTGCATATAAGTCGAAAAAAAAAAAAAGTATTTCTTTCAAAAACATTCCGCTTATATGCAAATATATACAGCATATGAAAAAATTTTAATATTGGAAAAATAAGGGGGATTATATGTGTTACTTATTTTTAATAGTTGTTTCTGAGAATGTACAAAATATGTTGCAATTCTTGGTTTTCTGGAATGACATAACAAAACAACTATTTTGTTGTAGTTTCTAAACCAAGACTTTTCGGAATTTTTGAATGAATAAAGTCAGATTTGAAAGAAGTCTTTTTGACTGCAGTTGAATTTGCAGAATAAATATGAAATTTTCACCTCTAACAAAAACTCACCAACACTGGTAAGAAATTAAGATCATTTCAAGTTGTCAAAAATTTCTAGTCTCATATTCCAACATTTTATTTTTATACTTCTCATTCACTTTCAGAACTCATATGATCTGAAGATTTACTGTCAAGATCTTCAGTTTCGGAAGAAGATATCACGTGTGTGGCATGGTGGCTAGTTTTCTGTCTTGATGTTGCTTGCCCAATGTCCCTCTTGGATGATTCAAAATTATCACTACCACTTGGCAGACTTTCACAGTCACTCTGACTACAACCAGCCATTTCAAATAATCTTGCAAAAAAATGTCCAGCACCAAAGCAAAAAGGATATTTGCAAGTATTGAGAAACAAGCTGTCAATAAAGTTTGTCCTCAGCTAACATCATGACTTTGGAAAATGAGGGGGAGGGGGAGGTCATAATTCATAAAGTTCTGCAATTGGGTAGTTTGTTGGGGAAAAAATGAATTAATACTGTGAAGAGTTTCTAGTACTAAAACACCACCTTTCGTTTCTCTGCGTGGGGAAAGTCCACAAGAAAATTAAACATGGCTTCATCAAGGAACTGCAAGTTAGAATAAGTTACGCATTATTGCACTTCAAACTGGGTTCGAAAAAGTGATTTCTGACAGTATCATATTATATAATTCACACACAATCCCATGTGGACAGCCCTGCCTCAACTGTAGTAGGAAAAGTTTTGACTAAAATTAGCCTTCCTCTCATCATGCAGCAAAAGCATGCGAGCACAATATGATTCTAACTGTATATTCTTATGATTTTTTTAATAATATCACTATTTGACTATGATTTAAGAAGATTTTATTTCCAAACGATATGATTGATAAATAATATGATCATTCATGCTGATATCTGTTCTCTAATTCAGGAATTACTAGGGTCAAAATCGAGCGCTGATTGTTCAGCCGACCATACTTTTAGCATAATACATGACGAATTAGCTGAGTCGCATTGAAAGGGTTAAATAAAAACTCTTCACAATACATTACTTAAAATTATCAACACTACACACTTTTAAAAGTTATATAGAAATTATAAATTCATTCACAAAATAAAAATATAGAACATACAGGTCAATACATAAAATACAGGACAAAGTAGGACATTTTGGGGGCATTTTTTTCACAAAAAAAGGATAGAGAGGAAATGCAGGATGGTCGAGACCTCTGCTTTATAGAAATGGGTATTGTTTGTAAGAATTCCTCCCAGAAAAGCCAATTGTCACTGATGCAAAGGTGGAATCATATAAGCATTTCAATGCAGCCCAGGCAAATTAGCAAGATGGGCATCTCGAGGATTTCAATTACCACATTCAACTGTCCACAAAGTGCTCTGTAAAAGACTAGAATTGTTTGCTTACAAAGCACAAATTTTGCAAGCTCACCACACACAGGACAAATCTAAATGGATGGAACTTGTGGTACAGCTTTAGGATAAAACTGATAATAACAACACATTTCTGGAGCATGTAATGTTTTCAGACTGAGCAACATTTAATATGTTAGGCCATGTTAAATGCCAAAACATTCAAATATGGGGTTCTGAACCCCCACATACACTGGCGTGCAAAAATTAAGTATGAGACGGTTTTTCGAATGTAACGTCGTGCAGAAGTGCTCCACATCGACTCAAATCATACCATAAGATCCCCAAGATGTAAAAATATGGGACAAGTGAGCAAAACCGTCCAAACAAGGAATCCAAAGAATACAAAGGCACTTTATTGAAAAGGTAGCTTCGAACACAACTGGACAGAAGACAGAAACGTCCATGTGACAGGCAGCTGCCAAGAAAAATCCAGTCTTTAGTAGGGGATATGATCACCTCTGACTGCAATGCAGGATTTACAACATCTGTCCATGCTGAGGACGAGGTTGTCAAGGAGCTGTTGAGGCATCGCAGCCCATTCCTCTTGTAGCGCCAATCACAACTGCAGAATCGTTGCTGCCGGCTGGTGACGTGCTGCCAAGCGTCTCCTGAGAAGGTCTCACACATGTTCGATTGGATTTAGGTCCGGGAACCTTGCGGGTCAATCCATGCGTTGAATATCTTCACTCTCCAACAGATCTGCAAAAGCCACTGTACGATGAGGTGTAGTGTTGTCGTCTATAAAACTCAAAACCCACAGCACCTCTAAACAGACGCACGTGAAGCAGGAGAACCTTGGTACAATAACAGACACCAGTGACTGAACCTCCTTGGAAGATGTGGAGGTCTTTACGGCTACCAAGCATGATACCACTCCAAACTAGAACTCCGCCGCCTGCAAACCGGTCCGTTTCGATGATGTTGGAGGTGTGATTGCATGTTCCCTGCTCTCTCTAGATGTGTATACGTCCAGAATCGCACGTCTGACTAAATTGGCTCTCATTCGTAAAGAAAACTCGACTTCATTGCTGATGTGTCCAGTTCTTGGGTTCCTGGCACCACAAAAACCGCCGTGTCCGATGAGCAGGCGTTAATAGCACACACCGTACTGGTCGTCGTGCAAATAGACCACCTTTGTGCAGCCTCCTGGCCACAGTAAAACGCGATAACGGGCGTCCAGTTGTCTGTTGCATGTGCCTTGCGATTTCTCCCGCTGTCTGCCGTCTGTCTCTTCTCGCCTGTAGGACAATATACCGGTCGTCCGCCATCGTGGTTGCTCGTGGACGACCACTGCCAAACTCTCGGACAGCTGTTCCTGTTATTTGAAATGCTCTCCAAGCTTGTGAAACGATGCTGTGAGCGATACCGAACTCCTCGGCCACACTAGTCACACTTCGACCTTCTTCCAACTTCCCAATGACGCGACCTCGGGTAAAGTCATCCAGATGTTGTCTACTGGATTGCCTGTTGGCCATATCACACGGTGGCAGCAACTCGACATCGTTCAAACCAATGTACACAGTGCAATAGCTTTCACCGAATTGCTGAGCGTACACCGCTCGTGTGCTATTTACCCTTCCGACCCCCCCCGCCATGCTGCATATATGTGCATGCCCTACCGTACCAGACCATAGTCTATCTCCTGAGTGGTCTTCTGGTGCGTTCTGCCTGCTCATTACACTGTTATGCTAATTTCTCCTCTTTGTCCTTAATTTTTGCACACTAGTGTATGAGAGAAGCAGTGCAAAAATCTATACCTGGTGTGATATCATGTATGACAGGATAATTGGGAATTTCTCTTTCATTGAAAAGCCAGCAGGCAGGATTATTTATCTTGATATGTTGGAACAATTTGTTCCAACAAGATGTGGATCCCCCACACTGGTTTCTCTATGCGAGAGAGATTCTTCATATTTAACCCCACTAAATATTTTTCATGTTGGGATATGTGAAAGATATTGTGTACTCCACTCAAGTAAAGGATCCTCTGGAACTTTGAATCAGAATCACCAATGCCATATCCATAATCGCATTCAATATTCTTGAATGCAATTGGAATGAACTGAAATATCATTTAGATGCTCACACAGAAGTTTATTAAATTAGAAAAAAAAATGCCCCATTTTGTTATCTGTATATTGCCAATAACATGTGCATTACTTTATGAGTTATTAATTCTCCTTTTGTGACATTCTTTTATGTACACCTTGTATTTTGAAACACAGTATTATGTTATCATTAAACTCAGCTTAACACTCCATGCTATTTTACGAGTGCACTACTTGTTATCAACTGACCCTACCTCCACTTCTGCAGCATAACAATTATAGCATGTATTAGATCTGATTGTTTCATATTTTGAATTAAAATTTCTTGTAAATATATGATAAAGCAAAGAACACAAAATAATAGTTACCTTTATCTGCATACCTTAGAGGCTTCCTCCTCCATCCATTTGGGGCACCTGGTAAGTTCTGCTCATCATTAAATTTCCGTGCCTGAGAATTTTGAAACACAGTACCCTGCCAATCATCAGGCACAGGATGTTTCGCATTAATATACTGGTTCGACCATACTCCAATTTTTTTAGGTCGTAATTTCCTTTCCATCATGTACTGAGCAGTATTGTCACTGGGAAAATTCCTGTAATAGGACAGTGAGCCATATGGTTCGCTTGCAGGTACAGCAAACTTTTGGGATGCTTCATAATCTGGAGAATATAAAGTTTCTTCAGGCTGTTCATCACCAACATTATAGTCCAGTAATGATGTGTACCTATCATTATTTATTTCTGCTTGAGGACCAAAGTGTTTTCGAAAACCAAGACCACCATATAAACCAGGAAAGCCAACATCATCTTCCAAGTCACTACTGTCTTCTAACCTCTTATTCTCTTTTTCTGATAACCTATCATAGTCATGTTGGTATTCACGATTATGATACAGGAACTGTAGACCAACAGCTGTATAATTTATCACATTTTTGAACTCCAAACTGTGCCTGGCATCTGCAAAAAATAAGTAACATTACAAAAATAAGCACAAAATAAACAACATTACACTTGCTGATGCCATATAACTCTAAAAAAAATTTAATGTATTTTTATCCACTTTTCATATTTTTTAAAGTGGTTCAGAAGAACTTATAACGAAATATATATAAGCAAACTTAAAATGTGGCACAGAAAACCTTCAGCGATGCAACACAATAAGCTCACGCTTTAGTTCCTAAATTCCAAGCCTTTAAGAACATTGCCAATACCAAGAAATTATGTTTTGGACAAAAGCAATTAGCACAATTTACGGAAAATTTTGATATTGAAATTAGTTGCCTACGTTTTCTGTTACCTATGAAAAACGGTTGAGAAAGAACTCGTTATTAACTCTTTTGCAACTATGATCAAACTCATCATTTCCTTTACTTAAGAATGTTATTTAAAACAGAAAACACACCTTCCACAATTATGTGGTGAAAAGCATCAGTGATGTAACAGCAACTATCCCAAGTGCTCTGGCAAAGCAATACGTAAGAGATTCACTAAATTCCCTCTTCACAACTCCGTTACTAGACACACACATATGCTGGCAGAGTTTTGCTCAAGACAATGCAACTCAAAATTATCAGGACTGACCTAACAGCAAAATAATTTATTTGCCATCAATGTTCCCATAAACTGAGCCTTCAGCCAACAACAGTTTATCACCCAACAAAAAAAAAAAAAAAAAAAGCAGAATGTGCACAACAATCTTAATGTTCACTGACATTAGAGTTCATAAAAACAATTTACAAACAAAATACTATGAAAGCTTGCCACTAAACACACATATACGAATGCATGAGGAAGTATGTTTTTAAATTTTGAAAAAAAATGTCTTCTTATATGGTTTTTATGAATAAAGCTTTAACCCTTATGAACGTTTATTGAAACAAAACATCAGTCACAGGAAAAAAAAGACTGATTTTCTTCAAAATAACTGCTTGGCATCAGTAGGTTCTGAACTATGCACATTTTATTTGAAATATGTTGGTCCCAACTTGATGGCTGTGACCCAAAATGCTGTTTCATTGCTATTATTAATTATACCAATAACACTAGCTCTATTAATCTGTGTGTCTGTAGAGATGATGTAAGAGATTGTGATGGTCTTGTTTCATCCATAAAAAAATCAATAAAGGATGCACAAAATGTCTACTTTTTTCCCTTCTTGCTTCAAATAGGTCAGATAACATATTTGACTGTTCCAAGATCTTGTAAGCTAAAAGTCATAAATCAAAAGGGGTGGTTCTGCCGTGCATCCAAAGATAGCATCAAATCTACAAATACTACAATTCTTAGAACCCTATACATTCTTATAGCCCTAACATTGCCTTAACTACAACAGTCAAGATGGTGATAAATAAGGGTCATACACTGAGATGTGCATTTACAGGAATTGATCATCAACACAGTTTTTGTAAAACATATGGATGCTTGGGGGTAGATATATAATCAATTTTTAAGCTTAATTAATTTAATTTTTGTTTGCTTTTTTTAATATGGTGTACAGGCTCTACTCATGGTGTGACCATTTTTGTTTGATAAGCCCCACATGCACACCTCATGCCACACTTTCTTCCAGCATCCACTATGTTTTACATACAAAATCCAATAGTAATCTAAGAGTGAAAGACAAAAATTTTATATAACATTGCCACTTTATTTAGTAATGGTAGCACTATTATTTTACAGAACATCTAGTCATCTACTAGGTAGCTTGAGGATTCCAACTACACAGTACTTTCCAGGTTTGGGGGCATAAAACTAGTTGAGATGATTTTTGCAGGACTCCAAAAAAGCAAAGGTCTGAAGCAACTGGAATAAATGGAAATCTGGACATATTCAGGTGAATAGGCTGAAGGAGACAAGATATACTAGACAAGCTCTAGCTAATTTTTCTTGGTGGGTATTTGTCATTAAGTATGGCCTAACTGGGAACAGTTTTTATAAGAATTGGTTGTTTGGTTGCTCGACAGTAGCTGGCTATACGAAAGTCCCTTTCAGTCCCACCACAGCTACAGCATTACCTTCTTGGGATGAAGACCGGCCTTTGTAGTAGTTAACAGCAGCACATCTCACTTGCTCCATGATGTTTTCTATTACACATTATTGTGCACAATTCATTTCTCATCTCCCATTCATTTCAGAAATGGGTCTTTTTTATTCCATTTAAGCAGTGAATCACTAACAGATTTGCGATCAAAAATATTTTTCTCCCTCAATTCATGCTGTACCCAAACATCAAGGCAATTCACATATCCAAGCTCTGACAAATGCAATGTCATGGTGTAATTGGATGTCTGCAACATCTGCTCAATTGCTCAGGTCGTATTGTGTGGGTTGCTTTTGATTAACACTTTGATTTGGTCATTGTCAACTTACACAAGTTTTCCAGGATTCAACAGAGAGTGAATAATCTCCACAACAAAATTTTGCAAACCAACACTGACACAGTCAAAACCTTACATCATCCTCACCAAACACAACACATATCTCTTTTTTTTTTTTTTTTTTTTTTTTTTGGTGTTTACGTCCCATTTCATCATTGTGATAGAAAAACACAGTGATGGAAAATTGCAAAATCATTTTTGGAGCAGCAAAATGCATTTTTGGAGCAGGTAAAATACATTTTTAGAGCAGCAAAATGCATTTCTGGAGCAGGTGAAATACATTTCTGGAGCAACAAAATGCTTTTTTGGAGCAGCAAAATGTGTTTTTGGAGCAGGTAAAATACATTTTTAAAGCAGCAAAATGTGTTTTTGGAGCAATAAAAGGCATTTTTGGAGCAGATAAAATACATTTTTGGTGTAAGAAGACCTTTTTCAGAACAGGTAAAATATTAGATAGAACAAACTCTTAAGCAAAAAATGTTTTGGAATTAGATGCACCCTACTCAAATTTAAAACAACTTGCATTGAAATACACACACACATATGCAAAGATTTTAGTTTTCAAATAGATAAAAAAAATTGTAAGCACAGCAAGATTGTATTATTAATAACTTATTTTACAAAAAATGTTTATTTTTTTGCTGCTTTTCTCAGTATTTAATTGCTCACTTCTATTCTTTTCTAATTTTTCAAGATAGTTAGCAATGTTTTGTTTTGCTTCTTTTAATAATACCTGTCCACCTTCTATTGCACTCATGTCTCTTTTTTATGCCACATTCAATGTTCATCTCAGCATTGTTTAACATTTTATGAGTGAATCCAACTGCTGCAAAAGTTCAGCTTCTTCCTGTTTCAAATCACCTTGTGAACATTCAATTTCTTCTCTTTTTCGCTTTTTTTGCTTCATTTTTCCAGCACTAATCCACTCTTGATATTTTTTCCAGGATTCTTTATAAGCTGTCAGAAGTGTTTTGCTTGCATTAATTTTACTCAAATTACCATTTAGTTTCTTGATATGATCTTTGTACTTCTTGCTCTCCGCATGATGTCTACAATCATCGTGGCTGCCATGCGCTGGGCTAAAATCGCAGCCACATGGCTTACAAAACGTGATTCGGCAAAACTTTAGATGCTTCATACAAAGGCCATTCTTTACTATATATATCACGATACACTTGACGATAAGTTTTATCTGATTTCATTCGTTTTGTTGTCATAGCTGTTTTACTGCAACGTTTCATTTCGTTTTAATCTAAAGTAACCATTTCCACTCAAATAACTTTTCACCCATACTCATCCAGCACTCGCATTTTTCTTTTCCTGCAGTAGAGGCCACAACTTAGCAGTGAAAGCTCAGCTTTGGCTCGCCAGTCCCGACATACAAGCTATAGAGGCATCATCGATATGGCGGGTGACACCCGACATGCGAGGTATTCGGCAAAAATGAAATGTCTCGCAAGCCCCGACATATGAGCTATAGAGGTGCCATAGGCATGGCGGATGACATTTGACACGCAAGCTATTCGTCGAAAAAGAAATCCCCGCGAGCGCCGACATGCGAGCTATAAAGTCGTCATAGGCATGACGGATAACACCCGACACACAAGCTATTCGGCAAAAATGAAATGACATGCGAGCTATGGCGGCGTCATAGGCCTGACGGATAACACCCGACATGCGAGCTATTTGGCAAAAATGAAATTCCTCGCGAGCACCAACATGGGATCTATAGAGGCGTTATCGGCATGGCGGGTGACACCCAACACACCGATAACATTTCTTTTCCTCTATTCGGAGAAAAAGAAATGTCTCACGAGCTATAGAGGCGTCATCGGTGTAGCGAGTGACACCTGACCTATTCGACAAAAAAGAAATGTCTCGTGAGTGCCGACATGCGAGCTATAGAGGCATGATCGGCGTGGCGGGGGTCTATTCGGAGATTTCGTAATGTCTGGTGTCACCCGACAGTCGAGTGGAAAGGGTTAAAACGTTTGCACCAAAATTTTTGCAAGCACAAAGCCACATGTAATCAATGTAAAGAGTTCACAAAAGGAGTTGAGCTGAGCTCCCTCTCGGCTTTTGCGCATGGCACTATCAAATGGCTGTACGGGGAATCACGTGACAAAACTCAGCCTCTGTTGGCGGGGAAAGTCGGAACATCGCGAAAGCATAAGGGACTATGTGTAAAGTAAGTTTTTTCGACCATAAGACGCTAAAGAATAGAAAATTGAGTGCAGGGATCTTGTGTGGGCTTTTCCGTGGTTTTTTGGGGGACCACCGTAAAACCGTAAGATGGAGTGAAAATTCGTAAAAGTTGGCATCTCTGAATACCTATGAATCTTTTAGAAACAGAACCATCGTATCCTGCCACAGGAAAGCCATTTTCAGTCGTCCTTCGCGTCAACGAAATAGCTACCGACTGATCTTATGCTGTATTAAAGTAATTGTGCACCTCGCCCGGAACGAAATAACTGTGCCATCCCAAAGAGCAGGGAACGACATACAAATAATCTCAATTGCACAACACTCCGCAAGACCACCAAACCATCTGTAAACAATCTTCATTAGGATTTCATAACATACAGCATCGTTTCTCCTACATACATGTGATTACAACAAAACTCCTCCTCCATAAGCTCCACCTACACCGCAACACCTATTTGTCACTTATGCGGAAAAAACAATGAATTAGAAAGTAGGTGAAAAACATTCCGAAATGTTGGGATTGTCGGTACATTGATTTAAGCGTCGTCATAGGTTTAACCAAATTACGCGTAGACCTTAAAAAGGTGTCATTCAATTCGCCGCTTAAAATGGCATTTTTTGCCATGAAAACATTTTTGTCGCTCAACAATGTTTGCTGTGGATTGCCGTTGCAATGCAGTTGGGCGCAAATATTAAATATTTTCGGAATTTGTAGCAGTTTGGCGCAAGATAATGAAATTGGTGCAGTTCGGCGCAATTGGCCCAAACTTTCCATCAATACAGTGGATCAATGATGAAAGTGAACCTTACTGTCAACCATTTTCAAACCTATGCCAAATGAACACAACTGAACCAATCACGCCAAACTTTTTTATAAGGACACATCAAAGCCTCACCTTTCAGAATATGTAAAAATCATGTCAGCAATGCAAACTAAACTTAAAATTGGTACAAACAATATATACTGCCAAAATGTGAAAATACTTTTTACACAACCCAGTATAACATAAATAATGTGTTGGCACTAATTTTTACCTGAGTCATAAATAATGGAGCCTGGCAAGGAACTGTGACTTGATAATGCATACATCCTAGTGAACAGCTTTTCCTTGAACCTAAGCTTACAGAAGTCAGCTCTTGACTGTTCATGAACACTAGTACCTAACCAAAAAGAACAAAAAAGCCACTTTATGCAAAAAGTTTTAGTACACCTACATAAACTATTTGTCCTTAGATTATTTTTAATGAAGAAAGCAAAGTGAAAAAGGATTTCACAAGAATCATTTTAAATAAGGAAATTTAGCACCATAATTATATAACTGTGATACACCCATAATATATATATATATCTCTCTCTCTCTCTCTCTCTCTCTCTCTCTCTGTATATATATATATAAATTACTAAAAAGCTTGTCTTAAAGAGATATTCTGATTTCGGTAGGACTGTCTCATTTGTAAGTCAGTTCAGAGTAGGTATTAAATACGCTCAGACAGTCATATCATTAACAGATGAATTAATAGTATAAGTTATTGTCATGAGCTTATATAGTTTTAAAAAGGGCATGATAATTAGCTATTGTGCCAATGGCTTATCTGTGCAATTCCTACCTGTTTGATTAAATGTTCCAAATTCAAATTAGCAGGGGCAAAGTGAAATAAAGGAGATTGTTAATGATACAGCCATTCCTACAAGCCATGGTGGATAACAGAATCTACTATTCAACACTAAGAAGAGCAGTCACAGCCAGTCAGCAGTTACACAGGCAAAAACTATGGTCAGATAAGCAAATATACCTCAGGTGTGATAAGTATTTTCACAATCCATAGGTATTTGCATGGACTACATTTCCAAGGCCAAATACAGTACACAAGATGGACATCATGTCAGAAAAGAGCAGTCACTCCTTAATTTGGTACGAAGTCCACAATTTCTGTAATCTGGATTTACTGATATTGGTTCCATGGTGTAAAAAGTAATAATTCTCTATGATTCAAGTAGGCAGTAGAACGTAAGTATGAAGAATACAACCAACCACAGTGGATCATTTAAATAATCAAGTTTAGAAGAGGAAGAGTTACAACACAGGATTTTTGTATGTGTGTGTGGTTAGGACATATTTAATGGGCCATTTAAGTAGAATTCCTATTAGCAATGACTACATGCACAGCAATATGAACTCCAATTAAATGACCAATTAAACATGCACCAACTAGAAAATAATAACCGGACAATTGTACACCAATAAAATTAAAGCAGTATGAGCATAACTATTAAATTTACCAGATTCAAAGAAACTATGACAGATAAAATTGAACTATAAGGTCATTCCAAAAGTAATGTTGTTTTCAGTGGAACTTTGAAGTAACATTACAAGCAAAGCACTTATATTTAGTCAGAAACATAACCACCATCACTGTCTATCACCTTTTTCCATCTTAAAACCAAGTTATCGATACCATCTTTGTAAAACTCCGGCCCCTAGACTCCAAATACTATTTAATACCCTTTTTGACCTCATCAAATGTTTTGAAATGTTTATCAGCTAAGTAATGTTGCATTGATAAAAAAAAAATGATAATCGAAAGGTGCAATATCTGGGCTGTAAGGTGAATGAGGTAGCACCTCCCAACCGAATTGCTTGATTTTTTGTCACACGTTCCATGAGGTGTGTGGATGCACACTGTTATTAAGAAGAAGGACTTATTTTCTGTTGGTTATTAGCAGGCAGCTTGAGTAAAATTTGTGCATGAAGACGAGTATGTTGATCACAATAGACATCTGAGTCATTTTGCCAGGTTTTAGGAGCTCATAATGAATTACACTCCTTTGTCCCCACGAAATGCACAGTAAAGCTTTTTGTTCATGAATATTCAGTTTTGCTGTTGTTTTAAAAGTTTTGGTGGGTGATAACCATTGCCGCTTGCAAGTAGGATTTTTGAATAATACCCACTTTTCTTCATCCATAACTATCCTGTCCAAAAAATGGTCATTTTCTTGTCTAGACAGAAGTGCTGAACTTGACTGCATTTAAGTTTATTGTCCTCACTAATTGCTTGAAGTGCTTCAGGAACCCATATTCCAGCCTTTTTTAGCACGTCTTTTGTAAAAAAAGATTGTGCTTATGTTACCGGTTTGTCCGCCCGTCCGTCTGTACCCACGATATCTCTGCAACTATTAGTCCGAAAAATTTGAAAAATTCTTTTGCATTGGGAAGCTTGAAATATGCAAATGATGATCCTTCCTTTCGTTTTTCTTTTTATGATGTACAATTTCGCCGCTAGAGGGCATAAATGCAGATGATGTCAAATTCAAAAATATGTTTTGTTCCACATATTTGCTTCTAAACATCCAATAGAAAAAAATATTTTATCTTTCGATTCCATTTATGTCAAAGAGTATTATAGATACAGTTACTTTTTCAAATTACGCATAGATTTTCCCCTAGGGGGCGTAATAGTAACTTACATTTTTCCCAAAAATTCTTCTTCTACAACTCTGATTTGAAAATTTTTTTCTTCAGCGGATACACCTCTTGATGGAAAATCTTTTGCATATAATTTCAAATTTTTGGTAAAGAATACTTTGGCCACCAGGGGGCGTAAGTGTTAATTTTTGCTTCTGATGTATGTGCCATAAAATCTGAGCTTCAAAAATATCGATTGAAAAAATTATTTTGTGGACTGATGCTATTCCTTTCTGGAATATTTTCTTCTTAAAATATTCTACAGTTTCTCTGCCAGGGGGCATAGATATATATATTATTTTCATCAATATCTCTACTTCTAGAAGTCCGATTTGAAAAATTTCTTCTTTGTTGGATAGTGTTTCCAGTGTGACATGTTTTTCATATAACTTCAAATTTTTCAAGTAATTTATAGACTTTCCGCTAGGGGCGTAGAGGTAAATTGTGTTTCTCCCTATATCTCTGCTTCTAAATCTCTGATTTGAAAAATTCTTTCTGCACCAGATACAGCTCCTGATGGGAAATCGTTTGCATATCATTTCTAAGTTTTGTAAAAAAATGGTTTGGCCACCAGGGGGCGAAAATCTTAATATCTGCTTCTGATGTATTTGCAACAAAATATGAGCTTCTAAATTCTCGATTGAAAAAAACGTCGTTTGTAGATTGATAGTACTCATGTTGACAAACCTTTTAGAAACATTTTCTTCTTAAAATAATGCATGGTTTCTACGCCAGGGGGCATAGACGTATATCTTATTTTCATCAATATCTCTACTTCTAGAAGTCCAATTTGAAAAATTCCTTTTTTGTTGGATAGTGTCTCCAGTGTGACATGTTTTTCATATAATTTCAAAATTTTCAAGTGATTCATAGACTTTCTGCTAGGGGGCATAAAGGTAAATTGCCCCCATCCCCCATCTCTGCTTCTAAATCTCTGATTTGAAAAATTCTTTCTGCACCGGATACAGCTCCTGATGGGAAATCCTTTGCACACAATTTCAAATTTTTGTAAAAAATGGTTTGGCCACCAGGTGGCGTATGTCTTAATTTCCGCTTCTGATGTATTTGCAGCAAAATACGAGCTTCTAAAATCTCGATTGAAAAAAGTCGTTTGTTGACCGATACTACTTTCGTCGACAAACCTTTTAGGAACATTTTCTTCTTGAAATAATGCATGGTTTCTACGCCAGGGGTCGTAGTTGTATATCTTATTTTTGTCAATATCTCTACTTCAAGGAGTCCGATTTGAAAAATTCCTTCTTTGTTGGATAGTGTTTCCGATGCGAAATGTTTTTCCTATAAATTCAAAATTTACAAGTAAATCATAGACTTTCCGCTAGGGGGTACAAAGGTAAATTGTGTTTTCTGCGTTACTTCTGCTTCTAAAACTCTGATTTGAAAAATTCTTCCTGTATCGCATACAAGACCTGATGGAAAATATTTTTCACATAATTTCGAATGTTTGGTAAAGAATGGTTTGGCCACCAAGGGCATAAGTGTTAATTTCTGCTTCTGATGTATTTGTAGCAAAATCTGGGCTCCTGAAAACTTGGCTAAATATTTTTTTTCTTGGACCGATACCGCTCATATGGAAAATCCTTTTGAGAATACTTTCTTGCTAAAATAATGCATGGTTTTCCCACCAGGGGGCATAAAGTCATCTCATTTTTCTCCATATCTCTGTTTCTAAGAGTCCGATTTAAAAAATTCTTTCTGTGTTGGAAAGCCTTTCTGGTGAAAAATGTTTCTCATAAATTCATGTTTTTCTTAACACACAAGTCTGCAACCAGAGGGCGTAAGTTCACGATTCCGTTTACAGCTATATCTGAGGGATTAAAAACCCTATTGAAAAACTTCTTTCTTCCGTCAGATATTATTGTTTTCCATACCGGTTCCATTGACTTTGAATAGCTTTGATAAATTTAATTTGCGTCAGAACGGATTCAAAAAGACGTGCTTATTACACCCGAAAATTCGGTGTCATCTTTCTTGTTGCCTTTACCATTGCTTGCAAGTGACAGAAAGCTGTTACCCTAGCTATGCCTGATGTTTCTGCAATTTCATTAAGTGTCTGCTCTGGATTTTCCTCAATTATAACTTGAAGACGTTTGTCATCAACATGAGGTCCACTTGATCTTGGAGCATCCTGTAAACCAAAATCACCACTTCAGAACTTCAAAAACCACCTCTGACATTTCCTCACGTTCACCATTTTCAGATAAACTTCATTAATGTTGCTTACTGTTGTAGTTGCATTGTTTCCTTTACAAAATTCATAAAGCATACAATGTCATAAATGTTCTTCACTTGGTAAATCACTTGCCACTTTTTAACCAATGATCACAAAACTACAAAATTTCTTGAATTACAATTACCAAATAGCAATACACAGGAAACACTTTAACACTGATAAGCTCCATACTATAGTGTGCAAAATTTTTCAAAGGAAAAAGTGGTTGAAAAAAACTAACATTACTTTAGAATGTGACCTATTATGCTAATAAGACTCTATGACAGGTAATAAGAAACTAAGACTCTATGAACTATGATAATAAGAAACTATGACAGATAATATATAAAGTAATTGAAACTTTCAGATTTCAGAAATAAATTCTTTTGTCACCACTTTATGTAGTTCCTACTGACTTTTTGTTTGCCCTCAACAACAAATTTATACCATACAACAAAAAGAATACATGTTGTACATAACTAAAATCATAGAACTGAACTCAAAGCATGACAGTAAATTGCAGAATACTAAAATGTTTAAACATATTAGAACAAGACACCAGAAGTATTGAAATAATTACCCAAGTTTACGACACAAAGAAACAAAGCCCAATCTCTCACAATTGATTCTTAAAAACAAATACAATGATAATTAATAGCAGAAAAGCACATTTCAACTTATGTACCATTTAATTTTTATTTTATGACTTTGTATAACACAAGAAATATAAGACTCAAACCTACTGGCCAGAAATGGAAAATTTTACACAATAAAAGGTAAGATAAAAATAAATCAATAATTACCCTTTAGAAAACTGAATTCCAGTTCACTTCTATTCTCTGAGCCATGGCAATCTGATACCCAGTACAGAAAGATGTCATTCCCTAAACCATCAACACTGATAACGAGTGGAGAACTCTGGGTTCCAACCAACATTTTAACTGGTTTCTCAAGCAGTGGTTTCCCATTTCGACCATCCAATATTGTTGTCTGTAAAACACATGTTGAGGATTTAATGGCACATTACAAAAAAAAAAAAAAAAAAGGAAAGCATCTATAAAAAGCATTTATGCATACATATGAGAGCACAAGCATTTCAAAAGTTATTAACACTTAGTCTATAAAAACTAATACATCTTGTTCAGTACAATAGCATTTAAACATGCATAAATTAAGTTGTGAATTTAATATGCTGCATGGATAAGCATGTATGTGCTACATGCTTATAAAAAGTATATTACAAAATTTTAAAAGTAGGTTACTTCCACGTGTGTGCTTATACTACTGTCTACTAATATCCCAAGCAAAATATCTGGATTTGCCACACAAGTTGCTTAGTCAGTCATCTAATTCTTTTTAACATGGGGAGGGGGACTCGCACACAGTTATTCACCTCTTGGTGTGATATTTTTGAGGCACTTCTTTGACTGGAGAGGTCAAAGTACAAATACAAAAAAACAAATAACAGCCTAAGACTTTCTAAAAATTCACACATACGCATGATCTATATACGTACATTGAGTTAGCTTTGCGTTAGGAATACCCCTGTTTTACATATTCAGAGCGATAAACAAATCAAGTACCACATGATATCCATCTCACGTGCTGCTATAATGAATTCTGCACACCTATCCTCTGTATGTAATCAGCAAACATTTGCCAGTAATGGGGAAGCATGGTGACGTAAGCTAATTTGACTGCAGGCAGATAGTTGGGGCCCATAGGGTAGATGCCAGTTTTTTGGAAACAACTGCACTTGTTGGCTACCCATACTACTGCAGAGACATCCAGCAGAAGAGCTCACATTGGTCAGCCATGCACAGTTGATCTCACAGGTGAGTGTCGCATGTTATGACTGGTATCCAACAGTCACCCAGTTCACCTACCAGCACAACAGCAGTGCAGTTCAACCTATTTCCACATGCGCTATGTGCGGTATCATGTTTCGTCTGTGGTCTAACAGCCGAAGGCCAACGAGGGTACCCATGATGACACCCATTCATCGCAAACAACACCTCGCATGGACCAAGGAATTATGTATATGGCCCCTTCACGGATGGAAGGTCGTTTGAAGTGATGAGTCCCGTTTCCTGCTGCACCATGCTGATGGCCAGGTTTGCATAATGGAGTAAACAGCATGAAGCCCTATACCCAAGTTACACAGTTTGCATACATGAGACTGACCAAGGAACAAAAAAGCTGAACTTTTTAATCGGGCAAAAAAAATCAGAACATGTGACAAGAAAGTGAGAATATAAAGCAGCACAAGCAAGATGGAATTATTCACTGTATTCACAACAGAAAATTACTGAATTCAAAACAAAATAAAAAGATTTTAAAAGACACTGCTTTAAACACATCTCTCTATCTTTTTTTCTTTTTTGTACTTGCTAGAACATCAGCTCAATTTCCCTTTTGTGTTGCTTTCTTCTCAGTAAGTTCCATGGCCATATTTGTCTTTTGTTGAATCTGCAGCTGCACAGCAATCTTTGCTTAGTTTTTCTTTCTATCGATATAATTCCCTTCCTATTTCTTCAACACTTTTCTTTCCTCCTCCCCTTTTGTTCCCTCAGATGACAATTTATCCATCATGTTGAAAGAACTTTCAGCCTGAGGACCACGAATGCATGATATCAAAGCTTTCACTACTTTAGATAAATGGTATGACTTTCAGAATATGAGTACTTTGGAACATCATGCATCAATTCCAACAAATTTTCAAACTCCGTCACTTCCGTTTTTGGAAAGTTTCCCCTCCCTTATCAAGCTTATGTGCAGACATTTGTGGGGGAAGTAACACTTAACAATAACACAGGATAGTGAGAAAATCATGGGAAGAAAAAAAAAATGCGATTTCGGGAGAAATATTCGCTCCGACCGACTTCCGTTTTCGGAAACTTCTTCCAACATTTTCAGGTTGAAATGCAGTATTTGTGGAATAAAAGGACATTTAAGAACAATACTGGGCAGAAGGAACATCGTGAGAAAAAATAAAAATAAGGTTACGGGAGAAATCTTCGCTGCATCTAACTTCCTTTTTCGAAAGTTTCGTAAGACGGAATCCCGTCTTCAAACGAAAATCGAATCCCTCTCCCCCACCATTAACCCCCAAAATTTATGTTCAGTTGTGCACTGATCTCGAGAATGCCCAAAATTATAATGGCAATGGCAGAATTCTTCGAATCCACGGAAGAATCTTTGCGTGACGACTACAGGGAAATCTTCGCGCCGTCTTAACTTCCGTTTTTGGAAATCGTTGCCCACAGTTTCATGCTGAAATACAAACATTTATGCAATAAAATGACATTTAATAACAATATTGGGAACAGGCAACATCGTGAGAAAAAAGAAATTACGATTACGGGAAAAATCATCACTCCGTTTAACATCAGTTTTCGAAAGTTTCGAAAGAAGAAATACCATCCCCAGACGGAAAACGATCCCCCCCCTTCTCTTCAGTTCTGCATCGATCTCGAGATTGACCCAAAAGATGACAAAAAAACGGAATTCCGTGAATCCGCGGAAGAATCTCATGTATGAGTTTGGGGTTCAACAGGCCAATGGACCTAGGTGGTATTCTGGTCGGGAGGGGGGCTTTTTCCTGGCGCACCCTTGGTTTGTTAGTTATCATCCCACAAACACTGAATGGTGGGTGCTACAGGGATCTGTTAGCCAACCATCTCCATCCACATCTGCAGCAGGTTTATCCAGACCACAGTGCCATCTTTCAACAGGACAACACAGAATGCCATTGGACTCGTACTACCGAGTGGTTGGAGGAATATGACAACGAATTTGCCACTTTGCTTTGACCCCCACACTCCCCTGATTGTAACCAAATTGAACATTTGTGGGATATGCTAGAATGGGGTGAGAAAACTGCTGATCCTCCTCCACAGAATGAGCATGAACTTACGAGCTGCTGCTGCAGCAGATATAAGTCAAGTTATGCATGGAGGATGTTCAACACCTTGTAGAATCTGTTCTTAGATGTCTGCAAGCCGTGATTGCAGAGAAAAGTGGACCAACACATAATTAGGTAGGTGTTCCTAATGAAAAGCTAACTCAGTGTATATTACAACATTTAACAACAGCAATAAGTAAAAACAGCAGTTAATGAATACTAAAAAATTTAAGATGAATATTATACATTATGAGTTTGGGGTTCGTGCATTTTATCATCCATGTGAGAACTTGAAAATCATGCTGCCCCACATGGAGAATCAATCCCACATCCTTCAATTTGCAACCAAGTAGGGTAGCCATTACAATCTCCAGCATGATTCTTAAATGTTCTGATGGAAACTGGAAGACAAAGATCTCACTTCAACTCCAGGAAAATAGAATTCCTAGATTTTGCTGGAAGACTTCTCTATATGGATGGCAATTGTTAGTGAAATTTTTATACCATAATTACCATGTGGTTTTAAGTATCAGTTTCCACAATAGTTCTGTATGTTGTACACATTTTACTAATACACTAAGTTTTAAGCAATTATATTGCAGTTGTTATACCTTTACAGATCATAATCAAAGTAGCATTTTTCTCAGTGAAAGTAGAAACTTAATTAACACCACCCTTTTTCTCAGTCAGTATATGCTGCCTGCATACTAACACATATTGATGAGCACATCCATACCACTGTTCACAAAGTTTCATTTCAATGAAGTACATACACTACTGTTTGTGGAAATGGCAACACCAAGAAAGAATCACACTATTCAAGTGAAATTATCATAGATTCCTCAAGTTACAGGAGATAACTGATTACATTTATAGAGCTATACAAGAATTTTACACTTCAAAACTCAGTATCATGTGAAGCCAACTTGAGCAGCAATAACAGCCTCTACACAATGTGGCATTAAGCGGAAGAGGTTTTTGATATCATCCTTGGGAACAGCTTGCAAGGCTGCTTCTATGCAAGATTAGAGTTCATTTGTTCTCTGATTCTGATTGGAGGTTTAACGACCACAGTGAGCAACTCAATGGGCTATAAGCAGTCGCCCATCCCTAATTTAGGGTCACTGGTTCCAGGGAAGGGAGAGAGCCAGTGCCGTAAGACAAACACAACATCCATGCCTCACCGGGATTCGAACCCGGACCCCGTTCGGACAAATGATCAGAGGCCATCGCTTAGACCACTGCGCCACCGGGGCGGCGAGTTCATTTGTGGTGACTAGCAGCGGTACTTGGCAGGCCAGTCACTTAGCTACCATGTCCCAGACACGTTCAATCGCAGACATATCTGGCAAATGTGCAGACCAGGGAAGAAGCAATATCTGCCATGTGTGGAAGAGGTCTTGGACATTCCAGGCCACGTGTGGCCGAGCATTGTCCTGCTAGAATACAGTACTAGGATAACTCTGAAGGAATGGTATCATCTCTGCCTCTAAAACATCCCTGATGTATCACTGACTGTTGAAGGTTTCCTCAATTCGTATCAGATAAGATTGTAAATTGAACCCAATGATGCTCCAAACCCAATGATGCTCCACTTGGCGTTGGGCCTGTGTGACGCCGCAAGATGCTATTCACCATGATGTCCTCAAACATGTATGTGGTCATCATGCTACATCAAGTTGAATCATGACACATCAGAAAGCATGACCTGTTGCAAACAGCCCACCAGTGTCTGTGTTCAAGACACCATTGCAGCAGGAAACGTCCATGGTTGAGGATCAAACGAATGCACAGCAATGGGCTGCTAGCGACCGATCTTTGTTTGAGCAGATGGGCTGCTAGCGACCGATCTTTGTTTGAGCAGATGGGCTGCTAGCAACCAGTCTTCTTTTGAGCAGATGACCTCAAATTGTGCTGGAGGACAAAGCCTGACCTGTGACAGTGCTCCGTGGCTGAGCTAACACTATGGATGTTGCTGTGCGATTGGTCACTGCCATGTGGTAGAGGTGTCTGTCATCCCATATAGTCATATGATTTTGTGGTCCATTTCCCATATTTTTGTGCGTCCAAGCCTCATCTATCCACTGACACCACATTTGCATCACTGTACTGGCATTTCGTCCCATATGAATGGTACTTTCGCACCAAGAAAATCCAGCTTCTCTCATCCTAACAATCGTTCCTCACTCAAAGACCATCCTGTGTTTATAATGTGTCCTTGTTTGGTGACGGGACATAGTGAGACACAAGAAACACCCTTTTGACTCAATGTCAGCTCATCACTGATTGCAACATCTTGTTTGAGCAAGCTCTTTATTCCCAAGACTGGACAGTTCATATGACACTGCATGTCCCAACCTGTTGTACATATCCTGTAAGTTTCAAGCTAATACCAGCAGTCCTTCATGGTTTTCCAATTTTTACTAACAGTAGTGCCCACTTTTCAGGTTGCAAAAATGTGATTCAAATTAATAAAAAAATTTTGTGAACTGAGGCATGCAGTCATGATGATAGTAAAAGATTATATGGAGTAGTATATGTCAAGAGCAGGGCTCATAAAAATAAATTAAATCATCACAGGGGGAAAACACAACACACAGGAACTGTTTATTTGACTTCATTTCCACAAATTACAGTTTTCAACATTTTCCTTTTTGCACTGTTCAAATAGAATGGCTGGTATCTCACTACTTTATACCTCGACCCCCACCCCTTCTTGAGAAACATTTGTTGACAACTTCCTTTATTTCGTTAAGTGCTAGGTTAAAAGTCCATGGATTCACAATGCCAGCACCCTCTTCATTTAGACTTCCATGTTCAGAGTCAAACAGTAACAGTCCCACATGAACAAACCAGTTTGACTGTGTTCACAATGTACTTCTCACACATGTTGCATCGTGTGTGAGTGAAATGTATAATGAAATAACTGCTTTTATATATTTGCCATTGTGGCACCAGAAATGGAGGGGGAAAGTGAATGAAGGCAGCAATAAGTGGTGGTGTGAAAGTGAAAAGGCAAAGAAAATCCTTACTGTTAAAGGATTTTCTTAAAATTGAAGGTACAGTAGAACTCCAATTATCCGGATTAACTCGGACCACAGCCTGTCCAGATATTTGGAAAATCTGGATAATTGGGTTGTCTTTTTTCTGTGGACCAAATACGTATTTATTAATTGAAGTGAGGGAATTTAATTTTTCATTTATCGTATTTTATAATAACAAATGTTATACAGTTTAAAAAATAAACTACAGATTTTTATTTACATAAAAATACAGTAATGAAAAACAAACTTTTATCGAAAAAATTAAACGATGAAATTATTGTACATATTTTCAATTTACTATGAACAAAACACATAACCTCTTTACAATTAAATTTTTAACCAAACATTGTATTATTTTCTTATTGATGTAAACTAATAAAATTAACAGAAGTTAATACAGTACACATGATTAAATATTTTTACTTAGTGTGAAATAATTTTTTTTACTTACAGTTTGAAAAAACAAGGAGTGACGTTACACCTTGTTTGCCGCTCTGGGGTAGAAGCGAGACACCACGAGGAAACCTCTCTTTGCTTGCGTCATACAAAACGAGAAGAGCATCTGTTATGCATGACCAATGGGAAGGCGACAGGCCTTGGCATGACGTAACAGTGGAGACCCTACTTACAGACTTTGCATATGCTTTCTCGTTGCAATCTCATCGCAGTTTGACGCATTTTGGCATTCCTACGCAACTTCTACTTATTAATTTAATTGCTCTATTAATAAAATATCTACTGTACTGCATTAACATTTTGTGTTATTTAAATGAATGAAAAAAACTAAAAACACATAAATAAATTAACAAAAATCTTAATTTTACTTGGCCTTGAAAGAAGAACAATCGATCCGGATATTTAGAGTTCTACTATTTTTTTTAATTGAAGGTATTTACATAGATGGAAGCAAAATAAAGACATTTGTGCTGCCAGACATTTGCCAATATCAACTGTTTCCACAATTTTCATGAAAAGGGGGAAATAAGAGAGACTGGAAAAATTATAAATGCGTCACAGTAAAACAATAAAGCTTAATTGAGGGAAAGTGGAAATGAATTATGAGTCAAAGAATAAGCCTTAATTATTTGAGCAGGTAGAGAAAGTTCTGACAGAGTATGTTGTCCCCGATGTACGAAGTTTGCATGAAATTCAAACCAGAGGTTAAGCTACGATCGCTATTTTCGCAAAATGCGATGAATTCATCTAAAACGCGCAAGAAAATTAGCGTCCGGTCACAAAATGGCGCCAGACATTTAAATATCACAGTGCTCCGAAATTTCCAAAAATTTGAACTCCCGTAGTCCTGGAGAAAAATTTAAATTCCGCCGTTAATTCTTGGTTAAAAATTTTCCGTCATATGTCGGAAACTCCGTCATCCATTGTTCGGTCTGACAGTGTTGTGCCAGTTCATACACCACGACGATTCGTCGCACGTCATTTCGTTCACTACGACGATTCGTAATGTGCCAATTTGTCGACAAAAGAGGCTAAAATTCTTTAGCATTTTGCTACAACTTTTTTTAGCATTTTAGCACTTTTTAAGCCAGCTTAAACTCTGAATCAAACTCAGTATAAATAAGGGAAAAACCAAAGTTATGGTTTTTGAGAGAGGAACTTTTTTTTTTTTTTTTTTGATTGGAGGTTTAACGACCACCGTGAGCAACTCAATGGGCTATAAGCAGTCGCCCGTCCCTAATTTAGGGTCACTGGTTCCAGGGAAGGGAGAGAGCCAGTGCCGTAAGACAAACACAACATCCATGCCTGACCGGGATTCGAACCCGGACCCCTTTCGGACGAATGATCAGAGGCCATCGCTTAGACCACTGCGCCACCGGGGCGGCGAGAGAGGAACTGGTAATACTGAATGTAATATAAGTCCAAATGGCAGTGATTGACCAGGTCAATGAGTTTATGTATTTAGGATGCATGTTTGACAGAGATAACAAATTGGATGGTGACATTAGTAGGAGAGTGAATTTTTCGCTGAAAGTCATGGCTGCTTTGGGAGGTTTTCACAGGAATGATGGGTTCTCAAGAGAATCCCACATGGTTGTGTAATGTGAAGCAAAATGTTGTTGGTAAGGTGGAGACTAATATGCTTTGGTGGTTTGACCATGTTGAAAGAATGAGTGATCAGATGCTTACTAAGAAATTTTTTTAGCCCAAGTAGCAGGAAGGAAATGCAGAGGAAGGCCAAGAAAGTCATGAGAGGATCAGATTCAGGAGTGTCTGCATGAGAAAAAGATTATGAGTATGAAGTATAGAAGATCTTGTGTACGGTGTGTGATGGATGTCAGTAAAGCCCAAGTTTTATGTCAAGATCACTGTACATGGAGAAGTTTGATACGGCAACAGTAAGTAAAAATTATCTGGTAGTTTGTATTTCATTGTGGAGCTAACCTCTGAATCTCAGAGAACAGCTTAGTGATATGTATGTATGATGTATGGATTTCTTTATAATTTTCTTGAGAGCTACTGTAGCTGCAGATTTTTTCTCAAAATGTTATCACTGCATTTTTACAAGAGACACGGATCTTCCAAAATTTGATTTTACAACCAAAACAGCATTATCACTTTTTAAAGTTTAATTTCTCTGAAAATCGGTAGTTTCTCATCACTTAGTCACTTCTTGCTATATCAACAAACAAACAAACAAAAGCAACCTTTTCTTATTTTGTTTACAAAAAAATTAAAGTACAAATTCAGAACTTCAACTCTCACTCCCTGTAAAGTCTTCTCCATGGCACAGTGTGTACACAGTTATGTTTTTTTTAAATTAATTTTACCTTTAAAAAAATGCTTGCTCTGCCCCCTTGATATAGCAAGAAGGGACTATGAAATGGGAAAACACACACTTAGGGTTTGCTTAGAGAGCTATCGTTTTACTCTTTAGTAAAATTTTTGGGCCGTACCTTTACCCTTCTTCAGGAGTCAGTAGGTGTTGCCACTCATGAGACAAATTCCAACCTTTCAGACCATTCAATGTTGAACCTCTTTCTCTATTTTTAGTTTTTTTATTTACAACATTGAATGATTTGAAAGGTTGGAATTTGTTTCATGAGTGGCAACACCCACTGAGTCCTGAAGAAGGGTATGGGAACAGCCCAAAAATTTAACTAGTGAGTAAAACGACTGAGTCCTAAATAAACATGATATTAATTTGAGTAGCTATAGGTTAATAATTTTTAGGAATAGCCATGTCATCCTTCATTCGTTATAGATCAATAACTTCCTGGAATAGCCATTATTACATTCTTGTACTCATCAGTATTCAGTGAACATCAGACACTGAAGCATCACTATATTTATTTATTTATTTATTTATTTTGAAGAATGTTCACTCACTAAACACTCAACTCAAGAGGACTGTATTATCAAAAATTAGCTCTATGAGCTACTTTAATGTCACCATAATTAATGATCACTCACTCTATATATTTCCGTAAGAAATTCTCACTCGAACAACGAACAAAAAGAACCTCACAACCATTAACAACCGCTGCTACCATCATAATAATAATAAACAAACTCTCATCACAGCACGAGAGCAAAAATGAGACATAGCTCTGTGTTGCCATCTATTGGCTACAAATAACAATAAGAAATTAAATATCTTACATATTTATTTATTTACTTTTATTTATTTGTTATCACAAATAATTTTTCAGCTCCAACATTATTTTCTTACTGTTCCTCACATTTCATATAAATTGTACTTATTCAATATTTATAAAATCAACATTTCTCAAATTCTAATTTTTTTAAAAAAGGAAAACAAAATATCAAGGTATTTACCCACTAAAAACAAATGGCATGCTAAAATAACCAATCTCTTGACTTTTTTATATTGAATGGAAATGATAAAAATCGCAGATGCATTTCACTACAGGCTCAACATGACTCATCACAATTTCACAGATATAATACACTTCAACACAAAGCGCAGCTGAAAAGAAAGAACAAAAAAGAAAATAAAAAGACAAAGAAAACACACACAAAGCAAATTAAATAACACTTACAAAATCAAAGCAAAATTTTAACACAACTAAAACATAAAAATGCCAAAAACAAAAAGGAAACTGCATAACTATAAAAAAAAAGTTACGCACTACAAAAAAAAATATATATATATATATTTTTAAATGCCTACATGCCCAGAAAACAAAATTTTACAAAAGAAAAATGCATCTGCCTCACTAATTGGAATTCATTCACAAAGATTTTTCACTGTACGTTGAAAACTTTATAAAAAAAAAACAATGAGTTAGATAAAGGGAGAAATGTAAAGATTTATTTCAATAAGAACTTCCTTTATTTTGATAAACAGCAGTGAAAAATTCCCCAACAAGAAAAAAGAAAAAAGAATCCCATGGCAGATCAATCAGAAATATTGTACAAATTCTTACTCAGTGAGTTAGCACAGTAGTATATGCAATGCACCACTGCAGTGACATATATGAACAAACAACATGTCATGTAACATGTGAACTGATTGATGTTATTGGAGCAATAGTAGTTAATTCATGAATTTACATAAAATACAGCAGATTAAAACATAATAGCAAAAGGTATCGATCAAGATTAAAAAGTTACACTAATTATGTTAATTTGCAGCAAGCCAAAAAAGCGTAGGTCAGTAAAATCTTTATGTTTTTATATTTTGCTGATAAATTGCATTTAAAACACCAGAAAAACTAATGCCATGAACACATATAAATTTAGTAATAGGTTATTTAACAAAGAAATTAATGCTCATGTATTCTGATCAGATTTGGTCAAGTATAATGGCTTACAAAACAGTTTAACTCAGCTCTGGTAACATTAATGAGTGCACATTTCCTACAGTATTTGTGAACCGTTAACCCACCAAAAGGAAGTGAATTCCTCAAACTGAAAAATTACTTCAAAAAAAGTTCTGCCCCCCCCTCTAATAACTTTGTGCAAAACTGCACACACATCTCAAAGATAATTCATATATTTGCACATAGAAATGTTTTTGCAATTTATACTAAACTATATCACACTAAGAGAAATGGGAACTGCAATACAATTACAGAGTAAATTCAGTGTTAGAACATCTATAGCACTAGCCACAACTGTTCGTAATTTACGTGCATACAATTATAATTATAATAGGTTGCTTACCTTCTTTACACATTTCCCTGCACATTTTATTCTTTTGGTTGTCTTGCTTGGTTCAAGCCTCTGGTGCAGTGTAAAAAAAGGTAAGCAACCTATTATAATTTTAATTACAGAGTAGTGGGATTTTTGCAAAGTTTAATTATAATGTCAAGAGGTATTATACACATAAATTATAAAAATTTTGGTGAATCTAATTTAGTATTAAGACAGATATAATGTTGTTTGTGAACACATCCTAGAGTTAAATAGATATTTTTTAACCTGAATTTTAAAAAATACCTCACACACGGAGATTTCAAAGTCCTTTGTTATGGCAAAAGGATGTGACTTTTCAAGTAATGAACAAATCAGGCATTCTAAAGCGAGAGTAAGTAGTAAATTTGAATTTTATGTACTGGAGTGGTTACTGAAGTGGTTCTGAGGGTGAGGGTGCGATTTTTTGAAGAAGGTAGATGGTTCACTTTGTAGATAATGCACCTACTCATTTTGTACGAGTAGTGAAGTGCTTCCTGGTATATTGTGGTGCAGTGTGGTGATCAACTAACTAACCTCTTCACTTAACATCACACCAGCTGACTTTTTTTCTCATGAGTAAAGTGAAGGATTCCCTCAAAAGAAAATCTTAGCATATCAAGAACATCACAAAAATGTCACTGTTGAACTAAAGTTTACAAAATTTACAGGCCATGTGTTGAAAAGAAGACAAATTATTCTATATGCCCAACTCAACTCACAGGCTCTGAAAGACAAGATGGACAGTTGGCAATAAGAGGACATATATGGTTTAATGAGTTGAGCATGATTTATGTACAGTTCTTCAATGTTGGACACAGATGGAAGAAGGCACAACTGGCATATCTGATGGATGGTCTCCATGAATAAGATCACACAGTCACGTCTTCCTAGATTGGAAGCACTGTTATGCATGACTCTTCTCACAGTCTATAAATGTTTGCAGGAGCTGGGACCATGATCTAAAGTACCTTTAGAATGTTTGCCTCTTATTCCTGTGAAACATCATGTACATCTGTAGTGGTGTTCTTTATAGTTTGATTAGAGGCTGGAATACCATTCAGTAGCATTAAGTCATGACAGGCATTTCTGACATGTTGTATGGTGAAAAGTATTATTAGTTTTGAAAACAAAACTAATAATACTTTTCACCAGTGTATCTATAGAAATTATGAGGAAGAAATATTCTTGATAAATGCATGGGAAATTCACTAGATTATTCACAGCAATCAGATTGCATTCCTGAATTGCTTGTAATTTACTAGTCACCAAATAATATCTCTCAAAAAACTTGAAAATTACATTGCCCTGAAGCAGAAATCAAACCCACATCCCCCTGCTCCAATGAAAATTGGGAGATACAGGTTCAATTCCTGCTCCAGTGTGGACAGGGTTCACGTCTCACAGATAAGGCATAGTTAACAGTGTCCTTCAGGTCAGATTCTTTCCTCTCCTTTGAACCAGTAACTCAAAATCAGTGCTTTCTAACTAGTATGATGTGAAATAGCATTTAGTGAATAACCAAATTCTGAGGAAAACAAAACACATAAAATTATTTAGAAAAATTAAAGTTTGACAACACTGTATGATACATCTGTTGACACCAATCTGGGGCACATTTTATACCTCCACAAAACCATTTCTTCCATACTACATACATACATACATACATATCACTAAGCTGTTCTCTGAGATTCAGAGGTTAGCTCCAAAAAGAAATACAAACTTCCAGATATTTTTACTTATTGTTGTCGTATCAAACTTCGCCATTTACAGCGATCTTGACATACAACTCGTGCTTCACTGATATCCATTGCATGCCGTACACAAGATCTTTTATATTTTATACTCATAATCTTTTTCTCATGCAGACACTCCTGAATCTGATCCACCCATGTCTTTTTTGGCCTTCCTCTGCCTTTCCTTCCTACCACTTGGGCTGAAAATAAACTTGAAAATTCCATACTATAAAACACAAATTAGCATGACCAAATGCCATATATCAAGTTATCTTCATAATAATGAGAATCATTTACTTTGCACTTGCAGAGATCATGAATGCATAGTTGTGCATACAAACCTGAAATGTACATGTCTGTACTACAGCTTTAAAACCATTAATTTCCTAACATACTTCATAATGTACTATGCATGGGAGTGAGAGAGCAACGTTAAATTGTAGCTTGCATTTTGTACTACATGATTTTTGCATGATCAGTTGTTAGAAAAGATTTGATTAATTACACATAGGCATTTTTTTTATTTATTTATTTATTTTTTGTAGCTCTAGTACTTAACAGATATCAGTTTCTAATTTTTTACATGAAGATAGTCAGAATATGGTAAGCGATGAGTGAATTTTTTAACAATGAAGTACAAAAACTGAAAATGGCATACATGCAGTAAAAGAACACACAGCCTTTAGTTTTTGCCTGGTGTGGTGCAGCAATGCCTCCAAAACTAGACAGTCCCATTTGCAGAGAAAGCCTTCTCAGTTAATGCTATGATACCCAAAAATATATTTACCATCTTTCCTTGAAACATCCAAACAACACAAAAAGCACATCCTTTTTTTTCAAACAGCTTTAAAGTCAAAGGTTGTAAGTTTAAAATGTGATCATTCAAAATTTAAAAAAAAAGCAGTAATTTTATAATGTGATCATTCAAAATAAAAAAAAAACTAACTAATTTCACTGAAAAAGTGCACTGAGGAAATGATATTACTGCTACACAGATGAACTGTAAGGCAGAGGATAAGGTATAAAGAAGTACAAAAAAACTGATCATTGTACTACTTTCAGTTGATGCTATCAAAAGCCCATGATGCCCCTGTGCTTGACAAGAAACATCATAGGTTTTGTTTCAAACACATCTGTTCAGTCACTACTTAGTATAATTATTATTATTATTTTCAGGATGTATGGTAAAGAGTTTGTCAGATGAACTCATATCAGTGTTAAGTGTACAAGTAGGTGAAAACTGTTAATTATATTAAATGAAAGACCCCTTTGTGAAGTATACAAAAGCCAAAGATTTCTCTTTATTTACTCACCTTCACCTAGAGAAGTGTTAGCTTCTAAAGAAACATTTTACTCAAGTATTCAAACTGACACCTAAGTTTCTACAATTTCCATTGACTTGCAGTTTTGCAAAAACTGTTTACGATAATATCTGGCTGGGCAAATTCACATACATGCCTGATTTGTTTTTTGTTTTTTTATTTTTATTTTCATATCTTAGCAAGTTAAATTGCAATATATGAGTTCCTAATGAAAACATTCTAACTTGCACACACAGACTACACAATATATATAGGATAAAGTTACATGTAAATCATGTAGATTACTAGAAATGTTAAAGCAATAAATACAGTCAAAACATATGGCAAAGTCAGTTAGTCTGATTGAATGAGAGAGCAAAGCTCCAGATAAAGAAATTTATTTACTACTATAAATCAGCCAGTTCTGTTAGGATTCGATTTGTATCCCTTTGCTCCATAAGTTGTCACAACAATTGTTCCTGAATTCCAGTCTGTCACAACAATTGTTAAAAGAAAAAAACAGAAAAGAATAAATACATTAAACAATAATTTGTTAGTGGTAAAATTAAAAATCCTGTCTACAGAAAAAAAGATTACCTTCAGTAATCTTTAATAATTGTTCTCCGACTCTCTCTCTCTCTTTCCCTTAATGCCCTCAGATTTTGGCATAGTTGGAATGAACTGTTTCTCCTATATAACTTATCTTCCTGAAGAACAGAACTGTAGTCTTACCCTGTGTTTTAAATTTGTAGTTCACAATTTGCACAGCCAAATAGGTTTTGATGTTCATTCTTCCTCACTTTATACTTTCATCCATTATGCAGAAAGAACTTTCAGTATGAGAACCATGAATGCATAATAATAAAGCTTTCACTATTTTGGATAAATGGTGTAACTTTGAGAATATGAATACTTTTGAATACCATGCATCAATTCTTACAATTATTTTGACTTCTCACTTCCATTCTTGGAAAACTTTTCCTCAATTATCAAGCTGAAATGCAAACATTTATGGGGGAGAAATTTGGCTCCATCCGACTTTTGTTTTCAGAATTTTTTCCATTTTCAAGCTGAAATACAAATATTTATGATATGAAATGATATTTAATAACACAGGGCATCGTGAGAAATAGAATTTACAAACTACAGGGACATTTTCACTCCATCTAATTTCTGATTTTGTAAATCGTTGCCTATATTTTTCAAGCTGAAAGCCAATCATTTGTGCAAAAAAATCATATTTAACAACAATATTGGACAGAGGCAACATCACAAGTAAAAAAAAAATTTGATTATGAAAGAAATACGGGATTACGCCATATAATACAAATTTTGAAGATGACAATCCGATTTTTGGGGTAAATGTGACAAGGATGGTAAGTCAGATAATATCCGAAAACTTGAAAATTTTCATCATCCTGGAGCATACCCGGGCGTTTTCTGGGAGACGCGGGTTTGAGACCCTCTCCAGGACGATGAAAATTTTCAAGTTTTCGGATATTATCTGACTTACCATCCTTGTCACATTTACGCCAAAAATCGGATTGTCATCTTCAAAATTTGTATAAAATTACGATTATGGGTGAAATCTTCACCCGTCTAACTTTCCTTTCCAAAAAGTTTTAAAAGACAGAAAACAACCCCCACCCCCAACTATACTCCCCTCCCAAAAGTCTATTCAGTATTACATCAATCTCAAACATAACCTAAATGATGATGAAAAAGCAGAATTCCACAGAAACATTTCTTGCCTGTTTCCGAAGCAGAAAAATCAAATGGTGATAATGGTGATTTTCCATAATTTCATCGTCATGTCCATACTTCTGTAATTCCAACCAAAAATTTGTAATAGTATGGAAAATTCGTAGTAGTTGACATCTATGATTAAGTGTTATCCCTCACTAAAAAGCTAGGCTTGTTTTATATACCCCTGGAAGACAATTTGAAGCATTTTTAATCCACAGTTTTATGTAGATAATAAGATTTTAGAACACAACATTTATGTAAAGAAAACTTCTTTATGTAAATATAGTGTACTAAAATCTTATAATCTACATTTATTTGTTACATATGAATTTCATTCCTCATATTTCCACAGTTTTACTCCAATCTCATCCATCTAACCTTTTTTACAGGACATAAATAAAAACTCCTTGAAAAAACTTCAGCTCTGGCACAGTCTTTCTTTTTAAACTCACCACTGGTTTCAATTTCATACCACTGAGCACGCATGTCAACACCACTGTAAACCGGGTATTTTCATGTGTGATGGCAGTGATGAGAACAGTTTGAACATCGTGTTAATTTCTGGTTACCAAGTAACCATTCTGTAGATGCTCTAAAATCTAAGTGGAGTTAGAGTTCACTAGATCAAACTAGTGGCTGATGTCTCTTCTAAACACACATTGTAGTTCACACTTCCGTTCACACTTCTGGGCATTTCTCTCAAAGCAGGATCACTTTTTTACAGCCTTGTAAAGTTTCTACAAATAATAACAGGGCTTGAAAAACGCCATGCCCAAGATGCCCGGGGCATGTAAATTATTGGCCTGGGCAGGTAAATAAAAAATCTAGTTTCCCAGTCCAAGCAACTAAATTTAAAAATAAAAAAGTCTGGAATAGAATTTCTTACTACAAGGAAAAAAGACAGTCATTGCATGCCATGCTTCATTTCACTGCAAATCACCAGAAGTTGTATTATTGTTGTGGAGTGTCAAGGACAGAAAACTATCGCTTCTTTAATTATATTGTGTGTTAGGTACAGAAATTGGAACCATATGGAGTTTTGCTCCAAATGTGGTTTATAGTCAGCGATGGGATGCATGCCTCTAATGGAACTAGCCTCTGGTCTTTAGTGACAAAGGGTGAAAACTTTGACAAAAGGAACATGGCAGAATCACTAAATTTCTCAAATATCAATTTCATCATCATACCATTTCATACCAATTTCAGCATCATCTTAAAACTTGAGATATACACTTTTGTGCATTGAACATTTTCATACAGATCCTTAAAACAAAAATGCAAAACATGTAAAAAAAAAGTTCATATTTTTAACTTTAAAAAAAATGATAGTTCTGATTTGTTACCTTGAAAGATAAATTTCCCTGGGCATCTAGCTTTTACTACCTGGGCAGATAAAATAATTTCTGCAGATGCCTGGCTGGGCATGTAAATTTTCAGATATTTTTCATGCCCTGAACAATGAATTTCCTTGCTGCAGCACAGTTATCTGATGCATTTACAAATGCAATCACCTCTAATTTAAAACCAGATTCATACTTCACTCTTTTAACAGGGCCATATTACAAACATTAAGAAATAATGCAACATTTTAGCAAAGAGAACAACCTTTACACATCAAACTCAAAATAAGATCTACTACTAAGATAAATGTTTTTTTGGTACCATTCAGATGACAGGTAAACAATCACAGCATGTACAATAAATGAGAAATTTTCTATGGGGTATTTTCGGGAATAACAGAATGTGTAAAAATAAAGCCTTCATTGTTTCTAATTTGAGAAAATACTAGATATTAATGTAGTGTCCGCCACCACCCAGGTTATTACATAGTGAATAATAGTTAGCTGTGACAGACATGGCCAATGCATGATGCTCACCCTGTCTTTTCTTTACGATACCAAATGTGCCACTGGATAGTCTTTTGAAAACAGTCGTTAATATCTCTCATTAGTCAGTTGCTGAGAGGAAACATTTATTTTCTTTTTCTTCGTGGGCAGGGTTTGTGTCGATATTTGGAAGTTAATTTAAGAAGTTTTCCAGGAGTACAAAACCTGTTCTTCAGGATTTGACAACCACATCAGAACATTTTAAAATTTTGTGGTTTAATTTCTTTGAAAATGCAGGGTTTCCCATATTTTTTACTCACTCCTTAATATATCAACAGACATTATGAGCAAGCATTTTTCCTTTTGTTTAAATATATATACATGAAGTTCAAAATCAAAACTTCAACACTCAGTCACCATCTTTCATTCCCCATGAAGTCATTTTGTCTGCATAACAGGCTTTTTCTAACTTTAATTTTGCTTTAAACCAAAAAAAAATGCTTGTTCTGGCCCTTGATATAGTAAGAAGTGACTAAAGAAAGAGAAAACACACATTTTGAACAAAATTAAATATAAAAAATCTGAACTGCGTTGTTCACTCTTCTGTGAAAACAATTTTACAGGTCAGAGAAATGGCTCATATTCCATTACAAACATATTAAAATAGTACAAATTTTAAAATTTAATTTTTCTTGAAAAAATGGGAAGGGTGCAAAAATGTGTTCTCTACTGAAGAGACTGTTAGAAATAGAAAAACATGCATTGCATTACAAAAAATTCTTTACAAACACAGAATCGGTCTATTTCACTATTACCAAAGATACTAAACATGAGGAACATGATCCGAAAAATATAAAAAATAAGAATATAATCATGAAGAGAAATGAAGTTAAAAAAAAAAAAAAAAAAAAAGAAAAAAAATAACAGCTGGGTCAGAAAGATTTGAAATTCCAAAAATCAACGAACTTTCACATCCCTGGTAGAATAATAATTTCCAGTTAATGCAAATCTCCTCAACCAGCAGATGGCATGAAGACAAAAAAATAAATAAATAAAGAGATGTCATGAACATCCAATAAACAATACTAAAAATTTTTAATAAATGCTATAAGCCTGAAAAAATGAAAATAAACTTCACACAGATGTTGACTAACATCATTTCACTGAGACTTTCGATTTCCGTGAAACATTTGGTTCCTCATATTATGTAGTTACTATGGATAATATGTAGTACTTAGAGTGTGTGGGTCTTCCCCAAAGCAATGGCAAGGCATATGGCAAAGTTTGTCCAATTCCGCCTGTTGCTCACCCCATCAGAAGAGGACAGAGTGCTGTACAGCTGGAAAAGGTCAACTCAAAACTCAAAATAGCTTCCAGTAGAAAAAGGAAAATTGCGAATTTAGAAAAAAAAAATTGGAAGTTCCCATTCCTGCTGTAAATGAGCAATGTAAGACATCAAAAAGCCCAAAGTATAATAATTTCCAGGTGTCAAAATTAAATTCAAGGAATTTTCAATTAGTCTGAGGGAAAATAAGGGGAAATAATATGCTCATTTAAGAAATTCTTAAATTCCACAAGGAGTACAAAACCCTCTGTATGGGGCCTAAGATGGTTGAAAGAGTGTTAAAAGAGGCTGTTCAATGGGAGCAAAAAGTATGGAGAATAAAGATAATTAAAATTAGCTGTTGCCCGACAAATTCTTTGAAATACATCTCTCTTCTAGGCAGATGCACTTCATGTTTTCTGAGTTGGCTCATAAAGTGAATGTTGGTAAAAGAATAGATGGTTAAGATGAATTCTAAGACTTGACCACCCACTGAGTCAACTTATATGCCATGATTAGGGATCCCAGATACATTGGAAAAAAATACGAGCCACTTACGACTGAGAGTGAAAGTTTGGTATGCGCATTGCGTGTCCATCACATATGCCAGTCTTGCAAAATGATTCACCTTAATCAATATTCTTATTAATCAATCAGTCTTGCTCACTCCTGCAAAACGGTGTACAGTGTACAGCTTGTGGTGGCTAAACAAGCCACCACAAACCGTACACTCCACTTTATCTGTCTCGCCTAATTTAGTAGATTTTTTAAAAATGGAAATTTAGTTTTTAAGGCGTCTGTAAAATCACACTTCCTTTTCGGCATTTTCAACGTTCAACAGGACCACAAGGGAATTGAAAAACCATACATTTTAACAGCAGCCCCGTGCAGTAATTAATACTCTGCAAGCCCGACCTGTTTCTTTCTGAGCGAGCTACTAAAATGGCGTGGGCCAAGCGGACCGTTCTGCTGCGGTTAGATTACTGACTGCATCCACCAGGTGTCGAGGTCACGAACCCTCCCTCCCTCGATATCAGTCTGCCATGGCTGTGCTTCCCTACGTAAACAGAGCATTGACCACAGAGTTAGACGTGGAAGATAACAGTCAGCTTGGGGAAGCTTGACATGCAGGTTAAAAAATATGTTTGTAAAAGAATAGAAATTGTAACTCATTGAATTTGTTTTTCAGTCTTGAACTCTAAAATACAAGACAAAAAGCTGTCCCGAAGAGTTTTCTCGGAACAACGGACGCACTGGCCAAAAACGGGACAATACCGTATTTTACGGGACATCTGGGATCCCTAGCCATGACTTAATCTCTTTTCATTAACTTCCTCATGCATTCAAGGCCTGACTTTATTGTTTCTTCAGTCCATTTCGGTAAACATTACATAAAACAACTCTTTCTTTTTTCTTAGTATTGCTATTGTTGTTATTCTCATTCCAGTACCTGGTTTTTCACTTTCCACCTTGAATCCTCAGTAGAAAGCAAGGAACTAAGCCAACCTATACTGTTTCCTATAGTATGTGACTCTATTTGAAAAATATGCCCTTTCACAAAAAAATGCCAACAGATGCCAAAGGCCAGTTGCTGAGGCTAACCTTGGGCATCTGTACAAGTTATTTGATTAAGGGGATGAAATGAAGGGAATACTCTCCACTTCAGTCTCCATAATTAAAGAGCTACCAATCCATAGAGCATGCACATAAAGACACTGGATGATACTTCAAACTGGTTCCACACTCATCTTACTAAAGGTGCAGCATCTGGGTCTAATGCTTAGAGATTCAACATCTGGGCTCCCTTCAAGCTTGAGTACATACTGCCCTTATGCAGAGCTTCAATTAAACAAACATTTCATTCAGCATTAAGAAACTCATTTTTTTTTTCCCGGAACTAGAACTATCTAATTTTACAAATAACTGTCTCTAAAGACCTTGGAAAGTTTATATGAGTATTCTTTCCTGAAAAATCTATCAAGTAAATAGCATACACAATACAGTAATCAGATAACTGCATAATTATGCACTATAGTAATCAAATTTTAAAGCACTACTAGGGTAAAGGATGCTAGTCACATTATAGGTAAGTTACATGCTGTATGCTTCTGAAAAGCATGCTCAAATCATTATGCTTGTCACAGAAAACACTCTCTCTCTCTCTTTGTGCGTGCACACACACACACAATTAAGTATGTCACGTGAAAACAACTAATCATTTCATCTTAGGCCTAAAATCTTAAATAAAAACAAGGTATTTAACTTTGCATGCAAAATCCTTCAGCTATAGCTATTTTGCAAAACTGTACATGGATACATTTAAATTCAGTTCCTATTTCTGCAAGAATCCAAATATTATAACAAATATTTGTTGTGCCACAATGACCTCAGGTATACACATCTATGACTAAGTTTACCAACACTGTACACATAATGACTAAAATCAACCAACATTTTTAATTTTAAAAAGTACATAATTAATAAAAAGCACATATAGAAATAATGTGTTTGTTTGTATGTTCATCATGTAAATGATACATCAGCTTGCTACTGAATAAAATAAAGTTATTCAAAATAATTCAGTAATTTTCCATGCAAAGCAAACCTTACCTGAGTGTAATAATAGATAGGAAAGCCTGGTCCAGTCTGGTAATTAATAATAAAATCGGGAACACTGTCATTATTAAAATATCCCACCCCAGGTGTGCTGAAATATAAGAAATTTTGATGCAATAATATGTAATTGAATAAAAAAAAATTTGCCTTCTAAAATGATAAGTAAACAGTAATAACTCAAAGGCTATACAGTATATTATTTACATACATGCACACTTCTTTCAAGGTACTCCATTCTATTTATTTATGAGAAGTAATAACTCAATGCTGCATGAATTTCTGTGAATGTGAAACAGCATGAAGAACAATTATTTCTGGAAATGCGTGAGACAGACTAGTACAATCTTTTAAGTGCAACAGAAACTTAAAATTTTCAAAATATTTCAGCAATATTATTTTTACTCAAAAATTCCAGTTTTAAGAGAGGAAATTAGTAAATAAAATATAAATACTTTTTTGGATCAAATACAACAAACATATACATAGATGTAGTTAATTAATATTCATCCTAGTTGTAAATGAATTTATGACACCTCTATTCATACTGTAATGTGGTATTACCTTTTAAATTGTTTTCTGCCAATATTTCTTTTAATTCTTCTCTGTGAAGTTCTTTTTGAGTATCTGAATAGACCAGGACTTCAATTTTTTCCAAAAATTGCCCCGCCGTATTTGATTTAATAGTCAGGGTGGAATGAGCAGAAGCCTAACAACTTTACTGTATTAGTGGGTTTTCTAAAAAGCTGAGTGAATATTCTCCCCTCTCTTGAGGTCAAGGTTAAATCAAGGAAATTGATGCCATGGTTTTTTTCCAGTTCCAGGGTGTACTGCAAGGTATTTTCGAGCGAGTTAAATTCTGCCAGAATCTGAGAGGGTAGAGATTGGTCCACAGTATCTACAATAAATAGGACATCGTCCATGTATCTTACATAGAGAGCAAATATTGAGGGTTGTACAAGGATTTTTGCCTCTAGTTTACTTTCATAATAATTTGCTAGCAGAGGTGCTAGTGGAAAACCCATTGCAAGTCCTGAAGTTTGTCTGTAATATTTCTTTCCAAACTGGAAGAATTATTCTTGGAAGAAAACAAGGGCAGTTCAAATATGCCAAGCAGTATTTCTCTATTGTGATTATGGAATACTATTTTTTCTGCCAGGTCATCTGCAATGAATTCCAGCAGAAGATCCAGGTTAATGTTGGTATACATAGATAATATATCCAGGCTTGCCATTAGTGGATGAATTAATTCTGGCAAGTTGTTTTAGTTTTCCTTTCAGCTGCATGGCATATTTCAGAAGGTAGGGAGGAGAAGGGAAAATATCTCTGAGGTGAATAAGTAAATAATAATTAATGTTGAAGAGTTGTGAATTTCTGGTGTCTATTATAGGCCTTCTTTGTGAATTTTTATTGTACCATAGAACTGTGGAACTCTTGACTGGATTCTGGAGAAGCTTTTGAAGAGCTCATTTAGCTGATTTTTACTTTTTAAAGAGCTGATTAATTTCTTAAGATTTTTGACAGTTTGATCAATAGGGTTACCAGTGAGTTCTTCATAATAAGGCTTGATCAATTCAGCTTCTATTTTAAAGTAATACTTATCGTTTTCTAATAATACCAAAACTTTGCTTTTATCTGCTTTCAGTGCTACAACTTTATCATTAGTTTTGAATTTTTTAAGTTCAATAATGGCATTTCTATCAAAATTATAAGAAACTTTTTCTGGCTTTTTTACAAATTTTGAGATGCAGTCTGAGAATTATTTCCTTAAAGTGGCTGCTGTAGTTTCATCTTCTCTTTCTACCTTACTGCAGATGCTTTCTAAATCAATAAGCATTCGTTTTTTTATCAAGTGCTGCAGAGGAAAGGTTGTAATTATATCCTTTATTGAGGAGATTAATCAAGTTTCCATCTACTCCATCTTCCGTCAGATCTATGATGTGTTTGTTAGTGGGTGATGGTGTTAACTGTGGGCCAGGAGCTGTAGCCATTAGCTTTGGACTCAACCACTTATTTTCTTTAATTTTCAATTTTTCCTTAAACTTCTTGTTTTTATCTGCCACTGCTTTAGCTAACCAGTTATCAATATTTTCTTTTCTGCTTCCGGAATTTCACCTAATGAAGAGGCCCAAATACAAGATTCTAATCGTTTGCATTGCTCAATAGTTCTGAACTTATTACTAATCGCACCATTTACCGTTTCTAGTTCTATTTTTTTAACAAAATTTCTTGACAGATTTTTTGCGATGTTCTCCGCGATTTTTAAAGAAGGTGGAACAAAATTAGCTGACTTACATTTCTTAAGAAAATATAGTTGTGACTTACATTTGTCGCTTTTGCACTTACTCCTTTCGATCTTTCAGATGTTTCACCATATATCCAGCCCGTATGTGGTTTTAATCCTAGTTGTAAATGCATTTATGGCACCTCTATTCATACTGTACTGTGGAATTAACTTTTTGAATAATAACCTCTATAAAACCGGTAAAAAAGTTAATTCCACAGCACAGTATGAATAGAGGTGCCATAAATTCATTTACAACTAGGATTAAAACCACATACGGGCTGGATATATGGCAAAACATCAGAAAGATCGAAAGGAGTAAGTGCAAAAGCAACAAATGTAAGTCACAACTATATTTTCTTAAGAAATGTAAGAGAGCTAATTTTGTTCCACCTTCTTTGAAAATTGCGGAGAACATCGGGAAGAATCTGTCAAGAAATTTTGTTAAAAAAATAGAACTAAAAACAGTAAATGGTACGATTAGTAATAAGTTCAGAACTAATGAGCAATGCAAACGATTAAAATCTCATATTTGGGCCTCTTCATTAAGTCAAATTCCGGAAGCAGAAAAGAAAAATATCGATAACTGGTTAGCTAAAGCAGTGGCAGATAAAAACAAGAAGTTTAAGGAAAAACTGAAAATTAAAGAAAATAAGTGGCTGAGTCCAAAGCTAATGTCTACAGCTCCTGGCCCACAATTAACACCATCACCCACTAACAAACACGTCATAGATCTGACGGAAGATGGAGTAGATGGAAACTTGATTAATCTCCTCAATAAGGGATATAATTACAAACTTTCCTCTGCAACACTTGATAAAAAAACGAATGCTTATTGATTTAGAAAGCACCTGCAGTAAGGTAGAAAGAGAAGATGAAACTACAGCAGCCACTTTAAGGAAAGAATTCTGTAAAAAGCCAGTAAAAGTTTCTTATAATTTTGATAGAAATGCCATTACTGACCTTAAAAAATTCAAAACCAATGATAAAGTTGTAGCACTGAAAGCAGATAAAAGCAAAGTTCTGGTATTATTAGAAAAAGATATGTATTACAATAAAATGGAAGCTGAATTGAGCAAGCCTTATTATGAACTCGCTGGTAATTCTATTGATCAAACAGTCAAAAATCTTAAGAAATTAATCAACTCTTTAAAAAGTAAAAATCAGCTAAATGAGCTCTTCAAAAGCTTCTCCAAAATCCAGTCAAGAGTTCCACAGATCTATGGTACAATAAAAATTCACAAAGAAGGCCATCCAATAAGACCTATAATAAACACTAGAAATTCACCACTCTCCAACATTAATTATTATTTACTTATTCACCTCAGAGATATTTTCCCTTCTCCTCCCTACCTTCTAAAAAATGTCATGCAGCTGAAAGGAAAACTAGACAACTTGCCAGAATTAATTCATCCACTAATGGCAAGCCTGGATATAGTATCTATGTATACCAAAATTAACCTGGACCTCTTGCTGGAGTTCATTGCAGATGACCTGGCAGAAAAAATAGTATTCCATAATCACAATAGAGAAATACTACTTGGCATATATGAACTGCTCTTGTTTTCTTTCAAAAATAATTCTTCCAGTTTGGAAAGAAATATTACAGGCAAACTCCAGGACTTGCAATAGGTTCTCCACTAGCACCTCTGCTAGCAAATTATTATGAAAGTAAACTAGAGGCAAAAATCCTTGTACAACCCTCAATATTTGCTCTCTATGTAAGATACATGGATAATGTCCTATTTATAGTAGATACTGTGGACCAATCTCTACCCTCTCAGATTCTGGCAGAATTTAACTTGCTAGAAAATACCTTGCAGTACAGCCTGGAACTGGAAAAAGACCATGGCATCAATTTCCTTGGTTTAAACTTGACCTCAAGAGAGGGGAGAATATTCACTCAGCTTTTTAGAAAACCCACTAACACAGGAAAGATGTTAGACTTCTGCTCATTCCACCCTGACTATATTAAATCGAATATGGCAAGGCAATTTTTGGAAAAAATTGAAGTCCTGGTCTCTTCAGATACTCAAAAAGAACTTCACAGAGAATAATTAAAAGAAATATTGGCAGAAAACAATTACCCCTCCCCATATGTTGAGAAATTATTTAGACAAGTGTCAAAAAAGAAGCAGGAAATAAACAACTTCAAATTCACCAGCAAAATTACGTACCACAAGGGATTTTTCGAAAAACTGAAGAGGATCAGAGCAAAATATAATATCAGGCCAGCTCCAGATCTAAATAACAAATTAAAGAAATTCCTGCCAGCTTTAAAGCAGAAAGAAGTGGACATCCAATTGCAAGAAGGAGTAATATATTGCATTGACTGTAACCTGTGGAGCTATATAGGAGAAACAGGGAGAAGTATTAAAGTTCGAATGAAAGAACACCAAGTAGCTATTAAGAACATTAGTAACAAAACACGGCTAGACAGACATATACAAGCAAGTGGACACCCCATAAATTGGGACTCAGTAAGAATAATCACCCACCAGTCAAACTTAGTTAAGAGGAAACTAGAAGAGTGGATCGAAATAGCAAGAAGAAGAAGTACCACATTTAATGATAATTGCGGTTGGACTCTTCCAACTGAGTGGCAGCAACTACTCCAGTGGCGTAGTCCTAATGACGAAATAGGCTTTAGTTCGAAAATTTGACCACCAACTTTTTTGAATAATAACCTCTATAAGACCTGTAAAAAAATTAATTCCCCAGTTAATATTCATGATTAGGATACCAAAAAAAAAAAAAAAAAGGCACAAAATCATTCTAATTATTACTGACAAGTCAAACAGCTGTAATATTTATCTTGAACCACCACCTCAACCTCAAAACCTGTCACAGAATTAACATATTTAATCCTGTATTATGCACATAGGTCATATCATATATTCTGTCCCATGTTTTACATACATCATATTTCCCTCCTTCTGAATATTATTTTACCCATAACCCATTTATATCTATTCACATTTCCAAGTCGGAATTTAACACATAATTCATAACTCTCAATACATAGCAAATGATCATAAAGCAATTAAATTCAGTTTTGTTTTCTGCTTCATGTCTGCCAATTTTTAAGGTCAACAGCAGTTTCACTACAAGACCCAAAAAACATGAATTTCTCTAGCATTTAATGCTATACTTTGGTTATTGCTCTACAACATTAACATTTCACTATATCATCATTGTCAACCATTATCAATCCACTGCTGGACGAAGGTCACCCCAAGTTTCCTCCACAACGGTCTGTCTTGTGCCAGTCTCCTCCATGTCACCCCTGCATACTTTCGAATTTCATCCACCCATCTCCCATGTGGTCTTCTTCTGGGTCTTTTCCTGTCCCGTGGAATCCAATCTAAAATTTCGGCTGTCCATCGATGATCTGTCCTTCTGGCAGTATGTCCAGCCCATTGCCATTTCAGGGATTTAACTCTGATCATGATGTCTCCCACTCTTGTCATTTTTCGGATCCACGAGTTCCTCTTCTTATCTCTCCTGGTTACACCAAGCATGCACCTCTCCATGCTGCTTTGAGTTGTCTGCAGCCTTTGTATGTCTCTTTTAGTTAAGGTCCACGTCTCTGCACCATACGTAAGCACTGGAAGGATGCATTGATCAAACACTTTTCTTTTAAGACATAATGGCATATTGCTCTTGAAAATTATGCTGTTTCTTCCAAAAGCTCTCCAGGCAAGTTTTGTACGCCGATTAATTTCTTCATCAATGTGACATATATATATATATATATATATATATATATACCCAAACATGCAAAAGCAGCAGAGAAGAATTCTCAGAAACAATACTTACAATAAGCAGAAATAACTATAGCAGGAGCCAAAATATGAAAAAAAAAGTTAAAATAAGAAACAACAAAGCAAACGAGCAGGGAGAAAAATATGGAGTGCAGAAAGCTTTGAAAATGCTGAGTTTTGGCTTTATCAAGGACCAGCAAAACTCAGCATTTACTCACTTCCACAAAGATGTAGTTGAACATGGGTTTCTGCAATGTCATAAATGCAAAAGGTATATTTGCATTTATGACATAGTCCCCAAAAAACACCAAAAAAAAAAAAAACATAACCGCCCACATAGGCTCAGAAACTTAAATATTAAGCAAAATTTTGAATTTCACATCACATCCATGACATATGCGGGCGGTCGTAGTGAGCGATGGGTTTGCCTCCTCGGGGCGCTCCGTGGTAACAATGACACACACAACAGCAACTAGGGCCTCTGTGAATCTTGGAGAGGTGCAAGCTAGTTCTGTTTGACATTGGCGAAAAGACCCCAACTCACTGGGTTTTGTTCCAGAATCCTTAGGTTGAATGACCAACTGGAACCATCAGCTGTGGGCTAATCCCCCACACTGTTGTACTTACCTGATTAAAAAGACAAAAAGAAATATTAAGAATGATTCAAGTGTGGGATATGGTCGACCTACCACACTTGAGAAAGACGGTCCACCACGGAATCGACCTGGACTTTCTAAACGGCATATGAGAAAGCGATCTCGGCTGAGTGAATGTAAGATTGGTGTATGGAATACTAGAGGTATAAATGGCAAGATGAGTGAGGTGATTGAGGAGATGAATAAGTATAGACTGGATGTGCTGTGTGTAAGTGAAACCAAAAGAAGGAAATTGAGGTAGAAAAAGTGAATGGCACAGTGAGTGTGTGGTCTGGAGTATTGGATAATATGAGAGGACAGGCTGGTGTAGGTGTGATTTTAAGTGAAAAGATGAAGAACAACTTGATTCACTATAGTTGCATAAGTGAGAGAATTCTCTGGATTCGTTTGAAAGTGAAACTTCAGAGAATTGTAATTGTTGTAGTGTATGCTCCTTGTGACTCGGAACCTTCTGATAAGAAAGAAGATTTCTGGAATGAGCTAAAAGCTGTTTTGAGCCAGTTTGGTGCTAAAGAAAAAGTTATAATAGCAGGGGATTTCAATGCTAGAGTAGGTGTGCAGAATGCAATTTCTGACAATGTTCTGGGTAAGTTTAATGATCCTTGTGTGAATGATAATGGTGAAAGATTAATTGAACTCTGCATTGAGAATGATTTGTGTGTATCGAATACATTTTTCAACCACAAGTATATACACACATATACTTGGGAAAATTGTACTCTTGGTCAAAAGAGTGTGATAGATTTTGTTGTTTACGATCAGCGTTTGAAACACTTAGTTGTTGACACCCGTGTGATGAGAGGTGCGGATGTTGGTTCTGATCATTACTTGGTAGTGTCACGAGTGAAACTTAATGTTGGTTGGAGAAAAAGGAATAGGAAGAGACCCAGGATAGAAAGAATAAAGGTTGATAGGCTCCTTGAAGATCATCAGCGGTATTCTGACTTACTCAGAGAACGACTGAAGGATCTGAAGTCTGGTGAGAGGGATGTAGAAAAGAAGTGGGAATGTTTTACGAACTGTGTTGTCACTGCTGCTAAAGAGGTCTGTGGCACCACAATAGTGGGTAACAATAGAGGTGATGCTTGGTGGAATAGTGAGATTGATGAGGCAGTAAAGAAAAAGAAGGAAGCTTATTTGGGGATGTTGCAAGGTAAAGTCTCTGTGGATGAAAATCGCTGTAAGAAGCGTGAAGCTGCTAAGCTGGTTCGCCACAGTAAGGCAAAAGATAGCAAGGAAAAAGTGGAAAGGCATGAACTGGCTTTTTGGAAAGATAGAAAGTCCTTCTGGAAGTACATGAGACTCAGGAAAAATAGGGGAAACAAAGTTGTAAGTTGTGTGAAGAATGAGATTGGGGAAATGATATGGGAGCCCAATGAGTTAAGTGACAGATGGGGTGAATACTTCTGTGAGTTATTAGATCAGGAGAGCAAAAATGATTCTGAGACAGATGCAGATGATGTCACAATGAGGGATGAAAGCACAGGAGGGATCTCAAGAGAAGAACTGTGTAAAGCTCTAAAATCTCTTCAGAATGGTAAGGCTCCAGGAGTTGATGGCATAACTGCAGAGATGTTGAAGTATGGTGGTGACTCTATAATTGACTGGTTAACTGAAATTTGCCAGTTGTGCTGGGAGTTAGGAATGGTCCCTCGGGATTGGAAGGATGCTATCATTGTTCCCTTGTATAAGGGAACAGGTGATCAGACTGAATGCAAGAACTATCGTGGTATTAGCCTACTGAGTGCGCCAGGAAGAGTGTTTGGTAAGGTTGTTATTGAAAAAGTATGGGGTCTTACATCAGAGAAAGTGTGGGATGTTCAGAGTGGTTTTATGCCTGGTAAAGGCTGCACTAACCAGATTTTTGCATTATGCATGATGATTGAAAGTATCTGGCTGTTGGGAAGAAAGTTTTTACTGCCTTCATAGATTTAGAGAAAGCTTACGACCGAGTGAATAGGACACTTTTGTGGAAGGTATTGAATGAATATGGTGTTACTGGGAATCTACTTAATAGTGTATAAGCCATGTATGCTGGTAGTAAAGCTTGTGTGCGAGCGAATGGTGTTTTTTCAAAATGGTTTTCCATTGGTGCAGGAGTTAGACAAGGTTGTGTAATGTCACCATGGCTGTTTAATATATTTATGGACGCATGCATGCGTGAGGCCAAAATAGATAATAGTGGTTTATGTCTTGGTGATATCCGTGTGTGCAGATTGCTGTATGCTGATGACACTGTCCTGTTGGCAGAGAGCAAAAGTGAGTTGCAGAGTATGTTGACTTGGATGCACGAAGTTTGCATGAAATTCAAACTGAGTATAAATAAGGGAAAAACCAAAGTTATGGTGTTTGAGAGAGGATTGGGTAGCACTGAATGTAATGTAAGTATAAATGGCACTGTAATTGACCAGGTGAGTGAGTTTGTGTATTTAGGAAGCATGTTTGACAGAGAGAACAAGTTGGATGGTGAAATCAGTAGGCGAGTGAATTCTTCTTTGAAAGTCATAGCTGCTCTGGGAGGTTTTCACAGAAGTGATGGGTTCTCTAGAGAGTCCCGCATGGCTGTGTATGAAACAGTAATTGTTCCTACTCTGATGTACGGCAGTGATACCTGGGTACTGCAGAAGAAACATAGGAGTCGTTTGTGTGCTGGAGAAATGTGTTACTTACGTGGGGTTTGTGGCAAGACACGATCTGATTGTGTGAGGAATGAAGATGTATTGCAGTTGTGTGATGTAAAGCAAAATGCTGTTAGCAAGGTGGAGACCAATATGCTTCGGTGGTTTGGCCATGTTGAAAGAATGAGTGATGAAATGCTTACTAAGAAAATCTTTTCAGCCCAAGTGGCAGGAAGGAAAGGCAGAGGAAGGCCAAGGAAGACATGGGTGGATCAGATTCAGGAGTGTCTGCATGAGAAAAAGATTATGAGTATGAAGTATAAAAGATCTTGTGTACGGCGTGTAATGGATATCAGTGAAGCGCGAGTTGTATGTCAAGATCACTGCAAATGGCAAAGTTTGATACGACAACAATAAGTAAAAATATCTGGAAGTTTGTATTTCTTTTTGGAGTTAACCTCTGAATCTCAGAGAACAGCTTAGTGATATGTATGTGATATGTATCCATGACATATCTGACCCAACCTAAAACGTACTTCTATAAAAATATTTTTTGTTCTTATGCAGCTTTTTCCCATGCTTTGTTTTTCGTTTCATTGGTCTAAATTCTACGCCTTTTTTGCACTATTTTTGGGCTCTGTATTGAAGTTTTTCTGTTTTTGTGGACGATGAGGAGTTTTGGGTTGGGCCAGATATGTCATGGATGTAATGCTAAATTCAAAATTTTGCTTAACATTTAAGTTTCCAAGCCTATGTGGGCGGTTATGTTTTTTGGTGGTTTTTGGGGACTTGTACCTTTCGCATTTATGACATAGCAGAAACCCATGTTCAACTAGGTCTTTGTAGAAGTGAGTAAATGCTGAGCTTTGCTGGTTCTTGATAAAGCCAAAGCTTAGAATTTTCAAAGCTTTGTGCACTCCCTTTTTTCTCCCTGCTCGTTTGCTTTGTTGTTTTTTATTTTAATTTTTTTTTTTTTCATATTTTGGCTCCTGCTCTGATTATTTCTGCTTATTGTAAGTACATATACACTGAAAAGCAATTGAATTAGAGACAGCTGGCGTTATGCAAATGTGGCGCTGTGGGCGGCCCTGTAAACGGAAACGACATGACGTATACAGCGATCCGACAATATAAGGAGTGTTGCGACGGGAATCAGTAAGAGTCGGACGCAGTATGGGTAAGACGAAGGATCTAAGCGCATTTGATCGTGGGCAAATTGTCAGGGCCCGACGAATGGGTCACTCCATCTCAGAAGTCCTGCAGGCACTGGGATTTTCATGAGCCAGTGTGTCACGGGTGCACCGTGAGTACATCGAATCCGGTAAAACCATCCCTGCAAGGGCCAACTGCCATGGACAACAGCGTGTGGATGAGCGAGGTCATCGTCAGCTAGCACGCATTGTAACAGTGGATAGACGGGCCACAGTGCAAGAAATCACTCGGCAATTTAACGCTGGTGCACAAAAACGTGTAAGCAGCTACACCATCCAGAACCATCTCCTCGCTATGGGGTACAGAAGCCATCGTCCCACGAGGGTACCGCTGCTGACCGCACATCACAGGGTGCAAAGATTAGCATGGGCGCGGGAACATCGCCACTGGACCCTAGACATGTGGGAAAATGTTGCCTGGACTGATGAGTCGAGATTCACGTTGGTACATGCGGATGGCAGGATACGAGTACGGGGCAAACCACATGAAGCGATGGATCCTTCTTGCCAGCAGGGTACTCTTCAAACTGGTGGGGGTGGCATTCTCGTCTGGGGACTGTTTACGTGGACTGAAATGGGACCCCTGGTACATGTGACATCGTCCCTCACAGGTCAACGCTACCAGGATATCCTGGACGACCATTTGCTCCTGTTTGTGCGTCTTCAACATTTTACCGGGGACCTCATCCTGCAACAGGACAATGCACTGTGCCATCGCCCCCGAATTGTATCCGAATGGTTGGATGAACACTCTATCGACGTGACCTCGCTTCCTTGGCCAGCTAGGTCACCTGACCTCAATCCCATCGAGCACATCTTGAATGCCATCGAGAGAGATGTTCGAGGATCTGACCCCTCCATCAAATCTTCGTGAACTGTGGGAGCTTGTACAGAGGTCGTGGATCCATATGGCTTCCCAACACTTCTGGTGTCTTGTCGAGTCCATGCCGAGACGAATCGTCGCCGTCATCAGGGCGAAAGGTGGTGCTACATGTTACTAAACAGGTATCTCTAATTCAATTTCTCTTCAGTGTATATACTGCATATAGATAGATATTCATTTCATCAACAAACTATTTTTTTCTCAATTCTAATTTCATTTTTCTGTTTCTGGTTGCAGTACAGAGATGCACTTTTGTACAATGAATGTGGGTGAAAAACAAAACTAAAAAACTTTGAGATGATAAGAAAACAGCTTTGAGAAAAAATATATAAAAGTGGAATTGTCCTAGTCTGTGAAAGAATATTAGGTATGAATCTGAAAACTATCATATGAAAAATATAATAACATTACTACGATACTCTGCACATAGTTTTTGACTCTTTAATACAAAATTTAATATGTTATAATTTTCGGTAAGATATAGCATTTCTTTTTGCAGAAATATATAAACCATATGGGTCCTTACTTGAGATATCTTCCATATATCCCATGTTTTTTTAATGTTCCATACATATTTTCTCCTTTCAATTTGCATGTCAATTTCTTCATGAAAAACCAGGGTTAACCTTTCATACTAAACTTAATTAAAAACTCAAAAAAAAAAAAAAAACATTAAAAATTATTTGTACATTTGTATTTGCTATGATTATTTATTAAAAACCTGGGTTTCTTTCAATCTTCAAAAACATTAAAAAGGAAAGGTTCTTTATCCATTACATTTTTACACTTGTGTAATCCTATAGTAGTAAACCATATGGTTCATCTGCACTGTATTGAGCTTCTTATTATATTGAGTAGTTATTTTCTTTTCCTGAATTATAATATGCCACTTTCAAAAAAACTAGCACCAAAGATGTGAAAAATGAAAGAACTGACATACACTGCTGGACAATTGCTAAAGACGGATCATAAACGGCTATATAGCGCATAAAAAAGTAAGTGTGGTTGGATGCCAAGTGAAATAAAATAATGTCAGAATGCCAGGACATTACAAGAAAGACAATTTATTGTGCTCTGAAATCCAGAAGGCTTTGGAACGTGTTCAAGGGACAAACAGGCCATTTTGTGCAGAATACGTAAATGTGAAAAAAATGCAATTAGGGTCCGCAGGTGTTTCGGCGTAAGATGTCAATACGGGATATGGCCACCATGGAGGGCGATGCAAGATTCCACACGTCGTGTCATACTTTGCACAACATTATCAAGCAGCTGTTGGGGTAATTTATCCCATTCCTCTGTCAGTGCACAGATGAGGGTGTCCTTGTTTATTGGAGGGCATTGGCGACCAGCAAGACTCCTCCCCAAAGCATCCCACACATTTTCAATGGGATTCAGATCTGGAGAACGTGCTGGCCATATGAGGCGTTGAATATCCTCGCTCTCAAGACACTCCTGGACAGCGACTGTTCGATGACATGTTGTGTTGTCGTCCATGAAAATGAATCTATCACCAACAGCACCACGAAACATGTGAACATGAGGTAGCAGAACATCATTAATGTATCGTTGGACAGTCATATCCCAGTTGGAAGCACATAGAGGGACGTACGGCCATTGATCATGATGCCAGCCCATACCATGACACTACATGTCGGATATCGGTCCCTTTCCTGTATGTTTGCTGGACAATATGCAGTACCACTATCAGGCCAGATCAGTTGTCGTCGACAATCATACGATAGACTGTATCTACTCTCATCTGAGAAGAGGACAGCAGACCAGTCGTTATCAGTCCAATTGCGATGTTGATGGCACCATTGCAAACGGGCGGTACGGTGACGTCTGGACAATGGGATGCACACAACAGGATGGTGGGCGTATAGTCCTACTTCATGCAAACGTCTGGCGACAGTTTTTCGGGAGATCTGCTTGTCAGTAGCAGCCATAAACTGATTTTCTACCTCACTAGCTGTGCTGTGCCGGTGTCTTTTTGTTGATAGCACTATGTACCGATCTTCTGCAGGTGTCGTACTGCGAACACGACCTCTCCCGTGACGTTTGCTACACTCTCCATTTGTTTGAAATGATTTCCAAAGCCTTGAAACAACACTGTGGCTGACGTCGAACTCCCTGGCAACATCTGTTATTTTTCGCCCTTCTTCAATCTTGCCAATAATACGGCCACGCGTAAAATCATCTAGGTGATGTCTGGAAGACATACTGAAAATTGCAAGTTTGTCCATTGATTCTTTCCCTTTCAACTTTGCGTTTGAACAACAACGGTCAATATGCGTCAAATCCTTTATATCTCTTATCAGCACTATGACGTCACGAACAAGTTCGGCAATCCAAAATTTGCATATGCACAACATGTCTTACTGTATCTCGCACTTATGCTAATTTCCACATTTTCCTGCTTTCCATTTTATGGTTGCTATCGTTGCTATTGTCATCCGTCCTTAGCAATTGTCTGGCAGTGTATTTCGGGCCTCCACAAAACCTTCTTCGGAATTTACCTCATTCTTGTTCCCTCATATGAACTCTCTTCTGAGTAGCGTATCTAACACAATGTGTGTCCCCAGCAAGATTTACTTCAGCACCTTAAGCACAGTAATTTTTCTAAGATTTTGAACATGAGGGAGAATGTGTTTTTCGAGCTGTGTGTGTGTTTTGTTTGTGGTGGTGGTGGTGGGGAGGATCAGGGGAGTGTCTGTGGAAAAGTAAGTGGGGTACCTAGTGCTCTGTAGTTTTAACTTTTTAAGTAATTTTTGGAACAGAAGTGCATAATGCAAGGTTATCAATCAGCCAATTAGGATTAATCTGGTGTGTGGACCAATGCATGAACATGAATATACATTTTTATCCCAAGAAACAAATTCAGTAAAATATATTTAAATGGTGAAGGTTAATAACTCTAAGACTTCATATACACCCATTTTACTTTCACTCATTTCTGAAGTGCTTTGTTTTCATAAAATGTCTGCTTTTAAACTTCCAAATGTTGATGTGCTAAACAAATCCTTCTTTTCATTAGAAACAGCACTTAAGCCTTAATTAATTCGGCAGCAAAAAAAACTGGTCGAGCTTTCGAAGTTTCTTTGTGCACTCTCCTTGTTCCTTTGGCCAACACTGTGCTCCATGTGGATGCTTTTTATTTTATGCTTTAGTCAAATCACCCTCTTATACACTGCAGATCTGCAGCTACTGTGAATAATAAATGTTGGCGCCTGTCATGTACGTAATCCTAGGTGATTGACTGCCCACATCCTTCATGAGGAATCCCCATGTAGCCTTGCACTTTTCCCCAAGAGTTCAGAGATTGCGATTGGACAGCAATTGTATTATTTACAACCCATTGCAGAGCGATCATATTACAACCCGGAGCCAACAAGCTGAATAGCTTCAACCTGTAGGCCACCCAGTGTTTTAAAAGTGAAACTTGATATTTATTTAGGCAAAGCTAGATGTACCTTAAAAGGAAATATGAACCTTTGGGTTAATTATTTGTTTGTTTTTGTGCATGTTTGAATTGTTTCATAAAACTACGTATATCCGGCAGCTGCAGTTCATCCTTTCGTTACCCACACACACACACACACACACACACACACACACACACACACACACACGCACACAGCTGCAGGGGTTGCAGGGATGGTAGTTACACCATTGCCTCTTCTCTAACATCTGTCACTCTCTGGACTTTGTGATTTGGAGTTTTAGACCTACAACTAATTAGAAAAATAATCATATTGAATTTAAAGTACACAAACCCTCATGAGTTGTAATAATCATACCAGCCTCTTCAGCTCATCCATGGAATTACAATAATAAAAAATAAAACAGTCTCAGAAAATTGGATATAAAAGAGTCTTCACATACACTGACGTGCAAAAATTAAGGACGAGACTGTTTTTCGAATGTAACGTCGTACAGAAGTGCTCCACATCGACTCAAATCATACCATAAGTTCCCCAAGATGTAAGAATATGGGACAAGTGAGCAAAACCATACAAACAAGGAATCCAAAGGACACAAAGGCACTTTATTGAAAAGGAAGCTTCGAGCACAACTGGACAGAAGACAGAAACAACCACGTGACAGGCGGCTGCCAAGGAAAAATCCAGTCTTTAGTAGGGGATATGATCACCCCTGACTGCGTTGCAGGATTTACAACCTTTTGTCCATGCTGAGGACAAGGTTGTCAAGGAGATGTTGAGGCATCATGGCCCATTCCTCTTGTAGCGCCAATCGCAGCTGCGGAATCGTTGCTGGCAGCTGGTGATGTGCTGCCAAGCGTCTCCCGAGAAGGTCCCACATTTGTTCGATTGGATTTAGGTCCTGGAACCTTGCGGGTCAATCCATGCGTTGAATAACTTCACTCTCCAACAGCTCTGCGACAGCCACTGTACGATGAGGTGTAAAGTTGTCGTCCATGAAGAGGAACTCAGGACCGACCCACAGCACCTCTAAACAGACGTACGTGAGGCAGAAGAACCTCGGTACAATAGGGGACACCAGTGACTGAACCTGCTTGGAAGATGTGGAGGTCAGTACGGCTACCAAGCATGATACCGCCCCAAACGAGAACTCTGCCACCTCCAAACCGGTCCCTTTCGATGATGTTGGAGGTGTGATTGCGTGTTCCCAGCTTTCTCCAGATGTGTAGACATCCAGAATCGCTCGTCAAACTAAATCAGCTCTCATTCGTTAAGAGAACTCGACCCCATTGCTGATGTGTCCAGTTCTTGTGTTCCTGGCACCACAGAAACCACTGTCACCGATGAGCAGGCGTTAATGGCACACACTGTACTGGTCGTTGTGCACTGGTCCTCCTGGCCACGGTAAAACGCGATAACGGACGTCCAGTTGTCTGTTGCATGTGCTTTACGATTTTTCCCGCTGTCTGCCGTCTGTCTCTTCTCACCTGTAGGACAATATACCGGTTGTCCGCCACCGTGGTTGCTCGTAGACGACCACTGCTAAACTCTCGGACAGCTGTTCCTGTCATTTGAAATGCTCTCCTATCTTGTGAAGTGATGCTGTGAGCGATCCTGAACTCCTCGGCCACACTAGTCACACTTCGACCTTCTTCCAACTTCCCAATGACGCGACCTCGGGTAAAATCATCCAGATGTCGTCTACTGAATTGCCTGTTGGCCATATCACACGGTGGCAGCAACTCGACGTCGTTCAAAATGATATACACCGTGCAATAGCTTTCACCGAATTGCTGAGCGTACACCGCCCGTGTTCTTTATACCCTTCCGACCCCCCCCATGTCATATGTGCGCATGCCCTACCGTATCGGACCCTAGTCTATCTCCTGAGTGGTCTTTCGGTCCGTTCTGCCTGCTCATTCTGCTATTATGCTAATTTCTCCTCTTCGTCCTTAATTTTTGCACACCAGTGTATATACATTTGTCTTACATGAAAAGTAATGAACTAAGATAGATAAACAACAGTAGCTAAAAAAATGGACACAAAACATAACAAAAACTTATATACATGAAATAAAAATTAAAAACAAAAAAAAACATGTACAGAAAACTTTCCGTATATTAGAGAGGTAACTGAAAAACTAACTAAAATTTATAACAGATTTAATTGAGGTTTTGGCCAAGCAGTTTCAACTCAAAGGGGACATAATTAACAAAAGAAATAAAACAAAAGTATTTTAGAAAAACCTGGTGTTTATGAAATTTCAATAAAAGTACAGTCACCTAAAGTTTCATATACTGGGCGTACTAAAAATCAGTTGAAGAAAAGATTAATCCAACATATAAAAAATTGGCAAAAAAAAGGGGGAGGGGTGCTATGATTTAATACTGTACAAAAGATAAAATAGCACCAAAAACACTGAAGAAATAAAATTGATTCAACTCATAAGTCAGAAAACGAATTAAAAATATCTGATACAATAGCCATAGAAAAGAATAAAACCAATTTATGTAATGTTCAAAACTAAACAAATATTATTACAAACAATATATGCACTGACACTTCTGATTAACAGGTAGCAGCACAAGCCCTCTGCAATAGACATGACATTTGAATAAATCATGCACAGAAGTTTTTCATGGCTACACCCTAAGGAAAAGGTTGAAACTCTAATACACAAAGTCCAGAGTGACAGACATTAGAGAAGAGAGTCTGTTTGAGTGAATGAGGATGAGGTGAATTTTGAAGAAAGTTTGAGGAACCCCAAAACATGTCAAAATTCTTCAATTTTTCATGTCTTCAATGCAAGTTTTTCTGAAAGTGGTGTATCATATGTTGGGGGAGGGGGACTACTCAGTGCAACAATATGTTTAATACAGTGAAGAACTTCCCAAACTTCCCAAAGTTTTCAATTACAGGATTATGCAACCATAAAATCTTGTGACAGAAGAAAAAATTTCAGAGCATAAAATATATGTGAAGCATAAACAGAATGAGTGATATATGGAAAAATCTTAGTTAAGGACCTTTTGGGTTTATACATTTTTATAAAAAGAAATCATAAACCTTGCCTAACATAATAGCAAATTAATAACAATAATTATTAATTTAAAAAACATGAATGCAATGTTAATATGTAAAAAACAAAATTAAAAAGCTTAAAGGCAATATAACAAAAGAGTACATGGGGTATAAGTACTTCATTCTCTGATTAATAATAAATCAGAATGCTCACATGTCATCTAGAGAATTTTTTTATTTATTTATAATTTTTGAATTACCTTCAGAATTGCATCGGAAGCAACATGTACTGGCTGATTTGTTGGTTGTTTGTGCCATTCGTGTTAATGTGGTCACTAATACCAGACTGCAAAAACGTTTTTATATCACAAATGCTAAGTTCAGATGCATGGTAGCAAACATGTGAGAAAACACGATAACACACAACTTGAGCTATTGTTATACCATCTCCTTCCCCCAACAGACACACACCTCAATCAACCAACAAATCAGCCAGTACATATACACACTATATTTGTTTGTGCCATTCGTGTTAATAAAATAGCTGGCAATAATATATTGTTTTGTGAACATGAGTGTGGATATCTATGGGAGATTGCATGAAGTATATGGCTATGTCTGTATGGCTTTTGTAACTTTCAGAAAGTCAGTGAAATGCTTCAAAGACAAACAAGGTCAAAACCATCAACCACACTGTGGCTACCACAGCTCTAAGCAACAGAGGTTAATGATGTCATAACAGCAATCTGAAGAGTAATGAGCAAGGAAATCATAGCACAACTTAGAATTAAACACCACATTGTACAGCCACTTGATGACTTTGGCACGGAAAGTATGTGCTCAATAGATATTGACTGGCTAGCAAATGAACTCAAAAAGACAAACACAGATACATTGCCATGGATCCCATTATGATGATGGGAGGAATAACTTCCTGTTGGGAATCAAACTGAAAGAAGAATTTTGGTTTGGCCAACTCAGAAAATAAACGTCATAAATGTAATTGGGAAATTAATCCCTCTGAAGAAATAATTCTTCACAAATACATAGAGAGCAATACAAATGAGACTGTTGGCACAAATGTGCTGTATTTTCACTGTTTCCATGTAGTAACTTCTTCAGAAAACTTGAAAATTACATTTCCTTGGAGCAGGAATCAAACCCACAACTCTCAATTTCTATTTGAGCATGCTATCTGCTACACCACCCACGGCAAGGAAGCTCCAAGTAACTGATGCTACGCAGATGTGACTTAAAAATCTGAGAGCCATTCAGATTTTGTGCTAGTCAAACCTATCCCATGCTTCCTCTTAGCATCATCGCAACCTTTTCTTAGTTGCTTGGAACTTTCCTCTCACAAAACACTATGAGCCTTATGTTATCTTCAAGGTCTGGTTGCTACCATTACCTAGGCAGATGCCAAGTAAAGAATACAGGGCCTACCCAAACCACATAATTTTTTAACGAATTATTTTGGAACCACACATGTGAAGCACATCACTATGTGAACCCTTTACACAGCAATCCATTTGAAGCTAAACTCTATAAGCAAAAACATCTACCCGATGATAGCATCTGAAAGAAATGTATTAAATGCCAAAATGATTTGAATTCCCTAATGACTAAAGATGGTTGCTTGACCAGTGAAGACTTAGAATTGGAAAAAATTCTAAGGCAGTACATTGAAGTTTTGTAAATGCCAATAATAATAACAACAATTGTAATTTTATTGATTAATTCAATATTGGAATCTAAATAATTTTCTTCATTTTGATTAGAACTTCGATTTGCCCAATAAATCATCTGCACTCCAGTCTGTGCACATAATGTACATAAATGGCACCTATATCATCTTTCTTTAAAATCAATGGAGCATGTTTTCTATAATAATAATTGCTAATGATCATCCATGTTTAGCAATAATATTTCAGTGGAATGACAATTCATGACGAGAAACACTATTTTTTTGTTTTCAATTAAATGATATGTCATGATAAATGCTGCATGATGCATCCTGTGTGTGCGTGTGTATGATTGAATTTTCTGCATACTTGATAAGCACACTATTCACTGAAAAATACCTTGATTCTTCCAACAATATTAATTTCTCTCACATAAAGGCTATGCCAATAATATAAATAATAAAGAACTAATCCATTTAATTGGCGTATATTACAGAGACATATGTTAAATTAGCAAGCTTTCACCATCCCGAATAAGCCATGGATAAGCCATTGAGGATATAATTTTAACCCTGAAAATGCCATCCAGGCTGGTGAAAGCTTGCTAATTTAGCATATATCTATGTAATGTATGCCAATTAAACGGATTAATTCTTTATTATTTATATTAATTTCTCTGTCTACCACAAGCGGGCGGTCTTAGTGAGAGATGGGTTTGCCTCCTCGGGGCGCTCCGTGGTAACAATGGCACACACAACAGCAACTAGGGCTTCTGTGAATCTTGGAGAGGTGCCAGCTAGTTCTGTGTGACATTGGCAAAAAGACTCCAACTCACTGGGTTTTGTTCCAGAATCCTTAGGTTGAATGACCAACTGGAACCCTCAGCTGTGGGCTAATCCCCCACATTGATGTACTTACCTGATTAAAAAGACAAAAAGAAATGCAAAAATGGACTCAAGTGTGGGATATGGTGGACCTACCACACTTGAGAAGGACGGTCCACCACGGAATCGACCAGGAACTGGAAGAAGGAAAATCAGAAAGACATCTCGGCTGAGAGAGTGTAAGACTGATGTATGGAATATTAGAGGTATAAATGGCAAGATGAATGAAGAGATGAATAAGTATAGATTGGATGTGCTGTGTGTAAGTGAAACCAAAAAGAAGGAAATTGGTATAGAAGAAGTGAATGGAATCGTGAGTGTGTAGTCTGGATTATTGGATAATGTGAGAGGACAGGCTGGTGTAGGTGTGATTTTAAGTGAAAAGATGAAAAACAACTTGATTCACTATAGTTGCATAAATGAGAGAATTCTTTGAATTCGTTTGAAAGTGAAACTTCTGAGAACAGTAATTGTTGTAGTGTATGCTCCCTGTGACTCGGAACCTTCTGATAGGAAGGAAAATTTCTGGAATGAGCTAAAAGCTGTTTTGAGCCAGTTTGGTGCTAAAGAAAAAGTTATAATAGCAGGGGATTTCAATGCTAGAGTAGGTGTGCAGAATGCAATTTCTGACAATGTTCTGGGTAAGTTTAATGATCCTTGTGTGAATGATAATGGTGAAAGATTAACTGAACTCTGCATTGAGAATGGTTTGTATGTAACTAATACATTTTTTAATCACAAGTATATCCACACATATACTTAGGAAAATCATACATTTGGTCAAAAGAGTGTGACAGATTTTGTTGTCTACGATCAGTGTCTGAAACACTTAGTTGTTGACATTTGTGTGATAAGAGGTGCGGATGTTGGCTCTGATCATTACTTGGTAGTGTCACGAGTGAAACTGAATGTTGGTAGGAGGAAAAGAAATAGGAAGAGGCCCAGGAGGGAAAGAATAAAGGTTGAAAGGCTCCCTGAAAATCATCAGCATTATTCTGATGTACTCCGAGAATTACTGAAGGAACCGAAGTCTTGTGAGAGGGATGTAGAAAAGAAGTAATGTTTTAAGAACTGTGTTGTCACTGCTGTAGAAGAGGTCTGTGGCACCACAACAGTGGGTAACAATAGAGGTGATGCTGGGTGGAATAGTGAGATTGAAGAGACAGTAAAGAGAAAGAAGGAAGCCTATTAGGGGATGTTGCAAGGTAGAGTTTCTGTGGATGAATATCACTGTAAGAAGCGTGAAGCCACTCAGCTGGTTCGCCAGAGTAAGGCAAAAGATAGGAAGGAGAAGGTGGAAAGGCATGAATTGGCTTTTTGGAAAGATAAGAAGTCTTTCTGGAAGTACATGAGACTCAGGAAAAATAGAGGAAACAAAGTGTTAGGTTGTGTGAAGAATAGAACTGGGGAAATGATATGGGAACCCAATGAGTTATGTGAAAGATGGGGTGAATACTTCTATGAGTTATTAGATCAGGAAAGCAAAGATGATTCTGAGACAGATACAGATGATGGCACAGTGAAGGATGAAAACACAGGAGGGATCTGAAGAGAAGAAGTGTGTAAAGCTCTAAAATCTCTTCAGAATGGTAAGGCTCTGGGAGTTGATGGCATAACTGCAAAGATGTTGAAATATGGTAGTGACTCTGTAATTGATTGGTTAACTGAAATTTGCCAGTTGTGCTGGGAGTTAGGAATGGTCCCTCAGGACTGGAAGGATGCTATCACTGTTCCCTTGTATAAGGGAAAAGGTGATCAGACCGACTGCAAGAACTATCATGGTATTAGCCTATTAAGTGTGCCAGGGAAAGTGTTTGGCAAGGTTGTTATTGAAAAAGTATGGGGTCTTACATCAGAGAAAGTGTGGGATATTCAGAGTGGTTTTATGCCTGGTAATGGCTGCACTAACCAAATTTTTTGCCTTACGCATGATGATTGAAATGTATCTGCCTGTTGGTAAGAAAGTTTTTGCTGCCTTCATAGATTTAGAGAAAGCTTACGACCAAGTAAATAGGACACTTTTGTGGAAGGTATTGAGTGAATGTGGTGTTACTGGGAATCTACTTAATAGTGTAAAAGCCATGTATACTGGCAGTAGAGCCTGTGTAGGAGTGAATGGTGTTTTATCAAGATGGTTTTCTATTGGTGCAGGAGTCAGGCAAGGTTGTGTAATGTCACCATGGCTGTTTAATATATTTATGAATGTGTGCATGCATAAAAAGAAAAAAATGTTATGGATGGGACACACATTGCGCCATGGAGGCCCGATTCTGAAAGTTTTGGAAGGTAAAATTCAAGGCAAGAGAGGAAGAGGATGACCAAGAAATGGTTTTGTGGCACAACTACTCCAAGACACTAATACTACGACATACTATGACTTGAAGAAAATGGCGGAGAATAGATAGGAATGGAGAGACAGAGTACATCTACTGAACAACCACTCCTTGGACTGAGTAACCAAGAAGAAGAGAAGCATGCATGATGCCAAAATAGATAAAACTCGTTTATGTCTTGGTGATATCCGTGTATGCAGATTACTGTATGATGATGACACTGTCCTGTTGGCAGAGAGCAAAAGTGAGTTGCAGAGTATTTTGTCCAAGATGTACGAAGTTTGCATGAAATTCAAACTGAGTATAAATAAGGGAAAAACCAAAGTTATGGTTTTTGAGAGAGGAACTGGTATCACTGAATGTAATGCAAATGTAAATGGCACAGTGATTGACCAGGTGAGTGAGTTTGTGTATTTAGGAAGCATGTTTGACAGAGAGAACAAATTGGATGGTGAAATTAGTAGGCAAGTGAATTCTCCGTTGAAAATCATGGCCGCTCTGGGAGGTTTTCACAGGAATGATGGGTTCTCAAGAGAGTCCCGCGTGGCTGTGTATGAGAGTGCAATGGTTCCTAATCTGATGTATGGCAGTGAAACCTGGATACTGCATAAGAAACATAGGAGTCGTTTGTGTGCTGGAGAAATGCGTTACTTACGGGGGTTTGTGGCAAGACACGTTCTGATTGTGTGAGGTATGAAGATGTGTTGCAAGTTGGGTGATGTGAAACAAATTGTTAGCAAAGTGGAAACAAATATGCTTTGGTGGTTTGGCCATGTTGAAAGAATGAGTGATGAGATGCTTACTAAGAAAATCTTTTTAGCCCAAGTGGCAGGAAGGAAAGACAGAGGAAGGCCAAGGAAGTCATGGAAGGAGCAGATTCAGGAGTGTCTGCAGGAAAAACAAATTATGAGTATGAAGTATAGAAGATCTTGTGTACGGCATGTAATGGATGTAAGTGAAGCCTGAGTTGTATGTCAAGATCGCTGTAAATGGAGAAGTTTGATACAGCAACAGTAAGTAAAAATTATCTGTTAGTTTGTATTTCTTTTTGGAGCTAACCTTTGAATCTCAGAGAACAGCTTAGTGATATGTATGTATGTATGTATGTATGTATGTATGTATGTCTACCGCAAACTTAAACTCAAATTTTACCCTCAATGTGTTAATGACATGGCACATAAGGTTACATAAAATTCATAAAGTTTTTGTATTTCCATTTGGATACTAGCAGCCCATATTTACCTATATGATTCAGAAGAGGGTTGGTGATAAATCCATATGCGAGTGAAATTACACCCATCAAAGGCAACTACAGATGAATTGAACATAGCCATGACAATATCTGAAATTCCATCACCTGTTATGTCAACTAAAACAGGTGGAGTCATGATACCCTTCTTATCATCTGTGTATATAGCTCTGGCCTGAAAGAAAAATGTTGCAATTATGAATATCATACACTGCAAAAAAGAAAATACAGGATGTCCATAAAGTCTTTCCCACATTACAAAAATTAATAAAAAAATATATGTAAGTTAAAATAAAATGGTTGGCAACATAATACAGCAGCACTCATAATTATTTTTTTTCTGTTCTTTAGGTGAGTGCTACTGCTGAATAAGAGAAGAATTTCATCAATAATGGCTTCCATGCAAGAAAAAACAGTGTGCGTGTTGTGGTTCCATGAGACCTAATCGGAGTTCACTGTCCAATGTCATTTCAGAAAACAGTACAGAAGATCACCACTGGACCAAAAAAGCATAAAAGCTCGGTATGAAATGTTTAAAGCAATGGGTAATGTTGGAAATCTCCCCCGAGTGGGCCAATCACTTGTTACACAAGAGACAGCTGCAGCTGTTCAGTATATATTTCTGTGAAGCCCCAGTTAATCCATTTGTCGTGCTTCACTGGATACTAGGTTTACCCGTGCTATGGTTCACAAAATTTTACACAAACATCTTCATCTGTATGCTTATAAGGTACAAATCATTCAAGCTCTTCAGCCTGATGACCGGGCTCGCCGTGCTGCATTTGCGATGGAAATGTTGCAGCACATAGCTCATGATAGTGATTATCTACACAGTGTCTGTTTCTCAAATGCATGCATAACAAAATGAGCACAAACTTTTTTTACCCAAAATCTTGCACTAAAATTTGACAAATTGTCTCTTTATTAACACCGAGCTCACATTCCAGCATCCTCAAGGTCACACAATGACTGCTTTTTATCCTTCCACAAACTTTCTCAGTGGCCTTTTGTTGTGGTGATCTTTGTTTGTGGGTATTTATGGAAATTTATGCAAATGTTAAAATGAAGGTAAAGATCGAAATTTGGTGAAAATTAAAATTTAGGAGATGGGTGGGTGCATTTGGAAACAAATGGAAAATTCTGTTTAAGACCATGATAAATATAAAAAAAATGCAACACTGAATTTTGAAATCCAAGTTATTATTGCTGGTTTGTGTTGTTCGTGTCTTTGACGAGTTGAAAGAACCTGGAAGTGCAAAAAGGTATTTGTTGTTACATGTGTAGCAATGTGTGAAACTAAAATCCCAACGATAGACAATGTACATGTGTAAATAACTTTTGGAGGTAGTGAAGGTCAACCAAAATGGCTAGGACTAAATGCAATGGTTAAATTAAAAAATATCCCAGGTTACTTACCTGCCCTTAGTCAAGCTAAGGTGGAAATGCATGGGACCCTGGGATGAAATTCAACCAAGACATATAAGTTTTCACTGCACACAGTTTGGGTTTTTGAAAGGCCACTTGGCATGCATTTATTTGAAAAACTTAACCATAAACACATAAAAAAACACCAAAGTGTTTTCAAGATGTTGAAGGGTACCCATGTCAACAATTTGTTTTTGTTTTTCGAACACAAACAGCTTTTCACATTATTTTTCTTGAAATTTCTACTTTTTGTAGCTAGGCCTTATAAAAGCAAACAAAATTAGATGACAACCCTTGTTGTATTTTTATGAATCAGAAAAGGAAGAACACATATTTCTACTAGCGAATCTTAATTTATGACCCTGAATTTCACATCGGCTACTTTTACAGGCAGGAATCTCACTTTAACTCAACTCTAGCTATTACAGTAATATATAGATTTTTGGCACAACACTTCTATTATATAAGAATCACTTTGAGACAGAAAATCATTATTTGCAAAACACTCAAAAGCACTGGACTTAGGAAACATTATTTCCCAGAAAAATACACTGCAGATAAGTTTTAACACTGCAGATAAGTTTTGACAGCCGAAATGCAATTTCTTTCTCTCTCAGTTTGGAAAGTTATAGCTCAATGAGAAAACAATCTAGTTTTGATTTGCCCTTTTGAACAACCCCTTCAAACCAGTTTCCCTAGCCCACATTAATTTTAAAATTATAATAACTGAGCAAAAATTTACAAATAACCAAAAGTTACATTACTAAACAGATCCACACTCCCAGGAAAATTTACCTTAAAATAACACAGCTCTAAACACTAGCATTAACTGATACAAAATCACTTCTAGACACTATACCAAACATACTGCACTTAATATCTTACTCAATTAACACAAAATTTATCATTAACTTGCAATGCAGACGAAAAGAATTAAGATTCACACTATCATCAAGAAATTCACATAACCTTTCCAACACAAGCTTGCCCTGAGTACTCAATATCTTACAATGTAAATAAAGAGGAAAACACTAACTTCCAACACTCCTGAACTTAAACTCATATTTATATGAACTCTAAATGTTCACCAAAATTTTAAATGTACACAACTAATTCTGACATGCAATTCATAAAACTATTTAACCTGAATTTTCAAAAGCACACTATGTAAGTTTTTACCAATTTAATAGACTCATGTAGTTAACAACTCAGGCACTGGCTAGACAAACATCTCAATTTATCAGATCCACTTTCTTCGAAAAACAAATTTCACTCGGAAATAATATCATTGCTTAGGCTGAAGGTGAGAATGGGTCGTGAATCCTATCAGGCCTATGCACCGAAATGGGAAGTCATATGAGTGACACATCACCCTGTACTGTCCTCTTCACTTACTGTTTTTAGGACAACACTCATGAATGCACCTAGCTCGGAGTGGCTTCCTACGGGTCTTCGGTTTACTGGGGGTAGAAGACAAATCCCCCAATTTGTCCTCATAAACACCCTTTTAGACACGAAGTATTTCCCCATATGAAAAGCATCCTGCAGGAACTATATTGCCTTAAATTATTTTTCCCCAGGCACACAGCTTCCAGAGAAACACCATATGCAGACTCATATTATTTCCAGAAAAATCCACTAAATCACTTTTTCCCAGGAACTACGCCATATCATTATTTCCCAGAAAAATACACTAACTCATCATTTCTAAAAAAACAGTCTATACTACTTATTACCCAGAAAATACACTATATCGCAGAATCACTTATTTCCAGAAAATTTTACACATACTCTCGAAGAACTATTTCCAGAAATCATCACCTCTAGAAGAATTCTCACGTTGTACCAAGGTAATGTACAGGCCAACACTTAATGAAACCTCAATCAGCATGCATGTCCTTTTTGATATCTTCCCCTCATGAAAATCTATTTTTCAAATCCATTGGCTGATATAGTGAACTAGCCCACACTACTACAAAATGTTAAGGAATAATTTTACACCTACATTTACCAAATCACTAAAATCATGATAACCTGCCTCTAAGGAAAAATTTAAACTACATGGCACTTACTCTATGTTTATAAATACAAATGCAATACACAGGCTAACTTAAGAATGTAAAATAAATCACTACTCACATAGAAAGTCAAATTAAACTTAAGAAATACTGGTCCGAGAGGTTGCTCTTGTTTAAGATAGCTTATACCAAAATTCTGAAATCATATACCAAGGCCTTAACACATGTAAAATAACATTTCTTTCTTTTGATTATAAAAGATGACCAATGCCTGTTTTCACACATAAAAGGATTTTCTGAATCAGTTCGATACAAGCAGATAGACTGATCCACAAACAAGTGGATGGACAGACAAAGTAACATTATAAGCACACATTTTTCAAAAGGCCGTTAACAAAATGAAAGACAGGGAATTTGAAGATGGGAAACTGAACAGGAAACAAAAGAACAGACTAACTGGTTTCTTAAGCAGATGAGGCAATGTGTTTATCACACAGGAAACAGGTATGGCCACAGTGCAAAAATACAGAAAGAAAATTTCATGATCATGCTAGTCTTGTTATTGCTTTTAAAGTACATGAGTAACTATGGCAGCAAAAAAATTAGTGATTTTGAACATTCTGGAAAAAAAAAAGAAGAGTTTTAACAAAAAAACTAAAAAAATTTCCAATTCATTATATTTGATATTAGGTCTAAGGCTAATATGTTCAAATAGCTACAACATGTAGTATTTTTCATTTAAGATTGTAGTATGCATTTCATATTATTTAATTCTGTTCTCCATGTTATATTTTGTTTGGGGAAAAAAGATGTTGTATTCCAAACGCAGTGCTTTTCTTTTTTTCTTTTTTTTTTTTACATTGGAAGATTTTTATTTATAATATTGCAAAGCAGCTAAAAATTTTAGGTTAGGCCTACCTAGTTTCTTCAGTTTGGTTTGATTTTCTTTCTTCAAATATACAAAAAAGCACTGCATTTGGAATATAATGTCCTTTTTTTCCCAAACAAGATATAACATGGAACAGAATAAAATAGTATGAAATTATCAACACACATTACAAAATACTTCACAAGATCACAGATATTTACACAAGATAAATAAAATGAATTTTCCATAGTTCGGGTTTAAAATGAAGATTAGAATTCAACAAATTGTCTCTAGCAAATAATACACACAAAAAAAAACATTGAAATGCCAGCAAAGTGCATCTGGAGTGAAGGAAAAAGGAAGTTATCTATACAAGGTGATTTGCTGGAGGACTGGTTTGTTTTTATATTTCCAAAATGGTGCCAATATTAAAGACAATTACTTGAAATTTAATATCTGCAATACTCTAAAACGTTGTGATTATCAACTATTAAACCCGAACTTTCGGACAAATTGTTGAATTCTAAACTTCATTTTAAACCTGAACTACGAAATTTATTCATCTTACAAGAATATCTGCAATCTTTTGAAGTATTTTGTATAATGTGCTAGAATATGAAGAAAGAAAATCAACACAAATTCAAAAAACTAGGTTGTCCTAACCTAAGATTTTTAACTGCTTTGTAATATCATAAATAAAAAATTTCCAATGTAAAAAAGTGCTGCATTCGGAGTATAACATCTTTTTTTTCCAAACAAGATATAATGTGGAAAACAGAATAAAATAGTATGAAATGCATACTACAATCTTGAATTTTCAATTCACTTTTGCCTAATAGTGGTCTGTAGAATCAGGTACACAACATATCAAAGATATTATCAGTAAGTTTAATAATCTTAGTATCTGAATGCAAATGTTCTGTGGACATGTAATGTAGAACAAAATATTTTAAGTAAAGCTGGAATTAAAACTCCCAAGTAATCTTGATGTTCAGCAAATATTTGAGCATTTACTAACATAAATGTTAAAATACATATTTTTGTATTAGTATAAAACAGAATGTAAAAACACATACTTTTTTCTATAATTAATTGTAACATCTCTTTGATGCTAGAAGTACACAAATGATTACATACAAATCAAAAATTTGCATAATCTAAACTTAACAATTTTTACTGAGATGAATGAAAGTTCTGGATTGTAAATTAGGCAATTACATCACACACGTATTAAGCTTACCATGATATTTTTTTCTGTTTATCTTTCTACAGAGAAACATTTCTAAGGCAGCAATGGGAATTTTTCTTTTAGAAGAGCCATGCTTTATAACAGTATAGTAATAATCTTCAAAAATGTTCCAAAGAAAACTAACCCGTTCAATTTGTCCTGTTAAGAGATGTGACAATTTGATATACCATAGAGACCCACCATGAGTTTCTCCACCTGTTCCAAACAAAACAAATTCAGTTCCTGGAGAGGAAAAGAAAAAATGTAAAAGGAATCAATCACATTTTATATTGAGTGTCATGACATGCTCATATTAAAAGTCATAAAATTTGAAAGATGTGAAAGGATTACAATTTTTCTAATTACATTTCTACAAATTAAGGTTTTAGGCAAACATCATTTGAAAAATTATAACAAATAGCCACTGTCAATCTATTGCATGATGAAGGTGCCCTTTCCAACTTTCTTTCATAATTCTCTATCCTTTGAAGTTCTCTTACGCTTGATTGAAGACAACTTTCTACACTGCTTAGCCCTATTAGCAACATTTGCACTTCAAGTCTATGGGGAAGAACAATAACAGACAGTGCAAGATTTTAAATAGCAGTCACATAAGAAAAAGAACAGTGAAGGCAAGATAAGATGAGTTTGACATAACATGTCAGAGATAAGGCCCAAAAATATGTATGGCATCATTATTTATTGCCGTGTAAGAATACTGAAGCTCAAATATTTGAGATCTATAACTCCACAACTGGGACTTTTTCTGTGATTTTGAAAATATTTGTTTTCTTATGATGTTAATGATTCATACAATCAATGAATTTACTGCCTTTTCCTCACTTTAGTCAGATTGACGAACAGAACCTGTGAAACAGAGAACTAATTTAGTATATTTAATTTCACATATTCATGAAATGGAGCAGAAATCGAACATGCATCTCCTGATTTCTGTTCAAGCATGCTATCCATTACATCACCCAGGACAATGAAATTCCAAGCAACTTTTCATTGTCCTGGGTGGTGTAACAAATAGCATGCTCAAACAGAAATCGGGAGGTGCAGGTTTTATTCCTCTTCCAGGACAATATAATTTTCAAGTTCCCTAAGATGTTACATGGAGACCAGTAAACTACAGCCAATTCTGTACAGAATTCTGATTGTTTGAATAATAATGAACTAATCTATTCCCTTTGTATAAGTGAGTTAATTTTCATGAAATATGTCACCATCTTTGTCTTACATAAGAGGCAATGATGATGACACAAAGGCAATGATGATGACATATGTCACCATCTTTGTAAGAGGCAATGATGATGACACACACACATCAATTAGGTGCTGAGGCATGTAAAATGAAAAAAAAAAAAAATGTTGGTCCTATACTGGATTCGTGCTGTTTTTTTTTTTTTTTTTTTTTTGTTGTTGTTGTTTTTTGTTTGTTTCTATTATCCCAAAAGAATGGGAAAATAACTAAAAAGGAAAAAATGATTGCATAACAAAGAAAACATTGACTGCATCACACTACATCTATAAAAAAGGGGAAAATGAGAAAATGACTGCATCACGCCACATGGCCACTTTAATAGTGGCTATGTGTGGCGATTTCATCTACTGTGCCACTATTAAATTTCATCTACTGTGTGCCACTATTGGTGTGATTTCATCTACTGTGCCACTATTGGTGTGATTTCATCAACTGTGCCACTAATGGTGTGATTTCATAAACTGTGCCACTACTGGCATGATTTCATCAACTGTGACACTGCTGGCATGATTTCATCTACTGTGCCACTACTGGTGTGATATCATCTACTGTGTCACTAATGCTGTGATTTCATCTACTGTGCAACTATTGGTGTGATTTCACCACATGTGCCATATTAAAGTGGCTATGTGGTGTGATTTCATCTACCACATGGCCACTTTAATAGTGGCCATGTGCTATTTATTATGTCTGTGGAAAAGACTCATAGGTGGTTTAACCACTTGAAATAACAGTTGCATATAAGAATTCCACTCAAGTTTGTTGAATCAGGAATCATCTATGTGAACACACACAAATTTATTGTAATTTATATATCAAATTCCTTTTTGGTTATTTTCCCATTCTTTTGGGATGATAGAAACAAACAAACAAAAAACATCATGAATCCAGTATCAGGACAAACAATTTTTTTTTTTTTTTTTTTTTCATTTTACATACCTCAGCACCAAATTGGTGTGTGTGTGTCATCATCATTGCCTCTTACTGGTGTAAGACAAAGATGGTGACATACTTCATGAAAATTAACTCACTATACAAAGGGAATAAATTAGTTAGTCATTATTCAAAGCAATCAGAATTCTGTACTGAATTGCCTGTAGTTTACTGGACTCCATGTAACATATCCTCAGAAAACATTGAAAATTACATCGCCTTGGAGAAGGAATCGAACCTGCATCTCCCGATTTCTGTTTGAGTATGCTATTTGTTACACTGCCCAGGACAATGAAAAGTTGCTTGGAACTTCATTGTCCAGGGTGATGTAATGGATAGCAAGCTCAAACAGAAATCAGAATATTATTATTATTATTATTTTTTTTTTTTTTTTTTTTTTTATTACTATTTTTTTCACTTGAGGTTTTTTTTTCATTTTCTAATTTTTTCTTTTTAGTATGTTTTGGATGCAGCTTTTTGGAGTGTAGTTTATACTCGAGTTTGGTCTTTTCTTGGACTGCTTATTTCTAAAAAGTTTTTCCTAGTTGGTTTGCTCAGAATTTGTATGTTTTGGCCCAAGTGGAGTTCTAAGGACGATGAAAGGATTGGAGGTCAGCTCAGATATTTTAAGTCCTCCCGCTCGGTTAGGCTAGCACCCTTTCCCATAGTGTATGAACTCGCTGGCAAAGGTAATCTAAAGTTATGAAATGACAAACGTTGTTTGACATGTAAATCTGCAGATCCTAACCTGTATTCTTCTGTTGAGGATAATTGCTCCAACAAGTTTTGCAAAGCCTACAATACCATCTATAAGCTCACCTGTACTGTCTGCAACCTTAGCTATATTGGCCAAAGTAAAAATCCTCTTCATCTTAGGATTAATGGTCACAGGTCTCTAGTAAACAAGTTTTCTAATTCAGGAGTGAACCCCTCCACAAACGCCAACCAGTACTCTACCTTTGAATTAGAGCATTTCCATACTCATGGTTTTGACAAAGTGAAAATAGAGGTACTACATATTATCCCTGACCTCTATGCTCGGCTAGAAACTGAATCCCTTGAAATTTTGCAGCATCAGTCTCTTTATCCCTATGGCCTTAATTCCACTCTATCTGACAATAAGCATAATCAGCATAAATTTTCAATTCGTGAACTCTTCTTTCTTGTTAATAATAAGAGCTGCTCTAGAGGTAATAGAGGACAGAGGTTATTTCGCACATCAAGCAAAGTTGATTTTGCTAACTTGCTAAAAACTCTGGAAAGCTTTAAAACTGGCACTAATTTTGTTAAAAATACTTACAAAATTCTCAAGTCCTTCAAGCACTCTGTCCTTAAATGTTTTTTTCAAATTCTGGAATGAAACTGCTGACCATGTTGATAAGCATGTTTTTGCTTTGGTTCTGGACATTCTTAAACATATTCTTAAAGATAAAATTTCTCTTAAAGAATTTTCCAGTAATTTTGTTACCATCAGGTTCCTAAATAAAGCCTACGATAATCTCAATGTAAGGAAGCTGTTCTACAATAATGCAATTTTTTTCCCATCCACAGGCACCAGTCTATTGTAAGTTTTAAATATGTTAAGACCTTAGGGTCAATAGTTAAAAACTACAAACTTAACTCTTCGAGCTACATTCCTGTAATTACTACTTGTTCTTGTGATGAACATAAAGAAACAGTTCACTATGATAAGAATTACAACCATATTATCACCGGAAACTTGAGTTATGTTGAAAATGAAAAGCTTAGGAATTTATTAGAGTATGGCTCTAAATTCAGACCTTCCTTCACAATTTCCAAAGAAAGGATTCTTGAGAGCTTCACACAAGATGTAAATAAGTACATCGTAAAAACCAGTTTAACGTACAATCAGCCTATTGAGGCCTTCGCAGAATGGAAATATAATATAATCAATAGCTTCACCGGTGAGTTGGCAGGTCTGGACTTTTGTTTCGACAGAAATCTCTTTTTCTCTGGAGAAGCTAAAAGGTCACTCTCCAAACTACAAGACCAATTTATTTTTACCACTACGGATAAAGCTAGCAATAATTTTGCAATTATCTGTAAGAAGTTCTATTTTGAATTGTTAACTATGGAACTTAATAATAGAGTAACATACGAGCCCGTAAGTTATTCTACCAAGCAGTTAGAAAATCGGTTTAAGGCATTCTTCAAGAAACTTAAAATTCCACAAACTAGAAGATATGGGCCTGAATTTCCATTTCTTTTTGCAACGGTTAAGTTTCATAAGGATCCTGTGAAGTTCAGGTTCATAGCTAGTGGAGTAAGGAGTCATAAAAAGAAAATAGATCTTGCTTTTGAAGATGTCTTAAAGAAGGTTTTGAAACACATTAGAAACTGTTCTAACTTGATGTACAGAGATTTTTGGATAATTAATAATAATGCAGAAGTAATTTCTACTATACTCAAAGTTTGTCCCCTAGATATTAATAGTTATGATTTTGAAAACCTATATACTAATCTGCCTCTATCAGATATAATCACTACCTTTAAAGAGCTGTATGCAGAATTTAAACTTAACCAATTTGTTGATGTAGGAACTTGGAACTCTTATCTCAATTGCTGCATAAAAAATAACCATATCTTATATAATAATACTCTCTATAAGCAAGTGAACGGTATTCCAATGGGAACATCAACGTCCACAAATATCGCTAATCTATTCCTGTTCTTTAAGGAATATAAATTCATTAAAAATCACCCCACCTGCTCAGATAACTACCTTTACACTTTTAGATATATTGATGATCTGCTGTGTATCAATAATTCAGAAGTTATAGAGAGTGATTTTGATAATATCTATCCTAGCTCTCTTAACTTATGTAAAACCAACCACAGTAATCAGGAACTTGAGTTCCTAGACTTAAGCATTAAGCTCAACAGAGATAACCCATCTATTAGCCTCTTTGATAAAAGAGTTAATTTTCCTTTCAAAGTAATTAAATATCTACACTGGAATAATAACATTTCAACCAAAGTAATTGAGAATGTACTAATTTCTCAGGTCCTAAGAATTTCAAGAATTTGCAGCAACAATTTGGACTTCAATTACCACATTAATATACTATTAGAAAGTTTTCTAGAGAACGAAATTCCTTCTTCTTTCATCAAAAGAACTTTAAGAAAAATTATTCTGAATAATAGAGTAAGGTTGGCAGATCTGCTTTAATTTTCTACACAGTTAATAATATGATTCTGACCAATCAAAGCCGTAAGGAAGTTGGCTAGAGGATGCCTATTAACTACCTAAAGGAACCTTAGTGCTATGGATATGACGGTCCTATTAAAACAAAAAATTAAATAATATAAACAAAATCACAAAAAAAGCTTAAAAATCTGTTTATAAAAGAAAATAAAAACAAATAAAAAAGAAAACTAGTTATTCATCACTAGGATAGCTATACTAAAAATAGTAAAACCAACATTAAAATTAATAAGATTCTGATTAATCTATAGAAGCTCACTAAGGTGATTTAATACATGCAAAGATTATTAAATAAACTGCTCGTGTATTTTATAATATTTCTCATGTATTCTGGAGAGTTAATTCTGCTCATTCTGATCATACAGATCCACAGTCTTAAGTTTATATATTTTTTTCTCTGGTTAAAATCTCCGCGCGTTGGTTTCTTGCTGTATGAGGAGGCCATCAGCCCCACCCTCACTGCCCCCCAGCGTCTAGGGAGTGGCGGAAGAGGTCAGCCATGTTCTCCTCTTGTGAGGAGAAAAGTTTTTGTCACACAAGAGGTAAGCTCTCTTCCTTGTTTTTGGGTTCTAGGTTTTATAAGTTCAATGTTTGTACTTTATGTACCTTTTCTCTGTCGTTTTTTAGCTTTTCAGCTTTTAAGCATTGGTTTGTCTGTTAACATTTATGAGGGTTTTAACTCTTACTTTTCTTTGTAACTTTGAGCGTCTTTTAGGGTACCTAGGAACAGAAGATGGCTAAGCTCGTTCCTTTTCTATGCGCTGTCTATGCACTGTTTTTTCAAAGTAGTTAAGTTCTTAATAACTAATTAATTATGCACTTAAAGCACTGCTGAAATACTTTGTACATATTGCAACTAACTGTTTAAGGTATATAACTTTCACAAAGTTTTCTTTAGTTAATTATTATCTTTAACTTATTCTCGTTTTCGTGCTGTCATAAGTTGTAGAGTAGGGGGTTTTAGACTCAAGTTTTCTTTCAAAAATCTGTTCGTTATAAATTAACATTTCCTTTTTTACTTGCAATGTAAAATTTGGATTTCTTTTGCATTGTTTTTCAGGTTTAAATTCTCTCTCAAACGAACTTGGAATTTCGTTATAGCTGAAAATCATTTCTATTTATTATGTCACTCTCACAGCTTGAGTTCTCTTTAATCTTCTTCTCTCTGTTTAATAGTAACAGATGAAGAGCATGGGTCGGGCCATGAAGGTTAATGGATGCAAGCGAAATTGTTAACTAGTGCTAGGTCATGCTACTCTACGGAGGACATGACTTATATATATATTTTTTAAACTATTTTAGGTGGGAATGTTACTTGCATCTATGGCCTTGCAGAAACCCATTTCCAACTAGGTCTTTGTGGAAGTGAGAAAATGCAGAGTTTTTGCTGGTCCTTGATAAAGCCAAGGCTCAGTATTCTCAACACCTTCTACATTCAGTTGTTTTATTTTATTTTTTTATCTTTTCTCCTTTTACTCACACAGGTAGATACATAACCTTTTCTATGTTGTACTAGGTGTGAGTCAAAATTATATATGTATTTTTTTGCTTAGGTATCTTCTTTATAGAATGTGAATTCTGAATTTTCAAAACTGCTGCGTTGCGCGTTTTGATTTTCAGGTTATTTTGCACCCTTCGTTTTAAATTAAAAAATTTTTTCCTTAGTCTTCAGTTTTGCTCTTAAGTAACTAATTTCAATTTATTATTTAGCAGCTCATGCGCAAATTCTAGTTGAAATGTTTTATTATTATTATTTTTTTTTTTTTTTTTTTTTATTACTATTTTTTTCACTTGAAGTTTTTTTTTTCATTTTCTAATTTTTCTTTTTAGTATGTTTTGGATGCAGCTTTTGGAGTGTAGTTTATACTCGAGTTTGGTCTTTTCTTGGACTGCTTATTTCTAAAAAGTTTTTCCTAGTTGGTTTGCTCAGAATTTGTATGTTTTGGCCCAAGTGGAGTTCTAAGGACGATGAAAGGATTGGAGGTCAGCTCAGATATTTTAAGTCCTCCCGCTCAGTTAGGCTAGCACCCTTTCCCATAGTGTATGAACTCGCTGGCAAAGGTAATCTAAAGTTATGAAATGACAAACGTTGTTTGACATGTAAATCTGCAGATCCTAACCTGTATTCTTCTGTTGAGGATAATTGCTCCAACAAGTTTTGCAAAGCCTACAATACCATCTATAAGCTCACCTGTACTGTCTGCAACCTTAGCTATATTGGCCAAAGTAAAAATCCTCTTCATCTTAGGATTAATGGTCACAGGTCTCTAGTAAACAAGTTCTCTAATTCAGGAGTGAACCCCTCCACAAACGCCAACCAGTACTCTACCTTTGAATTAGAGCATTTCCATACTCATGGTTTTGACAAAGTGAAAATAGAGGTACTACATATTATCCCTGACCTCTATGCTCGGCTAGAAACTGAATCCCTTGAAATTTTGCAGCATCAGTCTCTTTATCCCTATGGCCTTAATTCCACTCTATCTGACAATAAGCATAATCAGCATAAATTTTCAATTCGTGAACTCTTCTTTCTTGTTAATAATAAGAGCTGCTCTAGAGGTAATAGAGGACAGAGGTTATTTCGCACATCAAGCAAAGTTGATTTTGCTAACTTGCTAAAAACTCTGGAAAGCTTTAAAACTGGCACTAATTTTGTTAAAAATACTTACAAAATTCTCAAGTCCTTCAAGCACTCTGTCCTTAAATGTTTTTTCAAATTCTGGAATGAAACTGCTGACCATGTTGATAAGCATGTTTTTGCTTTGGTTCTGGACATTCTTAAACATATTCTTAAAGATAAAATTTCTCTTAAAGAATTTTCCAGTAATTTTGTTACCATCAGGTTCCTAAATAAAGCCTACGATAATCTCAATGTAAGGAAGCTGTTCTACAATAATGCAATTTTTTTCCCATCCACAGGCACCAGTCTATTGTAAGTTTTAAATATGTTAAGACCTTAGGGTCAATAGTTAAAAACTACAAACTTAACTCTTCGAGCTACATTCCTGTAATTATTACTTGTTCTTGTGATGAACATAAAGAAACAGTTCACTATGATAAGAATTACAACCATATTATCACCGGAAACTTGAGTTATGTTGAAAATGAAAAGCTTAGGAATTTATTAGAGTATGGCTCTAAATTCAGACCTTCCTTCACAATTTCCAAAGAAAGGATTCTTGAGAGCTTCACACAAGATGTAAATAAGTACATCGTAAAAACCAGTTTAACGTACAATCAGCCTATTGAGGCCTTCGCAGAATGGAAATATAATATAATCAATAGCTTCACCGGTGAGTTGGCAGGTCTGGACTTTTGTTTCGACAGAAATCTCTTTTTCTCTGGAGAAGCTAAAAGGTCACTCTCCAAACTACAAGACCAATTTATTTTTACCACTACGGATAAAGCTAGCAATAATTTTGCAATTATCTGTAAGAAGTTCTATTTTGAATTGTTAACTATGGAACTTAATAATAGAGTAACATACGAGCCCGTAAGTTATTCTACCAAGCAGTTAGAAAATCGGTTTAAGGCATTCTTCAAGAAACTTAAAATTCCACAAACTAGAAGATATGGGCCTGAATTTCCATTTCTTTTTGCAACGGTTAAGTTTCATAAGGATCCTGTGAAGTTCAGGTTCATAGCTAGTGGAGTAAGGAGTCATAAAAAGAAAATAGATCTTGCTTTTGAAGATGTCTTAAAGAAGGTTTTGAAACACATTAGAAACTGTTCTAACTTGATGTACAGAGATTTTTGGATAATTAATAATAATGCAAAAGTAATTTCTACTATACTCAAAGTTTGTCCCCTAGATATTAATAGTTATGATTTTGAAAACCTATATACTAATCTGCCTCTATCAGATATAATCACTACCTTTAAAGAGCTGTATGCAGAATTTAAACTTAACCAATTTGTTGATGTAGGAACTTGGAACTCTTATCTCAATTGCTGCATAAAAAATAACCATATCTTATATAATAATACTCTCTATAAGCAAGTGAACGGTATTCCAATGGGAACATCAACGTCCACAAATATCGCTAATCTATTCCTGTTCTTTAAGGAATATAAATTCATTAAAAATCACCCCACCTGCTCAGATAACTACCTTTACACTTTTAGATATATTGATGATCTGCTGTGTATCAATAATTCAGAAGTTATAGAGAGTGATTTTGATAATATCTATCCTAGCTCTCTTAACTTATGTAAAACCAACCACAGTAATCAGGAACTTGAGTTCCTAGACTTAAGCATTAAGCTCAACAGAGGTAACCCATCTATTAGCCTCTTTGATAAAAGAGTTAATTTTCCTTTCAAAGTAATTAAATATCTACACTGGAATAATAACATTTCAACCAAAGTAATTGAGAATGTACTAATTTCTCAGGTCCTAAGAATTTCAAGAATTTGCAGCAACAATTTGGACTTCAATTACCACATTAATATACTATTAGAAAGTTTTCTAGAGAACGAAATTCCTTCTTCTTTCATCAAAAGAACTTTAAGAAAAATTATTCTGAATAATAGAGTAAGGTTGGCAGATCTGCTTTAATTTTCTACACAGTTAATAATATGATTCTGACCAATCAAAGCCGTAAGGAAGTTGGCTAGAGGATGCCTATTAACTACCTAAAGGAACCTTAGTGCTATGGATATGACGGTCCTATTAAAACAAAAAATTAAATAATATAAACAAAATCACAAAAAAAGCTTAAAAATCTGTTTATAAAAGAAAATAAAAACAAATAAAAAAGAAAACTAGTTATTCATCACTAGGATAGCTATACTAAAAATAGTAATACCAACATTAAAATTAATAAGATTCTGATTAATCTATAGAAGCTCACTAAGGTGATTTAATACATGCAAAGATTATTAAATAAACTGCTCGTGTATTTTATAATATTTCTCATGTATTCTGGAGAGTTAATTCTGCTCATTCTGATCATACAGATCCACAGTCTTAAGTTTATATATTTTTTTCTCTGGTTAAAATCTCCGCGCGTTGGTTTCTTGCTGTATGAGGAGGCCATCAGCCCCACCCTCACTGCCCCCAGCTGTCTAGGGAGTGGCGGAAGAGGTCAGCCATGTTCTCCTCTTGTGAGGAGAAAAGTTTTTGTCACACAAGAGGTAAGCTCTCTTCCTTGTTTTTGGGTTCTAGGTTTTATAAGTTCAATGTTTGTACTTTATGTACCTTTTCTCTGTCGTTTTTTAGCTTTTCAGCTTTTAAGCATTGGTTTGTCTGTTAACATTTATGAGGGTTTTAACTCTTACTTTTCTTTGTAACTTTGAGCGTCTTTTGGGGTACCTAGGAACAGAAGATGGCTAAGCTCGTTCCTTTTCTATGCGCTGTCTATGCGCTATTTTTTCAAAGTAGTTAAGTTCTTAATAACTAATTAATTATGCACTTAAAGCACTGCTGAAATACTTTGTACATATTGCAACTAACTGTTTAAGGTATATAACTTTCACAAAGTTTTCTTTAGTTAATTATTATCTTTAACTTATTATCGTTTTCGTGCTGTCATAAGTTGTAGAGTAGGGGGTTTTAGACTCAAGTTTTCTTTCAAAAATCTGTTCGTTATAAATTAACATTTCCTTTTTTACTTGCAATGTAAAATTTGGATTTCTTTTGCATTGTTTTTCAGGTTTAAATTCTCTCTCAAACGAACTTGGAATTTCGTTATAGCTGAAAATCATTTCTATTTATTATGTCACTCTCACAGCTTGAGTTCTCTTTAATCTTCTTCTCTCTGTTTAATAGTAACAGATGAAGAGCATGGGTCGGGCCATGAAGGTTAATGGATGCAAGCGAAATTGTTAACTAGTGCTAGGTCATGCTACTCTACGGAGGACATGACTTATATATATATTTTTTAAACTATTTTAGGTGGGAATGTTACTTGCATCTATGGCCTTGCAGAAACCCATTTCCAACTAGGTCTTTGTGGAAGTGAGAAAATGCAGAGTTTTTGCTGGTCCTTGATAAAGCCAAGGCTCAGTATTCTCGACACCTTCTACATTCAGTTGTTTTATTTTATTTTTTTATCTTTTCTCCTTTTACTCACACAGGTAGATACATAACCTTTTCTATGTTGTACTAGGTGTGAGTCAAAATTATATATGTATTTTTTTGCTTAGGTATCTTCTTTATAGAATGCCTTCATGATATTTTCATATAAATAAAAATAATTTTCATTCCATTATGGAAAGACAGATTTAAAACTGTAAACAATGTGAAAAATAAGCAAATATTTTTTGTAGTGGTAACTTTTTATACCTTAAAGGATCTAATAAACAAAAATAATAGTATTACGTAGTTACTACTTTTTTCTACAATGATCTTAAGAATGAAGAAAAACTACAAAGATAATCAATAAGTTTACCATCAGGATGTGTTAAAACTTGGGGGGAATAATAACTCTCTTTTCCATCAGGAACCTTGACCCACTTCAGCACTCTTCCAGTTTTTGCACTTACTACAATCAGTCTTCCAATCAGTCTTGTTTTGCTACCTGAATGTAAATCAATAAATAACAAGAAAAGGAATTTACGGAATCTGCATACTTGCATAACAGTGAGCTGTTTAAAACATTAAAACTATAAGCTTTATGATACAGATAGATCATGATCTTTTTTGTCACTGATCATATAACTAAAATGAATAAAACACTCCACACGATGCACACACATCTTTAATGTCATGATTACCTGCTTCAGCATAAATCCCGTAACAAAAGCGGTGTATGTGCATTCATTTAGACCTGATGTTCCATGCAATTATATTATTAAATAGGAGAATAGCTTCTTTGATCATACACAGTTCAAAATAGTTTTATCCTACTGTATTAAACTCTCCAGTTAGTTTCAATTAAAATTCTTCCAGTGATCTTCAAAATTTCTATAAACAGGGTTCATACACATTTACAGAAAATAAATTACAAGAATTTCTATGAGTTCATCAAAAAATTCCAGGAGCTTAAATTTTTGCTAGAATCATAGTGCTTTGTTTTATATTTTGCAAATTGGGGTGAAATTTTACTATGCATTAAGAATTGTTACGAAATTCTATGAGTTTTGCTGTTACATAGTGTTCTTCAGTGTGTGTTACATACCAAACCCATGGAGACGGTTGGTGACTCCCTCTTCCATCGAGAATGAAATCTTGAACTTTCTTTGACTTGTATAATTATTTTTTGAACATTAGAGTTTGTGTTCTAATGTTGGCAACACAGGAATGTAAAAGAGACTTGTGACGGGAATACTTTGTGGCTGTATATATATGAGATGGCTCCTCATGATTTGTGGCACTTAGGCCTGATGATGGGGACAAGAGATCCTTGAAAGTACTTGCCTTTGTATTTTAAAATAGTGTTTTTAATTGTAAATAAATGTGTTTTAATTTGCAGTTGGAGACGCGGTTTGTGTTTATCATACGTTAGACAGCATATACCTAGTAATTTTAAAGTTATCATGCGAAATTTATCATTGGCGTGTTACATTTTCAAAGAAGTGGTAAAATTTCCCCGTATGAAACTTACATGAAGTGATCTGGAACTTAGCATAATGACAACAATAAAAAACAATTTCACCATAGCACTGAAGATTCCCTTTTCTATTGTCATCTATTCCCATGCACACTGGCAACAGGGAAGTCTTCTTCAGTAAGGAAAGCACATGCTAGAAGGTGGCAGTTGGAAGTCAATCTCATTTAGTGAAGAAATCGCATGCTAAAATGAAAGGCCATCTTGGATTTGCGGGAAGGTTTCCACATGCTGTTGTGACTCCAACTGCACACAACTGCTACACCACAAACCAAGGTTGCTGGAAATATAGCACTCAAACATCTTATGCTGCAGCATCACATGTGGTGAAAGAGATGATACCATGTCTCCACAATCCATAGAAGGGAGTGCTGTCATAATGTCCAAACATCCCAGGGAACTAGAACAAAGTAATGCAATCAATCCAAACATTTGACCAATTTCTTTTTTCATTGGAAGAAAAATTTCCAGGACTATTCCATGACTATGAAAAATCAAGAACTTTCCACTCCTGGAAAAATGGGAAACCAAATCATAATGTCATCCTGACCAGACATACCAGGGAACTAGAACAAAGTAATGCAATCAATCCAAACATTTTACCTTTTTTTTTTTTTTTTTTTTTTTCCATTACAAGAAAATAATATTCCAAGACTATTCCAGCAGCTTGCACAAAAATATGAAAAATCAAGAACTTTCCACCCCTGGGGAAAAGGGAAATCAAATCATAATATCATTGTGACCAGACCCCCAGGGAAACTAGAACAAAGTGACACAATCAATCCAAACATTTGACCACTTTTCTTTTTTTCATTTTTCACTGCAAGAAAAATTCCAAGACTATTCCAGGACCTTGCACAAAAATATGAAAAATCAAGAACTTTCCACTCCAGGAAAAAAGAGAAATCAAATCACAGGACTTTTCCAGGATTCAAGGGGTCCTGCGAACCCTGTGTAAAAAACCATCTATTTGAACAGTTTATTCAGAAGGATGAGATTATTAATTCTGACTCTTCAACATCATGCACATACTGAATACTTCAATACATATAAAGTATCTGCATCTTAAGTATCCTTACATCTTAAGCTCCAGGAAATCAAATAATGTTAATGAATATATACATATGTATATAAGCCAGCGGGATGTAAGGTCAGGTGATGCGTAACATCACAGCCTCTCCTTGACAAATGTCAACCCCACCTTCTCGTGGTGCATCCTGTTCCCACTAAAGGGGCTCTGACGACCGCCAATAGCGGTATAACTATACCATCGGGATCAGAGGAAATTCTATCCCACACTCACCAACCCGCTTGGCCAGCGTGGTGAGTTATGGCCAAACCCCTCCAAAATGACTCCACAACTTAAATCTTGGCCCTCAGTCTCCGGCAGCTGGAATGTACCTGGCCAAGGCAGCGGCCAGTGCGACATGAAGGCAGAGGGTGCTAAGAATCCCCGGAGGACCGGACTAGGCTGCCATCTGATGCTGACCTTGGCAACGTACAATGGACGCTCCCTATCTTCTGATTCAAGGCTTCTTGAATTGGAAGAGGAACTACAAAGGATCAAGTGGGACATCGTGGGGCTAAGTGAGGTAAGGAGAAAAGGAGAAGATCTCATCGAACTGAAAACTGGACATCTCTTCTACTATCGTGGGACAGATACTGGCAGAACTAGTGGTGTTGGATTTATAATAAACAAGAAACTGAAGGATAAAGTGGTAGAAGTTGAAAGTTCCTCTGACAGAGCTGCACGACTCGTTATCCAACTATCGAGAAGATACCAGGCTCAGATTATTCAAACTTATGCACCCACCACAAGTCATCCTGAAGAAGAAATTGAAGAATTTTATGAGGAAATTTGTCATCTAAATAATAAAGGTAAGCAGCACTTGAAAATAATTATGGGAGATTTCAATGCAAAAATAGGGCAACGGCAACAGAATGAAACTTCAGTAGGTAAATTCGGTCACGGCAACAGAAACCAGCGTGGAAATACTCTCGTTGAGTTTGCAGAGGCAGAAGGGTTTTTCATCTTGAACTCCTTCTTCAAGAAAAAGCCACACAGGAAATGGACATGGAGACATCCAAATGGGACGACAAGTGAAATTGATTTTATTATGTGTAACAAAAAATTCGTCATAGAAGACTGCAGTGTGCTAAACAAGTTCAACACAGGTAGTGACCATAGATTGGTGAGATGTAAGATGCACCTCAACACTAAACTTGAACGTGGCAAGCTCATAAGACAAACAAAATCTACTGACATAACCAACCTTAAAAAACACCATAATACCTTCAAGTTGGAACTGAAGAACAGGTTCTCTGCTTTAGAAGGCCTAACATTGGAAGAAGTGGACATCTCTGAAGTTAACAGAAAAGTAACCAAAGCTCTTATGGAAACAGCAACAAAATTAGCTGGGTCTAAGAACAAGTTGCATGTAAATAAATTATCAGGAAAAACGAAAATGTTGATGCAAAAAAGAAGAGAGATGAGGACAACTAAAGAAGATGTGACTTCCAAAGTGGAATATATAGAGCTATGCAAGACAGTACGAAAAAGTATCACTGAAGACGTAAGAAAATTCAACTGTGAACTAGTGAGGAAAGCAATTGAAAACAACCAAAGCCTAAAGATAGCAAAGGGACATCTCAGTAAGGGAAGAAAACAGATTATGGCACTGAGAAAAGAAGATGGTTCTGTAACAAGAAATAGAGGCGAAATTTTGACAAGAGTGAAAGATTTCTACTCCAAATTATATGAAAGGGATGATACATGCACTCCAGACATCATGAAAGATACCAGTACGAGAGCTCCTCCAGTCCTTCCAGCAGAAGTTGCACATGCAATCAAGAACATGAAGCGGGGAAAAGCTCCAGGAGAAGATGGAATTACTGTAGACATCATACAAGAAGCAAGTGGAGAAATCGAAACAGTACTCGCCCAAATTTTCACTCGATGCCTTAATGAAGGAAAGATTCCTGAGGATTGGAACACCGCTACAATGATCCTGCTACATAAGAAAGGTGACATTGAGGATCTCGGAAACTACAGACCTATCAGCCTCCTATCAGTAGTTTATAAAATCTTCACTAAAGTTCTTTCACACCGCTTGAAGGTAACACTGGACATGGCTCAACCGAGAGAACAAGCTGGATTCAGGAGTGGCTACAGCACAATAGATCATATCCATGTGCTGAGAGAACTAATTGAAAGAGCGAGGGAATATGAACTTCCATTGTGCATGGCTTTTATTGATTATGAAAAAGCCTTTGATTCGGTGAAACCATCAGCAGTTACAATGGCTCTGAAAACCTGCGGTATTGAAGATGCATACATTAATATTATTAATAACATCTATGAAAATGCAAGTGCAAAGATTAGGCTGTTTGAAAATACAACACACATAAAAATTGGAAAGGGAGTGAGACAAGGTGACACCATATCTCCGAAGCTCTTTAATGCCACATTGGAGGGTGTTTTTCAGTCACTGAGCTGGGAAAACAAGGGGATAAAGATTAATGGAGATTATCTAACCCACCTTCGTTTTGCTGATGACGTAGTCATTTTTGCAACTAGCCCATCAGAGCTGCAGAGTATGATCCAGGAACTTGCTGACAAGAGTAAAGAAGTGGGATTAAAAATGAACTTTCAGAAGACAAAAGTGATGTTCAATGCTTTTACAAGAAATGAAGATTTATCGATTGATGGAGAAAAGCTGGAGATAACAGATACGTACGTTTATCTTGGACAGCAGATATCAAGTGAGGGTCACATTCATGAAGAAATTAATCGGCGTACAAAACTTGCCTGGAGAGCTTTTGGAAGAAACAGCATAATTTTCAAGAGCAATATGCCATTATGTCTTAAAAGAAAAGTGTTTGATCAATGCATCCTTCCAGTGCTTACGTATGGTGCAGAGACGTGGACCTTAACTAAAAGAGACATACAAAGGCTGCAGACAACTCAAAGCAACATGGAGAGGTGCATACTTGGTGTAACCAGGAGAGATAAGAAGAGGAACTCGTGGATCCGAAAAATGACAAGAGTGGAAGACATCATGATCAGAGTTAAATCCCTGAAATGGCAATGGGCTGGACATACTGCCAGAAGGACAGATCATCGATGGACAGCCGAAATTTTAGATTGGATTCCAAGGGACAGAAAAAGACCCAGAAGAAGACCACATGGGAGATGGGTGGATGAAATTCGAAAGTATGCAGGGGTGAAATGGAGGAGACTGGCACAAGACACACCGTTGTGGAGGAAACTTGGGGAGACCTTCGTCCAGCAGTGGATTGATAATGGTTGACAATGATGATGATGATGATATAAGCCAGCATGTTGCCTCCTCTTTGAACTGCAATACTGAGATCATTTGCTGCTAGGGTGTAGACAGAATCAGACAGTTTAGCTCTTACAAAACCAGCCTCTGATTATAAGCATTAAAATGGATTAAAATGTTCTTCATGTTCCCAAGTCATGTAAACTTTTGACAAAGAGCATTTATCTCTGTCTGTTCTAAGTTTGAATTTCTTCAACTTGTCTTGACATAGCCATATTTCATTCATTGGTAAATATGATTTACAAAGTGCTAAATTTGAGACAAATAAGTGAGACTTTACCTCTGAACAATACCTGGTATTACATAAATCCCAAATTTACACAGCCCTGCACAGGTTTTCCACACTACTGAGTAGATCATACATAGTAAACCTAAAACACATTGCTCGTATGCATAAAAGAGCAATTCATCTGATTAATGAATCAGAATAACTGATACACTTCAATTCCTTTCCAAAACAAAAGCAATTTACAACTCTGTGTATATTTTATTCTTGCTGTTACTCACATTGCACTTAACAGATGTTATCACTGTCCCAACTCCTGCAGTTTTCTGTTGTTCCATAAGAAGCACTCTCATTAATCACTCATTTTGAATCTAGTTGGAGAGTTCCACGCAAATTGCTTTTCTCATTCATTCATTCCTGCTACATCCAAAGTTTAGAATTACATGTCAGTTAAGAATACATAAAGCTGTGCAAGTTCAAAACACTTATAAGCACAGTATAAATCTGTTTTATTCAGTTGGGTAATATAGTATATACAAACCACCAAGCTTTTGCTCTCCACTGGGAGGCATTTTCAGAGCAGTAGTTAGACATTACATACCTAACTTTTAGACATAAAGCAGTTAGACATTTTATGTCTAACTTTTCGCAAGAAAATGTAACATTTCTAACCTTTAGCAGAGATGCCAACCTGAAAAAGGGGGTCACATCAGTAAAAAAATTCAAAGTTTTCAGCAGTTTTCAGTAAAACCGCTTTGACCTTCAGTAAGATTTAAAATATATCAAAAATATTTTTTTAAATCTCAGAATTGTTTATAACACTTTTTAATAAAATGAATAAGTTCCAAAATGTAGTTTTATTTAAAAATTATATATAAATATTTATATATATATAGTAGAGGCCAGAACTTAGCAGCGAAAGTTCAGCTTTGGCTCGCCAGCCCCGACATATAAGACATATAAGCTCTAGAGGTATCATCGGCATGGTGGGTGACACCTGACACGTGAGCTATTCAGCGTAAAAGAAATGTGTCACAAGCGTCGACATGCAAGCTATAGAGGCATAATCGCCATGGAGGGTGACACCCGACATGCACGATATTCGGCGAAAAAGAAATTCCTTGTGAGCGCCGACATACAAGCTATAGAGGTGTCATAGGAATGGCGGATGACACCCGAGATGCGAGATATTTGGCGAAAAGAAATTCCTTGCGAGCGCCTACGTGCAGGCTATAGAGGTGTCATAGATATGGCGGGTGACACCCAATGACATTTCTTTTTCTCTATTCGGTGAAAAAGAAATGTCCCGTAAGCCCCAACATATGAGCTATAGAGGAGTCATCGGCGTGGCGGGTGACACCTGACCTATTCGACGAAAAAGAAATGTCTCGTGAGCAACGATATGCAAGCTATAGAGGCGGCGGCGGCGTGGCGGGTGACACCTGCCACGCAAGCTATTTGGCGATTTCGTAATGTTTGGTGTCACCCGACAGTCATGTGGAAAGGGTTAAAATGTCTGCACTGAAATTTTCAAAAGCGCAAAGCAACATGTAATCAATGTAAAGAGTTCACAAAAGGCACTGAGATGAGCTCCCTCTGAGCTTTTGCGAACGGCAATCTCAAATGGCTGTATAGGGAATCACATGACAAATAGAGTACGAGGAGAAGCTCTGCCTCCGTTGGCGGGGGAGGTCAGAATATCAAAGGTGTATAGGGACTACCTGTAAAATGCATTTTTTTGACCAAAAGATGGTAAAAGTTAGAAAATTGCGTGCGTGGGCTTTTCTGTAGTTTTTTGGGTGACTTCTGTAAAATCGTAAGATGGGGTGAAAATCCGTACAAACTACAGAAAATCCGTAAAAGTTGGAATCTCTGTTTTAGACATAAAATGTCTAACCACTGCCTAGAAAAAGCCTCCTCGTGGAAAACAAAAGCTTGGTGATTTGTGTACACCATACTGTGCAACTAAAAAAATGGATTTATATTAACCTACAAGCATTTTGAAATTACTTACATGGCTATATTTTTTCATAAAATTATGAACTTCAACTATTTAATATTGGGCAAATAAGAAATTTTTACTTGTCCTTAACTTACATTTCCAGAAAAAAACAATCATCATAGCACTATATGCTCAGGGTCCGGCCCTTCATGATCAATGCTCAATGAAGAAGAAGAAAATTACATGATTTGTACTGTGTTATTTTCTTTTATTATTATTATTTCCAATCGTGTGTGCTACTGATGCAATCAAGGATGCATGATTGGATATCTCTGTGCAGTGTGCTATAATGAAAGATATGACTTGTGAGTGGATGGATACCCATTAGTAGAGAATTGTTTGGGACATATATATACAGACCAAGAATGTACTTTTTTTTTTTCATTTGTCCCAAAAAAGTAAGCCATATGGTTACAAATATTTAACTACAAACAGGCAAATTCTGAAAATAGAATTCATTAAAAATATTCTTATCCCTCATGTTTATTACCTTGATGTCTTAATATTAAATTAAAGAAATTGTTGGATATATATTCTGAACTTTTATAGGTACACACTGGGAATAAAATATTGGGTTGATGCATAAGTTAATGACGTTTTTTTCACCGCACTACAGGAATGCATTCTATCAGAAGGGAAAACGGAATCAATCAACTATGTATCCCCCCCCTCATTGTTTACGATGGTGTCCCAATGTCTGGATAGGTCTGCATGCAGTGCCATTCTTGAAAAAACATGCAGGTTTTGCTGCGAAGGAATCGTCAAGGAAATTCTGGAGATCAACATCATTGTTGAACATTCTGCCACGAAGTGCATTTGACAGAGATCCGAACAGGTGATAGTCTGAATGGGCGACATCTGGGGAATAGGCCGGATGTGGAAGGATCTCTCATTTCATGTAGTGAATGGCAATTTTGATCATGTTTACACTGCGAGGGCGTGCATTGTCATGTTGGAGAAGAACACCATGGCGCTGATGTGGCCATTTCTGCTGAACTGCTTCCTCCACACGGTGGAGTTGCTCACAATAGAGTGCAACATTGGTGGTCCAATCCCTCCGCAGCATTTCCCAGTGAATAATGCCTTCCATGTCTCATCAGACACACAACATGATCTTCACAGGATGAAGGTCATCTTTTGGACATGGTATGAGCATCTTGTTTGGGCTTAACCATTCCCTTCAATGCCTGAAATTCATGTACAGGCACCACTTTTCATCTCCAGTATCACTACGTGACAGAAACGGTTTGTGTTGCTGATAACATTCACAATAACAGGCAAGCAAGGAACCTCATATGGCAAAACGCTGATTCTTGTTGTCCTCAGTGAGCATGTGAGGCACCCAAGACCCCAATTTCTGGACCTTTCCCATACATTCCAGGTGTTGCACCACTGAGGCCTGATCACAGTCCATCTCAGTGGTCAATTCACATGTGGTTTGACGCAGATTCAAGTGGATGAGATGGTTCAAACGATCCTCATCAAAGTGAGATGGAATACCAGAGCGTGGAGAGTCGTTGAGGTCAAAATTGCCACCTCAGAACGGCTCAAACCATTTGCAGACTGTCCTCGAAGCAATAGCATCCTCCCCCCATACATAGCACAAATTTGTCAAGTTTCCTTGGTGGCTGTGGATCCCTTGTTAAACTTAGATGTTGGAAATGTTCATTCCTCTCTACTTGACACTCCATACTTCTGGACCTAAAAACCAAAAAACCATTAGCCACAATCACACAATGCAATATGATTTAGATACATGATGTTATTGGCTACATTTTGATATACAACTGGCCATCTGCACAGTCACTACTGACCTGGAAACACTCATGAAATAAAACGGCATGCATCAACCCAATATTAGGGATCATCACTTCAATGTTTTATTAAAGACAGCTTATACAACATCTTTTAGGCATTTTAAGATAAAAATTTTAATTACATCACTATAGAACATAATAAATAAACTTTTATTAATCAAATATGATTCACCAGGAAGGTTTACGTTAAACACTAAGCATGAAATTCAGTCACTTGTAATACTAACCTGGTTCTTTCATTGGATCACCACCATGAATAACAACAAGATCGGGTATGCCATCATAATCTAGATCTCTCACATACTGAGGGGTATATACATTTGAGCTATTTATCTTGGCATGATAATCAGTAAAGTCCCAAATCAAAGTTCCACTTTTTCCATCTACAGCTTGGAATCCCTATATATAAGTAAAGTAAAGCATCATGTTGCATTTCCACTATTATTAAATTTCACTAAAAAATAAATTTTCTGCATGTAAAGAATCTAATGTCATTAAATAACTCTATTACTTCCAAAATACCACTTTATTTACACAGTCTCCACCTTCACAAATTTTAGTCATATTTTTGAAAGGACACAAAAACTGAATTTAAACTTCACAACATGATTTCCCCCGCACTTAGTATTTGAATTACTGTGATACAAAGGGAAGCATCTATTGTGCACATTTCATATGCACCCCGGCTGGCCAAAGTCAGGAAACCAAATTTCTTTCTTGAAACAGTTTCCCACTTCCTATTCACACAGCACCTACAGTTCCTAATACTGCTCTGCTACTTCTGTTACACCTTACTATATGGGTTCAGCACAAACACATTCTATAACATTCTTTTTCTATACAGACATTTAACGTGGACCAGGAACATCAAACAAAAATCTTCGCTCTTTCCACGTTTATTCTTTTTCTGCTACAAAAAATAAACACTTTTTAAGGACTTTTAAGCACACCCAAATTTTTTAAAGACCTTACAATTGCATATGCAACAATGAGATGTGCACAAATATACTTTTACACATAACTTAACTATGCAAATTGAAGTACCCTGATGAAATTTGCAATATTTTTTTCATATAACTTAGGTTTGTGGATCTAATAAAATATAATGTATGCAATCTAAAAGACAGTTCTGATGCCATATCAGTTTTTGCCATCTGAGCAAATAATCACATATGTAAGAAAGGGTGTGTTAATTGAAAAACTGTATTAAAAAATACAAGTTCAAGACTGGAATTGTTTGATTTAAGGTTTAAAACTGATGGTGCTACATTTTAAAAATATAGCACCATAAGTTTTAAATTTAAATCTGGCATATTAGCTTTCTTTGAGGAGTTAACTTATGAATCTTAGAGAACACCTTAGTGATATGCATGCATGTAAGATTTTAATTTTGCACATAATCATCTAATGATTTAAATGGTAAATCTAAAGCCAAAATTGTGTGCTCAAGATTTCAATTTTGCACATAATCATCTCATGGTTTAAACTGCAAACCACATCAAAAAATTTATACAGTTCAAGATTTCAGTCATACACATAACTATCTCATGGTAGAACTGAATAAAAGTAATTTTCATATATAAAAATGGGGAATACAAAAATGAAATATCAGTACCAGATATCATGATGGGGCTATTTGCATTGTGTAACAATCCTGCTGGGTCAGAAGGTATACACTGACTGATTCCTAGGAATGAAGGTCAAACCTCTTTCTGGTCAATAATATCATAATAACAGAATAACAATGACACAATTTATATTTAAAATAAAATGCTATTAATATTTATGGAGCATTTTCCTATGGCAAATTTTGTATGATGAGACAATAAAGCTAATCAGTGGGTCAGACAACTGGTATCATCATATCATCTATTTGCATTTCCTTAATGAATAGCTTTGGTGTTTGGCATGGCTTTCCATTTAGTTAGATGCTCCATAAATTAACTTACTTCAGAAATAACACAATCACAAACACATACCAACAGCAGCACATGACAACTACAAAAAATGGATTACAAAATATTCTTGCCACAACCAACCTAACAGACTTTCTTCTGGCTGTGGGTGGGTGATGTCCCATGAGCTTTTCTGAAGGAGTTGCTACATGGAAACAGTTAAAATACAACACATTTCACCAACAATTACATTTGTATTGCTTTCCATATACATGATGCCAAACATGATTTCTGGCCAAAACAATTTTCTACTCTTAGTTTGACACACTTACATGAGGTGTATCTTTTGTCTGAAGAAATGGCACATTACCAATGTGTTAGCATAGAAACACTAACAGAAACTTGAATCCTACAAAACATGGTATCCATATTTGGATGAAACCACCTGCTTACGGATTTTCTAAAGTTTACTAACAAACCATGTCTACTCACTTATGCATATTCTCATTCTCCAACCTACTCCACATGATTTTAAGTTATTGTCAAGCATACTTCCTATGAGATCTTCCAATTCTATACAAATATAATACTTAGGGTCAGCTTTAGAGTGGTGAGAGCAGTGCCACCACACCAGGCCCCAACTACAGGTAAACTGCTGAGCTGAACTTTTTTTTTTTTTTTTGCCTACGAAATGGTAGAGTACACAAGAAAAAGGAAATATTGTAATTCAAGACAATGAAAGATCTTGCTGTCATTGGGACAATCCAAATCATCACAATACAGCACTGTTACATGTAAGTGCAAAAAAGGAGCACTGTTTTTTGGTACTTCATATGGGGCTGAAAACACACACACACACACACACACACACACATTGAGGGAGTGTCAACAAACATTGTCAAACCAGGTACCACGAATGCCAAAGCTGTCTCTGATCATACTTGAGGGTGTTAATACAAGGTGATCATAACGTCGTGCAACCCAGATAAAAAAACAGATGTATGAGGTTAATTACAATTGTTAAAAAAAATAAACATCATCAAATATAGGTTACAATCTTGCCTTTATAACAGCAAAAGAAGAAAAACCTCATTATGACATATGTTCAAAAGTGGGCTCTGTGTTTGCGAATGCAAATGTGCGTCTTTTTACGAAGTTTGATGACACCTTGTAAAGCACCTCCACACTGATGTTTTTAATCGCTGTTGTGATATGTTCATTTTAAGTTCATCCCAGGTGTGAGGATTATTGTGATACACAACACCTTTGAGATACCCCCAAAGAAAGAAGTCAAGCGGCGATAAATCTGGGGATCTGGGAGGCCACAGGTCTTTGGAGATGAGGTGTTTACTGAAAACGTTTCTCAAAAAATTGACGGTACTAACCGGCGTGTGGCATTGTCTTGCTGGAGCCAACAATGTTGTTCGCTGACATCAAGGAATGCCACAAACTGTGTGATAATGTTTTCGTAGACGGAACCATCCATAGTCATTTCGAAAATAATCGGTCCCACTATGCGATGGCGCGATATCGCACACCAAACTCCAAGTTTTTTCTAATGCAAATCTTTTTCAAGAAAAACGTGGATTTTCACATGACCAAATGCTATTGTTCTGACTATTGACATAACCTCCGAGGTGAAACCAGGCCTCGTCACTGAAGAAAACTCTGTCCAGACTCTGTATTCCATGTTGTTCAAGGAATGAGCGAAACCATCGGCAGAAGTGTATTTGTTTGCCTGCATCTGGGGCCTTGAGTTCATGCATTGCGCGAATACGACATGGACAAAGATGTAATGATCTCACACAGCTTAATGAGCACTACTGTATGAGATTGACGATTGCACTGCGAGTTTCTGGAGGCTTTTTCGTGGTGACAGCTGCAGTGCTTGCTTTATCTCATCCACTTTATGGTCAGTCTAAATGGAGGGTTTTCTGGAGCGTTTTTTATCTGGAACAGATCCAGTGCCCCAAAAATGCTGCACTAATTGCACTATTGTGGACTTACTGGGGACTGCTGTACCCGGAAATTTTTTATGAAAGTCCTCGGCAACACATCTGCATGAACGAGTTGCAAAATAACTTTCCAGAAGGAAAATTTACTACGTCTGGGAAAAAGATATTTCATCTCCACAATGAACGAAACTACACTACGAACAACCTGTACACATCACAGTGACCTCGGCTTCACTGATACTTCTTAACAGTATGGTAGTGACATCTAGTGGCAGAAAGAATTATTATAACGATTTAGCAACAATTTATGAAAATTCGAACTTTGGGTTGCATGAGTTTACGATCACCCTGTAGTAAGGCTCCAAATTCAAAATGAAAAAAGAAAAAAAAAACATAATTACTTACTGCCATTCTCCCTCCTCCAACACAGTCCTTGATCCCATCACTGTTGAGGTCAATGTTACAGTTAAGTGCAAATATCTCATGAGCTGTGTAGTGCCTCCAAATTTCTCTTCCTGTTTTTCCATCTAATGCAAGTATGCCTCCTCCACAACCATCTTTGGCATCACGAAAATAAACATTACATACAACTGGAGGATAGTAGAATGCATCAGCACCTATTAAAATATGTCATTATAAGCAAAAATTCAACAGCCCGGAAAGAGATATTTGAAATTACTTTTTATTTTCATCCATTATATCCTATTAATCTATTATCCACTGTTTAAAGATTAATTTTTTTTCTGTGAAAATATTCAGTTTTGTTGGATAGACACTAACCTGTACATAAATAAAAAAATTATATTCTTATGCTACTATTATATTCTATCAGTCCATATATTATGGCCACAAATAGAAAGCTGATTACCTATGCATTTGTGGACATCATATAATTTCTGTCTAACAGTCAGAAGGAAAAAGTACTTTTTATATCGGACAAATCCATACCAGAGCCAAGATTTTCAATGCTTTCTATTTTTCTACCATAATTTGCTGATTTGTAGCATAAACATACATTTGCCTGTCATGATATATCTATTTCTGGATGAATTAAAAACTTTTGAATCTGACAGAGATAAAACTAACTAAAAATGAGTAGACCAGTTAGTTTTTTTGTTGTTGTTGCTGCTGTTGTTTTTCGTTTTTTTATTAACGCACTTTCTTTGTTCATCAGCATAAATAAACATCTATGTTTATGACATTTTTAGAAACTATATTTTGGATCAGACAAAGATAAAATTAAACCATGATTTTTATACATCTTCCAGCTTTTCCTGGTCAGCATCTCCATTTTGAGTGATGTGAATATTCAATTTGTTTGTTGTGAATTTATTTTTAGAAGATGAAATAGCAAAACAAAAAAGAAAACACTTGAATGCACAAAGCTATGCATTATTACCATTTCTTGCTACAGAATTTTTCCTTCTAGATACAAGTAAAGTAGACTACAACTACAACACACACACACACACACACACACACACACACACACACACACACACAAAGAACTGGAAGGCAGAGAGGTATCTATTAGTACCATTTCTTTCAACAGAAGTTTTTCATCCAAGTTATAGTGCTTCAGTGAACATCACACGTATCAGAAGGAAATGAATCTCCCTGAAGAAATAATTCTTTATATACACATGGAAGGCAATACAGATGTCATTGTTGACACAAATGTGCCATATTTTCACTGTTTCCCATGTAGCCACCTCTCCAGAAAGCTTGAAAATTACATGCCTTGGAGCGGGAATCGAACCCGCATCTCCCAATTTTCATTCAAGCATGCTATCCATTACACCATCCAGGACAAATAAGTTCCAAGCAACTGAAGTTAAACATGTATAGCTTAGAAATCTGAGTACGCACCATCCAGATTTGCGCTAGTTGAGGCAATTTGATACTTCCGTGTAGCGTCGACATTGTCTTTTCTTACATCTAGGTACGGATGTAGGTCACAAGTTCCAGTGCTTCAGAGAACATCATACATGATGTTCTGTGAAGATGTAATTTTCAAGTTTTCTGAAGAGGTCACTACACGGAAACACTGAAAATACAGCACATTTGTGTCAACAATCACATTTGTACTGCCTTCCATGTATATGTGAAGAATTATTTCTTCAGGGAGATTAGTTTCCCACTGTGATAAATGCAATGTTCTCTGAAGCACTGGAACTTGTGACCTACATTCATACCTGGATATGAGAATAGGTCATGTTGATGCTACATGGAAGCATTGGAGTGCTTCAATTAGTGCAAATCTGGATGGTTACCAGTGTAGGAATTAAGCGGTATCGCATCGTAGTTTGTGATGAATAAATAGATCAATGCTAAATGAAATAACTTTTGTGTTGCAGTACTTGCAACGAATTTAATCCATACGATGCATCCCCCCCCCATTTGTCCGCAGTTCCGTTGGAATCTCACATGGACTCGACACCAAATATATGGAACAAAGTTTTATGGGAAAAAATCAGACCGGCAGCGGCATGTTCCAACGCGGAAACCACTTCCTTAGCTCTTTCCCCATGTTGACAAAGAGCCAAAAGCTGTCAAACCGGTTGTGATCACTTGCTTTCACTGTTTCGTTCATTTATGTGACGGGGAAAGTACCATTGGTGACGTTAGTAGGGGCAGAAAGACTGCTTCCCTCTCTCAATGTTTCGGGAACCTGAACATCGCACTTGGGTTGCTCCCGAGGAAGCATCAGCTACAGGTGAAAGAATTAGTGTAAAAGAGGAAAAAACGTCCTTCACTCTAGTGTTGGGCATAATCCATTGAATTTAAAAATCGAAAGGTTGTAATCGAGAAATCTGACAAATCGAGATATTCATTCAAATGATTTTGAGTTTTAGAATTTACCGGTAGATGGGACGATACGCTTAGAGCCGCCATCTGCGTTTGACAAATCAAGATTTCATTCGAGTGATTTCTAATTGGTCCTATACGCTCTGAGCTTTCTTTTGCTGGACGGAATGACTCTAAGGACGCCTAAATTGTTTCGAATAGCATAACCTGTCTCAAGACCTTAGAATGAACCCAAGTGATCCTTCCTGTGTGAGATAATTCGATCACGTGAAAAGCAAGTATACTTCCGAACTTCTCGGATCTCGGTACCACGCAAGATGCTTTCGGGTAGAAGAGCGATTTCACCTTTTGAATGCACTCGTTCAAAGGAGACAGTGTAGAAGCAATCGAGAGTTCTCTCGAGAGGTTTTTTCATTCGAATGAATTTGGCGTAATCGAATGTTTCAAGAGATTTCCATAATCAAATGAATCGATTATTTCTACTCGATTATGCCCATCACTACAGTTCACTCGTCACTCACTCCAGAATCACACACACAGACTGCATGCGGGCCGAGAGCCATGTTTAGACTTCTGCACTAACCAATGAGAGGCTCGAATGGTTTCCTAATGCTAAAAGTCAACTAGAACGGGAGGTTTCATGCGCAAACGTAAGAGCCCTGAAATACCGGAAGAGAAGTCTTTGTCAATGTATTGACAAGTGGTGGAACTCATCGTTTCTGAGAAAATCACGATTAGCCATGGTTGTGCAGTTGCAAACAATAAGAAACTTGATTAATGTTCTTGATCCAAATAAAAGTTGTTTAGATTATGAGCTAAATGAAAAAAATCTTGTGGTTAAGGTATGCTGTACTTTGTGTAAACGATATGAGGATCGACTGAAGTACAAAAGATACTTCAGTTCAGCGTTTATTACTGGAATCAGCGGTTCTGCACTCAAGAAGAACAATGCTGTGAAGCATATGAAATCTGATATGCATATATCAGCTGTAAATTTTCACCTAAAGCCAAGTACTATTGTTCAAATAATGCAGACTCCAATTGGAAGGAGTTTGAACCGAATTGAAGATAAAGAAAATGATAGAGTAAGTAAGCTTATTGATATAGCCTACTTTGTACCAAAAGAAGAGCTACCATACTCTATATTCCCAGAATTGCTGAATTGGAAAAATGGCATGGTGTTCAGCTTGCTGATACTCATCTTAATTGCAAAAAATGTGCTGAATTTATTGACTGTATTGCCAAAACCTTGATTAAAGAATTATGTGCTGAACTGGAGAACTCCAATTACATATCAGTTTTGTTGGATGAATCAACAGACGTGAGTACCTGTGAGAAAATTCTTGTGTATGTAAAATACATGGACTCTAGTGGAAATATGCAGACTAAATTTGTTGCCCTGTGTATTGTTACTTCTGGAACTGCAGCAAATTTAAAAATATCTTTATTACATATATTGGAAGACTACAGAATTACTTGAAAAAGAAGCTTGTTGCATTTTGTTCAGATGGTGCAAGTGTCAACCTAGGTATTAGGTAAGGACTGGCTACAAAACTAAAAAAGATTGCTCGTGGCTTGTAATAATGCATTGCCTCAATCATCGTTTTGAACAGGCTGTTAGACATTCCATTAAAGATACGTATTTTGAAACTGTTATAAATATGATGATGAACCTTTATTCATATTATAAATGTAGTCCAAAAAGACGAACAGAACTGCAGGAATTAGCCGATATATTAGACGAACAAGAAAATACGGAAACGTATAATCCAAAAAATGTTCAGGGCACACATTGGATCGACCACAAAAAAAGAGCAGCCATAGCACTTGTGAAGTCATATGCCCTCATCATTGCTCATTTGGAAAATACAGCTTCGGGAACTAGTAGTGATGTGGCAAAAATAAAGGGCTATTTAAAAAATTTTAAATCGAGGAAGTTTGTGTACCATCTGCTTTTGATGGTAAAAATATATAGTATCATCTCGAAATTATGCCTAGCTCTACAGAAAGATAGTTGCGACCTTATACATGCCACCACTTGCCTCTATAAACCAGAGCATACCCTTCAAAATTTAACTGCTAACGATGACGATACAGCATCTAACATTTCTGCAGTTATAAAAAGCGAGCCATTTGCCAGAATATCTTTAACAGGATGCTCATTGGATACGGATGCAAATGGGGTAACAAAATATGGTACCGAACTTCACAAATGCACCAGATAAAGGTTTTTGGACATCAAAGGCAAATTATTTCAATGTGTAAAAATTCTGGATGTTACGCTGTGGCCTAATTAAATGGACACTTTAATGATCTATGGACAAAATGAAATTGAACAGGCAAAAAAACATTTTGAATCACTTCTTTTAGGGAATAACGTTGTCCTTTCGCAAATAGAGGAAGAGTTGCAGGAGCTGAAAGTGTTTTGGAACCAAAGCCTCAGACTCTTTAGTTGGCAGGATTTATGGACTTTTGTTTTGAAAACAAATAAAGGAAAATTTCCTAACCTGGCTCACCTATTTGAGATACTCTTGGTCTTTCCTGTCTCAAATGCTGTTGTGGAAAGAGGATTTTCCTACATGGGAAGGATAAAGACTGCAAATCGCAATAAACTGCAAGAAGAGGCATTGGAAAACTTGGCTCGTGTTAGTATTGAGGGCCCTGCTATTGAAGCCTTTTCACCGGAATAGGCTCGAAAGATTTTCTTACAAGCTCCCCGACGGCGCAACACTTTACCGTATGGCAAAAGAAAGAGGGATTCTGACTGATTATTTGTTGGGTGGACTGGAAACTAAAATTTAAATGAAAGTGCAACATCAACAAAGGTAATTCAAATCTAATATGTACTTTCGTTTTGGGTTTGTAATTAGCAGTAAAGTTTAATGTAATATTTTATTCTACATATTCATCTGTCATTAATATGTAGAAATGTGGAATAAAATGTATCTACAAACTCTCTACAATGCCATCGCAATTCATTACCCCATGATATATTGCACATATGCCAGTGCTACACAATATTTAAAAACTGCTACACAAAAAAAATTATGCATAGCAGTACTGCTAAGCAACAAAAAGTAAATCCAATGCTGGATGGTACTCAGATTTCTAAGCCATATCTGTGCTTTAGTTGTTTGGAACTTCATTGTCCTGAGTGGTGTAACGGATCGCATTCTCGAACAGAAATTGGGAGACTTGGGTTCAATTCCCACTCCAGGGCGATGAAATTTTAAAGTTTTCTGAAAAGATGGCTACATGGAAACTGAAAATACAGCACACTTGTGACAACAATGACATTTCCATCCAAGTACCAGTAAAGTAGATTACACTTCCTTTAACACTAACATTTTCCTTATTGTACATATATGAAAATAACATTTTTAAGTTTAACAACAAGATGTACAAACAAAATCATGGTGGACCTATGGGGTCACCACTGTCAACTTTATTTGCTGAAATTATAATGAGTGACATTGAGGAAAAAATAATAAGTAAACTCGAGGATCCACCACTGATATACTGCAGATATGTTGATGACATTTTTCTGTTATCCAGGCTAAAAAATGATGAACTTGAGGACTTGACAAAAAAGTATAGTGAAATTTATCCATCTATTGAACTGACAGTAGAACAAGAACATGACAATACTTTGGCATTTTTGGACATTTTGATTGTTAAAACAGAGGAGAATATACAATTCAGAGTGCATAGAAAATCTTCATATATCCCAGTACTTATACCATTTCAGTCATCCCATCCATTAACACATAAAAGAAATAGTGTTAAAACACTAATTAAAAGAAGTTTAACACATTCATCAATTGATTCTAGGAAGAAATTGAATATATTGAAAAAATTGCATATGATTTTGGATACCCTAAACAGGTATTAAAAAATGGATTTATGAAGTAACTCAAGGTTACAATAGGGTCAAGACTGATAAAAAACTTGTAAAATATGTAGGAGCAATACCATATATAGAAAATGTTTCAGCAGAAATTAATAAAGTTTGTGGCAAGTATGGAATACAGGTAGGAAATCAGGTACTTACTGTAAAAAATTTAGTGATTAAAAATGAAAAAATTAGCCAATTAGATAGAGCAGGAATTTATGAAATCCCAATAAACCAGCAACCACCTGTGTCATATATAGGCAGCACCAAGAATAAATTAAAGTATAGATTGAACCAGCATATTAATAATTGGAATAAAAAGAGGCTAAGACAGCATTGACCCAATACTGTATGGAAAATCAAAAATGTCCAAGGTTTGAAGATATTAAAATTATTAAAAGCTGTAAAAACGAAAAGCAGTTAAGAATTGCAGAATCAGTGTTAATTGAAAAAAACAGATCAAGATTATGCAACATTAATGAGCCAAGTAACCTAAACGAACAATGGAAAGCCCTAATAAAAATTGAACAGCAGCGTAAAAAGAAAGAGGGAAAAAAGAGCAGCAGGGACAATAGATGGCGCCAGAGACACAACGATTCAGAGATAGCGACTGGAGCCCAGGCCTCGATGGCTCTGCTCACTTGAGCTGTGGTGGGCGGGTGAGACACACCTGCCTCCTGAAGATGACAGGGGCCTGTCGAAAGTACTAGAGGATTGGATGTGAGGGGCTGAATGGGTGTGACACTTGTAGTGGGAGTAGCAGAGGTTGTGAAACAGAAGGAGGAGTTTGATAATTAGAGTTGACCAAGGTTTAATCACCTGTGAATGTAAGGTTATGTACATAGTTTTTACTTGAATTGTATGAATGAGTTGTATGAGTGATTTTTTATCAAATTGACAAGCATTATAGTAACATCTTATAAGGCTAAGGAAAAGAAAAAAAAAATACGATGTTTCACACCCGAAAATAAGAAGCGTAAGCAAGAAGTCTGTAAACCTTGGAAGCCCAGTTACATCACGATGAATGACGTGTTGGAAGTGTGTTGTCATTGGAGGTTACCATGATCTTTATGGTGAGTGAGTGGTTCTTTTTAATGGTTTTTTCATTTATGAATTGCATGTAAACTATGCGCACTTTGTAAGAGGTTAATACCTTAAAAGTGCAAATATAATAATTTCCCTCTTTGACTTCACTCTCCTTTCATGCTTAGGAATGGCTATCTAAAAACTTGAATGTTTATTTGTCATGTGGTAACAAAACCTACACTACCTTCACCAAATGCAACACTATTCCTACCGATTCTCATCATCTTCTGCCATGCATTAATTTTAATTTGCAGAGGACATCTACAACTCTTTTTCAGCCATCATCAAAAAATTTAAAGCACACAATCTTCATAAGAGGTTTAAATGCCTTGGGATAAGTACCAACCAACAACCAATTACACCTCCACCTTTTCCTTCCCCGACTAAAAACACTGTCTAGCAGTGGATACCCTGCAGACTTGGAATTTTCTAGGTGGGCTTTTATGATTCCCTCAGCATCACCATTTATACAGCCAAAGACAACCACGATATCATATTATGACATGGTATTCTGGCCAAGTATGGTACTTATGCCACAAAATACAAAACAAATAAATAAATCTATATGATTCTTCAATATATTGGAATTCACTAAATTGTGACTTTTTGGTAAAAACGTCTTCATTGCATCAACAGTTTTGGTGGTACCTTCCTTGTTTACAATACTTTATCTACCTTAACCATTCATAAAACAAATACAAGAAAAAATGAAGAATGCAACACACTGTGTATAGCTCACATAGATCTGTATGTTTTCTCAACCAATCATTGTGAATGGAGCACGTAAACCTACATTTTCCATTAGATGTACAGTATTGGTTTGTTAGTACAAATGGCATCTGAAAAACAAAAGGGTACATTGCCAATTTAGAAATCTATACCAGAGAAGGAAATAAACTTAAACAATTATTTCTCTATTGTCATCTAACCTGGACATTTTTGGCATCATGCCTGCCAAGATAACTACTATATTAGTACAACAATTTCAGAAACACTTCTTCAAAGAACTTATGAAACAATAAGAGCAAACAGAGGTCTGCCACCATGCTTGAAAATAAAGTTGAAATCCCTCCAAATTAGCGAAACAATCTTTTGCAGCAAAGGTGATATCTCACTTCATGTATGGAAGGATAAGAGTTAGGTCCATATGATAGTCTTCCTGAAAGAAGCTGCAAGTGCCTGGGTTTGACAAGGATTCAGTACCCAAAGAAGGTGCACAGCTTCACATCTTCAAGTGAGCCACTAGAAAAGCTCCACCAGAATGTTTGTCAGGATATATGAAGGTGCTTGTGCAGCAGATGGTTGTAGGAACAGGAAATATCCTGCAAGAGTTTGCATTCCAAAGAAGAAAAGAAGTGAAACTACACTGCTGGCCACCCAAAATGCAACACCAAGAAGGAAGCATCCGATTGGCCTGAAATTCGCAGCATGCGTCGCCCGCAAGAGGACATGCAAACGATTAGCACTGCTGGGCATATGCAAATCATGTGCGCCCGACACGCCACCAAGAAGCACTATAAGAAGAGTGCACAGAAGGCTGGGTGTAAGTAGTGGAAGTGTGTTGTGCTGCCGGACCTGTGCTTGGGAAGCTTCCTGATGCCACGTCGCAGGATACGGAAGTCATTCCAGCACGTTTCGGAGTTCGACAGAGGACGAATAGTGGCTTATCGCGACAGCGGTTTATCATACCAAGACATCGGCGCCCCTGTGGGACGACATCTAGCCACAGTGAGGCGAGTACGGATTCGGTGGGTGCAGGAGGGACGGACGGACCGACGTGAGCAATTGCCGCAGCTAAACGAGAGTACCGGCATGTTGTGCGGCGGGCATTGACGGCTCGCACCGCCACATTACGAACGTTAACACAGGAATTAGGGTGTGTTGCACAACAACCTGTGTCAGCACGTACCGTTCGATGTCACCTGCAGGAGCAGGGACTTGTTACACGCCGCCCATTGCTCCGATTACCATTGACATTACGCCACCGACGAGTGCGGCGGCAGTGGGCCGTTGAACGCCGAACCTGGACAACGGAATGGCACGACCTTGTCTTCTCCGACGAATCCCGCTTCTGCCTGCAACACCACGATGGTCGGATCCGCAGCGAGAGACTGTATGACGCCTGCATTATGCATCACCATACTGGTCCATCTCCTGACGTTATGGTTTGGGGCGCGATTGGATATGACACCCGCACCCCTCTGGTACGCATCGCCGGTACACTCAACAGCCACCACTACATCTCCGCCATTTTGGAGCCTGTAGTCCTCCTTTACCTGCAGGACCTGACAGCGGCCACATTTCAACAGGACAATGCGAGCCCGCACATGGCACGTATCTTGCAACAATTCTTCACAGCCCACCAGGTGTAACTGCTGCTGTGGCCCGCCTGTTCTCCTGATATGTTACCCATCGAACACGTCTGGTCGCTGATCGGCAACTGAATGGCCCGGCAAGCACCACCCGTGGCTACACCTGATGAACTGTGGCAACATGTGGAAGCAGCCTGGACCGACATACCCCAAGCCCACATCCAAAGCCTCTTCGTTCGATGCTGCGGCTTGTAGCGGTCGTTATTGCCAGCCATGGGGGCCACACGAACTATTGATGTTTGCGTGTTCCGCAAGTCGCACGGGCCTGCAAGCTCAATCGTTTCATCTTTGTATCTGTTGTTATGTGTCCAGTAAATCTGGCTTTGCTATCTCGTGTCCTTCTTGGTGTTGCATTTTGGGTGGCCAGCAGTGTATGTACATCTCCAAGTTCTGTGCAGTACCTCTTCATAGGAGGATGTGTGTTCCCAGATATCACACACTCCACATATACTAAAACAATATAGGAATAACCTCTGAAAATTTCAACAACAAAGGACAATTATCAGTGAAGTAAATTCAAGTATTGTACCATCGTTTTATACTGAACTTGATAACATGAGTAGTTGCTCACAGAAGTCACTACTCAAAGACAGAGCCACATGTCATATTTCAATTTGTTCATGTTTTAATGGGTACAAGTATATCCACAAGTATGCCCTCCCCCCCCTAATTTCCCTCTTTTTTTTCATTTATTTATTGTTTATTTTTAAACTTATTAGTGAGGTTCACCTTTAAGCATGCCACAATCTTATTAATAGTGAATGTAAAAATAAATTCAGAGAAACCAGCACATGCAAAAAAAATTTTTTTTCTTTCTCACCAGAATTTCTGAAATAAATTACATATTCATTATACTAATTAATTAATGTTTCACAATGGGATGTAAATTGATTTCATCATCATATCATATCACTAAGCTGTTCTCTGAGATTCAGAGGTTAGCTCCACAAAGAAATACAAACTACCAGATAATTTTTACTTACTGTTGCCGTATCAAACTTCTCCATTTGCAGCGATCTTGACATACAACTAGGGCTTCACTGACATCCATTACACGCCATACACAAGATCTTCTAAACTTCATACTCATAATCTTTTTCTCATGCAGACACTCCTGAATCTGATCCTCCCACAACTTCCTTGGCCTTCCTCTGCCTTTCCTTCCTGCCACTTAGGCTAAAAAGATTTTCTTAGTAAGCATCTGATCACTCATTCTTTCAACATGGTCAAACCACAGAAGCATATTAGTCTCCACCTTGCTAAAAACATTTTGCTTCACATTACACAACTACAACACATCTTCATTCCTCACAATATCAGAACGTGTCTTGCCACAAACCCCACGTAAGTAACGCATTTCTCCAGCATACAAATGACTCCAATGTTTCTTCTGTAGTACCCAGGTTACACTGCCATACATCAGAGTAGAAACAATTACACTTTCATACACAGCCATGCGGGACTCTCTTGAGAACAAGGGCAGATTTAGATCTTAAGGGGCCCGGTACACTTCAGTTTTGGGGGCCCCTGGAATTCGGAAATTAATATAAACAGTAGAAAGGAGAATTCACCAAATTTGCACATCACAGCCAATGTACTGCTTGTAATTGGAACTGACAAGTTATACATACATAGGAAGGTACATTATACAAGGAAACAGAAAGTCTTTCTTTTTACACTCAACATCTGAAAAATCTTTAGTGAATTCCTCAAACTCTATCATCTTAAGAAGACTGCTCTCTACATTCAGTAGGCACAGAGCACTTAGTCTTTCAAGAGTCATCGTGGTTCTCAAAGAATTCTTAATCAGTGCCAGTTTGCTGAATGATCTCTCTCCTGAGCAACTAGTGGCCATCATGCTCAAATATATTCTAAGAATTACATTAACACTTGGGAAGGTATCACAAAGCCTTTCATCATGGAGACAAGGCGCCTGTTGAGAGTGAAACACGACTTGAGCTTCGCAAAGGCTGCAAACTGGACAATTTCCTCTATGAACACATTGCTGAAATCATGGGGGTAAGCAGTTATAAGTTTCTGAGCTTCAGTTCTTATCTCAGGTAGATTACATAAGTATACTATGACTTTGAACCTGTTATACACGATCGGTACGCTACCCTGCGTTCTTTTAAGGCAACAGACAACTGATCTAAAATGATATTGAAAGTTCCACATTTGAATTTATCTCTCAAAGAAAAGACAACTTCCTCTGATACAGAGGTTTGCCTACAAGGCAGCTACAGTGGTGCCAGAAAGGTTCCTGGCATCTAGTTTCAACTCTTCATACCTATTCCAAAGTGATTCCAGAAACTTTTCCAGAGAATCAATCAGATCCACCACTTTCTTGAGGTCAATTTCATTTCCTTGAACAGCTTTATTTGTAATACTGAACCACACAAGAATTAAGTTCCAGAACTTGGCTATCAGAGAAGTTTCAAGACAGTCCATTTTGTCTGCCAATGTCTGAGCTTCATGTCTTGCTTTCAGGTGTTTGCTCCAAGTCACTTTCAATATCTCTCAGGCCATTTTGAATGTTCAATTTAACCAAATCAGACCGAGATCCAACATCAATCTTAGATAAATACGGCGTTTATTCGGTACCACTGAACTCTTTCTCAACTACCTCACAGTCTACTTCTTACGTGGGATCCACTTGTAGATCATTAAAGACACGAATTACAGAACACAAATACAGTGTTCGTACACATGCCTTAACAACTTCTTTAGCGCGAGAGGTACTAAAAGGAGAGCACTATCCTGACTGGGACAATGTAAAACTGTTATCGACGACCAAAACTAAAAATGGCCTGTTGTTTCTCGAGAGCTTGTATATTTATCATTTGAATGAACAATGTTGTAATGATGAAGCTCCATCCAATATACCAGCACCTTGGCGATACCTACTGAAAAACCAAGAAACAAGATTAGACAACCATTGATTTTATTGTACATATATAAAACTCAGGCGAGGGAACTTTGACCTTCATTTTATATTTCTTATATTTATGACAACCATTATGTGTTTTTTACCTTACAGGTTATTTTAAATGTATGTATTTTATGACCTCATACTGTTCCGACTTGTACGCATGCGCGGTCTTTGCCCATAACCATACGTGTATATAACCACTACGTTTCATGTGCACCTTGCGAGTTTTGGTGCCTGATGATGAACCTATAAGTCGTAGGTTCGAAAGATCTCGCAAGTTTTTAACATTAAACCTTTTAAACCTCAATGGAATGAGTTATTTGTGTCGTCATGGTTTTAACTGTGTATACTTTTGATACCGGTGATACGTCTTAGCTTCATTTGAGTGTTGTAATTGGTTTGAGCTAAAGTGTTCGTGCTTAGACAGCTATCTTCTTTATTTGTGTATCAATCAGCACGATAGTCTCTTCATCATATCATTTTGAATGTAGTTGTATCCATCTACTATGGTTTCAGTAGCATCAGCTCTTGCTGACCAACGAGTGTCTGACAGGGACTTAACCATTAGTACTCTTTTATTTCCTTTCAAAGAATTTATTAGAATTGTCCATCTCTGTGTTGACGCAGAAAAAAAAAGGTGCATAACTTTTGTATAAAGAAAAAACAACATGGTGGGACCAAGCACCAAAACAACATAGCAAGACCAAACAACAACTACTTCAAAAGAATGTAAACAGGAGGAACTAATTTACGATTTACTACGCAGCTGCCACGTTGCCGGTTGCCACCAATTAAAAGTATTGGTGTGCTGTCCTTGGAGATAAACACAGACGCTCCTCTTTTCACAAACAATAACTTTTATTTACATTTATACAGAAAACAAACACAATATTTGATTCATTTGACTCGCTACTAATACACACATACACGAACAATTTCTCCTAGTTCTAGCGGCAGGTATCCAAAACCATTTCAAAGTTAACCTCTCAGAAGCAGCGGACTTGGTCATTCAATTTGTCACATACCTCAGCTTCGCCCTCGCATGGCACCTCACGTAAGTATTAGGTGTGCAACTTAATTCTTGGCCACAGGTACGACACGTTGACAGCAAATTATAGCAAATCGAATACGTGTCTAATCAGGGAAATAATCCCCGTTGTGTTGGATACATTTGAGCCATCGGTCAAGGAGCTGCCGAATGCTACTGCGGAAAAAAGAGGTCTGTTTCGAGTTGATAAAGTCATCAATACCTGTGTGGACTTTCTCGACAGAAGTGAAGTGCGTATCACTCAGGTGATGTTGCAGGGAGCAAAAGAGGTCATAATCCAATGGAGCAAAGTCTGGAGAATATGCCAGGTGGGACAAAATATCCCATCCCAGGTCGGTGATCATGTTTAAAGTTGTTTCCGCTGTGTGAGGACGCGCATTATCCTGAAGCAACAGGACCGGCCTTCTGCCCTTGCCGGTGTATGGCCTTTTCGCCTGCATTGCGGCATTCACATGAACAAGCTGCTGACAATAACACTCAGCATTGACCGTTTCACCAGGTTTGAGCAACTCATAGTATACAACACCGCGCTGATCCCACCATATGCACAGTGACAAGTTCTTGGCATGGATATTCGGTTTGGCGGTACTGGTGGTAGGCTGACCTGGATAAACCCACGATTTGCACCGCTTAGGATTATCGTAGAGGATCCACTTCTCATCACAGGTCAAAATCTTGTGGAAGAAATCCTTCTTGAATCTGGAGAGCAAGGACACAGCAACACCGTAGTGCCTAGACTTGTTCGCAGCTGTGTGGTGGTGGGGCACCCAACGGCTCTCCTTGTGAATCCGCCCAAGCTTGTGCAGGCGCTTTGCAATGGCTTGTCATGTTACTCCGAGTTCTTGGGCGAGCTCTGACTGTGTGCGACAGGGATCTGTATCCAACAGTTGTTCCAGTTCCTCATCGTCAACTTTCTGTGGCTGTCCCGGACGTTCTGCGTCATGGAGATCAAAATTTCCCTGCTTAAACTGCTGGAACCACTTCTTACATGTGCTGTAAGACACAGCAGCCTCACCTAAAGCAACACAGATCATTTGCTGGGCTTCTGCGGCGCATTTTTTCAGCTGAAGTGCCTCAAATGTTGCTTCTCGAACAACATTGTTTTCACCGTCAACTTTCGTCCCTTCTGTCACTACAGCTGTGAGCGGTTATGGTTGCCTGGAAAGCTGTTGGATGGCGCTGCAATCAGCCATTATTGCACACAGCTATTTACATTTGCCGACGTTCTATGATTGCTTGCGCTTAGGGGCCAAGAATTAAGTTGCACACCTAATATTAAAATGGTATAATAGCTGAAACATATGGATCACTATTCTATTAGCGTAACGAAAATCTGTAGTGAACTTCACTAGACTTTCTCATACATAAACTGAGATGCGAAGCTGCACAGAAAAATCAGAAAAGTGTGATGGGAACTCCCACATTCGGTTCCCCGATTTTTTCCAAAGCCTAATGATTACATGAATACATAAAAAAGCTGGGCTAAATAATAAATTTCGTGTTGATAACTGCATTAGTAACTAAAATTAAAAAGTAGGTCATTGTTAAAAATTGTTTGTCACAATTTTTTTTTTCATAAAATAAAGTGATCTTTTAATTATTACATTTTTTGTATAAAGGGGGCCCCTTTGACTGGGGGGCTTGGGGCAATTGTCCCTTTTGCCCCCCTATAAATCCGCCTTTGCTTGAGAACCCATCATTCCTGTGAAAACCTCCACCAAAATATTATACTCACAACTACTATGTGAGTGGAAATGCATTGGCAATGAAACTTTGCTGAAAACTTAAAGGTTATCAGTAAGATAACTGCTACAAGAGTATGGCTGTCAATTTCATCTACAAAGAATCTAAGAGTAACACAAATGGTACCTAATTCATCCACAATTCTGAAATCAATTAACTTAACAAAAGAATGAAGTCTACAGTATTATTAACATGAGTTGCAATCACACGAATTGCTTTACAGTGATTGTTAATGGCTAATTGTAATTGTTATTCTTTTGGAACCAATCTAATTTTTTTTTGTTTCTATAAAAAATATGCAAACTAATCAAATTTAGTACAATGACTATGAACATGATGCATTCAACAAACAAAACTTGGATAAGGAAACATATGCTATAATTGGAGCTGTTATGCAATACATTTCTATACTGCAAACCTGCCAACCAATAACTAACAATAATCTGGAAAACTAGGTATTTAAAAAAAATCTGGAACATATTTCCAAAATCAAGAAAATATGGAGCAACACTCAATTTATGAATCCATTCTAATTTTTTTAAATTACAAAGGAAAACATTTACTTTTAGCTTTTTTTTCTGATAAATAATATTAAATATGCACATGATGCATTTTAGCACTGCCATCAATTCACATTGAAAATGGAACATTTTGATGATTCAATCATTTTCTCACTTGCAATTTCGTTTATTACTGCAGCACTCAACTGTATTTTTTGGCCACTTCTGACTTTGGGAACATTTTCTGAAATAAAGGACATGCATGATCTGCTGCACCAGTTGGCAAACTATGTTCCATCAAGAACATCGTAAAAAGCCTGTTATGCATGAATTATATCCACATTTGCAACTCACTGTCATTTCTTGCCATGAAAAAAGTAACCTCTAAATTTTTATCTTTAGAATTTTTTTTTCTGTGCTTCACCAATTTTAAATACACTATAATGTCAGTTTTACCTCCATGCACATCTCAAAATAACAGAACCTAATAGTGCAAAATGCATGCATTGGTTTGGGGCTGGATCATTTATACACAGGAACCCCAAGGAGTATGATTCTCCCTCTGAAAGGTTACAAAAACTTTTTTACCTGAACTCGTAATGCTGATTATAAATGGCACAAATGCAAAATTGAAACTTCAACAACAAAAAAAAAAAAAAAAAAAGGAAGCTGTGCAATGTGCAAGCAATATAAGGCAAAGCAATCGACAGTTAAATGTAACACTGCAACACACGCTTGCTCCCCATTCTCTCTCCAACTGTTCTTAGCAAGCACATTCATATTCCTTAAGCCATACCATCAGGGTGAAAGAAAAAGTTGGCTTTAGCTCTCAATCCAACTTTGTGAGGCTAACACTGGCAAACTTTGGATCACATGATTGAGGATGTTGCACAACAGCACTGCCCCATAACATGGAAATTGAGGGGGGGGGGATCTACTTGTCAGTCTGCCTCATTCTCTCTCTCCCTCATTCTCTCTGTGCATAGATTTTCTGACAGAGAAAACAAATTATATGGTGAAATTAGTAGGTGAGTAAACTCTTTTTTGAAAGTCATAGCTGCTTTAGGAGAATTTCACAAGAATGATGGGTTCTCAAGAAAGTCCCAAATGGTTGTATATGAAAGTGTAATTGTTCTTACTCTGATGTATGGCAGTGAAACCTGGGTTCTGCAGAAAAGACATAGGAGTTGTTTTTGTGCTAGAAAGATGTGTTACTTATGGGGGAAGGGCAAGACATGTTCTGATCATGTGAGGAATGAAGATGTGTTGCAGATTTGTTATGTGAGGTAAAATGTTGTTAGTAAGGTGGAGACTAATATGCTTTGGTCGTTTGACCATGTTGAAAGAATGAGTGATCAGATGCTCACTAAGAGAACTTTTTCAACCCAAGTGGCAGGAAAGAAAGGAAGAGTAAGGTCAAGGAAATCATGGGAGGACCAGACTCAGGAATATCTGCATGAGAAAAAGTTAATGAGTATGAAGTACAAAAGGTCTTGAGTGTGACGTGTAATGGATGTCAGTGAAGCTTGAGCTGTCTGCTGAGATTGCTGTAAATGGAGACGTTTGATACACCAACAGTAAATAAATTCCAGTTCCATCAGTTAAACACTTATCTGGCAAACTGTCTTTCTTTGAGGAGCTAACCTCTGAATCTCATAGAACATTTTAAGGATATGTATGTATGTATAATGAATCTATTTTATTTCCTGATGATTGTTGCAATCCTGCACATCTTTTTCTTTTAAATTTGTATCAAGACACTACTATTCTGATATAGCTTAAGCTTGGAGTAAGCCTGTTGCTGGACTACGTGGTAATTGTAAATATCATTTTTAATAGCATTTTTGAAGAAGAACAATGTATGTTCTTCAAAATAGTTATTAAGACACTACTAGTCTACTGAAAAATACTTCTGGATATCACTATAACAATTCCAAATATACCTCTTAATTAGAAACCTCTTCAGTTAACATGCATACCTATCTTCATACATATCACCATTTGTTGGCATCATACAAGTTTCTATCTCTGCAATAAATTTACACTCATTAAAAGAAACAAAAAAATAAAAAATAAATCTGAAACTTCCTTCCCAAAATAAAAATCACAATAAAATGTTGAATTTTAATGCTCATATCACTTTTAAACAAAAAAAAATGCTGATGCTTTTCAGATGTGGCTTATTTACACATAAATATGCACGCACACACACACACACACACACACACACACACACACACACACACAAATAATATATTAATTAAACAATGTGCATATTACACCAAAACATTTGTTTCTTTTGGAACTTTAACAGAGATCTGATTTTCATACCAGTTCCAAATCCAAGAATTATATCCTCTACTCCATCTGAGTTGACGTCATTTAGTCGAATAGCTGTCTCTGTGGTCAACATGGGAAAAACATTGGTCCACACATCCTCTGATGCAATTTTTGAACATGGTCTTACTTGGTGCTTTTCAATTATAAGGTTGAGATTGGCATTTCTAGTTATGTTTCTCATGAACACATTAATCAGGAACACCACAAGGCAAATTATACCTACAAAATAATCAACCATTTTTTTTTTCATATTTATGCGGGTCTTTCTTTATACACAAAAAATGTGACAGAACATTTGCAATAAAAAATCGTTACTTAAGTTTATAAATTTACAATATGCCAATTAGAGACACAGCATACAATCTCAACTAGTACAAAATATGTTGTTTAATTAAAATACACCTTATGTGCTGAAAACCTTCAAACTTTCCCACTGATGTCATTTGTCTTTCACAGAATATACTGTATACAGCATCAGAACACAGAAACATATTTTTTAAATAAATAAAAACATAAGGGAACTGAAATTATTAAAAACAGAGCAAATATAACATGTGTTAAGGAGGTACTTTTAATTCCACATTAAGATAGCCAAATCACCTGTATTAACAATTCAGTACACACTAGACTACACTGTTCATCATGCCCCATAACATTACACTGCCTTCCCTAGCCTGTAACTCTATGATTTGACAGTTGGAGTCCACGGCCTCATGTGGTCTGCACCACACATGCACCCTGCCATCGGTGAGTTGTAGTTGGAAACTTGATACATCAGACCAAGCTACTGGCTTCCAGTTTTCTACAGTCCAGTGATGATGTTCCTTTGTCCCCTGCAGCTGCCACATCATTACTGCCACAGTCCAGTGATGATGTTCCTTTGTCCACTGAATATGTCAATGTTGTCCTCTCCTAGTGGCACTCCATTCCAACGTTATGATATGGGACAGGCAGCACTTACCTCAAACATCAATAGCTCATTTATGGTCACATTTTTTCCAGTGGCTGCTGGTTTTGATGTAGTGCTCATACACATGTGTGATGGCAGTATGCAGAAATCCCAGACATTCTGCAGTCACACAGACAGAGCGCCCAATCTTCCTTCCATTGACTATCTGCCCACGATCAAACTTGTTCAGGTCACAGTGTTTATCCATCATCACAGTTGCAGGTATACTATACAGTAGGTAGGTATCTGATCTATTAATAGCCTGTAAGGTGATTTCAGTTGGTTGGATTATTGCACAGAAGTAAGGCAAGTCTGAGGATAAGTGCACTTTGCTCCCTACATGCTGCAAACTAGAATTCTGCTTTTGTCATGATTTGTTGCATACTATTGACATGATTACCACCATACATGTTTTGACCCTAAACCACCATGAAAATATGTTTTCAAAGACACTTAAACCCCACTATACAGGTACTTCTCTAACAAAAATATTCTTATAAATCATCAATTGCGTACCTACTTAAGTGAGCAGGAATTTGCTTTTACAAGACATTACCGAGAAGTTAACCACCATATTACATTGTTTCAAGTAGGTCAAGAAAACAGCTTTGCTACAGAAAATGACTTAAACACTCACATCCATGCAGAATCAAAATTCTGGAAAACAAGAGAAACATCAAGTCATCTGATCATCTATAGAATGAAGTCTCTCATTTCCTAGTGAAAACAGCCAATGATTTTAACTTTCATTTCAAGACCACTGTTTGCCAATTAGTCACTATCCCAGAATCATCTTGAGAGCAGACTACAGGCTTCAAATGTTCAGTGAATATTTAACTCTAAGCATCTTTAATAAAATAGTCAATAACAGCACCAAAATATAGATCTTGTAATGTTGAAATCAAGAAAATTAGAAACCCATTATCAGTAACCCAGAAATTATGTATTACAAAAGCATACTAAGAGAGCTGAATGAAGCAAAGGCACTGGTGCTGCCCTGAACTAGTCTTCTTCTGTGTGAGAATAATTTACCTCCAGAAAGATAAGATAAAAAAGAAGCTACTGAAAATTCTGTTGATACCCTACAATTTGAGTGTATAAATAGGACAAGAGGTAAGACAACATAGAAACTTGAAATACTATCAATCCAGTGAAAGATATTTGTAACCAACAAAAACTCAGCTTCCTCATCATCTAACAAATAATTATCAGCATGTTTGAAGGCTTAAAGAAGAATGATCAATAGAAAGCATAAACTAAAATCAGAGTAGGAAATTCAAGCCAAATCATTGTTGGTTTAATAGATTCATAAACAGGGCAAATTTGCATAGACATCATGTGAAATATCAGCAGATGCTCGAAAGACAGAGTGCTGTTGCTGTAATTGAAACTGCAATTAAATGTCCAAATTGCAAATTATGATAAAGACCTGTGTTTACAAGGCTGATGGAACTGATTTACATAAAAATTGAATTATTGATTATTATTTTTTTTATTTTTTCCGTTTCTCCATACACTCTACTTTGGGCAAATAAGGAAGAAATGTGGAGATCATTTCAAAACCATGCTTACTGGATGGAAAAAAAAATTGATGAACTGCACCAAAATTCCATCACTGCATTTGTCAACTTGATCTAGTTTTTCATGAACTTGTACCTTGCAACAAGGAGTAGTCTTAAAAAACTCTTTAGAGCCAATATTTTTCATACACACTATTTTCTCTTTCTTAATATACTTCTCTTTACAGTAGTTGTCTTAATTCTTTACTTTAATATGTTATAACCACTTGTCCCTCAAAAAGGTGACACATCACTGTTTATGACTAACTACAGCATTCAATGCATAGAGTTCAATATGTTGTCAGTTTAACCTTGAAATTTGCTAATAGTCATATAGAAGGCTAATTTTATAGGGAATTGTTTGTAAAATGCTATTCCATTCACAATGGCAAAAAAAAAAAAAAAAAAAAACATTACTGCCATTCCAAACAAAAGAACTGCATTGAAATAAAGGATCAATTATTTAAATTATTGCAATTTTCTTTCTATTCCATGTGATCAGTTCTTTGACAGACATTAACCAACAGCTTTACATACAGCAATTCAGCAACTAGGTACAGTAGAAACATTTATGAGTCATGAAAGTAATCAGCATGATAAGTTCATGAGTCAAAAATGCAATTAGCATGACATGTACATGAGTCAAGAACACAATCAGCACAACAATATCCTCCATTAGTTGGCTTAGTAAGAAGACTTGGAACAATCGACCATGAACTTTTGAAACATATACATTACTGATCTTATGTTACAGTATAATTGAAAAATGAAGGCTATTTATTTTTTCCATGCAAATTTTCAATGTGCTGATGAAATAGACAAGACTCATTTTGAAGAGAATGCCACGTCAAACGTTTGTAACGTGCATTTCAGGGAATAAAAAGTAAGCACAAAGCTCAAACTATTGAAGAATTATAGACTTCTCTTGGTAGTAATCTTAAGAAATAACATTTGTGGCACTTCTTGTGTATTACTCTCTAAATCCAAAAGGATCGAGTACAGCATTATCACCCATGTTTGTCAGGTTAATAGAGTCATGGGTGACATAACCACTATTTGCCGAATGTACACAATAGGCTACCTTTCATACTGCCTTAACAGTCTTGAAGAATATGTTGTCAGCCAAGAGAAGATAAGTGTGTTCCTCATGACAGACAAGCTTTGGGCTACCAAACTGAAATTGAAGAATATGTAGACAACACTCCAAACTCTATTTCAGTCCAAATACAAAACTTAGTCTTTAGATAAGTATTATATTTTTAATATAATATGTACTTTACCATTGTGCATGCATATATCACATCATAAGGAGCTAACTGAATGTGATTGCACCTGCTTTAAATGAAACAAACAATTTTACAAAGTAAATATTATGGAATAACTTTTTTACGGGTCTTATAGAGGTTATTTTTCATGAAAGTTGGTTGTCAAATTTTCGAACTAAAGCCTAGTTCGTCATCAGGACTATGTCACTGGAGTAGTTTCTGCCACTCAATTGGAAGAGTCCATCCACAATTATCGTTAATTGTGGTACTTCTTCTTGCTATTTCGATCCCTTCTTCTAGTTTCCTCATTACTAAGTTTGACTGGTGGGCGATTATTTTCACTGAGTCCCAATTTATGGAGTGTCCACTTGCTTGTATATGTCTGTCTAGCCCTGTTTTGTTCCCAATGTTCCTAATAGCTGCTTGGTGTTCTTTCATTCGGACCTTAATACTTCTCCCTGTTTCTCCAATATAGCTGAGTCCGCAGTTACAGTCGATGCAGTAAATTACTCCTTCCTGCAATTGGATGTCCAATTCTTTCTGCTTTAAAGCTGGCAGGAACTTCTTTATTTTGTTATTAAGATCTGGAGCTAGCCTGATATTATATTTTGCTCTGATCCTTTTCAGTTTCTCGAAAAGTCCCTTGTGGTACGTAATTTTGCTGGTGAATTTGAAGTTGGTTTTCTCCCTGCTTCTTTTTTGGCACTTGTTTAAATATTTTCTCAACATATGGGGAGGGGTAATTGTTTTCTGCCAATATTTCCCTTAATTCTTCTTTGTGAAGATCTTTTTGAGTAGCTGAAGAGACCAAGATTTCAATTTTTTCCAAAAATTGTCTTGCCGTATTCGATTTAATATAATCAGGGTGGAATGAGCAGAAGTCTAACATCTTCCCTGTGTTGGTGGGTTTTCTAAAAGCTGAGTGAATATTTCCCCCTCTCTTGAGGTCAAGGTTAAATCTAGGTAATTGATGCTATGGTCTTTTTCCTGTTCTAGGGTGTACTGCAAGGTATTCTCTAGTAAGTTAAATTCTGCCAGAATCTGAGAGGGTAGAGATTGGTCCACAGTATCTACTATAATTAGGACATCATCCATGTATCTTACATAGAGAGCAAACAAGGAGGGTTGTATAAGGATTTTTGCCTCTAGTTTACTTATATAATAATTTGCTAGCAGAGGTGCTAGTGGAGAACCCATTGCAAGTCCTGAAGTTTGCCTGTAATATTTCTTTCCAAACTGGAAGAAATTATTCTTGAAGGAAAATAGGAGCAGTTCATATATGCCAAGTAGTATTTCTCTATTGTGATTATGGAATACTATTTCTTCTGCAAGGTCATCTGCAATGAATTCCAGTAGGAGGTCCAGGTTAATATTGGTATACATAGAGACTATATCCAGGCTTGCCATTACTGGATGAATTAATTCTGGCAAGTTGTCCAGTTTTCCTTTTAGCTGCATAGAATTTTTTAATAGGTAGGGAGGAGAAGGGAAAATATCTCTGAGGTGACCAAGTAAATAATAATTAATGTTGGATAGTGGCGAATTTCTAGTGTCTATTATAAGTCTTACTGGATGGCTTTCTTTGTGAACTTTTATCGTACCATAGATCTGTGGAATTTTTGACTGGATTTTGGAGAAGTTTTTTAAGAGCTCATTAAGCTGTTTTTTATTTCTTAAAGAGCTGATTAATTTCTTAAGATTTTTGACAGTTTGATCTATAGGGTTACCATTGAGTTCTTCATATGGTTGATCTATAGGGTTACCATTGAGGCTTGCTCAATTCAGCTTCCATTTTATTGTAATACTTTTCTTTTTCTACCAATACCAAAACTTTGCTCTTATCTGCTCTTAGTGCTACAACTTTATCATTGGCTTTGAATTTTTTAAGGTCAGCAATGGCATTTCTATTAAAATTGTAATCAACTTTTACTGGCTTTTTTACAAATTTTGAGACGCAGTATAAGACCCGTAAAAAAGTTATTCCACAATCACTATGAATAGAGGTGCCATAAATGCATTTACAACGAAAAGTAAATATGTAAACAGTTTTCTGTTTAGTTTGTTCTACACTGTTTAGCATGTAGTTAAATTTGTAACCATGATAAAGGTGTCTGGTCAATACACAAAAGCTTGGCATTATGTACATGTTTACCTTATAAGAATAAAAACAGACTGATGCTGTCAGTTTCATATGGACATTTCATTGTATGTGATTTGATTAGACTAGAAAGTTAATTAATTAAACTCAGCAAGACAAGCATGTAAAACTATTTTTACTAAAAAAGATTGGCCATAGAACTTAACATTGCATACAGAATGCAGTATTTAGACCTATCCTCTTTTACGGAATTGAGAAACGAGTGTGATACAATAGGTTGTTTTGGAGGCCAGAAGCTACTGACATGACAGTGGTATATCAGCAAAAATAGGTGGATTAAAGTCTCTGAGCAGAAAAGCAAAAAGTTAGTAACAGACATTAGCATTAAGCTGGGTACTTCTTTGGCAGAAGATAACACAGAACAAAGCAAATAAAACATGTACAGCCAGCCATCAGTGATCCTGGAAGCAATATGTTATAATCAAAAAATTTTACAATGAACAGAATGAACAGAAAAGATTATGTTTGTTGAAAACCAGCACCCTTTCCTTCAGTGGTTGAGCAAACAACATGCCTAAACAACTATACTGGATGAAAACATAACTTTTTTCTTTAACAATGCATACAGAAAAGCATTTTAGCAACAACCTTTTCACACTTCCAATCAATATTGTATTCTATTAGTGATTTTTTTCTTCCTTATTTAGCTGTCAATCCTCAATTGAAAAAATGATTTTCAAGTATAGATATTGTCATCCATGTACTAGTATAGTTGGCACATTCAACAGGATACTTTTTTGCTGCTTTGAAACAACTACAAGACTTAGCTTGAGTGTTAATACGTAATGCGATCAAAATGTTTCGAGACTAGGTACGTAGCGCGCCAACAGATGGCAGTACGCAGATGCGCAAGCAGCGGTCGAGGGCAGTGGCCTTCATGAGTCATTATGCTGAGTGGTGTCGTTCTGTGAAAATCAGGAGCTGTGCTACATGATATTTGGTGATCATGTGCAGAACACAGCTGTGATTTCAGTATGGACTGCAAACTAGAGCAGCAAGCGAACATTAAATTCTGCGTCAAACTCAGCAAATTGAGAATGGAGACACATGAAATGTTGCGGCAGGCTTATGGCAATGAAGCAATGGGTCATGCGAGGTGTTTTGAGTGACACTCGCGCTTCAAGATTGGCAGAACGGCACTGGAAGACAACGAGAGGTCAAGGTGACCGTCCACAAGCAAAACCCCCGAAAATGTGGACAAAATTAATGAACTAGTGCATTAGGATCATCGGAGAACCATTCAAGACATTGCCACTATCGTCAATGTGTTATACGGAACAGTGCAAGAAATTCTGACGTCAGTTTTGAACATGCACCGCATTACTGCAAAGTTTGTGCTAAAGATTCTGAACCCCGAACAGAAGGTGCTCCGTGTCGAACTCTGTCAAGATCTTCGTCAGCAGATGGTGAATGAACCAACGTTCCTGTCACGGGCCATCACTGGGGATGAGACTTGGGTCTACGGTTATGACCTGGAGGCCAAATAGTCATCGCAGTAGAAGAGCCCAGCATCGCCATGACCGAAAAAGGCTCGACAGGTCCGGAGCGCAACCAAAAGCATGCTCATCGTGTTCTTCGACATTCGTAGGGTTGTGCACCGTGAATTCGTCCTCCAGGGCCAGACCATCACCGCCCTTTTTTACTGCAATGTTCTGCGGCATCTTAGGGAGACATTCGCTGCAAACGACCTGAAATGTGGAGCAGGGGCGATTTCCTGCTCCATCACGACAATGCAGCAGCTCACAGAGCGTTAGCAACATGCCAGTTTTGCAGCCACAACAGCATGTGTACCCTTCTTCATCCACCTTACTCGCTGGATTTGGCCCCCTGTGACTTTTTTCTGTTCCCGAAGATGAAGCTGAAGCTCAAGGGTCACTGTTTTGAAACCGTGGACGAGATCCAGCACGAATCGCAGATGGTGCTTGACACAATTCACGAACAGCAGTTCCAGGGAGCATTCCAACAGTGGCAAAAATGCTACTCTGAGGGAGATCATAGCCAGACTTAAGTAGCATATGTACTTTGTTGTATATTAGCCTATTCTTTTAACTTTTTGATCGGACCTTGTATCATGTTACAGATTCAAATGCCTGGAATTCTGCCCTTAATCTATTTTTCTGCAGATGCAAGGAGGGCAGATAGAGGAGCAATACAGGATGACTCTGTAGTTTAGTATGCCATTTTCGTTCACAATAAAGACAACCTTTCACCTATTAAGAGCTTAACACAGTTTGCCAAGCAGTTTTTATCCAGTTTGTGTGTGCAGAGGGGTGCATGCATGCACACATGTGTAGCTGCTAAACATCTTACTTTTCTTTAAGCATTTTTTAACAAACAATATTGTTCTTCTCTCTACCATGTTAATTGTTTTCAATCACTTTTACCTCTATTTTCAATTCTTCACTTAAAATCATTGGCTTTTTGTATAAGAATCTCAGAACTGTTAAGAAGTATCAAATCGACAGCCTACACAAATGAAATCAATAGTTCCTCTTGAGCAGCAAAAATCAAATCAATAGTTCCTCTTGAGCAGCAAAAATCAAATCAATAGTTAATCTTGAGCAGCAAAAATCAAATCAATAGTTCCTCTTGAACAGCATAAATCATTTCATCATGTTTTCACCTAAGATAAACTATTGTAGTGTTGTCTGATACATCATGAGAAATCAGTAATTTTTATTATGGTGACTGCAACATATCTAACTTGGCAGTCATTTCTATCTGAAAAAGGTTACTTGCATATTTTGAACGTGTCATATCTGTCTATGTAAAACTTTTCTATTAAAATCAAACCTGTCAATCTCTCATTCACTGAAATGTTTACTTTAAAATAACACTCTCAAACATGTTTTCTTCTTATTTGGTAGCAGGTTAATTACCTATCAATGACAACTAACACTACCATAGTAAAGGGAGCTAAGAGTTGAATACAACATGCAAGTGCAAGTCAAGGTGCTATTTACACTGCTAAGAATTACATTTCAGAGTGCAGCTGGGTGTTACAATAAATCATCTACATTTTTTGTTACTTCAATTTAAAAAATGCTGTTGACATATAATTATTTTTGAAGAAACCCAATTTACAGAATGTCTGGTTTCTTGAATCTGTCTATTTAGACCTGCTTTATTTGCCAGATTTTTATTTTTTCCACTACATAGGTTTTCAATTGCCTTACAATTCCTCCTATGTGTGGAAGTTTGCAAGAGCACTCTACACTATAAATTGTTACTTCATACTGAATAGTAGAGAATGTGATGTAATGTGTTCTTTTTCTTACAACTAAACAATGAAAGGCAATTTTAACAAGGTCTAACATAACCACCAGAGTGAAGTTATGGTGTTTCTTTACTGGAGGGGGTTTAACGACCACTGTGAGCAACTCAATGAGCTATAAGCATGTTTCTTTACTGATGTGTTTATGAAAGGATATTTTAGCAAGTGCCATAAACTATTTTAAAATGGGAAATAGCATAACATTAATATTTTAATAAATGTTTAAACATGGTGCCTTATAATTATCTGAATTTGTTTTCTGAAATCTATTTTATAAAGCGGCTGATCATGAAAACCACTGATAAGTAAACTAGCACCTACAGTCCTTGAAATGTTTCTTTGCAAATCTTGCTATTGGCCTTTCATGGCAATTCTAGAACATAAGTTGTGTGTATTTTTACAAAGTGTATTTTCTCTTTCAAGTTCACAGCAGCTACACAAAAAAAAGTATGACAATGACTGGGCTTTCAAGCTTTGCATAGCATATACCTAACAGACAAATAATTTGAAACTTTTGTTTCCAAACTAATCAACATTTTATGATTTAAATGGTTAATTTTTTGTTTTAATATGTTTAACACAGTTTTAATTATTTTGCTTTTAATTTCAATTAACTACAACAAATTTCTGTACTCAATAACTAGGTCACGTATATCAAGTTCAAGACTGCAATCACAATTTGATCAACATTTCTAAACAGTCATTCTTTAATGAAATTTGTATTAGTTTTAAGAATAATTCATGTAAACATAAAAATGTGACATACAGTTTAAATAAGCAATATCCTTACCTATGACAGCACCCAATGTTATTAAAAAGTACATAATGGGCACCCATATAACGTGCATAGGTGGAACTCTGCGAATTTTTGTTTGTAAACTATCTCTGCTTCTTTGTCTTGGGGCCATGAGGGGTTTACTGACACCATTTTCTTCTATAGGTATTGATTTACCACCACGTGTGAACACTTCATCATCACTAAGGTCTTCTTCATCATCAAAACCCTTCAAATCCAGATGTTCTTTGTATGATGACATCATTTATAACAAATTCACTTTGACCTGAAACTTCAAAAATGTATTACAGTTTAGCTCACTTCTATAGGATATATATCTTTTAATTTTCAACACATAGTTAGTTCTCAATTATTTTGTCACCAATATTCATGCATATATCTACAATTCAGTTCTGTATATTGTATGTTGGTCACATGGAATTTAATTTAATATCACATGGCAAATATGAATTTTCACATTTCTAAAGTCTGAAAAGCTGGACTTCCAAATCTCTGCTTATCATGCAGTGTCCATGTATCAATTTGCTTTGTTTACATAAGCCTGCGCGCGCGCACACACACACACACACACACACACACACACACACACACACACACACACACACACACACACACACACTATCATGAAGTTTTTTTAGTTAGCTTTTAGTCATCAGCACACTTGCTCTTATCTCCTGCTGTAAAAAAATGAACATGTTTCAAAAAAATTATAATTAAACATTATATGCAGTTTATCTATAATTTTATGTTGAGTACTTATGATAAGTGCTAGTTATTATATATAGCTGCCTTCCACACCCCCACAGCACCCATGACTGACAAAAGATCACAAAACCATTTAACCATTTCATTCACTATCACGGAGCCAGCAAACTAGCTCAATTTTTTTTTTTTTTTTTTTTTGTAGCGAAATAGAATATGTTTAAAACATTAAATGTGCATACAATGGAGAAAAAATTGAAGCTTGAGAAAGAATCAGCCTGGTCAGCCAAATGTTCTAATGTATATGTGTAACTACAACAGCTATAGCTCACCAATTCAACTCAATGTTTTCAGTGTAAGCTAATAAATATTCTACATTTCCATCATATAAAAGAAGCCCTTTTTTTCATATAAAGAAATGTGCAATTAGTTTCTAAATAATAATTATTATTATTCTAATAAATACTTCACATGAAATGCAGTGGTGGAGCTAATTTCTTTGCCACATGATGGTGGGTGTACACAATCCATACGTGAACAAAGTGAATTGATACCTAGAATTTTTTTAAATTGTAACGTGCCCAGTCAGGAATGTTTTCCAAAAGAATACATGCCCAAATACATACACACATTATGCACATACTGTACTATTTTTCTAAACATTTCAGAAACATTATAAGAAACAAAGTACTTTTACTGCATTTCATAAATCGCACCCATCAGTGAAATATGAACTTACCTATAGGTCATTCCATGTCAAATCTGCACGAAAATGTAACCTTTTGATTTTCACGATACTTGGTGAACTTGTAGACTTTGTAAACAAACTAATCAGTGCAAAATTTCAGCTTCCTATATACACTACTTCTACAGTTATAGAGCTTAGAAATTTACAAAACAGGCATTTTTGTGTCTGCTCTGCCTATCCCATATGGAAATAACCGTAAACCTAATTGGTCATCAGAGCTCATATTGGACCCATTTGAATGATTATTACATGAGCTTTCTTTTTAGATATCACACAATCACATTATGGGCAACTGAGTTTTCAAGGTCATCTATTTTGGCCTATAATCTCTCAAAACATACCCCATTAGCAGGCTTTCCTTAAAATTGTAGGACAATACATCGAACATGTTAAATCATTTCACTATTTGGGTCAAATTATTACTGAAGATGCGAGATGTGAAAAGGAAATTAGAATGAGACTGGGATGGAAAAAATGGCTTTTAGAGAGAATCAAATACTACTGACAGCCAAAAATATAGATCTAAAACTGAGGAAGAGAATTTTAAAGGAATATGTTTGGCCAGTAGCTCTCTATGGTTCTGAGATATGGACATTGACCAAGAGGGAAGTAAAAGGCTGGAGGCATTTGAGATGTGGAGCTATAGAAGAATGGAGAGAATAAGTTGGTTCGACAGAAAGACTAATGAGGAGGTCCTGGAGAGATTGGGAAAACCCAGGAAACTGATCAACATGTTAAAGAGAAGAAGAATGTTATGAATAGGACACACATTGTGCCATGGAGGCCAGATTCTGAAAGTTTTGGAAGGGAAAATTCAAGGCAAGAGAGAAAAAGGAAAGCCAAGGAATAGTTGTGTGGCACAGTTACTCCAAGACACTAATACTGAAACATACTATGAATTGAACAGAACAGCGGAGAATGGAGAAGAATGGAGAGACAGAGTACATCTACTGAACAACCAGTTCTTGGACTGAGTAACCAAGAAGAAAGAAAGAGAGAGGGAGCCTCTGAGTACAGTAAGAAAATTAACTGGGAAATACAAGAACATTAATTGTTTTAACACTTTTTATCCTGTAAAGAGCTAATATTTTACATATGTAGAAAAACAAAATACATGCCTTGGGCATATCAGTCAATATAATTTTTGGGGCCTAATTTATAGATAGAACTACTTGATGCACTGAGATTCAGAAATCCACCCATTTGCAAGTTTAACATAAATTCTGCCACTGTGGCATTTTTTTATTGCACGGATAGAGTAATAAAAGAAATTTTATGAGAATAATTTCTCATAACAAACTGAATAATGATTAGTGAGAAGTTTCTAGTCAGACTGGCTCCAGGATTACAAAATAAAAGTAGTAACTATCTTCCAAAATTAAAGTAAAAAGAAGAAAGCATTCTTTTACAGGAAGGTGTGGTTTACAAAATAAAATGTGAATGTGATCTCAGCTATGTGGTAAAAACAGGCAGACAGCTTAAAACCAGAATGGCAGAAAATATAAAGTTACAATTAAAAATATGACAAACAAAACAGGTTTGGATAGACACATTCAAACTACAGGACATAAAGTGCTTTGGGACACTGAACAAGTTTTGATACATCAACAGCCCTTTTTCAAAAGAAAATTGTCAGGACTTGAAACAGAGAGAGAAGAGGAGGTACAACATTAAATGATATTTGAAAGGTTGGAATTTACTTCATGAATGGCAACACCTACATAGCTGTAGTCCTGAGGAAGGGTTGGGGTACTTCCCAAAAATCTGACTTAAAAATATTCTTTTATTCCTTAATAAAAACTCATAATATTGATATATTTATAGTGCATTCAGTAACATATAATTATTTGATATATATTTTAGTGCATTTTTTTGCAATTTTGATATATTTATAGTGCATTCAGTAAGAACTCATAATTTTGATATATTTATAGTGCATTCAATAAGAACTCATAATTTTGATATATTTATAATGCATTCAGTAAGAGGACATGTAAAAAACTTATACTGCCAAATGATGGTCATTCACTTTCATCTCATGCCAAGGCTGTTGGATAGCATTTTTGTTCTCTCACTTCTTCCCTTACCTATTTAAATGAGTATCTATTTATTAATTGCATTATAGGAAAGCTGAACTGCTTTTTTGATCTACTTGCTTCCATTTATTCTAAGAATTTTGCTCTGAATAACCCAGAGAAATTCTCCTTTAATATTAATTTACTTCTGTCAATATGTTTCCATTCGTAAATCCATCATAAGGTTGGCATTTGTGATTTTCTCATAAAATGTGTTTTGTTTTGTCTAACTTATCACATTACAGCTCTGATACTTATTTTGGCCAAAGCTAAGGAAAAAGCAGAAATGCATGTTTCAACACTGAATAAGTCCCACAATTACAAATTGTGCAGTTAAGTTTTCATTCCAACCAAATGTACGAACAATTTGTAAATACAGAACAGAACTTATAAGTGCTTTTTACAAAATTTATTGAATTTCATAAATTCTGAGTCTTCAAAATCCCAGAAATGCATTAGTATGTGTGTGTTGTGGTGGTGGGGGGGGGGGGGTGTCATATCACAGCTGGTGGTACCAGATGGTTATTTAACCTAAGGATATTCTGAGTAATCATTCAGAAGCCAGGGGCACACTCATTTTTGTCAATTCCATGCAACAGAAAGCATCCACTTTGGCACTTCATGAAAAGTTTTTTAAAGTAGCTTCATTTTGCTATTTAAATAAACTTTTGATAGGTGAAAGGTTATTTCACATGGGTTTTTTTATCCACATAAATTCAAAAATGTTCAGCAGGAAAGCCAACATTCAATTCGTTAAATATCAAATGAATATTGTAGATAGCACTTATCACCAATAGCTTCACCCCTCAGTGAGGGAAAGAGAGCACAGTTGTGATGCAATTGGTGAAAGGTCATAAAACTATAACATATTTTGTATAACATAACCCAGAAATTCTGTTTTTCCTACAAAATACATTATAATGACTCACTAAGCCCAAGATGGAGAGCAAGGCAACAATGCACAATTAAACAAATCCAAATCGGTTGAAAAACAAACTTTGCTAGTTATATTACCACCACCACCACACACACACGCTTAGGAGACACCTAAGGATAATAATTAATAATTGCTTATGATAGCGGGTGGTTTTGATATGCATACAAATATAAACAACCTGGATGCTGGCTTTCCTGCTGAGCATACTCAACATATTTTAACAAAATTATATTAATAACAACACATATATTATTATTTCTGTTATTGGATATGTTTATTTAAGAAGTGAAATAAAGTGCCAACAGGAACGTTCTGCATTACTTAGAACTTGTAAAAACAAATAAGCCCGTCTTCCAAGAGATTACCAGATCCTAGAACAAAAACTTAAAAGAGTGGAGACTTTTGTCTAATGCCACACAGAACCAGGTGGAAATTCAACGATATTTATACTGAAGCTTAATATAATATGTGGAATTGATGTTCAGCACAACACTTATTTAGAGGCAAATAGATGTTGGCAAGACTCAAGTTATGTGCCATGAATACTGTAAATGAAGGCACTTGATTCATCAGCCTAAGTAAAATCCAACATCACTAATAATTTTGGTTTGGCGGATGATCTTGTTTTGAAGAGCTGACCTTTGAAACTAAGGCTTAGTGATTGATCAATGTGTCTGTTGTAAATTTTGTTAATGCTGTTTTCCATGAAAGTGTTTGATTGCATGTTATTGCATTCTTTTTCATTACCATCATATGGAATATGCTTCAGATTCCTTGACAAGCATGCATTTAGCATCTTTCAATTAGTTATCATAACCCTTTGAATCACCATATCTGAAAAATCTTCATGTAGAGTCAGAGTTAAAGATTGCTTCAAAAGAAAATTTTCTAGGTGAGGGTTAAAGAGCCATATTCTGAATGCCAACATGATCATTTTCACAAATACATTTTTTGTTTATAGTGTACAAGAGTCTCGTGTCAAAAATGTAAAAGATTATTCACATCAGTCTAATCTATTATCAGAAGGAAAATGTAAATCACATACTTTAATATGTGTGTCTGTTACATAGGTTTTTAAATTTTGACATTTAATTCAGAACTTAACTTTAATGTTATTAAAATGAGATAAACTTGAAAGAATATAACTTTTTTGATACCAAAAGCTGAAAAGTATACAGTGTTTATACAGAAACTATTTCCAATTGGTAGTAAATGACACTTTCTCTTAAGTTCTGACCATAAAAATTGATTCGAAAGTGAATCTGTACAATTTCTGATAACCGAGAATTATCTTGCGGAAGCCTGAAGTTTTTGACAAAAAATGCTAGTAAATTATAGCAAAAGACACAATACCAGTTTTTGCCACCAGAAAAAGGCAAAAAAAAAAAACATTATTCCTCTTTCTCTCATACTTCAGAAACCATTTATGAATCTTCTTTCAAAAAAAAAAAAAAACTTTATATAAACAATAGCACAAAAAATGTGAACGTTTAAAGTAAGTATCACTGCAAAATATGAGAATGGTGTTATATAAAAATCTAGAACAAGAAAATAATAAAATTGTTCCTGAAAAATTATGATACCAATAGAGTTAGAAAGTTGATTTACAGTTGGAAACCATACCAAAAGTGAGAAGTTTAAAAAGCAAAAGAACTTAATAATAAGAAAACTATGTTTCTATTGAAAAATAATCCTACTGAAGTTACAAATTCCTAGCTTATCTTAAAACATGTTATGGATTAGTATTGGTGTTAGAGTTGACAAATGTTTCATAGGGGAATCATGGAGAATTTTGTTTATTGTAGAAGGTGAGAACTGATGGGCTTTAGCAATGTTTTAATTGTACCAACCAGAGTTGTACAAAAATAAAATGAATAGTGCATACACAGCTATTGAAACAAAACTTGCTATAAACCTGTGAATCACAATAATAGAATAAGAGAATTTAAAGAAAAATTAATAAAACAATAAATTATTAGAACATTACAGATTCCTGTGAGGACAAAATAAGTACACTAGAACTGAATGCAAAGCAATGTGTGTGAAATGGAACTTTTTGGCAAAATATTACAATATTGGACTATGAACCTCATAAAAACAAGAGACTAATTAAAGAAAGTTGTTATATCTAGCAAAACAGGGCTATTCTTCCACAGACAGGCACACAGCTCATTTCTCACAGCTAAGACAGCGGAACGCTAGCACAGCTCTGTGAGCAGATAGCGGAAGCATCAAACTACTGTTTTCAATGTGGCAACGGATTTTTTTGTTGTTTACATTCTAATGCAAACATTATGAAAAGTGGCAAAATGGTAATCTTTGCATTCTGTGCTTATCTGTTTATTCATCATGATGAGTAACGTTGCTTTTATGGTAAACCTTCCAAATGTGGCCCAGAAATAGTTTTCTAAAGCAACGATAGATGGCGATACGTTATCGCTACATTGTAAAGTGTTGTGTTACGTTGTGAAAGTGGCAAAAGGAAATGAATAATAGGGATAAAAGGTGGCCCTTAAAAGGACCTTTATGAATGTAGATTGTGGCATATGTGTAAATATTTATTATGACGGAAGAATAAGTTTTCCTCATGAATATGAAATTGTGTACCTAGCAGAATAAAAGCAAGAAAAGTTTTATCTGCCAGGGAAGAACTGCCTGATCGCACGAATCTTGACTTCAAAGCAATGTTCTGAGGAAAGACTACAATTCCGTCGGAATAAATATTTCATAATATGGTCTAGCAAGTACATTTTGTGGTTGCCCTGTGTTAATTTGTTTCAGGGGACGCGAATTGCTCTCTACTCGTGTATGCGTCCCTGTGATGGGATCAATGAAGTTGAGGGAGTAGTTGACCGTTAAATGAGCATAGCCACAGGCTTGGAAATTGCAATATGCAGCCCACTAGTCCATCATAATGGTTTTTCCTGGCTTGATGTGTTTGATGATGATCTCTGCAGATCTGTTGTTATTAGGACAGATCTCCACCCTAAACCGCTTGGTATCTCTTTCAAAGATACCAAGAAACCCGGCGCCCTCGACGAAATGACCACAGTTGTAAGGAGGAGAGGTGTAGTGCTACCGTGGCGCCATCTATCAGAGCAGGCCATTTTTGGAAGGATAGCCGCTGTTATCAAAGAAAATATTATTTGGTGGACAACTTGAAAAACAATAACTGAGATACTGAAAGAGCTAAAAAAAAAAAAAAAAAAATAAGGATGAACTTACCAATCTATACATTCAGATACCGATAAAAAAATATTTACTTTTGTATTTGCAAGTAGTATTTTAATTCACATTTACAAATATACAGAAAAAGACAATTTTAAAACAAAAGCATCGACGTTCATTGCCATTTGTGATTTTTCATTTTTTGAAGCATTTCTTTGAATGTCTGTGCTCCTGGCACTATATTTCTTCAGAACATGAATTCCATCAATCGAGCACCTAGATTGCCTTTATGTACACCTTGTTTCATTATACTACTTTTTAAATGACTCCAAAAACATGTTGTTTGCATTTGAATGTAAAGAACAACAGATCCGTTGCCACATCGAAAACAGTAGTTTGATGCTTCCACTACATGATCATGGAGCTATGCTAGCGTTCCGCAGTCTTAGCTGTGAGAAATGAGCCGTGTGCTCATCTGTGGAAGAATAGCCCAAAACAGTTCTATCAATGACCCTTCAAAAATTATAAATAGCATTTTCAACAGCTTAATTCAAAACTAGTAGACTTACAAAATATGTAAGGAAAAAAATGTTAATTTAATAACTGGCAACTGCAAGAGGAACCTGGCAATAAAAAATAGATTCTTTCTGTGTAAACAAAACTTTTGATACAGTTCCTATATATTGAGAACAAACAGCTTTGATAAAATCTAGAGGCCAGAAATATCCGTCAAAGCAAAAGAACTCACAAGATGTGAAAAATAATTGAAAGTCCTCTAAGTTAAAATAGAATTAAATATATTTATCTGAGTACAGCCTTGAGTAAGTGTTCAATTAAATAGATTAATCTGAGTAAAGCCTTGAGTAAAAAGATGTGAAAAATAATTTAAAGTTCTTCAAGTTACAATAAAATAGAATTAAATATATTAATGTGAGTAAAGTCTTAAGTATTTTAGTTGCTATAAATAACATTATATTTTTTTAATCTACAAACAGAAACTATCTGCAAAATCTGCTGATAATTGGGAAACTATCCGCGTACGATGTACACGTGCATGTCTACATTCTGCTACCAACTTCTTTGAAGGATGATTCAGTGTTGCAGTGAAGTTGCTACAATTAAGAAAACTGCTGAAGCCCATCGGTTCCCACTTTCTACAATAAACGAAATTCTCCATGATTCTCATGTGAAAAGCCTGTCAACTCTCACACCAATACTAAAAGAAAAAAACATTTATTGGTTCTATCCCCTTCCCATGGATTCTTTTCTAATATGACTTGTAAACTCTTCAGAACTATGCGCTACACTCTCACTGTCCCACAACTTGAGTTTATGCCATTCCTCTTTCAACCTTTTCTAGACTTTCAGTATACATTGGATGTACTGAAGTAACATCATAAGACTTCATGAACACAAACATGATGTGTCAAATGATCTTCCAAAAAAAAAACAGCATTCATTTTCAGCACTAACCCTTGATGACACTTCTGTAGAATTACCCTTTGGAAAAAAATAAAAAAAAACTTGCCTCTTTTACAAACAAAGCTCCTCTTTGTTTTCAAGAAAGCATTGAAATTTTGTTTACCAAGAGTTACAATTCAGAAATCTCTCACCAAATCCCATTTATTTTGGATCTTCTAAAATCTGGCAACAGTTCCTGCATCTCCAATTCACATTGTAGATCGGACAACTAGTCCTTCGATTCAGTTGATCAAGACCGTAGAATGGTTGAAAGCTTCAGCTTGACAAATTTTATTACTAAATGTTACTCTGTGTTCTCACTTACTTCTAAGGTTATTGTTCAATTGTTGCGTGATGCCTGCTGTTTTCAACCGTAGTACTCGTAGCTCCCATAACAGCAGATACCAAGCAAATGGGGAAGCACGCAAAAGTTGAAACAGCCATGAAGGGTTTTGTTGAAATCTTGCAAACATATTGTTCATAGGAAGATTACTTTTTCCATACAATTTCATGTTGGTTCCCACAGTCCACAAAATGGAGAACAGTTTAAGTTTATGAGAGAGGAAATGAAAGTTAATATTTGCAACAAATATGTTTTCTTTTTTTCTCACAAAGATCTAATTTAAATAATCATGAAATGACATTAGAGATGTAATATTAATGTCTGTGATGTAAAATATATCTTACTTTGACTATTAAAGCTTTCTGTTATCACTTAAAAAAAAAAAAAAGAGAGAAATATTTCTGGCTTATTGCATAGGAAACCTAAAATAATTTCCGATTCATTGAAATTGATTTGCAATTTGTTCTGATGGGCAAAAGTAAAAGGAACATACATTTTTATACTGATTACAAGCAGCTTCAATGAAAAGGAAAACATTTTTTTGCATTTGCACCAAATTAAACAAATCAGTGAGAGATATGCTTTATTTGATCATGTGATCGGTGTGCAATTCTACATCGATAATAAAATTTTACTAGTGCAATGGAAAATATATTTAAAAATCACACTTACTTCCATGTAATGAAGGGCAGTAAGGATAGGCCAAATTAACAATATTCTTTACTTTCGATGATACATTAACTCAAAAATAATACACCAAATCAGAACAGCAACAAATTTTGCTGTGATTTCACCAACAGATTTTTAAGGATAATTTATGCAACAGAGATAGCCCACATACTCAAAATACAACTATTAACCCTCTAGTTCTACCACATAATCATTCATATTTATGTTATTGGTCTAAATGTTATTTTCCATGGAAATGCTTCAAAAAAACTAAATTTTTTTCTACGAAAAACTCTTACCGAGCAAGTCACCCCAAATTTGTTCTTAAATTTCAGGCAGTGCACATAAACCAATCCTAAAATCCCTAGGAAGTCTATAAGAAAGTAACTGAACTAACACTGTTGTTCGTTTCCACATATTTACGAGAGGCAAGCAGTGATAACTGTGTGTTTTGCCGAAGATAGTGAAAACAGTTATCCACTGCACTATTCCACAACAAATGCTAATCTTGAAGCATGTATTACATCCAATCGCATAAGCGTTATCATGACTGTTTTATCTATTTATTTACCGCTGCCGCACGGAAACTTTAATTTACAAAAATGTATTTCAACCTTACTTCTCTCTTCATTCAAAAAACTCATTTGAAACACTTACGGTATTTATAATTCAATCATTTTTACAGTTGTTTTCTAACAATTTACGGCAAACGCGAATTTTCTAAAACGGTGAAAACACACGAGGTGAATACAGCACGTTCTGAACGATATTGAATTCAGAAAACAAAATGTACCGTTAAATTTCTACAGCAAATTAATTCTATGAAAAACTGCTCACAAAATTAAAACGTTGGGTTTACTTTTTTAAAGTTTTGAGCTCTCATATTTTATGAGAACCATATGGTATCTAAATATTAATCCACCATATGCTGTTTACCTTAAACCACGGTAGCAGTACAAGCCGAAATCCTATTACATTACATTTAAAAAATGGTTACAGAAATGTTTCTGAAATTAGTCCGACCGCAAAAGAATTTAAACAGAACAGCATACAATTACGATCTCTCCTTCTGCCATTCATTGATATTGACAGCGTACTGCTGAATGCCGATGTTGACATTCACCTTCATCGATCGTGCTGCTGCTGTGCCAATACCGTAAAGTTACGGATAAGAACTGATTGGCAGATTTCAAGCTATTTGTCTGATTTGTCTCACGCCGGCATTTTTCAAGCATAAATACTAATCATGGTGTCTCGCAGATACATTCGTGAATAATTTCTTCCTGTGAAACATAATAATCACGCGAATTTTTGGAATCAAATGCACTCACTCAAATGTATTGATTGGCTTCACTATTATTAATGTAGTAGATTATCCTAACTGTTGTAGTGCACTTTTTTAATATTGTTGAAAATAAGTGGCAACGCCATTTTGGTGTGTTTGTTGTCATTAGGTGCTGAGCTGTAGCAGGAAGTTACTTTTCGTCTTAATGGTAGACAGTGGGATTGTTCTCAGTTACGAAGGATTATTGCTAAACAGTATTTGCAACTAAATTCTTAAAATTGACGATGTGGTTGAACTTTTCTTTCCTTCTTTAGAGTTCAGATAAACTGTAACTATGTGATGTTTGCTAGTTGAGCTGGCAAAGGTTGGTTTGAACAGCGTATTTATTGATTTCGTTTTTTTCTTGCTTACGGTATAATCAGAAACGTTTTATTAACTGTATTGCAGCGATGGTGGTTCATTCATCGAACTGTAAAGTTAACTGCAGATAATTTTTTTAAATGGCGGTCTCGCCGAATTGGTTAATTTTCCAGTTTTCCATGTCACTCCTTAACCGTAATATTGGCATGCAGAGTTTTTAAATGTGGTCGAAGACCTGTGTAAATATTGACAGGGACTAGGGAGTCCGATAAATAAATACGTCCAAGTACTGTAATATAAGGTAAGATGGGTTTTTTTCAGTGTTCGGCGGCAAATTAAAATGGAAACGCATAACACTTTTAACTTGTCCTCACAGCTGATATTTCAGGGTCTGAAATTCCACTTGTAATGTTTTATGAAAAAGACTACGCGCCCCGGTGGCGCAGTGGTCTAAGCGATGGCCGCTGATCATTCGTCCAAAAGGGGTCCGGGTTCGAATCCCGGTGAGGCATGGATGTTGTGTTTGTCTTACAGCACTGGCTTTCTCCCTTCCCTGGAACCAGTGACCCTAAATTAGGGACGGGCGACTGCTTATAGCCCATTGAGTTGCTCACGGTGGTCGTTAAACCTTCAATAAAAAAAAAAATAATAAATAAAAAGAATCTACTGTTGACTTGCGTGACACTAGTTATTTGAAGTACCATGGAACATTGTCTACTCAGCTGTAAGACCAGTTTCTAACTCAGTTATGTCTTTAAAAGAAATGTTACCATCTAGAATGAAAAATTGTAAATTATTAAGTTTGTGATCTTTAAAACTACAGCATACCTACCATACATTCTGCAACAATCAAGATTGTCATAGTTTTGTTGTCAGACTTTTATCGAATGGTTCTTTCATATAGGTAATACTGGTGTTGGAATTTATTTTCTTATAGTACTCTGTATTTAGGTTTCCTAATTCCTGAAGTTTTAACCAGCATAAATACTTAAGGAATCAAGATATAAATTTAATGCTTTTAAGGTCACATTCTTGTGCACTATGGAGTGGTAATTCTGTGATCGTTAGTTCTCATAGCAACTCAAAAATTGACATTTTAAACCAGTGTCTGAAATAAAAATGTACTAAAAATGAAGTTATGTTTGAAGAAAATAGCTTTATCTACTCTATTGTATGCACAGTTCAGAATTTTAATGGCTAATTCTGAACTTGGGCTCTGCTAATGTGTCCTACAACAGATGCATATTTCTCTCAAGTGTAGGAAGCCTGCACAAAACTGAGAGTAGAATGCAGACACATAAGAGTTCAAACGTGTCATTACAGGCCAACTTTTCTTTGAGCCCCCCCCCAATATTCCAATATTTATGCATTTGGAACATATGGTGGGTGCAACCATCTAAGATTCTAAGGAACTTGGATAAATTTATGTGAATTTCTTGATTTCACTGAAATTTTGTTATATAAAATTAATTCTTTATTAAATTTAGTGTTTGTACTTAAATCTGAAATGGAGGGAATTCTCTGTACAAATTTCTAAGAGTAGTAGTAACACCACCATTGTTGTAGTTATAGTTTTAAATGATGTGTGTGTGAGAGAGAGATTCCTTATCTGGTTACAAACTAAAATTTATAAGCAGCCATATGAAAGCAAGACACACACACGAGCAAAAAAACGACCTAAGTAAGCTAAAATCGCGAAGAAATAGAAACTTGCCATAGAGATTTGTATCCATGGTTCCCATACTACATACTTTGAATAAATACTATGTACAGTATTCACTTAAAAACTTCTTTTTTACTATGGATAACATTATCAGCATTGAATAAAATGCACATGAACAGAATATTTTGCCAAAATTTCTGCCAAACAACCGAAAATGTGTGCCTCCTTCCCATCATGCTTCACTGAATTTTGTTATATAAATGTTATTACCTCCCTAATAGCCCACCCATTTCTGAGTGGCTGGAGTTGCCACTGTCAGAGTTTCCCCCTCCTAAAATCTGCAACCAGCTTTTTCGAAACCATTTCTGATATACTTTGTTGTCATATTTTCCCATAGATTGATCATCAAACTAATTACTTCCAGTACATTTACTGTTATCTGCTAGTTCAAGCTGAAGGTTGTTTGAACATTCATATTACGTGGCTTATTTATTCATAACTTGTTAGAAGTCTAACATTGAAATTAGTGTTTCTCACGTTATATAAATCTTGAGTGGACGGGATACCCCAAAACAATGACAACATGCGGTAGTTAACAATGTCTCTTCTTATGTTAACTACTGCATGTTGTCATTGTTTTGGGGTTTGACCTGTCCATTCAAGATTTATATAGTTAACGTGAGAAACAGTAATTTCAACATTAGGCTTCTAACAAGTTATGAATGCACACTTACATTTGATGATTCCTTTTGCCCAAGAGCATCAAGATTCATTTCTTCCAAAAGTTACTCTGAAAGGTTCTTATGACTCCTGATCTGTATACAGAATGTCAAATATTTTGGCAAAAATTCATTCCAGATCATCATAAGTCCTCTAATGATTAGTGTGCTAGACAGTGTTTATTAGATGCAGAATTTTGTGCTGCTGTCACCTGAGTTCATGTTCCAAATTAAAAATATGGCTTGTAAGGATGTCTGAATCCATTCATCCAGTTTTTTTACTGGTTCCAGGTCGACCAGAATTTTTCTTGCATTTTTAAAGCATTTGGGGTTTTGTACTTTGTGATAATGAAAAGCTTCCTCTTGTCAGAGCCAGACATATTATCAGAGATCGCAAATAACGCCTCTACACGCGTATTTCACGCCTTAAAAATGTCGAATATGCTTTAAAATTTTGAAATGCGTATTTTTATGCATTGTTTTTCCAAATGAAATTTCCTTTTATAATCGGTAATTACACCGCGCTTTTTTGTCATAAAAAATGACAATTTTGTTTTTATCAAGAAATTATGTGTTAACTTTTACGTCACAGTTTATGAAAAAATCATGATTTGGTTCCTATTGCCGAGTTAGTCAGGCAGGGATCAGCTTTCGGCAATCATTCGGAAGAACCTTCAAGGCAGAGTGGGGCTTCAGAGCAGGTCAACCAATGGGCATGCGCATTACAGGGAAGGAGAATTCAGCTGTGTCGGGATTGAGACGCTAGTGTATCAGTGCAGCCTGGTGCAGTTAAAGCCTCGGCGTGGAGGAAGTGAAATGCGACGTGTTTTGAAGTTCGTTTAACTGCCATTTCAGGGCGGGATTCCCGCCAAAACAAAGCTGTTAAGCGGGAGTCTCCCGCCTTATGAAATTTTAAGAAAAAATATATATAAAATTTGGGTCTGTTTTTGGATTGCTCGCAAAATTTGCGCGTTAAAAATGTATCCTTTGTAAAAATATGTGATTTAGAAACGGACTGTTCAGAGTTCCGAAAATTGCAATCGAACATAATTGGTGTTCGATTGCAATTTCAGAACTCTGAACAGTCTGTTTCTAAATCATGTATCGCCGCCCCAGTGGCGCAGTGGTCTAAGCGATGGCCTCTGATCATTCGTCTGGAAGGGGTCCGGGTCCGAATCCCGGCGAGGCATGGATGTTGTGTTTGTCTTACGGCACTTGCTCTTTCCCTTCCCTGGAACCAGTGACCCTAAATTAGGGACGAGCGACTGCTTATAGCCCATTGAGTTGCTCACGGTGGTCGTTAAACATCCAATCCAAAAAAAAAAAAAAAATCATGTATCTCGTGAATCGGGCTTCCATGCGTACTTCATTTTGCATATTGCAGACTGTTACGAATCAGGTATGAGATTGTCCTTTGGATTTGCGAAATTCCACATTTCGGTTATATTTGAAAGCGATGAAAAAAAAAATACTGAAGATAAAAGTTTTATTTTCGGAGGATTAGTGGGGGAGGCTCGTTTTCCACCTGGGGAGCGGTATTCCGTTTTTCAGAACTTCAGAAAATGAAAGCTAAACGGAGTTAAAAAAATTTCCCGTGATTGTAACTTCTTTTTCTCGAGAAGTTTCCTCTTTCAGGTATTGTTATTAAATATCAATTTATTGCATAAATGTTTGCATTTCAGCTTGAAAGTGTAAACAATAGTTTCCGATAACGGAAGTTCGACGGAGCAAAAATTTCCTTGTAAACTTCAGGCACGAGTTTCTTTCATGGATTCGAAGAGTAACTCTGACTTTGTTGTCATTAAAACTGAAGATAATTTTTTGGGGGTGGTGTGTGTGTGAGTGCGTGGTGGTGGCAGTGGAAGGGGGGGTGTTTTCCGGCTGAGGACGGCAAATGGATGGCAGATTTCATCCGTAATCATAAATTTTTTCCCCTCGCAATATTTCCTCTGCTCATTTTTATTGTAAAATATAATTTTGTTTGATAACTGATTGTGTTTCAGCTTGAAAACGGAGGAAAAATTTTCGAAAACGGAAGTTGGACGGAGCGAAGATATTTTTCGTAATCGTAAATTTTTTTTCGCGATGTTTCCACTGTCCTGAATTATTGTTAAATGTTATTTTCCCTACATAAATAGTTGCAAAGGGAGAAACTGGACATTCCTCATATCAGAAGAATGGTTGTATCAACTAAGTCTCAATTATGTAAGCATCTCATACATAGTATTCAAGAAGATATTTTTTTCAGAGCTGAAGGAAAACGTGTTCAAATATAATAAATTAGTTGACCTTTGTAATACCAAACTTGCACATCACAATGCCCAATGAAAGTTTATTTTATCTTTTGTAATTGAAATAGACTGTAGATTTCCTTCCTCCACAATAGAACTCTTTTTGAAGTTTGACTATGTAGAATCTGAATCTGTGAAGCAACACACACACCCAAGTTTTGGTACAGTCTTTCAAAACAAAATAAAATTTTTGCTGCCTCTTGGATAAAACAAGACTGTAGGTAAGATTTTGATAAATTACGATTTACTTATTTTTATGTAAAAGAAATTCAATTACATGCTAATTCATGTTAACATATTTATATATAGATATAATTAGTTTTTTTTATATTAAATATTATTTAGCTAAAAATTTAATGCAAGAATTGTTCGTTCTCTAAAATTACTCCTTTGGAAAGAAAAATACTCCTTCAAAAAATGTGAAGGAATATTTTTACTCTTTTAAAAAATCCTAGCACGATCTCTGCATGTTATCACACACTAACACTGTTGATCTATTTTCTGAAAGCTTTTCTCCTGCCGAGTTTTATTAGCCTGTAAACTCCAAAATCTGTTGGGAGTGATATTATGAAAAACTCCAGTTTCATCAGCATAATAAAAGGTGTCTACAGTGTAGTAATCTTTTAGTTCAGACCATCTTTTATCCAGCCAAGTTAAAATATATTTCATTTTTTTTTTTCACTTTGTTTTCCTGAAGATTTTTCCAAAGAAATGCTATGTCCAGGATTGGCAAGTTTTTGTCAAAGGGAGAAAAGACCGTGGTAAAAACCGGAAAAAAACTGTCCCGGCAAAAATAGGTTTTTGCCAAAGTGGCAAAAATTCTTACAGGACATATAATCAAGTTTGTTTTTGTTTTGTTTTTGTACAAATTACTTTAAATGAAAAAGAAATAATTTTAAATTTTTAAACCTTGATTTAAGGGTTAAGTATTATTTTTTGACATAAAACACATTTTTGTCATTTTGAAACTGATTTAAGGAAATATGAGTATCTACAATTAATACAAATTATGTGTTTTAATGGTATAATTTTGTTTACCCAATTCATCTAGATGAAAATCATTCCCTCATTCAAAACAATAATGAAAGTCAAAAGTTATTAATAAATTGCTCATGTTTATACTGAGAAATTAATTATTAATAATATTTCAAATATCCCCTCCATACTTGAAATTCCCCTCTGTGAATTTCAAGTCTTGAGTATGTTACTTAGGCTAAAATCTTTCTTTCTGAAAATAGTGAAGAAGCATATCAAAACTCAAGTCTACTAAGCTAAGATTTCAAAAAACTAAAAAGGTATTAAATTAATCAATGTAGAAGTCAGTTCATAATTCATGTAAACCCTTGTATCTCTTAAAAAATTGATGACTGACAAAATATTGCATTTTTTTATTTTATTGAAATGGAAACCCCAGCATAAATTGTAATTAATTCCCAAAATAATTGATTTTAATCAACTAACTTACATGGTTTCTTATTAATTTGTAAGTAATCTTAATTTCTGAGAATCTGTTTCATCCACCCAGGAACAGATTCTTGGAACACTGACTTTTTTCAACATTGAAATTGTTTTACATTGTATTTTAAATTATGTTTTTAATTAACAAAATTAATAAATGATAACTGAATAATAATAAGAAAATATTTCACTGTTGATATGACAATGAATCATTGCTATGTAAAGTGTGTTATTGTGTTTAGTCTAACATATTTTCCCATTTTTGCCTGGTTTTTACCAGTTTGTGCCACTGTCCCGGCAAAAATACCTTTTTGCAGGTAAAATGACCAACCCTGACTGTCTGTTCATAAAGTAAATTAATGTAAAAGTTTTCATTTGAACTTACAAAGTCTGGATATCCCCAGCTGTATAGTCAAATCTTTGCTTGGACCTTTAAAAGGGTGACTCTTAGTGAAAAATCAGCATTACATTGAATAATCAACTACTTTGTCAAAGCTTCATTTGAATCTTTTTCACATTTCTTCAGTTGTTCTCGTAATGCTTTTTCTTGGAATGTCTTTTCCGGTATGTCTGTTTTTCCAATGCATGGAAATAAGTAGGTCATATATTTTTTTCCCCATCTAACTTACAGGTAATCATAACTAATCGGACAAACATTTTTCACATTCCACGAAATGCATACCATTCAAATTTATGCCATTTTAAAATGACTTGTTTGTGCCATGATTGAACACAGAGGGATTTCTGTCCTAGGAACGACCTATCTGTAAAGTAATGATCTCTCACTCCAGTTTTCCCTCTAGCAATGGCAGATAACATTCCTTCTTCCAGTTCTGTCACAGTGTGACATGTGACCTAGTAACAAATAGCAATGTCACCCTTCCATCCCCAGGCTACTGGGTTATTTACTAATCATGATTTACCCAGCTTCCTATTCATGGTCACCATCAAGAAAATTTTCCAGTGAAATGGTGTGATAACAGTGGGTTCACTGAAATTTGATGAATGACTTACTCATTAAATCCAAGAAATGGCTGTCATAAACAGGTTCAGCACCTGATATTTAATGTTAATCAAACAAATCCTAAAAATGACCTTGTTAAATGCAGCTCATTATGAAAAATTTTGACAGTATACATTTTGACTGATTTGGACATGTTCTATCTCATATCATTGCACCAGTAGACATGTTCGTCTTATCTCGTTATGAACTTATGATCGTGCATTTTGTAGAGTTTCCAAGTTTCAGTCTGCAATGTAATAGATTTTTTACCTTTTGTGAGTTACATTACAATCAGCTATAGATAATTGTTGCACCTGATAGTCTGTGATTTTGATAATCATACAAACATAAGCAAACTGGATATAGGCTTTCCAGCTGAGCATGTTGCCACTCATCAACATATGTATCAGAAATCTGTAAATTGGCAAAAAAATATGTTATATATTATTTCCACCATCTTCAGTGGAAAGCTTCAACTGTCATCATGAGAAAACATTCTTGTGCAAAAAATATCATGTGAAACCAGAGTCCAGCCGCCCCGGTGGCGCAGTGGTCTAAGGCGTTGGCCTTTGATCATTCGTCCGTAAGGGGTCCGGGTTCGAATCCCGGTCAGGCATGGATGTTGTGTTTGTCTTACGGCACTGGTTCTCTCCCTTCCCTGGAACCAGTGACCCTAAATTAGGGACGGGCGACTGCTTATAGCCCATTGAGTTGCTCACGGTGGTCGTTAAACCTCCAATCAAAAAAAAAAAAAAAGAAACCAGAGTCCAACTTGAAAATGATTGTTGCTACTTCTTGTAGCACTAGTTTTTGTTTAAATATATCTAGTATATGTGTGTGTGTAAAGTGTGGAATTAGTTTAAATTTGAACTTATTTGTAATCTTTTTAGTTTTTCAAAGAGCTGTCATTGGCACATTATTTTTCTAGTAAACATTTTACAGATTTTTAGTTTCCTTATAAATTACTGAAGAAGATAATTATTTTCTGACAGGATTTTTAAAATTCTCTATGTAATTTCCTTAATACTTTTGTAGACTTTATTTGTTTTGTCTATAAATAGTTTTGGAACCTTTATTGTTGTAAAAGAAGGATGGTAGGAGTTGAAATCCAATAACTTGTTGATGTCATAGACTTTGATACTTTTAGTGTTGGTTTTCTTTTATGAACACAGACATGTCTTGGTAAATAATTGGTCTTGAGGTATTTGTAATTTGGGTTTTGCAGAATCTTCTAAAGAGTTGAAACGAGAATGTCGTGAAACATTTTTACTGCATACTTTTTAAGATATTACATTATTTCAGCACATTGCTGGTTATGGAAAAAAATAAGTTGACACTTATGCTAGGGTTCTGCTGTATTGCACCCTTAATTAAGAGTTGTAGACTGTAGAGATTTTTTTATGTTGATTTTTTTTCTCATGTGATATTCTTGCTGTAATTTATTGATAAATGTGCACTAATTATTCTGATGTTATCAGAATAATTTGATAGTTGAGTTAGCATAAATAAATAAACAGATCATATTGCCATTTCTATCAGGAAAGTATTTTATCCTGACCTAGCGTATTTTTCAACAAAGCATTTGATAGGTTATTTTAGGGAGATTTCTGTAAGTATAATTAAAAGTACATAATTTTCAGCAATAAGATTTCAGTATCAAATTGCTTTTACTTCATTGTTCATCACATAGCACCTCCACAGAAAACTTGAAAATTGTATCGACTTGGAGGAAATCGAAGCTGCATCTCCCGATCTCTGTGCTTCCATTACACCATCCAGATCATTGGAGTTCCAAGTAACTGAAGCAAAGCAATTTTAGCTAAGGAATCTAAACCAACTTCAGATTTGCCCTACTTGAAGCAATCCTATGCTTCCTCATAACATCGACAACCCTGACAAATCCTGGATCAGATATCAGTCACAAATCACCAGTGCATCTGATTTGAGTCATTCCATGTCAAGTCAACACAGTAATTTTACCCCACCATCTCAGATTTTGATGAAACTTGGCACAGAGGTAGCCTACATATAGATGAAGAAAAATACCCAATTTTATTAAAATATGTCAACCCATTTTGAAAATATGGTGATGTGAAGTTGTCAAAAATCGCCGAAAAACACCCCACTGCCATAATTTCAAATTGCTGTAGCAACTCTCCTAATTAAGCTAAAATGATGGGAGAGGTGTCATTTTGCAGCATTTTGCAAGAGTTTTCTTATGATGTACAACACAATAGGGGTTTGAGATAAAAATTGTCTTTCAAATTTAAATTTTTAATTTATCAAAAAGTGCATCTTCAAAAAATTATATACAACACTTCACATTATTGTTAACTAATTCCCTAAGTATGAAAGTGGAACTGTCATGGGTTCACACCTTTATAAAATTTCAAAAATACATATTTCACTAAAAAATAAAATTTTTGTAAAATTTATAGGTTTAAGTAGAAATATACATAACTTACCCTAAATAAATATTCACTCTTTATTCTTAATATATCTATGTACACATTCAAATTTACTGTTAACACATACATTCGAAATGTCACTTGCGAAACCTGATACAAACAGTATGTGTTTTAAGATTTCACTTCTTTTTAAATGCTTCATTTGTTTTTACAGTATCATCCCCAGGAATTTGATATATTTTTCCTGTTGGTGTTACTAGGTTTACTTAACAAAGAACATCATTTACAGATACCCATTGAATATCAGGTTTTGTAGGATATGTATAAGATAGTGATGGGCCAGCTGGGTAAAGGAAAGTAACTTCATCAAGACCTTCGTCTTTTGTTAAAACATAAGCTAGCCACCATTTCTTGTCGTAGATGGCAGTAATGTATCCATGAATACCTCTTAAAGCCAGTTTTTCCGGAGATTTTGTGACTGTTTCAACAGTAGATTCTGTTGTATCTGAAAAAGTTTTTCCCAATATTTTTGATGTACTTGATGATATCAGTATAAAGGCATGTAACCTCTGTGTCCCTTTGATGGTAACAGATTGACTAAAACGCTCTTCTAGAAATGTTTCAGTTTCAATGTACTCTTCTTGTGTTGAAAATTCAAAGTGTATAGATGTAATGTTTTTAACTGCCCAATCAAAAAGTTGTTTTGGAGTAAGAATTTGGTTATCATATGGCCTCTGCAGACTTGCTTTTGTTGCTAATCTCTTAACAGTGCCACCGACACCATCGCAAGGTCCTTTTCCATGAGCAGAGGCAAAAAAATGCCATATTGTTTCGATGCCAAAATCTTTTTGTGGAAACATAAGTTTACAAAATTCTTTTTATTCTTGTTTTGGGCTGTACTGCCATCCAAAAAGTAGTATATCTTCTGTATATCAGTTTGAAATTTGGTTTTTAAAAATTGAATTAGCTTTTTTTAAAACAGTAGACTGCTATGGTGTTATGCTCTAGACAGTTAGAAATTATGACATAGCTCATATGCTCTGTTTTCTTCTTTCCTTTGTAATACACTACGAAGGGGTGCACTGTTGCATGATCACTTGACCAATGATAACTGGGCCTCATCTTGGATCACGAAAGTGTAATTCTCGGAGAAGTCACGTGTAACAACATATTCACCCTCATTCAAGTTTTCCTTGACTTCATTTATAAAAGAGCTTTGCTGCTTAGCTAGAAAATCATGGAGTATCAATGTGGTCAAATTTTTAGAAAATAATTCAATAAACTCTGATGAGGTCTTCTGCATTGTTTCTAAGTTGCATCTGTCTACTGAAACCCACTGTCGAAAAGTGATATTTTCAACTATATTATTATCAAATGCATTTTAAAGTGTACTTTTTATTCGGTCGCTTCCTGGGCAAGAACTACAGTTTCCCATAATGCAGTGAATTGATGCTGGGTTGCACAACACTTTTGCCAAACAGTGTTTGTAAGAGGCCAATTCTCCATTGGTTAACACACTGAGCTTAGCATTTTCTATCATAAGTTTGACATTTTGATGTGTGGTGCAAACACATACTGAGTGTGTTCCACTATGTCATGCTAAAATGCAGTGTTTTAGGTGCAGTTCTGCAAATTTAGAAAACCCAATCTTCATTTTTGAAAATTTATCTTTGAAAATTTTATATACTTCTTTTAAATTGCACAAAATAAGTCTTTTAGATATTACTGTTTTATCTCCATTCTCCCCCTTCACAGTTACAGTCTCTCTTCCCTGGCATTACTCTACTTATTTCATCATTTTCATAAAAAGAACATACTGTTTGCACAACTTCTTATGACAGATTCTTTCCCGTTTTTTGTTCAGGACTTTCTAATATACCTCTTTCCTTCAAAAGCCATTTTGCCTGGCGTACCATGTAGTTAGGAGCATTGAATTCACGCATTATCTTTCTTATACTCCAAGATTCAGGCAAACAAGTTTGTAGCATTACTTTCTTTTTCCTACTACTTCAAGAAAAGCTAGTTTTCAGATTACCTATGACAGATTGTTCCAGTGACCCACATTCATTTTCTGAGGAATCCTCTGCATTAGCAAGTGGTTGTTTTTTAAGTGCTAACCCAATGTTTTTTAATTTTTTGGTTGAATACTGCTTCATCTGAAGATTTGTAGTATGTACAGGGGACTCTCCTAATTCCTGAAGAGACGTATTTAGTGTATCCAGAACAGCTGAAGGTGGAGGTTCATAGCTTGTTTCATCATCATCATCCGAACTGCAATCATTATTTTCTTGCATATTTTTCAATAAACCAATCTGCTTGCTACAATTATCACAAATTTTTGATATCTTTGGCATCATATCAGGAAACATATCACACATCCATTCAGGCACATTTCTTAGTCTCTTTATGTTTTTCACAGAATGATTGTTTTTTTAAAGGATTGCAATATTGTAGTGTCCGATATCTTTCTTTCTCCATTGTATAATATCACACACATCTCAGTTAAAATTTAGAAATGTTTCTGAAGAGAACACTAAGAAAATATACTGCAATAATGAGTAACAACTTTGAAAATATTTTGTTTCCACTAATACCAACACCTCACAAAATATTAGCATTTAAAAAAGAAACTTATACCACCACATTAATCACCAACAACGTACACATCTAACTGCCACTAAATCAGTATGAAGACTGATCAGTCTTCCTGTGGTTTGAACCAGTTGGAACAGGTTTAAAGCGGTTTAAACCAGTTGGTACAGGTTTAAACCAGTTGTCATAACAGCTCCAGACTCGGGCAGTTCCAGACATGTGGCTTGACCCTGAACTGGCATAACTGTGTCTGAGCAGATCCAAAAAAATTGCAATTTGCTATTTATGATAGTTGGAATAAACAATTAAATGTTTTTATCCCAATTTGTACTTTTTATATATACTCAAAGCTTTTAATAATTATGGCTATCAGATTACAATTGTATTCATAAAAAACTTATATTTTTGGTAGTTCTAATAGAATAATCACCCTGTCATAGTCACTAGTTACATTTTAAATATGTTACAAATAAATTTATGAAAAAGTGAAGATTTTTTTACAGGTAAGTTATGTATATTTCTGCTTAAATCTATAAATTTTGCAAAAATTTCATTGTTTTTTATTGTATTTTTGAAATTTTATAAAGGTGTGAACCCATGACAGTCCCACTTTCATACTTAGGGAATTAGTTAACAATAATGTGAATATAATTTTTTGAAAAATTTTGAAGTGCACTTTTTGATAAATTAAAAATTTTAATTTGAAAAACAATTTTCATCCCATACCCATATTGTGTTGTATATCATAGGAAAGCTCTTGGAAAATGCTGCAAAATGACACCTCTCTTATCATTTTAGTTTAATTAGGAGAGTTGCTACAGCAATTTGAAATTATGGTAGTGGGGTGTTTTTTGACGATTTTTGACAACTTTACATCGCCGTATTTTCAAAATGGGTCGACGCATTTCAATAAAATTGGGTATTTTTCTTCATCTATATGTAGGCTACCTCTGTGCTAAGTTTTGTCGAAATCTGAGATGATGAGTTAAAATTCATATTAAAATGTGTTTATTTGACACAGAATGAACCATTTCTGTTATAATTGAAAGGATGCAAAAAATGAAATTCTACTAATTGGAATATGACAAGAGACCCAGAATATATATGTTCTACTAATCATAATATAAGGACAAAAAGACTCGGAAAATAATGTGGTTTTGAGAACGCCACAGAATGTGATGCAAGGCCTCGACCAACTATTAAACCGACTTCCTTCGACCCATGTGTGTCGGAAAAAAAGTGGGACAATAATAGTATGTATGTTTTCATCTTTTTTTATGTATTTATGGTTTAATAATGTTAGTAATCGATTCTATATATCAAGAGGAAATTAGTTTTTTATAAAAAGACGGAAGGAAAATATGTCAGTTTAATAAATAAAATATATAGCAAGACAACAAGCTAGAAAACCTAGGCTTACTTTTCAAGATACAGAGAGGAGTTAGACAAAAAGATCCACTATCTCCAAAATTATTTAACTCTGTATTGGAAGATAATTTTAAAAATTTAAACTGGGAAGAAAAGGCATTAAACTTAAAATGGAAAGTACCTAAATCACTTAAGATTTGCTGATGACATAGTCATCATTGCAACTAGCAATAGAGAAATGCAGAATATGATGAAAGACTTATGGATGGAAAGTCTTAAAAAAGGTCTGACAATAAACACAGCAAAAACTAAATATATGAACAATACAGAAAAGGATATAGAAAAGATTTTGATAGAAGGAAAAGAAACTGAAAAAGTAGACAAATACATCTATTTAAGTCAAGTAATCAGTTTTAAAGAAAGACAAGAAAGAGAAATCAATAGAAGAATGTATCCAAGGTAATAGAGCCTTTTGGATACTTAAAGACTATTTAACTGGCAATCTTCCATTGTGTTTAAAAAGAAAAATCTTCAATGCATGTATTATCCTTGTGTTTACTTATGCAAGTGGAACGTGGAGTATTGCAAAGCGATAATGTAAAAAAATAAGAGTATCAGTAAGAAAGTTTGAGAGAAGAATGTTAGGAATAACAAGAAGAGATATAGTTAGAAGTGAAATTATAAGAGAAAGAACAGGAATAATAGATATTATAAAAATGATTAAAGAATCAAAGTGTAGATGGCTAGACATGTAGGAAGACTGAAAGATGGACACGATTAATAACAGAATGGCAACTGAGAGATGGAAGAAGGTGAAGAGGGTGCCCCAGAATAAGATGGAGAGATGACCTTCAGAAACTTAGAGGTGCTAAATGGTGGGCTGTAGCTAAGGATCGAGAAAGGTGGAAAATACTGGGTGAGGCCTATACCCTGCAGTGGGTGTCAACAGTCTAAGAAGAAAGTAAATAATATACTAATACAATAACATATTGATAAAAGTTAACAACTAAATCTTTGCAGAAAATAGGTTAAAAATTAAAATGAGTTTTAGACGTGTTAGTTAGACTGGTAAAAAAACAATAGATTATAATATATAAAAAAATTAACATAACCTACTGTACATAGTTTAAATCTCTTTATGTATTACTGAATGTATGAAAGCCTGTCCCTCCCCTAATGACATAAAAAATGGACGAAGTACAGTCAAAGGAAATAACGTGATAAATGTGGTAGAAGAGTAGATCAGCAAGAAGATGAGTTATGCTCATATTCTTATGAGACTGTTTGTGTAATTAGAAGTTGTACTAGTTTGTGTAATAATTCATTAGTTCAGTTATAGTCTGCATTAGTTTGTTTTGATTTTTTACTGTAACTGTTTTTCTTATTTTATTTTAGGTTCTTAACGCTCAAAAAGATGCCTGCTCTAGTTGAACGTCCCAAAATGAGTCTTGCTATGTGGGCAGCTTTGAAAACCCACATTTTGAAGCAGAGGGAAAAGAAGAAACAAGGTTTTATTTGTTTTATATCAGTTTCTTCCACAGAGCTTATTCTATGTTTGCTGTTATAAAATATTTTTAAAAAAGTTCGTTTTTTGTTTTGTTTTTAAAATTAAATGATTGTATATAGTTGCTGTGGATTTAAGGCTCTGAGAAAGACTAAGGTCAAAATGAAATATATTTACATAATAAAGTAATAATAATTAGAAGCTGCATAGCCAGGTATAGAAAACAACGGTATCACCAAATTCATTCATTGTAATGAGTATGACTTTTTTTTTTTTAAGTCTTAAACATAATGTGCTTATGGTATTTTAATAAAAATAGTTCTCTAAAACCTACAGATTTCCTAGATGGCATGTGGATAAATTTGACCATGTTTTTAGTGTAGGATAAAACGTTTTTTCAGTCTAATAATGGCAGACATGCTGTATCTTTAATGAAAATATGTATGTTCAGCACCAGGTAGAAAATTTTGCATCAGAAACAACTGGGAAATACAAGGAAAATATTGGGGATGGTTACAGTTGTACAGTTGTTTGGTGCAAAAACAGTTTTTCCCCTCTTCAACCAGAAGTACAAATATCATGACAAGCACAAATATGCTGTTAAATCATCTGTTAAGAAAATAGTGCGTAACTCTGAAAAACCAGGAAGGTGATACATTATAATAATCAGTGATAGAGCTGCCAATGTTAAAAGAATTTTTTGAACCTAACTTCTGTGCAAAATACAGAAGTATATGTTTATACTTCATAGTGAAAAAGCTGTGCTTTGGTGACAGGGTGGTGGGGGACAGAGTGGCAGAAAATGTTAGATTCATTCTTTTTCCAGTGCTTGAACCCATAAAGTTCATTGGGGTCCAGCATGTAGATGCAGACAATGTGTCTATAGATAAATGTTCAGGTGCAAAAGTGATACTACAGATACATATATATTTTTTAAAGATCTAGCTGAATATAATTTTAAAGATTAATATCATCCTTCAGTAGGGAAATGAATAAATTTAGAAAAAAAGAGCTCATTGTTTTTGTTTGAAATACATAGCAAGAAAGCTACAGACCAAAGAAGTTAAGAAATCAAATGCATGCTATGTGCCACAGACACAATTACAGTGAAAAGGGAGAGGGGACTTATAGTGCTATTACTGGGGTAAAAAAAAATTTGCTATCAGGAAAGTTCTTGTCAGAAACAAAAGTTCAACAAGAAGCCTCTTTCCTGTTGAGCTCTTGTTTTCCTCCAATCAAATGGCAACACTAGTATGCAAAAAGATTTTACAATTGTGAATGCCTTACATATCCCTCTCTTTGACTTATATTTCATGTGAACATCTTCTGTGCCATTGAAAAAATTTCCAGGTGCTGTTAAGGTAACTATAGTAGAACTTTGTTATAACATCATCCAAAAAAAAACACAATATACACTATATTGACAAAAATCACAGAACACCCTTTCAAAAGCAAATTAACGGATCCACTGCGTTGTTAAGATGTGTGGTACAGCTGCAAACAGTATAAAAACAAGCCTGCAGTTGACCATGATCATATCACACTGTGAGGTTGAGTGAAAATGTTGCGGTGGGAGAGAACTGACTTTAAGAAAGGAAATATTGTTGGGTGTTATATTAGTAGGCAGTCCATAAGAGAAACCAAGAGGCATTTAAACATTAGTCAACTGTTTTGGATGTACTGAATAAGTGGAAGACACATGGCGTGCCTAAAGCAGCAAAATGTGCCGGCAGACCAAAGAAAATCAGTGATAGAGGAAGTCGAAGTCTCGGGAGAGTTGTTACAGCTAATCGACAGAGTACTGCACAAGACCTCGGTGTACAGGTGAGTAAAAGTGCTGGAACCTTGGTATGTACATGTACCATTCGCAGAAAACTTCATTTCATGGGTTATTGTGGACGTGCATAAGCCTTTCATCTCCACTCGGAATGCTACTCATCGTTTAGCATGGTGTTTTATCGTGGACTGTAGATCAATGGAAACGGGTCCTATGGACTGATGAATCCAGATACACTATCCATCAGTCTAATGGCCATGTGTGGGTATGGCGGCATGCTATTTACCACAGTGTACTGTTCCTACGGTTAAGTTTGGAGCTGGCAGCGTACTCGTGGGGGGTGTTTTTCATGGTATGGTTCCGGCCCATTGGTTATCGTGGACAAACCTGTTAACCAGCACGTCTATCTCGATACTCTGGACAATTATGCCCTACCAACTCTGTAGCAATACTATGGAACCCAGCCTTGTTTGGTACCAGCAGGATAATCCACCGAGCCATAAAGCAAGGACTGTCTTTGATGATAATTCCGTTTTGTGTGGACTGGCCAGCACAGACCCCTGATCTTAAACCCATAGAGCATCTATGGAATGAATTAGAGCGCTGCACAAGAAGTTTGGAACCAAGGCCTACTACTAACCAACAGTCAGCGGCAGCATTATGTACTGAATGGAAGCACATACCTATCGTTGTGTTCCAAAACTTTGTCAAAATTATGTCTCAAAGGGTCAGTGCATGCATTAAGGCCAAAAGTGAACTGACACCGTACTAATGTATGTCAATAAATGCTGTTATGTTTCTCTTCTAGGTGTCCTGTGACTTTTGTCAATTTAGTGTATAAGGGTAAGATATATCCAAGTGCCATTTCAGCTGAAGCTGACATGGATCAGAATGCTTTTCAGGGTGCTTAAAACGAATAGTCTTCATCAGAATTTATTGGATGCTAGTGCATCCAAACTAATGATTAAACTGAAGTTTAGAAAAGAAAATAATAATAATGTATCTATATTACCCTTGCATGAAATAAAACAATACTGAAATTTATTGTTTAATTTGAAAAGTGTGTTAAATAATGCTAATAATTTACAGTAAAGTAATGGAAATATACATGGTTCATACGCATCCTGGAAATTCTGGAAAAGTCCTGAAATTCCATGTTGTCCTGGAAAAGTCTTGCAAATGTCCCTAAAATTATGTTACATGTCCTGGAATTTTATCCATTCCTGCCCTTTTGTCCTTGCGCAATGTTTCGTAGTTGAGGACTTTTCTACTGATATAACTTATGTGTGTCAAATTTTCCTCCCCCTAACCCCTGCAAAATGTGGGGAGCTGTTGGTTTTCTTGTCTGTTAGCAGTACTAAAGCTGCGTTATTAGCATGTCTTTTGTAAAAAAAGATTGTGCATATCTTATCACTTTATCTGTCCAGCTGGGGACACCCTATCTCTGCAACTATTAGTTTTATTTGTAAAATTATTTTTGTATTGGGAAGCTTGAAATGTGAGAATGATCCTTTAGTTCCGTTTTTTTTTTTTTTTTTCCTGATGCACAACTTCACCGCTAGAGGGCGTAAACGCAGATCCTATCAAATTCTAAATACATTTTATTTCATATATTTACTTCTAAATATCCAATTGAAAAAATTATTTTTCCTTTTGATGCCATTTATATGGAAGACTATTTTAGTTACAGTCTCATTCTTAAGTAATGCATAGATTTTCTGCTAGGGGGGTAAAAGTAAATCACGATTTTCCTGATATCTCATATTCTAAAAGTCCAGTATGAAAACTTTTTCCTGCCTCGGATGCAGCTCCTGGTGGGAAACGTTTTGCATGTAATTTTTCATTTTTGGTAAAGAATGGTTTAGCCACCAGGCGGCATAAGTGTTTATTTCAGCTTCTGGTGTATTTGCAACAAAATCTGAGCTTCTGGAAACTCGATGGAAAAAATTCCTGCATGAACCAATACCACTCACCTCGTGCAACCTTTTGAGAATATCTCTTGCTTAAAATAGTGCATAGTTTTTCCACCAGTGGGTGTAGATGCATATCTTACTTTTGTTGATATCTCTGTTTCTATAAGTCTGATTTGAAACATTCTTTTTTCGTTGGGAAGCATTTTCGGCTCGAAATGTTTCTCATATAATTTCAAATTTTTCTTATTTCTTAACGCACAAGTGTTGCCACTAGAGAGCTTAAGTTTACGTTTTTGTTTACAACAATATCTGCGGGACTAAACACCCTATTAATTTTTTCTCGATCAGATACTACTATGAAAACTCCTCGTATGTATTTTCTTCCCAAAATAATGCACAATTTCGTCACTAGGGGGCACAAACAATTAATCTATTTTTTCTCAATATCTGTACTTCTAAACATGAGATTTTTAAAAAGTTTTTTAACGTAAGATACCATTCATCTTCTGGAACATTTTAGGTTTGTATTTGAGGAGGTTTGTATTGGGTTGGTGCGAATGAAATGTCCGGCGCGAACGAGCAGTGGAGCAGGCATGAAAGACTTCCGCGAAAACGTGGAAATCAGCTTTTTTCTGTTCTGTTTTTAGTATTACATATATTATTCCAAAAATGCAATGAAATTTTTAGGAAAGCATCGAGTGTGCTATGGAAATCGTCGGTCCGCTACGAACGACGGAAAACATCGAGTATGCAACGGAAATCGAAAATTTCAGTGAAATAACTTTATTAAACATCTGTGTAAAGTTTATTTTCGTGTTTTCAAGATTCCTGACACTCGTTAAACATTTTCGGGAATGTTTCTTGGGTGTTGAGAATGTCACGTCGTTTATCGTTTCCTCATGTTGAATTTTTTCGACGAAGTACCACTCCCCACCCCTTTTTTTCTCACTATCACTCACTCTCTCTTTCTCTCTCTGCCTGATTGTATTTTTACTTTTGATGTTTTCTTGTCATATTCCTCATTTTTAATATTTTTGATAATAGTGAAAAGGATTCCACTTAGTAGTTCTAATTCTGACTATTATATAGCTCTAATTATTGTACTATTCTCTTTTACGTGCGATATTTCAAAGTAACTTGTACAAAAATCTAGCGGATAATGCTTACCTAATCTAGCGGATAATGCTTACCTTGGTAAATAGAGATTTATGCCAAAATATGAAATTAATCAAGACCTAGAGCAAATAACTATGGCCTCCATGGATGTTAAGGCGTTATACCCAAACATTCCTGTCGAGCTAGCCATCGAATTGATTATGCAACAACTAAGCATCAACAAAGAACTAAACTTGTCACAACTGAAAGAGCTAAAGAATACCTTATATTTCATCAAGGAAAACAACATCTTCCATTTTGAAGGAAATATATTTAAACAAACGCAAGGTGGCCCGATGGGATCCCCATTATCGGCATTATACGCAGAAGTGATTATGGCATACCTCGAAAAAGAAATTATTCAAAATTTACCTGAAAAACCAATACTTTATGCTCGATATGTAGACGACATTATTATAATGCCTAAACTTAACAAAGCTGAGCTACAAGATCTAGCACAGCAGTTTAGCAAAATCTGTAACACCATAGAGCTAACTATTGAGTTTAAAGAGGATAATTGCCTATCCTTCCTGGACATTCAACTAAAGAAAAACAAAAATAGTTTTGAATACTCTGTGTTCAGAAAAGCAACTTACATACCTGTACTGATACCATACTCGTCGCACCATCCAGTGATACATTAAAAAAACAGCATAGTAAACTTGATACGACGAGCGTACACACACACACACATCTAACAACAGGCTAAAAAATCAAGAGCTAGAGTTTATCTCAAAAATATCACAAGAGTATGGGTACCCGAGCAAGCTAATTAATAAATGGATACATGAGAGTAAAAAGCATATGACTCAGAGTAAAGAAGGCCAAGAAGTGCACAACCAAAGGAAGATGAGAAATAAAAAATTGAAATACATTGGAGCTTTCCCATACCTGGAAGGAGTGAGTAAAGAAATCAATAGGCACTGTGCTAAATATGACTTACAACTAGGAAGCTCAGTGCACACCGTGAAAAGTATGACTGTCAACAAAAAAACAGAGGAAAAAATGCTAGAAGAATCAGGAACCTACGAAATTCCAATAGCACACATACCCCCAATATCGTACATTGGAAGTACAAAAAACAGATTAAAAAAAAGACTTAAACAACACATATCTAACTGGCAAAAAAAGAAGCCCAAACTGCTTTAGTGCAATTCTGCTTGGAAAACCGGACATACCCAAAGTTCGATGAAATTAAAATGCTAAAAGAATAAAAAATCGGAAAGGCAAATGAGGAGGGAAGAAGCAATATTAATCTACAAAAATAAAGCAAGGGTATGTAACCAGAACGACCCTAGCACATTATCGGGCCTGTGGAAAGAACTAATAAGACAAGAAAAACAACAACAAAAGAAAAACAGGCAAAAAAAGACAAGAAAACCAGGATAGGATAGGAGAAGAAAATAAAAAAAAAAAAAAAAAACGGGGGGGGGGGGGGTGTTCTTAACGAAACATAGATGGCGCCAGCCGGGCTTGATAACGAAATATATCCAGGAAAGTTTTTCCGCCGAATGGCAACAAGGAGTATCGGACTCCATTAGCGCGAAGTTAACCACGAACATCGGTGGTAAAGTCGCCACGCTCCTGAAGATGCCCAGAGTATGGGCGAAAATTTCGAGTATAAAGAACGGTAAAAATTGATGTTTGAATCCTAAGGCAAAGGTCCAATGAGTATTCCCAGCGAAAAGTGTGAGAAGTAAAGCCAGTCAATGCATACAACGGACTTTAGGACAATAACATCAACAAAGACCGGAAAACACGTGCGTGAAATGTTCCCGTTGCTAGAAAGGAATGCCAAGGTAAGCATTATCCGCTAGATTTTTGTACTAATGAAAAGGAGCGACTTTGTTTTTGTTTTGTTTTTTAAGAATTTTTTCTAATGAAATGCATGTTACCCTATTACTAATACATACTTCTTCAAAACTAATCAATAGAGACCAATCGTTTTGCCCCTTTTATTAAACGAAATGAAATTTCTAGATCGGTATTTAATCTGTTCATGGTGGAATCCACGCCATTTCCATGTCCCGTAAAATTGTTTCACGGCAGAGTGAGCAACACAGTATCGATTTTTCACTTTCATTTTCCATAAAATTCGTGTTTTTCCATTTCTTAGTTACTTCTTACTCATACATATTCTTTCGTGAATTTGCGGAATTCTGCTTTTTCTGTCATCATTTAGGTCATTTTTGAGATCGATGTAAAACTGAAAAGAAGCTGTTGGGGGGTCTTTTCCGTCTGGTGACGGTGTTTGATCTTTCAAAACTTTCGAAAACGGAAGTTAAACAGAGTTAAGATTTTCCCCCATAATCCTAATTTATTTTTCTCACGATGTTTCTTTTGCCCAGTATTGTTATTTAATTTCATTTTAATGCATAAATATATGTATTTTAGCTTGAAAAACGGAGGGAAAAAGTCCGAAAACGGAAGTCGGACGAACCAAAGATTTTGCCGGCAATCGTAATCCCTGCTCGCGCGACCTTCCCTCTACCCTGTGTTGTTTTTAAATGTCAGTAATTTTATACTTTGGATGCAATGATGTGCTCCAGTTTAATATTTGCATAAATGAATTTCAGTGAATCCCAAAACATGCACTTTTTAAATTAAACAAATTCAGTGCCCTCTCAAAAATAATGAGGGCATTATTGAGTTGTTTTCCTGGTTCTCAAGTGGAAAATTCCTTTTGTATGATGGGGGATGTACTTGATAAAGAATCCAGCAACATGAAAATTGAAACATTTTCATCTGTTCAAACCATGAAATATAAGCTACTGAATCAGGATAAGTCAGCCTTAGAATTTTTTAAGAAAAACGATTATTTGCCCCTGTAAATAGAGATTTATGCCAAAAATATGAAATCATCATATTCAGAATAAAAGGTATAAGTACAAGATAAGGAAGAAATGAAAAGATGATGAAAGGAGCTAAATATCTCTAATAACTTACACAGCAAATTAAAATAAAATGAATTGGTTCAAGAGAAAGAAAACTCTAGCCTGCTAATTCATAAAAGGTTAAAACAAATTGTTAGACAGAAACAACTTAAGAATATAAAATTTAATTAGTTGTGAATGACTTTTATTATTTATCTACAAAATGTCTAGCGTTTTCGCTAGCACTTATCATATTTCTTCATTAATAATTTTGTGTGAAATCAAGAATGAACATTTATTCCTCATCAGACTTTTATTACTTATCAACAAGCATGTCTGAAGTTTTTCAAACCTTCAAGATTTTATTTCCATACAACATTGTTATCTTATAAAAACATTTGATTAATTTCCTCATTTGATTAAAGACATTGTTCTGTACTAAGGCGAGTGATTTTCTATGCATACGACCTCATCAGCAATTTTTTTCCCTTACATTATATAGTACTATATATTCAATTTTCTTGAAACAAAATACATACATTAAATCTATTTAGTTGGCAGGCATGTGACCAATACCTAAATGTCATTGTTGTATACATTAGAGAGTGAAATGCAAGATTCAACACTTTGTCCCCACACACACACCCCTCCCTCCCTCCCCACATGTGGAAGTTCAGCTTTTCCTATCACTGCCCACTTTCATGCCTATGTGGAGACAGGCCCCCACCACAGCAGAATGGAACCACCCTCAGGTGTTGCAGGTATTATGTCACAGAGTTACTAGAAATAGCTACCACGTGAGTGAAGAACATTTATAATAACGCCGACACAGTGAGGATGCAGGATTTGTCATTTTTATGTAGGACTTCCGTCCACAGGGAGTAGAGTTTAGGTCCCAGCCACCTACAGCGAGATCGCCTTTTGGGCAGGACACAGAAACGGAAGGAATGAGAGCAAGTCTAGCGACTTTGACAGAACAGTTTGTAGTGAGATTAGAGTACAGTAGATGGCGCCACCGTACAAGTACGATATTGCACATAGATGGGTGAGAGAATTTCAGGGGGGACATAGGAAAGGATACCCATTTTACCAGTGGGTCCAGCCTGGGGGCCGTCACTTTACGTGCTCGTCCGATGCATGGCGGATATTCAGCGATTGTTAGCAAATCACACCATCTCTGAAAGATCAGCCCAGGTTTGAACCTGGGGACCCAGCATCGACAGTCTGAAACACTAACCACTTAGCCATCCGCGGCTATTGAGTGAAGAACAAGGTTCAGACGTACTATAAATAGCAAGCACATGTGTGAAGAACAGGCGAGGTTTGTTTGGACATAACGTGGCTTGCAAAGGAAACATGCAGACGCCGGATTTGAGAGTCATCTTCCTGTATGAATTTAAACTAGGCCATTCTACAGGAATTGCCGCTCAAAACGTTAATAAAGCGTTTGGCGAGAATACAGCCAACGAACAAACCATTCGGCGATGGTTTGTGAAGTTTCAAAGCGGAGGTGCGGACCTGCAAAAGGAAGCACGTGGTCACCGACCTGCTGCTGTTTCTGGCGATGTTCTGTTACGTGTGGTTGAAGCAGATCCCCAAAAAATGTGTCTTGAGATAGCGGCAAAGGTAGGTGTCCACCGCACGACAGTGGTTCGGCGTCTAGCTGCGGTGGGTAAGGTCAAAAAGCTGGACGTGTGGCTGCCGCATGAATTGACAACTGCCACCAAGACTAGGTGTTTAGAAGTCTGCACATCGCTGCTTGCCATTAATAAACAGGAAACTCTACTGCATCGAATCGTCGCCTGCAACGAGAAGTGGGTCCTTTATGATAATCGGAAACAATCTGCACAATGGTTAAGCAAGGCACAGCCTGCTGGACGGCATCCTAAGCCACCCCTACACACCAAGAAGATGATGCTTCTTGTCTGGTGGTCCACAGTCAAAATAATGAATATATGGGAAACAAAGTTGTAAGTTGTGTGAAGAATGAGATCGGGGAAATGATATGAGATCCCAATGAGTTAAGTGAAAACTCACAGAAGTACTCACCCTGGGGTGAGTACTTCTGTGAGTTATTAGATCAGGAAAGCAAAGATGATTCTGAGACAGACACAGATGATGTCACAGTGAGGGATGGAAGCACAGGAGGGATCTCAAGAGAAGAAGTGTGTAAAGCTCTAAAATCTCTTCAGAATGGTAAGGCTCCGGGAGTTGATGGCATAACTGCCGGGATGTTGAAATATGGTGGTGACTCTGTAATTGATTGCTTAACTGAAATTTGCCAGTTGTGCTGGGAGTTAGGAATGGTCCCTTGGGATTGGAAGGATGCTATTATTGTTCCCTTGTATAAGGGAAAATATGATCAGACTGAATGCAAGAACTATCGTGGTATTAACCTACTAAGTGTGGCAGGGAAAGTGTTTGGTAAGGTTGTTATTGAAACAGTATGGGGTCTTACATCAGAGAAAGTGTGGGATGTTCAGAGTGGTTTTATGCCTGGTAAAGGCTGCACTAACAAAATTTTTGCATTACGCATGATGATTGAAAAGTATCTGGCTGTTGGGAAGAAAGTTTTTACTGCCTTCATAGATTTATAGAAAGCTTATGACCGAGTGAATAGGACACTTTTGTGGAAGGTATTGAATGAATATGGTGTTACTAGGAATCTACTTAATAGTGTAAAAGCCATGTATGCGGGTAGTAGAGCTTGTGTACGAGTGAATGGAGTTTTACCAAAATGGTTTTCTATTGGTGCAGGAGTTAGACAAGGTTATGTAATGTCACCATGGCTGTTTAATATATTTATGGACGCATGCATGCATGATGCCAAAATAGATAATACTGGTTTATGTCTTTGTGTTATCAGTGTGTGCAGATTGCTGTATGCTGATGACACTGTCCTGTTGGCAGAGAGCAAAAGTGATTTGCAGAGTATGTTGTCTCGGATGCACGAAGTTTGCAGGAAATTCAAACTGAGTCTAAATAAATGAAAAACCAAAGTTATGGTGTTTGAAAGAGGAATAGGTAACACTGAATGGTAATGTAAGTATAAATGGCACTGTGATTGACCAGGTGAGTGAGTTTGTGTATTTAGAAAGCATGTTTGACAGAGAGAACAAACTGGATGGTGAAATTAGTAGGCGAGTGAATTCTTCATTGAAAGTCATAGCTGCTCTTGGAGGTTTCACAGGAATGATGGGTTCTCTAAAGAGTCCCGCATGGCTGTGTATGAAAGTGTAATTGTTCTTACGCTGATGTATGGCAGTGAAACCTGGGTACTGCAGAAGAAACATAGGAGCCGTTTGTGTGCTGGAAAAATGCGTTACTTACGTGGGGTTTGTGGCAAGACACGGTCTGATTGTGTGAGGAATGAAGATGTGTTGCAGTTGTGTGATGTGAAGCAAAATGTTGTTAGCAAGGTGGAAACCAATATGCTTTGGTGGTTTGGCCATGTTGAAATAATGAGTGATGAGATGTTTACTAAGAAAATCTTTTTAGCCCAAGTGGCAGGAAGGAAAGGCAGAGGAAAGGCCAAGGAATACATGAGTGGATCAGATTCAGGAGTGTCTGCATGAGAAAAAGATTATGAGTATGAAGTATAAAAGATCTTGTGTTCGGCGTGTAATGGATATCAGTGAAGCATGAGTTGTATGTCAAGATCGCTGTAAATGGAGAAGTTTTATACGACAACAGTAAGTAAAAATATCTGGTAGTTTGTATTTCTTTTTGGAGCTAACCTCTGAATCTCAGAGAACAGCTTAGTGATATGTATGTATGTATGTACAGGGCTCGACAAATCCCGGGCGCCAGGTCGCCCAGACGCCTAATATTCTGGCCGTAGCGCCTAATTTTCGTCTTACTTGAAATTTCGTAATTTGCAGTAAATACTGTAATTTCTGTTGTATAATCCATAGATTATCTATTAAAAAGTTATAGATTTAAATAAGCGGACACCGCTAAAGGGAAAAAAACAAAAAAAAAAGCGATGGGGCGTTTAAAAAAGTCTGCGAGGTAATTGTCAGGAGAGGTGCTATTATTGGGAAAATACTGAAAATGCGGTAACAGAAAAAATTTAACGTAACAGCGAAATAAAAGACCACGAGGAGATTGTAAGAATATATATATATTTGTACTTTAGAAGCATTTTGACAGAAAATATGACGCAAGGAAGGCGTTGTTACTATTTGCGCGTGTGGAAGCCTACGTGGTGTGAGAATCCGCTACTCTCAGGAATCCCGCAAAGCTATTCCGTAGCATGTAACCTTTCTGTGAATTGCATTGCCTAGTTTTGGTGCGCTAATTGTGTTAATTCTTTTTTACTTTCGGTATTCAGTTAAAACGTATCCAGGAATAAGACAATGCTATGGACTGTCCGCAATTTCAACGGATTTTTTAGTGTAACTAATGAACTACAGTAATGCTGCAACAGCTAGCGATTTTAGTTCTTTATTTACTTAAAAGTTGCACAGAAGTACTTCAAAATGACAGTTACTTTTTCAATAAGACGATCAATTCTTTCTTACATCTTTGGATTTCTGAGGCGGTCCTGTGAATCGCAGTTTTCTGTCGGAAATTACTATTCACGATTAACATGATAGGTGCGGATTATACGACTGTCGTACATGCCAATTATTACGGAATGTCTAGTTTCTACGGATTTTGTTGTCTGACTACGGAACTCACGCTCAAAACTACGGATTCTACGAATTTTCATTTTGTTTAAAAACAATTTTTTTAGAGGGGGGGGGGTCATTTTCCGTCTGGGGACGGTATTTTGTTTCAAAGCTTTCGAAAACAGTAGTTGAATGGAGTAAAAAGAATTTGCCCTAATCGTAATTTTTTTCTCCCGATTATGCGTTTGTGTCTGGTATTGTTGTTAAATATAATTTTATGGCATATATGTTCGTATTTCAGCTTGAAACTGTAGCAAGAATTTGTGGAAATGGAAGTTAGACGCTGCGAAAATTGCCTCCTAATCTTCAGGCTTCTTCCGCGAATTCGAGAAATTTCATGTTTTTCGTTATGTTGGCCACTCAGGAGATTGATGCACAAGTAAACAGAATTTGAAGGTGGGCGGGGGGGGTTCGGAGGAGGATGGAATCCCGTCTTTACGAAACTTTCGAAAACGGAAAGCCGACAGAGTTAAGATTTTTTCCCTAATCATAATTTCTTTTTTCTCGCGATGTTACTTCTGTTCAGTATTTTTTAAGTATCATTTCACTGCATAATTTTTTGTATTTCAGGCTTGAAAATAGGAGAAAAATTTCCAAAACCGGAAGTCGGACGGATTTCCCGTAATCGACCCCCCCCCCCCGCCATGATGTTCCCACTCTCGGAGCGCTGTTAAATCTTGTTAAAGGAAGAAGGAAATTCCCGAAAACGGAAGTGATGAAAATTTTTAAAAATTGATGCATCGTGTTCAAAAGTATTAATATTCCCAAAGTTACACCATTTATCTAAAATAGTTGAAGCTTTGATATCATGCACTCATGGTCCTCAGACTGATGGTTTTTATCAGAGGGCATAAAAAACAAGAAAAGAAAAGTGACAGAGAAGAAGTAGGGAGAGAATGATATCAGCACAAAGAAAAATTAAGCAGTGGTGCTGTGAAGTTGCAGAGTCAATAAAAGACAAAGTGACAGTAGTGAGCATTCTTGCTGTCTGTTTTGATTTTTCACCAGTTAAAATATTCAGCTTTTTTTCCCCGTTCTTTGGTCTCATCTTCTCCTTAAACTGCTATTTTACGGGCAGTATGATCACGTGGTAAGTGGAGGTTCGTGCACTGCGCATTCACTTGCTTGGATTTCCTGTCTGTCAAGCATCATGGAATCCTTAACGCATCTTACTGATTTTTACTGGTGGAAGTTTCGAATCTCGCTGAGGAAAAAACTTTGTGTTTCACACATGTTAAGTTCATTTCATTAGAGTCCTTGTTTATTGTAATGTTTTGTTGAGGCACATATTTGTTTTTTACAAAGAGATGGATTACTTCATAAAATAGGTAACAAGGCTGTTGGCAGGTATGGACTGTTTTTTTTTTTTTTTTTTAAATATCATGTTCTGCGATATGCTGCTTCAGATTATGCGAAGGAAAAAATTGCTTTTCTCAGAATTTCACGATCTACAGATCATATGCCGCAGCGGATTATACGTGGTATTTTTTTTTTCACAGCCTTTGGATTATATTCCCTTATGGATCTCACAAACAAAAAATTTCTTCTGAATTTTATGGTTTACAGATTATACGAAGGAAAAAAATCTGAAATTTTTTGAGATCGTCTACTGAAAGAATATAAAAAGAAAATTATGAAGCAAATTGGAACTTTATTTTGCAATAAGTGGTTTGGGTAAGAAGAACAAAAAATGACAACAAATATGGTTTACCACTTTTCGTTCCAGCGTCATAACCAAACATGTGTTCATGCGTTATTGACTTTGTTTCACCTGGCGTCCAAATTTTGAAGCTGGCTCCTAGATCTAGAACATATTTGTCGAGCCCTGTGTATGTATGTTTGCTGTAGGTTACAGGTTTAACAGACCTAAGGTTTCACTATATTTTAAGTAGGAGCATTTGGATCGTATGTCATAGAAAACAGTCCAAAAGTCCTGGAATTCTGCAATTGAAAAAGTGTATGAACCATGAATATAGCTTAATTAATTTTCGGGGTTAACTGTGCTTGTGATATCGTATACCATTTTGAAACTTTTGAGTGTTTTTCTTCTGAGGTTGTTCCAGGGTGTTTTTAATATGTGATTTTTTTTTCAATCTTTCTTGATTCATTTCTTTTACTTATTTCATAAAATCTTAATATTATCTGTATAGCTTCAAGAGCATCATTTTTACCAAGGATGTTTACCTCCTTGGTGTCAGCTTCTTCAATAATTTTGCTAGCTTTGTTTTAAAAGCTTAATTCCTTGGATGACCTCACACACTTCATTTATTTCTTTGCTTTAAATGAATTTTCACCTATACCTAAGAATTTATCTAAATGTTGCATGATAGAACTTTGAGGCAATCTGTTAATTCACTTACTAAGTGGTAAGTCTTGCATCTGTAGGTCATCCATCTGTTGCTTGTTGCATCAAGAAAACAGATCTTTTTACTGATCTGTTTTGTTTTTACTGTTCCATTTATCTCCATGCTTTGCATTTAAAAATGGCATATCTTGCAAACCTATAATTTTTTTTTTATGCATTCTTCAATTTTTATTAAAACTTGCTTGCACTGTTGTTGTTTTTCATTTTAAACATCAGTTGACCCCTTGATCTGGAGGGTGCCATGTGAAGGAAGTTTTCTGTTGATCAAGCTTGTGATAAACATCCCACCCACTGGACTTAATGGTGTCTTTTATCATGGGATTTTAAGAATACACAATTGACATCTGCAAGAGCTTCCCCAGATTTGCATAATAAATAGTAAGATAAGAAAATGAAACTGATAAATGATGTTAAATCAAGATTGGCAGTTTTAGCAACAGTGTTGTATGTGGAAAGTGTTCTGGCAGCAAATTTTTTGGGACTGAAATATATGTTTATTTCTGAAATTATAACCAAACTGTTGTCTGAAGTGAGGTCATTATGGTAAAGTTATAATTACAATGGGAAATATTTCATGTCCATGTTTACTAACCAAAAAAATATTTTGACTAACTAGTCAGTATCCCCCTCCCCATTTCAGTTGCTAATAAGAATGGGCTTGTAATGAAAAGTCAGTAGGATTTAGTTAAAACCAAGCATGAGATTCTGCCCTAAATTTGCAAAGTTCCATTTTTTCCTTCTTCGGATCAATGTAAACTGAAGAAAAAAGTTTTGGGTATTGATTGAGGGGGAAAGGGGGTCTATTTCATCTGGGGACGAAATCCTGTCGTTCAAAACTTCTAAAAACACAAGTTAGATGAAGTGAAGATTCTCCCATAATCATATTTTGTTTCTTTTTCTCATGATGTTCCCTCTCTCCACTATTGTTGTGAAATGTCATTTTATTGCAAAAATGTTTATATATGAGCTTAAAAATGTAGGCAACAATTTCACGAAAATGGAAGTTACACCCAGGAGCAAATATTCCCCAGTAATCGTAAATTCTATTTCCTATAATGTTTGTTCTGCCCTTTATTGTTGTTAAATATCATTTTGTTTCATAAATACCATATTTTTTGGCTTGTAAGTTGATTAGGTAAAATTTCTCTAAAATTCTGTAACAATGTTTGAAATGTTTTAGTAAATATTAAAAGAAAGGGAAAATGAAGTATTCCGCATTTTTGTTTTCGGCAAAGAGTTGAATTTTGTAAGTGTGCCAAATCAGAGTAGTGCTATTGGCTTGAGTTATCATCCTCTCTTTTTCTCACAGAGTGACTGAAATTAGGAACCAAAAAAGCTTTTGATTTCAATCGGACACATGAAATAAATTAAGATAAGCATAATAATTTGCAGGAATAGTTTATTTCAATTCAGTTGAGCTATACAATTGAGAGACTGACAGAGTAGGAAAAAAAATTCCTTTGCTAGCTGCTGCTCATTTTTATTCTGAAAGCAGAGGTTAAGTTATGGTCGCTATGTTTGCCAAATGCGATGAGTTAACCCAAACTGTGAGAGAAAAATTAGTGTCTGTTGCAAAATGGTCCCAGTCACTTAAATATCAACCATCAGCAGATTCTGCTTTAGCTTTTCTATTTCTGCGAAAACTGGTTTCCGAATTTGTGGCAGTGATTCGCATTTTGCTAATATTATTTTCTTAATCCTTAAAGTATGTTCCTACAGCACCTGTTGTCTCAATCACCCCTCCTCCTCCATACACTCCAGAGCACATCATAAAGGGTGGGGCACGGTAAGATTATAGAGGCTAGGGGGATTAGACCCCTTCCTCCATTGAAAATTCAAGTTTAAACTAGAGTCAGCTGTGACATCTACGGTATTCCCTCAAGGCCATAAAACACTAGTTTTCCACTGGTATCTAAAGCGTTGTTGGTGTGAATGATTCAATTAAAGTTATGATTTTCCGAGTGACAAAAGCAGCTAACTATCTAGCATTTTGCTGCAACTTCTTTTCCCATTTTAACATTTTTTGCTACAGCATTTTTTGAGTCAGCTTAAACTATGTCTGAATGTGCATGCACTGCCAGCTGTTGACACGATTCTCATCAGCCAATGAACTGCTTAGCAGCAACATGTTTCAGTTATTCAATCACTGTGAGATTATTACGATGCACCCATTGTAGTTCTGGCGGCTTTGTAAAACCAGGAGTGAATCCCATCCACGGGGTCTTCAAGGGATCACAAGGAGGATGCTATTGGCATACAACAGTTGCCAATCCAAATTGGTAACAGCCATTAATGATGTCTCTGTAGAATGGAAATATCAGTTATAGGGTCATTCCATGTCAAATCAACCAGGCTTACAACCCGACCATTTTTGATTTTCATGAAACTTGGTATATGTGTAATGTTCATCAATATAAACAAACATGATTTTTTTCAGAATTTTTAATGCATCAATTTTTTAGTTATTGAATTCTAAATTTAAAAAAAAAACATGCAATGTCATCTGCTGAGAGAACTTGAACTGCCAATTACTCTGGTTCTAGTAGAGCTAGGCTTATGAATTATGGCTCATTTTAAAGATCTTTAGTTGGGCTTTCATTTGATATGCCACATGACACTATTAAAAAAAATTATTTGAAGGTCATTCAAAAAAATTTAAGTATTAAAAGCATCTGAAGAAAATATTTTTTTACCGTAAATTAATTGTTTACATATCCTGAAAGTTTCACAATGGGATCACTATAAAAAATAAATAACATAGAACAATGCAACTGAAATGTGCCTAATGTACTTACCAGTTCCACCCCTGACTGGCTAGGTATTCTTCATTTGGTTTGTGTAAAATGTCATACATGTTCTTCCAAACATTGTGAATGTTAAACAATGAAAATAAGCATCTAAGTCATTTGAAACTGTGGTCCAGTCTAATTCAATTCATAATTCTGTATAATGTTCAATGGGCACATTTACACTTAAAAAATAATTTATCTTCTATATGTACAATGCTGTTTTCCTTTCTTTTACATTTTGCCACATTTGTATGACAGTGCTTGATTTGCCTTCTTTGTCTCTGTAATTGTTAAATTATATGCTCTTCCAGTAGCTGTCAGGTGGTCAACTTTTAACAAAACATCAGATTTATGAACCAATAGTATATCAGGTGATTGAGGATACTTGTATGATGGAGATGGACCATGTGGTTCCAGGAAGCTCACTTTGACCTCTTTGGTGTCCTCATTCACACCAAGTACACATCCCAACCATCAGTACACTGATTATTTACTAATCACAAAACCTACGATATTTTCCAAACTGATGTTCTCTTCAGCTTCGTCTGTTATGCATATCTCTTCTTTAAAATGCTCAGAAAGTGAGTAAGCTCTGACTAATAATTTGTGTTTTCCTGCAGGAATGAAACAATGGAGTTTCTGAGTACCACTTATTGTCTTAGCAAAAGTTATTCTGCTTTTAAGGATAATTTCCTCCTCTTTGTAATTTTCTGTTGTTGCAAATTGAAAGTGAATGGTGGCAATATTAGCACTGTCCCATTCAAAGAGCTGGCATGGGGTCATGATTTGATCATTATAAACAAGTCGCCTTTGCAGATAACAGCTTCACAATCCTCCCTATCCCATCACATGCATTTTTGCCATGTGCTGTTGCAAAAAAATTTCATTCTGCTTTTATATTAAAGTCAGTCTTGTGGAAGCACAAGTTGAGGAAGTTTGACTTGTTTTTGTATTATGAAGCTGCTCCATCAGAAAAATAAAATATCTTTTCAGGTTTTTGAGAAAAATGTGACTGCATGAAATTAATTAAGTAATGCTGAAGCAGATGGACAGCTGCTATACAGTCATGAATTAGGTAATCAGATATAATCATAGAACTTACATGTCCTAGGTTCTGAGTTTTCTCATCACGGTAGTATATAACTATAGGATGCAGGGTTGCCTGGGCATTGTTCCAGTGAAAACCCTGAGCTGCATCTTGCAATGCCGAAGAATAATTTTCAGCAAAGTCACAAATTACTATGTACTGATTTTCTGTTATCGTGTCTTTAAGGTATTGTAGATAACATGACTGTTGAGTTGCTCTAAAAGAATGGTGAAGCAGTGGTGGAAGTTTTCCAAACAGGTCCAAAAACTGTTGTGTGGGTTTTGATAATGTTTCAACTGTTCTCTTCTCTAATTGCATCCATTGTTTGAATGTCACATTTTCTATACTATTTAGATGAAAACAACCTTCAAATTGTTTCTTAAGCTCTTCTAGTCCTGGACAATTGGTGCACTGACTGAAGTAACATGCAGGTGTAGGATTTCCACAAATTATGTTTGCAAGGACATCTTTATAGGAGTTTATTGGCTAAACAGTGCCTCCTGTTAATCCGGGTAACTTGCGTTATGCTATCACCAGTGTAGCATTCTGATGTATTGTACAAACACAAACAGAATGTGTGCCACTTGCTCCTGAAAGTATGCAGTGCTTAGGGCAAAGTTCACACAACTTGGAGAACCCCACCTTTTTCTCTAGAAATCTCTCTTTAAAAAAATGAAACAATTCATGCAAATTACTCAGAGCAACTTTTTTCATACCGTACCAGACTTTGTTTCCGTTAAAACACAAATGATGCTTATTTTGTGTTTTAACGGAAGCAGTCTTTTTTTCCTGGCATTTGGCGGCTTACATCTTCACTCTCATAAAATTCTTGTATTAAATTTGCTGGTTCTTTGTCTAAAGTCTTTCTTTTGATCAGGAGAAGACATGATACCTTTTTCTTTAACTAGCTTTTTAGCCTTTCTGGCCATGAAATTTGAAACTCCAAATTCTATTTCAATTCGTTTCAGTGACCAAAAATTAGGTAGTATGGTCGATATTTGCATTCTCATGCTTTCATTTTCTGCGGAAGGAAATTTTTCTTCCAACTGGGTTATTATTTCTGGTTCAGAAGATGGAATATCCTTTGGTTCCAACTCAGGACTTAAGTTTAATAATTTGGTTCAAGATGCTTCTTGGGCTTTCTTATATTTCTGTTCAGGGTATTTTTTTTTTCTTGCAGACGTTTTTTCTTGATTGGTGTTTCATCCAGACATTGTAAACTTTTGTTAAGTGCTTCTATAGCCTGCAATTTTTCAGGAGGTGATAATCCAGTGGTTTCAGATGGAAAAGCTTGGGCTTCAGTTTCTTGCTCATTAGAACTGTCAGAAGGTAAAGAGGAATGTTCAGCAGCTTCAGAATTAAATTTTTGGATTGCTTTACAACAACTGTCACAGATCTTGTCTCCAGTTTTGAGCATATTGTTCTGTAAACAATAGGTTTTTGGAAACTAGTCTCAGATTTTTTTTATAATGTTTATGGTTTGGCTTCTCAAGGAGGAGGTTGCAGCAGTAAACTGCACTACAAACTTTTGATGTGGTTGGTCTGCTGTTGATCCATCTTTAAATTTGCTTTTACTTTAAAACCTGAAAGAAACACAATTTGTTACCCTGTGGATATATATTAACTTTTTAGCTAATTATAATGTAATTCATTGACATTTACAGTGTTTGTAAGACCAGGGATAACATTTTAGACCAACCAAATAAACAGTTCTTCAGTCACTGATGGCACATTTCAGTTGCATTGTTCTATGTTATTTATTTTTTTATAGTGATCCCCAGGGCTTGACAAATATGTTCTAAATCTAGGAGCCAGCTCCAAAATTTAGGCGCAAAAACATGTTTGGTTATGACGCTGGAACGAAAGTGGTTAACCATATTTGTTGTCATTTTTTTTTCTTTTTACCCAAACCACTTATTGCAAAATAAAGTTCAAATTTGCTTCATAATTTTGTTATTCCATTCTTTCAGTAGATGATCTCAAAAAAAATAAAATTTCAGATTTTGATTTTATTAAAATACTATTTGTGGATGTCATATTTTGAACATATTAACTCAAAGTACCATATTTTTGTCTTCATATAATCTGTAGACCATAAAATTCAGAAAAAAAATTTCCTTCGTGAGATCTGCAAGGGCATATAATCCAAAGAGAAAAACCATTTTTTTCCTTCGCGTAATCTGCAGTAGCATGTCTTAGACAATATTTCAAAAAAAATTTAAAAAATAAAGACAGTCCATATCTACCAATATTGGCAATAGCCTTGGGAATTCATAGACTATTTTACAAAAAAATCCATCTCTTTGTAAAAAACAAATATGCGTTCCAACAAAACATTACAACAAGCAAGGACTCTAATGAAACAAACTTAACACGTGCAAAATACAAAGTTGATTCCCCAGTGAGGGCATGATTGCGAGATTTAAGTTCGAAATTTCCACCAGTAAAAATCAGTAAGATGCATTCAAATTTCCACAATGCTTGACAGACAGGAAATCTAAGCAAGTGAATGCAGAGTGCACGAACCTCCACTTACCATATGATCATACTGCCTCTAAAATTGCAGTCTAAGACAAGATGAGCCCAAAGAAGGGGAGAAAAAGCTGAACATTTTAACTGGTGAAAAATCAAAACAGACAGCAAGAAGGCATACTACTGTTAGAGTGTCTTTTGTTGACTCTGCAACTGCACAGCATCGATTGCTTAATTTTTCTTTCTGCTGCTATCATTCTCTCTTTACTTTTTCATTGTCGCTTTTCTTTCTTTTCTTGATTTTTGTGCCCTCTGATAACAACCATCAGCCTGAGGATCATGAGCGCATGATATCAAAGCTTCAACTATTTCAGATAAATGGTGTTACTTTGGGAATATTAATACCTTTGAACACCATGCATCAATTTTTACAAATTTTCCAACTTCATCACTTCCGTTTTCGAGAATTTCCTTCTTCCCTTATCAAGATTAAATGCAAAAACTTATGGGGTGGGTGGATGTTTAACAACACTGAAGAGTGGGAACATCACGGGGGCGGGGGCGATTACAGGAATTCCGTCCGACTTCCGATTTTGGAAATTTTTCTCCTATTTTCAAAGGCAGCATTGCGAGTAAAAAGAAATAACGATTACTGAAAAAAATCTGAACTCCGTCGACTTTCTGTTTTCGAAAGTTTCGTGAAGATGGAATTCCGTCCCCGATGAACATGTAACACCCCCCCCCCCCTCGACCAAAATAATGAACAAGGCGGAATTTCTCGAATTCGCGGAAGAATCTTGTGCCTGAAGATTAGGAGGCAATTTTCGCGGCGTCTAACTTCCGTTTCTGCAAATTCTTGCCTACAGTTTCAAGCTGAAATACAAACATATATGCCATAAAATTATATTTAACAAGAATACTAGACGCAAACACAACGTCGGGAGAAAAAAATTACAATTAGGGCAAATTCTTTTTACTCCATTTAACTACTGTTTTCAAAAACTTTGAAACACGAAATATCGTCCCCAGATGGAAAATGACCGACCCCCAAATTCTCTTCAGTTTTGCAACAATTTTGAGAACAATCTAAATGATGGAAAAAAACCCCCAGAGAATTCAGCAAATCTGCTTACAAATCTTATGTACATCATAAAATAATAGCAAAATAATTTTTTTGAACAAAATGAAAATTCATTGAATCTGTGGTTTGAAGTGAGTGAGTTCCGTAGTCAGACAACTAAATTCGTGGAAACTACTGACATTATGTAGAAATTGGCATGTATGACAGTCGTATAATCCGCACCTATCATGTTAATCTTGATCGTAAATTTTCTGACAGAAAACAGCGAGACACAGGACCGGCTCAGAAATCCAAAGACGTAAGAAAGAAATGGTCATCTTATTAAAAAAGTAACTGTCCTTTTGAAGTATTTTTGTGTTACTTTTAAGTAAATAAAGAACTGAAATCGTTAGCTGTTGCAGCATTACTGTAGTTCATTAGTTACACTAAAAAATCCATTGAAATTGCGGACAGTCCATAGCATTGTCTTATTTCTGAATACGTTTCAACTGAATACCGAAAGAAAAAACAATCCTTAACTAATACAATTAGCGCACCAAAACTGGGCAATGTGATTCGCATTGCCTAGTTTTGGTGAACAGTATTGGCCAATGCAATTCGCAGAATGGTTACATGCTACGGAATAATAGTTCTGCAGGATTCCCGAGAGTCAGGGATTCCCACAACGCGTAGGCTTCCATACGATCAAATAGTGACGCCTTCCTTGCATCATATTTTCTGTCAAAATGCTTCTAAGTAAAAACATATATGTTTATATATTCTTACAATCTATTTGTGGTCCGCTATCTCGCTGTTACGTTGCATTTTTTCTGCTAGATCGCATTTTCTGTACCTTCCCAATAACACCAACTTTCCTGACGATTATCCCGCGGACTTTATAAAACGCCACACTGATTTCAGTGTCCACAGTACCTAAATTTATAACTTTTTAATAGATAATCTGTGGATTATGCAACAGAAATTAAGGTATTTACTGCAAATTACGAAATCTCAAGTAAGAAGAAAATTAGGCGCCACAGCCCAAATTTTAGACGCCTGGGCAACCTGGCGCCTGGGATTTGTCGAGCCCTGGGGATCCCATTGAGATCCCATTATGAAACTTTCATGATATGTAGAAAAATAATGTACATTAAACATATATATTTTTCAGATTTTTTAAAGACACTTGTTTTTTAATATTTTTAAAGTTTTAAATTTTTTGAATGACCTTGAAATTTTATATATATATTTTTTAATAGTGTCATTTGGCATATCAAATGAAAGCCTAACTAAAGATCTTTAAAATGAGCCATAATGTATGAGCCTAGCATTACTAGAACCAGAGTAATTGGCAGTTCAAGTTTGCTCAGCAGATGAAATTTCATGGGGTTTTTTTGAAATTTTGAAATTCAATAACTAAAAAACGGATGCATTAAAAATTCTGAAAAAAAATCATGTTTGTTTATATTGATGAACACTACACATATACCAAGTTTCATGAAAATCAAAAATGGTCGGATTGAAAATGCTATTTTGCTGGTTGTTTTGACATGGATTGACCCTATAGCAGCTTTTGAGCAGGTTCTTAGTGATGGAATATTACGTTTCTTACTCTTTCGGAATTGTTTCATATGAACGTACTATTGTGTTCCGGGTGCTAGGATCATGACCAAATTTATGGCACAGTATGTACAAATTTCTTTCTCTGTTTGAGAAATTTCAATGACCAATAAATAAGTGAAGACTCCTTGAAACGAAGAAAAAAAAAGTCTTGTATACCAAAAAATACAATATTTGTATTTCCACTTGAAAATGGAGGAAACGTTTCTAAAAACAGAAGTGGGACATTCGGAGTAAAAATTTCTCCTGTAATCATTTGTTTTTTGGAGGGGAGGGTGTGTTACCACTGTTTTGAATTGTTGTTAAATGTTGTTTTTACCTAAAAATATTTGCATTAAAAATCGATACGGGAGGGGAAATTTCCAAAAACGGAAGGGAGAAAGTTGGAAAATTTGTGAAAATTGATGTCTAGTGTTCAAAGGGTATTCATCCTCTCCAAGTTATTCCATTTATCTAAAATAATGGAAACATTGGTATAATGCATTCCTGATCCTCAGGCAGATATTTTTTAAGCATGATGGATGAAATTATAGTCATAAAGTCAGGAAGAATGAACATTGAAACCTTATTGAGGTATACAAACTGGAAACTATGAACTTAAAAGCACAAGGTATACCTGTCTGTGACACCTAAAATGTTCTCTTTGATGACACCATTTTCTGAATACCTGACATAAACAAAGTGCATTTTAAATTAACAGGAAGTTGTTTAAACATGTTACTTGCCCATTTTTTGATAACGTTTATAGCATGAAAGCTTGTCAGATGATATCATTTGCAATGTTTCCTTCCATTCATGCACTTTTCCTTCCTTAAACATATCTGATGTGGAACAGTTATTAAAAACAGCAAAGCTATTATGTTAGAAATGTTAACAAAGAAATAGGTAAGTGACGTTTAAACAACTTCGTGTTAATCTAAAATCTGATTTAGTGGTAAGTAAAATTTTTGAAGCAATTATATGTATTTATAGTGTTTGTATTTTTCAGACAAATTGCATATTCAATGGAAATCCTGTCAGTTGAACTTACAACCAAAATACTAATAAATGTTAAATTCTTTATTTCTCATTCAAACTCAGGTTTTAATATCTTTGCTGTATAATGTACAAAAATTGTACATTCTGTTTTCTAACCACACTGTTGTACAATATCAAAAAACAACCAATTTTGTTTCCAAACACAACAGGTCTTCGAAATCTGTAAATTGTTTTTCATTTTTGCAATATAATATGCAACTATGAAAATATTCTTCACCTGCAATAATGTCTGCTTCATCCTTTCTTTTTTTTTTTTTTTTTTTTAATATCTTGCCACTGATGTTTCTGAAGATGTGTAGACTACTGTACTTTCAAATGCATAGTGTTAGCTTTATGAACCTTACTTTGATCATGGCTAACAAATATCCCCGCACGGGGATAACTGGTTTTCCAGTTATTTGGGGAGTGGCGCCTCCACGGCCCAAGCTGACCTTGTGACGGACCAACCAACCATTTCGTCTTGGTACGATTATGTTACCGAAGGGACAGCTGATGGGGAGTGGTGACCCCACGGCCCGAGCCAACATGTGCTTTATGATGATTTTCCCATTTTTATCTTTTTCTTTGTTTCTCTTGACATGCACCCGCCTCAGTTGTAGGTTGCTGAGGTTGTGATTATGCGCCAGCTCCGGATTTTAGTTCCTCGTTTGTTTGTTGTTGTTTTTTTTTTGTTTTTTCCTGTCTTCTCTATTTTATGTTCCCTTCTTTGTTTTTCCGAGCTGGTTAGCTAGATCTACCTGCATGTTTGCTGCGTGTGGTGACCCGTAAGGTGGAAAAGGGGATGCTGGAGGCTGAGGTTTCTGAGGCTGGGATGTAGTTGTCTCCAGCTACCAACACTCCTCTTTTCCCTCTGCTTCACCCTAAACAGGCTGCTAGGAACTAACCCACTCCTAGTCAGAAAGTCTGTAACCGAGTGGAGTCCAGACTTCTAATGGCTTGTCGTTACGTACGGCAGGGTGAGTTTGGGGATAGAATGGGCATGCCAAAGGGGTGTTCCCTAGGCACGGGAAAGTCTTGGGATCTCATTGAGTGTACCGATGATGAACTTCTTGAGGAACTGAGGAGTCAGCACGTTACTGGTGTGCTGCATATTCTTTTCAGGGGGAATGGGCAGTCCGTCCCATCCCGCAACATCATTTTAACATTTGACAGCCCTTCCCTGCCTACATCCGTCAAGGCAGGGTATCTTCACCTCGAGGTACGGGGCACTCCCAGGTGTGGACACTGTGGTGCCACGGCCATCATTTACCAGACTGTGTGGCCGAGGGCGAGTTTTGTGTGAATTGTAAGGGTTCACACTCAGCATCAGCCAAAGATTGTCCCAAATGGATGGAGGAGAAAGAAATTCAAAGCCTGAAGACGGTGGAGAATATTTCCTATCCTGAGGCCAGAAGGAAGGTGGTTCCTGTTTCTTCTGCTCGGCGATCATATGCATCAGTGCTTTTTGCCATGTCTACAGTTTCCATTCAAACCGACAGTCAGATCCCCCCTAAATGTCCCTACAAGCTGGATGATATCATCGTAGCTGGGCTGGAGGCACTCCAGTCTCGAGCTAGGGGTCTGAAAGCGGCACCCACCACTTTGCCGAAGCATACTCACCTTACCACCAGCAAAGGAACTCAGGCCACTTCTTTTGGCAAGAACACCAAAGCCAAGGAGAAGAAGAGCATTTCTTCTCCAAAACCTCAGCCACCTACTCAATGTCGAGCGCATCCTGTGAAGACACTTGGGACAAAACATACTCCCATCTTGGCCCCTGGTCACACGCCCCCAAATCTGGGGGACCACTCATCAGAGGAGATAGATGCTGATCTTGTTGGAGCAGTCAGTATAGTTCATTTTATTTCCTTTTTCATCTCGCTTTTAACCATGGCTTCAGTGGAACTGCCGAGGTTTTCGGACGAGTTTTGATGACGTGAAACATCTGCTTTCGTTGTACTCTCCAATGTGCCTTTGTCTACAAGATACAAAACTTAAACCATCAGACCTGCTTTCAGTTCGAGGCTGCTGTGCATTTTGTACAGATAATGTGTCAGGAGGTATAGCCTGTGGAGAAGTCGCTATTCTTGTCCCTCACAGGGTTTCGGTCTCTTCTGCAGTATCCACAACTGTGCAGGCCGTGGCGTTTCATATTTCTGTGCTTGTGCCTCTTACTGTCTGCAGTGTCTATCTGCCGCCGGGTGAGGATGTCAGCATATCTGTGCTGGAGAACTTGGTTGATCGGCTGCATTCACCCTTTCTTCTACTGGATGACTTCAATGCCTTTGTGGGGTAGTGTCAGCATCAGCACCAGAGGTCGTGAAATTAAGTCTCTTCTGTCCTCGACCTCTTTGTGCCTTTTTAACACCGGTGCTGACACTTACTTCCATGAGTCGACCAAATCTTTCAGTGCGATCGATTTGACCGTGGGATCACCATCAATTATTGCTGATTGGTCGTGGACGGTGTGTAACATGGGAGCGATCATTTCTCAATTGTGCTTTTACATACTATGAACATGCCATCTTCTGCCTTCCATCCTCCTCGATGGAAGATGAATCGTGCCAGATGGGAGGTCTTCACATAGTCCACAGTGATATCTTCTGCCTTGGTGACCCAAGAGTCAATCGACGCAGCTGTTCTTGATGTCACGAATTGCATTATTCAGGCAGCTGATCTTTCTATACCAAAAACATCTACAACGTTTCCCAGAAGTCCAAAGCCTTGGTGGAACCCTGAGTGTGCAGTGGCTAGGAGAGCTCAACATAAGGCCTAGTCTACGTTTCGGCATTATCCAACCGATGCCAATCTCGTTGCATTTAAATGAGCAAAATCCTATGCTCGGTTGGTGCGTCGACGTAGCATATTTCATCTCTTACTTCATGTGCCAGTTCGAAAAGTGTGTGGGACAAGATTCATAAGTTTCGGGGTAACTACAGTTCACACCAGATTTCCATTCTCGAGAGTAACGGCTGCACATATGCTGAAGTCAGGGAGATTGCGGATTGTTTAGGTGAGGCTTTTGCATCTGTGTCTAGTGATGTGGCTTATCCTTTTTCATTTCACAGGATTCAGTCACAAGCCAAACGCCAGGACATCTCGTTTTCGCCTTTTCATGCCACTGGTTATAACTCCCCCGTCAGGCTCTGCATCGGTCCAATGCGACATCTGTCGGTCCCGATGGAATCCACTATGACATGCTCCATCATCTCTCGTAGTCGTCTCTCGAGAATCTTTTAGTCCTGTACAATCGCATCTGGTTGGAACACAGTTTCCCAGAATCTTGGCGAAAAGCTTTTGTTCTGCCTTTTCCTAAGTCTCCCTCTAGTTATCATCCAATTGTTCTCACTAGCTGTCTGTGTAAAGTTCTTGAACACTTGGTTAATTCTCGGTTAGTTCATTTTTTAGAACAACATCAAGTACTTTCACCGTCGTCATTCACCTCACGATCATCTCCTGCACCTTGAGACATCTGTGTGCAAGGCGTTTGTGCGTAGGCAGCACCTGGTTTCTGTATTCTTCGATATTGAGAAAGCCTATGATCGAGTGTGGCGGCACGGGATTATCCGTGACCTCCACGCATGCTGGTTGCAAGGAAATTTTCCAACTTTCATTGTAAATTTTCTTTGCAATCGGGTGTTCCCGGTGCACCTGGGTACGACGCTCTCGGCTCCATTCCATCGAGAGCAAGGTGTTCCTCAAGGTTGCATTTTATCTGTCACATTGTTCATCCTCCACATTAATTGTCTTTTCTACAAATCTTCCTCCTGCGGTTTTGACTGCTGTTTATGTTGATGACTTGCACATATTTAGCTCATCATCATGCATGAATTTTATTGAAAGGCAGTTGCAGTCTGCGATTAACCAGATTGCTAAAGCGGTGCAGAGCAATGGTTTTGTTCTTTCTCCCGACGAGACAGCGTGTGTCCCTTTCTGCTGGAGGCATGGCTTCCATCCAGACCCAGAGCTTCATTTAGAGCGGACAGCCATACCAGTTTTGCCGGAAACCAAGTTCCTTAGACTGACCGTCAACTGTGCGCTTATTTTTCGTGTGCACGTTCGGCGGCTAAAGATTTCCTGTCTGCGTGCTCTGTATATTCTAAAGATCCTTTCAAGAGTCTCGTGGGGGGCAGACATAATGTCTTTGTTCCGCATTTACCATTCATTAATACCGTCTCTAAACCGGATTATGGTTGTATCGTGTATGGCTCTGCGCGTCGTTCCATTCTCCGGTTTTTGGATACTGTTCACCATCAAGCCCTGCGTCTTTGTTTGGGAGCATTTCGAACATCTCCGATTTCCAGCATTTGTGCTGACGCAAATGAACAATCGCTTGAATTACGCTATCTGCAGCTGTCTGTTCAATATACTTGAAACTTCGATCTCTTCCAGACCATCCTTTTTACAATGCAGTTTTCCATTCCCAGCATGCTCATTTATTTGAGAACCGGCCCTCGTGCATTCCAACCTTCGGTCTTCGTGTGGCGGCCGTAGCTCATGATGCAGGGCTCGACTTGTCTCTTGTTAGAGCGACCAGGGGCTTTGGGGATCCTCCATGGCACCCACGTGGTGTCATGGTTGATACCACCTTTACATCGTTTGATAAATCCTCAACCCCTTCTTCAGTGTACCAGCAGCTCTTCGCTGAGCACCGTTCCCTCAATTCTGACTACACTCCCGTTTTCACTGATGGCTCCAAGATGCATGGAGTCGTTGGATCCACGGCTGTTTGTGTTGATGACATCTCTGTAGCGCGGATCCCAGCTGAGGCCACGGTGTTTTTGGCGGAGATGCATGCTGTCTATCTCGCCATTTGTCATCTACAGTCGAGCGGTCATCATCGAGCTATCATTTATTTGGATTCTTTTAATGTACTGCAGCCCCTCCCTTTTTTCCAATATATCTGGCCATCCTTTTCTTTTTGGCGTGAGGCGGTTACTGCATACCTTGCTTCAGCCCGGTTTCCAAATAACATTTTGCTGGATTCCCGGTCATGTTGGAATTTCGGGTAACGAGTGTGCTGATGCAGCTGCTAGATCTGCTTCCTCTTTGGTCGTCACACCCTTGGCACTGTTTCCCCGGGATTTCCACTTTCCTATTCACGATCATATCAAGCGAACGTGGCAGGGTCTGTGGGACCAACAGGTGGAAAATAAACTGCATCGTATTAAATCTATTCTTGAAATCTGGAAATCCTCATTTCGTCGGAATCGTAGGGAGGAAGTTGTGCTTGCACGTCTCTGCATCGGGCATTGTCGTTTCACTCGACGCTTTTTGCTGTATGGCGACACTGCACCGATGTGTGAGACGTGCAATTGCCAACTCACCGTCACTCATCTTCTGTGTAGCTGTGTTCATTTTCGTGATGTACGTTTTCACTTCTTTCATTCTCATTTGTTGACTGAGGACAAAGAAAGGTGACTTGATCACGCTAGTTACGTTAACTAAAACTTTTACAAAAAGTTCGTAAGTTGGAAGCTTTCGACCTTATCTTAGGTCTTCATCACGCCAGTGGAGGACTAAGATTGTTGCCAGATTCTACATTTCAATTTTTCCTATTTTTGTTGCCAAAACTTAGAATTGATCTCCAGATTAACGGAATGTAGAGAGGAGATTCGGAGTTGCAAGTCATTGAGCTGAAAATAATTTCTATGCTTTCACGGTAACGGAGGGCAAAACGATTGTCAAACGAAGCAATTCGTTTTGCTTCGTTCCAGTGGGGAACTGCAGATGTGTCTTCCATTGTCAAAATAGACAAGGCAGTGTTGGGATTGCCTTTCGAAACATCTTTTCTATGTTCTAAAATTCTATGGCTTATGCTCCTGTATGTGCTTCCAATGTATAAGTTATCCCCAGTAGAAGAAGAGATAGGAATGCAGTAAACTCCTGGGAGGTTCAGGCTTTCAACTTTGTCCCTATCCCTTTGTAGAAGTTTCAAGATGTTTGGGGTAGATTTAATGGCAAGATGGTAACCAAAACTTCTAAAAAGAATCTGTAACTTATAAGCATAGGAAGGATGGTAAGGAACAGAACCACAGAATTTCAGGTCTTCTTTCTTGTGAGGAAGGAGGCATTCGATTTTCGAATGGTTTTCATATTTCTTTATGAGGGAGTTGACTGTAACAGCAGGGAAACCATGAGAGAGGGCTATTGTAGAAATTTTGGAGAGTTCTTCTTGAAGAGAGAGTTGGCTGTTGCAAATGATATGAGCCCTGTGGATGTAGGACTTCAATGCTGCAAGCTTGTAGAGATGCAGGGTGCAAGATTTGTAGGGAATGATGTTAGTGGCTGCAGAAGGTTTTCGATAGACGGAACGAGTAATGGAGAGATCAGCGTTTCTGCAGATAGATACATCCAGGAAATCAATTTTGTGATTTACTTCCTTAGATATAGTGAGCTTAATGGAAGGAAATTTTTCTGTAATGGAGTTGATCAGTATCTGTAGCTCAGACTCGGAATGTGGCCAGCTAATGAAAATGTCGTCTACATATCTTAACCATAGGGAAGGTTGAAAAGGGTGTAGAGGAATTATGGAAACTTCAATATGTTGCATGTAGATTTCAGCAAGCAGAGGGGAAAGAGGTGAGCCCATGGGGAGACCAGATTGTTGCCTATACACAATTTTGTTGAAAACAAAACAACTATGTTGATGAATAGTGTGGAAACAATCATAAAGATCTTTGATAAGAGGACCGGGGGTTCAAAATGAAGAATCAATTTCTTCATGAGGAGCATGTAGGAATCAAAATATGGTACAGAGGGAAACAAAGATTCTACATCAAGAGTATACAGATTATCACAAGGAGGAAAGGAATTAGGAAGGTTGTGGATGAAGTTTGAAGTAGAGACAACTGTATGAGGATGGTTGGCTGCCAGGGATTTGCATTTGAGGACCAATCTCTTTTCAAGGTTTACTGCTGGAGAAAAAGAATATTCCACTAAAGGTCTGATGGGGTTACCAGCTTCACTTGCAGGAAGAGCCTGGGAGTTCTAAAGTAAGGAGGGGGTGATATATCACCAAGGAAGGATTGAAGAGTTTCTTTCTTAGCTAATCTGTCAACTGAGTTTTTGAGTGAGTTGGTGTTGTCTGACTGTAAAGGGATGCAGTTGGCAGATGTAAGAAAAGAAAGCACTTTTTGGTTTAGAGTTTCTTTACCAATGATGACTGGGCAACCAACTTTATCTGCTTTGCATACGGCTAGGTCATTTTCTTGAATAAATGACCTGAATTCTTTTAAACAAGAAGAAGAGTACTTGATTGGCACAGAATTTTGCTTGGATAAGATAACAGCAGCGTTGGCACGAAGGATAGGCTGCTGAACAGTCTCAGTTCTATGGATGGCTGATTCTATAACAGAAACAGTTTGTGGAAGATTGATAGGAAGAGCAGGTGAAAATTTTGGGCCTAATGATAAGAATTTATCCAAGCTAGGAGGAATAGTGACAGAAGAAAGATTTACATACTTTGGCTTGTCAGTAGAGGCTGATGACGGAGATGTTGCTTGACTTTTTTGCTTGGAGAGTAGAAAATTGAATTTCTTTGTATGGCGAGCATATTCATTTACTTCAATTGTTGAGAGGGTTTGGTTGATGCGAACCATGAAAATATCAAGCAAAGCAGGATGAGTGGTAGCAGCCAGTGATTGGTAGCTAATGTAGCAGGAAAGTTCAGTTTTAGCAATGGAGGAACGCAGGTCACGGATAGCGGCAGATAGGAGGTTATGGCTGGTTTGCTGTAGTAACGCACGGCACCGTCCTTTGAAGATGGGTTTGCAGATCTGAAAAGCTTGAGGAAGAATGCCAGAAGTCTTGCAGGAAACAAGAAAACGAAGGCTGCAAAGAGAATTAGTGACTTGAGTCCGAAGTTTCCGGAAGGAAATCCAATCTTTCGTCAGACCTTTAGTGGAATATTCTTTTTCTCCAGCAGTAAACCTTGAAAAGAGATTGGTCCTCAAATGCAAATCCCTGGCAGCCAACCATCCTCATACAGTTGTCTCTACTTCAAACTTCATCCACAACCTTCCTAATTCCTTTCCTCCTTGTGATAATCTGTATACTCTTGATGTAGAATCTTTGTTTCCCTCTGTACCATATTTTGATTCCTACATGCTCCTCATGAAGAAATTGATTCTTCATTTTGAACCCCCGGTCCTCTTATCAAAGATCTTTATGATTGTTTCCACACTATTCATCAACATAGTTGTTTTGTTTTCAACAAAATTGTGTATAGGCAACAATCTGGTCTCCCCATGGGCTCACCTCTTTCTTCTCTGCTTGCTGAAATCTACATGCAACATATTGAAGTTTCCATAATTCCTCTACACCCTTTTCAACTTTCCCTATGGTTAAGATATGTAGACGACATTTTCATTAGCTGGCCACATTCCGAGTCTGAGCTACAGATACTGATCAACTCCATTACAGAAAAATTTCCTTCCATTAAGCTCACTATATCTAAGGAAGTAAATCACAAAATTGATTTCCTGGATGTATCTATCTGCAGAAACGCTGATCTCTCCATTACTCGTTCCGTCTATCGAAAACCTTCTGCAGCCACTAACATCATTCCCTACAAATCTTGCACCCTGCATCTCTACAAGCTTGCAGCATTGAAGTCCTACATCCACAGGGCTCATATCATTTGCAACAGCCAACTCTCTCTTCAAGAAGAACTCTCCAAAATTTCTACAATAGCCCTCTCTCATGGTTTCCCTGCTGTTACAGTCAACTCCCTCATAAAGAAATATGAAAACCATTCGAAAATCGAATGCCTCCTTCCTCACAAGAAAGAAGACCTGAAATTCTGTGGTTCTGTTCCTTACCATCCTTCCTATGCTTATAAGTTACAGATTCTTTTTAGAAGTTTTGGTTACCATCTTGCCATTAAATCTACCCCAAACATCTTGAAACTTCTACAAAGGGATAGGGACAAAGTTGAAAGCCTGAACCTCCCAGGAGTTTACTGCATTCCTATCTCTTCTTCTACTGGGGATAACTTATACATTGGAAGCACATACAGGAGCATAAGCCATAGAATTTTAGAACATAGAAAAGATGTTTCGAAAGGCAATCCCAACACTGCCTTGTCTATTTTGACAATGGAAGACACATCTGCAGTTCCCCACTGGAACGAAGCAAAACGAATTGCTTCGTTTGACAATCGTTTTGCCCTCCGTTACCGTGAAAGCATAGAAATTATTTTCAGCTCTATGACTTGCAACTCCGAATCTCCTCTCTACATTCCGTTAATCTGGAGATCAATTCTAAGTTTTGGCAACAAAAATAGGAAAAATTCAAATGTAGAATCTGGCAACAATCTTAGTCCTCCATTGGCGTGATGAAGACCTAAGATAAGGTCGAAAGCTTCAACTTACGAACTTTTTGTAAAAGTTTTAGTTAACGTAACTAGCGTGATCAAGTCACCTTTCTTTGTTAATATTGTTACGTGTTTTGCCCATAATCGTCATGACTGAGGACGCTGCAGCGGCTCCTAGATGACTACTGTGATACTGTCGCTGTTTTTTCATTTTTAAAACAAATTTACTTTTTTAAACATATCTAGATTTTAGCCCTTTCATCATTCTTATTTTTCACTTTTACTGAATCAGCCAGATTTTAAGCAGTATACCACATTTTTAATACTATTTGTTTGTTTTGTGTCTGGCGCTCTTTGGCCAAACATGGCCCTTAGGCCATAAAAATCAACCAACCAACCAACTAACAAATATCTTTTTTGAATGGCATAGTGATGCCAGTGACCCATTTTTGATCAACACCACTTCTAAGAAATTGCTTGCAGCATTTGTGTCATACTTTGTCAGAGCTTTTATCATAGTTAATCCACTACAACAACTTCTCCCATTTTCCCAAGCCAGATTATATTTTCTTTTTGCTGATGCCTTCTCAGCAGCAATACTGCCATCTAGGCTTTGTTGTTGTTGTTTTTAAACCTTGGAAAATGTCTCTGGATACATCATAGCTTATGGTTGTCTTAATGATTTTTATCATCTGTCTCTGTAAAATCATCATTTGAAGCAAATAAAATAGTATTATCACAAGGCAAACCATGCACGATTTTCTAGAAAAAAATTTAATTGTAATTTGTCATTCCATCTAGGAAGAACCATACAAAAGAACAGCAGTGCTATATGTTTTAAAACTAAAATTAAGATAATAAATCCTTTAAAATGTATCATCTTTTATTTGATCCGAAGCTTTTTTTTTTTTCTATCAAAATATTTTCAGCCTTATGTTTTCACCTCTCCTGATCACCATTTATTTACTGTTGCCATGATTACATTCAGTAGCTGGCTGCTTCCTTGATTTTCTCATGCCATGCAGATCCTTTTAAAAGCATCAGCTTGTAACACTTAAATTGCTATTGGGTTGTCGGAAAAGTCATGACGTATTTTGGCACCCGATGGCGGTTGGGTGGTTTTAGAAGTACTGGAGGCATGCACAGCTCTGTTATCGCTATGGCATTCAACAGGTGCCAGTTCTAGCTGCAGTCTAAAAGGAATAGTGAGTGATTTGCCGAGATTTTACATGAAGTTGAAAATGGAAGACCAAACTGTGCATTTTCGCCATATTTTACTTCTGTAATGGGAAGAACGCGCGTCAAGCTTGTGAAAAGTTGCTTAAAATGTACGGTGATAACGCTCTACAAGAACGTCAGTGCCAGCGGTAGTTTGCAAAATTCTGTGCTGATGATTTTGACCTCAACGATGCTTCTCTGTCTGGGAGGCCAACCGAGGTTGATGACGACCAAATGAAGGCATTGATCGAGCCAAACCCACGTTACACGACACAAGAGATTGCAGACACATTGCACATTCATCATTCAAGCATTCACGACCACCTGAAGAAGCTTTGATACGTAAGCAAGCTTGATGTGTGGGTTCCTCGTGAACTCAAAGAAGCTCAATTGACAATGTGTGTAAACATCTGCGATGTGCTCATTAAACATAAGGAAAACGATCCTTTTTTGAAGCGACTGATAACTGGTGACGAGAAGTGGATTGTGTACAACAATGTGCTGCGCAAACGGTCTGCGTCCTGACGTGCTGCTTCTCCTCAAACAACATCCAAAGCAGACATTCATCAGCGGAAGGTTCTGGTCTCAGTGTGGTGGGATTTTAAAGGTGTCATGTTTTTCAAGCTCTTGCCACGAAACCAAACAATCAATTCGAATGTGTACATTTGGCAATTGGACAGTTTGAAAGAATCCATCATCCAGAAACGTCCAGAGCTCGTTCATCGTAAAGGTGGTGTGTTCCATCACGACAACAGGAGACCACACACAAGTTTGATCACCCGCCAAAAAATATTGGAGCTTGGGTGGGATGTGTTGCCACACCCAGCATTCTCACCTGACCTTGCGCCGTCAAACTTCCACTTGTTTCGCTCTCTTCAACAGTCATTGCATGGTATAACGTTCAATTCAGATGAGGCTGTAAATCATCACCTTGTACAGTTTTTCGCCACGAAAGACAGGTCCTTCTATGAACGAGGCATTCTGCAGCTCACTGACAGATGGCAAAAGGTTATGGAACAAAACAGGCATTATATCATTGATTGATCTTTGTTCTTTCTATCAATAATGACCTATGCAAAACATGGCTAAAATACGTCATGACTTTTCCGACAACCTAATATATAAACATCTTTGCAAAATCACCACAAATATCAAAATTGGATATAACATAATTTTAATATTTTTTGCTTTAAAAGTATGAATTCATAAAGTATTCATTCGTTTCTAATATGTCCAGAACAGTACACAATAAAATTCGCTTTTCTCTTTTTCTGAAACAAAAGATTGCTCAATGCAATTTGTTGGCCATAACACACTCAGTCTAAGAAAACGTCTAGATTTTGCTGGTTTATGTCTAGCGTTTCATAATGTATTGCTAACATTGAAATTTTTCTTATTTATTGGTCACCTCTGCATTGTGGAAAGAACCTCGATTATCAGTTATAAAACATCAATGTTTAAAATTGTCAATCAGTTTTGCCCATACTTAATTACAAGAAAATCAGTTTGATAACACTAGCCTGCAAATGAAAACTTTTTTTCTGCGGTAAGAACTTGAATATGTGACTTTTACTAATCTTTGTATGCTGAATTCAAAAATGCATTCGGTTATGCTGTATTACATCGGGTTCCTTGGCAATATGATATAATGTAAGTTCATCAATTTCTGTTGACCGAAGCAATACATTTCGTGTCTTTGTATATATAGCATGCATGTTTAACCATTTTTAAAACTAAACAAGCAAGAACAACCTTTAAAAGTGAAAGGGAATAATCAGAACAAAACTACACAGAAATAAAATAAAAAGTGTGCAAGAGTTGAAAACTTACCTAATTACATTCCTTAATGTTAGTCGGCAGTTCTTTTCCTTCTCTTGCCATGGAAGCTCAGCGTTTGCAATGCCCTTGAGTGTTCTTTGGAAGGATCCTCACGTGCAATAGACCAACAGTGATCAGCCATCATACGCTCATCCCAACGTCCCTGATAACGTCGCTCTGCCTCTTTTAAGTCCTGGTGGAACCTTTCACCTTGCTCTTCACTCAAAGCTCCCAAATTTGGAGGGAAGTAATCAAGTTGTGCACTTAAGAAATGAAGTTTTAGGCTCATATTACAACCAAGCAATTTGAATTTGTTCTACATATTTTGTACAATTGTCTTGTACAGTGGGTCCTTTACGTTTCCAAGAAAAATTTTCACCACTTTCTTTGAAAGCGTTCCACGCCTCTTCTTCAGTTCATCATCAGTTTACGAATTTGTGGGCCATCAAATATTCCCTCTCTGATTTTAGCTTGTGACAATGAAGGAAATGTTGTGTATAAGTACTGGAAGCATGGACGACTTTTATCTAGTGCCTTTACAAACTGTTTCATAATGCCAAGTTTTATGTGTAACGGAGGGAGTAGAATTTTCTCACGATCAACTAGACTTTCATTAATGACATTCTTGGAACCTGTTGTCAGTTGCTTCCTCTCAGGCCAATATGCAGTATCCCAATGTTTGTCCCTGGCTCTGCTATCCCACTTGCAAAGGAAACAGGGAAATGTTGTGTATCCTGTCTGCTGTCCTAACAATATTCCAATGACTTTCAAGTCACCACATATTTGCCATTCATGTTCGTGGAATTTAATTTTTTCAAGCACTAACTTTAATGTTTCGTGTGATTCTGACAATTTTGTGGAATAAGCAAGTGGTACAAAAGCGAATTTGTTGCCGTTGTGAAGTAAAACCGCCTTGAGGCTTCTTTTGGAAGAGTCAATGAAAAGGCGCCAGGAGCTAGATTGATAGATTTCCTCTCCCAACTGATGAATAAGATTATGGATGTCTGTACAAAAAACCAGATCATGTTCCTTTGAGTAGTACTTCCGAAAACACTTTCACGATTCCTGTACCAAGAAAATGTAACTCCAGGTGCCAGCAGGTTTTTCTCATAAAGGCTTGAGCCTAGTAATTCAGTCTTTTCCTTCATGAGCCCCAGTTCTCTTATCAAGTTATTCAACTCGGGTTGAGTAAACAATTTTGGTGAATGGTTAAATTCTTCTGGTTCGAAACTTATGTCCTCAGTGTCTGAATGCAGAGAACTGCTTTCAGATTCATCACTCAAGTTAGCTGGTGGTGTAGGTACTGGTAAGTCAAGTCCGTAATTAATGTGCCATATGGCTGATGGCAGATTTGGGTATTTAATTCCTTTCTTATTCTTTTTGTTATAACCAGCAACATTGCACATACAGAACTAACAGTCATTGTAGTGGTTCTTCTGTTCACACCATATCATTGGAATTGCAAACGGTATTGCCTTCCGTTTTCCTTCGTACCAGTACCGCAGTCCCTCGACAGAACTGTTACAAGCAACGTGAGGTGCAAACGACTTATCTTGGTCGCCGACTTTCACATTTGTTTCTTTATGAATGAATCTAGTTTATGTACTTTACTGTCAAACACATAACATCCACAAATGTAACAAAATTGCTGAGGACTTCGCACACACTGTCTTCTACACAATCTCAACACACTAGCCATACTTACAAACTCACGTTTTACTTTCGACTTCCAATGTAGGATGGGTACATGCACAAGAATGCCTGCCCTCTGCTCAACTGATAGGATATTCAGTAAGGGAATGTGAGGGTTCTTTAAGCAGAAACTCCTAGGGGTACAATAAAAAAGCGGCGGCTCTGACGCGAAGCAGCGCCGTCTGAAAACATAAACAATAACAAAACACAGAAGTACGCAGGAAGATTTGTTGACAAGGGGCATTTCTCATAGTAATATAGCATTTCCTAGGTTTAAGTCAAGTTCTTTGTGGATATTTAAGTGCGATTGTGAGGAGATGGCTCTACATTACATACAATGTGGATACGTCAATTCACGTATACGGAAAAAACAGTATTGCGAAACAACCAGATGTGATGGACCAAAACTAACGTTATTTTCGGATTCAGGACACAAATTTCCACAAGACTCACCTACTTTCATGTTTACCGCAGAACCATTGTTGGCTAGTGTAATTAATTCTTTTGAATCCGTTCTGACGCTGAAATTTATCAAAGCTATTCAAAGACAATGGAACCGCTATGGAAAACAGTAGTATCTGACAGAAGAAAGAAGTTTTTCAACTGGGTTTTTAATCCCTCAGATATTGCTGTAAATGGACTCGTGAGCTTTCGTCCTCTGGTTGCAAAGTTGTGCGTTAAGAAAAATATGAATTTATATGAGAAACATTTGGCACTGGAAACACTCTCCAACACAGAAATAATTTTTCAAATCGGACTCTTAGAAACATAGATATCACAGGAAAAACATGCCTTACTTTAAGAAGAACGTATTCTCAGAAGGTTTTTCGATTTGGGCAGTATAGGTCCACGAAAGAATGTTTTCAGTCAAGTTTTCAGAGCTCAGATTTTGCTGCAAATACATAAGCAGAAATTAACACTTATGTCCCCTGGTGGCCAAACCATTCTTTGCTAAACATTAGAAATTATATGAAAAAGATTTTCCATCAGGTGTTGTATGCCATACGGGAAGAATTTTTCAAATTGTAGTTTTAGAAGCAGAAATAACGCACAAAACACAATTTACCTTTGTGCACCTAGAGGAAAGTCTATGATTTACTTGAAAATTTTGAATTTATATGAAAAACATTTCGCATCGGAAACACTATCCAACAAAGAAGGAATTTTTCAAATCAGACTCCTAGGAGTACAAATATTGACAAAAATAAGATATACATCTACGCCCCCCAGTGAAGAAACCATGCATTATTTTAAGAAGAAAATGTTCCTAAAAGGTTTATCAAGGTGAGTAGTATCGATCCACAAGCAAAATTTTTTCAATCGAGATTTTAGGAGCTCAGATTTTGCTGCAAATACATCAGAAGTGGATATTAAGACTTACGCCCCTGGTGGCCAAACCATTTTTTATAAAAATTAGAAATTATGTGCAAAGGATTTTCCATCAAAAGCTGTATCCGGTGCAGAAAGAATTTTTCAAATCGGAGATTTAGAAGCAGAGATATAGGGGGAAACGCAATGTACCTTTATGCCCCTAGCGGAAAGTCTATGAATTACTTGAAAATTTTAAAATTATATGAAAAACATGTCACACTGGAAACACCATCCAACAAAGAAGGATTTTTTAAATTAGACTCCTAGAAGTAGAGATATTGACAAAAATAAGATATATGTCTACGCCCCCCCCCCTGGCGGTGAAACCATGCAATATTTAAAAAAGAAAATATTCCGAAAAGGTTTATTGACGTAAGTGGCATCGGTCCACAAAAGAATTTTTTCAGTCGAGATTTTAGAAGCTCATATTTTATGGCAAATACATCAGAAGCAAAAATTAACTCTTATGCCCCCTGGTGGCCAAAGTATTCTTTACCAAAAATTTTTAATTATATGCAAAAGATTTTGCATCAGGAGCTGTATCCGCTAAAGAAAACATTTTTCAAATTGGAGTTTTAGAAGAAGAAGAGATACCAGGGTAACGTAATTTACCTTTACGCCCTCTAGCGGAAAATCTATGCATAATTTGAAAAAGTAACTATACCTAAAATACTCGTCAACATAAATGGAATCGAAAGATAAAATATTATTTTCAATCGGATGTTTAGAAGCAAATATGTGGAATAAAACATATTTTTAAATTCGACATCTGCATTTACGCCCTCTAGTGGCAAAATTATACATTGTAAAAAAAATGAAGGATTATCATTTGCATATTTCAAGCTTTCCAATGCAAAAAGAATTTTTCAAATTGAACTAATAGTTGCAGAGATACCGTGGGTACAGACGGACGGACAAACCGATAACATAAGCACGATGTTTTTTTACAAAAGACGTGCTAAAAAAGGGGGATTTTGTAATGACTGGTATACTTATTAGGCATGATAAGTAAGTAAAAGACCTGAACTATTTATGACATAAAATGTGCCATAGATAAATTATGTTAAACTTCTGATTAAACGAATTCCTCTTCTTATTTTTTTATACTCATTAGTTAAAAATTATCACTCATTGTTGAAAAGTAGACAGGAGCCTTTTTGCTTGCACATGTCACCATGCTGTTCTCTGTGTTTCAAAGCAAGATTATGTACCAAAGCAAAGTAATTGATGGTGTTAGGTTACAATTACTGCTGATGTATCTATTGCCTCCATTTACAACCATCTTAGCATACAGCTAAACTGACATTCATCACACATCTCACACAAATGCTCATTATCTTTCCCTCTTGCAGGCATCCCTGAATCTGGTCCATGATTTCAGCAGCAATCCTGTACCTTTCTTTTTTGCTACTTTACTTTAGGCTGAATAAATTCTCTTATCATCTTATCACTCATTCTTTCAACGTGGCTAAACGACCTCAAAATATTTTTTATCCACTGTGCTAACAACATTTCACTTTGCAATACACATTTTTGTTCCATAATTGTATTTCTTGAAGTATGATTAAGTAACTTTTGTGGGAAGATCACTACAGATTACTCTGCAGAGTCATACACATGGAATTGTCTGTGAAATGTGTCCACTGCAATCCCATCTGAAGAGGGCAGATGTAAAATTGTATGCATGAGGTTATTGGTCACATAAGTTTCTCTTTTGTATTCAGTGTTGTAAAAGCTCAGAAAAGTCTAAGCATTCAGTGTGATCACCCCATTTAAATCATTAAAGTATGTACAGTTTGATATAAAGGAGCTCTTTCTGTAAAGCAAACTTTTTTTCTTCTGTAATTCACATTTTATTCCACAAATGTCCATAAGTGTAAAATATGCATTCATTAAATATTTCTGAAGAAAACTTGGAGGTATGAAAACTATGATTTGAAAAATATGAACACACAAATTGCTCCTGATAGGGATTTTTTCAAACAAAGTATGAAATAAAAATTGAAAATTAGGAGGTGGGAATTTTGCCAAGACCAAGAATCTACCTTCTTACTTCATTTATTTTTATTGTGTGTGAGGGGGGGGGGGGTAGACTATTAATACTCTCAGATAATGATAGTTTTGGAATATTATTTGATAATATTTAAAAAGCAAGCCTTCATGTTTAAGCATTTAAAATGTGTTGCTCATCAAGTAGAAATCCTCAAAACTACTAAATTAATTCAGAAAACAACTTCACTGTTCATCTCTGTTAATATTTAGGAAATGTGAAACAGAGAACTAATTTGTTGAAACATGGTAAAGAGATGATAAATTTTGGTGCTTTGTGTCAATTTTATGTTTCAACATTTCTAAAACACAGTACATGAAAGTATCATGTTGATAATTTCTCTGCCTGTTAATGTTCCTACCACTAAGTAATAAAAGTCTACTCAATAAAGAAAGTAGCTTTTCAGTATACATATGAAAGTGAGAATTAATTTACACTGGAGTACAGTTTCATTGTATATGTTGGGAAATATTAAAATCCTTGAGTAATTAAGAATTTTCATGATTTAGAACAAGAAGCTGATGCTGCCGTCGAAAGAATGCGTAGGGAACAGGAAATGAAAAGGAAACAAGATGCAATGACTCTTGAAGAAATGAAAGATCAGGTATCTAAATAATTCATTGTAATACTATATTTATTTGTCATTATAAAACTTGTCAATGTTTAAACATTTATTCATCTCTCTGTATGTTAGGATAATGTGTAGAAAAATAGAAAAACATACAGTCTTTTGATAATTACATTTACTCCTGTTTTTTTCTTCTTCTGTTTTGATAATTGCATTTTCTCCTTCTGTTTGTGAATGTCTCTCCTCAGAACTCTTCTTATATGGCAAATTGAAATCTTTAATAAATTTCTGTTTATGTAACTAGTTTCTCAATGAATCATTGCAATTTAACTGTCTTAGTTCCAGTGAAATTAGTTTGTAAACCATAATAAGTTTTGGTTATTTTGCAATATTTCCTCACTACAACTGTGCATGTTTAAAAATTTTCTTTTTAAAGATTTTTTTTTTCTGTGGAGTTGTTAATTTTTAATACCAATTTTCAAGTCTTGAAAAATAACTGCATTTTATAAAATCCCTATGATATGATGATGTAAATTACCAATTAGCAATAATGCTGCCATCTTCTAATGTATGTATTTTTGAACTGGTCCAATTCTTCAGAACAGCAAAAGAGTACATTTTCATTATGGATTTGCAATAAATAAGTCCCTTCTTCACAAAATTGGTTCTTCTTATGCACCTCTTCACATTCTATGTATCAGGATTCTGTTCAACAGTCTAATCATGTTCTACTTGGTGAATGTTGAACTCCTGATTTCATTATCCATTCTGCCTTTTTTCAGTTGAATGTTAAGTATTTTGCTACAAATTCCTGTTGTAGCATAAACATTTTTAAGTTATAATATTATGTAATTATTGGGTTGGAAAGAAAATAATTTTTGATGACGAGGTACCCGAAGTCGAAGCCACGGCACACATTGGCCACTAAGATTGCGAAACACACCGGCATAACATTAGCAAGTAGGTGGCTTAAGTCAGTGGCAGTTAACCATCAGAAGGCAAAGTGTGTAAGGAGCAGTCAACATGAAAGTGGACAAGGAGCACATCCGCCATTGCGTGTTGTATGAGTTTTGTTGTGGTAGCACCCCTGTAAGTGCTGTAAGGAACTTAACCGGTGTGTTTCCCAATACCATATCACATCGTCAGTTCTGTCATTGGTTCGAAAGGTTTTGAGAAGAATATTTTGACCTGTTAGACTGTCCCAAAGCCAGAAGACCCACAACAGTGGATATGGGCACGCTGAAGACCTTAGTGGAGACCAATCCATTCGTGATCACACGAGAGTTGGTCAAACAGCTGAGATTACCCACATGAACATTATCACGCATCTGCATCAACTTGGGAAGGTGCACAAGAGGGGAGTTAAGCTACCCCATCAACTCACAGTTGAGCAGAAAGCAAATTGCATGCGTTTACTTTTTTTTTTTTTTTTTTTTTGGTGACAATTTGAACCATTCTTGAACCTTGCATTGTGACAGGTGACAAGAAACGTGTCCTGTATGACAGTGTCAGTGCCCTGAAACAGTGGTTGGACCCAAAACAGAAGCCCATGCCAACTCCCAAAGACGGTTTACACCCACATAAGGTCCTGCTATCTGTTTGGTGGGATATGCAGGGTGTCCTGTTTTTCAGCTGCTGCTGCAAAATGCTGCGCTGCCCCGGTGGCGCAGTGGTCTAAGCGATGGCCTCTGATCATTCGTCCAAAAGGAGTACGGGTTTGAATCCCGGTGAGGCATGGATGTTGTGTTTGTCTTGCGGCACTGGCTCTCTCCCTTCCCTGGAGCCAGTGACCCTAAATTAGGGACGGGCGACTGCTTATAGCCCATTGAGTTGCTCACGGTGGTTGTTAAACCTCCAATGGAAAAAAAAAAAATGCTGCTATCATTGCCGATGTGTACTGCTGTCAGCTGGATGATCTGCACGCATCTCTCACGTCGAGACGACCAGCACTGCTGAACTGCAAGAGCATCCTCCTACAACAAGATGGAGCTAAGCTTCACACAACATGGATGTTCTGTCACAAGGTCATAGACCTGGGCTGGGAGCTGCTGCCGCACCCAGCCTATTAGCTGGGCATTGCCCCAAGCGACTATTACCTTTTCCCGTCATTGCACTTCCTGGATGAACAGCAGTTCACCAACCAGGATGATGTTGAATGCACACTTGCTCACTTCTTTGTGTCCAAGCTGCCAAAGTTCTACAGGGACGTTATCCAATAGCTGCCCAGACAATGGAAACAGGTCGTGGCAAACTATGTCATCTACATTTTGGACTGGTTTGTACTTTTATATGCAGTAATTAGCACTTTTCTGCTGCTGTGCGTTTGTAGACATTACTTTCTTTCCAACCCAATATTTTGGTCTGCACACTTTTTACAAGAACAGAAAAGGAGAATTCCCTTATAGGTGCTATTTGCACTAGTTATCTAGGATTTATTGTGTTTGCGCAGACTGGCGAACTGAAGCAGCAGTATTGTAGTACAGACCTAGAACATGCATAGTGACCACTTTTGTTAAGTATACCTTCATATTGAAACAGCAGTGTTCTAATAGAGACCTAGAACATGCATAGTGACCACTTTTGTTAAGTATACCTTCATATTGAAACAGCAGTGTTGTAATAGAGACCTAGAACATGCATAGTGACAACTTTTGTTTAGTATACCTTCATATTGAAACAGCAGTGTTGTAATAGAGACCTAGAACATGCATAGTGACCACTTTTGTTAAGTATACCTTCATATTGAAACAGCAGTGTTGTAATAGAGACCTAGAACATGCATAGTGACCACTTTTGTTAAGTATACCTTCATATTGAAACAGCAGTGTTGTAGTAGAGACCTAGAACATGCATAGTGACCACTTTTGTTAAGTATACCTTCATATTGAAACAGCAGTGTTGTAGTAGAGACCTAGAACATGCATAGTGACCACTTTTGTTAAGTATACCTTCATATTGAAACAGCAGTGTTGTAATAGAGACCTAGAACATGCATAGTGACCACTTTTGTTAAGTATACCTTCATATTGAAACAGCAGTGTTGTAGTAGAGACCTAGAACATGCATAGTGACCACTTTTGTTAAGTATACCTTCATATTGAAACAGCAGTGTTGTAATAGAGACCTGGAACATGCATAGTGACCACTTTTGTTAAGTATACCTTCATATTGAAACAGCAGTGTTGTAGTAGAGACCTAGAACATGCATAGTGACCACTTTTGTTAAGTATACCTTCATATTGAAACAGCAGTGTTGTAGTAGAGATCTAGAGCATGCATAGTGACCACTTTTGTTAAGTATACCTTCATATTGTTTATTAAACAAGTGATGTATTAACTATTGAAATCCATTCACATGTGTGAGTAAGGACTGTGCTTTAAAGATATGTATTATACCTTACATAATCTTGCATGAAACCCTCAAATTTATCATCACTTATTTTAAGAATTTGAGAACTTGTTCCTAAATGTGATTAAGATGAGGGAGAGAAAAGCAGTAAAAAGTAATTGTCTGTATAAATTCAATACTTGTACAAACATGGATGGATTACATTTTTCAAAGCTTTTACCTAAAATCAAGGACAAAAAAGGTACAATCCTCAAGAAATTGGTCTCCAAAATTTGAGCTCCCATATTGTAATTTTAAAATAGATTAGATTCTATGTTTTGATCTTTTAGGTATGTTATGTACTGTTCAGATTAACTATAGTGCATTTTGTCTCACAAAATTGTTATTCAAAATTTTATACTGACTGTGAATATTTCTTTTCGTAAGCATAATATGAGATTGTACATAACAATGTAAACATTTAGGATGCGTTCCTATCAATATCCAATTTTTTTTTCTAGAACTACAGGTTTTTTGTTATTGTTTTAACTGTTATATTTAAATAGGGAAATTCTAAAGATGATGGCTGTAGAATAAATTTCATGAAACAAAACATGTTTGTTTCTATGGCAAAACATTATGCTTGAGAATTTTTAATTTTAACAAAATTCCAAGATATCTAACAATGATAAAGCTGTCAATTTATGATAGGCGTGTCTGTAATCGGAATGAATTTCTGCTGTGATAAGTGTCTTTATTCATGTGTCTTTACTCTGTCTTTACATTCACACTGATGGTACAGAGTAGAGTTCTTTCTTTGCTCAGAAGTATAACCTTGGTAATGTAATTGCTGACAAATGTAGAAAGAAATCAGTTCATGTATGTTTAGTTTCTACTCACAGTAATGCAGTTTTCAAGTTTTCCTCAAGGATGACAGCTGCTTACAGTATTCTTTGCATAAAATAAGGCATAGTATAGCATTCCTGAAGTTTTACAGTTTATCCATAAAATTTACAGAAGTTCTACTTGTTTTACTGTTATTTTACAGATAACATAAACAGATTTCTGTTGTTGTTGGGGGGGGGGATCCAGATAGGTGCAATTTTTAGGGGGAATAAGTCTCCCCAAGGGTCACCCTGTCTCTTCTGATTTAACTGATCACATTTTCATCCGCTTCCATGTCGCCAACCCTTTCTGCTGCACACAGCCAAGTGGAAAAGACTTGGTAAGAACACTGTAGGATTAGGATTGGCGATAACTACACTGCTGGCCACCCAAAATGCAACACCAGAAAGGAAGCATCTGATAGGCCTGAAATTCGCAGCATGCGTCGCCCGCGAGAGAACATGCAAACGATTAGCATTGCAGGGCATATGCAAATCATGTGTGCTCGGCATGCCACCGAGAAGCACTATAAGAAGGGTGCACAGAATGCGGGGTGTAAGTAGTGGAAGTGTGTTGTGCTGCCGGACCTGTGTGTGGGAAGCTTCCTGATGCCTCGTCGCAGAATACGGCAGTCATTCCAGTATGTTTCGGAGTTCGACAGAGAACAAATAGTGGCTTATCGCGACAGCGGTTTATCATACCGAGACATTGGCACCCGTGTGGGACAACATCCAGCCACAGTGAGGCGAGTATGGAATCGATGAGTGCAGGAGGGACCGACGCGAGTGATTCTCACAGCCGCGGCACACCACCGAACGAGAGGACTGGCATGTTGTGCGGCGGGCATTGATGGCTCGCACCATCACATCACGAACGTTAGCGTAAGAATCAGGGTGTGTTGCGCAACAACCTGTGTCAGCATGTACCGTTCGACGTCATCTGCAGGAATGGGGACATGTCGCACTGCTGCTATTGCTCCGATTACCATTGACGTTACGCCACCGCCGAGTGTGGCAGCACTGGCCTGTTGAACGCTGCACCTGGACTACGGAATGACACGACGTCGCTCTGCTGCTATTGCTCCGATTACCATTGACGTTACGCCACCGCCGAGTGTGGCAGCACTGGCCTGTTGAACGCTGCACCTGGACTACGGAATGGCACGACATTGTCTTCTCCGACGAATCCCGCTTCTGCCTGCAACACCACGATAGTCGGATCCGCGTGTGGTGGCACGCGGGGAGAGACTGTATGACGCCTGCATTATGCATCGTCATACCGGTCCGCCGCTTGGTGTTATGGTTTGTGGCACATTTGGATATGACACCCGCACCCCTCTTGTACGCATCGCCGGTACACTCAACAGCCACCGCTACATCTCCGACGTTTTGGAGCCTGTAGTCCTCCCTTACCTGCAAGACCTGCCAGCAGCCACATTTCAACAGGACATTGCGCGCCTGCACATGGCACGCATCATGCAACAATTCTTCATGGCCCACCAGGTGTCATTGCTGCCATGGCCCACCTGTTCACCCGATATGTCGCCCATTGGACACGTCTGGTCGCTGATTGGCAACCGAGTGGCCCGGCAAACACCACCCACGGCTACACCTGATGAATTGTGGCAACGTGTGGAAGCAGCCTGGACCGACATACCCCAAGCCCATATCCAAAGCCTCTTTTGTTCGATGCTGCGGCGTGTAGCGGCCGTTATTGCCAGCCATGGGGGCCACACGCACTTTCGATGTCTGCGTGTTCCGCAAGTCGCACGGGCCTGTACTGTAAGCTCAATCGTTTCATCTTTGTATCTGTTTTTATGTGTCCAGTAAATCTGGCTTTGCTATCTTGTGTCCTTCTTGGTGTTGCATGTTGGGTGGCCAACAGTGTATTAAAAGTGAGAGAGAGAGAAAAAGAGAAATGAAAAATACCAGCCTCACATAAAACTTAAAATTGCATTTTTAGTGGTATTATAAAATGTTAGCACAAAAATTTAACATCAAAACCTCAGTTAATTTAAAATAAAAAGTTACTTCAATCACAATAATTTCTTAGTTACAAACCAAATTTTTGCTTGTGTGTGAAGCCTAATGGTAGCTTACTTGTGAGATCTGTAAAAAGTTCCCAGAATTTTTTTTATGGATTTCCATTCCTGAAGGTTGGCAAGTCTGGTACAGACTTCAACACTATTGCAGATTTTGTAAAAGAAAAATGCATTTTTTTTTTTTTTTTTGGCAAAGGTGCAGTCAAAATTTTTAAATCAAAAAAGTTGTCAAATTAGTTTTGCTGTGTGATTTGAAACTATATGTTTTGCACACTTATCTGAACAAAACAGGTGAAATTCTTATTTGTATGTGTGTGTCAAACTCTAAAAAAAAGCTCCTGCGAGTTCATACATATGATATTTTTGTTTCTACTGTGTATGCTTGTTGTATGTACGCTCATTGTCATAAAAATCCGTGCACCAAGAAGGAGACATTGGATTGAAATGAGATTTTAGTAGTGAGATGGCACATACCATAGACAGAAGTGATTACAATATCACAGCAGCAGGACAATTTCCCGCAGACATACGGCGGTGCACATTCCAGTCAGCGTTAGTACAGCGTCAGACCACCTCGTGCTCGGATACATGTGGTGATATGGTCTGGCATGGAGTCAAAGAGATGCCGTATGTTATCCTGGGACAGATTAGCCTACACTCCTTGCAACTGACGCTCTAAATTACAAACACTGGGACATGGAGAAAGCTGGCGTCCCAAATCAGGCAATCTGGCACGCCACGGAAGCGTTGAAGTATGACGTAGACAGTCCTGGTAAACCCGAGTCGTATGCAGACGGGCGTTATCTTGTTGGAAAATGGTTCCAGGCCATCCTACCAGGAAAGGCAGCACATGGGGCTGCAGGATCTCCTGTGCATAGTGCTGGGCTATCAACGTTCCTCGGATCACTGGGAGGGAAGTCCGGCTGTCATGCGCGATAGCTTCCCAGACCATCACACCTGCAGTTTGAAACGTGTGCTGCCGTACAGTGAGGTTGGGATTGAAGCGCTCACCTGCGGTCCTCCACACTCTGACACTGTAGTTTTCCATTCCCATACAGAAGCGGAATTCGTCGCTGAACACTATGTCGCCAGTCCATAGCATTCCACATTGCTCGCTGCTGACACCATTGCAGTTGACATCGACAATGGTCAGGTGTTAATGGTAGGAAACATAAGAGCAGTCAAGAGTGCAGATTTGCCTTTGCCAGGAGTGTGGAAATGGTTCTGGCAGACACAGGAGTCTGTTGTACAGCTGCCACGTCTCTGGATATTGGACAAGGACGCTGTTGCAACTTTGTGTGCCACTCTCATGATCCCATAGTCCTATCTGCTGGTGGTGTGTCTGGGTCGTCCAGAGCCAGTCCGCCGTGTCTGGGTGCCTTCCCGTGTCCATTGCTCCCAACACAATCACATCGTATTGTCCGACCGGCCCAAATGGCGACCAATTCAGCATTCCGCCCACCCTGCCTCCCTCATCCCGACGATATGGCCTCCTTCAAACTCCATCAGTTGCCCGTACACACATCTATGGTGGCTAATGCGGGGTCCCCTTCACAGCACTTTATAAGCCCCAAGGATTGCGATTGCAGCACCGGTCTTGGACATGCACGCTTGCGGGATCTCACAAAACTTTAATCATTTGCATGTCTGCCCTCCCCATAGCTATTTGCTGATTAATTGTGCGGGTTTTTTCTTGGTGCGCGGATTTTTATGACAATGAATGTATATGCCAACACAAATCACACATTGATGAGTATTTATTGCATTCATGTTCACTGGAATTTAAGCAACAGTAGGTTGTTCTCTTAGAATGATTTGCGGTTCAATAAAAACTTTTGAAAGGCATTTTTAATTATGAGCATTCTTGTCTTTGGGTAGAGTCTGAATTCACCATGATTCACAGATTTGGGAACATTTCAAAAAGTGACTGGCTACCTGCTGTACAATTATGGAAAATTCCCTTACTGGAGCACATTGAAGCTTAAGGCTTACTGTATGTAAACATGGAAATGACTTTGATGGTTTACATTGGCAAAGATGCTATCAGTACAGAGTTTCCATAATGTTAGGGGTTATTTTTATTGGCACTACAGTCATGTCAGTGAAATTATGAAATATCACCTTGTGATATTTCTGTAAATAAATGAAAATTTTCATTGACAAGTAGTTGCAATAATGATTGAAAATTTTAATAAAATCATTACAATAAAATAAGTTACATTTTGCAATGCTGTTTCTGGTTTCTATGTCAACCAAAAATCACTGATTTAGAAGTTGCATAAAACTTCAGTGCCAGGTATGGTGGTCATAACAATTGCTGGAGCTCACTGACTCAATTAGAATTTCTTTCAATTTTAGAGCACAGGAATACACAGCACGCACACACACACACACACACACACACACACACACACACACACACCCCTAGCATCTGCTACCCAGTCAGAGAACGTCGGTGCAATTGTTTCTAATCATTGTTTTCTCAGGGTGCTTCATCTTTCAAATTTGGTAAATATAAATAAAATATTTACGCATTTCTCACAGAGTTGTTGTTTATTTGTTTCATTTCGTATTTCTGTACTACTGACCACAAGGAGTTTACTTATGCAATTATTTTGTGATGTTGTTTTCCTCAAATAGTTTAATGTTGATAAGATTTGCTATTTTCTTTCAACTTTTTGGGATGCATTTTTGATATTTTCCCTCCTCCCATACCCCATCTTTATACTTCAACACAAGTCAAAGAATGGCCTGCAGCCACATAATATGCAGATGTTAGACCATCCAATTTCTAATAATTGTGATTTTTTTCCCCCATTGATTGGGCTTATATTTTTTTATTGTATGTCAAAGGTTTCTGCCATTGGAATTCAGAAAGGGTCACTTCCTGCCCCTGAAAACTACAATTTGGTTGGGTTTACTGAGAAAATGTCACCTACAAATAATTTTGGTTATTATTTCTATAATCCCCCCCCCCACCCTTCCCTCCTTTCCAATTCCTTCATACTTTCCAAAATCACTGGAACAATTAACCAGATAATCTAACATAAAAAAATTACAAATAGCATTGCAAATAAATAACTCTTCTGCCAGAAGTATTGTACATACCAGTAGTACCAAGAAAGGCTAAAAACTCAAAGTTTGTGCAGATAATTATGCCCACATTTTGTGAAATAATTTTTAGGTGCAGAACTAATTATTTTTCTTACAAATGTTCCTTACTACAGAATTATGGTAGATGATTATATTTTTCTTACTAGGTGAACTTTTAACCACTTTATGCAATACTGAAAATTACTGAAAAAGATTCACATTGGTTACTGAAATTTATTGGAGGAATTCATTTTGGTAACTGATAACACTACCAGAAGGTGGTATCTCTGCACTGAAGCAGGAAATAGGTAGATTATTGTAAAACAATCTCTTTATTGTGTTTGTAATTTTTTTCAGTATACTTTCATATAAATATTATGGAGATTATGACAGTAGATGCTTATTTATAGTACAATCATTTCATATATATGCTGCAAGATTTTATATCCCGCAGGTGGATAGAAATTCCTAACTCTTTCATAAAAGATTAAAGTTTGTATTCTTATTTCCATAATAGGAAGTCTGCAATTGGTTTATTCAGCATTATTGCTTCTTCAAAGACTTTACAAGCAATCGATCTAGGAACAGACAAGTACATTCTTTCACAGCACCATCATGGAAACAAAATTATCACAAATACTTGAATTTCTTGTAGGGTCATTCATCATTCCCCACAGCTTTTTTTTATTTTCCTTAATCAATAGAAACGCAAATTTTTTAACTTGCATGGCATAACTGCAAGAAGGGGAGGGACAAGAAAAATTTTAGCTTCCATAACTGACTTTATGACATTTGCTGTGTATGGACTTAATAAGGTCTGCCTATATTGTCAGTGTACTAGCTAAGTAGCAAGGTATATTGTAATTTGATGGCCAATCAGTAAAGTTCAGTTCTGACCAGATGTCTGAACTACATTTAAAAAGATCTGTTTAAGTGAAATAAAAAATAGTTCAAATAAAAAAGAATGTAGTAATGAAAAATAGAACAATAAATGTCAGTGCTGTTAATAAAATTTGGAAAAAACTGAAAATGTGTGTGTGTGTGTGTGTGTGTGTGTGTGTGTGTGTGTGTGTGTGTGTGTGTGTGTGTGTGTGTGTGTGTGTGTGTGTATTAGAATATTTTTATGTGTGCACACTCGGATTTGTAACTTAAAAGGCTAAATATGGAGGTAAACAAAACTTGAATGGTTACCTTTTTTATGGTAGTGCCATTGTTCATGTTATTTTTTTAATGGAAATAGAATGAGCAACAATTCCTCCCCCCCATATTTGTACTGCTGTGGACAGGTTAGAAAGTTTACTTAATTTGCCATGAAGCTTTGCTATTTAAGAATTTGTTAAAATAAAATCTTGATGTTAATGACGAAAAAATTTGCCACAAATTTTTAAAAAATTCTTTGAGATATGTGAATTGAATTTCAATTTGTGTTCCCCAGCTGAGCCACTACGAAAAGAAATTAAACAGTTTACGGGTCGAAAAGCATGAATTGTTTCTGTATTTGAAGAGGGTACTGAATGAAGATGAGAAGCGGCGCATTGAAGAAGACAAAGAAGCTAAGTAAGACTTATTTTCAGTCTGTTTTCATTCCTTTTGCTTGATGATTTTAGAATGTTGACATTACTGAGGTCATTGTTTTCTGCAACCAAAGTTCCGTATAACCTTGTCAGTAGTTCCATGATGAATCATGGAGTAAATAAATGGAAAGGTACTTATGCATTAGCCAGGCATCAGTAATGTCACAAATTCGTCGATAGATGGCACCACATGAATGGTTATTTCTTTTTAGAATTTAGCTGTAATGAACGACGTGATGAGTTTATTTTTGGTAAACACAATTTATGAACAAGGTGCGTACGGTCCTTAAAAGTCCTTAGGAACTCCGTATTTTCATTGGATGCTCCTAAGGGTCCTTATAAAGTACTTAAAAACTCCTTATTTTTGTTAAATGTTTTTAAGGGCCCTTAACCTTTTAAATGCCGCAATATGTTCTCCACAAGTTTCACACTTATTATGCAGTTAAAGAAGCTTATTATACTTATATATAACACATATATTTTGCTAGTTTCAAAAAAAAAAAAAATCTGATGTTCCGATTTGGGAACATTGGCATTTTGTGTTAACAATTTTGCTACAATTTTATAGAAGCTGGATTTTTGGTTATTCAGCACAACCAGGGACTGCTGCTATATATGAGGGATTAAAAATTATAAATTTAATTTCAGTTATTAGTTATTTGCACTTTTACCTTAAAATACTAATTATTGATTATCTATAATGCCTTTGAAATAATAAATTTCATTTACTTTGTTCCTTACTTTATCGTGGTTTAGTGTCCATGGTAAGTTGAGAAACAATGATGTAATCTTTTTTTGCACTCAAAACACTTGTTTCTGGTATTTTTCTGGCAAATTACACAACGTCCTTGTGATGAGGACACTAGATAGTGGCTGTCAGATGTTCGAGAAGAATGTGGTTTGTGGCTTCTGGATCCAGGGTGAGTTGATGGTCGCTCTTTTTGGCGAAGAAGATTCATAGTGACTTCTCTTCTGAAGTCCAAATGTGGAAGATCATTTTCATAGAGTTCACAATACAAGATCCAGCTTGCCACTACAGACATGTTCAGTGCATTACTGAACAAGTTCCACCACCACTTTTTGCTGCGGAGTTTAGGACAATAGCTACTGAGAAGTCTATCAAGAATATTAACAGCCCCCCCCCCCCTATTTTCATTATATATCTGAATAAGGTAGGGTTGTAGGGTATCAATTTTATTTTTCTTGGCCCTTGAAAATCGTTTGGCCACTCTGATGGGTACATGTGAACAGTAGTTTGATGCAACTGTAACAACAGCATTGACATTCCAACTATGTATGAGGCAACTGTAACAACAGCATTGTCATTCCAGCTACGTATGATGCAACTGTAACAACAGCATTGTCATTCCAACTAGATATGATGCAACTGTAACAACGGCATTGTCATTTCAGCTACATATGATGCAACTGTAACAACAGCATTGTCATTCCAGCTACGTATGATGCAACTGTAACAACAGCATTGTCATTCCAGATACATATGTATATGCTGCCATTACATCGGTAATCAAAATATCCTCTCTCACATTTGGATATTTCTTTTTTTAGTTTCAATGGGCACTTTCCTGTATGGAATTCATGGACAGTTCCAGTTGCCTTGATCCCTTTGTCATATAAATTCATCAACACATCATGAGAAGTAAAAAATTGATCAAAAATGACTTCGTGTTTTAAAGGTTGGCCAACTGCTGACAGCAACTCAGTGACTACTCTTGTTCCTAGAGGCAAAACTGGAGATCCTTCTTTTTTCCCACTGTATATTTCCATTGCATATGGGTATCCATTTGATGAACACAACATCCAAACCTTGAAGCCAAATCTAATTGGCTTACCTCGAATGAACATCTTACATGAGTAATGACCATAATATGGAACCATAGATTCATCAATGCTTAACTTAAAATATACATAATATCTAAGGTATTTTACCTGATATTGTCAAAGTATTTCGCACGTTGTTTGCTCTGTGAGGTACGTGCTCCTGGCCCGAGAAGTCCCTACTTACGAACCTTTGGTTAGTTATAAAAAAAAAATTGCAGAAATAAAACAGTTAGGTTATATATTTTCAGTTCCAGATTCATTCATTCGCACAATCAAACGTTTGAAATTTACTATTAATTAAAAAATTTCAGTAGAAAGAGTTATACTCATCGGGTGTTCGTTGTTACGGCGAGCGCTTTCAGCGGTGCACAACCGCCATCTTCTGGCCACTGTTTCTACACGAGGGTTCCTCGCATGTATGTGGTTTTTGGAGTTGCATGTCGAGAATTGATGGGAAGGTTTGCTGCCTGTATGTGTTAGGTGATTTTGTTTCTAATGTGTCGCCATCTATTGGATGAGTTGGTAGGTATCAGTCGTAAGTACAATTCTTTTGTGTAGATATTTTTTGGCTATTATTGTTTGTTCGTAGAAACAGGTGTATTTTTTATTATTATTTATTTATTTATTGGTGTGATTTTTTGTAATGTCCTTTTTTTTTTTTTTTTTTTTTTTGTCTTTTTTTATGCATTTTTTTCTTTTTATAAGTGATTTCCAGGCTGTGTCTAGTGTGGTGGGGTCTTGTAAGTTGCATATTTTATCTTTTTTTGTTCAATTATAACGCTTTCAGAAATCCTTAATTCTTTTTCGTTTGTGTGGATGGTTAGTAATTTAATATTTTCAAAATCAGGGTATTGTTTATGTTTAACACAGTGTTGGATAAGTGCAGTTTTTTCTTCTTTTTTGTTCCAGTTTTTTATATGTTGATGTAGTTTTTTCATTAATCTATTTCTTGTGCTGCCAATGTATGAAATGTGGTCTTCAGAGCTCTGTGAAACAATAGGAATTTCATATCATCATCATTGTCAACCATTATCAATCCACTGCTGGACGAAGGTCTCCCCAAGTTTCCTCCACAACGGTCTGTCTTGTGCCAGTCTCCTCCATGTCACTCCCACATATTTACGAATTTCATCCACCCATCTCCCATGTGGTCTTTTTCTGGGTCTTTTCCTGTCCCTTGGAATCCAATCTAAAATTTCGGCTGTCCATCTATGGTCTGTCCTTCTGGCAGTATGTCCAGCCCATTGCCATTTCAGGGATTTAACTCTGATCATGATGTCTTCCACTTCGTCATTTTTCGGATCCACGAGTTCCTCTTCTTATCTCTCCTGGTTATACCAAGCATGCACCTCTCCATGCTACTTTGAGTTGTCTGCAGCCTTTGTATGTCTCTTTTAGTTAAGGTCCACGTCTCTGCACCATACGTAAGCACTGGAAGGATGCATTGATCAAACACTTTTCTTTTAAGACATAATGGCATATTGCTCTTGAAAATTATGCTGTTTCTTCCAAAAGCTCTCCAGGCAAGTTTTGTACGCCGATTAATTTCTTCATCAATGTGACCCTCACTTGATATCTGCTGTCCAAGATAAACATATGTATCTGTTATCTCCAGTTTTTCTCCATCAATCGATAAATCTTCATTTCTTGTAAAAGCATTGAACATCACTTTTGTCTTCTGAAAGTTCATTTTTAATCCCACTTCTTTACTCTTGTCAGCAAGTTCCTGGATCATACTCTGCAGCTCTGATGGGGTAGTTGCAAAAATGACTACGTCATCAGCAAAACGAAGGTGGGTTAGATAATCTCCATTAATCTTTATCCCTTTGTTTTCCCAGTTCAGTGATTGAAAGACATTTTCCAATGTGGCATTAAAGAGCTTCGGAGATATGGTGTCACCTTGTCTCACTCCCTTTCCAATTTTTATGTGTGTTGTATTTTCAAACAGCCGAATCTTTGCACTTGCATTTTCATAGATGTTATTAATAATATTAATGTATGCATCTTCAATACCGCAGGATTTCAGAGCCGTGGTAACTGCTGATGGTTTCACCGAATCAAAGGCTTTTTCATAATCGATAAAAGCCATGCACAATGGAAGTTCATATTCCCTCGCTTCTTTCAATTAGTTCTCTCAGTACGTGGATATGATCTATTGTGCTGTAGCCACTCCTGAATCCAGCTTGTTCTCTCGGTTGAGCCATGTCCAGTGATACCTTCAAGCGGTGTGAAAGAACTTTAGTGAAGATTTTATAAACCACTGATAGGAGGCTGATAGGTCTGTAGTTCCTGAGATCCTCAATGTCACCTTTTTTATGTAGCAGGATCATTGTAGCGGTGTTCCAATCCTCAGAAATCTTCCCTTCATTAAGGCATCGAGTGAAAATTTGGGCGAGTACTGTTTCAATTTCTCCACTTGCTTCTTGTATGATGTCTATAGTAATTCCATCTTCTCCTGGAGCTTTCCCCCGCTTCATGTTCTTGATTGCATGAGCAACTTCTGCTGGGAGGACTGGAAGAACTCTGGTACCTTTCATGATGTCTGGAGTACATGTATCATCCCTTTCATATAATTTGGAGTAGAAATCTTTTACTCTTGTCAATATTTCTGCCTCTATTTCTTGTTATAGAACCATCTTCTTTTCTCAGAGCCATAATCTGTTTTCTTCCTTACTGAGATGCCCCTTTGCTATCTTAAGGCTTTGGTTGTTTTCAATTGCTTTCCTCACTAGCTCACAGTTGAATTTCCTTACGTCTTCAGTGATACTTTTTCGTGCTGTCTTGCATAGCTCTATATATTCCACTTTGGAAGTCACATCTTCTTTAGTTGTCCTCATCTCTCGTCTTTTTTGCGTCAACATTTTGGTTTTTCCTGATAATTTGTTCACATGCAACTTGTTCTTAGACCCAGCTAATTTTGTTGCTGTTTCCATAAGAGCTTTGGTTACTTTTCTGTTAACTTCCGAAATATCCACTTCTTCCGATGTTAGGCCTTCTAAAGCAGAGAATCTGTTCTTCAGTTCCAACTTGAAAGTATTATGGTGTTTTTTAAGGTTGGTTATGTCAATACATTTCGTTTGTCTTATGAGCTTGCCACGTTCCAGTTTAGTGTTGAGGTGCATCTTACATCTCACCAATCTATGGTCACTACCTGTGTTGAACTTGTTCAGCACACTGCAGTCTTCGATGACGAATTTTTTGTTACACATAATAAAATCAATTTCACTTGTCGTCCCATTTGGATGTCTCCATGTCCATTTCCTGTGTGGCTTTTTCTTGAAAAAGGAGTTCAAGATGAAAAATCCTTCTGCCTCTGCAAACTCAACGAGAGTGTTTCCACGCTGGTTTCTGTTGCCGTGACCGAATTTACCTACTGAAGTTTCATTCTGTTGCCGGTGCCCTATTTTTGCATTGAAATCTCCCATAATTATCTTCAAGTGCTGCTTACCTTTATTATTTAGATGACGAATTTCCTCATAAAATTCTTCAATTTCTTCTTCAGGATGACTTGTGGTGGGTGCATAGGTTTGAATAATCTGAGCCTGGTATCTTCTCGATAGTTGGATAACGAGTCGTGCAGCTCTGTCAGAGGAACCTTCAACTTCTACCACTTTATCCTTCAGTTTCTTGTTTATTATAAATCCAACACCACTAGTTCTGCCAGTATCTGTCCCACGATAATAGAAGAGATGTCCACTTTTCAGTTCAATGAGATCTTCTCCTTTTCTCCTTACCTCACTTAGCCCGACGATGTCCCACTTGATCCTTTGTAGTTCCTCTTCCAATTCAAGAAGCCTTGAATCAGAAGATAGGGAGCGTCCGTTATAGGTAGCCAAGGTCAGCATCAAATGGCAGCCTAGTCCGGTCCTCCGGGGATTCTTAGCACCCTCTGCCTTCATGTCGCACTGGCCGCTGCCTTGGCCAGGCACATTCCAGCTGCCGGAGACTGAGGGCCAAGATTTAAGTTGTAGAGTCATTTTGGAGGTGTTTGGCCATAACTCACCACGTTGGCCAAGCGGGTTGGTGAGTGTGGGATGGCATTTCCTCTGATCCCGATGGTATAGTTATACCGCTATTGGCGGTCGTCAGAGCCCCTTTGAGTGGGAACAGGATGCACCACGAGAAGGCGGGGTTGACATTTGTCAAGGAGAGGCTGTGATGTTACGCATCACCTGACCTGATGATATGCCTGATGATATGCCTGATGATTTTTGTGAAATACACGGAACTGGCAAAAGTTTTTTGATAGTTCTGAATAAAGTGGGGAAATTTTGCCTAGCTTATCTGGTTCCAGTTGGCTGTTGTCGTTTATATGGAAATATTTTTTTAACTTCCTAAAATATTTCCGAGCCATAACGGTTGGGACAATCGGTACAGATGTGTCTTCTGATGTACTCTAGTACAGATCTTCAGCAGGTACAGAGTGATAGCCACTGAGAAGTAACAAACCAAAGAACTGAGTGATGTCTTCAATTTCTACTTCATTTCTTTCTCCTTTTTGTAGAGCATAAAGCTTTGTCATCTTTGCCAAATGTATAAGGTACTCCTTCGGCATTATTTTCCAAAACAGCTCAATGGGCGATAAAGCTGCTAGTTCCAGAAACTTTTCTAGTAATTTTTCAGGCTTCTCATGAGGGAAAGGCTTATCAAATTACACACTTTTTTTTCCATCGTCAAGTCAAGCTTTGTGTTTTCATTTTTTTTTCATTTTTCTTTTCACTTGAACTTACATCACCAGAGTAGTGAGCCTCGCATTTTTTACTAAAATGCAGAAATGTTGAAGGGGCTTCAGGATCTTCAATTTCTACTACCTCTGAATGAGTTTTTTTTCCAACCATAATGTCAATGCTTCCACAAGCATCAGCTGGGTAACAGGTTCTAAATTATTTTCATTTAAGATGAAAATCCTCCAAATATGTGGCGTCAGTAAATAAATAAATACATTGCTCTTTCCACTTTCCAGAAACACATAGCAACCGAAAAATTGTTTTCAGCCGCTGCTGCTGCCGTGGCATTGAACCACAGAAGATATCAATATCTAGCTGATATCGATATCTTCTGTGGTTCAATTCCACGGCGGCGGCTGAAAACAATTTTTCGGTTGCTATATGTTTCTGGAACATGGAAAGAGCAATGCAATTATTTATTTATTTTTATTTATGTCCTCTTCTTCGGTTATATTTCCTGTCTCATCAGGTGGTAACTGACATAAATCTACATCTGATAAATCTGAATCATCTGAAATATTTTGTAAATATTCAGCTGCTTGTTCCACAGTAAAGAAACGCTTTGCCATAGCATATTTTTTTTAACCTTGCCTTTCACACAAAGATGCCTAACTGAACAGAAGTCCCAACTCCTGTGTCCCCTGCTATTTACTTTGCTGCCTATTGTATTAGTTCTTATGTAAACATCCTGTCAACCGTTCTAGATTTTATGGCATTGCCCACTACCAAGTGTCAAAGTTCAGTTTCAAAGACTTCTGGAGATAAGCTAAAAAGAATTGTGCATCAATCAAACTCTCAAACATAAACAAGTCATTGTGTGGCTGTTGAATACATTCTGATGACATTCAGCAAAAAATGCTTCACATGAACCGCCAATGCTCCCATTTGGAAACATTGAAAAAAAAGTTACTGATTCTCACTAATGAATGAACACCATTCCTCTACAAGCCGGTGTTCCAGACACTAAGGATACTGTATATATTGGTTCTACAAAAAGGAACTTGAGTACCAGAGTCAGGGAGCATAAATATGATGTTCGTAATGGCAAGTTAACAACTGCCCTGTCTCGTCTGGTTGCAACCGGTTTCTATACTCCAAGATGGAATGAGGTATCCATTATAAACTCTCCAGGTAAGCTCTCACTGTTATTATTTATGGAGAGCCTATATATTGCATCATTCAGATCTCGTTGCTGTAATGACTATGTCCCTAAGGTTATATCAGAACCATGGACTATTTTATTTAAATATTTTCATGATTTAGTTTAAATGCACTGTGTAAATCATAGATGGCATTGCCTTATTGCTGGTTTATGATGATGGTGTTGTGTCATCATCATCATCATCATCAACCATTATCAATCCACTGCTGGACGAAGGTCTCCCCAAGTTTCCTCCACAACGGTCTGTCTTGTGCCAGTCTCCTCCATGTCACTCCTGCATACTTTCGAATTTCATCCACCCATCTTCCATGTGGTCTTCTTCTGGGTCTTTTTCCTGTCCCTTGGAATCCAATCTAAAATTTTGGCTGTCTATCGACGGTCTGTCCTTCTGGCAGTATGTCCAGCCCATTGCCATTTCAGGGATTTAACTCTGATCATGATGTCTTCCACTCTTGTCATTTTTCGGATCCATGAGTTCCTCTTCTTATCTCTCCTGGTTACTCCAAGCATGCACCTCTCCATGCTCCTTTGAGTTGTCTGCAGCCTTTGTATGTCTCTTTTAGTTAAGGTCCACGTCTCTGCACCATACGTAAGCACTGGAAGGATGCATTGATCAAAAACTTTTCTTTTAAGACATAATGGCATATTGTGTATATATGTATATATATCTTGGTCTTACTCATGAATGTAACATCTGAGGATGGGGATGTTGTGATCTTCGAAAGATCTTATGTGGTGTGTTTTAATCAGTAAAGCTTAAGTACATGTAGTGTTTGTGTGCTACATATGTGTTTTATCGTGTTCAGTCGATATTTTAACTTTCTAAATGAATGAAGATATTTAAAAATGTATGCTATCACATGATGAACTCAACCCTTCTGCACCTCTCCAGTGAATGTTTTTTAAAACATCAATGTTTTTACAGATTAAAATACAAAGATGTTCAGAACATGCATAAAATTATGAAAAATAGGAGTTTTGAGAAATTTTCAGGTTTTTATTTTTTGAGTGGAAGCCAGAATAAAAATAGCCAAAAAAATATAAAGCACATTCAGTGATTTAAAGAAAAATTTCATTACTGAATTCTTTCTTCCGTTTTTTTTTTTATTGATCGGGAAGTTCATGTTCCCAAATCGGAACATTGGCAGGTTAAAGGTTAAAAAGTCCTTAAAACAGGCATGAAAATCTTTCTGAAATCCTCAGTTTTCTGCGGGGTTTTTTCATTTTCTAGCAGGAACAAATGCTATTTATCTTCATGGTTCAATACGCATCCCGGAAATCCTGGAAAAGTCCTGGAATTCCGTTTTGTCCTGGAAAAGTCCTAAAATTCTCTTACATGTCCTGGAATTTTATCCATTCCGGTCTTTTTGTCCCTGCGCGATGTTTTGTAGTAGATTTTTCTACTGACGTAACTACTTATGTCTAACGAATTTTCCTCCCCACCCCCTGCAAAGTGCGGGGGGGGGCCTGTTGGTTTTCTTGTCTGTTAGGAGGACTGAAGCTGGGTTATTAGTATCGCTCTGTCCACATTATTTTATAAACAACGCATAGCGACTGAAAAATTGTGTTCCAACACCGCTGGGATCGAACCCCAGAGCTCTCGATAATTAGTCGAGTGCGTTCGCATTTACGCTACGGCGTCAACAATTCTCAGCACCACGCATGGTTTATCAGTCAGCATCTGACTACACGAATCCGTATTGATGGTCTCAGCAACTGAGATATCATCATCTGGTGGCATTTAACGCAACAGCTATTTAATAGTAGCTGATAAATTCAAAAATGCTATGCGTTGTTTATAAAATAACGTGGACAGAGCGATGACATTGTCCATTTACATTATATCCACGTATTTGATATATATTAACCATTTCTATCGCCCTTTGAATTTATCAGCTACAATTAAATAGCTGTTGTGTTAAATGCCACCAGATGACGATATCTCAGTTGCTGAGACCATCAATACGGATTCGTGTAGTCAGATGCTGACTGATAAACCACGCGTGGCGCTGAGAATTGTTGACGCCGTAGCGTGAATGCGAACGCACTCGACTAGTTATCGAGAGCTCTGGGGTTCGATCCCAGCGGTGTCGGAACACAATTTTTCAGTCGCTATGCGTTGTTTATAAAATAACGTGAACAGAGCGATGACATTGTCCATTTACATTATGTCCACGTATTTGATATATATTAACCGTTATTAGTATCTTTTTGGCGCCGTGCTTATGTTATCTCTTTGTCTGTCCGATCGGAAAGACCATATCTCTGCAATTATTAGTTCGATTTGTAAAATTCTTTTTATATTGGGAAGCTTAAAATGTGAGAATGATGATCCATTTGTTCTGGGTTTATTCCGATGCACAACTTCACCGCTAGGGGGCGCAAATGAAAATCGTTTCGAATTTAAAATGCATTTTACTTCATACATTTGCTTCTAAGTATCCAATTGAAAAAATTATTTTTCCTTTCAATGGCATTTATATTGAAGACTATTTTGGTTACAGTCCTTTTTTCAAATAATGCATAAATATTCCGCTAGGGGGTGTAACAGTAAATCAAAATTTTCCCAATACCTCCACTTCTAACAGTCGATTTAAAAAAAAATTCCTATATTGGATACAGCTCTTAAGTGGAAATGTTTTGCATATAATTTCACATTTTTGGTAAAAAAATGGTTTGGCTGCCAGGGGGCATATGTGTTTATTTTTGCTTCTGGTGTTTTTGGAATAAAATCTGAGCTAGAAACTCGATTGAAAAAAATTCCTCTGTGGACCGACATCGCTCACCTCCAAAAACGTTTTGAGAATACCTCTTGCTTAAATAGGGCATAATTTTCCCACCAGGGGCATATACGTATATCTTATTTTTGTCCATATCTCTGTTTCTAGAAGTAAGATTTAAAAAATTCTTTCTTTGAGAACATATTTGGTGCAAAATGTTTCTCATATAATTTCAAATATTTCTTAATGCACAAGTGAGCTACTAGAGGGCTTAAGTTCACATTTCCGTTTACAGCAATATCTACGGGACTAATAACCCGATTGACAAATATTCTCTTTCGACCAGATACTACTAATTATGAAAACTTCTTGTGTGTATTTTCTTCCCAGAATAATGCACAATTTTGCCGCTAGGGGGCACAAATATTTAATATATTTTTCTCAATATTTGTACTTCTAAATGGTTGATTTAAAAAAAAAAAATTTTAACAACAGATACAATTTACCTTATGCAACACTTTAGGTTCGTATTTGAGGAGGTTTGTGGTTCACAATTCTGCCGCCAGGGGTGTTTATGTACTTCCGTTTGCAGCCTATCTCGGCTTCAAAAAACTCTATTGAGAAATTTCTTTTTTTACTGTATGCCATTTGCTGTAATAAAGATGGAGAGTGAATAAGATTTTTGCTACAATAAGAAGATCCTCTTCAAATAATGCATACAACTTTTTCCCTAGGGGCTGTAAAGGTCAAAACGTTTTTCTTGCTATCTCTATGAGGAATACTTTTAGCCTGTTTCAACTTTTCCATTGTGCAAAATTCTTCCGCTAATAGGCATACAGTTATATCATGTTTGCTTCTCTATCTCGTGTTTTAACTGTTTGATTTGAAAATCTTTTTCTGTCTCTAATACCTTCCTTCACTTTTTGGCACCATTTGTTAATTTTCGTAACATACTTTTTAGTCACTGTGGAAGTATGTAGCTGATGTTTTTATAAGTAGCTGAATATATATATATACATATTTTTTTTTTTTTTTTCGTGAGTTATTTTGACTTTTACTGATTTGGTAGTGAATGCTTTATATAAAAATTTGTCATAAAATTGGATTGCTTTCTAATGTTAGAACCTTAAATCTAGTTGTTTCTTAGTATTTTCTGAGCAAGCTAATCCCTTTTCATCTTCTATAATTAGTTTTCTAATCATGTCCAGTTAAATTGCCTTGATCACTAATGAATGCAGTTGTACACAGCCCTTGGATTTTAAGGTTTTTCCCGTTATTCTCTTTCATTTCATGTTGGAAATTTTTGTTCATACTTTGTTTGCTGGTAAGTACAAATTTAAAACTTAGCTACAGCATCAATATTATGTTGAAAATTCCTTCCCTAAATAAAATGCAACAGAAATACTTATTGCTCCCATGATCATGTGTTTAAGAAATAACAATCCCTTTGGCCCTTTGAAAAAGTTCCAAATATTTCATCTTTCCTTGCCCTTTAATTTCTAATGTAGGCATTATTTCAAAATAATTAAATATAAATAGTATTTTATGTATTAATTGTGTGGTATATAAAGCATTTTAAGAGTAAAGCCACATACCTATGTATTTTTGAGTTTTATGTTTTTTTTTAATTCTGTAATTTGCTTCAATAATTGAACTTAAAGCCAAAGTAGAAAAATAAGTTTCTCAAAATCAGTGTAGTATAGTATACAAAAGTTTAGTAGATATTAAACCTGGTCACATTTTCAGTGACAGTTTTGGTATTTCGGTATTTATCCATATTTCAAAGTTTCTGATTAGCTGTGCAGCGGACAACATTTTTAGCATTCTGTATTAAGTTTGCCCAAGCATGTAAGAAGTTGTTTGCTGTAGGTTACAGGTTGAACAGACCTATGGTTTCATTATATTTTAAGTAAGAGCATTTGAATCATATGTCCTGGAAAAAAATCCAAAAGTCTTGGAAAAGTCCTGGAGTTTTGTGATTGAAAAAGTGTAAGAATCATGTGCCTTGCTCCCTTGTGTGGTCACTCCCCACGTTGCTTTTGTGTGCGCCCCCGATCTTTCTGTCAGTTTTGATTGACGCCATCCTCCCTTGGCGTTAACTGAACCTGTTGAACACAGTAGCATGCACAGCAGGTGGTAGAGTACGCCGGAGATCGAGCCTGTTTCTCTTTACTTCCATTCCACTTAACTACATTCATTTGCTCGTAAGGTTTTTGGATTGCCTGTTTTGTCTGATTACCATTAGGTTTCTTAAAGCTTTATCTCATGTGTCTAAAAAATATTTTGTTGTAATTCACAGTGTAGAGCTTACAAAGGAGTTACGAGCTTCAGTACCTTCTGCTAGCCATAAATATATGCAACATTTGGAAAAGCAACAGAATGAAAAGAAAGATCCTGTAATCTCAGGAAAGAGAAAACAAACAAAGTGATAACCTAAATATGTTAAAAACTAAAAGGATTAACGTAGAAAAAGATTTAATCCAATTGGAAAAGTCTGCTGATAACATGGCTGAACAAGCAGAAGCTTTAAGAGATGTCAATCTTTTTATAAAATGCAACAGTTTTTGAAAATTACTGAAAGAGAAAAAATTAGAACTTGAAGCCACTGATTCAAAGATAGAAGAACTCAAAAAAGGACTTAAAAAATAATTTCTTTTTTATTAAAGGCTTGTTGACAAATAATTGTATCTTGTAAATTTTTAATTTAATTAAATACAGTAATCACATGCAAAAATTATCTTTGTTTATGAATGTGTGATAATTTATTATTATAAATGATTAAAAATCATGTTACTTAAGCGATCTTTGCTGTTTTAAAAGTATGTTTTAAGGGTGTTTTTTAATATGAATGCCCTTTTTAAAAGTGGTAAAAATTGACTTATAACTTCTTATAAAATTAATTAGGGTCCTTAAAAATTGCTTTTAAGGTCCTTAAAAAGTCCTTATTTTCAATTTCTAAAAATGAGTACGAACCCTGATGAAGGAAATATATCGCAACATGCAAACATTATTAGTGGCCTGAAACCTACACATTAATTTTTGGGGGCCAAAAAGTTTTAATACAATTTAAAATGGAATCAAATGGGTCTGGTGAAGCTAAATGATGTCTCCACATGAACTCAGCTAAATACGAATCAATATGCTGTCTAGCAGTACCGCGATGACATTTGTTTCTCCATTTAGCTGATCCCCACAATCTTTATATTGTTTGAGTTTGGGCTTCACTCTCCAGGTCGACAAAGTTGTACTTATGATGGACTTTAAAATGTTCAAAACCTGCCTCTTCTAGCTCTTCAGTCTTCCATGAATCCAAATAGATTGTAGAATGATCCGAAACATGATTCTTAATTTCCTTCAACAGGGTTTTTGCACTTCTGTCTGTCACTTTCACTAAAAAACAGTCATTAGTAGAGCGACAAATTCCTCTGAAAATCCACTGCTCTAGAAGCACACAACCTGTATTAGACTTTCTTTTCAAAAATAGTGTTTCATCTATCACCACAATTAATCCTGGGCCACCAATTTTTTTGTCCAACTGATGTTTGGGAGCATCCGTGCAAATTTCTTGCAAATAGTTATTCCAATCAACAATTGTGTGACTTGCCATATCCAACTGTTGTTCACACCATTTAATAGAAGTTAAATTCACACTCCAGCTATAAATAAATCAAAAGCAGTTAAAAAAGGAAGCCGACTACTCTGAAACCAATTTCCAATGTGTAAACCTACCTTAGATCTGCGTGTTCTAATGTTGCACCGCCATTGAATACTTTCACTTTCAAAGTATAGCTTCATATTATGGCCCAATTTACAGATTCTTTCACTTGGCAGAATTCCTTTACGTTGAAGAAATGACACAGCACTTCCTTCATCTTGAGGTAAATCCCAAATTTTCATATCGTTCAACACCACAGAAACAGATAACCGAGTGACATGAGAATCATGTTGTCAGTAATCCAAATAACGAGATGTTATCTGTGGTACTGATGTAGCGCCATGTACAGCTTCACATGCAAATACACTACCTCCAGATATAAAAAAAAATCGCAATATTACTGCCATTTTTGTGATATATTTCTTTCATAAATTGTATTTACCAAAAATAAACTCCTCACGTTGTTCATTACAGCTAAATTCTAAAAAGAAATGACCATTCATGTGGCGCCATCTGTCGATAATTGGGACATTTACTGATATATTTCTACTGGCGCCCGGCTAATGCATAAGTGCCAATGAAAATTTTGAAGCCGCCCCGGTGGCGCAGTGGTCTAAGGCGTTGGCCTCTGATCATTCGTCGAAGGGGTCCGGGTTCGAATCCCGGTGAGGCATGGATGTTGTGTTTGTCTTACGGCACTAGCTCTCTCCCTTCCCTGGAACCAGTGACTCTAAATTAGGGACGGGCGACTGCTTATAGCCCATTGAGTTGCTCACGGTGGTCGTTAAATCTCAAAAAAAAAAAAAAAAAAAAAAAACAATTTTGAAATTCATCAAAAAAATTCTAAGTATCTCTCAAACTATTTTAGGAATGTTTGTCCAGCAATTGGCAACATTAGAATAATTGCTGTGCACTGCCACCCTCACCTACCCTTTGTTAGTTCATACTTACAGATTATTTAGTTTTTTATTTGTGCAGCATTCATTTTGTATTGTTAAAGAGTCACCTCAATGGTAAAAACAGACAGGTGTACCCTATGCCGCCAAGAGAAGAGCAGCCTAAAGTGGCATCCAAATTTGCAGGTCAGATTTCAAGGATAACTTTCACCCGCCCAACAGCTATCCAGGATTCTCAGCACTTCTAATCTTTTCTCAATTTCTGCTACCAAATTTTGTGAGAAGACCCATTTTTCTTTAATAAAAAAATGAGGATCAGTCAGCCAAGGTAGAAATCTTGAAATCTGACCTGCAACACAGTTCCATGGATTTCAACGATACTTGATACTTGGTGATTTATTTTTGGGAGTGATTTCAAAAGCACTGTTTACTATGCATTATATCATTCATTATTTTGTAGGTATGTGGTCTTAGTGTGGTTTTCGTGATTAGGGTTTATACTGAAAGTACAGCAGCTTTCCTGTGTCTAAGATCCCACCCACATAACAATATTTTCATATAGGAGTTGAAGATTTTAAAAAAAAAAGTTTAAATGTGTGAAAAGAAAATGTATCAATGAAGAAAAAGACAGTGAAAGGGAATCAGTTGGATTTTCAGCTTCTTTACTTATCAGTTTTCACCATTATTAGGCCTTCTGCAAAAATGTGACATTTTATTTTTCATGTAACTAATTTTTTTAATCAAAATTTTCAGACTAAAGTATGAAAAAAACAAGAAAAGAAGTTACAGATATTTAAATTCACCTTTGCAATGATAGTTACTTGGTCATGGCTTTATGTGGACTGAAGACAAGAATTACCCCAATCCATTTGGCAAGATTTGTGTGAGAAACCAAAGAAATCTGATTATGGCACTGGCCAGTTTGAATCAAGACCTCATTCAGTCATAGCCACTTGTCAAATAAGATAGTTGTTACTTAAAACATTTTTTTGGATTCACAAGACAATGTCAAGCTTTTGAGAAGAAAGTAATTATAAGTGGAAGGCACAAGAAGCAAGCTATTCAGTAGCTGAACTAGTTGCACAAAAACTGATTAATGCTGAAGGTCTAATAATGCCTAATGATGCACAAAAGAACTGAAAGTGAAATTGACCAAATTCCTTTTTCTGATCTATTAGTAAAAGTGTGGATAACATGTCACATAATTTTGAAGATCTCTTGTGTAAAATACTGAGAAAAAAATAGTAACTTTGCTCTCCAAGTTGATAAGTCAGTAGACATGACCTGTAAAGGCCCGGTGTTGGCATTCATGTAATTTGAAAACAAAAGGAAAATTCATGGAAAAATGTTGTTGTCTTGATGAATTTGTTGAAAATGTCATGGCTTTTGCATGAAACCACCAAAGGTCAAGACATCAGCATGTTGCTTTATTTGAAATCCTGTGGTATGCATGGAGCTAGTACATTGGAAATTAGTGTACCCTCAGTGATAGGCCCAAAAAAAGGCTGTATTACATTCATCAAAGAAAAATCCCTGGTGTCATAGTGACCCCACTACTTACTCTACTGAGAAGTTATTGTTTCAGAAATCACTGGGAAAGATTTAAAACATGTCTTTGATGTAGCTTTGAGTATGGGTAATTTTTTAAACAGTACCCTCTTAAGCCACTCATGTTTGAAAAGCTGCTTGAAAATATGCAAAAAGACTATATGAATCTTCTTCTGGACACTGAAGCTAGGTGACTTTCAACTGGGAAAATTGCAGACCCCACTATAAACTTTTTCAACATTTTCATTTTAAGGGTTCCTCTAAGGAAAAGTTGGAAAACAGTGATTTACATTATGTTAAGTGTGTTATGAACACCACTAAAAGTAGTTCCTGGCTTATTCTTGTATGCCTTTTTTTACTGTAATGTAATAAAATTATCTATTGAAAAATCTGCTGTTATGTATTGTAATAGTGTCATGGGGTATTCTTATAAAAGATGATCAAAGCTAATATGTTGTATGTTTTTTTTTTTTTTTTTTTTGTTTTTTGCTTTCCTTTTCCTGATAAAATTTATCTGATGTATTTTGATAAAGTTGTTAGCAAATGCTAAGTTTCACCTGCAATGGTTTCATTTTCACTTCTTGTATCTTCATCCATCTCAAGAAATAGCAAAGCAGCAAAAAAGTGTGAATCTGTTTCTGTTTCATCTTTCACTTGTGTGCAAAATGAAGGAGAGTTTGCAGGTTTTGATTAACAACTATAATAAGTGCTGGAAATCTGGCTCAACATAGCAAAAGCTAAATGCAATCCCCCCCCCCAGCACCTTGGCTTGGAATAATCATAGCTACAAATAAATTGATGTTCGAACTGCCCATGCAAATATCTTTGCAACATTACGTGGTTTGTCCTTTGAAAAGAGTCCTCAGCTGTGCTGTGGGGTACATGCTGCCTGACTACCACAAAGCAGCGACAATGGCAAATATGCTACACTGGATCTAACAGTTGGATTGTGTCATTATTTTTTCATCATTTCAATATTTTTCCTCCCATATCAAGGTACTGTTTGGTTCTCTCATTCATTTTTAATTCTTATGGTCTAGAACCACAGGGGCCAACTTTTTTTTTTTTTTTTTTTTTTTGCTTTTAGTTGTGTGGCAAATTCAAAATGAAATTCACCACACTACCAAAATTAAGTACTAAATCTGTTGTATTGAAAAACATGCACACATACATATGAGCTTTTAGTCATTTATTTAGGTTTATGCTTCTTCAGTGTGTCCTCTTTAGCTTTAAAAGAACATGTGAAACAGTGGCCAGAAATTAATATGATCATCCACATTATTTGTCCTTGGCATGTTTCAAAAAATTCTGGTTGAATTATTGAAACTGCACAATGTAACCCAGCTCCCAGATTACCATCAACTACATGAAATTGATATGTTGATTTTATAATTCTTACTGCAGAAAAAGTTGATTCACACAACCATATCGACCCAAACACTGAGAATTAATTAGCAGTTCTGAGTTTCAAAGTTGTTACAAAAACTGCTTTTCAGTCAGAATTAATTTTCACATCTGACTGATTAAGCAATTTTTGTGGGCCTGCAAGTGTTCCATGCTTTGCAGAGCAGCCACTTCTGTTTCAAAAACCTTGCCTTCCAAAGACAACAGTGAAGCCACTTCCTTGCTAAAATGAGAAGCCTCGAACTGAAGTGGATCTCACAGGAGCATAAACACTGGTTTAAATATGTCAAAATCAGAGAAGCGCATTTCAAACTTTTGAAAAAGACCTTTCATGCACTCAACATAATGTTGAAGTTTTCCATTGCAAACATGAACTTCATTTTTTTTCAAGGAATTTTGTGGAAACCAGATAATAAGTAAAGTATGCCATTTCTAACTAGTAAGGTAAGAGTTTTGTGGTAAATTCACAAACACATTGGGCTTGGTAAAAAATTAATTTTACTCTTCTGTGAAGTTTTGCATTTAGTTCATTCAGGTGTGTCTTAATGTCATTTAACAAATGTTAATCACACTGCAACAGCAAATTCTCAATTTCAAAAACTTTTCATGCTGTTGCTTCTCTGCTGGAAATTTCCATATTTCTGGCAGAGAATTCGCATTTCAATGAAACAAATCATATCAGTATCAGTACCAGGCCGCAACCGAGCCATCAAGCAATGGCATAATCAACAAAATTCTCATATTCACAATTTCCAGCTTGTCTCTGTGCTTCCACAAACTGATGATTGGTCAAAGTACTTCCACTCAAATATAATTAACGATTTCAACAAGATCCATCATTTGTTTAAAGGAATCCTTTCTAGACATCTGACCACAAAGATTTTCCTTCTACGAAATGCAATAATGCAAAGAAGCAGTGAGATGCACGCGCACTTCACTGAAGCCATTTTTTGTGCATGTCTTCCCTGGTAGCTGAGTGGTCTGAGGCATTAGCTTCTGACAATCGTGCATGATGAGTTTGGGTATGAACACACACTCATCTCGGATGAATGCTCGGTAGCACTATTGCCTCAGACTACTCAGCTACCAGGTGCCCTACATGGTGCTTATTGTAGTAGATAAAACCCTGAAACAAAAATAAAAGAAATATATATTTTTACGATTTCAACAAGATCCATCATTTGTTTAAAGGAATCCTTTCCAGACATTTGACCACAAAGGTTTTCCTGGTACGAAATGCAATAATGCAATGAAACAATGGGAAACGCACATGCACATGCACAGGCGCATCACCTAAGCCATTTTGTGCCCATGTCCGACCTGGTAGCTGAGTGGTCTGAGGCGTTAGCTTTTGACAATCATGCATGATGAGTTTAGGTATGAACACACACTCATCTCGGATGAATGCTCAGTAGCACTATTGCCTCAGACTACTCAGCTACCAGGTGCCCTACATGGTGCCCTACATGGTGCTTATTGTAGTAGATAAATCCTGAAACTAAAACAAAAGAAATATATATTTTTAAGCAAGTTAATCTTTATTTCAAACTTTTATTGGTGTTTTCTAGGATATCGGATCCACATGTTCTGTATCACAATCCATAAATCGTGAGCACTTCTTGAACTTTCATTTCAGATTATATCATTTGTACTCAGATGACTAACTGAGCTGTACCAGAAATGGTAGTTCATTCTGGGTACAGAAAAAAAGGGGGAGGTCAAAAAGGCCATGGCTTTTCCCTTGAGAGTTCACTAAATGAAATTTTAATATACCATACTTTGTGTGACTTTATTATACTTGTTGCAATGAATTTAATTATGGTAATTTTCTTCAGTTTTGTTGCAGACTATGAACAGACTCATTATCTGTAAACTTTATTTTTATTCAAAAGACATACATGCAGCATTCCACTCTATCATAATTTCATTTCTGTAAATTTAAGTTACAGTTTTATGGCCTCTACATTGTAAGTTTTCTGGACCTGCCCTTGGTTGATTAATCATATGCCAAAGATTAACAAAGACTTTTTTCAATTGATCAGTGAGTTGTGTCGAAATATTTTGTTATGGCTTAAATATATATAGTTAGGTCATAGCACCAGATGTGGTATCATGCATTATAATTATATCCACATCGAATAAATAAATAAATAAATAAAATATAATAAATTTAATTAAATACACCTGCTGCTTGCTCACAGCTAGTGATGATTTCTCTTCAGACTAGCAAACAACAGAAATAAGTAAAATGTAAAAAAATTGGTGAAGATTATCTGCAATATTGTATCTCGATTGGGCGTGGACAGCTGGCTTTAACTCCAGCATGTCTCAATTTATCCAGAAATTCATAGCAACACACACATGCATGCAAAATTACTCTGACTTTCTCTTAAATGCAAGCACGAACATTTAATACAGACAATACTTACATCACAAATCCTATCATTGGATTTAGCCAATAATTTGCTCAAATGTGATTGTGGCTAGCTGCATTTGTGGCAGCATATTTGCACATGTTGACCTCGTATGTCAAAATATATACTGTACTCAACACTGAAATCATAATATTTATCCACACTAGACACAGAAAAAAAAGCATATATAGAAAACATTTGTAAGCACTAAGAAAAATAGTAATGTGACAGTAAGAGCATTGTATTGTATTGCATTGCAATACAATTGACTGTCTGTGGAGTTTACCTATATACATGTAAAACTAATCAATCTGCAGAGGCCAAATTAGTGCTCCAGGAACATCTGGATACAGCACTGCATGTTGTCAGTTTTGCATCTCACCATCACATTGTCAATTTTATATACAGTGTTTTCTTTAAAAGGTGATTCTAAGACTGAAGCAGATGATATCACAGTGAGACATGGAAGCACAGGAGGGATCTCAATAGAAATGGTGTGTACAGCTCTAAAATCTCTTCAGAATGGTAAGGCTCTGGGAGTAGATGGCATAACTGCTAAGATGTTAAAATATGGTGGTGACTCTGTAATTGACTGGTTAACTGAAATTTGCCAGTTGTGCTGGGAATTAGGAATGGTCCCTCAGGATTGGAGGGATGCTGTCTTTGTTCCCTTATATAAGGGAAAAGGTGATCAGACTGAATGCAAGAACTATCGTGGTATCAGCCTGCTAAGTATTCCAGGAAAAGTGTCAGAAAGGTCATTATTGATAAGTAGGGCTAGGATTTTTATGACCTAAAAATTGCTAGAAAATGCCTTATAAAAATGCATTTATGACCCAAAAAACTAAAAAAATGCCCTACAAAAATGCAGTTATGGTCCAAAAAACTAAAAAAAAGTGCCCTATAAAACAAAAAAAAGTACCAATTTATTTCCTTGTAAAACTAATTAATTAAAAAAAGAAAAAGGTGCATGAAACAAAACAAATCTAAAAAATATAATTTAATCTGTTGACTGTTGCTGTGTCAACTGAAATTCTTAATTTTACTGAACAACACAGGAATTATGCAAAAACAAATAGACAGTAAATACAACTCTAAATTGTTTTATAGTTTCTGTGCCAAACTAAAAATATATTGCTTAAAAACATGCCTTAAGACAAAAAAAGGGAAAAAAAACCTTAAAAGTACAATTTAACTTTTTACAGTTTTTGTGCAAACTGGTTCTTTTTTTTTTTTAACAAAAATGTGCCTTATAAAGGAAAACAAGAAAAAGACAAAAATGCAACTTACATTTTCTGACAGTTCCTGTGGCGAATTGAATGTTTTAATTTTACAAACAAAAAACACTATTTGAATATTTTTAGTTTGCCATGAGAAACAAAGTTTTCATTTCAGCAGTCCAGAATTGCAATGCACAACTAAAACCATGTGCAGATTTTCAAAAGAGAATGATTTTCTATTGTCTACCAACAAAGCTTTAAACATTGAAAAGCTCCTTTCCACTTCTACTGATACCACAGGAGCATACTTGAAATAACTTATGTCACTTTGCTTAAAGTCTTCTGAAATTTCACCAAGGGAAAAGTTTCTCCCCGATAGCACATCTGCAATTAAGCACAGCTGTTCATATCGTACATTTTTATTTTTTTAAACTTGCTCAATTTTCTTTGCACAGCCTTTCCCACTTTTCCAGTCACAATATCTAGGTCATTCGCAACTTTCTTCATCAAATCTATTTGATCCACTAATAGCACTGCTGACTTCTCAAAGGAAGTAATGGAACAGGCAGAAATCCAAAATTTGACTTTATGTACGAAAATTTACCTGCAATTTCAAGATCAGAAAGTAGTCTATGCAACTTTAATTGAGGCTGCTTCATTGCTGTCAAACGAGTCGATGATCTTCTTCACCACTGTGAAGTTGTCACAGTAATAGCTGCATGCTTCAATCCAAGTCCCCCATCTGGTTAAAATGGGAGTAGGTGGCAAAGGAACTGATGCAAATGATGTCACTCAAGATGGTGCCTTTGCAAAGACTTTCTTCACACACTCAATCAGCTGGTCAACTTTGATTAACTGTCCTCTTATCTCTTCAGCAACTCTATGACAGGCATGTGCTAGACATGTCAGGTGCATAATTTTTGAGTACAGGGCTTTCAGAGCATTAACAGCCTTTATCATGTAAGGTGCAGCAACAGTCACAAAGAGCAGGAAATTGTTGTGTTGGATGCCATTGGGCCATATTAAACTCAAGGATCTATCAAAGAGTTTACTTATTGTAGAAAATTTCACTTTTTTTAGATGTTCACAATTGATGAGAAAATGTTCAACAAGGCCATCTTCTTCCATCATACTACCACTACATTATCTACATGTCATCCAAGAGAGTCAGTTGTCTCATCCATTGACACCCAGATTTTCTTGTCAGCTAGTTTTTTACTTATCTTCTGCATGGTGTTTTTATAGCAGCGGCTGACATAATTTTTCCTTAGTGTGAAGGAGTTTGGCAGACTTCCCAATGTGCTTTTCTAAAAGGCCATGCAATTTCGAATTGTTAGCTTTGCTCAAGGGCATATAGACAGAAATGAAGGCTTCTCACAATTCTTCGTAACATGCAGAATATTTTCAAGACACGCAGGTTTAGCCAAGGAGAATTTGCTGTAACTGTGTATCGTCCTGGAGTCGCTGCAGACTTTGTTTGTGTTTTCTGCTGTTGACATGCTACTGCACAGTAAATTTCTTTTCCGTGGCAACTCTCGCGTCACAGAGTTTGCAATATAGTATCTGTCTATCGGTAGAGAATACATTTTTGCCATATTCAGAAATGAAGTGTTTTAATTTCTGTGAGGCACTTTCTTTCACTTTAAGCATGTTGGGTGTTGAAATTCACAATTACTACACAAAATGCAGCATCCTGCCCTTGGTTGATTAATCATATGCCAAAGATTAACAAAGAAATATATATTTTTACGATTGAGCCCCAGTTATCTATAGAACTCGCGCAGACTGGTTTGGATGAGTTCATTTACAGCCACACTACACTAGAGGGAATGGGGAGTGGAAGGCAGGGTTATACAGTGAAACCTGTATCAGCAATTTGATTCTCTCTGCCCAAACTGACAGCTTGAAGCCTGCGGTGTTTGTTATCCACCCTCCCCAGCACCGAACCACTCCTTCCGACAAAATGGCAATGACCATACTCCAAATGGGAGAACAGCTCATCATTGGCTTGAAGGAAGAGACAGAGGAGGGGAGGAAGTGCTTTTACCGTCGTCCTGGCACTGCCATTAGCTTGCTACGACGCGTGTACAGATGTTTTAAACACGAGCACTGTCCCCCTCGTTTTCTCAGTCTTGCTTTTGGGTTTCAGGGAAATTCATCCAAAAATGCCTGTTTTTTTTTCTTAAATGCCAAAATAATGACTGAAAAATACCAAAAAAACTGAAAAAATGCCATATCGCATCAAAATCACAAAAAAATGCCCTTAACAAAGATACTTAAATCAGCTTAGTTTTGTATGAAACTTACTTGTATGCACTTGATAAACGTTTTAGTATTGCCAAAAGAAATATGCAAAATCATAAAATTCCTAGCCCTATTGATAAGGTGTGAGGTCTTATATCATAGAAATTGTGGGATGTACTGAGTGGTTTTTTATGCCTTGTAAAGGCTGCACTAATGAAATTTTTGCATTGCACATGATGATTGAAAAGTATCTGTCTGTTGGTAAGAAGGTTTTTGCTGCCTTCATAGATTAGAGAAAGCTTATCACAAAGTAAATAGGATACAACCGTGGAAGGTACTGAATAAATATGGTGTTATCATGGGAATCTACTTAATAGTGTGAAAGCCATATATGCTGGCAGTAGAGCATGTATACGAGTGAATGGCGTTGTATCGAAATGGTTTTCTATTGGAGCAGGAGTGTCACCATGGCTGTTTAGTATATTTATCGATGCTTGCATGTATGATGCCTAAATGGAAAGTACTGGTTTATGTCTTTGTAATATCCATGTGTGCAGATTGTTGTATGCTGATGACACAGTACTGTTGGCAGAGAGCAAAATTGAGTTGCAGGGTATGTTGTCCCAGATGCATGAAGTGTGTATGAAATTCAAACTGAGTATAAATAAGGGAAAAACCAAGTTATGGTTCTGATAATTAATTACTTCATAGCTTCCTCTAATTACTTAAGTATTATAAATATTTAACAAGAATTATAGAGGTTAAATTTATTAAGGTACTTTACCTCTCAAATTTTCGATCTATACACTAGATCATCGTTAGGAGTTCTTGCGTCAGACTACTTCCACAGGTATGGTGACCAAGCCTGATAGATTTTCCATCCAGCATGATCGTTGATGTTGCCATCTTGTGTCTTGTAAACTTCCAGAATCATCATCAGGAGTTCTTGTGTCAGACTATTTCCACAGGTCTGGCGACCAAGCCTGATGAATTTTACATCCAGCATGGTCGTTGATGTTGCCACCTTGTGTGTTGTAAATTTCCAGGGATTCCTCTAATTTCCAGATAATTGTGTGGGATTGGTGTTTGATTACTTGCAAGGAGTCCCAGTCCATTTTGTGGCCAGTTTTTTTGTATGTGCCTGTCTAATCCTGTTTTATTTGAAATGTTCCTTATTGCTGCTGCTTTGTGTTCATTAATTCTGGTGATTAAGCTTCGTCGTGTTTCGCCAATGTATGGTAAACCACATGAACACTCGATTTTATAAATGACTTCATCCTGGAGTAAAGTATTTTCTTCTCTTTGTTTTAGGGATGGTAAGTATTTTTTTAATTTTTGTTATTTAAACCTGGAGCTAACCTGATTTTATATTTAGTGCTAATTTTCTTTAGTTTTTCAAACAGTCCCTTGTGGTAAGTGACTTTTCTTGTGAATAAATATTCAATTTTCTCTTTATTATCTCTAGTGCTAGTTCTGTTCCTAGTAGGATTTTTTCCTAGTAGTTCACGAATTTCTTTTAAAGGGTAATCATTTTCTAGTAAGATTGGTTTTAACTTATTTTTATGTTTCTCCTTAGCTTCTGAAGATGAATTCAGCTTTTCAACTTTTTCTTTAAATTGTAAAGCTACATTTTTCTTTATATAATTAGGTGTTCTGATTTATAATTTAAATTTTTTCCAGTATTTGTAAGATTCTTGTATAGTTATGTGGTAAACTTTTTTCCTTCCCACTTCAAAGTAGTGTCTAGGTAATTTAGCTTATTTTCGTTTTGCTCTTCTAAGGTGAATTTCAGGGATCCATCTTGGAAATTAAAACCTTCTGGAATTTTTTATGTGTATCCACTCAAATCTTGATCTATGATGAAAATGATATCATCCATGTATCTAGTATACATGCAGAAAATAGAAGGTTTCAATAGGAAGGCCTCTTCTATCTTACGTAATAATTTGCTAGGAGAGGTGCTAATGAAAAGCCCATTGCTAGCCCACATCTTTGCTTGTAGAAACAGCCTTGGAATTGAAAAGTGTTTAGAGCAAACACTATAAGTTCAGTTTGTAAGCTCTGTAAGTAAGAAGAAACAATAGGCCTTTATAAACTTAGTGTTTGCTCTAAACAACATTTTTTTTTTTTCAATTCAAAGGCTGCTTCTGCAAAGATGTGGGCTAGCAATGAGCTCTTCATTAGCACCTCTCCTTGCAAATTTTTACTTAAGTAAGATGGAAGAGGCCTTCCTATTGAAACTGTTGGTCATGATGTCATGAATCTCTGCCCTAAACAACTTTGGTCAACTCAACTCAAGTCACAGTTCAAAGCAGAACCATAACCTCCTCGTGTGTATTGTGTAATGAACTTACTGCTTGGACTTTGTCTCTTAGCTATTCTCTCTCTCATGAGAAGGTGATAAAGTGTGTCTGTGAAAATAAAGAGTTGGATTTTTGTAGAGATGTAAACTGAACTTCGTTGATTCAAAGAATCCACTTTAGTGTGTCTAAATTTACCTTCATATTCTTCATGTGCTTTAATATTACAACTGGATATTTCTTCTGGGAATTGTACATACCTCGTAGAATTAAATTGGATTTAATTAAGTTAAAACCTTTTATTATTCTTCATATGCTTGTACGATTGATTATTCATTTTTTATCACAATCCAGAACATTGTTGAATGAAATGTTTCGAAATGAACAAAGAATGATCTCGCGACTTCAGATGCCTTTTGTTTTCTGCATGTATACTAGTTACATGGATGATATCCTTTTCATCATATATCAAGATTCGAGTGGATACTCATCAAAAATTCTAGAAGGTTTTAATTCCCAAGATGGATCCCTTAAATTCACTTTAGAAGAGCAAAATGAAAATAAGCTAAATTACCTAGACATTACTTTGAAGTGGGAAGGAAAAAAGCTTACCACAGAATTATACAAGAAGCCTACAAATACAGGAAAAATTTTAAATTATAAATCAGATCAACCTAATTATTTAAAGAAAAATGTAGCTTTGCAATTTAAAGAAAAAGTTGAAAAGCTGAATTCATCTTCAGAAGCTAAGGAGAAACATATAAATAAGTTAAAATCAAACTTACTAGAAAATTATTATCCTTTAAAAGAAATTTGTGAACTACTGGGAGAAAATCCTACTAGGAACAGAACTAGCACTAGAGATAATAAAGAGAAAATTGAATATTTATTCACAAGAAAAGTCACTTACAAGGGACTGTTTGAAAAACTAAAGCAAATCAGCACTAAGTATAAAATTAGATTACCTCCAGGTTTAAATAACAAAATTAAAAAATACTTACCATCCCTAAAACAAAGAGAAGAAAATGCTTTACACCAGGAAGGAGTCATTTATAAAATTGAGTGTTCATGTGGTTTACCATACATAGGAGAAACAGGACAAAGGTTAACCACCAGAATTAATGAACACTAAGCAGCAATAAGGAACATTTCAAATAAAACAGGATTAGACAGGCACATACAAATAAACTGGCCACAAAATGGACAGGGACTCCTTGCAAGTAATGAAACATCAATCCCACACAATTATCCGGAAATTAGAGGAATCCCTGGAAATTTACGAGACACTAGGTGGCAACATCAACGACCATGCTGGATGGAAAATCCATCAAACTTGGTCGCCAGACCTGTGGAAGTAGTCTGACGCAAGAACTACTGACAATGATCTAGTGTATAGATAGCACATTTGAGAGGTAAAGTACCTTAATAAATTTATCCTCTATAATCCCCATTCAATATTTATAATACTAAAGTTATGGTTTTTGAATGAGGAACTGTTAGCACTGAATGCAAGAGAAGTCTAAATGGCACAGTGATTGGCCAGGTGAATGAGTTTGTATATTTGGGAAGCATATTTGTGACAGAGAGAAAAAAAGCTAGAAAAAAAGTTTGAAAACTTTTTGAACAGACCTTATATGTGTATCACCTTAGTGACCTAATGCTTTTAATGTTGCATCACTTTCATTCTGGAGCTGAATTTTTGTGTTCTATGATACAGCTCTACCATTTTGTCTTGTATCCTGTGCAGATGACTGACTTATAACTCCTGTCCTGACCTCCTAGTCTCTGGACTTCAGTGTATTCAAAAACATTTGATATAAGAGAACATGCCATTCAAACTTATTGATTTTCACTCAGTGGCACACCCAGGATTTCTTTATGGATGTGGCCCAAATTATTGAAAATGCAACAAAAAATACCCTAGAAAAAACAACTCCCAAAATATTGGAAAGCAATAAAAAATAATATCTCAGCTGTATTAAAGCATGCTTCCAGTTATTTGTAAAATCTATGTTTAAAAGCATGTACAAATGTATTTAAAAATAAACAGCAATAACAAAGAATGAAGAACCAAGTGATACCTGATGGGAAAGGCTCAGGCCACTGGGCCACCCACCACTGAGTTCACCACTGCCCTCACTGATGCCCTTGCACAAGATGGAAGTTCTTGTTGTTGCACAAGTGCACCAATTGTGTGAATGCCAGCATGTTCAAGAGGTATGTGGGAAGCATGCCATTTCTGGCTGTGATAATCATCCATCGGGTCCCAATGAAATATTAGATGTTCGTATTAAATTGACCAAGAACTATAACCATGATAAACAAACTGTTCGTTTTACTCAGAAAATCCTTAAAATACACGTGAAAATCTTCAAAATTGTTTATTAACTCAGTTGTCTCAGATGAAACAGTATGATTTGAAACATTAGTCTCATGTTTCTTGTGTTAGTTGTACAAGTTTGAAACTACTTAGAAATTATTATGCACTTCTGAAGATATACGCCTGTGTATTTTAAGTGTAATCATCTTATTGTTTAACAAAGACTATTGGCCAGCATGGTAAACTGGCTTACTGACTTGTGTTGGCTATTGCATATTCTATAAAAGGAGCAAGAAGGTATGTAGTAATTACTGTGGTATTTCTTGTATTAATGTTCCATGCAAAACTTAGCTGAACATACTGAGGCAAGGGCCTCTGTGTGTGTGTGTGTGTTTCTACTTTGCATTTTTTCTTCTCCTTTTAAGTATTATGATAAAATTGTGTTAACTTCACTGTGCTGTTGATGTTAAATACAGCTAACATAGTTTGGAATCAGTGGTCTGGTTCAAGTTTCTGTGTTTTTTAATGTGTTGTACTTGATAATTTTTCTATCAAAACATTTCTGATTTGCATATTTTTATTACTATTTAATATAATGTGATATGTATCACTTGTTTTGAAAATGAATTGTGTGCTAATGTGACTTAACTGAAAGTTCTGTATTTTCAGCGATTTAATGCATACAGGGCATCCATATTCAAATCAAGGAATTCCTGCGAGTGCCGCTTCAAATCTATACATGATGCGTAAGAAGCTCTGTTTGTATGACTATAATAATTGTGATGCAGTTCGTATTTTTGACAGTATTCATTTTTTTTTTTTTTTTTTTTTTTGCAATATGCATATTTTTTTATGTCTATTATACAACTGGCAAAAATTATGGTATTACTGCCACATGAATATGGAGGCGCATAGTAGGGAGTACGTGTAGAAATGGCACAAAGGAAGTAGGTGAAATGAAAACATAGTTTAATAAAGGCTGCACATGTAATCTACAGACAGCCGGACTCATACAAAGGAACGTGACTGAAATATATAATAATGTGTAACAACATGTGTGGGAAATAATTGTAGACTCACCGACACCAGAGGAAAAAAGTATGGGATACAGTATTTATCCACTTTAATATTGTAACTCCTCCACGAGCTTTGGTGATATCCTGGACCCTTTGAGGTATAAATGTCACTAATAAAAAACAATAGCTACTATCAAGCTCTTTCCAACTTTCCCAAATAGCAATCACGAAATCAGCTTTGCAACATGATTTCATTTGGACTAGTTTCTTCAATTTGCACCACATATGTTCTCAATGGGATTTAGATCTGGACTGTTTGCTGGCCATGTCTTTGTGCTTATATGGCATTCCTGAAAAAATTGCTGTACACCAATTTTCTTTCATAACGAAAAATTCGTTTTAGAACTTTGACGTTATGTGGGGGAAATGATTCGAGTATAACAGCGAATTTATTGCTGTCTTTAACTTCTGTTTGACACGTATTAATCCATGTCATGGTGCGGCCGTGCTCAATTGCAGTGTTCATCCACGGTCCTCCTGCTAGTTCAATATGCTGATAACTCAGAACAATAATAATAGTATTGAAGTTCTTACCCTTTTTTATCCTTGTTGTTATTCACAACGGTAGTCGCTCTTCTTCCATTATGCATTTCCAGTATCAGTGCTGTCTCATATGTGTCGTTCTTATACCCCGTAATCATAATGCCAATGACGTACATGTATTCCAATTCAAAATATTATCATGTTTAAAACGTTCTCTACTCTCATGTCTTTTATCTTTTTATTTTTACATGCATACATACATATCACTTAGCTGTTCTCTGATATTCAGAGGTTAGCTCCACAAAGAAATACAAACTACCAGATAATTTTTACTTACTGTTGCCACGTCAAACTTTTCCATTTACAGCAATCTTGACATACAACTCGGGCTTCACTCACATTCATCACACGCCATACACAAGACCTTCTATACTTCATATTCATAATCTTTTTCTCATGCAGACACTCCTGAATCTGATCTTCCCCTGACTTCCTTGGCCTTCTTCTACCTTTCATTCCTGCCACTTGGGCTAAAAAGATTTTCTTAGTAAGCATCTCATCATTCATTATTTCAACATGGCCAAACCAGCGAAGCATATTAGTCTCCACCTTGCTAACAACATTTTGCTTCACATTACACAACTGCAACACATCTTCATTCTTCACACAATCAGAACGCGTCTTGCCACAAACCCCCCATAAGTAACGCATTTCTCCAGAACACAAATTACTCCTATGTTTCTTCTGTAGTACCCAGGTTTCACTGCCATACATCAGAGTAGGAACAATTACACTTTCATACACAGTTGTGCGGGACTCTCTTGAGAACCCATCATTCCTGTGAAAACCTCCCGCAGCAGCCATGACTTTCAATGAAGAATTCACACACCGACTAATTTCACCATCCAATTTGTTCTCTCTGTCAAACATGCTTAATAAATACACAAACTCATTCACCTGGTCAATCACACTGGCGTTTATACTTACATTACATTCAGTGCTACCAGTTCCTCTGTCAGAAACCATAACTTTGGTTTTATAAAATAAGGAATTATTTATACTCAGTTTGAATTTCATGCAAACTTCTTACATCCAAGACAACATACTCTGCAACTCACTTTTGCTCTCTGCCAACAGGACAGTGTCATCAGCATACAGCAATCTGCACACACGGATATCACCAAGACATAAACCAGTGTTATCTGTTTTGGCATCATGCATGCACACATCCATAAATACATTAAACAGCCATGGTGACATTACTCAACATTGTCTGACTCCTGCACCAATAGAAAATTTATCTGATAAAGCACCATTCACTCATACACAAGCTCTACTGTCAGCATACATGGCATTTACACTGTGAAGTAGATTCCCAGTAACACCATATTTATTCAATACCTTCCACAAAAGTGTCCTATTTACTCAGTCATAAGCTTTCTCTAAATCTATGAAGGCAGCAAAAACTTTCTTACCAACAGCCAGGTACTTTTCAATCATCATGTGTAATGCAAAAATTTGGTTAGTGCAGCCTTTACCAGGCATAAAACCACTCTGAACATTGCACGCTTTATTTGATGTAAGACCCCGTACTTTTTCAATAACGACCTTACCAAATACTTTTCTTGGCACACTCAGTAGGATAATACCTCGATAGTTCTTTCAGTCAGTCTGATCACCTTTTCATTTATACAAGGGAACAATGATAGCATCCTTCCGATCCCGAAAGACCATTCCTAACTCCCAGCACAACTGACAAATTTCAGTTAGCCAGTCAATTACAGTGTCACCACCATATTTCAACATCTCAGCAGTTATGCCATCCCAGAGGCTTGCCATTCTGAAGAGATTTTAGAGCTTTACACTCCTCTTCTCTTGAGATCCCTCCTGTGCTTTCATCCTTCTCTGTGACATCATCTGCTCTGAATCACCTTTGCTTTTCTGATCTAATAACTCACAGAAGTATTCACCCCATCTTTCACTTAATTCATTGGACTCCCATATCATTTCCCCGATCATATTCACACAACTTACAACTTTGTTTCCTTTATTTTTCCTGATTCTCGTGTACTTCCAAGAAAGTCTTTCTATCTTTCCAAAAAGCCAATTCATGCCTTTCCACCTTCTCCTTCCTATCTTTTGCCTTACTCTGGCGAACCCGCTAGCGGCTTCACGCTTCTTAAGCAATATTCATCCACAGAAACTCTACCTTGCAGCATCCCCAAATAGGCTTCCTTCTTTCTCTTTACTGCCTCTTCAATCTCACCAAGCATCATCTCTATTGTTACCCACTATTGTGGTGCCACAGACCTTTTCAGCAGCAATGACAACACAGTACTTAAAACATTCCCACTTCTTTTCTACATCCCTCTCACAAGATTTCAGATCCTTCAGTCGTTCTCTGAGTAAGTCAGAGTACCGCTGATGATCTTCAAGGAGCCTATCAACCTTTATTCTTTCTATCCTGGGTCCCTTCCTATTCCTTTTCCTCCAAACAACATTAAGTTTCACTCGTGACACTACCAAGTAATGATCAGAACCAACATCCGCACCTCTCATCAAACGGGTGTCAACAACTAAGTGTTTCAAATGCTGATCGTAAACAACAAAATCTATCACACTCTTTTGGCCAAGAGTACGATTTCCCCAAGTATATGTGTGTATATACTTGTGGTTGAAAAATGTATTAGATACACACAAACCATTCTCAATGCAGAGTTCAATTAATCTTTCACCATTATCATTCACACAAGGATCATTAAACTTACCCAGGACATTGTCAGAAATTGTATTCTGCACTCCTACTGTAGCACTGAAATCCCCTGCTATTATAACTTTCTCTTTAGCACCAAACTGGCTCAAAACTGCTTTTAGCTCATTCCAGAAATCTTCCTTCTTATCAGAAGGTTCCGAGTCGCAGGGAGCATACACTACAACAATTACTATTCTCTGAAGTTTTACTTTCAAACGAATCCAAAGAATTCTCTCACTTATGCAGCTTATAATGAATCAAGTTGTTCTTCATCTATTCACTTAAAATCACACCTACACCATGCCTGTGCTCTCACATTATCCAATACTCCAGACCACACACTCACCGTTCGATTCACTTCTTCTATCCCAATTTCCTTTCTTTTGGTTTCACTTGCACATAGTACATCCAATCTATACTTATTCATCTCTTCAATCACCTCATTCATCTTGCCATTTATACCTCTAGTATTCCATACACCAATCTTACGCTCACTCAGCTGAGATCTCTTTCTCATGTGCCATTTAGAAGGTCCAGGTCGATTCCGTGGTGCACCATCATTCTCAAGTGTGGTAGGTCCACCATTTCCCACACTAGAGTCCGGATATTGATTTCTTTGTGTCTTTTTAATCAGGAAAGTACATCAGTGTGGGGGATTATCCCACAGCTGACAATTCCAATTGGTCATTCAACCAAAGCATTCTGGAACAAAACCCAGTGAGTTGGGGTATTTTCGCCAATGTCACACAGAACTAGCTGGCACCTCTCCAAGATTTACAGAGGCCCTAGTTGCTGTTGTGTGTGCTATTGTTACCACATAGCACCCCAAGGAGGCATACATTACATACATATCACTAAGCTGTTCTCTGAGATTCAGAGGTTAGCTCCGAAAAGAAATACAAACTACCAGATATTTTTACTTATTGTTGTCGTATCAAACTTCTCCATTCACAGCGATCTTGACATACAACTCTGTGCTTCACTAATATCCATTACACGCCGTACACAAGATATTTTATACTTCATACTCATAATCTTTTTCTCATGCAGACACTCCTGAATCTGATCCACCCATGTCTTCCTTGGCCTTCCTCTGCCTTTCCTTCCTGCCACTTGGGCTGAAAAGATTTTCTTAGTAAGCATTTCATCACTCATTCTTTCAACATGGCCAAACCACCGAAGCATATTGGTCTCCACCTTGCTAACAACATTTTGCTTCACATTACACAACTGCAATACATCTTCATTTCTCACACAATCATATCGTGTCTTGCCACAAACCCCACGTGAGTATCGCATTTCTCCAGCACACAAACGACTCCTATGTTTCTTCTGCAGTACCCAGGTTTCACTACCATACATCAGAGTAGGAACAATTACACTTTCAAACACAGCCATGCGGGACTCTCTAGAGAACCCATCATTCCTGTGAATACCTCCCAGAGCAGCTTTGACTTTCAAAGAAGAATTCACTCACCTACTGATTTCACCATCCAACTTGTTCTCCCTGTCAAACATGCTTCCTAAATACACAAACTCACTCACCTGGTCAATCACAGTGCCATTTAAACTTACATTACATTCAGTGCTACCCTTTCCTCTCTCAAACACCATAACTTTGGTTTTTCCCTTATTTATACTCAGTTCGAATTTCATGCAAACTTCGTGCATCCTAGTCAACATACTGTGCAACTCACTTTTGCTCTCTGCCAACAGGACAGTGTCATCAGCATACAGCAATCTGCACACACGGATATCACCAAGACATAAACCACTATTATCTATTTTGGCATCATGCATGCATGCATCCATAAATATATTAAATAGCCATGGTGACATTACACAACCTTGTCTAACTCCTGCACCAGTGGAAAACCATTTTGATAAAACACCATTCACTCATACACAAGCTCTACTACCAGCATACATGGCTTTTACACTATTAGGTAGATTCCCAGTAACACCATATTCATTCAGTACCTTCCACAAAAGTATCCTATTCACTCGGTCATAAGCTTTCTCTAAATCTATGAAGGCAGTAAAAACTTTCTTCCCAACAGCCAGATACTTTTCAATCATTGTGCGTAACGCAAAAATCTGGTTAGTGCAGCCTTTACCAGGCATAAAACCACTCTGAACATCCCACACTTTCAATGATGTAAGACCCCATACTTTTTCAATAACAACCTTACCAAACACTTTTCCTGGCACACTCAGTAGGCTAATACTATGATAGTTTTGCCTTCAGTCTGATCACCTTTTCCCTTATACAAGGGAACAATGATAGCATCCTTCCAATCCCGAGGGACCATTCCTAACTCCCAGCACAACTGGCAAATTTCAGTTAACCAGTCAATTATAGAGTCACCACCATATTTCAACATCTCTGCAGTTATGCCATCAACTCCCGGAGCCTTACCATTCTGAAGATATTTTAGAGCTTTACACACTTCTTCTCTTGAGATCCCTCCTGTGCTTTCATCCCTCATTGTGACATCATCTGCATCTGTCTCAGAACCATCTTTGCTTTTCTGATCTAATAACTCACAGAAATATTCACCCCATCTTTCACTTAACTCATTGGACTCCCATATCATTTCCCCGATCTCATATTCACACAACTTACAACTTTGTTTCCTTTATTTTCCCTGATTCTCGTGTACTTCCAGAAAGTCTTTCTATCTTTCCAAAAGCCAATTCATGCCTTTCCACCTTCTCCTTCCTATCTTTTGCCTTACTCTGGCGAACCAGCTTAGCGGCTTCACGCTTCTTAAGCAATATTCATCCACAGAAACTCTACCTTGCAACATCCCCAAATAGGCTTCCTTCTTTCTCTTTACTGCCTCTTCAATCTCACTATTCCACCAAGCATCATCTCTATTGTTACCCACTATTGTGGTGCCACAGACCTTTTCAGCAGCAGTGACAACACAGTACTTAAAACATTCCCACTTCTTTTCTACATCCCTCTCACAAGATTTCAGATCCTTCAGTCGTTCTCTGAGTAAGTCAGAGTACCGCTGATGATCTTCAAGGAGCCTATCAACCTTTATTCTTTCTATCCTGGGTCTCTTCCTATTCCATTTCCTCCAACCAACATTAAGTTTAACTCGTGACACTACCAAGTAATGATCAGAACCAACATCCGCTCCTCTCATCACACGGGTGTCAACAACTAAGTGTTTCAAACGCTGATCATAAACAACAAAATCTATCACACTCTTTTGACCAAGAGTACGATTTTCCCAAGTATATGTGTGTATATACTTGTGGTTGAAAAATGTATTAGATACACACAAACCATTCTCAATGCAGAGTGATTCAATTAATCTTTCATCATTATCATTCACACAAGAATCATTAAATTACCCAGAACATTGTCAGAAATTGTATTCTGCACTCCTACTGTAGCATTGAAATCCCCTGCTATTGTAACTTTCTCTTTAGCACCAAACTGGCTCAAAACTGCTTTTAGCTCATTCCAGAAATCTTCCTTCTTATCAGAAGGTTCCAAGTCACAGGGATCATACACTACAACAATTACTATTCTCTGAAGTTTTACTTTCAAACGAATCCAAAGAATTCTCTCACTTATGCAGCTATAGTGAATCAAGTTGTTCATCTTTTCACTTAAAATCACACCTACACCATGCCTGTGCTCTCACATTATCCAATACTCCAGACCACACACTCGCCGTTCGATTCACTTCTTCTTCTATCCCAATTTCCTTTCTTTTGGTTTCACTTGCACATAGTACATCCAATCTATACTTATTCATCTCTTCAATCACCTCATTCATCTTGCCATTTATACCTCTAGTATTCCATACACCAATCTTACGCTCACTCAGCTGAGATCTCTTTCTCATGTGCCATTTAGAAGGTCCAGGTCGATTCCGTGGTGGACCATCATTCTCAAGTATGGTAGGTCCACCATTTCCCACACTAGAGTCCGGATATTGATTTCTTTGTGTCTTTTTAATCAGGAAAGTACATCAGTGTGGGGGATTATCCCACAGCTGACAATTCCAATTGGTCATTCAACCAAAGCATTCTGGAACAAAACCCAGTGAGTTGGGGTATTTTCGCCAATGTCACACAGAACTAGCTGGCACCTCTCCAAGATTTACAGAGGCCCTAGTTGCTGTTGTGTGTGCTATTGTTACCACAGAGCAACCCAAGGATGCATACATTGCATACATATCACTAAGCTGTTCTCTGAGATTCAGAGGTTAGCTCCGAAAAGAAATACAAACTACCAGATATTTTTACTTATTGTTGTCGTATCAAACTTCTCCATTTACAGCGATCTTGACATACAACTCGTGCTTCACTAATATCCATTGCATGCCATACACAAGATCTTTTATACTTCATACTCATAATCTTTTTCTCATGCAGACACTCCTGAATCTGATCCACCCATGTCTTCCTTGGCCTTCCTTTGCCTTTCCTTCCTGCCACTTGGACTGAAAAGATTTTCTTAGTAAGCATTTCATCACTCATTCTTTCAACATGGCCAAACCACCGAAGCATATTGGTCTCCACCTTGCTAACAACATTTTGCTTCACATTACACAACTGCAATACATCTTCATTTCTCACACAATCATATCGTGTCTTGCCACAAACCCCACGTAAGTAACGCATTTCTCCAGCACACAAATGACTCCTATGTTTCTTCTGCAGTACCCAGGTTTCACTGCCATACATCAGAGTAGGAACAATTACACTTTAAAACACAGCCATGCGGGACTCTCTAGAGAACCCATAATTCCTGTGAAAACCTCCCAGAGCAGCTATGACTTTCAAAGAAGAATTCACTCGCCTACTGATTTCACCATCCAACTTGTTCTCTCTGTCAAACATGCTTCCTAAATACACAAACACACTCACCTGGTCAATCACAGTGCCATTTATACTTACATTACATTCAGTGCTACCCTTTCCTCTCTCAAACACCATAACTTTGGTTTTTCCCTTATTTATACTCAGTTCGAATTTCATGCAAACTTCATGCATCCTAGTCAACATACTGTGCAACTCACTTTTGCTCTCTGCCAACAGGACAGTGTCATCAGCATACAGCAATCTGCACACACGGATATCACCAAGACATAAACCACTATTATCTATTTTGGCATCATGCATGCATGCATGCATCCATAAATATATTAAACAGCCATGGTGACATTACACAACCTTGTCTAACTCCTGCACCAATGGAAAACCATTTTGATAAAACACCATTCACTCGTACACAAGCTCTACTACCAGCATACATGGCTTTTACGCTATTAGGTAGATTCCCAGTAACACCATATTCATTCAATACCTTCCACAAAAGTGTCCTATTCACTCGGTCGTAAGCTTTCTCTAAATCTATGAAGGCAGTAAAAACTTTCTTCCCAACAGCCAGATACTTTTCAATCATCGTGCGTAACGCAAAAATCTGGTTAGTGCAGCCTTTACCAGGCATAAAACCACTCTGAACATCCCACACTTTCAATGATGTAAGACCCCGTACTTTTTCAATAACAACCTTACCAAACACTTTTCCTGGCACACTCAGTAGGCTAATACTATGATAGTTTTTACCTTTTCCCTTATACAAGGGAACAATGATAGCATCCTTCCAATCCCGGGGGACCATTCCTAACTCCCAGTACAACTGGCAAATTTCAGTTAACCAGTCAATTATAGAGTCACCACCATATTTCAACATCTCTGCAGTTATGCCATCAACTCCCGGAGCCTTACCATTCTGAAGAGATTTTAGAGCTTTACACACTTCTTCTCTTGAGATCCCTCCTGTGCTTTCATCCCTCATTGTGACATCATCTGCATCTGTCTCAGAACCATCTTTGCTTTCCTGATCTAATAACTTACAGAAGCATTCACCCCATCTTTCACTTAACTCATTGGGCTCCCATATCATTTCCCCAATCTCATTCTTCACACAGCTTACAACTTTGTTTCCCCTATTTTTCCTGAGTCTCGTGTACTTCCAGAAGGACTTCCTATCTTTCCAAAAAGCTAGTTCATGCCTTTCCACTTTCTCCTTCCTATCTTTTGCCTTACTGTGGCGAACCAGCTTAGCAGCTTCACGCTTCTTACCGTGATATTCATCCACAGAGACTCTACCTTGCAACATCCCCAAATAGACTTCCTTCTTTCTCTTTACTGCCTCTTCAATCTCACTATTCCACCAAGCATCACCTCTATTGTTACCCACTATTGTGGTGCCACAGACCTTTTCAGCAGCAGTGACAACACAGTACTTGAAACATTCCCACTTCTTTTCTACATCCCTTTCATCAGACTTCAAATCCTTCAGTCGTTCTCTGAGTAATATATACTGATTTCATTGTCCTGTTCCGCTAATCTGTCTTGGCTCCACGGGGACTTATTGAGCACCTTGGATGTTATTTTGACATGTTGCGACAATTATCCTGCCTTGAGACGCCGGTTCGGACCCTGGCCACCCCAATGGCCTAGAGACCAGCCCGTGGTGACGTGCTGGCAGGCGACCTAGTATACCTTGTCTGGGTTCCCGCTCTGTCTGGCGGGATAGGTCGTTTCTTACTTTATCGTTGACTGGAAGATTCCTTGCCCTCGGACTTTTTTTGGGGAATAATTTCCCTTTATTTTCTTTTTCAAAACATCTACACACGTGTATGCACTGTCCTCATGCTTAGGACTTACAACATCAAGAGATAGCAAACAATTTATTTACAGAATATTTACATTGGTGGTCTCTTCGTCTGCTTTCCCACAGACTTCTACCCTCATTCATCTTCCGAATCGCTTTCAGTGTGCACGTTCACCTCCTGCGTTTCGGTCCCCGTTTGATTGGGGAAGATGGTATGTTGCTGGAGGGTTAGCCTTTCAACCAAGGCTATTATCCCCTCCTGTTAACGGAAGATTGGATGAGCAGATCCAATCTTCGCGTTCTTTGCACACCTGGGATCAGTGTGTTTCTCCATTCGGCGAAGCCACTGCATTCAAGTACGCAGTGTTCTATGCTTGCCGTTCTCTTTCCACAGGGACAAGTGCAGTTCCTGATGGCAAATCTGCCTAGGTATTCAGAGCTGATGCCATGGCCACTGAGTACTTGATTCAGGAACTTATTTGTCTGTGCTCGTTTGGTCGAGACCTTCGGAAACACTCTGTGTGTCTTCCGCCCTGTCTCTCCCGTGTCCCATCTGACCTGCCATTCGGTCATGGTCCGACGTGCTAATGCTGCGCGAGTACACCTTCGCGGCGTTTTGCATTGCACGTCGACCGTCTCTTTCAGCGTGGCTGCCTTCGCCAGCTGATCTGCCCTTTCGTTTCCTAGGGTTCCGACATGGCTTCGTACCCAGTGGAAACTAACTGCCCCATCTCCCTCTGCCCTCAAGAGGGTTTTGATCCTCTGGACGATGGGGTTTCTTCCCCTGAATCTACTCAGAGCCTGCAGTGCTGCCTCACTGTCCGAGTAGAGTTTTATTCTTTCTTCACTACGCCTGGGGAGTGCCCAGGTGAGTGCCATCTCTATCGCCAGAAGTTCTGCCTGGAAGACAGAAGCGTTCTGCGATAATTTCACGCTTCCTGCAGTGGCTTCGTTCCCGTCCGAGAACGCACAGAAGCCTGCCCCCACTTGTCCCTTCAACTTTGAGCCGTCCGTGAACAGCTCATGCCCAACTCCCGTGGGTTTCTCCTTGTCCCACGGTGGGCAAATTTCCTCGGCAGGGTGGATCTGCCAGTCCACGCTTTCCATCTCCATGTCGGAGGCTCGATGCGGCACACCGAGAAGGTAGGCGTCCTCGCCTGACCTTAGGCAGTGCATTGCTGCCTCCCTTTCCACTACTAGGTCTGCCGGCTCACACCCCGCCAGCACTTGGAGTGCTAGGGTCGACGTTGTGCGAAAACAACCGGTTATCCCTAGTAGGGCCAACCTTTGGATTTGGTTTATCCCCTTCTTCATTCTGACTGTTGGAGTCCACCATGCTCCACTTGCATACGTCAGAATTCTTTCAATTCCTCTCTGATAGATGGCCTTCTTGGTTTTGCCCGTTAACCTCATGCCATTCAATCTATTGAGAATCACCGTGCACCTTGTTCTAAGGTGCCTCAGGTGTGGCAGCCCTGATAGACTCTGATCCAGGACCACACCCAAGTATTTCATTTCACGCACCGCCTTGATAGTGCACCCTTGGAATCTGCACTGGGGTGGTGTTTTCATTACTCCTTTCTTAGCTATTGCTAGCAGAGTGGTCTTCTCAGGAGCGAAGCACAGTTTGCTTTCTCTGCTCCAATTTTCTAGCACATCCAAGGCCCTATGTGCTTCTCTTTCGATCACGTGTCTCCCTGAGGCGGAGACCACGAGAACGAAATCGTCCGCATAGGCTTGAATCTCCACTGCGGGCCCCAGGTCTAGGTTCAGTGCTGAATCAGCAACTATATTCCACCAGAGCGGCCCGGAGTTGGATCCTTGCGGACACCCTCTTTGGTACGAACGCGAGGATTGCCCATTCCCCGCTTCGAACTCGACTCTTCTATCAGACAGGTAGCTGCTGATCAGTTTGAACAGGTTCCTTGGACAGCCAAGTTCTTTAAGTCTGGTTAAAACCATTGGCCACCAGACACTGTTGAATGCCCCCTCACGTCTAGTGAGATAAAGCAGGTATGGAGCCCCTCCGCTTTGTTCCTCTCTGCCCTCTCTCGGAGGCTGCGAATTGCCTGCGTTGCGCAACGCCCGGAAGGAAACCGAATTGGTTCCTGTTTAGCTTTCCCTGCTCCATGAGAAAGCCAAGCGCTCTGTTCGTTATGAGCTTGTCCAGCACCTTGCTCCACGCCGAGAGGAGGCAGATGGGCCTATAGGCTGCGGGATCATTTTTGTTCTTTCCGGTCTTGTTGAAAAGAACTAGCACCGCTGTTTTCCACAAGTTTGGGAAGATTCCCCTCCCAAGGCATTCGTTTAGGAGCGCCACAAAATACCCGGGATTTGCATAGTAGATTTCTCTGACTATGCTGAGGTCGAACCCATCCTTGCCTGGTGCTTTGCCCGTATTTAGACTGGAGAGGGCATTCTCCACTTCGTCTCTCGTGAAGGGGGTCCTCACCAGTGTCCGGCGGGATCCGACATTCTTCCCTTATTTCTTTTTGTTGAGGGGAGTCCCCTTCTCCCTCGTCTCCTTGGAAGTGGTAATCCAAGAGACTTTCTACGGTACTATCAAGAGTCTTTGATAGGCTACCGTCTGCCCTTTCTACCGCTGCCAGTTTTAGCGGTTCGGTTATGGATCCCCTCAAGATCTTATAGGGGATCCCGAAAGGGTCAGCCGGAGTTTGAAACTCACACAGTTTTCTCCAGTAGGAGATTTTCGAGAGATTCAGTTCTCTCCTGTATGCTGAACGAGCCTTTTTATGCACTTCTGTGCACTCCCTGTCTTGCGGAGTAGCTTTTGCTCTTTGCAGAGCTTTCCTACTCCGCCTAGCTCTCGCCCTTAGAGCTTTTAGTTTCTCCGACCACCAGGGGTGGGGGTCCTTGGCTCCCCTTTTATTTCCCCTACTACTCTCGCATAGCGTTGTTATTTGACTGGTAAGTTCTTCAAAGAGGGAGTTGAGGTCCGACACTTCTGCGGCCTCTTCTTCCCTCCTACCCCCCAACAAGGTAGTTAACTTGGCTTTAAATGCCCACCAGTCTAGATTCTTCATTAAGAACCTTTTGCGCTTGGGTCGGATGGGCTTGTCCGATCCCAAAACGAAAGATAGCGCTAGGTGGTCACTGCAGCTCTCGTCGTCCAGTACTTGCCAATCCTGGACAAGGCTGCGCTTAGAGACTCTGACGAGAGTCACGTCGATCCAAGAGGAGCCCCTCGCCCCTTGGAAGGTCGGGGTGCTCTCTGGATCGTTCAAGAAACTCAGGTCTGCCGCGTTGGCAAAGTCCACTAGTAGCTGGCCGCGTTCGTCCTCGTTCTGATTGCCCCAGAGAGGACTCTTCGCGTTGAAGTCGCCTGCTATTATTATCTCATGACTGGGGAATTCCCTAATAGAGCCATTAGCTCATTCAGCGTATCTCTCAAATTGCCTGCTGGAGAGCTGTATACGTTCACCATTAAAAATTTCGCATCACCACATTCCACGCCCAGGGCGACCACGTTCTCGGAGCATTTTATCTCGAGAGCCGCTAGGGACGGGTCTTTCACGACCGTGGCCACCCTGGGCTTTGCCACCCTAGGGTGGTAGATCCGGTAGGAGTTAGGGAAGCCCACCACTCTTCCCCCTGTTCGAATGGTTCCTGCAATAGCAGAATATGAGCTTTTTGCTCAGTGGCTGTCACCAGGGCCTGTGTTGTTGCTGCCCGTGCGTGGTGCAGATTGATTTGAAGCACCTTAATGCCTCTCTTTGGTTTATTATCCATAATGAGTGCGTTCTTTTTAGCAGAGCCAGTTCTCTGACAAGCCTTGGGCATTCCTTGTCTAGGCTCGAGTGGCCTACATCCACTCGACGCCTGAATCTCTTGTTGTTTGCCAAGCAGTTAGTGCAGACCGGGCTATTGCTGCACTCCTGGCGCTTGTGCCCGGTTTCCCCACACCGGGCACACCTATCCTGCTCTTCGGTGCACCTTGACCTAAAGTGCCCGAACCCGTTACACCTGTAGCAACGGACCTCCCTCAGATATTCCCTTACTGAGTGGACGGTCCATCCCACTCCGAGCTTGCCTCGCTTCATCACTTTTTGAAGGTCAGTGGGTCCGCCTCTGCTACCCAGTGGCGTTTCCCACCCTTCACCTTCAACGAGAACTTGAGCTGGAGGCTGCTCTCCTCCAACTCTGGGTTCTGTTCCGCGAGACATTGCTCGACCTCTTCCCTTGACAGGTTTCCGTCTATCCCGTAGACGATAAACTTCGGATTCCTTTTAGCTGGCAATCTGGACCGAAGGTTCTCCTTCGTCACTGCATTGCTTTTTAGCTCCGAATCCAGTTTCTCTATTTCTTTGGCGGAGGAGCATTCCACCATTACTCCTCCCCCATTGACCTTTCTAACTCCCTTAACCCCAATCTGAGTTTGGCGGGGCAAATCTGAGTTTGCAGAACCGCCTTAACGTCTTCTGACGAGGGAGAACCCTTGTCTGTTGCGGGGTAAACGAGAAGCACGTGCCTCTTCTCGACCCTCTTGGCTACCACCTTCTTGGCTACCTCCTTCTTAGCCGTTTTTTGCTTAGGGGCCGTGTTCCCCTTGCCGGGATTCGCTCGAGCCGCTTCGGCATATGTTTTTGGAGCCGCGCTAGCGTGCTCACTTCTTTCCTGTAGTCTCCCTTGGATGAGACTCATTTCTATCACTTGCTTGGTGCAAGCTGCTTGTAGCGAGTTCGCTACCTTTCTTATCTTGGTTCTGGTGTTAACCAGAACCTTATTTGATGGATTCTCTAGAATCCTCTCCAACTCTTGAAAGAAGGAGTTGACTGCGCTTGCGAATTCCGACGGAATTTCTAAGTCGCAGTCTGCCTCAACGGGCTCACTTGGACCGGGTTGAAGCCCCCGCGTCCTCTGCCATCTCTCTACTCGGGTTGCTAACCGAGTGTAAGCCCTGGGACCTGTGTCCCTGGTCGGTCAGACTTACGTCGTTCGAAAGTCAGGTGCTCAGCGGTACCCTGGGGTTCTTCCGCTGTAACCTGCACCTGACCCTGGTTGAGTGCGGGATTTGGACTGATCCGTAGATCAGTGGGACCAGCACGGCGACGACGTACCTGCTCGTTTGTCAGAGTTGCGCACTGTGCTTTGACCGCAGCTTGGACTTTGCCCTGACAAGGACAGTTTTTCTAAGTCCAAACTGACTGCACCAAAACACTTTTTTCAAATTAATGAAAAAATTTTTCTTCCCTTCGTTTTGAAAAACGAAAGAGAAGAAAAATCAAGTTTTTGAGGGGAGAAACAACTCCCCTCGCTCTGCTAACAGAGTCTATTGGAACAGCAGTCGATTTGATTCGCAATCAATCACACAGTACTCACTCAACCAGCCTCTGACAACGGCCGTTCTCTGAGTAAGTCAGAATACTGCTGATGATCTTCAAGGAGCCTATTAACCTTTATTCTTTCTATCCTGGGTCTCTTCCTATTCCTTTTTCTCCAACCAACATTAAGTTTCACTCGTGACACTACCAAGTAATGATCAGAACCAACATCCGCACCTCTCATCATATGGGTGTCAACAACTAAGTGTTTCAAACGCTGATCGTAGATAACAAAATCTATCACACTCTTCTGACCAAGAGTACGATTTTCCCAAGTATATGTGTAGATATACTTGTGGTTGAAAAATGTATTAGATACACACAAACCATTCTCAATGCAGAGTGATTCAATTAATCTTTCACCATTATCATTCACACAAGGATCATTAAACTTACCCAGAACATTGTCAGAAATTGCATTCTGCACACCTACTCTAGCATTGAAATCCCCTGCTATTATAACTTTTTCTTTAGCACCAAACTGGCTCAAAACAGCTTTTAGCTCATTCCAGAAATCTTCCTTCTTGTCAGAAGGTTCCGAGTCACAAGGAGCATACACTACAACAATTACAATTCTCTGAAGTTTCACTTTCAAACGAATCCAGAGAATTCTCACTTACGCAACTATAGTGAATCAAGTTGTTCTTCATCTTTTCACTTAAAATCACACCTACACCAGCCTGTCCTCTCATATTATCCAATACTCCAGGCCACACGCTCACCGTGCCATTCACTTCTTCTACCCCAGTTTCCTTCTTTTTGGTTTCACTTACACACAGCACATCCAGTCTATACTTATTCATCTCCTCAATCACCTCACTCATCTTGCCATTTATATCTCAAGTATTCCATACGCCAATCTTACATTCACTCAGCCGAGATCTTTTTCTTATACGCCGTTTAGAAAGTCCAGGTTGATTCCGTGGTGGACCGTCCTTCTTACGTGTGGTAGGTCCACCATATCCCACATTTGAGTCATTCTTAATATTTCTTTTTGTCTTTTTAATCAGGAAAGTACATCAGTGTGGGGATTAGCCCACAGCTGAGGGTTCCAGGAGGCAAAACATTAAAATCATTGAAGTGTTAAAAATTTGTACAATGAGAAGTTAAAAGAACCACAGACTTGTATAGACATCACGAAAAAATCTCTGAACGTAAGAAACCAAACATCGGATGAATTTTCTTCAAATATGAAATATCAAAGACAAGTTAAAAGAGTTTTGAAATGAAAAGGTAAAACACAACGTCTAACCGGTATCTATTCATCCGAATACTATCAAACCCGTGTCCTTCAGCAATTCTTAGAGCATGTACCAACATCTTGGAAGTAAACCCAGATGGACAGATCCACGTACATCCTGTAACTTAGGCCTGAAACGCCTTCTGTCTCCTTACACATTTCACGTGTGATTTCCACAGCATTTGCTGTACACTTTTGGCGCTGTGACATGAGACATTATCATCTTGAAATATGACCCCATCTTCACCAAAACCATTTCCAATTAATGGAATAAGGAAATTCTTTAAATTGTCAGTGTATACCTGTGATGATTGTCATCTCACCTGGTCCTTCACCTGACATGCAATTCCATTTCATGAGTGAATGGGGAAATTAACATCACTGTTTTCTTGAAGCAGTTATCTTTATAATCTTCATTAGCATGTTGTGAGACACATTCTAATATCATTTCCATGACCACTGCACATCAGTCATTCATCACTGAATATGACTTTCATCCAATCTTGAACAGACCATGATTGCTTTCCTTTTGACCACTGTAAATGTCTTTCCTTTTGGTTAGTTGTCAAAGCTAGTTTCTGTTTTGCTTTTCTGTAAGAAAATCCCATCTCCTTCAAATGGTTTCACACTGTTCTGTCACAGACATCAACCCCTGTGTCTGCCAACTTTGTCTTTATTTGTATTACTTTATATTTATGTAAAGACATATTTCTTTTAATTTTCTGGCCTCTCAATTTTATGTTTTCCTTGGGAAGCTGGTATGTTTTTCTCTTACAACCATCCTGTTCTATTTATACTTCCACCAGTTTTCGATTTTCGAGACCACTGACTGTAAACAACCAACATTTTTTGTCACGTCTCTTGTCAATATTCCTTCTTAAAGACACTTAACAATCCTGTCCCTCATTTCCATTGATAACTCCCTCCTAGGCACCATGCTGTTACCTCAGCAACAGCATGATACTGCTGACTTACATCCACAACTACTTTTTTTATCTCCACACTTGTTTGCATATTCTGAAAGCATGCTATTGCTTTGTTCCATTTGCAACCTATATGTCAATTCCATAATTTTTTCCTCCTATATTGTTGAGTCTACAGTTATTTCCCACATGTGTTGTTACATGTCATTATGTATTTCCTTTATATGAGTTTCTTACATTCTTTTATGACTCCTGCTGTCTGTAGCTAAGATGCACAGCTTTTATTAAACTATGTTTTCGTTAGTATTGTATGATGACTATGTTTTCTTTAGTATTGTATGATGCGGTTCAGCATCACGCGGCAGTGAAAGTGTTAACTGAAAAAGATATGCATAGGCTGTGGGCTGCTGAAAGAAGCCTGGAGAGATGCGTTCTTGGTGTGACCGAGAAAGAGAGGAAAAGGAACTTGTGTGTCGGGAAAATGGCAAGACTGGATGACATGTTCAAAGGAAAGACTCTTAAGTAGCAATGAGCTTGGACATATTGCTAAAAGAACTTACCTCTGCTGGACAACAGAAATACTAGACTGGATTTGAAGGTACTAGAGAAGACCATGTGGCAGATGAGTGGATGAAATTCAAATGCATTAAAAGAATTCTTGAAATCGTCATCACACGCGTAAGTTACCTTGAAAATTATAAGCGGCACATTTCGGTTGTGACTTCTACCTTCATCAGCCATTGAATGAGACACATGGTAAAAGCATCAGTTTTTGCCAGATTTTAAAATCGCTTTCCAAATATTAGAGATGTTAGAAGGTACGTAGTAGTGCAGGTGTTAGGGGTAAGGTAGATTTCAATGCTTTCACAGTACCTGAGTGCACCGATTGCTGAACGGGGTGATCCGCTTAACATTGTGCCAATCGGGAACCGCAGACGTATCACTGATGGTTAAAATTGAAAGGGAGATGGAAGAGCCGCCTTTCTTAACATCAGCGATACGCTCCATCAGTCGCCGGTTTATGCTGTGCTAAGTACTACCTATATAGTGGGTAACGCCTGTAGAAGTGTTGATAGGGATAGAGTAGACACCTTGTAACTCTAGGGGTTTATTGAAATCTCTGTCATTAAGGATGAGGTTGAGAATATGTGGAGGTGGTTTGACTGCAATCCTGTAGCCAAAAAACTTGAAAATAGAGCAAACTTTATGAGTGAAGGACAGACTAAAGGGCAAAGTGCCAACAAACTGATGTGTGGTGGAAGGTTCAGGCAGTAAACTAGACCTATTCTGTGATTCAAACCTCTTGATTAGTCTATGTAATAAGAGGGGTGAAAAGCCATGCAATTTGCCAATGTTGATGATGTTCTGGTATTCTTGTTGAAGAGCAGAATGGCTGTTGCAAATAAGGTTGGCACGGTGAATGTATGATTTTATAGCAGACAGTTTGTATTTTCCAAAGGTGCAGGAATGGTAAGGGATGATATTATGGGTGGCAGAAAGTTTCCTGTAAACAGAGAGGCCAAGTGAGAAGTCTGGGTTGATGTTGATGTTAGCATCCAGAAGTATGGGTTGATGTTAACATCCAAAGAGTGTTTCTGGTGTGACCAAATAATGAAGATGTCGTCCACATACCTTAACCAAATGGTGGGTTTTAAGATGGATTGGGCAAGAATTAATGTTTCAATATTCTGCAAATAAATTTCAGTAAATAAGGGGAAAAGAGGTGAGCCTATAGGTGCACCTTGTTTTTGTTGGTAATAGATACCATTGTTACAAAACAGGAATACTTTTCCAATGAATCAAAATAATCATAAAGATCTTTGATCAGTTCTCCAGGAAGTTCTTGGTGCTCCATTAGTTTTTGACCATGAGCATGTAGGCATCAAAGAAAGGAACAGAAGGAAACAATGAATCCATGTCAAAGGTGTACAGGAAATCTTGAGGAATGATGGAAGAAGGGAGTTTCTGGATAACGTCCTTGATCGATACAACAGAATAAGGATGATTTCTTGTCAGAACATTGCAACATTTGACCAATTGCCTTTCAAGATTGACTGCAGGAGAAAAGATGTTTTCAATTAATAGGATATTCAACTTTATGTAGCTTGATCTGTAAGAACAACCTGGGAGTACAAAAATAAGCTGGGGGGGGGTGTCTCCCATGAAAGATTTCAGAAGATTTTTAGAAAGCTTACTAATAGCTTTACAAAGTTTTTCAGTGTTGTCAGCCTTGAGTCTTATGCAATTGGTTTTTCCCAGGAAATCAGCCACTTTGTTGTCCAGAGAATTCTTATGGATGAAGACATGACATCCTGCTTTGTCTGCTTTGCAAACTGCAAGATTATAACACTGGGTGAAATTTCTAGAAATCACCCAGTGTAATAATCTTGCAGTTTGCAAAGCAGACAAAGCAGGATGTCATGTCTTCATCCATAAGAATTCTTTGGACAACAAAGTGGCTGATTTCCTGGGAAAACCAATTGCATAAGACTCAAGGCTGACAACACTGAAAAACTTTGTAAAGCTATTAGTAAGCTTTCTAAAAAATCTTCTGAAATCTTTCATGGGAGACACCCCCCCCCCCCCCAGCTTATTTTTGTACTCCCAGGTTGTTCTTACAGATCAAGCTACATAAAGTTGGACATTCCATTAATTGAAAACATCTTTTCTCCTGCAGTCAATCTTGAAAGGCAATTGGTCAAATGTTGCAATGTTCTGACAAGAAATCATCCTTATTCTGTTGTATCGATCAAGGACGTTATCCAGAAACTCCCTTCTTCCATCAATCCTCAAGATTTCCTGTACACCTTTGACATGGATTCATTGTTTCCTTCTCTTCCTTTCTTTGATGCCTACATGCTCATGGTCAAAAACTAATGGAGCACCAAGAACTTCCTGGAGAACTGATCAAAGATCTTTATGATTGTTTTAATTCATTGGAAAAGTATTCTTGTTTTGTATACAATGGTATCTATTACAAACAAAAACAAGGTGTACCTGTGGGCTATCCTCTTTCCCCTTACTTGCTGAAATTTATTTGCAGAATATTGAAACATTAATTGTTGCCTCATCCCTCTTAAAGCCCACCATTTGGTTAAGGTATGTGGACGACATCTTCATTATTTGGCCACACCAGAAACACTCTCTGGATGTTAACATCAACCCAGACTTCTCACTTGGCCTCTCTGTTTTCAGGAAACCTTCTGCCACCCATAATATCATCCCTTACCATTCTCGCACCTTTGGAAAATACAAACTGTCTGCTCTAAAGTCATACATTCACCGTGCCAACCTTATTTGCAACAGCCATTCTGCTCTTCAACAAGAATATCAGAACATTATCAACATTGGCAAATTGCATGGCTTTCCACCCTCTTAGTACATAGACTAATCAAGAGCTTTGAATCACAGAAAAGATCTAGTTTGCTGCCTGAATCTTCCACCACCCATCAGTTTGTTGGCACTTTACCCTTTAGCCTGTCCTTCACTCATAAAGTTTGCTCTATTTTCAAGTCTTTTGGCTACAGGATTGCAATCAAACCATCTCCACATATTCTCAACATCATCCTTAATAAGAGATCTCAATAAACCCCTAGAGTTACAAGGTGTCTACTCTATCCCTATCAACACTTCCACTGGCATTACCCACTATATTGGTAGTACTTAGCGCAGCATAAACTGGCGACTGATGGAGCTTATAGCTGATGTTAAGAAAAGCAGCCCTTCCACCTCCCTTTCAATTTTAACCATCATTGATACATCCGGGGTTCCCGAATGGCACAATGTTAAACGGATCGCTCCGTTCAAAAATCGGCATGCCCTCAGGTACTGTGAAAGCATTGAAATCTACCTTACCCCTAACACCTGCAATACTGACGCACCTTTTAACATCCCTATTATTTGGAAAGCAATTTTGAAATCTGGCAACAACTGACGCTTTTACCACGTGTCTCATTCTGTGGCTGATGAAGGTAGAAGTCGCTACCGAAACTTCCCGCTTATAATTTTCAACGTAACTTACGCGTGTGATGATGATTTCAAGTATTATTTTAATGTTTTGTGTGTTACGTGTTTTCCTGCAAATTCTTCTCACTATGATTCAAATGCATTTCAGAATAACATGAAAAAGAATGCTCAAGAGGGAAAGTTATGGAAGAGACTTTAGAAGAACTTCATCCAGCAGTAGATTGAGAATTTTTGATGATGATGAATGATTGAGATGTAATAAACAAACTAGTCTTAAATCTTAAGGAGTAGATTTCAAAGTACTACATAGTTGAACAAATGATTTAAAACTGGTTGGAGACCATATAAAAAAAGAAATTTGATAGGAAGTGCATGAAGTTGGGCAATCAAAAGCTTTTGTGACTAAACAAGTAGAAGAATGCTTTGTTATGACTGAGAAAGGATTGTCACGACCTAAGAAGTATGTCATAGCAAAATTTTTGGATGAAAATTGTTTTCACACAGTCAGGGGCAGGTTTGCAGTAGTTCCTGTGAAATAAATTTAGTGAGGTATTTACATAATTTTTGTAGTGTTAAACATGTATTAAAATAACAATAATTTGATACAGTAATTCTGTTAGTAAGTTTATTTCGTGATCCAGAAAGGATACGAGTGTGCATAAACAAAACTGCCTGACACTTCAAAGGTCATGATGTCTGAAAGTTAAACCTAGCCATTGCCATCAGTCTCCTGTTATGAAATTATTATTTTGTTCTGTTTGTTTGTTTGTTTTTTTTTCCTGAAAGGGAGACAAATATTTTTTTTTTTTTTTTTTGTTAAATTAGTCACTTTGTATACTGTTGAAGTGGAAATTTTGAGAGTTATAATATGTATTTTCATAATAAACAAAATTTCAATGTTTATAGTTTTATCTTTATCATTTTAGAATTAAATTGTAAAGGATGTAACATGTTTAGAATTAGAAGTCTGCTAGCACACAGTGACTCATTGCAATAAAAGAGCACCCATCATATCATTGCCTTTTACCATTTTCATTTTTCCCCCCAAACATAAAGCTTTGCATGATGTTTTTAAGCACTAAACATTCTTCATGATACTTAACACAGCAATCAGACATCGCTGAATTTATTGTAATTACTGTTTCACACGTGAATCAAATCATATCAGGAAACTTGAAAATTGTATCGTGGTGGAGCGGGATCGAACGTGCATCTCCCAATTACGGTTCGAGCATGCTATCTGTTGCACCACTCACGATGGCAAATTCACAAGTATATGTGTGTAAAGAGCATCGGAATATTCTCCTACCGCATTCTTAATTAATGCAGATTCTGCTGCCATCTAGCAGAATCTGCAATAATTATAATTAAGAATGCGGTCGGAGAATATTCCGATGCTCTTTACACACAGGTACTTGCGAGTTCACCGTCATGAGTGGTGCAACGGATAGCATGCGCGAACGGTAATCAGGAGATGTGGGTTTGATTCACGTGTGAAACAGTAATTACAGTCAGTTGAGCGATGTCTGATTGCTGTGTTAATTATCATGACATATTTGCCACTTATTATGATAAGAATGTTTCTTCCACTCTTTTAACTAAACATTCTTGTTTTTCATTCACGATATTTTCCTAACGCAAAGTATTTTTTTTTTTACCAGTATACATCTTATTGCCAAACACTGACATGTTTTACTATGCTTTTAACAGCTTTTACCTTCTTTTGTTTTCCAGCAAGTGGCAATACTATGATGAGCAGAACCCCAGTTATGTATAAAATTGGAGCAGCTCCTCAGCAAAATGTAATTTCCTCTGTGAGTTCATATTGTACTAATTCTTTGAAAGTGTGCTCGATGTTCTCCACATGATATAGTGTTTTGTTTGTTTGTTAATTTAAAGAGTTATTGGGTAGTCACTGATCAACCAGTCTGCTGTTAGGGTTAGGTTTTGGTTCATATTTTCAATTTAGTAGTGTTGAGAGAATAACTGGAATATGAGAAAAGCTACTATCTAATGCTTTTGCTTCCAGATGTGATATTTAATCCAGTGATTTGGGTGGGGGGAGGGGGGGTCTCTTACACTCTAAACATGTTAAGTTGAAATTTGCAGGGCATTTCTTTATCACCTATCTTAATTTATGTGCTGAAAATAACATACATTAGGCAGCAAAAGATTTTGACAGTGTTGTCAAAGCAAGTAGATAGTTGTCGCCCAGGGGCGCAGTGGTCCAAGTGCCGGCTTTTGATCATTCATACAAGATGGGTCCAGGTTTGAATCCCTGTGAGTCATGGATGTTGTGTTTGTCTTACGGCATTGGCTCTCTCCCTTCCCTGAAACCAGTGGCTCTAAATTTGGGGTGGGCAACTGCTTATAGCCCATTGAGTTGCTCATAGTGGTCATTATTAAACCCCCAAACAAACAAACAAACAAACTGGCAAAAAATTAGTAAGTCATAAACTTCCTTAGATATACTTTTGACTGAACTTGAATTTACTGTTCCGAACTAGATGTGGTAACCTTTTGTGCAGTTTGTGCAACAAATGGAAAATCCTATTCTAAAATTTAAGTAAATTGTGGTATTGAGGGGAGTGTGTATTCATGTAAAACAAAGATAAAGGATTGGGAAATTTAAGAAGTTGAAGAATCAGACTATTTACAATCAATGATTGATAATAACGATTGCTGATCAGTTGAAATGAAGAGGAGAGAAAGCTGAGACAAGATTCTTGTTTTTAATTTATCCAAACTTTAAAAAGATGAATATCTCATTATCTCATCATCAAAACAAAAGTGAAAATTCTAATAAAGTTATTTTTGTGGTAGAAATGTTTGATTTTTTTTAAAGATGAAAGCCTTAAAAATGCTTAAAGGTGTTGAATTTCGCGAAAAAAATAAAGCCCCGTTAATAGTGCTTGATTTTTGTTTTAGGTGCTTAAAAGTACTTATTTTCACATTTTTCACCGATATTGTCCACCCTGAACGGGAAAAACATCGTGAGCTCACTGTCGCAAAACTCCTGTAACTCCCTCCCGTCCTCCGTTTTCTTGGTTATGAAGGCAGGCGTGTGTGTTTGTTCTATGGCCGTAGGCAGAACTTAGGTAGCATGATTTGGCCATTCAACACAAAGTTGATTACCGACCGAATCCTTCGAATACCATGAGCTACGGACCTCGCTGTCGCCGGTTGGCCACCTGAACGTTTGGCTTGATCACTGACTTTTACAGGGAAGGCACGCTAGACATTTTGCTTTTGTGTGTTGTGTGTGCTTTTTCTCTACCATTTGATGATAAGTTAAATATTCAATTGTATTAACTTGGTTGGGCTTTTGATATACAATGCCTGGGGGAAATGTATTTTTAATCCACTGTCTATTCAAAAAAGGGATTATATAGACTGGATATCCTTAGTTAATACAGATAAAAGGAAAGCAAGGTGCAAAATTTGCTCAAAGGATGTAGAGATTGGAAACATGGGAGAAACTGCTCTGACGACTCATATGATAGGTATGTACAATATTTCTACTATTTTCGCATTTTGCCAAGATGCTTTTAGTGTAATATTTCATTTTAAACGTAGTGCAGTGGCAATGCATTTTCTTTTCAAAAGTAGTTATACGAAATATTAAGTGTTGCAATGTAATGTTGCACAGGCTTTAGCATAAGCAGGGCTAACCTACACTGAAGAGCAATTGAATTAGAGACAGCTAGTGTTATGAAAATATGGTGCTGTGGGCGACCCTGTAAACAGAAACGACATGACATATGCAGCGATCTGACAATATCGGATGCAGTATGAGTAAGAGTCGGATGCAGTATGAGTAAGATGAAGAATATAAGCGCATTTGATCGTGGGCAAATTGTCGGGGCTCGACGAATGGGTCACTCCATCTCGGAAGTTGTGCAGGCACTGGGATTTTCACGAGCCACTGTGTCACGGGTGCACAGTAAGTACATCAAATTCGGTAAAACCATCCCTGCAAGGGCCAACTGCCATGAACAACAGCGTGTGGATGAGCTGGGTCATCGTCGGCTAGCTCACATTGTAACAGCGGATAGACGGGCTACAGTGCAAGAAATCACTCGGCAGTTTAATGCTGGGGCATAAAAACGCGTAAGCAGCCACACCATCCAGAACCATCTCCTCACTATGGGGTACAGAAGACATCGTCCCACGAGGGTACTCCTGCTGACCGCACATCATGGGGTGCAAAGATTAGCATGGGCGCGGGAACATTGCCACTGGACCCTAGACATGTGGGAAAATGCTGCCTGGACTGATGAGTCGAGGTTCACGTTTGTACATGCGGATGGCAGGATACGAGTATGGCGCAAACCACATGAAGCGATGGATCCTTCTTGCCAGCAGGGTACTCTTCAAGCTGGTGGGGGTGGCATTCTCGTCTGGGGACTGTTTACATGGACTGAAATGGGACCCCTGGTATGTGTGACATCGCCCCTCACAGGTCAAGGTTACCGGGATATCCTGGACGACCATTTGCTCCCGTTTGTGAGTCTTCAACATCCCACTGGGGACCACATCCTGCAACAAGACAGCACCGTGCCATCGCTCCCAAATTGTATCCGAAAGGTTGGATGAACACTCCACCAACGTGACCTCGCTTCCTTGGCCAGCTAGGTCACCTGACCTCAATCCCATCGAGCACATCTGAGATGCCATCGAGAGAGATGTTCAAGGCTCTGACCCCACTCCATCAAATCTTCGTGGACTGTGGGAGCTTGTTCAGGGGTCGAGGATCCGTAAGGCTTCCCAACGCTTCCGGTGTCTTGTTGAGTCCATGCCGAGATGAATCGCAGCCGTCATCAGGGGAAGGTGGTGTTACACGTTACTAGACAGGTATCTCTAATTCAATTGCTCTTCAGTGTAGATCACAAGGAGCGGGCTCCTTGGGATCTAGTTCGGCCGTGGTGTAACTAACTATAGGAGCGATTGTGGTGTGGATTTATCTGGAATTCCGAAAATTTTATAAAATGAAAAGTACATTTGTTTTTGTGTCTCGTAAAATAATCCTAAAACTTTTAAATTAAAGTGAATGATTTTTTACAAAGTACCAGTTTATTATGTAATCTAAAGTAAAAAACAGTCCTGAGTGACATGGATCGGAAATAGCAGGTGTGATTGTGTTCTGAGTTATCCCCGGTTTTCTGCATTTTTCACCCTCGTGAAATCCGTGATTCCCAGATGGGGCGGGGGGATATTCAACAAAACCTCACTCTTGTTTCATAAAATTTTTATGTAAATAGTTAACCTTTTATGCGGTTGAATTCAGTTCGTAATTTTTGTTAGCAATGTTAATAAAAAGCTCCAAATCAAGAGAATTCCAGATTTTTTTTTTTTCAAGCAGTTAATTTGGGCGATTTTTTTATGATTTTTTTTTTTTTTTTTTGAGTGGAGAAAGTGCCGATCTGCCTCCCGAGGGAGGATTTGCCTTGCCCATCTAAAATAAAAAATAATAAAAGGTTTTACCTCTTTTGTGCCAATTTTTTTGGAGCGGAAGATTTGCCGATGTTCACGCATGCGAAGGGTTTGGACGATCTTTTTGGAGCAAAGGATTTGTCAATTTATTTATTTATTTGTTCATTGGTCATAGCTGAGGATTTGCAGATTTTATATAAATTTGGGCAATGATTTTTTTTTTCATTTTTTTTTTCAAGCGATGTGCTGATTATTTTTTCCAAGCGGAGGATTTATTTTGTCGATTTTTCCTGAGCAGAGGATTTACTGAGTTTTATTTTATATTCCAAGTAATGGATTTCCATTTTTTTCCGAACAGGATTTATGCAGGCAAAGGGTTTACTGCTTTTTTTTTTATTTATTTATTGTTTTTGCTAGCAATGGATTTAGTCAAAAAAAAAAAAATTCTCGAATAGGATGATTTGCTCTTTTTTTCTCCTTATAAACCAGATTTTTTTTTTTTTTTCGAACAGGGCTTCGCTATAACACAAGTAAGTACAGGATGTGTTTTGTACAAAAGCCATTCTATAAAAACTGAGAGTACTTTTTTTTTAGTTGACAACAGTGCAGAGGGGGGAAAATAACCACGCAGACGACTAACAGAATTAAGGAAGTATTTATGACAACAGTTATTTGGTGTGGCAGATGATTGTGGTTATGTTATTGCGCAATTGTTTAAGGTACATCTGCATTTCACCAAACAGCTAGGGAGGTGAGTGATTCAGAGTTAAGTGAAGATGTGAAAATCATAGTGCGACAAAATTTTGCTACGATTTGGGTAAAACGGCTCTGGAAACAGTTAATTTAATGAAAGAAGCTTACGAAGATAAATATTTGGGTGAGTCAACAATATTTAGATGGCACCATGATTTCAAAAAAAGGGTGTTTGTCGGCAGAACTTGCTCCTGGACCTGGTCGACCTGAAAGTGTTGTTACACAGGGTATTGTTAATATTGTCTGGACAATCCTGCAAGAAAATTGATGAATGACATATATTTCTTCATTTTGTGTGTTTTTACTCTCAGTTTTTATGGAACGGCCTTCATAATAAAGCTAAATCTGCAACTATGCTTAACCTTAGCCAAAGCATGTGAGGATGAGAAGCATAAATTTTCTTTTTGATATAAATTTTTCATCATTCTTACAGCTGTATTTACATAGGTGATACATGGTTTAAAACTCAGGCTTCACACGACAATAACACATAAGCATATAAAACGAGCGAAACACACTGAGTCATTTATGGTAAAAGGTTCATTTAGCTGTAGCTTTCGGTTGTCCTACGACCTTGATCACCTGCGATCGACTGGATGGGCTGATTGCCAGAACTACAATTTGAAGTTGGGGTGTTGGAAATGTTGCCAGATTTTAGAAGAGAGATCCAAATAAATGAGATTTGGTGAGGGGTCTCTGAATTGCAGTTTTTGGTGAACAAAATTTCAATGCTTTCTTGGAAACGCAGAGATGCCTTGTTGATGAATGGGGCAACTTTTTTGGTTTCTTTCCAAATGGGAACTGCAAAGGTGTCTTCAAGGGTTAGTGCAGATAAAACTGTCTTTGAAAGACCATTGGAAACATATTTTTTGTGTTCACCAAGTCTTGTATTGATGCTTCGGTATGTGCTTCCAATATACACTGAGAGACCAGAGGAAGTTGAAATGGGAATAGCATAAACTCCAGGGATGTCCAAGGGTTAGACAGGATCCCTGTCTTTAAGCAGGCACATTATTGCAGAAGGGTTTGGTTTCACTGTGAGAGTGTAGCCCATAGTTTTGAAAAGTTTACACATCTTATAAGAGAAGGATCCACGGAAAGGGATGGAACCAACGAATAGTGGTGAGTGTATATTGGAAGCACATACCGAAGCATCGATACAGGACTTGGTGAACACAAAAAAGATTGTTTCCAGTGGTCTTCCAGAGACAGCTTTATCTGCAACCAAACCTTGAAGACACCTCTGCAGTTCCCATTTGGAAAGAAACCAAAAAAGTTGCCCCATTCATCAACAAGGCATCTCTGCGTTTCCAAGAAAGCATTGAAATTTTGTTCACCAAAAGCTGCAATTCAGAGACCCCTCACCAAATCCCATTTATTTGGATCTCTCTTCTAAAATCTGGCAACATTTCCAACACCCCAACTTCAAATTGTAGTTCTGGCAACCAGCTCATCCAGTCGATCGCGGGTGATCAAGGTCGTAGGACGAATGAAAGCTACCACTAAATGAACCTTTTATCATATGTGACTCTGTGTGTTTCGCTCGTTTTATATTATCATAGGTGATACAGTAGTTAGCTATTTGTTTTCTTCTTCTTCTACTTGCTGATGTCCTTAGTTTCTTCTAAGGACATCATGTAAACAATCTTTTCATTTCTTCATGATACAGTATTAGTTTTCACTACTTTGCAAGCATTGACATCTATTATTTGTTTTTCTATTTTTAGGCAAAAAACATGTCTCTGATGAAAGATAGGGAAAATGCTTTAAGAAATTGTGCACTGTTTTGTGCTCCTGTTACCACTGAAATGCCTTCTTGCCCAGTTCCTGTGCCACCTCCTAAAGATCTTGGAGCTTCAATTGCTTCTCACATATCTGGAACAGAAACACTGACTTCTGAAATTCTTTGGGTTCTGAAATGTATTGATGCCAATTATTAATATAATTCATGCACTGGAATCGACAAATTATTTGGTAAAATGTTTCCCATCAGTGCAATAGCCAGCAAGTTTTCCTGTGACAAAAAAAAAATTTCTCTTTGACATTGCCCCACATTTTAAACAGGTACTATTTAAGTGTTTAGATGATGCAACGCATTACACACTTTTGTTTGATGAAACTCTTAAATCATCTACACAGTTAAAACAGATGGACATCATGATACGGTTTTGGTACCCAGCTTTAAATGAAGTTCGAACAAGATATATGGAATCGATATTTATGGGTCATTCATCAGCTGATGACATAAAAGATGCTTTCAAGACCTCAGTAGCAGAGTTGAACTTGAATAAAATTGTTCAGTTGTCAATGGATGGACCTTCCGTGAACTGAAAGTTTTACGAAGGGTTGCAGAGAGAAATGGAACAGGACTATAATCACCAGATGCTCAACTTAGGCTCATGTGGTTTGCATGTTTTACATAATGCATTCAAGGCAGGTTGTATTAATTCTGGGTGGCATATTGACACCCTGTCTGTACTGTTTGTTTAATGATGCACCAGCTAGGAGTGATGGTTTCCTGCAATATGTCGAGTTAAAAAAGGTGGAACTAAAATTTTGACAACGCAGATGGCTCGACAATGTGCCAGCAGCAAAACAAGCTATCCGTATATTTGAAGAGCTAAAAGGAAAATTTACAAAACCAAAAAAAATATCATATGAAACAGTTGCTGAATTTGTTAAAGACAAGTTGACACTTGTTAAACTTAATTTTTTTTTCTTTCATTTGCTAAGCTTCTCAAACCCTTCTTGGTACAGTACCAGTACCAGTCCGATAAACCACTGTTACCTTTCCTTGCGTCAGATATGACAAAACTCATAATAGATTGTTTGAGTGATTTCAGTGTATTGAAAAAGGAGCACTTAAAAGAAATAGTGCTTAAAAACTTGCTGCTTTTGATTTTCAAAAAGTATGTACAGTGAAATAAGTAGAGTAATGAGTGATAAGCTGTTGAAAGATTTAAAGACAGCCCAATTTGTGTCTGAAAAAGATGTTTCAGTCTTAAAACATGAAGCACAGTCTTTTGCTTTTGTGGGAAAATTAATGGAGAATTCACCAATCAGGTACTCAATTGTGAGAAACATGATATGCTTGGATCCTAGAGTGATTGCTTCGCAAAAACCATTTTGTAATGGAAAAATTACAAATATCATTAGATATTTGTTTGATTGCAACCATGTGGCAAAAGAAAACTGTGAACCAATTTTACTGAAATACAAAGATTTTGTAGATCAATCGCCAGTCAGTCAGTTAGCAAGTTTTGATCCTCATGATGAAAACAGCAGGCTAGTGAAGCAACCATAGAGTGTGGATTTTCCAGCAATAAAAACATGGAAGTTTAAAATCTAAAACAGGAGTCATATGTGTCCTTGAGAATGGTTAAAGATCACATAAATTACTGTGGAGGAATTTTGAATATTACCATCACCAAGGAATTGCTTTCTTCAGTAGCTGCGGCAAGGCAGAAGTATATGATACATTTAAATGAACAGCAAAAACAAAAAAATCGATGCACGAAACCAGCCAATTGAAATTGATGGAAGAACTTGAACAATTAAAGAAGAAGAAAACAGGTATTGCAAATGATGTTGCTGAGTTAAAAAAATCTGCAGATGAACTTTCTTTATAGGCTGAACAAGAAAGGAACATTACATTGTGTATAAAATCAAATAGTTTGAGAAAATCAGCCAAGGAAAAAAAAAATTGGTGATTGAAAAATTACATAAAGTCTTTGATCATATCTCCAGTATTTTTAGATTTAAGAAAATGTGCTTAAAATCTGTTACAGCTTCCAGTATGCAAAAATATTTTGATAAATTTTAATTAAAATGCCAAAAAAAAATTTTTTTCCAAAATTCCGGCTTTTTTTTTTTTTTTAATGTTACAAAGCTAAAATTTATATAAATTCCGAACTAAGGTGTTTGGGTTTCAAGGTTAGTGGAACAGAAAAAGAAAGGTTTTTGTTATCCAATCTCAGTAGATGCAATGGTAAGTGTTTTTAGGATGTATTAACAATTTTAATAACTCTCAAATTTATGGTATACTTTTTGGTATATGAGAATTAACATTTATGTCACCTTAATTATACACAAAATTGATAAAAATGATAATTCCTATGTATAAGTATTGGCTTCAGAACTGCTCATAATTTGAGCACAGGTTGAACCACGATTTAGAAGATGATACCCAGTTTTGTTAATTTTGGGTATTTTTTAGTATTTAAAGTAGTCTTATCAAAAATGTTACAAATTTTAATGTTTGCTACACTTATAAATGCATGGGTAGTTTAAATATCTGTAATGTTGGTATTTCTTTAGGGTGGTTAAAATTAACATAAAGGTCCTTAAAAAGTGCTTAGTAACTCTTTAATTTTGATCCTTAAAAATGAGTACAACCCCTGTATCAGAGAGAGAGAGATTATATGAATATTATATAATTATGCTACGCAACAATTTTTTTTTTTTTTTTCTGATGACATATTCATTTTCACAAACCCCTCCCCTCAGAGCTGCAGAGTATGATCCAGGAATCTGCTGACAAGTTTAAATAAGTGAGATTACAGATGAATCTACAGAAAACAAAACTGATGTATGATTCTTAGAAGTAATGAATGCCTATATTTATGTTGGGCAATAGATATCAAGGGAGGGCCACATCAAAGAAGAAATAAGTAAGTGTATAAAACTTGGCTGGAGAACATTTGGAAGAAACAGTATAGTTTTCACCATTACATCTTAAAAGAAAGTGTTTCATCAGTGCATTGTCCCAGTTTACTTACAGATGATGTATGTATGTATTCATTCACTCATCCATTCATATTAAAAGATATCTAGGTAGGAGGCCACCACTCATAAGAAATAGTAGAATCCGTGACCTCTTGAACAGGAGAGTTTATCATGACTCATATGGACAATGAAATCACAGCTGTTGGTGGAATTTTGTCATGGCTACAACAGGTTTTTGCTGTATTGTGTGACCAAAGCCAGATTTTTTATTTTTTAAGCATTGGTTAGAGCTACCCTGATATGGCACATTTGTGCTGACAATGACATTTGTACCCCTAAAGTTCTTCAGCCCAGAGGTACTTATGCATAGGTAATTTATATCCATGATTAGTTACAACAGTACTCATATTTCATATAAAGGAATAAGCTCTGATCTCTTTATATGTCACATCTTTTGTTTACATATGATGTTTCAATGACTATTTGACATCATACTATCCAATTTCAAGCATGTAACTAACTGCCCGCACACACACGCGCGCGCACACGCACGCACGCACGCACACACACACACACACACACACACACACACACACACACACACACACACACACACACAAATATATCAAAGTACTATTAAACACACACACACACACACACACAAATATATCAAAGTACTATTAAAAATTGGAAGAGTCAAGTCAAATCAGTTATGATGTGGAACATGAAGGTGCAGTTGTTTGAGGTTGATGTTACCATAACTACTTGACATCATACATTACATTAAATTCTGACTCTCATTTGAAATATTTTTCTAAGGTGTCACATAATTGTTGGCATTTGAACTATGAATATTTGGCATCATAAACTACATTACATTATGACTTTTCAGCAGGGATCATATAGTGTGTCGCATAAATATAGAGACAGAACAAATTCTCGAATAAAAGAGAAAAAACAACGAGCTGAAATGTACACCTCATATTTATAGCAAAAATAGCATAGGACACGCAGTTGCACAATAGTTTGACGGAAACATAACAATTCCAACACCAAGTACAAACAAAAAACCGAAATACGCTGTCTCAAAAATATAAAGACTTACTAGTTATAAGCACCTCCGGTACGAATAGTGGAGCCGTTGTTCCGAATAACACTGAAAACCCAATTGGGCATGCTGTCCACCAAGTGATGTAAGTGTTCTGGACGGAGTGCATACCAGCTTCATTTAATCTGCTCTTTCAATGCCACCACACTTGAGAACTGCCGTCCATTTGCATACACATCATGAGGTAGGATACCCCAGAGGTTCTCAATAGGGTTTAGATCTGAACTGAGTGCTGGCCAATCCATAACGGTCACATGATGAGTGTTAAACCAGCTTTTTGTTGATGTAGACCAATGGATAGAAGCATTGTCTGGCTGGAACAAATAATCAACACCCGCTAGAGTTTTAGCAAACGGTAGAAGGTGGCTGCTCAGTATGTCCTGATACATTTCAGAGTTTCGCCTGCCTTGCAGAAAAGCGATATCCATTGTCCCATTGAACGCAAAAGCTCCCCAGACCATCACAGATCCCTCTCCTTTCTGTCTGCTGAAGAAGGTGCATGGCTTGCATTGTAAATCATGCCAATAGCAGTTCCAACCATCATGGCCGTCCAGGTTGAACTTTTTCTCATCGTAGAAAATAGTTGTGATCCACTCGTCTTTCCCATAGCAATCTAGCTTCCTTGTGGCACCGCGTGAGTTGTGGCAGATGGCGCATTTTATGGAGCACAATGTTGCGACCTTCCTTGATTTGTTGATGAACTGTGTCCTTTGAGACGGTGACACCAACCATCCGAGAAACTTGACGTAGTGATAACCTTTGGGATGAAACTAAACACATGATGGCACGATCATCTCGTTTGGTTGTTATTCGAGACCTTCCATGCCGTTTTCTGGCAGTAATGCACCGTGTTTTGATAAAGTCTTATAAATGACTGCCCTACTCCTCCCCTTGGCTTTACAAATTTTCGCTACAGGCAATCCATTTGCTCTCAGTCTCCAAATCTTCTGCACCTCCTCAAGAGAAAGTTGACTGTTGCGTGGCATTTCGGCAAATGAATGTCTGACGGCAGGTCCGCTGTCTTTTGTAGGCTGGACCGAATTACGGCCCATGCGCGTGCATACAACATGCTAATTTGTACATCTCATTTGCATGTGGCTACTTTACATAGTTGTCTTTATATTTATGAGACACCTAAAATCACACTATTTCACTTTGTGGTGTTCTTTTCACGCAATTCAGTCATCTCGACAGATCGAAATGTTTGTTGTAGGGTTATGTCTAATTAAGTACCACTTCAGCTTCTGTTCACGGCGCAAAGTCGACTGTCTTTATATTTATGCAACACACCTTATGTAGTGCTATTACTATAGCACACTAGTTTTACAGTAGCATGGCATGTAGCATCACTACGAATAAAAATATGCAGTTGTTGCAGTAGCACACTACAAAATATAGTAGCTTGTAGTAGAAAATTCTACTACTTCAAAAAAAGTGGGGAGGTAAAATATTCTTATAATTGCTTGGCCTTTTCAGAATTTTTGAAGTGTTATTAACTTGGACAGGGAGGGGGGGGGTAATGTGTCCTGCCTACACTCATGTACTTAACGTGAAAGCTAGTCAAATTGTTAACTTGGAAGTCTCACTCAGCCTGCAGAGATGTTGCATACGAAACGATTGTAAATACAAAGATAAATTACAAATTGTGTAATTTACCTTGCTGTTTAGCTCAAGGTACTGTATGCAAGAATATATGTGTGAAGATCATTCTCAGAATTTTCACTTTTAATGTAAGTACAAACATAAAAAAAAAAGTAGTGACAGTTGTTACTTTTCAGAAGAAGTTGTTATAGAAAAGTTGTTATAGCTGTAACGAGCTGCTTTTTCAGGAATGACATTGTAGCAGTAGCTAGCTACTTTTAAAAGTAGCTTTCTAATCACTGTTTCTAAAGTATGTAACTGCACTTACATAGATATAACAAAGCACTATTAAAAAATGGAAAGGACATTAATGAAAAGTAGTCAAGACTTTAAAGAAATTGTAACTGCCAGTTGATAATCTACAAAATTATGGAAAATAAGTTCCTATTTAGAGGTGAAATCATTGTCATGGGAAGTGATTTCTGTCAAACACCACCTAATCATCAAGAAAGAAGTGTGGCAGGAGCTATGAGGTGTACATTAATCCATCATCGTGGCAGAAGCTATGAGGTGTACATTAATCCATCATCGTGGCAGGAGCTATGAGGTGTACATTAATCAATCCAAACTCTGGAAGCATTTCAATATGTAGGTAGACCAAAATTTGGAAATTGGGCTGCATATCTCAGTGCCTGCCATGGTGCCATATCTATGGCCCATGAGGGTTGTATGAACATACCAAAGGAACATATTAGCAATTGAGATCAAATCACTGAAGTATTTGGACAAAACATCAGAGATGATATTGACAAATTGTTAGTCATACTGGCACCCAAAAAACAACAACAAAAAGTTGACTTCCTAGCCATGAATAGCCAGATACTGGAAAGAATGGTATTGGCTGTAGCACAACAGAAAATAGTTTACATCAGTGTGGATGAATTATTGCACATATGAACAAAAACTAACTTTTCAATGGAACTTTTAAGTCCATTGACTGCACAAGGAATGCCGCCACGTAGACCGCAACGTAGAATCAATGTTATTGTTATGTTGCTTCAAAATGTCAACATGAAAAAGGGGCTTTACAACACAACATGCTTAATTGTCAAGCAAGTGGTTGGGAAAACACACTACATAATGTATGATTGCAGCTGGAAGCAACAAGGGGTGACCGGTTCTACTTCTCCACATTTATGTGGCATTGACAGAATATATAGATCTCCCATTTCACGAAGTGCTGGTAGTTTCCAATAACAATAACATTTGCAATGGCTATTAACAAACATTTGGATCTCTTAGGGAAACTGTTGGAAAATCAAGTAGTTGGATACAGGCAACTCTATGTAGCTATGTCACAGATACGATGGAGAGATATGCTGTACCTCTAACTTAAACTAAACTGAGCCAAAGCAAAGAATGTTGTTTCCGAAGAGGTATCTTTATACATGTTTTTCAAATTGTTATCTGTTGCCTTCAATATATTGCTATAACTTTAGATAACAGGTACAACATCACAGTTCTTGATTTCTGCATATGGAACAGAAGTTTTCGTATTGGTCTTGTATGCAGCAATATCAGAATCTATCTCCAAATTAAACTGCAGATCCCACCATGAGTAACATGTGTAATGAAAATCCGTGGAGCTTCATTTTCCTGCATGTTAGGACATTGAGATTATTTGAACATTAGTACCATTTCAGTTATTTGAAACTTGCAGAATAATGTATGAGAATGTAATAACTGCTTTAGCACTAAATGTGATTAATAAACTGTTGAGTCTATTTCTTGGTGATTGAAAAATATGGAATCAGTTACTGCATGCAAAGAAAAAAAGAAACTAATTGAACTTCTGAGATTTATCTGTTAGGGTACATGGAACTGAGTTGAATTAATTGAATCAACGGTCAGTCTATGTACAGAATTTTTGAGCATGAATGCTAGTGTCTTATAGATAGCAGAAATAAAACTTATCTTCTTGTGTGAGGTAAAGAGTTCTGACTGATGTGAAAATTCAATTGTTTTGAGGTATGTAATTCCTAAAGGATTTGCAGTAGTTTCAAATTTTAAAATTAAATATCTCTCATTTTATATGGCTGAACTTTAGATTTTGAGTGTCCCAAATTTTTTAAATAGGATCTATTTTAGAACACTTAATGCAGGTAGTTTGCTAAATATGCCTGCTCTGAAAACTATACATGTTGTTATCATGAAAGAAATACGGGATTACACCATATATAATACAAATTTTGAATATGACAGTCTGATTTTTGGTGTAAATGTGACAAGGATGGTAAGTCAGATAATATCCAAAAACTTGAAAATTTCATTATTCTGGAGCGGGACTCGAACCCGCATCTCCCAGATAGCGCCCGGGTATGCTAATCATTACACTACCCAGAATGACCAAGTCTTAAGTTCCCATTTAATTTGAATATAACCATCACAGGATTTGCTAGTCAAAGTAACTGGCATTCATGTTTAGCGAATCTGGAGGTTAGGAATCCTATCCTGTGATTGCCCAGAGGAGCATATTCAAATTAAACGGAAACTTGAGACTTGGTTGTTCTGGGTGGTGTAGTGGTCAGCATACCTGGGCGCTATCTGGGAGACGCGGGTTCAAGTCCCGCTCCAGGACGATGAAATTTTCAAGTTTTCGGATATTATCTGACTTACCATCCTTGTCACATTTACACCAAAAATCGGATTGTCATCTTCAAAATTTGTACATGCTGTTATTTAGTTTTCAGAATCCCAGTTCAGAGTAACTGTTACTGTGAACAGTACTAATCTTTCAACTTTGTATGCCACCAGGGTGTTGAATTGATTGGTTGTAAGTGAGTACTCAAAAGTGCATTGTCTCTGACCTTTGGCTTATTTTGCCATTCCTAAATAGATCCTATTTAAAAGATTCCTAAAGGTAAAATATGAAATGAAGAAACCAAAGTGTGCCATTTGAAGTAGATGTACACGTAAGAACTATAATGAGCTCACCAAAGTTTGTACTATTACTGATGTGAATGGTATGGGGGAAATTTTTTTTTAAGATATGTAACTAGTAACTAGCCCCCCTCCCTCTCCCTTTCCCTCTCTCTCTCTCTCTCTCCCCCCCCCCCTCCACGAGATGAATGTAGCTATATTTCTATGGGCATCTCATCCTACTCACTCAGTCCAATGCCATATATTTAATGTAACCTCTAACTGACACCAGTCATGTCTAGACCGACAAATAAGTGTAAAATACGATCTTGTTTAAGAAATGCTGAATTTTGGTACTCTACTTTGGAAAATATTCCTAAACACTTCACATTTTTGTTTTAGGGAGCCATTAAGAGAACACGAAGTCCATCACCTCCCAATGCAGGATATCCACAAGGTTATGGCTACAAGGCACATGCTGGGCCGTATGCACAAAGTAAGAGGTTTTTTGTTTTTTGCCATCCTGTGTGTGTGTCTGTATTTATGCTTAGTCATCTTTTAAGGCAGGGGTCTCAAAAGATAGTCTGGTAAGCATCATAACTGTGAGGATATCACATGCTTGTGTGTAGGGGGCACCCTCTGTTCTTGCACATCAAATGCAGTCAGTAGCCTAAATTGTTAAATTTCACATTTGAGGTAAGTTGTGAATCTATTTTCGAATGTGTGTTCATATTTGTGCAATTGATATCAAGGCAAAAAAATTATGCTAATTGAGAAATGCTCTGTCATCTATGTTGTGCTGTATCAGTCAGTTGTTCTTATTTTTAATGACACAGTCAGGTGCATATGAAATTCACCACAGTACATCTGTAAAGGGATATCCATTGCCTCCAAACATTGTCATCTTCTCACACTTATGGACCAATACAGTTTTTAGGTTTGATTTTGGTGCAAATCATTTCCAGAAAGAAATAAAATTCTGATTTGCAACAAAATGTTTCCCTCTCTTTTTGTCTGTTGTAAAAAAAAATGTCTGCCCTTTAATAGTTCCATGCCTACCAACCCTCCACTTCAAACAGGAGTCTCCCAATTTTTTTAAGTTATTTCTCCCGCACCCCTCCCTTACTGCCAAAGTGAATTTCCTGCTTTGGTGAGAAAAAAATTGGGGTCATCATGAAAAGTAGCTGTTATTATTTTTTTTTTAATATCACAGTTCTTTTTGTTTGCTTATTTTTAAGTGTGTGTGTGTGTGTGTGTGTGTGTGTGTGTGTGTGTGTGTGTGTGTGTGTGTGTGTGTGTGTGTGTGTGTGCGCGCGCGCGCTCGTGCGTGCACGTTGCCCTGAGAAAATTATGTATATTTATATATATCCTGCTACATAGTTTTCTGCCCAGGGGACAATCCATCTTTCTAAACTTTCTAAAAACGTTTGTTAGGCAATGCAAGAATTTCTCCCATATTCATAAGTTGTACTGAACAGGTTCAACACAGGGAATGCTCATGGAATGGTGAAATGTAAGATGCACTTCAACAGTAAACTCAAATGTAGCAAGCTCATAAAACAAACAAAATGTGTTGTCATGACCAACTGTAGAAAGCATCATATAATACCTTCTAATTGAACCTGAGACACAGATTCCTTGCTCTAGAAGATCTAACATCAGAAGAAGTAGACATCTCTGAAGTTAACAGAAAACTAACCAAGGCTCTTATGGAAACAGCAACAAAAATAGGTGGTACTAAGAACAAGCCGCATATGAAGAAAATATCAGGGAAAACAACACTGTTGATGCAAAAGAAAAGGGGGATAAGAACAAATAAAGATGTCACTTCCAAAGTGAAATATATAGAGCTGTTCAAAACAGTATGAAAAAGTATCACTGAAGACATAAGGAAATTCAACTGTGAACTAGTGAGAAAAGCAATTGAAAACAACCAAGTCTAAAGAGAGCAAAGGGGCATCTCGGTAAGGGAAGAAAACAGATTGGGGCACTGACAAAAGAAGATAGCACTGTAACAAGAAACAGAGGCAGAATTTTGACCAGAGTGAAAGATTTCAACTCAAAATTATGTGAAGGAGATCATGCATCTGCTCTAGACATTATGAAAGGTAACAATACTAAACTCCCTCCAGTCCTCCCGGCAGAAATTACACACACAATTAAGAACATGAAATGGGGAAAAGCTCCAGGAGAAGATGGAATTACTGTGGGCATTATGCAAGAAGCAAGTGGAGAAATTTAAACTAGACTCGCCCAAGTTTTAACCAGATATCTCAATGAAGGGAAGATTCCTGCGAATTAGAACAATGCTACAATGATCCTGAACTACAGGCCCGTCAGCCTCCTAACAGTGGTTTATAAAATCTTCACTAAGGTTCTTTCACATCGCTTGAAGATAATACTGGACATGGTTCAACCGAGAGAACAAGTTAAATTCAGGAGTGGCTATAGCACTATAGATCATATCCATGTGCTGAGAGAACTAATTGAAAAAGCGAGGGAATATAAACTCCCATTATATTATGTATGGCTTTTATCGATTATGAAAAGGCCTTTGATTCCATGAAACCATCAGCAGTTACAATGGCTTTGAAATCCTGCTGTATTGAAGATACTTGTACATTAGTATTAATAGTAAAATCTATGAAAATGCAAGTGCAAAGGTTTGGTTATTTGAGGATACAGCACCAACAAAAATTGGAAAGGGAGTGAGACAAGGTGACACCATATCTACTAAACTATTAAATGCTACATTGTGAAATGTCTTTCAATCATTAAACTGGGAAAACAAAGGGATAAAGGTTAATGGAGATTATTTAACTCACCTTCATTTTGCTGATGACATAGTCATTTTTGCAACTGCCCTTTCAAAGCTGCAGAGTATGACCCAGGAACTTGCTGACAAGAGTAAAAAGTGGAATTAAAAATGAACTTTCAGAAGAAAAACTGATGTACAATGCTTTTACAAGAAATGAAGATTTATCGATTGATGGGGAAAGGCTGGAGATAACCGATACGTACATTTACCGTGGACAGCAGATATCAAGCAAAAGTTACATTGATGAAGAAATTAATTGACATATAAAACTTGGATTGAGAGCTTTTGGAATAAACAATATAATCTTTAAGAGCGATATGCCATTATGTCTTAAAAGAAAAGTGTTTAATCAATGCATTCTTCCAGTGCGTAGGTACAGAGCAGAGACGTGGACCTTAACTAAAAAAGACATACACAGACTGCAGACAAGTGAAAGAAACATGGAGAGATGCATACTTGGTGTAACCAAGAGAAATAAGAAGAGGAGTTCATAGATAAGGAAAATGACAAGAGTGGAAGGCATCATGATCAGAGTAAAATCCCTGAAATGGCAATGGGCTGGACATGTTGCCAGAAGAAAGGACCACTGACGGGCAACCGAAATTGTAGATTGGATTGCAAAGGACAGGAAAAGACCCAGAAGAAGGCCACATGGGAGATAGGTGGATGAAATTCGAAAGCATGCAGGAGTGATGTGGAGGAGATTGGCGCAAGGTAGACCATTGTGGAAGAAACTTGGAGAGACCTTCATCCAGCAGTTGACTTATAATGGTTGATGTTGATGATATGCATTTGCCCTGAGATATATATATACAGGGTGCATAAGAAAGTCCCTTTAGCCTGAAATAACTTGCGAACAGAGAGAGGTAGAGTTATGCAAGTGAAATAGCGGTATAGTAAAGCGACTACGCCCGATCAAATGCAACCAATAGCAGCGCCCCTGATGGCGAAATGCGGAAGTTAGCCATTGCAAATCGAAAATGAAAAGAGATAGAGCAAAATTTCCAATTACAAAGTTGTAGAGCATCAATTAATTACTGTATATACTCGCGTATAAGTCGATCCCCCCCCCCCCTTCAGAGAAAAAAATTGTAAGAAATCGGAAACTCGCGTATAAGTCGATCCCGGAATGAGAAAAAAATGTCAATGAATTTATTCAAAAACATTTGAAAATGAAAAAAATTATATATATAATACTAAATTTAATTTGCATACCTAAAAACTTCATCGGAACCCTTCAAAATCCGATTCCAAGTCAGACTCGCCAAACAGTTCAAAAAAGTCTTTCTCCGTCATCGGCGCGTCATCATAAACATCAGTATTCCCATCTATGCCTGTGTCATCAGAAACACTGTCATCATCACTCATAAAAATATCATCATCATCCTCTGTGCCATGAAGTTTGTTACTAATGCAACATTTCTTGAATTATTTCACGACCATTTCTGCAGGTATCGCATCCCAAGCATCCTTGACCCATCACGCAATCAAAACGATATCCGGCTTCTTTAGATTTCCGCCCTTGGTTTCAGTCGGCAAATCGGAACTTATCCAATCTGCCCAATACCTCCACACATTGTCCTTGAAGGGCTTATTAAGGCAGACATCTAGTGGTTGAAGAACAGATGTCAACCCACCTGGGATGACAGCAAGAGTTGTTTTTGAATTTTCTGCAGTTTTTTTCACTTCTGCACAACGGTGTGCAACAAACACATCCCACACCAAAAGAGAAGGTTTCCTCAAAGGTGCACCTGGCCTTTTGTTCCACACATTCTTTAACCAGTCAATTGTTTCGGATTCGTTCATCCATCCTTTTTCATGGGCACAAATGAGCACAAATTAGCACACCAGACAGGAAAAACAACGCTTTTCAGCAGAGTTTTGCATTTGAAAATAATTACCGGAGGTAGCTTACTGCCGTCGGCCAAACAGGAAAGAACAACCATGAAACTGGATTTTTCGTGGCCAGTCGTTTTGATCAAGATATTTTTTTCGCTCTTTTGGTTCTCCGTCGTTTTTCCAGGAAGGTCGAAACACATGGCGGTTTCATCCATGTTCCCTATTTGGGAAAGTTTTTTTTTTTTTTTTTTTTTTTGAGGTTTATTTGGGAAAGTTCAAAAGCAGTCTCTTTTCTCTTTTGAATTACATACTTTTGAAATTCCATTATCTTTGCTTCGAGGTCACGAGGTAACTTTTGTGCAATTTTGGTGCGCTGGCATAGACACAACCCATAGCGGTTCATGAACCTTGTGCACCAACCTGGTGAGGCACGAAAAGTGTTATTTGCAGCTGCAAACTTTTCATCTTTTGCGAGCTTCATTGCTCGCACACGTATACCAGTTCGCGTTACAATGTAACCATTTTGTCTGCAGCCCACAATCCAATCATTCAAGACACTTTCCAGCTCTGGGAAAGATGTCGTTCCACGGCGCAGCACCTTTTGCGATTTTGGGATTTTCACCAAATCCGTTTTTTTACGCCAATCTCGAATCAGTTTTTCGTTAATGCCAAATTGACATGAAGCAGCACAGTTGTTAGTATTTTCTGCAAAAGAAACCACTTTCAACTTGAATCCTGTGTTATAGGACATCCGTTTCTTTACACAATCCGTGTCACCCATAACAGGAGAAGCGAGACACGTGCGATTAAGAACAAGCAACACCTAACACTCCGTTAGGTTGAAGGTCAGCGCGATCAACTGGTAGCCGGAAGGGCGGAGCTTTCTATGCACGGCTGTGACTGCGCTGTGGATACGCAAAGCCAGGAGAGAGGAGACTTTTCAAAGCGCGAAGAAATTCGGAGGGTCGCGATTTCGTAATTCTACCACATAGGTGTTTTTTCTGTCTTTCTTTTTTTTTTCTTTCGGAGGGTTGCGATTTCGTAATTAATACCGCATCGGCATTTTTATTTCTTTTGGGATGGATTGCCTTTTGCCTCACGGGAAGAACTTTTGGACTTACGATTTTTTTAGACCGCGCGTATAAGTCAACCCCATCACTTTGAAGCTCTCATTTTGTCCCAAATTTCTCGACTTATACGCAAGTATATACGGTAGTACAAAACGGCATTTGTTTCACACGGATAAGATAAATTGTCCCCTGAATACCCTAAAATGTCCGAAATCGATGCACGACCTTTTTGTGTGAACGTTTGAAGGGAACAGACATAGGTATGAGCAAATACACTGAATTTATTGCATAAATATGTACTTATGTCAATACAGTTTGATGACATCAGACAAAACATAAAAGGCAAACTGGCGCACAATGATAAAAAGTTAATGTCGAGTATGTTCGAAGAGTTCGGCATTGCCCACGATACACATTTTTATTCGTGAAAGTAACTCTGCATGCACATTCCTCAGCATGGGAGGTGTCACACTATTGCAAGCATCTGTAACATGATGACGTAGATCCAGCAGACTTGTAGGCGCTGTTGCATACACTTGATTTTTGGCAGTGAGTGAAGCTCACCATTCTCACACTGCGTACGTAGACCTAAACTTCTGATCAGGATACGGCCTGCTACTGGTTTTTATATCGTAGGTACGGTACAGCATCACAATCTGCATTTGCATACGGCTACATTTGCAAAATGTGAATATGCAGATTAGAATCGTGCATTGATTTTGGACATTTTAGGGTATTCAGGCGACAATTTGTCTTATCTGTGTGAAGCAAATGTCATTTTGTAGTAATTAATTAATGCTTTACAACTTTGTAATTGGAAATTTTGCTCTATCTCTTTTTGTTTTCGATTTGCAATGGCTAACTTCCACGTTTTGCCACTAGGGGCGCTGCTATCAGTTGCATTCGATCGGGCGTAGTCACTTTACTACAACGTTATCTCACTTGCATAACTGTACCTCTCTCCGTTCGTTAGTTATTTCAGGCTAAAGGGACTTTCCTATGCACCCTGTATATATATATACACACACAGCATGATTCATAATTATTGTCGCAGTTTCCTAGGCCTGGCATGGTCAAACTGTAACCGACCAAATAAAACTGCCTACAGCATAAACAAGTCCACCGTGGAAAGTTTTATGTGGCAGCACGGTATCCACTGAATTGACGTCATTCTTCAAAATGGCAACTGTTCAAGAAAAGTTATATGCGTACTCAAAGTCAGTTATCAGAACACTCTGTGGCAGAGCTCCACCTTCCGATAATGCTGTCTGACGTTGGTTAAAGCCATTTCAAAAGACTGGTAGTGTGCAGCTTCAAAAAGGAGCGGGATGATTCAGCACTTCACAGGATGATGTTGATCGCTTTCAGGAAGCCTTTTATCGAAGCCCTCAGAAGTCAACGAGACAAGCTGCATCCCAGTTAGATGTGCCACAAACGACTGTTTGGAGGGTTCTGCATAACCACCTACAACTCCGTGCATACAAACTGCAGATTGTACAGGCTTTACAGTGGGACGATAAACCCCACTGTTTCCAATTTGCCCAAGACATTTTGTCCAAAGTCGAAGCTGATGAACATTACCTGCGGACATGGATATTTAGTAAGGAAGCAATGTTTTTCATCTAAGGGAGGGTGGGTACATCGGCATAACTAAGTATTGAGGCCCTTTTTCTTTGTGGAGAAAACAGTGACAGTGGTCACCTATCTGGACATCTTACAGCTGTATCTGTTGCCTCAGTTGGAAGATCAGCAGCCCAATGTGGTGTTCCATCACCACCTCGCACTTCCGCAATTGGCTGTTATTGTCTGAGAATTTCTTGACTTGCATTTTCCTGGGCACTGCATTTGGCATGGTGCACCCATTTTGTGGCCTCCATACTCACCCGATATTACGCCACTGGATTTCTTCCTGTAGGGATACATGAAAAACATTGTTTACCAGACCCCTTTGACCTCCCTGATGACCTTGAGACCAGAATTAGTACTGCTATAACAACAATAATGCCGCAAATGCTGGAGAACACTTGGCGGGAAACTTATTATCACTTAGATATCTTACGTGCCATGAAGGGCATGCATGCCAAAGTGGTTTAGCAACCTGATGTATCGATTCTACAGGTAATAAAACTTTCAGTTGTCATCTGTCATATTCTGTCTACAGTTTTTGTTTGTTGTTTCCCATTTTCCGATTATATGCCACTGAAACTACAACACTAATTATAAATCACCCTGTATATATATATACGAGGGTTGTATGGAAAGTAATGCAAAAGTGGGCGTAACTTTTTTATTAACTGACAGAGGTTGTTCGAATTGCACATGTTGATAGAGTAACTCTTTCTCTATACAAAGGTACTACTCAATATAGTCTCCATCACAAATGATCATTGAACCAAACTCTTGGTTCAACGATCACTTGTGATGGAGACTATGTTGAACCCAACTCTCAAATCCTCTTTGAAAAAATTCAGGTGTGGACTGTTATACGCACTTCTTCATAGCCACTTTCACCTTGTCTATGTCATCAAATCGTTGTCCCCGGAGACTGTCCTTCATTGGACCAAACAAGTGGAAGTCGAAGTGCTCCAGATTTGGGCTGCATATGAAATCACTGACCAGCCTAATTTGCTGATCACCTGATTTGTTGCCAAAGATGTGTGTGGTCTCGCATTGTCATGGTCAATGTGGATCCTTTTCAGATTCTTGTTCATTCTCTTCCTCCTTATGGCTTCTCTAAGCTTCTTGAGTGTCTCAGTGTACCACTTGCTGGTCACGGTGCAGCTACGCTCCAGAAAATCACGGAATATGACACCTCTGTCATCCCAGAAAACAGTCACTTTGACTTTCTGTGCTGATTGCTGGCTCTTGAGCTTTCTAGGCCTTGGTGAAGAGGTGTGACGTTATTCCCTGGATTGATTTTTCGTTTCCTGATCGTAAAGATATGTCCATGTTTCATCCCCTGTCACCAGATTTGAAAAAAGTGTGTCTTCATTGGTTTCAAATGCTTCCAGCAGATCAGAGCAGACTTTCACCCTTTTCTTTTTCAAATCGGGTATCAACTGTCGGAGTACCCACTTTGCACACATTTTCTGATATTGTAAGTCTTACACTATCTTCTGTGTGGCATTGTAACCACCGTCCAGTTGTGTTACAAGCTCTTGGATTGTGACTTATCTCTCTGCACGAATTAATTCATCCACTCGCTGACAATTCGTATCAGTGGTCGCCAATGATGTTCTCCCACTGCATGGTTTGTCTTCAATGCTGGTTTCCCCTTCTTTAAACTTCTTCATCCATCATTGCACTTAGCTCTTGTAGTCTTCTGTGGATGTCTGACAGCTTGCACCCTTCCTTCGTCAAGAACTCAATAACAGCACATTGTTTCTGCTTGGAATCCATTATTTACCTGCAATGAAGAAGAAAGGTTACTGTAGAGGAAGAGTTACTCTACCAACATGTGCAATTTGAACGACCTCTGTCAGTTAATAAAAGTTATGCCCACTTTTGCATTACTTTCAGTACAACCCTCGTATATACACTGCCTGGCAGTGAAAATACCACACCACAAAGACGTGAATGCAGCGCCATGCAAATTGCAGGGTGGGTGCACACGTACAAGTTATGCAAATGAGTGCATTTGCAGGCCAATTGCACGAACGGTGTGCAGGATATAAGTGAACAACCAGCCCATGAGGCTATCAGCCAAGACATCGTTATGGCCATGAGAAGTGAGTGGTTCTGCTGTAGCCATGTCTGGAGAATGAACAAGGGGTGCCAATGCTGTTAAGACACCATATGTGATTTCGTCAAGCAGATGAGTTCACGAGAGGTGTCATCGTAGGCCTTTGTACTGCCAGATGGTTCTTGCGTTGTATTGTGGAAGAAACGCAACATGATGCCACAACCGTCGGTCGTATTTTGAGGCAGTGGTCCCAGAAAGGATCTGTTTAACTTCATAGGGGGGCAGCAGCCCAGAGACGAACGTCCGAGCGCACTGATCGTCTCATCCAATGTCATGCCGTAGTGGACCCACAGGCCATAACGGGCGACATTTTGTGGAGTGTATGGGGGGCTTGGATACTCCGATATCAATGCAGACAGTGTCACGTTGATCGGCTGTGTCTGGCTTGCTGTCCAGCCGTCCGTTTCGAAGGCTGCCTTTAACAGCAAGCCATTGTCGTCACCGGTTGGCATGGTGTCACTCCAGAGCTACGTGGGGTGTTGAATGGAACAGTGTGGTGTTCAGCAACGAATTGTGGTTCTGTCTCACCACTGATGACTGCCGTGTGTGAATCTGGAGGTGACGTGGCCAACAGACGGATTCCTCCGCCATTGTGGAGCTCCACACGGACTGGCAACGTGAAATGATGGCATGGGGTGATTTCAGCGCCAACAGCAGCTCACCACTAGAATGCATTGCGGGTACATTGGCAGCACGCCGCTATGTTGACAAGGTGGTGCAGCCTGTGGCACTACCGTATCTGCAGGGCATCCCAAACACCATTTTCCAATAGGATAACGCCCGGCCGCATACCACTCAGATCAGCCTTAATGCTTTACATGGTGTTCTGATGCTTCCGTGGCCAGCAAGATCCCCGACCTCTCGTCCATCGAGCATCTGTGGGACACGATTGGTTATCGGTTGAGTACCCTCCCATCCCTTTAAAACTGAAGAACTGTGGACTCAGATCAACACCTCATGGTCCACGATACCCCAGGATTCTATTCGGACTCATTGCCTCGTGCCACGTTGGATTCAACGCTGTATCGCCCAAAATGGGGGCCAAACTCATTATGGATCATTCTGTATATCCGGCCACTGGAGCCTAGTCTGTATGTGACAATTAAATTAAGTATGATTTAATGATAAATCATTAATTTATCATTGGATATGATGATTATCATTAATATGCTAATCATTAAATGTGATTTATGTTCAGGACCTACTTAGCTATCTGTGTGTGTGCAGTTTGGCCTGTTTTCGAGCATTCCTTCATGGTGTGGCATTTTCTCTGTCAGGCAGTGTAGTAATTTTCGGACTAAGAGCCGCATCGGCGTAAGGGCCGCAGGTGAGAAATTTTGCAATCTTGGAAGCAAAAGTTGCCGTAAGGGCCGCACCTGTGTCGAAGTTGTGGTGCTGCTCACAAAACAAAATTATCTTCCTTATTTTCATGAACTAACTCACACCCATTGTGATTATATGTATACTTCAAAGGCTAATTCTGCAACTCAGTGTTGATCTGCTTTATGCACTTATTTTTTCATACTGGCAAAAATTTTTATTTATACATTTTTTTATTAGTCATGCTAATGTTGTTTTTTTGTTTGCCTTTATTAAATGCTAAAAACCATTTATGTAATCAATATAAATCACAGTTAAATCTTAAGACTCCCGTTAGAATATCGCATTGCTTGTAAAACCGCACAATTGTCTAAATTCCATTCAATGTAGATGTCTGCTACAGGATGGTTATCTGTTGACCGCAATAGAATCCGTCTTAGAAGTAATTAACTTATAAATTATCGCTTGTAATGCTTTCGATTAATGTCTTCTTTAATAATATGTTCCTTCTATGTTTTTGTTAGAACGAAGTTGCCTTACGCTTCTTTTCACTAGCTCCCTCGCACATGTTCGCGGATCGCGCCGCCAACACTTCGAAACAGCGGTGATGCTTTCTCTCTTTCAAGTGGTTTGACCTACTTTCATTTACTGCACACTGAGCCTTCGCGTTGAGCTCCGCTTTTATATGAATGGGAAAGCTCTCCCTTCTTTTTTTCTTTTGTGTTTGTGAAGATTTTATCTATAGCCAGGTATTAAATTAATTACCCATTGTTAACATCAGATGATAATGCTACAGCGCTTATTAGTGAGAAAGCATTTCCAGCCAAAGCCTTCAACTTCCACTATCGTCAGTCCATAAAAAAAAATTAAAATCAAAGCAAAACTCAGGAGCACAGAGCCAAGAAACACCTGTATCGCATGCCAGATTAACTGCATTGTTCATGTTCTTAAGCTTTTGTTCAGGGAAGTGCCCATCAAACCGGTCTCCCCACCCCAGTGAAAATCAATGTTCCTTCCCTTGGTTGCATCACACCTTCCTGCATGTTGTATGCTGCAGCCAACGAAAGAGATACCCTGGGCGCGCTATCCACAGAAGCCTCGGACGTCACGCTACTCGTCTGTGTGCTTATGTCCCCATTCCATCCCCCATGCAAAGGGCATTTGAGTCAGGCATTCCTGTCATCTCCCACTTTCCCTCCTAAACCAGCATCAGGACAGTGGAGTTATTGTTTAAATAGACGTGTCTAACGTATGAGTAGAAGGGGGGTGATTACAGTCGAGTTTGTGAAAAAAAGACGTGTTTGAAAAAATTTGCTAAGCATCTGCATGAAAAAAAAAAAAGGGAGGGAAGAAACAGTCTTATCGAAAACAAATTCGGCATAAGGGCCGCACACCCGAAAGATTTCCCTTTTAGTAACGTAAGAGCCGCGGCTCTTAGCCCAAACATTACGGTATATATAATATTTTAGCTTGAAAAGAGAGGCAAAAATTTCTGAGAACAGCAGTTAGCAAAAGTTTCTCTGTTCTTGTGATTTTTTGTTCTGTCAAGCATAATTTAATACACATTGAATCAAAGCTAGCTGGTTTGCAAGCTAATATTTATTTGAAAGTTACAAACTGTATTTTGGGGGCAAAATTCTGCAAGCATTCCCTCTCTTCCAAAAATTTCACAGACCTTTCTGGTATAGTTTAGAGCTCATTATATGTGCGAAAGGACTTTATCAGTTGTAAACAATGTAAAGGTACTGTTATCAAGATCAAGTGAAGCTTGTATAGAAACTTGTTTAATAATCTTAAGTAGTGATTACCCATTGAATGTTCATGAAATTCTAGATTAGTTTCAGACACAATTGACACAAGTTTAGATAATTATTACCATTGACAGCATATTTCTTTTGATAATTACAAATTGTTTTCTGCTGATTTTATTTTAGAAATTTAAGGTTTTATCATTATTAAAATACATATCTGAAAACCGATTTATGTATTTTCATTGTTATCACAACCTCTCAAGTTTTGTTTCTAACATGTTAAACAATTGCACTAAATCATGCAATGTCGACAGTCTCAGTTATTTCTTTTGAAATTAAGATGCATTTGCCCAGAGAAGGGAGAAGTGGATTATTTTATATTTTCATACAAAACAATGTCTTATATATATTATTATAATTATTATTATAATTATTATTATTATTATTATAATTATTATTATTATTATTATAATTATTATTATTATTATTATTATTATTATTATTATTATTTTGCTCTCTTTTACTGTTCAATTGTTCTGATTAATCTGAAGTGATCCCACCTCACTATTTGCTATATTGTTTCACAGTGGAAAGTTTCAGATTCTAGAGCAAATTTATTCCATCCTAAAAATGCTATGACATTTTTTTCCATGATGATTTCACTACCCTGTATTGTAGTTAAATATTATTTTTTCCTATAAGTGTTTGCATTTCAGCTTCATAAGCTTGGAAAAAATTTCCAAAAACAAAAGTGAAGAATTTGAGTTCACTCATTCATAGTATCATGCTGAGCATACTAAATTATGTGTTTTGTGTTTCTTGTTCAATAGTAAAACCATCTTACCATCATAACTTCTGTTATACACTTTCTTTTATATCTTCGGATTCAATACTGAGCACCCCGAAAGGAAGAATTGTATAAAATATAGCGTGTCCTTATTGGGTCTTTTAATATGATGTCTTACAAGGAGCAATTGATAATGATGCACTGTTTAATCTATTATATAACTATGTACTATTGTTATAGCTGTTTATTTACTTGATTTGTTCTTTATGACCTCTTCCTATTCACTCTTGCTTGCAGGTTTCTTGTTACTTCATGCTTTTGAACATAAGTTTTTTTCCCCTGTAAGCCCATGTCATGACATGCGGAGGATGATGTTCCAATTCTTCGACATAATGTGGGTTTTCCTTGTACCAGAACACAACGTTCCGTGATCAACAGCTGCGGTATATCACACATTCATCACTGAAAATGACCTTTCCACATTTTGGGATTGTGGCAAATGTCTGAAGCATCATTGCACATGCATCCCGTCTGCCGTTTAAATCGATTTCTGATAACTCCTGAACGAACATCGCGCGATATGCGTGCAAATTCAGGTCATTCTTCATGTGCTTATGCAGTGTCGATCGTGGTGTTCCAAGCTCTGCTGATCGTTTGCGGTGACCTGATAACTGATTCCTCGACCGCTTGACACTGTTGCACTCTGGTTGATGGTTTATCCTTGATGTTGCCTGCTTTGAAGAGTTTATGTTCCCACCGCTGAAGAGTCTATTTTGGAGGGGCCTCTTTGTCGAATCGTTGTTGGAAATCGGCATGCATGTCACACATTGTCTTCCCTGTGTGTGGATGTTTGTGTACCCAAACACTGACAACAATCCGCTGTTCCAGGGTGTATTAGCTGGTATCACACATGGTTCCGGTACCTAATCTGTAAATAAACACAATACGGACCATAGCTCAACATATACATCATACAACAGATACATAGCTCACTTACATTTCTTATTACAGGGGGGTAACAAGACATTGTGGACACCCTGTAGATTAAGCAGTGTCCTTATATTGTACAATCAGGTCATAGGAATGGATGTGTTCGACATACGACCACTGCATCGGGGCGCTCTATTTCCGCCGAATTTTCTTAAAATTTCGTTCTTGGTCCAATTATTCTGTCCTAATTATCTGTATATTTTAAAAAAGTTGAGATTAAAAACTCTATATAAAATCTGTTGCTTGTCCACCATGCAAATCAATGCTTCTGAGTCTTTCACTTTGATGTTGTGATATCGCAGATAGGTGTTCTTTGTCGGTTAAAATTTATCTCCTTATACTTAAAAAACATAAAATGAAACTACTTACACTCAAGAAATATCTATTTACATTTATTAATCAGTTCATTTATTGCATCCTCTCGAGGGTCACGAAGTAGTAGGCTGGCCACGCCCTTCCTTTGTTGCAGTTGCCGATATTGTTGCAACTATGTTCCTGAGAGTTTGTCATAATCAGCGTATACCTAAAATATCTGAATATTTGAAACATTTATAAATGAAGAATGTCTATACAACTATGAATGTTGAAGAATGTTAACATGCACTACTAGAGGATTGTATGAATTTGAAGCTCTACTTGAGCTATTTTAATAACACACCATTATATCAATAAAGCACTTGATACACTGTAAACATAAATAAATGGTGCCGTAGGCAACTCACAGTCACACTCGTTACACAGACAAGAACAGAAACACATCAACTCACTCTCACTGCTGCTACTGATTCTTCCTACAGCAAGAGAGAAAAAAACAGAGACGCAGCTGTGTGGCACCATCTATTGGCTACAATAACAACAAATGAAAATAAGTATTGTACATACTCCCACCTTGAAAGCTCAAGCTTTCAACACATAAAGTAATACAAATCACCTTTAACACTATAAATTAGGTATTTGAATATAACAATAGGCTGATAATTACAGTGCAAGAATTAATAGAGTCTATCAAATTAATGATACGAAAAGGTACCTTACAGTCAATCTAACGATAATGGACACAGTTTAACTATGGGTCTCTTGAGAGTTCCGGAATCAGTTCGAACAGTCACAACTCGCACCTTGCCATCACTGCCGGGATGTGTCTCTATAACTCTGGTAAGTTTCCAACGCAATGCAAGTATCAGTTCGTTTTTGATCAGCACAAGATCACCAACTGTAAGGTCCGGTCTAGAAGTGCACCACTTATGCCTAAGTTGGAGTTGTGTAAGGTATTCTAACTTCCATTGCCTCCAAAACTGCTGAACTAAGCGTTAGATCAATTTCCACCTCTTAAGGCGAGAAATCGGAACTGCAGTGAGATCTAACTCAGGAAGAGCCGTCAAGGGAGCTCCCACCAAGAAGTGTCAAGGCATCCAGATCATTAGGGTCTTCAGAAATGGAACACAGAGGCCTAGAATTAAGTCAAGCTTCAACTTGTGCTGAAAGTGTGAGGAACTCCTCCAGAGAAAAATAAGCATTTGCCTATTGTCCGTTTAAGATGGAACTTCATTGACTTTACCTCCACCTCCCAAAGACCGCCAAAATGATGCGCTGAAGGAGGGTTAAAATTCCACTTGATGCCTTCAGAAAAGGAAAAGTTAGCTACACTCTTGTCATCGGTTGCATTGAGCACTTGCTTAAGAACATGACGCAAATCACGATCTGCACCAACGAAATTCGTGGCGCAATCACTAAAAATCTCACTGGGCTTACCTCGGCGTGCAATAAATCTCTTTAAGAGCTGCAATGAAGGCATCAGAAGTAAGGTCTCCAACAATTTCAAGATGAATTGCTTTCGTTGAGAAACATACGAAAACTGCAATGTAAATCTTGAAAAGCTTTCTTCCTCGTCCCACTCTTTCTCTGCATTGAAAGGGACCAGCAAAGTCCAGACCCATCACGTGAAATACTCTAGAAGGAGTTACTCTCCCTGAGGGCAAGTTACCCATAAGCTGAGTGGCTGGAGTAGCAGAATGATGGAAGCATGTCACACAACGATGCACAAATCTTCGTGTGACATCTCTGCCGCAGAGAATCCAAAAAAATTTCGGATGACAGCAAGTAGAAGATGAGCGCTTGCGTGGAGATGAGTGTGATGATAATACTTCACAACTAATTCTGTTATAAGATGCCTTCTAGGTAGAAGTATAGGGTGTTTCACATTATCTGCAACTGAGGCATTTCTAAGACTCCCACCAACTCGCAAAGGACCCTCAGAGTCCACAAAGAAATTCAACGGTAGAATTTTACTTGATGACTTAATGGCTCTTCTAGCATGAAAGTATGCCAACTCATCAGCAAACTCAAAGGAATGGACAAGCTTCACTATTACATAAGTGGCTTTAAGAAGTTCATCTCTACTCAAATGGCCTAAGTTTCTTTTAGGAAACAAATTAGCTCAATTTTGTGTGAATCGCAAACACCAGGCTGTCACGTGGCACAATCTGGTCCAAGATGAAAACTTTAAAATAAAGGACAGATCTGTACTTTGGCTGGCTGCTGTCGCATAACTTTTCCTTTCTTCTCTCAAATGTAATTCAGAAAACGAGAACTGAAGAGCATCTCCATCTAAATGTTGAACATTTTGCTGCTGTAGCCAATCTGGACCTCTTAAGCACATGTCACACTGAACTAACTCCAAAGCTGAAATACCTCTGGTGGCACAGTCAGCAGGGTTCTGCGTACCGGTAATGTGATTCTACTCAACAAAGGGAATCGCTTCTTGGATTCTTGCCCCTTGATTAGCTACAAAAGGAAGCCAGCGTTGTGGTTCCGACGAAATCCAAGCGAGCGTAACTCTTGAATTTGTCCATGCAAAAATCTTCTTGATTGGAATGTCGAGACATGAAAGAACAGCTTCCAGCAGATTTGCCAACAACAGGGCAGAGCAAAGCTCCAGCCTAGGCAGCGATTGCTTTTTTAAGGGAGCAGCTCTGAACTTGACAGCTAGTAAAGATTTGTGCACAGAGCAGTCCAAACCCACTGAACGAATGTAAATCACTGCACAGTTAAACCTTCTCAGAAGCATCACAGAAGGCATGAATTTCATGGTAATCAGAAGTTGGAGTCATCGCACATCTAGGAATCCTGAGATATATGAGACTGGAAAGATGTGACTGGAACTTGATCCAATGGTTCCTGTACTGTTGGGGAAGCTCATGGTCCCAACTCAGATTAGAACTCCATAGCTCTTGAAGAATCTTGGCCTTAATCATTATTGGCGACAGCCAACCCAAGTGATCGAAAATCTTGGTAATTTCTGAAAGTATGACTTGCTTGCTATACTCCAACTTCTCGTTGATAGCAACAGAAAATTGGAAGGTATCCCTAGTTGGACACCACTCGATGCCAAGCACATTAATTGATTTGTCACAATCAATTCTCAGGGTGTCACTGCAATCCTTGAACTCATCAAGAACAGTGTCTAAAACAGATGCAGCACTCGATGTCCACTTACACAATGTTAAACCACCTTTTTTTCAACAATTCTTGCAGCTCATGCAAGCTCAGAGGCTTCCCCCAGGTGAATTGGCTCCTGAAAGGAGATCATCGACATAGAAGTCTCGCAAAACCACTCTGGATGCTCGTGGGAAAGCAGGCTCTTCATCCAAAGCCAATTGCTTCAAAGATTTGCTTGCTAAGAAAGGGGCACACGCAGTGCCATGAGTGACTGTGTTCAATCTGAAGGTCTGTACAGGCTCTTCAGGTTTTTCTATCCAGAGGATTCTCCGACAGTCAGTGTTCTCTGGGTGCACAACTATTTGTGTAAACATCTTTTCCACCTCTGCACACAAAGCCACCTGGAAAGTTCTAAATCTCAAGAGAATGTGGAACAATTCTTGATGAACTCTCGGACCCACTATAAGGAGGTCATTTAATGACAGTCCCGGGGTGCTCTTCGCCGAAGCATCAAACATCATGCGGACTCTTGTGGTACTACTTGAAGGCTTCACTACACAATGATGTGGAAGATAATAACTCACTTGCTTACAAATCTCAGTTTCTGGCACTCTTTGCATATGGCCCAGGTCTTTGTATTCTTACATAAAGGAGCAATACTGTTTGTATAATTCAGGGTTCCTTGAGAGTGAGTTCTCCAAAGACCTTCACACTTCATGGCAAGTTGCTTGGAATCACCCAAATGTGAGGGAGGTAAGTGAAAAGGCAGCATCACACTGTGTGTCTGCCATTCTCGTCTCTTGAATGAGTATCTTGAAAATGAGTTTCACATGCTTGTTCAGCCTTTGTAAAGAGACTAGCCACAGGAACGGAATCCAGTTTCCAAAAATTAGATACACAATCGTTAAGATATATTTGAATGTGATTCACATAAACTGTAGATGACTTCTCACGAGAGGTAGTCACTTCACCTGAAACGATCCAGCCCAGTTCTGTACGTACTGCAAAGGGTTTGCCGTCTTTTGCTTTAATGGTATCTCCCGTCAACAAGGGCAAAGAGATGTTTACTCCCAGCAATATATCAATCACTGAAGGTTTGTAAAAGTTGGAGTCAGCCAAAGTCACATTAGAAAACAGGTCTGCTAAAGAGGAATCAAGTGGAGAGTGTACCAGTTCTCCAATAATTTTGCTGAGTACAAAGACCAAAGTTGAAAACGTAAGTGTAGTCTTGTAATGTGGCCTAAATTTAATCTGTTACCCATGGCATGTGAGCTTGACAAACCCAAACATGAAATAGCCACTCGTGTTTTCTCCCTGCACAGGTCAAGTCTGTTAGCACAAGATTCAGAAATAAAACTTGCCTGGGAACCGGGATCTAAAAGTGCCTGACATAACTGACATTTCTCTGATGCATCCTCAACACGAATGACAGCTGTGTATAGCAGAACTTGTTGCGGCATATTAAAATCTGAAACACACAATGCAACCGTCGATGATGTTAACTCGAACCCCTTCCCCAACGCTGAGTGCTCGGGCTCTTTACTTTCAGCAGAAGTAGTAGTTGGAGATACAACTTGTGTCCTAAACTCTGGTTCTTCATTACATTGCTTAACTTTATTATTACGAAAGCACAGTAACGTATTGTGGTTACGTGCACAAATTCTGCAAGAATGTTTACTCTCACAACGACTCACTGGATGATTGGGCAATAAACAGTTGAAGCATAATTTTTTATGTTTCACAAATTCTACACTCTTCTGAACGGTCAGCTTTAGGAAATTATTACACTTGTTCAAATTGTGATTTGTTTTACAAAATAAACACCTACCCTTGACTTCAGAAACGAAAGTCAAAACATTAGGTTGAAAAGGCTTTTTATGAGAGATCACCCTATCCCTCTGTAAATTATGCACATGCCTTTGTATAAACTCTAACAACTGATTTAGTTGAGGAATGTTGTCTGCTTCTAACATTCTCTCACACCATCCACGAGTTGTCATATCCAGCTTATTCTGCACAATAAACAGCAGCAGAGTGTCGGCAACTCCGTCTCACTTCAACTCAAGGCTCTCTAAAGTACGAACGCATTCAATAGTCAAATCATCATCATCATCATTGTCAACCATTATCAATCCACTGCTGGACGAAGGTCTCCACAGTGGTCTGTCTTGTGCCAGTCTCCTCCATGTCACTCCTGCATACTTTCGAATCTCATCCACCCATCTCCCATGTGGACTTCTTCTGGGTCTTTTCCTGTCCCTTGGAATCCAATCTAAAATTTCGGCTGTCCATCGATGGTCTGTCCTTCTGGCAGTATGTCCAGCCCATTGTCATTTCAGGGATTTAACTGTGATCATGATGTCTTCCACTCTTGTCGTTTTTTCGGATCCACAAGTTCCTCTTCTTATCTCTCCTGGTCACACCAAGCATGCACCTCTCCATGCTACTTTGAGTTGTCTGCAGCCTTTGTATGTCTCTTTTAGTTAAGGTCCACGTCTCTGCACCATACATAAGCACTGGAAGGATGCATTGATCAAACACTTTTCTTTTAAGACATAATGGCATATTGCTCTTGAAAATTATGCCGTTTCTTCCAAAAGCTCTCCATCCAAGTTTTGTACACCGATTAATTTCTTCATCATTGTGACCCTCACTTAATATCTGCTGTCCAAGATAAACATATGTGTCTGTTATCTCCAGCTTTTCTCCATCAATCGATAAATCTTCATTTCTTGACAAAGCATTGAACATCACTTTTGTCTTCTGAAAGTTCATTTTTAATCCCACTTCTTTACTCTTGTCAGCAAGTTCCTGGATCATACTCTGCAGCTCTGATTAGGTAGTTGCAAAAATGACTACGTCATCAGCAAAATGAAGGTGAGTTAGATAATCTCCATTAATCTTTATCCCCTTGTTTTCCTAGCTCAGCGACTGAAAGACACCCTCCAATGTAGCATTAAAGAGCTTTGGAGATATGGTGTCACCTTGTCTCCCTCCCTTTCCTACTTTTATGTGTGCTGTATTCTCAAACAGCCGAATCTTTGCACTTGCATTTTCATAGATGTTATTAATAATATTAATGTATGCATCTTCAATACCGCAGGATTTCAGAGCCATTGCAACTGCTGATGGTTTCACCGAATCAAAGGCTTTTTCATAATCGATAAAAGCCATGCACAGTGAAAGTTCATATTCCCTCGCTCTTTCAATTAGTTCTCTCAGTACATGGATATGATCTATTGTGCTGTAGCCACTCCTGAATCCAGCTTGTTCTCTCGGTTGAGCCATGTCCAGTGTTACCTTCAAGCGGTGTGAAAGAACTTTAGTGAAGATTTTATAAACCACTGATAGGCCTGTAGTTCCTGAGATCCTCAATGTCACCTTTTTTATGTAGCAGGATCATTGTAGCGTTGTTCCAATCCTCAGGAATCTTCCCTTCATTAAGGCATCGAGTGAAAATTTGGGCGAGTACTGTTTCGATTTCTCCACTTGCTTCTTGTAGGATGTCTACTGTAATTCCATCTTCTCCTGGAGCTTTTCCCCGCTTCATGTTCTTGATTGCATGTGCAACTTCTGCTGGGAGGACTGGAAGAACTCTGGTACCTTTCATGATGTCTGGAGTACATGTATAATCCCTTTCATACAATTTGGAGTAGAAATCTTTCACTCTTGTCAAAATTTCACCTCTATTTCTTGTTACAGAACCATCTTCTTTTCTCAGTGCCATAATCTGTTTTCTTTCCTTACTAAGATGTCTCTTTGCTATCTTTAGGCTTTGGTTGTTTTCAATTACTTTCCTCACTTGTTCACAGTTGAATTTCCTTACATCTTCAGTGATACTTTTTCGTACTGCCTTGCATAGCTCTATATATTCCACTTTGGAAGTCACATCTTCTTTAGTTTTCCTCATCTCTCTTCTTCTTTGCATCAACATTTTGGTTTTTCCTGATAATTTGTTCACATGCAACTTGTTCTTAGACCCAGCTAATTTTGTTGCTGTTTCCATAAGAGCTTTGGTTACTTTTCTGTTAACTTCAGAAATATCCACTTCTTCCGATGTTAGGCCTTCTAAAGCGGAGAAACTGTTCTTCAGTTCCAACTTGAAGGTATTATGGTGTTTTTTAAGGTTGGTTATGTCAATACATTTTGTTTGTCTTATGAGCTTGCTGCGTTCGAGTTTAGTGTTGAGGTGCATCTTACATCTCACCAATCTATGGTCACTACCTGTGTTGAACTTGTTTAGCACACTGCAGTCTTCTATGACGAATTTTTTGTTACACATAATAAAATCAATTTCACTTGTCGTTCCATTTGGATGTCTCCATGTCCATTTCCTGTGCGGCTTTTTCTTGAAAAAGGAGTTCAAGGTGAAAAACCCTTCTGCCCCTGCAAACTCAACGAGAGTATTTCCACGCTGGTTTCTGTTGCCGTGACCGAATTTACCTACAGAAGTTTCATTCTGTTGCCGTTGCCCTATTTTTGTATTGAAATCTCCCATAACTATCTTCAAATGCTGCTTACCTTTATTATTTAGATGACGAATTTCCTCATAAAATTCTTCAATTTCTTCTTCAGGATGACTTGTGGTGGGTGCATAAGTTTGAATTATCTGAGCCTGATATCTTCTTGACAGTTGGATAACAAGTTGTGCAGCTCTGTCAGAGGAACTTTCAACTTCTATAACTTTATCCTTCAGTTTCTTGTTTATTATAAATCCAACACCACTAGTTCTGCCAGTATCTGTCCCACGATAGTAGAAGAGATGTCCACTTTTCAGTTCAATGAGATCTCCTTTTCTCCTTACCTCACTTAGCCGGATGATGTCCCACTTGATCCTTTGTAGTTCCTCTTCTAATTCAAGAAGCCTTGAATCAGAAGATAGAGAGCATCCATTATACGTAGCCAAGGTCAGCATCAGATGGCAGCCTAGCCCGGTAGTGACTATGAACTCATGGATGTGTCCGTGTTTTTGAGAGCCTTGAATTAACTATTGAAATGCTCGTGCTTTAGAGAGCCTTGAGTTTTTGCTACTGATAGTACTCTCGCTGCTGCATTCAATAGTACTGTCTACAATATTTAAAAGCTGAGCTGCAGACTTATTGTTCACTGCTGGCAGCGAAACTAATTTCCATATGATATTGAAGACCAACTCACGTTTATTAGAATATCTCTTCAACAAATCCCACGCAACCTCGAAATTAGCATCACGCAATGACAATGATTAGACGATACGAAGAGCATCTCCTCTCAGACATTCCTTCAAATACTGAAGTCTCTGTGAATCAGACAGATTGTCATTCAATAACACAGACGTTGTAAACAAATCTTGGAAGGAGAGCCACTGAGTGGCATCTCCGCCACTAAAAATTGGAATTGACAATTCTGGCAGGCGAAGCGGCACTGATTTTTCACTTGCTATGATATTATTTGCCGGAACCAAGGGTCCAGACACTTTCCTCAGCAGTCTCAAAGCCAAATTATCAATAATTTCCTGTAACTCCTCCGCTTCAGCTATAAATCCACCTACCTCTTCCGCAGCACAGGACTCAAGAATTCCTTCAAAAACCTTTGCTTTCTTTGCCTCAATCGAGGCTAATCTCGTTTTACATAATAACGCCTCCGCACTAGCACTGTGAAATTGCTCAAATTCACCTGATTCAATTTTATCTCGAAGTTTTGTCAACAACGCCTTAAATACACGGGTTGTTGTTTTTTTAATCTTTAATGCATCCATAATTACAATGTCAGCAAAAGCACTCTAAATCACTATAAGTTGAAATCACTCTTGAGTACTCACTTATTGCATTACGCACCTCCCAAACCAATGACTTGCTGATGAATACTATTGTAAAAAAAAAAATACAATAGTTTTTATCCTACAATACAAGTTACTATGGAAAAAGAAGTTAACAGACAACTACACTATTTAGACATTTCTTTATTCAGGCGAAATAATATGATTGAATACGAAATATATCGAAAACCAACTTATACTCCAACGATAATTCCGATTGATTCAAATCATCCTTGGAAATATAAAAGGGCAGCACTTCAATTTTACATAAGAAGAGCATTAACCCATTCCTGTAATAAACACAAAGAAAAGATAGAGATTAACTGGATAAAAAGAACTGCTATGAAATTTGGATACAAGAAAAAGATCATAGATGATATACTTGAAAATACAAAGAAATCTTTAAATGAAAGTAAAAATAAACAAAAAAATGAAATAAAATTTGCTGGTAAAATTCCCTACATTCCTCCAATAACAAATATCCTAAAGAAGGAATGCATTAAAGAAAAAATGATATTAGCAGAAACCGTCATAGATAACGAAACTATATTAACTACAGGAAATGAAAGAAGATCAATGCTTGATAAAGCCGGAGTATATTCTATACCAACAAAATATTATACAGAAATAGAAAGAAATGAAAGAAATAAAGTATACATAGGAAGTACAAAAAGAAGGTTTAAGACCAGATTAAAAGAACATATATCCAACTGGAATAAAAAAGAAAACAAAACATCATTAATAAATCATTGTATTGAAAATGAAGCTTATCCTGATTGGTATGATGCAAAATTAATAACCTCACATAAAACTAAAAATCAAATATTAACCTCAGAAGCAGTAATGATTGAAAAAACTAAAGAAATAAATTGTAATAATAATGATCCAATAAGTCTACCATACGTTTGGAAATATTTTATCGAAAAAGAAAATAACGCTAAAAAATATAATAAAAGACCTTATTCATTGTTTTCAACAAACGAATGGCAACACCAATTAATTTAGAATCAGAAATTCATATCATCCAATTATATCAAAACATGACTAAGAATGAGCATTAATACCAAAAATAGCATGCGCAAGAGTACAACTGCCGTGGAATGTCAGACGCCGCCAGTAAAATCGATGTAAGTGGCCGAAATACAACGTGTATGAGAAGTAGATCATAATACCCACTGAAGATGATTCCAAAAAGAAGGAATTGAAACTAGTTTGGGATATCGAGCCATGGAAAACGAAACGTGCAACCATCATCTATAATAAGAAATTATAAGATCAAAGTTCAACTTGGAAGCTGATACCACAGGAAAGAAAAATTGTGCCTTCTTCGATAACAAGATGGCTTATTGCTGATTCAATGCATCAGAATCAAGAGGTTCGAAAGTTCTTTTCTATTGTATTAATTTCGTGAATCATGAGTTAAAAAACTGGAATAATGTTAATCATTTAATACATATTGTCTCTACGTATTGGAGGACTTTGACAACTTATGATGCATCATCATCATCATCATTGTCAACCATTATCAATCCACTGCTGGACGAAGGTCTCCCCAAGTTTCCTCCACAACGGTCTGTCTTGTGCCAGTCTCCTCCATGTCACTCCCGCATATTTACGAATTTCATCCACCCATCTCCCATGTGGTCTTTTTCTGGGTCTTTTCCTGTCCCTTGAATCCAATCTAAAATTTCATATGATACAGTCATATAATTTTACAGTCATATGATGCATATGACTGTACATATAAAAACATTTTTTCATATAAATTTGCAATCTTCATATAATAAAATTCTAAACTATTATAAAGAACATCAAAAAGGAATATTAGTGACAAGTTGAAATAAAAAATTTTATTATATGGACGTTTTTCCCGTGCTCGAATTTCTAGTAACGTGCGAAACAGTAGATGATATGGAAACTATTTTGTTGACATATAGTTAATAATGAAGAATGTTAACATGCACTACTAGAGGACTGTATGAATTTGAAGCTCTACTTGAGCTCTTTTAATAACACAGCATTATATCAATAAACCACTTGATACACTGTAAACATACGAGTTTTGATGAAGTGAAACATCTGCTTTCACTTTACTCTCCGGTGTGCCTTTGTCTACAGGAGACGAAGCTTAAACCATCAGATCTGCTTTCAGTTCGAGGCTATAGTGCGTATCAGACAGATAATGCATCGGTAGACATCGCCTGTGGGCGAGTCGCTATTCTTGTCCCTCACAGTGTTCCAGTGTCTTCCGTTGCTATATCCACAACTTTGCAGGCCGTGGCGGTGCGAATATCTGTCCCTGGGCCTCTTACTGTCTGCAGTGTCTATCTGCCGCCGGACAAGAACGTTAGCGTCTCTATACTGGAGAGATTGGTTGATCAGCTGCCTTCACCCTTTCTTTTACTGGGTGACTTCAATGCTCATCATCATTTGTGGGGTAGTGTCAGCATCAGCACGAGAGGTCGTCGCATAGAGTCTCTTCTGTCCTCGGCCTCTTTGTGCCTTTTTAACACCGGTGCTGACATGTACTTCCATGAGCCGACAAGATCCTTCAGTGCGATCGATTTGACCTTGGGATCACCATCGATTATTGCTGATTGGTCATGGACGGTGTGTAATGACCTCCACGGGAGCGACCATTTTCCAATTGTCCTCTCGCATCATGCGAACATGCCATCTTCTGCCTCCCGCCCTCCTCAGTGGAGGATGGAGCGTGCGAGATGGGAGGTCTTCACACCGTCAGCTTTGATATCTTCTGCAATGGTGACCCAAGAGTCAATCAACGCAGCTGTTTTTGAAGTCACAAATTGTATTCTTCAGGCAGCTGATCTTTCTATACCAAAAACATTGACGACACTCTCCAGAAGTCCGAAGCCTTGGTGGACCCCTGAATGCGCAGCGGCTAGGAGAGCTCAACATAAGGCCTGGTCTACGTTTTGGCATTATCCAACCGATGCTCATCTCGTTACATTCAAACGAGCAAAATCCTATGCTCGGTTGGTGCGTCGACGTAGCAAGAGGGAGTTTTGGATCCAATATGTTTCATCTCTCACTTCACGTGCCAGTTCGTAAAGTGTGTGGGACAAGATTCGTAAGATCCGGGGTAACTACAGCTTTCACCAGATCTCCATTCTCAAGAGTAACGGCTGCACATATGCTGAAGTCGGGAAGATTGCTGATTGTTTGGGGGAGGCGTTTGCCTCCGAGTCGAGTGACATGGCGTATCCTTCCTCTTTTCAGAGGTTAAATCCACTGCGGAACGCCAGAAAGTCTCCTTTGCGCCTTTTAGCGACACAAGTTATAACTCCCCCTTCGGCATTGTTGAACTACGGGTGGCTCTGCATTGGTCCGGCGCTACATCTGTCGATCCCGATGGCATCCACTATGACATGCTCCGTCATCTCTCGCAGTCGTCTCTCGAGAATCTCTTAATCTTATACAATCGTATTTGGTCGGAGCACAGTTTCCCGGAATCTTGGCGAAAAGCTTTTGTTCTGCCTTTTCCCAAACCTGGCAAGGATCCCAAGTCTCCTTCTAGTTATCGTCCAATTGCTCTCACTAGCTGTCTGTGTAAAGTTCTTGAACGCATGGTTAATTCCCGGTTAGTTCATATTTTAGAATATCATCAAGTTCTTTCACCATCACAAAGCGGCTTTCGCCGTCATCGTTCACCTCACGATCATCTCCTGCACCTTGAGACATCTGTGCGCGAGGCGTTCGTGCATAGGCAGCACCTGGTTTCTGTATTTTTTTATATTGAAAAAGCTTATGATCGAGCGTGGTTCTTCAAGGTTGCATTTTATCTGTCACATTGTTCATCCTCCGCATTAATTGTCTTTTCACAAATCTTCCTCCTGCGGTTTCGGCTACTGTTTATGTTGATGACTTGCACATTTTCTGCTCGTCATCAAGCATGCATTTTATTGAAAGGCAGTTGCAGTCTACAATTAATCAGATCTTTAAAGCGGCGAATAGCAATGGTTTTGTTCTTTCTCCCAACAAGACAGCGTGTGTCCATTTCTGCAGGCGGCGCGGCCTCCATCCTGACCCAGAGCTGTTTTTAGACCGTGGAGCCATACCAGTTTTGCCGGAGACCAAGTTCCTTGGTCTGACCGTCAACCGTGCGCTTACGTTCCGTGCGCACGTTCGGCGGCTCAAGATTTCCTGTCTGCGGGCACTATCTATTCTTAAGATCCTTTCGAGAGTCTCGTGGGGTGCAGACAGATGTCTTTGTTTCGAATTTACCATTCATTAATACGGTCAAAACTGGATTATGGTTGTATCGTGTATGGCTCTGCTCGTCGTTCCGTTCTCCGGCCTTTGGACACTATTGACCATCAAGCACTGCATCTTTGTTCGGGAGCATTTCGAACATCTCCGATTCCCAGCCTTTACGCTGATGCAAACGAACCATCGCTTGAATTACGCCGTCTGCAGTTGTTTATTCAATTCTACCTGACACTTAGATCTCTTCCAGAACATCCTTTATACGGTGCAGTTTTTCATCCCCAGCATGCTCGTTTATTCGGGAGCCGGCCCTCGTGCATTTCAACCTTCGGTCTTCGTATGGCGGCCGTAGCCCATAATGTAGGGCTCGACTTGTCACTTGTTGGAGAGACCAGGGGCTTTGGGGATCCTCCATGGCACCCACTTGGTGTCATGGTTGATACCACCTTTACATCTTTCGATAAATCCTCAACCCCTGCGTCAGTGTACCAGCAGCTCTTCGCTGAGCACCGTGACCTCAATTCTGACTGCACTCCTATTTTTACTGATGGCTCCAAGATGCATGGAGTCGTTGGATCTGCGGCTGTCTGGGTAGATGACGTTTCAGTAGCGCGGATCCCAGCTGAGGCCACGGTGTTTTGGGCGGAGATGCATGCTGTGTGTCTCGCCCTTCTCCATGTTCAGTCGAGTTCTCATCATCGTGCTATGGTCTATACGGATTTCTTAAGTGTCTTGCAGTCTTTGTCATCGGCAGATTGCCGTGACCATCCTTTTCTCTTGAATGTGAGACAGTTACTTCGTCATTTGCTCGAGGCCGGTTTTCGGGTTCAGTTTTGCTGGATTCTTGGGCATGTTGGAATCTCAGGTAACGAGTGTGCTGATGCGGCTGCTAGATCTGCTTCCTCTTTGGTCGTCACACCCTTGCCACTGTTTCACCGGGATTTCCGCTTTATCGTTCGCGACTATATCAAGCGAACGTGGCAGGGTCTGTGGGACCAAGAGGTGGAAAATAAGCTGCATCGTATTAAACCTCATCTTGAAATCTGGAAATCCTCATATCGTCGGAATCGTAGGGAGGAAGTGATGCTTGCGCGTCTCCGCATTGGCCATTGTCGTTTCACTCACCGCTTTTTGCTGCGTGGCGACACTGCGCCGATGTGTGAGACGTGCGGTTGCCGACTCGCTGTCAGTCATCTTTTGTGTAGTTGTGTTCGTTTTCGTGATGTGCGTTTTCATTTCTTTCATTCTCATTTGTTGACCGAGGACGCCGCTACACTGCAGCGGCTCCTCAATGATCACTGCGATAGTGTCGCTGTCTTCTCATTTTTTAAACAAATTGACTTTTTTAAACGTATCTAAATTTTAGCCCTATCATCATCCTCTTTTCTCAGTTTTACTGAATCAGCTAGTTTTTAACCATTGTATCATGTTTTAATACTTTTTGTTTCATTGTCTTTTTAGCCCTTCCATCGTTCTCATTCCTCAGCTTTATTTGATCAGCCAGATTTTAAGTTTTGTACCACTTTTTTAATACTGTTTGTTTGTCTTGTGTCTGGTGCTCTTTGGCCAAACATGGCCCTTGCACCATAAAAATTGAACAACCAACCAACACTGTAAACATAAACAAACGTTGCCGTAAGCAACTCACAGTCATTACACAGACAAGAACATAAACACATCAATTCACTCTCACCACTGCTACTGATTCTCCCTATAGCAAGAGATAAAAAAAACAGAGACACAGTTCTGTGGTGTCATCTATTGGCTACAATAACAACAAATGAAAATAAGTATTGTACAGATGTCTTCCAACAAAAACCGCTCAGTTCAGCTTATACAATCTCAAAGTGCTCTCCTCGTAATCTGAAGCATCACACTGAACGTGTTTCACACAGCCTGTCTCGCTGGCATCTTCAACAGTCATTAAAAAACATTGTGGTTGTGCTGAGCTTTTGAAAATTATGCCTCTACCATTGGTCGCTGACGTCATGACGTAATTGACTGCATCTATCGGTGATTTCATTCGGAAACTTTAGATTCCTTATATTTCTTTTTCCTCTCTTGTTCCAAGTGGTTCTCTATTGCAATAAGATGTTTCCATGCATATGAAAAATTGGCTGGGCTGTTGTTGTTACAATTTTGATAATCTTACAGCATATAGAAAAAGAAATATTTCAGGGCCCAGGAGCCAAACCTGTGGTTTTCTCTCGTTACATAGACATTTTTATCATTTGGGAAGATAATTACGAGGAATTGTTGACCTTTACAGAAAAATGTAATAGATTCCATCAAAGTAACAGTGAAAAATGTATATGATTCCATCAAAGTAACAGTGGAGTTTGAAAAGCAAAATACATCACCTATTCTAGACATTTTGCTTACAAAGAGGAAAGACTTAATATGTTACTAAGTTTACAAAAAATCAATGTGCACAATGAATGTAATACCAGCAATTCCAATCACACAAGCAGTTACTAATTTGCAGCATTCAGAGCCTATATTAGCCACGCATATTTGCACTCATCGGACAAATATGCAGTTATTAAAGAACTTAATTGGATTAGAGATATTGCCAAACAATTTGGATATAATAATATTCAGATAAACAAATTAATAAGACAGCTGAAGCCAAATAGCAATATTACTGCAATAACAAATAAACCAAGTAAAAATTTGGTATATTGTGGATCACTACCATACATCCCAGGTATTGTAGAGATACTGAAAACAATATGCATAAAAAATAATAAAAACTTTGGTATTACAGTTCAAGACATAAAATTATTACTTACCGTAAACCGAGATAAAAAATCAATTCTTAAAAAGGCAAGAGTATACAGGACACCAATTATGGATACTAAGGGTACTGTTATCAGTAAATATATACGTAGCACAAAAAGATATATTGAAAAAAGATCATTTGAACATTTAGCAAACTGGAATAAAAAAGAAAATAAATCCTCACTTATAGAATTTTGCCTAATAAATCAAGCAATACCTATATGGGAGGAGATCGAATTATTAGCCCAACATAAAAATTGGAAAATGATACTAACAGCTGAGTCTATATGCATAGAAAAAACAAAAAATCAAAATTGTAATAACAACAGCCCAACAAATTTATCATATGCATGGAAACATCTTATTGCAATAGAGAATCAATTAGAACAAGAGAGGGAAAAGAAATATAAAGAATCTAAAGTTTATGAATGAAATCACCGATAGATGGAGCCAATTACATTATGACTTCAGGGACCAGTGGTAGAGGCATGATTTTCGGAAGCTCGACACAACCATGATGTTTTGTGAATGACTGTTGAAGATGCCAGGTAGATAGGCTGTGTGAAACGCGTCCGGTGTGATGCTTCGGATTACGAGGAGAGCACTTCGAGATCGTATAAGTTCAACTGAGTGGTTTTTGTTGGAAGACATCCATAGTTGTATAGACATTCTTCATTTATAAATGTTTTAAATATTCAGATATTTGAAGTATATGCTGATAATGACAGACTCTCAGGAACATAGTTGCAACAATATCGGCAACTGTAACAAAGGAAGGGCATGGCCGCAATGCCAAATACAGCCTACTACTTCGTGACCCTCGAGAGAATGCAATTTATGAACTGATTAATAGATGTAAATAGATATTTCTTGAATGTAAGTAGTTTCGTTTTATGTTTTTTTAAGTATAAGGAGATAAATTTTAACCGACAAAGAACAACTATCTGCGACATCACAACATTGAAATGAAAGACTCGGAAGCATTGATTTGCATGGTGGACAAGCAATAGATTTTATATAGAGTCTTTAATCTCAACTTTTTTAAATGTACAGATAATTAGGACAGAATAATTGGACCGGGAACGAAATTTTGAGAAAATTCGGAAGAAAGGGAGTGTCCCGATACAGTGGCTGTATATTTAACACATCCATTCCTATTACCTGATTGTACAATATAATGGGCACTGCTTAATCTACAGAGGGGAGGGTGGGGAACCTACATTCAGAAGCATGAAATAACAAGAAACCTGCAAGCAAGAATGAATAGGAAGAGGTCATGAAGAACAGATGAAGTAAATAACCAGCTATAACAATAGTAAGTACTTGTATAATAGATTAAACAGTGCATTATCAATTGCTCCTTGTAAGATATCATATTAAAAGACCCAATAAGGACACGTTATATATTATACAATTCTTTCTTTCAGGGTGCTCGATTTTGAATCCGAAGATATGAAAGAATGTGAATAACAGAAGTTATGATAGTAAGATGGTTTTACTATTGAACAAGAAAAGTGAAGAAGTTAGAAAACTTGTAAGAATTGATGCATGGTGTTCAAAAATATTCATGTTCTCAAACTTACACCATTCATTTAAAATAGTGAAAGTTTGTTTTATTATGCATTCATGGTCCTCCGGCTGAAAGTTTTTTCAGCATGATGGATGAAATTATAGTCATAAGGTCAGGAAGAATGAACATTGAAACCTATGTGGCTATACAATCTATAAGCTACAAACTTAAAACACAGAGTAAGTCTACAGTTAAAGTTCTTCAATTAAATGGGTTATATAGGAGAAGCAGTTGATTTCAATTCTGCCAACATCTGGAGGCATTAAAGAAGAGAAGAAAGAAATAATCTAGAGGATTTCTGAAGGTAATATTTTAGATTTTTCCTGTAGACAGCATTTTTAATTCTACCACTAGCAAATTATTGCTTAATGTATTTATTCTCTTCTTTTTTTTCTGTATTAGTTCTTGTGACAGACTGGAATTTGTTACCATACCCAATATCCCAATTGCTACTGTGTGCTGGGTTACTGAAAATTATTCAAAAGCATGTTTATTGCTGAAAACAACTTTCAGAGGTTGGCATCTATGTGTGTAATGAAGCTAGAAAGTTTCCATGTTTCTTTTCAAAATTTCCCAAAGTATTGAAAGATGCATCTGAGATTTTGTAGTGATAATGGTGTTAAAATAGATTTTCAAATTTCAGTAATTTATTTTTACTGAGTTTAAGAGAGCTGTATAATTCGAAATTACACCAATCTGGAACAATAGAAATAAGTGTGAGAATTTAATAGGAAATGGTTGGGATTCTTTTAATTTAAGTGAAAGGAATGTACAAAACATAATACATGATTACACTGTTTATCCCTTCACTTGTAAATATGAAAATAGAATAATAGTAAAATCATCTATTATATCTTCTGTTGTACACATTTATTATACTGTCAAACTCAAAGGTGAGCATATCAAAAGAAAGAATTGTTTAATATGTAACATGCCCTTATTGGGACTTTTAACTTGATACCTTAAAAAAAAACAATTGGTAATGCACAGTTTAATCCATTATATAAGTACTTACTCTTGTTATAGCTGGTTGTTTTACTTCCTTTGTTCTTTATGTTCACTTCCTTTTCATTCTTGCCTGTAGGTTTCTTGTCATTTCATGTTTTTGAATGTAAATTTTCTTTCTGTAGATAAAGTAGTGTCCATTCAGTTGCATTATCAGGTCATAGGAATGGACGGGTTCGATATACGACCATCATATCGGGACCCTCCATTTCCACCATATTTTCTAAAAATTTCGTCCTTGGTCCAATAATTCTGACCTTATTATCTGTACATTTTAAAAAAGTTTAAAGGTTCTATAAAAATTCTATTGCTTGTCCACCATGCAAATCAATGATCCCGAGTTTTTCATATCATTGTTGTAACGTCGCAGATTGTTACTCTTTGTTGGCTAAAACATATCTCTTTATGCTTAAAAAGGACATAAAAATGAACTGTTTACATTCTAGAAATATCTATTTACATCTATTAATCAGTTTCATAATTGCATCCTCTCAAGGGTCACAAAGTATTAGGATGTATTTGACGTTGCAGCCATGCCCTTCCTTTGTTACTGTTGCCGATATTGTTTCAACTATGTTCCTGAGAGTTTGTCATTATCAGCGTATACTTAAAACTTCAAAATATTTGAAACATTTATAGATCAATAATGTCTAAACAACAATGGATGTCTTCCAAGTGAACTTACATAACTCGAAATGCTGGCCTCGTAATCCGAAGCCCTATAGCAGAAAGTTCCTAGTCAGTCTGCAACAGATATCATTGTGCCACAAAATAATCTGCGAGTGGTCACTGTGCAAAATAACTACTAAATGCGAAAAACAATAAAAATTGCACAGACATATTTTTCTACCTAAAAAAATGTCTAACCTAGGTACTACAGCAATTGCAATGTTAATTAGGATCAAGAACATTCTGGTCCTCGTATCTGGTATTTTGCAAATATTTTCAAGCTGAAACACAAAGATTTATGGAATAAAATGATATTTAACAACAATAAAGCGCAGAGGCATCACTAGGAAAAAAAATCCATAAGAGGAGAAATCAATCTTCACTTTATTCTACGTCGTTTTCAGAACATTTTTCTACATTTCGCATCTCAAGTGCAAACATTTATGTAATTAAATGATGTTTAAACAATAATACAGAAGCACAGTGGGTGGATGGTTATTAGAGGGACATTTTTTTTTTGCTCTGTACAACTTTGGTTTTCAGAAAATTTTCCTCCATTTTCAATTATTAGAGGGAGAAGTTTTTGCTCCCTACAACTTTGGTTTTCAGAAAATTTCCCTCCATTTTCAAACTTAAATACAAACATTTATCTAATAAAATGATATTCAATGACCATATAGGGCTGAGGAAATATCGCAAAAAATATAATTCAAGATTACTGGGTTCCGTCAAACTTTCGTTTTCGGAAATTATTGCCTCCATTTTCAAACTAAAACACAAATATTTATGTAATAAAATGATATTTAACAACAATATCGGATAATTCTCTCTTCAAGCGTTTAGGAAATGTCGGGAGAAAAAAATGACGATTACGGGAGAAATCCTCACTCCGCCTAACTTCCGTTTTCGGAAATTTTGAAAGGCGGAAAACTGCATCTATGATAGGAAGTCTGCGAGATGGTTTAATAGGGTTCTGGGGATATCGTTTCTATCTGCAGGACCAAAATACTGCGCCGCCCATCACCGGGATTCTGCTACAAGGATGAGTAAAAAATGAATCTGCGATGTACATCAGCCGCCGCCACGATTCTGCTACAGGAATGAGTACAAAATAAACCTGGGACATACGTCGGCCATCGCGGCGATTCTTTTACGGGGATGAGTACAAAATAAATCTGCGATGTACGTCACCGCGATTCTTCTACGGAGATGAGTACAAAACGAATCTGCAATGTACGTCGGCCGTCGCTGTGATTCTGCTACGGGGATGAGTACAAAATAAATCTGCAATGTACGCCGCCGCGATTCTTCTACTGGAATGAGTACAAAATGAATCTGCGATGTACGTCGGCCGTCGCAGTGATTATGCTACGGGGATGAGTACAAAATAAACTGGCAATGTACGTCACCCATCACCGCGATTCTTCTACGGGGATGAGTACAAAATGAATCTGTGATGTACGTCGGCCATCGCCATGATTCTGCTACGGGGATGAGTACAAAATAAATCTACAATGTACATCGGTCGCCGCCGCGATTCTGCTACGGGGATGAGTACAAAATAACTCTGCAGCGTACGTCGTCCTTCGCGAGAGAGAAAAAATTACGATTACAGGAGAAATCCTCACTACGCCTAACTTCCATTATCGGAAATTTTGAAAGGCAGAAAACTTGCATCTATGATAGTCTGCAAGATGGTTTTAATAAGGTTCTGGGGATATCGTCTTTGTCTGAAGGATCAAAATAAATCTACGACGTATGTCACCGCGATTCCGCTACTGGGATCCGAAGCATCACACTGGATGCGTTTCACACATCCTATCTTGCTGGCATCTTCAGTGGTCATTAACAAAACATGATGGTAGTGCTGAGCTTCGAAAAAGCATGCCTCTACCACTGGTCGCTGACATCATGACGTAATTGGCTCCATCTAATATTGGGGATTTCGTTTGTAAACTTCAAATTCTTTATATTTCTTTTTCCTCTCTTGTTCTCTTTAATTCTCTATTGCAATAAGATGTTTCTGTGCATATGATAAATTTGTTAGGCTGTTGTTATTACAATTTTGATTTTTTTGTTTTTTCTATGCATATGGACTCAGCTGTCAGTATCATTTTCCGATTATTACGTTGGGCCAGTAATTCGATCTTCTCCCATATAGGTATTGCTTGATTTGCTAGACAAAAGTCTATAAGCGAGGTTTTATTTTAATTTTTACTCCAGTTTGCTAAATGTTCAAATAAACTTTTTTCAATATTTCTTTTTGTGCTACCTATATATTTGCTGATGACAGTTCCATTATTATCCATGATCGGCATCCTGTACGCTCCTGGCTTTTTTAAGAATTGATTTATTACTTTGGTTTACGGTAAGTATGATTTTATATATCTTGACCTGTAATACCAAATTTTTTATTATTTTTTATGCATATTGTTTTCAGTATCTCTACAATACCTGAGATGTATGGTAGTGATCCACAATGTACCAAAATTTTACTTGGTTTATTTGTTATTGCAGTTATATTGTTATTTGGCTTCAGTTGTTTTATGAATTGTTTTATCTGATTATTATTATATCCGAATTGTTTGGCAATATCTCTAATCCAATTAAGTTCTTTATTAACTGCATAATTGTCGGATGAGTGTGAATATGTGCAGTTAATGTAGGCTCTAAACACTGCGTATTTGTAACTGCTTGGGTGATTGGAATTAGCTGCTATTATATTCGTTGTGCTCATTGATTTTCTGTAAACTTGGTAACTTATTGAGTCGTTCCTCTTCGTAAACAAAATGTCTAGAAAATATAATGTATTTTGCTTTTCAAACTCCACTGTTACTTTGATGGAATCATATATACTATTATATTTTCCTGTAAAGATCAAGAATTCCTCGTAGGTATCTTCCCAATTGATAAAAATGTTGTCAACATAGCGATAGAAAATCGCTGGTTTTGCTCCTGGACTTTGAAATATTTCTTTTTCTATATGCTGTAAGATTACTTCTGCTAATAGACTACATAGTGGTGAGCCCGTACGTGCACCTTGATTTTGCTTTTAAATTTTATTTTGATAACTAAAAAAGTTATTATCACCAATGAAATGTATGACCTTTATTATATCCTGTTTTTCTAAAGTTTAGACATTAATCTTATGGAGTTTCTCTTCTATTAGATTTATTGCTTCATTTATAGGTATACAGGGATAGAGTGCTTTCCCATCCTAAAGCTATACCTATATGGAAGGAGATTAAATTACTGGTCCAACATAAAAATTGGAAAATAATACTAACAGCTGATGACTCCATATGCATAGAAAAAATCAAAATTGTAATAACAACAGCCCAACCAATTTATCATATGCATGGAAAACATCTTGTTGCAATAAAGAATCAAATAGAACAAGAGAGGGAAAAGAAATATAAAGATGTCAGCAATCAGTGGTAGAGGCATAATTTTCGGAAGCTCAGCACAACCACAATGTTTTGTTAATGACCATTGAAGATGCCAGTGAGATAGGCTGTGTGAAACATCCGGCGTGGTGCTTTGGGATTACGAAGGGAGCACTTCAAAATCATGTAAGTTCAGTTGAGCGGTTTAGTTAGAAGACATCCATTGTTGTTTAGACATTTCTCATCTATAAATGTTTGAAATATTTTGGTATTTTAAGTATACACTGATAATGTAAAAACTCTCAGGAACATAATTGCAACAATATTGGCAACAGTAACAAAGGAAGGGCATAGCTGCAACGTCAAATACAGCCTAATACTTTGTGACCCTTGAGAGAATGCACTTGTGAAGCTGATTAATAGATGTAAATAAATATTTGTAAAATGTAAACAGCTCATTTTTACGTTCTTTTTAAGCATAAAGAAGTACAGTTTAGCCGACAAAGAATAACTATCTATGACGTCATGACAACGATGTGAAAAACTTGGGACCATTGATTTGCATGGTGGACAAGCAATAGAATTTATGTAGAACCTTTTAATCTCAACTTTTTTTAAATGTACTGATAATAAGGACAGAATAATTGGCAAAGACAAAATTTTGAGAAAATGTGGTGGACATGGTGGGTCCCGAAACACCCGTCCATTCCTATGGCCTGATAATGCAATAGAATGGACACTACTTTATCTAGAGAAAGAAAATTTGCATTCAAAAGCCTGAAATGACAAGAAACCTACAGGCAAGAATGAAAAGGAAGTGAACAAGAAGATATGATAGTAAGATGATTTTACTATTGAATAAGATATATAAAACACGTAAGTTAATATGCTCAGTATGATTTTGTGAATGAGTGAACTCAAATCAGATATATCATTGTTGGCATATAGATGCCATACATTTTACTGTTTCCCATGTAACCGCCATCCTTCAGAAAACTTCAAAGTGACATCACAGTGGAATGGGTGTGAAAGTGTTTTGTTTGCTTTCCAGGGCAATGTCATTTTCAAGTTTTGTGAAGGATAGCTGCACAGGAAAAGTAAAATGCATGGCATGTATATGCTGACAATGGTGTGTGTATGCCTTTCATGTTTTTGTGAAAACTTATTTCTTCTGAGGATTTTCTTCCCATTCATTTCTTGGAATGGAATGTACTCCAACGCAGTCCTGTAGATCATTACTATCTTTCTTTTAATTACCCGTAGGAGGGAATCAAGAATGGCTTACAACCCAAACTGATTCTAGAATAAAAAAAAAAAAAAAAAAGAACACTTGGATATATTTTGGATAATATAGAAGGATAGTTGCATTTGCAGTAGCATATCACACTTCAAGTGTAGTGTAGTCGTGTCCAATCCCCAAAGGGATGTGGTCCATAACCGGTTTTGCAGTGAATTGCCAGGAAAGAAATGTTTGCAGAAACATGCCTACAACTCTGCTCTGGTAAAAAGAAATCGCAGGTCTGTCACATCAGAAAGTTTAAGTATCACTGGTGTAGCAAGTTGATGAGGTTTTTTTTTTTTTTTTTTTTTTCGGTATTCAGAAGAGTGATATGTTCTGATGGTCAGTTTGACCATCAGAGATCTAATGTTATCTACAACTTTACCTCAGAAAAATGTGTTTCGTGCTGCCTTATCACTTCAGACCTCCATTAAATAAATTGTAAAGGTCTGAAGTGATGCTTTATTATCTCTTCAGACCTTCTGATAAAGTCATTGCATTATTTCTTGTTTTTGTTACAGAGGCTACATCATATTCAAATGCGCAGAATCCTGGTTATTATCCACATTGTACATCCACAGCCACTGGTACGTCCTCAGCAGTTGTTGTGACAAATTCTACTCCATACTCCACATATCCAGTTCCCCATCCTTCGGCTCAGTATACATCACAAGAACAAAAACACTTGCAGGCTGCATATCATGTTTCACATTTGCAACAGCAGGGTATGGAAGTGTTTTGTTAAATGAATCTACTCTCATAATTTAACCAAATTTGTGCTTTTGTCTAGCTTGTGCTTCTAATAATGTATATTTTTTCAGTGTTTGTCAGTTGAATAAAAAAGATATATTTAATGTGTTACTGTTGACCAAGTTTTATACTTTTCATAACAAATTTGATGTTACCTTCAATTTTTGTTAACACATGTTTTGTTGTATCAATGTATGTCAAAATAATTGTTCTTATAAGGAACTTTTTGTTGGCACAATATGGTTTAGATTACAACAGTTGTTTAGACAGCTGAGAACATGAAAATGATGGTTCTGGGACTTGCCACTTTTCTTTATGCAGTTTTCCCTGCTAGGTGATGTAAATATATGTTTGTATTTTGGATTACATATCTCTTCTTTTTCTTAGAATAGCAAAATTTTTCATGTGTTATTCTGCTGTGCATGGTGTACAGCTTTTCCAATTGGGTATTTCTGATAAATGGGATCAATATGAAAATGCATTTTTTATGATATCTGTACTTTTTGAAGCTGAATTGTAGAAATTCGTATTGCATCTGAGATAGATGTATTTGTGACAAAAAATGTTCATGCATTTTCAACATATTCAAAAACTGCTTTGTGCAGATCAGCCAGACAAAGGTTTGTCTGTTCTTTTCCCTGGTCAGCTCATTTAGATTCATCAAAGACTTCTTTCCAGTGTCTAATCATGCATTGAAAACCTTGATTCTGTTCTTCAAATACCTTTACTGAAAGTTCCTTAAAAGTTTCACTGAAAACATTAGTAATTCACATTTTTCCAAAATTCATGTGCCACAAATTCCTCGACTCCCTCAAACACATTTCTTTCTGACATTTGCCATGGCTATCCCCATTTCCATCATTGGAGTGCTTCCACACTGACAGTTTCATTGAGCAGACATGTAAGAAAGTGATCAGGTGGAGTTCCCCAAATCGATTTCAGAAATCATCCTGCAATTATTGGTGGTGTCACCTTTAGTTTTTGTATGATATTGTTTTCTTAGTTTTTTCTTATTATTATTATTGTTCTTTTCTTTAGATTTAAGGAATTTAGTATTTGTAAAAAAAAAAAGTTTTTGATCAATTTTCTTAATGAAAAAAGTTGGGGAAGTTTTTGCATTAAAAAAAATTGACAGGAAGATAGTATGTATTAAATAAATAAAAAATCCATAAAAGTTTTAAGGATATCTGTCACCAATCAAATTATACAGAAAAAAAAAGTTCTGTTGAAGGTTTTTAATAACAGTAGAACCTCGTTTATACTTTTTCCTCACTTATACATAAAATGTCACTGACTCAAAAATTCTGAATTGCCCTTAATGTTAAACTTTCCCTGTTTCATTTATATGGGGTTTTTTTTTTTAGTTATACGTTAATTTTACTTAGTTCTTTGAAAACATATAAATGAAGTTCCACTGTATTTGTAATATTGCCAGAATGCGTACAATATTAAATGTTCTGCTTCCTGAAATTAAATTAAATACACTTCATCATTTTTAATTGAATTATATAACTAGCCGTTTTTTTCTTTCTTTCAGTGTCATAAATCTCAGTGATAATATTATATATGTGCAAACTGCGTGTGTGTTGAATGTGAAATGCATGCCTAAAATAATGTTCAAAATTGAATTGAAAAATGTTTGCTTAATTCAGATGTAAACTGCAGTAGAATCAAGTGTCTATTAATAGTGCAAGCAAAACACAAGTATGGTTGTTGCTATTTTCTCATGCTCCATTGGACTTTTTGTTGTTTTGTTTTGAAGTTTTCCTTCTTCACTCATAGAATAAGTATACCTACTCCCCAGCTGTAGATTTACAGAAGAAAACAGTACACCAAACGTTGTTCATGTATTATTATTACCCCAGAATGTGCCTAGCAGTTACCCAGTTCCCAGAAAAGCTATGAAGTTTTGTTTTCCTAGGATATGCAATGCCTATTCTCCTTGTGTTCCTTTTTTTGATTTCTTCATCTCATTATAAATCCCATGGAAAATGTAACCTTATCATTATCTCATCAAGGAAAAATATTCACTTCATTTATTGGCAACAATTTTCTGTCGACTGAATAGTGTGTTGTCTGTAGTTCGCCACACTGCTTTTTCTGTGCTCAGATCTTCAAACTACAAACTTGCATATACTCACATATAAGCCTGTTTGTATATGTGCCGACTCCTCAAGTTCAACAGCTAATAATTGGTCAAAAAACTGGAACCAGTGTATAGGCTGACCTTAAAATTTAAGAGTTTGAAAAACATGATGTTATTGAAATAATAATATTTGAATTTCTAAAATTTGCATAATTTAAAAACCTTACAAGAACTATTTGTATATGTGCCAACCCAGGAGTTCAACAGCTAGTAGTTGGTCAAAAAAACTGGGACCAGCGTATAAGCCAACCCTAAAGTTCAAGAGTGAAAAACATGATATTATTGAAATAATAATATACAAATTACTAAAATTTGCTTAATTTAAAAACCTTACAAGAACTATTTGACTCACATCAGAATTTCCAAATTGTTCCTGAAAGTTCATTTTTCATTGAAGTTGCATCATCATTATAAAAATCATGTCAAAGTCATTGCAGCTGTTTTCTTTTTAATCTGAATAATAAACCAAATCATCTGTACCACTCATGGCACTACTGCAGCACTGTTTGAAAGGATCATGACTTTGCACTACCGTTCTTTAGATTATACCCCACTTTTGTGTCACCAGATATCAGCATCCTTTTTTCTTACAGAAGTTGTTTTGTATGTAGCAAAACTGACATTGTACAGTACCACGGGGCAGAAGCACTTTGATGATACGCTGCTCTCTTTCCAAGGCATCGTAAAGAAAAAGAATGCCACTCCTTCTATCAGCCAATGCCATGCTTGCACCACATAAGGAGACAGTGATGTTGCACTTCATCATTTTCTACAACGGGCATTCTCACCATATAGCTGACATGTTGCCACTTATTGATATTCTGTGTCATGCTCATAATTCAAGCAGTGAGGTATAATCTAAAGCTTCACCTTTCTTCTCTTTTGGGAGCAAGAAATTCTTTGGTCTGATGTTGAAACAGGATTAAATTTTGCACTTATCATATTATTGACAACTATTCCTGTTTTCTGAAATTGTGCAGTTAATGCAAAAATTTTCCGTTATTTATTTATATTTTTTACGGACTTGCATATGAGCCAAATCCTTCGCTTTGAAAAAAGAATTTCTTCCAAACACTTTCTGCTTATATGCTAGTATATATGGTAAGTGCCTTATGTTCAGCAATCAGATTATGGTACTAAATTGCTTTTATTTTGCTGTTCTCCATGTAACATCATTTTCAGAAAACTTGAAAATTGCATCACCCTGGAGCTGGAATTGAATTTGTCTTCTAATTTCCACTTAAGCATGCTATCATTACACTACCCAGCAAAATGAAGTTCCAAGTAACTGAAGCTCAGTAGTTATAGGTAAGGAATCTAAATAACTTCAAAGTAGCTCTAGTTTGAAGCAATCCAGTATTTTTTCATAGCATCTTAAAGACAACCCTTTCGAATCCGGGAATGGATATCATCGAAATTAAGGGAGAAATATTCTTCACAAACACATAGGGAATTCACAAGTATGTTATGTTCAGCAATACTCATTAATTTTCCAAGTATTTGTGAAGAATATTTCTTCCATAATTGCTGTGATGATATTCAACAAACATGCTGAAACATAGCTACATATGTTTTAGCTACATATGTGAATTTTTACCACCCAAATTTTAGCTACATATGTGAATTGTGTCATTGTTATTTGACCACTTGATATCAACAACCTTCATGCTGTTACCAGCTTAATCTTCCTCATGGAGGTTCTTCACAGACAAAGAAAGCATTATGTATAATTTCTTGGATATACCAAATCCCATATCCTCACGAAATGTTTTTTTTTTTTTCTTTTTTGGAAAATTCTAGTGAGCGTTAAACATTCTTCATTACTTCTCAAATGCATGCAGCCAGTGACTTCAAAATTTCAGTATCTGGATCTTTCTTCCTTTGTGCAGAAGAGATGATAATATTTTCTTCATACTGGAAATAATTACAGCATCTAAGAAATATATGCTAACCAGTCATTACTCCCATGAAATTGTCTGAAAACTTGTGTGACAAAACCAAAATATTGCTGACAGCATCCTATCCCCTTTAAACATATTTCAAAATTTGCGAAAATCATCCCTTTGCTAGATAACTTTCTCCTATAAACTCAGTAAGAAGTTTTTTAACATAAATTAACTAACAAACCTTCCCAACCAACAGAATAGATTCTATGTATTATTATTATTATTATTACTATTATTATTATTATTATTATAGCCTTTAGGGGATATTGTATATTTACAGTATAATTCACTCTTTCAGTTACAGAACCTAAAAGAAAACTGTTCAAGTGAAAAAAAAAAATCCAGTCAAAATATCTTGGCTTCATCAAACTGGAAGAATGGTCAGTGTGTTGCTTCCTATATAAATAAAATAGCTGCACACTACAGGATAAGGAATCTCTTTGAACTTCAGAACCCGCTAAGTGGAAGCACCTGCTGTGTTCCAAGTATTTCAAAATCTCATCTAATAACTGACAAAAGCATGTTTCATCATGTAATTTTTTTAACTCTTCTTTCCATTTCCACTTAATCGTGAAGGTTGTTATGCAACCAAAAGATCTGACTTGATTGTCACGGTTTGTAAAAACATTTAAAATGATTAGCATGAAAAAAATGTTTGTCAGCATTGTGGTAGTTTCGACATAATACTGGAGGGGAAAAACATTTTCTGTTAATAGTAGTGCTTATGAATGCTGTTGTTGTTGTTAGCTGTTTAGATTTTCTTTTCTTTTCATCATCTTATTTTCAACACTGTATTCTCTTTTTGTTTCTCTGATTCATGTTTTATGCTTTCTCTAACATATTGTTTCTCTCTGATTCATTTTTTTTTTAATTCTGTGTAAGAAGATCAGGCACATATGTGTATCCAATTAAGCTTGTTTTGGATTTCTATCATATTTGCGAAAACAATTTTCATTTTTCCTGCATTTGTCCATGCATGTGGCTGGTTGACTACTGGTTTCACAAGTGCCTGCTTTACTACGTAGCAATTCATTTAAAAGTTCATTTGTTTGATTTGCTTTTAATTTTCATGACCCAACATACAGAAATGAGCATCAGACTTGAAAACCATTCTTAGTGTTTTGTATTATAGTAATTGTGCTAGATTTCCTGAATCATTCATTTTTTGTTTCTCTTATATTTTGTCATGCTTAAAATGTGTTAAATGTAGCACTTTATATGCAAGCCATGGAGTAAGTTTGAACGATACTTTTGATTTGTTTGTTTTCATCAAACTTTTCCTTTTTGTAAAAGGCATTTTTCCAAGAGTCTGCAGAAAAGTTTATATTTAGGAAAAGAGTGGGTAAGAATAAAAAATACTGTTTTATTGTATTAACAAAGGTCATAGCAATAAGTAACTTTTAGTATTATTTGTAGGTACAGATCTATAGTTCATGAAGTGTAGTTTTTAAGTTTCTCTGAATTTGACTTGAACTGAAAGCCATATTCACTTATAGGTTATGTAGGATCCCTACATCAGCAAATGGACCATTCCAACCCAAAATCAAGCATGCAAGAAGAAAAATATTACTTGCAACCGGTAATTCATATTCTTCCTATGTGTCTTAACATTCTTCTTGCTGAAATCTATCATGCTAAGCTTCACTATATTAATACAGTATGTCTGATAGCTCACTGCTCCCATAAAAAGTTACTTTTGTTGTCTGTATATGAAGGTTCTTTCTTATGAAATACATCTTCCTTTGTGAAATATTTAGCTATGATGTTTTACAGTGTAATTATCAGCTATTTTTGTATACTTTTTCTCTGAAATGATTTTCCCTTTATTTTATTGTCCTAAAAATTAAATGCATCTATTTTCATATGAAATCTTGCTACATGAATATCTTTTAAAAAAAGCATTTAAAAAATGAGGCTGTGGAATAGGATTACATATGATAGTTTTATATGAGTCTGACAGTTATGCAATGGAGAAGAAAAATTATGCTACATAGAATTAATCAAGCTATTATGAATATGTCTTTCAACAAATCTTTGTTAGTGTGCTCACAGCATTTAAACTTGTTACTCTGGTTTGTTGAAAGTGAAAAAAATTGAAACAAATTTATCAATTGCCTAGTATAAAATTCATTTAGTTATGTATTCACTGAGTGTAATGTCTCTCAAATAAGTCATGATTCTTTGAACACAGATTTAAAATAAATTGGTTAAAGTCTGTATTTGTTAAAGGAAAAATTATCACATTGCCATAGTTTAGTATGTAAACAAGGAAATCCTGTTTATATGCATCTTTTTAAATTTGCTTATTACTCATTTTTTGTTCTTGGGGCATTGTATTAAATGTAATTCAATGCTATGGCACAATTATAGTCCTGAAACACCTATTTTTAAAAAGCCAAAACTGTGTGTGTGTTCATCAGTTCATCAAAGACAAAACTTTCACCATTACGGAACTACATGTAGGAGATCTGTGTTGCCTCCTTCACTCCTTAATAGTCTTCATTTAATGTCAGCCTTTTTTTTTTTTTTTATGTGTATTAACAGACCTGCTAGCTTTTATGCATTTTCACTTTGTTTTATTTGTTTGCTGATGAGTTAATTTTTACACTTTTTTTCTTTCAATTTTCATTATTTAGCATTTTTGTTTTATTTATTTAGTTCTACCACACCACTTTAATAGAAGGCAGTTTTTATTGAGGAAGTATTAAACCTATAGATTGGAAGTTCATTTCAGCAAAAGAACATTTATGTTTGTGCTGTAACAGGTGTGAGCAAGCTTCTTGATTTATGATCATAGGGGGAACATGATTGGAACCAAAAGCTATTGCTGGCTGCTTCAGCTAGGGGCTCAACTTATGACCTGTATAACATGGTCAAATCATGAATGCTCATTCCAGTCACTTTTCATTGGCTGAGGCGTTGCAGCTTTTTATAGTAGGTCTTGCCTTGATTTTCTCCTATCATTTCTGTGGCTTTAGTCTGTGTGAGTAACAGAAAAACATGTTGTTGGTTTTTTTACTTATTGTCATCAGTGCTTTGCTTTGGTGTTCTGATATTTGTGATTGGAAATTCTAACATTGGCTTTAAGTAAACCTAGAAAATCCTATTTCGAGGCATTTATTGACAGGTACGCTGAAGAATATCGTGGTATAAAGTCATCAACTGGGACTAAATATCAATATACTTAATATCCTCTATAAAGTTATCCTACTGAGACTAAAACAGCAGCAATCATTTGTGAAATGGCTGTTGATAAAGCATCAGCCATTCTGAAATATTTGCAATCTGGCCCATTTTGTGCTGCTTGTGATGGGAGTAATGATTGTGAGTCCCAATAGTTTTTAGTTTTTTTAATTCAGTTGAAGATTTCGTTCAAAGCAATTTATTGTGTTTACCAAACTTGGTTGGGGATTCTACTAGTAAAAATATAATTATGTGCGCTGATTTTATCTGTGATACAGGGCAAAAGAAATGGGGTTGTTGCTTTTTCGAAGCAAAGGAATTTAATTTCTATTGGTTGCTCTTGTCATCTCGTCAATCTTGCCTCTCAGAAGGGTGCTGCAACCCTAATTGTTAGCCTGGATGAAGTACTAATTGATACTTTTTATTTTTTAAATAAGAGTGCCAAAAGGGAAAGAAACTGCACAAATTTCAATATTTACACAATAAGGAGGCTGGAAAAAATATTAAAATGTGTGTACTCATTGGCTTTCCCTTGGGTATAGTCTCACTCGTCTCATGGTTCAGTGTAATCCTTTAATAAACTTCTTCGAAGATATAGTGACCCGGAAGTTTAGTTTGCTTGAAAGTCGCATCAGTTTGTGAATGAGAATGTCAAAATGAGGAGCCAAAATTGGCTACCAAAAGAAAAAAACCAGCACTAAAAAGGCTGCATCAAAGAAGCAAGCAATATTATTAAATCAGAGAGCATTTTTAAATATGGAAAAGAATTTTTTTATGTTTCTATCATCTCCTGTTAACAAAGCATATGGTCTTTTCATATTGAGTGTCATACCAGTGTTTGAGAAAGCAAACAATGTATTACATCCTGAGTCACCACATATCCATAAGTTAAAAGATGTCTTATTTGAATTGCTGAAAGAGCTTTTCTCAAAATTCGTGAAACCTTCAGAAATAAACAATAAAACACTAATTGAGGTGGATTACATTTTTCTCCCACAAATCATAAGAAATATTTTGACATGGATTAATAGGGAGTTCTACTTCAACAGTAGTGGCACAACTGATAGAGGAGGAGAAAAATGGTTTCTTTTCTGCTGTTACCAAATACTTTCTAACATTGTGTGACTACATTGTAAATAAATTTCCATTAAGAAATGAGGTATTACATCATACTACAGTAGCAGATTTGAGTAAAATTTAAAATTCTAGCTTTTCAAGTATTGGATATTTTCTGGACTTTTTTCCACTATTGTTGCTAACCAAAAGTAACAAAACTCATTCCCAAGCAATGAATAAACTTCAAAAGTAGTTCTTTTGTCTGCAGCTTGAAAAATTAGTGCCATACTTGAAAAACATGAGTTCGATGAAATTTTAGTATGTGGTAGGGGACCATTTGGGGACGAACCCTGTTGAAAATGGGCAAAATGGGGTCAAAGGTCACGACATAGGAGCGGTATCCATTCCATTGCCCTTATACGTCATAACTTGGGTAAAAATGGTTCAATTTCAATGAAATTTTAATATGTGGTGGGGGACCACCTGGAGACAAACCCTATTGAAAATGGGGGAAAAGGTCAGGACATAGGAGTGGAATACATTCCATTGCCCTTAACTTGAGTAATAACTTCAGTAATGATTTCTGGAATGTTGGAAAGCGTATCATGATCAATGCATTGCATGATTTTACTAACTTATTATTATTTTTTGCGTGTACATGTATATGGTGGTATCTTGAGCTTCAGATTACATTGGCATGCGCATGCACAAATTTTACTGATGCATATTTCCCCAGATTGACAAGTCTATATTAAATCAGTTCAGTAACTAGTATTGATAATTATTGGTTTCCTTCTGGTAAATGGATTAGTTTTATGAAATATGTAAGTTCTACAACATTTTATGTATCATAAATGCTACATGCCATAAAGTTCTGTTGGGTTTGTAAACTACTGAAATAGGTTGTTTTGGTTGACCATAGTTTTAGTTAAATTTTGTGCCACATACATAGCTCCTTAAACTTAAAAAATGCTGTTTAGTTGAGCATAATTTGAGAATTCCAATGCATGCTGCTTATTCATGGTTTTGTACATTAAGTCCTCCTCAGGGGGATGGTCATTTTCAAGTACTTGGGAGTCGAAAAGGTTCATAATTCAGTATGATCCATGAAAATATTGCGATTTTTCAGGAAACTGAAACACTAAAAACCGTTGTGAAAGAAGCAGCTGAAACCAAAGACAGTGGAGTGAGTGGAGGAGGGAAGGTTGAAAAATAAGAAAATGCCATTAAATGCCTCCCCACTTATGGACTGCCCATGCTCAGAGCAAAAAGCTCTATTGTGTGTGAGTGAGAAAGATCTGGATGCCTGGAGAAAATTAACTGGTTAAAAGGATGGTGCAAGACTGGGATGGGGAATTATCATCACCAAGATTTGTTCTGAAACGTAGAATGGAAGAATTGCATTGAATATGCCCTGTATATTCTATTATCAGATACATTAATGCAGAAAGGATATGAGAGAAACAACATAGCCATGGGGACTCTGCCCATCTGATCACTGTGTCTTTTTTGTGGTAGCTTTAGTTGCATTTTATGACCCTCTCCTTGTTTGCAAACAATTTTTGTTGTTTCTGTTTTTCCCTTACTACATCACAGCTGCTGTTCAACCAGCAGATGTCAGCCACCTTTATAGAAAACTTATCTTTAAAAACAATGATTACAGAAAAAAAAATCAAGCGAGCATGAAACGCAACTCTAATAGTGGCTTCCAATCTAACTGTGATGCATAAGTTGTTGTTCATAGGCATGGTTATAAAAAAAAATCTGTTAAATCTCGAAAATTTAAAAACCTTAGTCTAAACACCCTTCCCATTTATTATATTATCCAAACTAAAAATTGGACATACTCATAAGGTATTATTAAAGTGGTTTGACCTGCAATTTACGCTTGTCACGAAAACATTTTCCAAAAGAAAAGGCATCCAAAAGCATTGCTGCTCATTGATAATTCATCATATTGACAGTAATCAGAACTTTTTTTTTTGGATTGAAGGTTTAACGACCACCGTGAGCAACTCAATGGGCTATAAGCAGTCGCCCGTCCCTAATTTAGGGTCACTGGCTCCAGGGAAGGGAGAGAGCCAGCGCCACAAGACAAACACAACATCCATGCCCCACCGGGACTCGAACCCGGACCCCGTTCGGACGAATGATCAGAGGCCATCGCCCAGACCACTGCGCCACCGGGGCGGCGTAATCAGAACTTGTAATGGTATGATACAAAGGCTGCTTTCTAATCTCCAGGTGTTGCCACATTGATGTAAATAAAGTAGAAATGTTGCAACTATTACTGAAGAAAAAGCTTTTGCAAGCATATATGAAGACTGAAATAGAAAATGCCATTGGATGTAATTTATTGGTAAATGTTGCAATAATCTGAAATGTGGTATAAAAAGTCATGGGAGAGGGAGCTTCCCAAAAATTCTGGTATCTTTATCAGATTCACAGACACTTGATAAAACTGATGATGTTCTGTGTATGATGAAAAATCTTCCAGGTCACACTTCGAAGAACCTGAAGTTGTTGAAATTCGACTATAGATGTTAGCTAATTGTTTGTGCCTTAAAACTGAAACTTAAATGTGCACTGATATGGCATTGTGTCCTGTAGGTTGTGTTGGCCAAAAGTGACCTAAATGATTCAAATGAAAATGACTTGGATGAAAGTGCAGTGGATGTAATTTCACACATTGAGCAATTGCAATCTTTAGAATGTGTGCTGCTGTACAACCAGCAGCACAGATATGATTTTTGAAAGCTCTGGAAGAATTTTATATCCTATTTTCATCATTCAACACTTTATCAGAAGAAAACAGATTATTTAAAAAAGGGCTAATTTATAAATGCATAGATTAATATTCCATCAGTTATCATTGGAATGAGTAAATCCTTTATTTATGACTATCCTCTTTTTACATCTTGCTTGGATTAACCAGGGTCAAACTATATTTTGTAATAGTGTACTTGCATAGCACTACATCATTGAAAAAAATCTGGGAAATCTTAGGGAAGCCACTTATTACTGGAAAACACTTTAGATCAGATGTGTAGTCCATTTTTTCCTCTTTCCTTTCTGTGTATCCACTGAATTTTTTAGTGGTTTCATAATATTCTGCATGATTTATATGAAAGAAATGTACTGTACAGACTCTCAGATAATAAGGTTCCAAAGTAGTTAAATTGAAATAAGCAAAAAAATTGTACCAGGTATAACCAGTTCTCGTGCAGTGTAAATGAAAAATGCTGTAATAATATTTTTATTGGTAGCCTGCTATGGCATCAAGGCAACTCTGAATATATCACCATCATGTGGAGAATAGTAGTAAATAGTGGATGCCAGAATATGGATGCATTCTACACAGAGAGTGCTGCATACAAGAACAGTTGAATAGACAATGCTAGTAATTGATCAAAAAATCTTGCATGAGCAAACTAAGCTATTTGTTGAACAGGAGAATCATGCCATAGTTAAACATGGTCATTGTTTAATTCTAAGAAATTTCAGAAAAATGAAAGAAAGTGGAGCAACTAGTGTATTTGATTTTATGAATAGGTCCAGAGCACTTTTTTGGTGTATGAAATGTGGAACATAAGTAAAAATTATGGGCATATATTGTGCAGAGATGCTGGTGATTATGGATTTTGTGTAACATATTTTTACATTGGCATTACAGCATTACTAACGTGTCAATGAAATTAAAATTCACCTTTTAATATTTCTGTAAAATGAAGCAATGCATGAGAAACGTCTAATTTAATGAAAGACATTTTATGTTTTCCTAATCAGGTATGGCATACATTTCATTGGTGGTTAATAATGATAATGAACTGGATGGATTGTCTTCCTTTACATCAGAAATATGTGCTGCTATATGTCTATTAATACTGCAATAGGTACTTCAGTGTGACAAGATACCCCCAAGAATTGTGTTTCTGTTGCAATACTGTTAACACTTGGAGAATCAACGGATTTAATCAAACCCCTGTCTTTTAAAATTAGTTTAAGAAGTTGTGTGGCAAATTTAACAGCTAATTTAGAAGTGAAAATTTTCAATGTTGAACATAGTTTAAGCAAAATAAAAAGGTTGTAAGGTATAGAACCTACAAAATGGCGGGAGATGATGGGTGATTTGGAGAGTAAACAAGTGATCTTTTTTTGTGATTCATATTTACTGATTAAACTGTGCATTATGGTAGAGGGAAAATTATGTTCTGTTCCAATACTTATTATATTCTACCTGTAAAGAAAGATTATTACAGGCAAGATTTGCTCTCTGTTTGTGTAGGATTTAAAAGCAGCTAGCTTATATTTCTTAAAGTGATGTGAATAATAACAGATGATGTTAAGACTGGCAGTAGGTAGGTATCCTATAAGTAGGAAGGGCAAGAGAGTAGTCAGAATTTATGTTGATGTTTAAATCTATGAAATTTATGAGTTATGGCCATTAAATAACAATATCTGGTGCTATAACTTTAGATAAATAAAAACTTATGTTTCTAACTTATCAACTTCAATGTACTCCCTTTCTATATCAGCACTCAGTTGCATTCTGATCTTCCACTGGACATTTTCAATCTTCACTGGGTATTTTCCACTGGAAAGCTATACTGTAGCTCATCAGATGTGATTCTCTTTGAGATACTTGGTCATTCTCTTCTTCACCACAGGAACTGACTCAAAATGGGGGTCCTCTTTAGTAAAGATTTGACTTGAGGGAAAAGTAAAATGTCTCATGGGACCAAATCTGGTAAGTAGGCATTATGTTCAAGCACTGTGATGCAGTTCTTGGCTAAAAACTGCTTCACTAGGAGTGGTGGTGAAGGGTGAATCCATTTTTCCACAAATCTGGCCTCTTTCTTCTGGCTTAATTTTTCAAATTCACCAGAACCCATTTATAGCAATGCTGGCTCTCTGTTGTTCCATTGGGAACCCACTCTGCCAAAATTACACCATCAAAGAAAACAATTAATGTGGTCTTAGACTTGGACTTACTTTGCTGTACCTTTGTCATCCTTCGTGACTTTGGTGTTTTCCAGTGAGTGCATCCACTGTTTGTTTGTTTCGTTATTCAGGGTTATGCTAGAAGATCCAGGTTTTATCACAAGTGATAATACTTTCTAAAAGGTTGAGATTTGCTTGAATTTTCCCCAGAATGTCAGCATAAATTTGCCTACTTTTTTTTTTTTTTTTTCAGGTATGAGAAGCTTTAGAACCATTTTCACACAAACTTTTGTCATGTTTGATTTTCATGTAAAATTTGCATAATAGTAGATTGTGTGGAAGAAATATTCTTCTCGTAATACGTGGAGAATATGTCAGAATCATCAACACAGCAGTCGGCCATCTCTGAATTGCCTGTATTTAAAGACTTTCTTAACAGTCTTTTTATTGACGTTTATCATTTCTGCTGCCATTCTAACACTCGGTTGTCAATTGTGTTGATTTTGTCCACATTGTCTTTTTGTTTTGAAGTTCTTGAGCATCCCGGATGTTCATCATCTTCCATGTCCTTCTGGCCTTCATTAAACCACCTATGCCATGCAAAAGCATGTGCATGTGACATGCATTCTTCCCCATCCGCCTCACTTAACATACGAAAAGATTTGGTAGACGTCTTCTTTAATTTCACCAGAAATGTAACTTTTATCCATTGCTTAGCTCTTGAACTCAGCATTTTTTCAATGCATGACAAATAACACAACTACTTTCATTGGTATTGCAGAGCTTAAAATTCAAATTTGAAATGGAAGGAAGTCTCCCCACCTGTTTTTGTAAATGGATGGGATTGAAAATTTCTATTAGGGAGTTTTTAATATGTGACTATAAATACTATTAAAAGACTGGGAAAACATCACTAATGGAAATGTATGCAGATGGTTGCTTAGAAAACTTACAAAACTTTGGAATTGATACATATACTCTTTATTCTTTACAGCTATGTGTCTGAATAGTCAATATTCCATAACTGTATCTTCTTCATTAATTTTTAAACAAAGTGGTCTGCAAGGCTTTGAAAGACTGTACCAAATCTTGTGTTACCTGTAATTTGTTTTATAGATTGAGGTTCCACACACTCAAACTTCAAAGAGTTTCATTGTGGAGGACTGAAATCTGTAGTTCATCTCATTCACAATACATGAAATAGACCTTTACTTATTATCATGTGTAAGTTTTTGTGCTTTACAAAGATCAGCTAATTTGTTATTTTTGAGCATGTTTCCCTACATACATACATATCATTAAGCTGTTCTCTGAGATTCTGAGGTTAACTCCTCAAAGAAAGACCATCTGCCATGTAAATGTTTAACTGTTGGAACTAGAATTTACTTACTGTTGGTGTATCAAATGTCTCCATTTACAACAATCTCAGCACACTGCTCGAGCTTCATTGTTATCCATCACACATTGCACACAAGGCCTTTTGTACTTCATACTCATAATCTTTTTCTCAAGTAGACATTCCTGAATCTGGTCCTCCCATGATTTCATTGGTCTTCCGCTGCCTTTCTTTTCTGCCACTTGGGCTGAATAAATTTTCTTAGTAAGCGTCTCATCACTCATTCTTTCAACATGGCCAGCCAAACCATCTAAAAATATTAGTCTCCACCTTACTGACAACATTTTGCCTCACATTGCACACCTTCAACATATCTTCATTCCTCACATGATCAGAGCATGTCTTACCACAAAAGCCTTCTAAGTAATGCATCTCCCCAGCACACAAACGACTGCTATGTCTTTTCTGCAGTACCCAGGTTTCACTGCTGTGCATCAAAGTAGGATCAATTGCCCTTTCATATAAAGCCATTTACGACTTTCTTGAGAACCCATCATTCCTGTGAAATCTTCCAAATGCAGCTATGACTTTCAAAGAAAAATTTACTCACCTACTAATTTTGCCACCTAATTTGTTCTCTCTGCCACAAACTTACTCATCTGGTCAATCTCTATGCCATTGAGACTTATCTTGCATTCAGTACTAAAAGTCTCTTGCTCAAAAACCATGACTTTGGTATTTTCCTTATTTATACTTAGTTTGAATTTCATACAAACTTCATACATCTGGGACAGCACACTCAGCAACTCATTTTTGCTCTCTGCCAACAGGACGGACTCCTGCACCAATAGAAACCCATTTCGATAAAGCACCATTCACAGATACACATGCTCTACTGCCTTCATACATGATTTCCACACTATTAAGTAGATTCCCAATAATACCATATTTATTCAGTACCTTCTACAGAAGTATCCTATTTACTGTGTCATAAGCTTTCTGTAAATCTATGAAGGCAGCAAACACTTTCTTACTAACAGACAGATACTTTTCAATCATTATGCGTAATGCAAAAATTGGATTAGTGTAGCCCTTACCAAACAAGCATAAAACTACTCTGTACATCCCACACTTTCTCTCGTGTCACACCTTGTACCTTATCGATAATGATATTTCCAAACACTTTTCTTGGCACACTCAGCAAACTGATACCATGATCATGTTTCCCTTAGTTCTGGAAAAAAAATGTCTCCGTGAACACCACAAGATGTTTGCAGATTACATAATTGAGACTTGGTTGATTCAGCCATTATTCTCATATGAGGAATGTCCAGATTTTCACTTTCCAAATGTTTATGGGGGGAAAATAACGTTTAACAACAATACAGGACAGTGGAAACATCACAAAGAAAAAATTACAATTGCAGAAGAAATCTCTACATGTGACTTCTGTTTTCAGAAAGTTTTCGTCCATTTTCAAGCTGAAATGTAATCATTTATCAAATGAAATGATGTTTTACAGCAATACTAAACAGAGGAAAGAAGAATACTGATTTCTTTTGCAAGAAAAAAATTACGATTACAGGATAAATCATCACCCTATCTAACTTCCGTTTTCAAAAGTTTTAAAAGACGGTATTCCATCGATTGACAGAACCCCTCCCCCACACCACTGCCATACATGCCAGTCCCCCTAAAAAAAATTTCTTCAGTTTTGCCTCACTATTGAGAATGACACGAATGATGACAACAAAGGTGGAATTCCTCGTATCTGCGGAAGAAAACTCAAATGCCTAAAAGTTATAGATAAACTTTCACTCGATCTAACTTATGTTTTCAGAAATTGTTGCCTACAGTCCAAGCTGAAATACGTACATTTATGCAATAAAATTATATTTAACAACAATACTGGAAACAGAGGCAAGTTTGTGTATATATAAATCATCATCATCAATCCACTGCTGAATGAAAGTCTCCCCATGTTTCCTCCACAACGTTCTGTCTTGTGCCAGTCGCCTCCATGTCACTCCTGCATACTTTCGAATTTCATCCACCCATCTCCCATGTGGTCTTCTTCTGGGTCTTTTCCTGTCCCTTGGAATCCAATCTGAAATTTCGACTGTCCATCGATGGTCTGTCCTTCTGGCAGTATGTCCAGCCCATTGCCATTTCAGGGATTTAACTGTGATCATGATGTCTTCCACTCTTGTCATTTTTCGGATCCACGAGTTCCTCTTCTTATCTCTCCTGGTTACACCAAGCATGCACCTCTCCATGCTACTTTGAGTTGTCTGCAGCCTTTGTATGTCTCTTTTAGTTAAGGTCCACGTCTCTGCACCATACGTAAGCACTGGAAGGATGCATTGATCAAACACTTTTCTTTTAAGACATAATGGCATATTGCTCTTGAAAATTATGCTGTTTCTTCCAAAAGCTCTCCTGGCAAGTTTTTTACGCCGATTAATTTCTTCATCAGTGTGACCCTCACTTGATATCTGCTGTCCAAGATAAACGTACGTGTCTGTTATCTCCAGCTTTTTTCCATCAATCGATAAATCTTCATTTCTTGTAAAAGCATTGAACATCACTTTCGTCTTCTGAAAGTTCATTTTTAATACCACTTCTTTACTCTTGTCAGCAAGTTCCTGGATCATACTCTGCAGCTCTGATGTGGTAGTTGCAAAAATGACTACGTCATCAGCAAAACGAAGGTGGGTTAGATAATCTCCATTAATCTTTATCCCTTTGTTTTCCCAGTTCAGTGATTGAAAGACATTTTCCAATGCGGCATTAAAGAGCTTCGGAGATATGGTGTCACCTTGTCTCACTCCCTTTCCAATTTTTATGTGTGTTGTATTTTCAAACAGCCGAATCTTTGCACTTGCATTTTCATAGATGTTATTAATAATATTAATGTATGCATCTTCAATACCGCAGGATTTCAGAGCCATTGTAACTGCTGATGGTTTTACCGAATCAAAGGCTTTTTCATAATCGATAAAAGCCATGCACAATGGGGAAGTTCATATTCCCTCGCTCTTTCAATTCAATGTATATAAATATATATATGTGTGTGCAGTTTGTGTATATATATACTGGAAAGCTACTGAAAAAACCCTCAAAACTGCAAAACTCATGAAATCTAACCAAACAGGAAAAGAAATATATGTATATATATATTTTTTTTTCTTAAGCTTTGTAAGGCAGGAGGCTCCCTTTTAACAGCTTTATTTTGGCAAGAGTTTAAGATTTTGGGCAGAAATTCCACCATCCCACCCTAAATTTTAGGCTGTAAATTGTCACCAAACTAATGCAAAGAGTGAGGGGAACTTTGTATTTCCTGTTACAGACATTTCCAGGTTAATTACTTCCCACTCACTTTCGACCTGCACTTCGCATTTCATTTGCCAGAAGTACATCCTTGTTATTTCATAACTGTGCCTTGTAGGAGGGTTGTACCAAAAGTAGTGCAAAAGCGGGCATAACTTTTTATTAACTGACAGAGGTCATTCAAATTGCACTTGTCGGTAGAGTAACTCTTCCTCTATAGTAACCCTTCTTCTTCATTGCAGGTAAAAAATGGATTCCAACAGAAGCAACGTGTCGTTATTGAGTTCTTGACGAAGGAAGGGTGCAGGCTGTCCGACATCCTCAGAAGGCTACAGAATATTTATGGAGATGACACCATTGATAAGAGCAATGTGCCCAGATAGATGAAGAAGTTTAAAGAAGGGGAAACCAGCATTGAAGACAAACCATGCGGTTGGAGACCGTCATCTGCCACCATTAACACGAATCTTCAGCGAGTGGATGAATTGATTAGCGCGGAGGGACGAGTCACAATCCGTGAGTTGTTGCACAACTGGACTGTGGTCACAATGCCATACAAAAGATGGTGGAAGACTTAGGGTATTGGAAAGTGTGTGCAAAGTGGGTACCTTGGCAGTTGACACCTAATTTGAAGGAGAGAAGGGTGGAAGTCTGCTCTGATCTGCTGGAAGTGTTTGAAGCCAATGAAGACACTTTTTTTTCCGATCTGGTGACAGGGGTGAAAAACGTGGGCATATCTTTATGATCCGGAAACAAAAAATCAATCCATGGAATGGAGTCACAGCTTTTCACCAAGGCCTAAGAAGTTCAAGAGCCAGCGATCAGTACAGAAAGTCATGGTGACTGTTTTTTGGGATGACAGGGGTGTCATTCTCCTTGATTTTCTGGAATGTTGTCGTACCATGACAAGTGAGCAGTGCATTGAGACACTCAAGAAGCTTAGAGAAGTCATAAGGAGGAAGAGACTGAACAAGAATCTGAAAAGGGATCCACATTCACCATGACAATGTGAGACCACACATCTTTTGCAACAGATCAGGCGATCAGAAAATTAGGCTTGTCAGTGGTACCCCATCCACCATACAGCCCAGATCTGGTGCCCTCCAACTTCCACCTGTTCGGTCCAATGCAGGACAGTCTCTGGGGACAACAATTTGATGGCACAGACGATGTGAAGTGGCTGTAAAGAAATGGGCACAACAGTCCAAGTTCACACCTGAATTTTTTCAAAGAGGATTTGAAAGTTGGGTTCAATGATGGCACAAATGCATCACTTGTGATGGAGACTATGTTGAGTAGTACCTTTTCATAGAGAAAGAGTTACTCTACTAACATGTGCAATTGGAACGACCTCTGTCAGTTAATAAAAAAGTTCTGCCTACTTTTGCATTACTTTTGGTACAACCCTCATACATTGTTATTTTCTTGTTTATTAGAAGTGAATTTTATGTTAGTGAATTTGGAGGTGATAGCTGACATGAGAGCCAATATTTAGTTTTTTTAATGTGGCCAAATGACCAAAGTATCATCAATATACCTTATCCATAGGGTGGATTTTAAATGAGAAGGGGCAATAAATCATTTCTCCAAATTCTTGATATGTACCTCTACAAGTATGGGAGAAAATGGATAACCACAGGTACAGTGTGTTTTTGTTTGTGGAAAATGCCATTGTGAACAAAGCAATTATAATTTTGAATGGTTTCAAAACAGTCTTTTAAGTCCATGACTAATTGACATTGGAGTTCTTGATGTTCAATGAGTTTCTTGATCAGATTCATGAATGTCACTGAAACAAATAAAGATTCAATGTCTAAGGTGCACATCTAGGATTACATGGGTTTCTGGCATTCCATGTGAATTACAGTGATACTACAATATATTTTAGTGATCGCTTAAAAAAACTGTCTGCCAACAGTGATCATATTTCATCATTGTCGCATGATGGTCATGAATATGTAAATGATCTTTTAAGAACTAAAACATTTGCTGCTGTTTTTGTTTTTCTTTAAAATTTTAATTTTCCCTGTATTGGTCAGTATGCACTTTAATACTAACACACCTCTCCTACACATACATCATCTCATAACTTGAATGTGTAAATATCCAAATATGTAAATGATCCAGAACAGTGCAGATTTAGACTGTTAGATTTTTTTTATCCTTTCTTTCTTTCTGGGTGATATAAGAATATCAAAGATTTTCTCAACCCTGATTATTGGTGGTCTGTTGCTGACCATAATATGTTTGTTTGTTTGTTGTTATTTTTTTTGTTTTTTTTTTTTAAGAGAAGCACTCTTCTGTGCACTGAACATTTAACAATGTGTGATAAGTCTTTGGTTGATTAAATATAATTATTAAATCTTTGAGTTTGTGTCTTAAATATCTTAAACATTTTGTTATTTTCTAGATTACATGCTAATATCTTTGCATATGTTTGCTGAAAATGTCTGCTTTTGAAATTTTCTGTACCTATCTTAATTACAGTCTGGTGGAATTTCAACTGGTTATCCAGTTCGAGGACAACCTCCACCATCTTCATCTCGTTTCCAGCCACCAACATCACTTAGTGTAGTTGCCCCAACTCAGGTATGGTCAAAATCTAGCAGAAGTGCTAATTAAATTCATTGTTAGGAGGCTTATTTCATAAAAATTACATGGCATGATGTGCCCAATGAGTATTTAAATTGACTACAAGAATAAAAAATGATATACAAATGTATCTTTGAAAAATATTAACTAAATTATTGCTCCTAAAGTTACTTTATGTGTTACTGATACTGAATGATCTGCATTTTTCCTCCATGAAAAAATTACAAATATGAAAGAGAATTATTAATTGAATTATATATCTATGAGGATCGGTTAAATGGAAATGGGCTGAAATCATTTAAGTGAAAAGAATGTGCTTACCTAAATGTATTTCTGGCATCTATTGATGCACATTTTCCACTGTGATGCATGTTACAGAAAAATTATCATGGTTCAGTTCAGATACAACAAAGATAGCACCGCTTTTTTTTTCACATTATCACCTGGCATAAATACTTACTAAAGCTCTGGACTGGCAAATCAGTTTGTGCATGTTATCCAGAAAGCTTACTGCAAAATTTAAGACGTGGTTAAAAGCCCTTTCACTTGGGAATTACTATGCTATATTATTATAAAGATATTGCACAAACTTTATTTAAATTGATGAGTAACTGCTTCATGTTGTCAGATATGAGTTGTCTTGAAACTTACAGCAGTCATGTCAAGATTTACATTAATATCAAATGATGTATGAGGATTATACTGAAAGCAATGCCTTTTTGCTAATAGCTCCTGTAATTTAGGAAATATTTATGTCAAAATTTATATAAATCTAGATTGACCTTCAGAGTAAATATATGCCTCTTTATGTTTAGATTGATCAACACAAAGTATGGATATTCAGCTAAAGCAAAGTGCTGTTATTGAGTTTTTGGAAATGGAAAGTTGCAAGGTGTTAAAGAACCATATGAAGCTGATAAAGTATAATGGAAATGGCAGCAATCAACATCGGCAATGTCAGAAGATGAATGAAAAAGTTTCAAACAGCAGAAACCTCAGTGGCTGCCAAACAGTGGAGCAGCAGGCCTCCAAATGCAGCCATCAACGAGAACCAAGAGCAAGTTGATGGACTAGTTCAGCTTAATCAATGTATTACCATTCAGGAGATCTGTAATGCACTGCATTGTGTGGCTATGGAAGCTATTATAGTGCTATGGAAGCTATTATTCATAACCTGGGTTCCAAGCCTATTATTAGCCCAGAATCATTGGGACCAGAGGGTCAAAGTGTGCAAAGATCAGTTGGTAATGTTTTAGGTGAACTAGGACAATGTTTTTTCCAATATGGTTACTGGAGATAAAACTTGGGCATTCCGTTATGACCCAGAAGCAAAAGTGCAGTCTGTCGGATGGCCGCAGAAGTCCTTACCTTCACGTTGGTTCAAACACAGTGATGAACAAAAAAAGTGAGAGTGACTAATTTGGGGGATGGCAGCAGCATTGTTCTTGATTTTCCTGGACAACATGGCACTATCAACACTTCTTGCTATATTGAAACACTGAAAAACCTCAAGGAAGCAATCCACAAGATACACCAAAGATGCAAATTCGCTCTGTCCTTCTACACCAATACAATGCCCAACCTCATCTCACACTTGAAATATCCTGGGTCATTTCCAAAATGGGCTGGATAGTAATCCTATACAGCCCTGACTTGGCACCTTCTCACTTTCTTCTGTTTGGTCCTGTGAAGCAGTCTGTGTGGTAAACATTTTTAGGATACAGATGAAGTTAAATAGGCTATAAAATCTGTGTCAAACAACAGTCCATGGAATTTTTCCAAACTGGTTACACATGTTTTTAACTATTGTTTTTGACTCAATGATACAAAGTCAAAAACTCTAAAAACATGTTTTAGGCAAATTTAACATGCTTAAAGTATTTAATATGATCCCTCTAAAGAATGTATATTTACATATAATAAAAAATAAATTAATTAAAAAAACAAGGTACATGATGCTCATATCATGAGTTGACAAATATGTGCTGCATATAGTGGTCTTCCTACAAAGAAAGTAGGATAAGTGTATGTTTATTCACATAATCTTATTCTTACAAATATTATTAAACTAGTTACATGTGTTTGGTTTAATGATGGCATAAAATCCTGATCTCAACAGGAGACTGTTTTGTTTAGAACCATTACATTTAGCAGATTTCAGGGTATTTTTATACTAAATTTTGTTAAAATGAGTTCTTTCTTGTCGCTCTCACCAGCTGTGCAATATTTGCTAACATCATTTATGCTGTGTGTGGCCTCACTGGTTTTCAGAGCTCAATTAAACATTTCTTGGAACAAACAGTATCTTTCTTTATTGTTAATTGGTTCACTTTCCAAGACATTAATAAAAATGGTACCATTTTAATCCAAGAAGAAAGTGACCATAAGTTTGATGAAATGTAAAGTTTTGGCCTTTTCTTTGCAGATGATGTCATATGTTTCTATTCTATGTATTATTTATTTGTGTTGTGTGTCATAATGGAAAAGCCATGTTTCATCATATGTGATGATCCTGTTAAAGCGCTCAGGATTAACACCACCAAACATTTCCAGATCATCCCAGATCACTTTCCTTGCAGCCAGGCACCCTCCGAGAACAGATTTTTCTTTACCCCAATTTGTGGATGATAGTTAAAATACTGCTGTATGACTTTACAGTGTCCATCAATGTCTTTTAGTTGTGCACCTGCCTTGTTGAATAAGCTGGTCCTCTGAAGTTCTTCATTTTCAGTGTTTGTTGGTCTTCCAGCTTTTAGTTTGTCCTTGATGTCAAAAACACCTTTCTGAAACAGTTGGAGCCACCTCTGCACATCACTTGAATTCAAAGTCTGGCCTCTAAAGACTGTCAGAAGTTTTCAATGGAGCGATGTGGCCAACTGATCACACCAGATTTGAACAGGATTTCTGTCATAGACTGTTAACAGAAATGGCTGGCACTTCGTCCATCCATATCTTCCATCCTATGAACAAAGGGAAAATTATATCATTGTGGTATTAGGTATTTAGTAGTGCAGCACAAGTATTAATTAGAAATTCTCCCTTCTCTCTTCTTGCACATGTGTGACCAATTGTGCAATACTTTATTGACCATCCCTTGTACCCTGAGATTTCTCCCTATTAGAAAATGAGATTGAATATCACTATAACCCAACAAAAGTGTTTTCCCATAGCAACATTGCAAGTTCATAAAATAGAATCCACATTGTTTAGTAACTACCCTTATATAGGCTAGACAACCTCAGGGTTCCTGTACTTTGAACTCAAAAAATATTAATTTCCTTCTTCTTCTCTCACAGCCTGGAGGGAGGAGATTATCATGTTTACCAACATTTAAATGCTGAACAGCATGTTACAACACTTGCAGGAGGTATAATAAATTATTAAGTGAGGGATTCACATTTTTTTTTTTTTTACCCTGGCTTATTTTGCTGTCTTGCTAAAGGAAATAGTAATATGAAGAAGAAATTAAAAAGGGAATAAAAAGCACAAATATCCCTCATTCTTTTAGTGAATGTACAGAGCTGTTGCCAGTCATGAAAAAGTAACAATAAAACAGGCCACATTCGTGGGCAGTTTTTTCCTCAAAAATGAGCAACAGTTTGCAGCTCTGCCCATGTACTTATCTTGTGCAGTTTGGTTTACCACAGGTACATATTCAGTGTTAATTATTTTCTCTTTTTTTTTTTTTAACTGAGGTATGCATAATTTTTTATCTTATGTCATGAACACACTTTTATTTTCTAACTAGTCATAATACAAATTTTGAAGATGACAATCCGATTTTTGGCGTAAGTGTGACAAGGATGGTAAGTCAGATAATAATATCCGAAAACTTGAATTTTTTTTTTTTTTTTTTTTTCATCATCCTGGAGCGGGACTTGAACCCACGTCTCCCAGATAGTGCCCGTGTATGCTAACCACTACACCACCCAGAATGACCAAGTTTCAAGTTTCCGATTGTTAGCATACCCAGGCGCTATCTAGGAGACGAGGGTTCGAGTCCCGCTCCAGAACGATGAAAAAAAAAAAAATTTTTAAATCATGTTTTCGAATAATATCTGACTTACCATTCTTGTCAAATTTACGCCAAAAATCAGATTGTCATTTTCAAAATTTGTATTATGTGGCCTAATCCCGTATCTCTTTCATGATAGTCATAAATGCTAAATATCTATGATGGCCAAAGGACAATAAAGTTATCTAAACTGAAAACTCACCTTCTTGCCCTGAACTCCATGGCTATTAACATATTTAGCACATGTATATCCTTCAATGTTTTTTGCTTATGGGGTAACTCTGGTGAGAAGCATAAGAAACACTAATCAAATTTATTTACAAATTCATCTACAATTCAACCGTTCTTCATTTACATTAAATATAAATACTAACTTAAGAATGAAATGAATGTGTGAATAAAAAGATTTAAGTTAAAATTTACAACTCATTTTTAAATATCTTCATTATTAACACAACACTAAGACTACAGCATTCAAACTCAGACAAAACACCAAAAACATAGCATTAAAACTCTGACAAAACATCATCACTCATCAATTATAACTAAAATAATTTAATTTAAAAATTTGTAACACACTTAAATCACACACACTACTCGTTATCACACACTTCATCTCACACACTCTAATCACACACTTCATCTCACACACTCTAATCACACACTTCATCTCACACACTCTAATCACACACTTCATCTCACACACTACTCGTTCATTGTCTCCCATTTGTTGGTTTAAATTTTCACATTCACTTAAGAACTTTCGCTTCACCCCGGAGCAGAGTTCTTACGCGAATGTGAACATTTAAGCCAACAAATGGGTGACAACGAATGAGAAGTGCGTAAGACGAAGTTTTTTAAGTGTGCTACGAATTTTTAAATTAAATTATTTTAATTATAATTGATAAGTGATGGTGTTTTGTCTGAGTTTGAATGCTGTGATCTTGGTCTTGTGTTAATAATGAAGATATTTAAAAACAAATTGTAAATTTTGACTTAAATCTTTTTATTTATACATTCATCTCATTCGTAAGTTAGTATTTACATTTAATGTAAATGAAGAATGGTTGAGGTGAAAATGAATTTGTAAATAAGTTTGTTTAGTATTTCTTGTGCTTCCCACCGGAGTTACCCCATAAGCAAAATACATGTGTTAAATATGTTAATTTCCATGGAGTTCATGGCAAGAAGGTGAGTTTTCAGTTTACTTTATCAGTGGCGGCCCGTGACCAAAATTGCTGGGGAGGCAAACTATTTTTCAGCCTGGATTCAAATAAATTTATTCAAATTTTGAAGATGACAATCCGATTTTTGTTGTAAATGTGACAAGGATGGTAAGTCAGATAATAACCGAAAACTTTAAAATTTTCATCGTCCTGGGTGGTGTAGTGGTTAGCATTCCCGGGCGCTATCTGGGAGACGGGGTTCGAGTCCCACTCCAGGACGATAAAAAATTTTAAGTTTTCGGATATTATTAGACTTACCATCCTTGTCACATTTACGCCAAAAATCGGATTGTCATCTTCAAAATTTTTATCATGTGGTGTAATCCCGTATTTCTTTCATGATAAATTTATTCAATTTAATGCCTTTTTTTTACATTATTATTTTTTTTATTTACTTTCTCATGTGCAAAGTATGAATTAAGTAACGTGACCCGTGAAAAGATTCATAAAAATTTTACCGGAAACGCACGCTTTACATGACTTTGAGATCAATACAAAACCTGTTTATGTAAGACTCTGGCCCTTCGCCTAAATATAGTTTTTTCAGTCTGAATTGCCCTCTTGGACTATTTGGGAACTGTTAAGCCAGTTTGAATATGAAATATATTGCATCGAAATAGATTTTTATTAAAGAGATCAACAGAAGATAAAAAGCATGACTGAACTATACATCTTTTTCATCTCAAATGAAATTCTATGTACACCTCTACCTTCACTGACACCAAAAAAAAAAAAAGTCTTAAAGATTTCTGCACACAGCGTTTACCTATGCAGCAAGAGAGAAAGCTTACCTTACGCTTATATTGTCTTGTTATGAGGTCTATCTTTTGTTCTTTATGTTTGGCGAAGTGATTTATTATATGGTCATACCATGTCTGTTCTGCTTGCATCCTCTTCACAAGCGCCTTCTCGATGGACAGAACTGATAAACTTGACAACCTTTCTTGCCCAGTGGAGTTTCTCTTGTAGTTTTTTATCCTCTCAGGCACGAGAAACTGCGTTCCACAGAGGCTGATGTTGCAGGAATTGTTACTACGAGGGAACAACTCTGGCAGTGCCTGTGCTAGATTATTATTGTATATGGCAGATAGAAGTTATGTTGTACTTTTGGCATTGTTCCATAGATCTCTGTCTGAATACAGAACCTGCAGCTCACTATGCAGTTTGGTGCTGTCAAAGTATTTTTCATAAGTTTGAAGCAAAGCTTTAAAACAATGTTCAGGAAAAATTCTAGAATGAGGTTCAAAGTAGTGTACATCGACCAGCTGAAGAAATTTTAATTTCTCAATGTCAGAAAACCGGCATTTTAACTGAGTTGTAACATTGTCTATTACCTCATAATACAGTCTTCTGTATTGCACAGTGGTTGGAATATCATTGCTTCCTTTAAATCTTTTATTTGGAGAACCAACCTCACTGCACACGTTATGATAGAGATCATCAAACTGTCTCTGATCTCGAAAGTACAACAATTTTTCACATAAGCCAGTAATTCGTTTGTTACAGAATGTAACATCTGAACTATTTGGTTGCAGTACAGAGAAAGTAACCTCAGTTAAATCAAATATTTTTTTAAATGAGAAGAAAAGAAAAACGAAATTAAAGTCTTGAAGCCACCGTTTCAGTCCTACTGCTTCGTGAATTGTCTCGTCATCATAGTTGGAATCATCCTCAATTTTTTCAAATACTTCAATTAGCAGGCACTGAATGAGATTTGAAGTTCCACCTGGTCTGAGATACACGAGGTGGTCTGGGTCCACCAACAGATTCTAGTAAATGAACACGCTTTGTCGATTTGGAAAAGAATGCACAAATTGTATTTAAATTTGCAAAATAAATACGTGATTCCTTCAACACTGACGCTGCTCTGCTCAAAACTAAGTTCAGCCTGTGTGCGTAGCAATGAACAAATAATGCTTGAGGGAGCATCACACTTCACTTTTGCTTGCAATCCATTCAGCTCTGATGCCATCACTGCTGCGCCATCATATGTCTGTGCAACTAGTTTTTCTTTGTAGCTAAATCTTTCCAGCTCACGATCCAGTAATACTTTAAGCGAAGTAACACACCGATCAGAACTTACGTCAAAAAATCACAAAAATATTTCTACTGGTACTCCATCTTTCACGAATCAAACTATAAGTGATACTTGTGCATGGGAGCTAATGTCTGTCGCTTCATCAATCTACCAAGAAAAAAACTGGGCATTTTCAATATCTGCATTGATTTCATTCCTAATTATATGAGCAATTGATTCAATTAAATCATTCTGCATTGTTTTTGAAGTTCCTGAAAATGTGGTACTAATCTCTATAAACACTCTCAATGTTTTGTCACTTTTGGAGAGTAAATCAATCATCTCGAGGTAATTTCCCTTATTTTCAGAGACTTCACTTTCATCGTGTCCTCGAAATGGGAGCTCTTGCCGGGCCAGTAGTGCTGTAATATCAATCAACTTATTCATTACATCACGATTCTTTTTTACTTTTTCATTATGACGTAAGTCACTTGTTCTCTTCGCTTCATTGAGAGAGTAGTCTATCCTTGTTTTGCCTAGCAACTCTAATTTAACAACTGCCATAATGTTATCTTTACACTTTTTGTGCCTGTCCAAAGCACGTGGTAAGTTTTTCAAATAATTGAAGCCTTTCTCTTGCCAGACTTCATTGCCACTCACAGGAAACAGCAAACATGGCCAACAATATGGTTTGTTTGTTGATTCACTACCAGTTAGCCATTGTTCTTTTCTGTTCCAGTCAATATTAAAACCTCTGTTTGAAGTTTTGCCCTTTGAAGTCATCTTTTTCATTTGAGGTGTAGGCTACCATCACTTTTAATTTGATTCTTTTCTTCAAAATCTCTCCTACTGAAAGGCTTTTCCAGTAAGCTATCCACCATATTAGATATGTTTGAAGCAGAGGCCATGGTCTGATAAACAGCTCTTCATAAAACAAATAAAATTAGTTACACAAACATTAGTGTGAAAGAAAAACAACTAGGAAGAAGACGCTATGTAATGATGCTCGAAGCTATCAGAATGAGGAGTTAACACAGCGGAGCTGCACAGGGAAACAGCTGTTCCCATGAGGCAAGATAACATCCGCCTCACAGGAAGTCCACGGTGCACGTGCACTCTTTGTGTTCGCAGTTCCACCACCTACCTTCGTATCTACTGATTCAGCGGGAGTAAATAGGTTTGGCGCAAAATGTACGAGAGGCAGTTCGCTTCCTGCCTCAAGAACGTAGAGCTGAGGATAATTCGCAATTACGCGCTACCGATTGTTTTCGAAAAGCGTCAATTTAAAAACCTGAATGAACGCAAAGGCGACATTTAATTCAAAAGAGTTCATTAGCATAAATGTTTGCTCTCCTATACCCAAAAGTACTGAATGAACAAAACAAATAATTCTAACTAAGAGTCTTAAAATTCTGAGGAGGCACTGCCTCCCTTGCCTCCTCCCAAAAGCCGCCACTGAACTTTATTGTCCTTTGGTCTTCATAGATATTTAGCATTACTGCTTTACGCATTAAAATTACTTATAACCGGTGGGGAAAGATTAAGCTTTTCTCATTGAAGTTATAGTAAAGCATTATAGATTCAAAACTGTACGAAATTATTTTACTGTTCAGACCTTAACACATTTATACAATATCTATAGAGAAAGTAATTTCCTTTCAAGTGTACATTCTTTCGTTTTGTTAATGTCGGTTCTGTCTTGCAATAATCACTAACTCATGTGATGGTATCTTTCATTTTTCTGTTGTTAATATCCATTGCTTTTGTTCTGTTATACTTCTAATTTGAAAGTTGTAGTGTCCCATTTGAATCTTACAGTCATGTTGTAAAGTTAATTGCATGCATCATTCTGCTGCTGCTGTGATGTAAAATTTCCTATGCTATGAATCCATCACAGGCATTATGCAATGAAAACAACCAGGCTTACCAAATAACTTTTCTGCCAGAGATTGGGGTATTATAACATTCAAAGTGCAACAAAATAGTAATGTTAAATATCAGAAACAGGAAAACCACACAGCAAAATGAAATGTCACATCAATTTCAATGAACTCCTGCAAACTAGAGTGTAATGTACGTAAAGAGTAAAATTTTGTGTTCAAACATAATGTTACACATTTTGTATAAATGTTCATAATATGTCAATGTTTTTATGCCATGTAGGTAATTTAAATAGTTGATTCTGATGTTAGAATTCTTGAAATACATTTATCACAGACTTAGATATTATGTGTTATAGGTTTCCAGTAGAAAAGATGAGGTACTTCGACGAAACTTAGCTAACGAGACCCACCGCTAAATTATATTACATATGTCGTTGTGGGAAGAGGAGAATCTTCAGTGTGAATTGTTGTCTCAAAAGTTTAATATTATTGTAAAATTTAAGTTAATGAAAGTTGTGTTTACCTCCCATGTAAACTTTTTATTGTTTCAATTTTGCATATTATGAAACTTTCATGTAAATTAAGTGCAAGTGTCATCAATCCCGCAGTCTGTATATGGTATGTGATAGTTGTCGAATATTGTGATACACACAACTGACAGTACTGGAGAAACAAATTGTGTGCAGAACATTAAAAGTAGTTTGTATAACTTTTGTGCTTATTTTTTTTTTTTCTGGAGCTGTGTAAATTGTAGACTGAAAGAGAACATTTACAGATTCCATTTTACTTTTAATGATTTTGTTTTGCCCAATGACAGGTTCTGCACAAATGGCCTGTCACTCAGGTTCCTATGGGGATTAGGGACTTGCTTTGATAGTGAAATTTCTGTAATCTTGAAAGCATCTCTTAAACAAATCAAGTTTGTAAAAATGTAAGTTATGGAACAAGTGTCAAAGTGCATAAATCTCATATTGACCTCCAAAAGGATGTAGAGAAAGCCTTAAATTATATTTTAGCTTTTGAAATTTAAGAGTAATGGAAGTCACACGTATAACCAGTTTGTCACTGATCTGTGGCTATGTTCAGTGTAACTGAAAGCAATGTTTCAAGGCTGCAGATCAAGTCTATTGTAATCTGTAAGCAATTCAGTTTCCATAAATGCTAAGAGTGAGGGAGTACTGCTATAGGGTGTCTGCTGGTCATGAAAAAGTAATGAAATTGAGCAGGTGGTCATGAAGTAATGAAAAAGTAATGAAATTGAGCAGATGGTCATGAAGTAATGAAAAAGTAATGAAAATGAGTGGGTGGTCATGAAATTGTCTTTTTTGTATCAGCACCTGAATGAAGACAAATTTGTGCACCTAGAAGAAAACACGAACCGGCATGTGGTCAATGCCCCATGTAAGCAAAAAGCACCGGCCAACGCAAGCAAGAGTACAGAGTGACAAGAATGCTAGGTAGAAGCTAGAGACATTGATTTACACAACTTACGGACTTTGAGAGAGGCCTGATCATCGGGCTGAAAACCGCAGGGTGGTCGGCACGCCATATAGCCATCCATGTGGATCGTTCTGACCATACCATCCGACTGTGTTGGGAGCAGTGGACACATGACGACACTGCCACACGGCGGAGCAGCTCCGGACAAACCAGGAGGACCACCGGTAGAGAGGATCGACAGGTCATGCACCAGGCATGAATAGATCCCGCTGGGACCCGGTACACCTTCATAGTTTTGATATTGCCTTAATAAAAACTTGTAAGTTTTTACAGTATTACCATGTTAAAAGAATTTGTGTATTAATAGATGTAATGATAAATATTTCTGAAAATAGCCATACCCCATCCTAGATGAGAGTTGAATGTTTTTATTTCTTTAAACACATAGAATTTGGTGAATGGCATAGTGTAAGTCATACATAATCACATTATTCATTTTAACAAGCAATTTTAGTTACATAAGAGTCACATTCAGCTTTCATCTCAACACTGGCTTTCAGGTAGGGGTTCATCCCCCCCTCCCCGTATAGCCATTTTAGCAGTAATGATATTATAGACACATCAGTTTTGCCTAAACTATTGTCGCATGGAATTAATTTCAGTGTTTATAAAAATTAAAAATAACCTGGGATCTCTAGCCAAGGGTACTAGATTATGAGTCTAGAATGGTTGTCATTGTGCCACGCATTGTTGAGAAGTCATGAATTTAACTGAAGATGTCATGGAAAAGTCATGAATTTGATTCATTGGAAATCAGTAGACACCCTGCTGCATCTTTTGCATTCATAATACAAGGTCACCTACTCGTTCACACTGTCCTCAGAGGATATGTAAGTATCATTGCTTTTTGTTATCTACTCATGCTATCAGAGAATAGTGAGATGCTCAGTGATGAATCTGTTTATCACCACTGTAGATGTTTTCATCACTGTGACCAGTGGGGTCCGGTCATTATGGGCATCCAGGGCTAAACCCCACATGAAAATGATAAAGAACAAATTGTTATTTTTCTTTTCATTAGAAAAATTCTGAAAGGAATTCCATATTAGTAACCAGTCTCCAGATTTTCTGAATGCAAATGTGAGCCATTACAATAGTTAACCAACTAGGTACAGCCTTCCGTATCTGTTTAATAGATCGCATTGAATACCACATGGGTGCAAAAGGTGTCTTTTGTCAACTCGTCACCTTGGCTAAGCTTTCAGAACAGTAATGAATGAGCAGATGCACGCTGAACTGCACATGCATAAAACTTTTTTTTTTTCAGGGCTGGTTACTTTTCTGTTTAACAGCAGCAATTTTGCCTTCATGTTACCCAACGATGAGCGGCAGATTTTCATTCATGGAATTAAGCTACAAATTTTGCTGTTGTAACTAAAATCAACAAAGTGGACTTTTTATCAGAACACTCTTTTAATTTATTAAGGAATAAAAAAAAAGTTTAAAGACTTGGGCCCACATCAACCAAATATTTGCTTGGTGCAAAAACGTAAGAATCAATCTAGAACTTTTAATGTAGAGTGGTTTAGCAAAATATCTTGGTTAAGTGGTAGTGAAAGCAAACATACTTTGTTTTGTTTCTACTGTCTGGTTTCTACTATTTTTTTACGTTATACAGCACTGCATATATAATACACTCATTGTCAAAAAAATAGTTGCACCCAGAAAGACGTGTTGGATTGCAATGCTGTTTGGGAGGAAGGTAAAGGTTGCCAAGAACAATAAGTGATTAAACATTGAGACTAATATGGGTAATATTTATTGAGCTGCACGCCAATAAGTAGTGTCTCTCAGTTTGTATTCAGGCCACCAAGTTTGCTCACACAGTATGCCGGATGTCTCAACATGGAGTTGTACAGGTTCCTAATGATGTCCTGCGATAAGCCATCCCATGCAGCTTGAATCTTCTCACACATTTCCTGCAGATTGTGCAGTAGGGGTAGAGTGTGGATAGCGTGTCCAATAGCATCCCACACATTTTCAATCGCCGATAGGTCTGGCGATGTGACTGGCCATGGCAGAGTGTCAGTGCCTTAAAGGCAAGCTCTCAAGAATGCAGCAGTATGCTGACGAGTGTTTTCCTGTTGAAAAATTGCACTGGAGTGAGCGTTCAGAAAAGGTATGGCCACTGGTTGCAGGACCTCATTAACGTAACGTTAGGCTGTCAAAGTGCCTGTATTGAACACGAAAGGTGATCGGGCATCGCAGGCAATTGCACCCCACACCATGACACCAGGCCTTCTGGACGTGTGATGCTCGACAACAAACTATCAGCGCCTCCACAGACGGATTTGTTGATCATCTCCTCCAAGACCGAAGCGGGACTCATCACTAAAGATCACCCGCTGCCATTCTGAGTGACTCCTTGACATTCTGGCACGACACCATTTGCAGTCTTTGGCGACGATGCAATGGTGTTGAGGTCAGTCATCATAACGGTCTGCGTGCGTGTAGTCCTGCATCGTGCAGCCATCTACCAATGGTGCTGGCACTAATTGGGCGATGCATGGAGGGCACCACTGCTTGCTGAATATCCGCAATCGTGGCTGGGTCACTCCGCCGCTCATGTCAGACAGCCCATCAATCCTCTCTCTCCGTGGTTCTTCTAGGTCTCCCAGACCCTTCCTGTCGCTGCTGTGTGTCTTGTTCTACCCACTTCTGCCACCAGCGTGCTATGGTGATAGCCGCACGACTGGTATGGCGCACAATATGGTGATAAGACCATCCCGCTTCCCAGAGCCCGACGATGCAGCCCCTCTCGAACTGCTCAAATTGCTTCCGAACTTTTCTCCAAGACATGCTTCACTTGCAAAGGATGCAACTAACACAACAGCAAGAGTCAGAATGGAAAGCATGTGCAATGGGTTGGCTTTATATAGGCAGTCAGATACCGCACTACGACCCCTCCTTGCTGGCATCACATGTGCGGTCGAGCATGATACTTGAATTATTTCACAATGTCAAACCTACCCACCAAGTTTCTGGGTGCAACTATTTTGTTGATGATGAGTGTAAATAAAATTTCTACCTCATTCTAAGTGGTAAAGTATGATTTCAGCAGGTGGCGTTTGGAGGCTTCACAATCCACTGAAATTATATTTCACAGAATGTAAGAAGGTTGACAGCAATTTTTAAAATATTTAGCCCCAGATAAATTTTAAGTCACCCTGTGTCACTGGAGTTGACCCTGTTTTGTGGAAAAATGTGAAAGTAACAGAAGCCATTTTTGAAAATCAGAAATTTGTTTAAAAATAAAAAAATTTAGGTGTTGTAAATTTGAAGTTATTTCCTTGTAATTATCTTTAAACTATAGTACTGCTTACTGTATGATGACACATGTAGCCCATTTCTTCATCAAAAAGGGCTTTCTGGGAGACGCGGGTTCAAGTCCCGCTCCAGGACGATGAAATTTTCAAGTTTTCGGAGAATATCTGACTTACCATCCTTGTTGTCACATTTACACCAAAAATCGGATTGTCATCTTCAAAAAAAAAAAAAGGGCTTTTATTTTTGGAATCATTCTTCAGTGTCCTTAAGGGGACCCTGGTGTGCATGTGTGTGCTGATCTGTGTATTTTGGGTGATTTTCAGGATAGAATTATGACATTTCATTTTAGTTTTATTCACAGAAGTTTCATTTGGGTGGTTGAACCAAATGAAACTTCTGTGAATAAAACTTGAAAATTCTTATTTCAGACAAATGGCAGAAAACATTGAAACAACACAAAAGATACTGAATAGATAAAATATGGGTGTACTTCCAATTATCAGCATTTCAAGTAGTTCCTTATATCAACGTGCTTTATTTACATACAGTGATGGCCAAAATTGTGGACACTTTTTGGAAAATTTCATGTTTTGCGACTTCCCAGGCTCATAGGAAATGTTGTTGCATCAAATGCAAACATTTATATAACAATTAAAAGAGAATTTAAAGCTGAATTCAATACAAAAAAACAGAATTCAAATATCTGCAGTACCAAAAAAGTTATACTTTAGTCTAAAAAACAAACACAGGTGTGATTCAGTTAAGAAGCAGAATGTGAGTGCAAACACTACTGGTGAATCGCTGTCTTTGTTCTAGGGACCCATCAAATGACAGTTGCTGTGATACATCATGTGTCAAGTTGGGGAAAGTCAGTTATGCTGGTTGTTCTGTAGAAGGAAGACAGTTATTGGTGTGAAACGCAATTGGAGACTGTGTGCATACTTTTGTATTTCTTGAAATTTGAAGTGTAGATAATAAATAGAGCAATGGCACCAAAGAAAAAAGTTGATTGGATGCCCACGAAAAGAAGCAGTTTGTTGTATCAGGTAAATCAGGTCTTTCCTATGCTGAAATTGCAAAGCAAGTAGGTGGGACAGTGACGACATCTGGAGTACAAAAGTTGTATTTGCATTATCAGGAAACAAAGTCACTGAAAACCAAAGCAGGAAAAGGCCAAAAAAAGTGCACAAAATCTGTTGATGACAAAAGAATAAAAATGCTGTGTCTCAAGAACAGAAGAATTTCATCTGAGGCCATCAGAGAGCAACAGAACTCATTGAATGGATGGAAGATCAGTGGAAGCAAGTTATTTGGAGTGATAAAAGTAAGATATCTTTATTTGGTAGTGATTAAAATATATGAGACATCCAGTGGGAGATGAGCTACATCCTGACTGCATGGAGGCAAATGTAAAGCACCCAACAGGCCTTATGATTTGAGCATGTATGGCAGCAGATAATGTTTGCCTCCTTCGTGTAATCGATAGCATGCTGAATGCAAGAAAAGATAATGACACCATCCTGGAACCAAAACTGCTACTTTCCATCAGGGATCTCTTTTCCAACAATGCACCATTTCTTTTTCAACAGTATTTAGCTCCCTGCCACACAGCAAAAATATGCAGACAGTGGTTCACAGTAAAGGACATTCCATTGTTGACCTGAACCCAATAGAAAATTTGTGGCACAGTTTGAAAGGCCTTTTATGAATGAGGTGTCCGTCAAATAAAAGGCAATTAATTGAGGCTATAATTGCTTCCTGGCACCACATAATAGCAAAGGCAGAGCTTGAAACCCTCATTTTCCCAATGAGACATCACTGTGCTGCTGTTTTAAACAATAAAGACTAACCTACTAAATACTCATTACACGTTGCAATCGTAAGTATCTGATATCATTTTATCAGATTGTAGTGTAGATTTATCAGGATTGCAGTATTTGCAGCATAACTGTTTTTGTACTGCAGATATTTGAATTCTGTTTTTTGTATTGAATTCAGGATTAAATTATTTCTCAATTGATATATAAACATTTGCATTTAGTGAAACATAACATTTCCTGTAAACCTGCAAAGATGCAAAACATGAAATTTTCAAAAAATGTCCACAATTTTGGTCCCCGCTGTAAAGTCAGTGCATACCCACAATCATAGGGCAAAGAAGCTAGCTCCCCCACTACATTATGTGTGGAGTATTTGTTAGAATAATAATACTTTACACAATGTAATAACACTGTTTTTTTATATGAAAAAATGTCTTCTTTTATACAAAGGGAATGCAGAAGAATAATATGTTTTCCTTCAGTGGTAGAGGTAGTTTCTTTGCCTTGTGGAAGTGGGTGTATACAGGCCTTACGTAAACAAAGCACATATGTGGAACTAATTGAAGATAATCGGAAGTTGACTCCAAAATACATATATCACATTGGATTTCATGAGATGGAGGCATTCATGCACACATACACACATACAGCCCCATTATAAGTGTAACAATTTCCAGGCCATTATTGGCTGTGTCAAAGAAGATTCCTGCCTGTAGCACTAATGACCAGTAACAGAGGATGGGGTGTCATCAACTGTAAGTAAAAGTATGTTCCAGAGTTCTAAAGTTTACCCAACTTTCTAAACTAAATCAAGGTTATGTGTAGAAACTAAATGGAAAGAAATGCAATTTTAGAAGTAAGCCAAAGCTGTTTCAAATAAACTATAGTATAGATTTGTATTTTAGAGAAATCAAAACTTATTATATCTTGTTTAAGATCTTTAGTGAGCTGAGAAAGATTAGCAAAACTATCTGAACTGAATGGACAAGTTACTATGTACACCTACCTGATAACGTGTTACTCCAGCTTTTTCCCTCACAACAGCAGCCAGATATTTTGGTAGGGACTCATGAAGCATTGAAAACATGGAGGTGGTATTGCTGCGCATGAAGCAAGTATCATCTATCATAGAGCATCTACAAATGCCAGTGGGTCTTGGCAAACTCAAACAGATCTTTCCATTTCATCCTTCAAGTTCTCAATGTGTTTGAGGTTAGGCAATCTAGGTAGTTCCAAATTGCTTCATATAAGTTTTATACAGAGTGATTTTTGTATGAGAAAATTTTGCCATTTCATTGAAAATGTAACACACACACACTGAAGAACACTCTATAACATCAGAATCCATAGGATTTAATAATAATTTTAAATACATAATAAAGTTCAACCCAATTTGCAAAATATAAAACAAAGCACTATGATTCTAGCAAACAATTTAAGCTCCTAGAATTTTTTGATGAACTCCTGGAATTTCTTTTTGTAAATACATACAAACCGTGTTGAAAGATAGTGTCGTGGTGTGGAAAGAGAATCGTCACAATCTGATGTAGATGATCAACAAGGATGTTCATATACCTTGTGCTAGTGACATTCTTGACAGTCATGAGGGGTTGCAAGGAAGGCCTTCACAAACTACCCCCTAATATTTTGGTTCCTTGCAGGGCATGATGTGGACATCGACTGCCTTAGTTTATGTTTTCCATGGTACAACGTATAGACTTTCTGCATAAGCATCTGGATACACCTTCTTTATAGAGATGGCAGGGTGCATACGGTCCTTAAAAGTCCTTAGGAACTCCTTATTTTCGATGTATGCTCCTAAGGGCCGTTATAAAGTACTTAGAAACTCATTATTTTTGTTTAAAACTCCTTATTTTTTTAATGTTTGTAAGGGCCCTTAAAAAGTTTTTAAAACAGGCGTGAAAATGTTTCTGAAATTCGGTTTTCTGCTGGGTTTTTTTTTTTTTTTCATTTTCTAGTAGGAACAAATGCTACTTATCTTGCCCCCACGTCGCTTTTGTACGCGTTCCCGATCTTTCTGTCAGTGTTGACTGACGTCCTCCTCCCTTGGCATTGGTTGAACCAGTAGAACGCAGCAGCAGGTGGTAGAGTACGCGGGAGATCGAGCCTGTTTCTCTTAACTTCCATTCCACTTAATTGCATTCATTCGCTCGTGAGGTTTTCGGATTGTCTGCTTTGTCATTAGGTGTCTTCAAGCTTTATTTGATGTGATGTCTTAAAAAATATTTTGTCGTACAGAATAATACGAACATGCCCGGTAAATGCATCTTCAACCCATTGTGGTTAGGCCAACCATGTTATCAGCAATGGCTGGCTATCTGTTCAGTGGACAAACATAAGGCCCGAAGTACGTTGTGTAACAAAGTAATTGATCTTGGAAGAATGGGAGAGTCTGCTCTAAAAGCTCACATGGCAGGTAAGTCACAACTTAATTGCATTTTACTTTTGTAAATTCAATGCTGTAAAAAATAAACTTATTTTTTATTTTTATTTTTTGCTTTAATTAATATACCGTAATTCCCGGGCTAAAGTAAGAGCCTTGGTTCACCGCGTGCATGTGCAGAAATCAGGCTCTGCCATTTCATGCGATTTCTGTACATACTGTACCGTATAACTTAAAGTGATTTATGTATTAAGTTATGTACTGTATATGATTTGAGTTTAAATAAGCAGTAAATTTCACAATGATTTCATAAAAAAATTTCAATTAACTTGTACTGTATTGTACTCAGAGCCTGATTTTTGCACATGCATAGGGCTTCAGAATATGGGGGTATTAAAATAAAATAAATTATTATTTTCAACTGTGGAAATGAAAATTTTAACCGAGGAGGCCCCACCTACGGATGTGCACAGGGCCTTGACTGTACGGAATTCTTTTTAAACTTGTATGGAACTTGCACGCTGTTGAAAAATGTTACTCCAAATGTACCGAAATCGAACGAAATGGCACAAGTTGTACAGAAGGCTCATGCACGAAAGTCGGCCATCACCTTTTTCATTCTGTTTGAACAGCAGAAAGAATTAAAAAAAAGTTTATAAAAAAGGCGAGAGCATCGGTTTTTGATCAGAAAGAATGCGCCATGGGTGTTCGAAAGTTTGCTGGGGGGTGGGGGGTGAAATCTCTTCCCTTTGCCAATGAATCACTTCCTTGCAGGTGGTGGGCAGCTTGACTGCTGTAAAAAAAATAATAATAATAAACGTCGTACTGGGAGAAATATTTACAATAAAAAAATTCTCCAATTTCGTAAATAACCTCATGCAAATTTTACAGTAGCCAAGACGTGTCAAAATAAACTCACATGTGAAATTTCATCAAAATCCGATGAAAACTTTAGAAGTTAGGCGTTTTATTTTTATTATTTTTAATGAATGTTCGCTGAAAGTCTGCGTAGTCGTACTCGCTCTCTCTCGGTGCCGTATCCCGTGTTGCATTTAGGGGCATCTACCACCTGTAGGCATTTGAGCGTCGCAAAGTGGCGGCTAAAAAGAACATTATTTTACGAATTAATCCTGACCAAGTTTCCCCATTCGCTTTAAATCAAAACAAACTGAGCGGCGGAAATGATGAAAGTGGTGATGGAAAACATGGAGAAATTAAAATACCATTTGATAATCTTTTGCAAATACTCGATGATGCAATTAAAGGTCTTGAACAAAGAAACTTCACAACTGAACCGGAAATAATGTCCGTCTACAGAATTAAAAAAATTGCTTTCTCATAAACCAAAATTAATTAAACAACAATCGTTAGTTGAAATGTTTAAAAGAAATGATAAAAGGTAGTCTTTCGCATGTGTATATTTTTTCTTAAAATTTCTTCTTTTCCATTATTTTTGTACTAAATATTTTTAAAAATAACTTGACTTTTTGTCATTTTTTACCAAAAAATAGTGTTCTATAGTGTATTTAGTTATTAATAAGTTTGAATTTTATCCAAACTCTAAAATCCGGAATCGGCAAAGTCTGGATTTTCGAGGTTGTACTGTATAGTAATATAAATACCATATTTTTGTGTGCATAGTCCGCCCCGTAGATAATATCCCAAGGAAAGAAGTACGTATTGAAAACGACAAAATTTCCCAGATAGTCTGCACTTCCAAACTTTAAACAAAATAAGTAACTTAAATTTGTGACTTACCCATTTTTCTTTTCCACTTCACCAACCTTTAATCCATAAATGCTGGTAAAAATGCTTCGTACTGGCAAAGAATTTGGCAAGAAATACGATACCGTATCTGTCTTTAGAATTTAGCGAATAAAAACAGCATACAGTTACAAATTAAATATGTACAATACATGAACAAAACGGTAGATAGATATAAATGTTAGATAGATATTTTTTCAATTACTGAATTGCCTGACAGAAAAAAAAAAAAAGAGAGAGATTCTTAATCATCGATTTCCGTATCGATGTCACAGTGAAAAAGATTGAAATTCTCAGCCAAGTGTTCCCCCCGCCATCAATTTCACAATCAGACTGCTCTTCTGCTTGGGGTGAATTTTCATTGTCGCTTTGAACGGCGCTTTCAAAGGCCCGTAGGAATCCATTCTAGATGACAGATGTAGGGCATACCTGCCAACTTTTACGCATTACGCATAAAATTTATGCATTTTAACTGTTCTTTATGATTTTACGCATTTCCGTATATTTAAAAAAATTATAGATCTTCATTGAGAAATATTTGTTAATGTTTCAGTTAAATCATACCTGCCAACTCCTCCAGATTTTGCGGAAGTTTTCTGGGGTTTTGTTTGTTTGTTTTTTTATACAGTCATCCGGTTTTCCTGCAAGAAGAATTCTTCCAGATTTTTAAAATTTTCTGTATTTTTTATTAAAAATATCCTTATAAATAAAATATATAACAGAGATGGGAATTTTGCGCCATTGTGCGCCAGAACACCCGTGCCTTGTCGGGACTTTGGCACAGTAAATTCTTCGTGCACACTGTTATGCTTGACGCTGAATAAAAGATCATGCGGTGGGAAGAAAGATTCTGCGGATTTACGTAGTTACTGTGGAAATAGTCGGTCCTCTATACGAATGACAGAAAATATTGAGTATGCTATGATAATCGTAGGTCTGCTACGGACGACGGAAAACATCAAGTATGCTATGGAAATTGTCGTTCCGCTATGGATGATGGAAAACATCAAGTATGGTATCAAAATGTGACATAATTTGTTTATATTATAAACATCTAAAAATTGTCAAATGGACATATATTTGCATTTATTTTACTTGTACTGTTATGTCATGCAGAGTCTGCAGTGCGGTGTGGATCTGGCACCATCTGTTAATCAAAATGTAAGAAGATTGAGAATTACAAAAAATGTACATGTTTTATTAATTACTTGTCTGTAAGTGATACAAAAAATCTAATACTGGGCTTTCTTTCCATAGGTCAACGACACAGATCCATAGAGGAAACAAAACCGAGGAGTACATTGATGAAGTTTTTTCAAGGCCACAAAAAGTTACAGAGCAACCTAGTCCTGCTATTGCATCAACATCATCCCATTCAAATCTCATAACTGCAGAATCAGCTTCTAAAAATACAGTCTCTAATTTTGTATTGCGACATGATGTTCAAAATGCAGAAATCATGTGGACTTTAAAATGTGTAAACAATCATTATTCGTATAGGTCTTGTGAAGGCATTGACAAATTATTTTAGAAAATTGTTCTCTGATAGTTCCATCGCAAAGCAGTTCTGTTGTGGACAGAAAAAATGTGCATACATATGTTGTTTTGGGTTAGCTCCCCATTTTCAACAACTCTTGTTGAAATGCCTTCAAGATTTAAATTGTTATACATTGTTGTTTGATGAAACTTTAATTTAAACCTTGGCACTCAAACAAAACAAATAAATTTGTATGTCAGGTTTTGGCCCCCGGTATTAAATGAAGCGTGCACACGATATCTTTCATCTGCATTTATGGGCCATGGAACTCCCACAGATATCTTGAAATCGTTCTATGACACTGTGAAAGAGCTGAATCTGCCTAAAACTATTCAAGTATCAATGGATGGTCCATCTGTCAATTGGGCTTTCTATGATTTGTTGCAGGCTGACCTGAAAGATAAGTATGATTGCCAGGTTTTAAACATTGGCTCTTGTGGACTGCATACATTACATAATGCATTTAAAAGTGGAGATACAGCAACAGAGTGGGATATCTCTTCTGTTTTAAGTTCTGTTTATTGGCTCTTTAAAGATACACCAGCTAGAAGAGATGACTTTTTAAAAGTATCTGAGTTAAAGAAATTTCCTTTGAAGTTTGTGAAACATAGATGGATAGAAAATGTTCCTGCTGCTGAGAGAGCCTTCGAAATCTGGAATGATCTCAAAGTTTTTGTTGCAAGTGTTGAAAAAAGGACAATTAAAATCAGCAAAATGACAAAATCTTTATGTACAGTTATATGCCACAAAAGATTAACTAATGCCAGTTAAGATTAACTTTTTTTTGTCTGTGTCAAAGTTACTGAAACCTTTTCAGACTTTTTATCAAAGTGATGCTCCTTTGTTGTCATTTTTTGCATCTGACATATTTAAACTTTTCAAACAGTGTCTATCAAATTTTAACATATTGAAGAAAGATTATCTGAACTCAATAAGCTCTGTCATTAAAATGTGTGAAGTAGATTTTGATAACAAATCTGGCTTTTCTAGAATTAGTGATATCAGTTGTGGATTTGCAGGTGACAAAATTGTAAATCATCTACAGAAAATAAAAAGGGTTACTGAAAATGATGTTCTTTCACTAAAACATGATTGCCAAAACTTTATTGTAACTATGTTATCAAATCTTATTGAAAAATGCCCAGTGAATTATTCAATTGTATGCAATATAGTTTGCTTAGACCCCAAAAGAATGGCAAACAATGATAGTGATTGTTTAGCCAAGATGAAAAAAATCATTTTCCATCTGAGTGAAGTTAAAAAATTAGAAGAGCAACAATGTGAAAATATTTTTTTGCAATTTAGAGGCTTCTTAATAAATGAAGTAAAAAGAGACTTTACTAATTTTTCTGACTTTAATGCCTCTGAAACCAAATTAGATGCTTTCTTAGCTAAATACTTATCAAAAGGTTTTGATGATCTTTGGAATGTGATAAAAATGTTGTTAGTGTTGTCACATGGCCAAGCAACAGTCGAAAGGGGTTTTTCTGTTAATAGGCAGATACAAGTAGAAAACTTAAAAGAAAATTCTTACATAAGCCAAAGAATTGTTTATGATCACATTAATTTTTGTGGGGGAATTCACAATGTAGAGCTTACAAAGGAGTTGCGAGCTTCAGTATCTTCTGCTCACCATAGATATATGCAACATTTGGAAAAGCAAAAGAATGAAAAGAAAGATGCAGTAATCTCAGGAAAGAGAAAAAAACAAAGTGATGACCTAAATATGTTAAAAACTAAAAGGATTAAGGTAGAAAAAGATTTAATCCAATTGGAAAAGTCTGCTGATGGCATGGCTGAACAAGCAGAAGGTTTAAAAGATGTCAATCGTTTTATAAAATGCAACAATTTTCGAAAATTACTGAAAGAGAAAAAATTAGAACTTGAAGCCACTGATTCAAAGATAGAAGAACTCAAAACAGGACTTAAAAATTAATTTCTTTTTTATTAAAGGCTTGTTGACAAATAATTGTACCTTGTTAATTTTTAATTTAATTAAATACAGTAATTAAATGCAAAAATTGTCTTTGTTTATGAATATGTGATAATTTATTATTATAAATGATTAAAAATCGTGTTACTTAAACGATCTTTGCTCTTTTAAAAGTGTGCTTTTTAATATGAATGCCCTTTTAATAGTGGTAAAAATCGAAACTTTTTGTAAAATTAAGGTCCTTAAAAGTCCTTAGAAACTCCTTATTTTCAATTTCTGAAAATGAGTACGAACCATGGATGGGTTAGAAATCATGTTACCATTACTGAAAAGTCACTGTTATGACCAGTGAAAAAAGTAACAGTTCCAAATTCACTGATAAGAAAGTCATTTTTGCTGAGTCCAAGCAATGCTTGGGGCCCAAAATCACTGTTACATCATAGTTTCAGTTACCATGTCACTATTCGAAACAATTTGTCTGTTGGAACATCGTAGAGATCACTTGTGCTGTGAGCTTTCTTTCCATCTCCCCTTTTTCCCCATGCTCAAGATAGTTTTGGTTTTAACTGTGCGTTTGCTCGTAAATAAAGAATTCAAAGCAGGGCATTTGTAACCACAGTTTTGTCATTGTTTCAAGCGAGATGGTTGCACACATTTCCATCACCGCTATCACAAATGGTGATTTTGTCACCGTTTAAAGTCACTGTTACTTCCATAGAATTATCACTGTTGTCATTGTGACAAGAAAATCGTCGTTAAGCCCACCTGTACCTATATATATACCCTCCAAGCCAGCTCATGACACATGCCTTCTTTCATTGGCTATGCGCTGTTGACATCAAAAGTAGGAGCTGGTCACAATAATGTGACTCGACTGTGTATTTAGTGTATGTTGTCAGCAGAAACTGATTTCAGTGACACCGACAGTTATTTTGTAAATTAAAAAAAATAGATAAGGTATTATAGATTGTAACATAGTTGAAATGTTAGATTCATCAATTAAATAAAAATGTAAGTTAATTGATATGTATGTCTTCAAAAGAAAATTTTCAAGGAAAGAAATTTAGAAATTTAATCGAGTAATGTGATCTGCTATCCAAAGTTTCCTCGAGATATTATCCATTCCTTATCAGAAATCCCCTGCCCCTTCTCAATAGTTATTACATAACACATTTTTGCATCACTAAGTCCATGCAGTAAATATTTCTTGCTCCTATATGTTTAAACAAAATACTATGCAGTTAAATAAATATGAGCATGACATACAGATGTACATGGCTGTTTGAGATTTTTTCACTTACCTGGTATGGGCCCCACAAATCAGTCTGCTGCCCCTTCTTGGTTTTTGCCTGATTATGAAGAAACTGTTCACACTATTTTCACACAGAAGTTCAATGGTATTTAAATGGTGTTCTACCAATATGCACTCTTAGTGTATAGGGTGGTCCGAATGTCTTATTACACCCTGCAGAACAACTTACAAAGTTGCTGATCCAGAAGATCAGTATGACTTCCATCATTTTTGTGACACAAAATAATTCATATCCATGCTCTATGCGAGATTTTATGGAGACAAGCCTTATCAATTTGTGTAAATGCAAAAGGAACAGCGTCTTGCAAATGGTCGGTTTTCTGGTACCTTGTCTTGGTCACGCAGTCCTTAATAATACACCATAGGGAATTGTCACAAGAGGAGAGTTCTGGACTTCATGGAGGCCATTCAAGAGGTGCAGGCAGGTGAGCAAATCCAAATTATCACATGCGGTGGATTGTGCTCCAACTCCTCATAATAATGTGGGTTTTCTTTGCTCCAAAAATAAACATTCCTAGTGCGGCTAATTTGTTAGATAGCACATAATGTACGTGTATCACTGAAGAACACCACCTCATGTTGAGGGAGTATTACAAACGTCTCGAACAGTCTTTCACATACTGCATTCCGTTTTTCCAAATCAGCATCAGTAAGCCCGTTGATAAACACAGGATGATAGGGCTTCAATTGCAGATATGTTTTCATGTAAGTCAGCATGGTGGTCTTTGAGATTCCAAGTTCCGCCGATCATTTCCTCAAGTACTTTTTGGGAGATATCAGCACTGATGCTGCCACAGCTACACATTTTTCTTGCCTTGATTGTGGTCATCTAGTCCTCTTGTTATCCAGTATTGATCCAGTTGTGAACAGCGTATGTTCCCATCTCAATAATGTCTGTTTTGGTGGGTCTTCTTTGTTAAATCTTTCAATAAAGTCACGTTGCACTTACCTTATTGTTTTACCAGTCTGTGGACGTTCATGTGTCCATACACTTGCTACTAACTGTTCTTCCACACTATAGTTGCTTGTGTCAGCCATCTGAAAGCAGAGAATATATTTAATTAGTTCCACTAATAACCATAGGGGGATAAAAAGACTTTCGGACCACCCTGTTCTACCCATTTCATCTTATGGCTTCAACAGAAGAAAAAGTTCAATGGTTTTTTGTAACCAAGGGACTTTAAAAGACAAAAGTGATGGTGTTCCTTAGATTTCTTTATGTGAAATCAGTATTATCATTTGAGATTCAGAAACTATGTACAAAACATCATAAAAATCAGTAGAAAGGTTTATAAAAATATTAGAATTTTCTTTGTCTTCCTGAAAGGATCTTGTCTTATCTGTGTGAATGTTTCCACTACTCTTAATTGTCATCATATTTTATTATTGTCAAAATCAGAATTTGTGCTTCATTCTAGGAAGTTTCCCCTTCAGAAAAAAAACAATGCCTTTCAGTGAGTCGGAATAACAACTGGATCCTCTTTTGTAGATATATCATGTCAGTAGCCTGCTTTTTTCTTTTTTCAGGTTGGGGGAGGGGGGGTCACAACCACCATGGATAGCTACTCAGTGGACTATAGCCAGTCACCTATCTCTAATTTAGGGCCACTGGTTCCAGGAAAGGGCAAGAGTCAGTGCCATGAGACCAACACACTGCCCATGCCTCATTCAGAACTTGAACCCGTGCCCACTTAGATGAATGGTCAGAAGCCATCGCTTAAACCACTGCAACACCAGAGCAGCAACCTGCTTTTCTAGCATAAATCTTATTTACCTCTTGCTTGAATTGGAAAAGGCTTTTGTTGCAAATGCACAAAATGAATCAGTTCAAAACTATTATGTTTTTTGAAGTGAAAGTAAAATTTGTTGTACTTTTTTTCACATTTTCATTAACATTTTCATGGCTTTATTAGCTAATGTTGGTTCTAACTTTAGTTTCACACTGAACAAATTGTTTGCTGATCTAGCAACACTTTTTTCCACCACTGTGGGCAGTATCTAACAGTAAATACCACAATTCCAAAATGTATTGGCATTTACTGTGATCAGAAAGCATTGACCCCGATATTTTTCTGTCATAACAATTGTGGACATAATTATATAAAGTCCAGTAAAAGATAGGAGGGCAAATCAGATAAATCTTTTCTAGTATTGTGTTGAAATACTGCATTACAAATGGTTTTAGAATATGCAAATGAACAATAAGCATATAATATAGTTGTGCTCTGCAAATATGTTTTGATAAGCTTTAGCTTACTAAAACTTCTATTGGAACAGCTATCTTTGTGGACCACCTTGTCTTAGATCAGGATTTGAGGGACATTTTAACACATTTCTGTAGTATTTCCCACCTAGCTATTGAAGACACAAAAAATAAGTAAAAACAGTGGAGAACTCGAAAGTAAGTACAGTATCTGCATCTGAATTTACACTAGCAGCTTGAACTCCCACTTGATTAAGAGAGTGAGCTGCACATGGCAAGGAAAATGCAAGAGTATATTGTTTAAGGATGCATGCTTGAACGCCCTTGCACAGTCCTGCCATATGAGCTCCATTGTCATACAACTGTCCTCTGCAGTTCGCGAGATCTAAACCATCGATTTGCAATTTTCTGACTATTACTTCAACAAAAGTTTCACGTGTTTTTCCACTGACTAAAAAACTTAATGAAATTCCCTGTGACCTAAGGACCTTCTTTCCACATCTTCACATTAACTTATTACCGGAGATATCTGATCTTTATGATTATGACTAACGTCGGGTGTCCAGGGCCCGTTTATCGACAGGGCACTTGCCCAGGGCCCACTAATTTCAAGGGCCCAAAATTTTTCTATTCTTGTGTCACACACATACTACATTGGCAGCACTTCCCGACCCATCCCTCAGTGTATCCTCAAACATCGAAAGGCAGTTAACCAAACACTTATTAACAAGAGAACACCACCACAGTAATCATTAACACACTATTTGAAAACCATCCTACTGCCACTCCAATGTAGAACCAAACCATCCGTTTAAGATGTCCACCATTTTCTAATAGAAAAGAATTATACTTTTTAGAAAGCCTTGACATTTTCTCTTCTATTAATTGTAATATTGAATCCCCACAATATATTCACCAATGTTGGCAAGCTTTAATTATGTTTTTTCAATAGTTTTATTTATGCAAATGGCACCACCGTAATTCTGATTGTTGCATCTCTATTAACTACAAACTGCGGGTTATCGTTGAATTAATACTTTATTTCATTCTCAGTTCATGCTGCTTTGCGAGTTTCATTGAATTATTTTATCTGTTTTGATCAGTTCTACCATTGTTTCTCTACTTGTGTGTAGTGCGAGTTAAGTGAATAATACATATATATATATATAATATTTTGTGTTTCATATCATTATTTCCATCTGCAAAAAATGAAACATTTTTATTGATATCCTTCTGGACACTCCAAACGACTGAAGAAAACTCAAAAACAGGAGCAAAAAAAAATGCAACAAGGAAGCATAAAAAAATTCTGTTTTACTGTAGAAAATGAGCAATCAGAAAATGTGCAGTCATCTAGCATTCAAAATACTGGATCGGAAAGTAACACGTGTGAATCTGAATTATACTTTTTAGAAAGCCTTGACATTTTCTCTTCTATTAATTGTAATATTGAATCCCACTTCAATTTCATTTGAGGGCAACCATGAAACGGAAAAAACTACATCTTCTGAAGCTAATAACTCTTCGTCTGGTAAATCAGAACTTGATCCTAGTTATTTTTTCGTATTGAAAAAGACTGAATCTACCAGTTTTGAGTTTGTTGAAGATCCAGCACTTTGGTATGATATTTCTGACCAGGTAAGAGAATAATTTGTAACTCATCCACCTAGACGAAACGAAGAAAAGTCACATTTGACTGAAAGAATAATTGGGAATGTTAAAAGATTTCTCACAGAAAAACATTTTTACCGTACAATGAAAAATGGTGAAAAACTTAAAACAGAATGGCTTATTTTATCACCATCAAATTATTCAGTGTACTGTTATGTGTGTAAATTATTTTCAACTTGCAATTCTGCTCTTGCAACATCAGGTTTTTGTGATTGGAAACATGTATCAGAGCGCTTAGCTGAGCATGAGAACTCAATTTCTCATAGGAAAGCTGTGTGCACTCTGGCATCGCGGATGAGTGTTTCTCACAGAATTGATTCCCAGTTAGTTCTCCAGTACCAAACAGAGTGCAGATATTGGCAAGCATTACTGACAAGAGTTGTTGCGGTTGTCAAGTTTTTGGCAAGGCGAGGTTTGCTTTTCTTTGGGGACAACGAGACACTTGGCTCACCCCGCAATGGTAATTTCCTTCAATGTCTGGAGTTGGTTTCCGAATTCGATCCATTTTTGGCAAGACATTTGGAAAATTTTGGCAATCCAGTTAAAGGTCATGTAAATTATTTGTCTTCATCTGTAGTAAATTAATTTGTGTCATTAATGGCTAAGAAAGTGTCAAATGAAATTATAAATCAGGTAAAATTAAGTACCTTTCGATTATAATTGATTCTACATCAGACATCTCATGTTGATCAGCTATCTTTTGTTTTACTATATGTAGTCTCAAGTTTAAGACCCGTAGAATGATTTTTGACATTTATTCCTATTCAGTATCATGGTTCTGAATATTTAGCAAAAACAATTTTTTCTACTATTGAAAATTACAAATTAGACATCATGAATATAAGAGGACAAAGTTATGACACTGCAAGTAATATGTCTGGCAAATATACTGGATTGCAGGCCAGGATTAAAGAAGTTAATCCTCTTGCTGAGTATGTACCTTGCTCTGCACACACTTTAAATTTAGTAGCTGCACACACGTTGTAGCGTTTTTTTGTTTTTTTTTTTTTCATTATTACAGAAGCTTTTATAACTTTTTTTTTTTCATCTACCCATCATTGGAATATTTTGAAGGAGGAATGTAGAGAAAAAAATCCAGTATTTACCTTGAAGAGCCATTCATCGACTAAGTGGTGCACTGATGCAGATGCCACAAGATCATTAAGAACAAATTGTAGATAAATTGTTTATGTGCTTAATATGTTATCAGAGAGCTCATATGAACCTGCCTTTACTAGACACAAGACTTCTTATCGAAATTGCAGAAGTTGGAAACTGCAATAAATGCTGTGGTATGGGATTCAATTTTACAGCGCCTTAATAAAGTAAGCAAGCAACTTCAAAAGACTTCGGAAAATCTTGAATGTGTTTTGCCATTATTTGATTCATTAGTCTCTTTTGTGCACTATGTGAGAGAAAATTTTGATTAGTATGAGAAAAAAAGCAAAGTTAATAATAATTAATACACATGCAGTTGCAAATTATGAAACTACAAGAAATAAGAGCGTTCCAAAAAGCAGGCTTCTTGATGATGGAGATACTCCTCCAGTATATCTATCTCCTCAAGATAATTTTCAAGTGACATGTCACTATGCCCTTTGTGATGCATTAATATCACAATTAACATCAAGGAAAGTTTCATATGAAAATATTGTAGACAAATTTTCTTTCTTAATAAACTGTGAAACAAGTGAAGCTTCTTGTAAAGCACGTACTTTTCAGGAGCATTATAATGTTGATTTAGATGATGATTTTGCTGAAGAATATCAGCAGTTTTTACCTGTTAAACAGAAAACTGAAAATATTATAGACACTTTGCCAAATTTACATAAACTAAATATGAGAGCAACATTTCCAAATGTTGAGACAGCTTTGAAAATATTTCTAACTTTACCTATTAGCAAATGTACAAGTGAACGAAGTTATTCTCTTTTGAAAAGACTAAAATCTTCTTTAAGAACAACACTAGGTCAAGAAAAACTTTCTGCATTGGCAATACTTTCTTTTGAAATTGACATAACTTCTAATTTAGATTATAATGACGTAATTTGGGAATTTGCAGTCAAAAGATAAGAAAGAAGTCATTTAAAAAGATAACACAGACAATAGACCAACAAAAAAAAAAAGGCTTTTTTTCGTTGCCACAAATGTTTGAACCGTTTTAGGGTATTTTGAAGGTGCTGGATAAGTACTTTTTAGGGTTTTTTTTTTTTTTTTTATAATAGGGTGTTATTAATATCCTTAGTGTTTACATTTTATCAAATTTATATGACATGAAATCCAAGGTTGGGTATGAAATCATATTTTGACAAAGTTACCAATTTCATTTTGAATTCACATGGAGAAAAATAGATCGAACTGTTATTTGTTCTGCATATTTTTAGAAATAGCTGCGTAAACTATCCTTAACCATTTAATTTTCATTTCAAGCAGCCTTGAGCAGGTGAATTTCAGTCAGACTGTTAATAATTTTTATTTCTGCACTTGAGAAATATTTGAATGCTGTTTATAAACTCAACTAACTCTAAAAGAAAGAGAAAAAATTTTAATTAAGAAAATTAAAAGTACTGTCATGTGTTACAGTTTTAAAATACACAGTTGTTCTGTCGTCAGATTTTCGTTTCTGTAAATTTCAGAAAAACTGATCAATTTTCTCGAAATTTTTTTAGTCAGTTTTGCAGGTTAGTGATAAATTGTTGAGTGAATCGAGTAAGATATTAAGTGCAGTGTGTTCAGTTTAGGGTCTAGAAGTTATTTTGCATCAGTAAATGCTAGTGTTCGGTGCAATGAGATTTTAAAGCAAATTCTCCTGGTAGTGTGGGATTGTTTGCTAATGTAATTTTTGATTATCTATAATTTTTGCTCAGTTGTAATTTTAAAATTAATGTATGCATGTTGAAATCTGGTTTGAGAGAGTTCGCTGCAGAGGTGTTTAAATTTTGAGAGGGCTGTATTTTATTTTTGAGAGGTTTGTGTTTGTATTTGAAAGCATTACATGTATTCTGTATTGCATAAAAAAAATTATGATCTAACATAATAACCGAGTGAAAAGAAATTACACTTCATCTGCCAAAACTTACCTCACCGTGTGTACAATTTAAATTTTAAGGTGCTATTAGTCAAATATGTACTAAAAATCATGCAGTAAAAGAAATATGTCTTTAAGCACCCGAAAGGGACTGAATTTAAATTCTGCTTTGTATTGGCAAGTGTTGTGCCAGGACGCTGCCTTTCTTTTTAGTATTAGTTGGACTTCAATTTGAGAGTGAAAACACCTTGTGGTCCCTGTGTACACAATTTTATTCGAATGTTGAAGTACATGAGCTAATCTTTTATAGAGCCTAATGGCCAAAGTTAGGAATGTGAAAAATGATTTGATTGTTCAGGCAGCATTTGATTTGATTGTTCATTCTGTGGAAGTTTCAGCGACATAATGATTTTTTATTTTTTTTATGGTTAAGTGTTTATAAATAAATGCAGGTCAAGTGGCCTTTCAAAAATCCAAAACTTTGTGCAGTAACAATTTGGTGTAAAGAGGCTGAATTTTATCACTTTGTCTCATGTTATCCACCTTAGCTTGACTAAGGAGAAAATAAGAGCCTTGATGGGTTTTTTTAATGCAATCACAATCGTGTCCTTGGAATAACCACTAGATTGATTTACTACTGATGCGTAACATCACAGCCTCTCCTTGACAAATGTCAACCCCGCCTTCTCGTGGTGCATCCTGTTCCCACTAAAGGGGCTCTGACGACCGCCCATAGCGGTATAACTATACCATCGGGATCCAGAGGAAATGCTATCCCACACTCACCAACCCGCTTGGCCAGCGTGGTGAGTTATGGCCAAACCCCTCCAAAATGATTCCACAACTTAAATCTTGGCCCTCAGTCTCCGGCAGCTGGAATGTACCTGGCCAAGGCAGCGGCCAGTGCGACATGAAGGCAGAGGGTGCTAAGAATCCCCGGAGGACCGGACTAGGCTGCCATCTGATGCTGACCTTGGCTACTTACAATGGACGCTCCCTATCTTCTGATTCAAGGCTTCTTGAATTGGAAGAGGAACTACAAAGGATCAAGTGGGACATCGTGGGGCTAAGTGAGGTAAGGAGAAAAGGAGAAGATCTCATCGAACTGAAAAGTGGACATCTCTTCTACTATCGTGGGACAGATACTGGCAGAACTAGTGGTGTTGGATTTATAATAAACAAGAAACTGAAGGACAAAGTTGTAGAAGTTGAAAGTTCCTCTGACAGAGCTGCACGACTTGTTATCCAACTCTCGAAAAGATACCAGGCTCAGATTATTCAAACTTATGCACCCACCACAAGTCATCCTGAAGAAGAAATTGAAGAATTTTATGAGGAAATTTGTCATCTAAATAATAAAGGTAAGCAGCATTTGAAGATAATTATGGGAGATTTCAATGCAAAAATAGGGCAACGGCAACAGAATGAAACTTCAGTAGGTAAATTCGGTCATGGCAACAGAAACCAGCGTGGAAATACTCTCGTTGAGTTTGCAGAGGCAGAAGGGTTTTTCATCTTGAACTCGTTCTTCAGAAAAAGCCACACAGGAAATGGACATGGAGACATCCAAATGGGACGACAAGTGAAATTGATTTTATTATGTGTAACAAAAAATTAGTCATAGAAGACTGCAGTGTGCTAAACAAGTTCAACACAGGTAGTGACCATAGATTGGTGAGATGTAAGATGCACCTCAACACTAAACTTGAACGTGGCAAGCTCATAGGACAAACAAAATCTATTGACATAACCAACCTTAAAAAACACCATAATACCTTCAAGTTAGAACTGAAGAACAATTTCTCTGCTTTAGAAGGCCTAACATCGGAAGAAGTGGACATCTCTGAAGTTAACAGAAAAGTAACCAAAGCTCTTATGGAAACAGCAACAAAATTAGCTGGGTCTAAGAACAAGTTGCATGTGAACAAATTATCAGGAAAAACCAAAATGTTGATGCAAAAAAGAAGAGAGATGAGGACAACTAAAGAAGATGTGACTTCCAAAGTGGAATATATAGAGCTATGCAAGACAGTAAGAAAAAGTATCACTGAAGACGTAAGGAAATTCAACTGTGAACTAGTGAGGAAAGCAATTGAAAACAACCAAAGCCTAAAGATAGCAAAGGGACATCTCAGTAAGGGAAGAAAACAGATTATGGCACTGAGAAAAGAAGATGGTTCTGTAACAAGAAATAGAGGCAAAATTTTGACAAGAGTGAAAGATTTCTACTCCAAATTATATGAAAGGGATGATATATGCACTCCAGACATCATGAAAGATACCAGTACCAGAGTTCCTCCAGTCCTTCCAGCAGAAGTTGCACATGCAATCAAGAACATGAAGCGAGGAAAAGCTCCAGGAGAAGATGGAATTACTGTAGACATCATACAAGAAGCAAGTGGAGAAATCGAAACAGTACTCGCCCAAATTTTCACTCGATGCCTTAATGAAGGAAAGATTCCTGAGGATTGGAACACCGCTACGATGATCCTGCTACATAAGAAAGGTGACATTGAGGATCTCGGAAACTACAGACCTATCAGCCTCCTATCAGTAGTTTATAAAATCTTCACTAAAAGTTCTTTCACACCGCTTGAAGGTAACACTGGACATGGCTCAACCGAGAGAACAAGCTGGATTCAGGAGTGGCTACAGCACAATAGATCATATCCACGTGCTGAGAGAACTAATTGAAAGAGCGAGGGAATATGAACTTCCATTGTGCATGGCTTTTATCGATTATGAAAAAGCCTTTGATTCAGTGAAACCATCAGCAGTTACAATGGCTCTGAAAACCTGCGGTATTGAAGATGCATACATTAATATTATTAATAACATCTATGAAAATGCAAGTGCAAAGATTAGGCTGTTTGAAAATACAACACACGTAAAAATTGGAAAGGGAGTGAGACAAGGTGACACCATATCTCCGAAGCTCTTTAATGCCACATTGGAGGGTGTTTTTCAGTCACTGAGCTGGGAAAACAAGGGGATAAAGATTAATGGAGATTATCTAACCCACCTTCGTTTTGCTGATGACGTAGTCATTTTTGCAACTACCCCATCAGAGCTGCAGAGTATGATCCAGGAACTTGCTGACAAGAGTAAAGAAGTGGGATTAAAAATGAACTTTCAGAAGACAAAAGTGATGTTCAATGCTTTTACAAGAAATGAAGATTTATCGATTGATGGAGAAAAGCTGGAGTTAACAGACACGTACGTTTATCTTGGACAGCAGATATCAAATGAGGGTCACATTGATGAAGAAATTAATCGGCGTACAAAACTTGCCTGGAGAGCTTTTGGAAGAAACAGCATAATTTTCAAGAGCAATATGCCATTATGTCTTAAAAGAAAAGTGTTTGATCAATGCATCCTTCCAGTGCTTACGTATGGTGCGGAGGCGTGGACCTTAACTAAAGAGACATACAAAGGCTGCAGACAACTCAAAGAAGCATGGAGAGGTGCATGCTTGGTGTAACCAGGAGAGATAAGAAGAGGAACTCGTGGATCCGAAAAATGACAAGAGTGGAAGACATCATGATCAGAGTTAAATCCCTGAAATGGCAATGGGCTGGACATACTGCCAGAAGGACAGATCATCGATGGACAGCCGAAATTTTAGATTGGATTCCAAGGGACAGGAAAAGACCCAGAAGAAGACCACATGGGAGATGGGTGGATGAAATTCGAAAGTATGCAGGGGTGACATGGAGGAGACTGGCACAAGACAGACCGTTGTGGAGGAAACTTGGAGAGACCTTCGTCCAGCAGTGGATTGATAATGGTTGACAATGATGATGATGATCTATTTACATATGTACAATGCTACCATGAATATTGTAGTGCTACATTTTGTTACACATGTAAACATGTAATCAAATCCCGTTTATTTGGATCTCTCTTCCAAAATCTGGCAACAGTTCCAACACCCCAACTTCAAATTGTAGTTCTGGCAACCAGCCCATCCAGTCGATCACAGGTGATCAAGGTCGTAGGATGACCGAAAGCTACCACTAAACGAACCTTTTACCGTACATGACTGTTTGTTTCGCTCATGTTATATGTTTACAATATCACTTCTTTTCAATTTCAGGTTTTCATCTCTTCAATCATAAACAATGCAAACAATAGTATTTTGATTTTGGGAAGCAGTGGTAAATCATTTTTATTCATCATGGCCTTAGAACATATTTTCAATATTTACCTAATTTTAATGTTTTCACTTTAAATTCTAAAGTAACCCATAATCAAGCAAGTTATTAAACCCCACCATAACAATTGTTTTCTTTTATGTTCTCACAACCTTAATTAAGTAAAAGCCATTTCGACAGTTGTGCACAGAATTATTTTTGCTATCTACCTATCAAGATACTATGTACACATGTATACAAAAATCCCTCAGTTTCATGTACTGCAGTGTATTTATATGTAGTATAGTAAGGCCACATGCAACATGTTTGGGCAGTTATTCTATATTTTCAAAACAAATGTTAATGTATTACTCTTTTGCTTCCCACTCCTCATAGAAAGATCTGGGATTGGGGCCAATTTTTTTATTGCCTGTCATGATCAGACCCTGCGGGTGTCATCTAGAATTTTGTTTCTCGGATATCATCTAAAATTTCTTGCTTTATCTTACCAGCAATGATTTCTAAGAACTCAGCCTGAATTTCATGAGAAAAGTAACCGACTTGGCCTCTTTTGAAGCGCTCCAAATGGTCCTTAAGTGGAGGATGATAGTGAGAAACAAGTTCAATGGTGTACAAAAATTTTCTACTTTGAAGACCTCCTAGCAGAAATCTTCCTTCGTCTGATCCACGTCTAGTGCCAAGTACAAGAGGACATCAACAACAGCATACATGACTACCCATCTTTACCTACGGTGGCAGCCAGTAGGTGATAGCCGAGAATTTTAGAGCAATTAGAGAGGCACGCGTGACATTACTGACAGAACAATTGACTTCGAGCTTCCCCGTCTACAGAATGGAGTATGAGAATTACAGCATCATAAACTGAGCAGCATTTACTTTACTACACGAATAAGCTCAGTGATCTTATTCGTACCGTTGTGAAGGCTGTATATTTTCCTAAGTTTACGACTACTGCGCTCTAGCCATTACTCGCTTTTGATTAAAAAATTTTTATACATTATAGAATTTGAGATGTAATTCTAAAACTCGTAACGGGTTTATGAGCATCTGCATTCCGTCGCCCTGCTTGGCGACATGGGGAGACGGAATGCCCCCTCTATCACCGACGCCCGGGTCACGTGATTTCCGTTGCCCCCCCCCTAGCTCCACCTCTGCGTATGTATAAATTATTATCAAAAACTATTTAATATTTATTGCTTTTTTGGCTTTTATTATTCCTACTGGCAGTTTTCACGCGAATCACCATTTCCTCCCGGTACAGGTTTGATAAAATTTATTATGCTTACTGTCTAATGTTCAGTCAACTCGCTTTGATCAGCACTTTGGTGCACCTAGGATTTTCTCCACCCAATGTCCCCTGTATGTTTTTTTTTTGTTTTTTTTTTTGGAAGGGGGGGGGAAGGGGGTTGAAAAAAAATTTGTGCCAAAAATGTAGTGTATGATCTTTTTTGCATTTTGGTGGTACTCAGGTCTCATTAACTTTCCTGGTTTTTTCCAGGAGAGATAGAGTACATTGGCTCATGAGCTCAATTTCCAGGTTTTTCAATCATTAATATCACTTGCTATTTGCCTGACGGTGATGTGGGTTTTTATTTTATACTCCACTTATTTATGCTATTAGACACCTGGATTTTTAATTTAGGGCTGATGAACATATTTTTGCTGGAAAGTTCAAAGATGTGTTGTTGGGAAGGAACTTGGAATTTTAAGCTAGGCTTTCTCCCGCTTCTTTCTAGTTTTTTTTTTTTAACAAAACTAGTTAACATTTATTGCTAATTTTGATTTCAATTATTCCTACTGACCGTTTTCATACGAATGACCCTTATTTTCCTGTTCAGGATTGGTAAATTTCCTATGTCTACTGTTTAATGCCCAATCAGCACTTTGGCTACCTAAGCTTTTCCCCTACCAATGCCCCTCCAGATGGATTTTTTGGAAGTGTTGAGACCTTTTTTGGGTCTAAAATATAGAATGTGATCTCCTGCACTTTTTAGTAGTATTTCGGTCTCCTTAACCCTTCTGATTTTTTCGAGGAGAGTTAAAGCACACTGACTCCTCAATCACACAATCTCAATTTCTCGTCTTTCCACTCATTAATCCAACTTTTATAGCTGTTTAGCTGACTGTGTTTGGGGTTTTCAGATTAGATCATATGTAGAGGATTTTAGGAAGGGAGTGTCTGACCCCAGGTCTTAAACAACCCTTAGAAATAGGAAGCTAGGAGATTTGGGCTAGAGTGCCCGATAGGAAAGTGGCACGGAAGCGAGGTAGAAAGTGGGTGGAAGACACCCTTATTTATTACACCGGGGCCAGCACAAGGAGGTTAGAATAAGATATCTGGAGATGCCCTTGTTAATGGAGCAGTACGACTTTGCGAGAAGCCTGAAACCGCGAGCTACAGCCGTCAAAGTGTGGGGAAACTGATGGTTTCCAATGCTATTACAATGCATTGTCTGTTGACCAGATCGCCTTCTTTCGTCTCAAATGTTTCGAATTTTTGCATCATAACTTGCTTCCGATGTGTGAGAAAATGCTAAATTTATAAAATTCTTAATTATTTTGAAGCCCCTTCCCATTTTTATTTTAAATTGAAATACACTAACATTAGTGCGAATTCAAAACAAAATATAACATTAAAGTTGAAAACTTTACTCCTCTATGAAGCATAATTCATTCCAGTTTGATATTAACAGTTTCTTCAACCAAAATCGACGCAATTCCAAAATACACCCGTTGAAATTGCATAGGTGTTATGTAAACAACGTCAAATTTCCACACCTGGCCGCTTCACGGTTAAGAGACTTAGGGTATCTCCAGAACTATTATTCTAATCTCCTTGAGCCTGACGGCTTAACGTGCCCATCCGACGCACGGCGGATATTTACTGGTTCGAGCGTTCGTACCTGCCTGAGGTCTCCGTGGCAGTCACGAATGTAGGCCACCCGCGGCCCCTTCTTGTGTTGGGGGTTTTTTATTTTAAGCGACACTTATATAGAGCCTTTGCACGTAACGTCACAAAACTGTCTGCTAGACTTCTGGTGGTTAGAAAGTACCCGAGCTGGTCTCTCTCCATGCTTTCCAATGGCTGCTGCTATAAATAGAGTTAAAAAAAATGTTCTTTCTGACAAAGTTTGCCATCTTAAATGGAAAAGCAACGTTACAAAAAAAAAGCTTTAAAATAATGGCATAGAAGGTACATATGACATACCTGAAAGATATTTTTATCCTCTGGAAATTTGTGTTGCTACGGACCTCCCTGATCTGAACTGTCACGACATTTATAACTATTTAACATGCAGTTTTTCGTGTTATACAGGAAAAGCTTATAAAAGCCTTGATGCATATAAGTATTTTACAATGGGTGGGTTAGAAATGTGTTAATTCTGAAGACTGAAAACGAAAAATTCCTTACCCGGTCTAAGGTAAGTTGTTACATTTCTTACTGGTTCCAGCGTGTATTGATATTAAAAAACAGAAAATACCGACTATTAATATCCTGGAAAACGGACTATTTTTTCACCGAAAAGAAAACAGATCCGGAAAAACGGACGGCACAATAATGTATGAGAACACTCGCTAATTCTATGTGGACGTATATCCTTAAATTTCGGTTCGGGAAAAAAAGGCATCTGTTTCAGTATTTAGAAATCAGTAACAGTACAAAATCTTAAAAGTTAGTTATTTCCGATTCGACAGCAAAGTTAACTCGGTAGTAATGGCTATCAAGCTTACGATCAGAACGCGAAAAAATTTTCTCCCATTGAGACAGTAAAAAAACGTCAACAGATGTTTCCAATAAAATCAGGGATCGCATTCCTCCTAAAATTCCTAATATTTTGTGACCCTCCTTAAATTCCTAATATTATACCTAAAATTTTCGTAAGCTTATTTAATAAAATCACAATCGTTATTAACGCCAATAAATTTACCATTACGGTAAGGTAAAAAGACCTGTTATTGTAGAAACACAGCCTATATGCTGTGCTGCTGAAGGAGGAAAATGACGCCATCGAGATGCACTTGCTTCGGGGCGGGCGCTCCACTTTTTTGCCTTCGGACAGTTTTCGAGAGTAACAAGAGATCTAAGGGGAGGGGTCATTTTCACCCCTGGTTTGCGCTTTGCAGACGAACTCCGTGGCACGCAGAAGATCGTACTTTATTTTTGTACATGCCTTGTGGAACCTCCTCTTTCTGCTGATGTTTTGTTATTGTAAACCGCAGGTGGGTGGAAGCAAAGAGGAAACATGTGGTCTCCTTCCGTAACCTCCGGTAATGACGATGGGATGGTAGCTGAGTATTATCTTGGCAGGCAGTAGAGCACGTGATCATTGACCTTCGATCGTGCGTCGGCGAAAGCGACCTTCGATGCGCAATATATCTCGGCTCCGACTCGCTTTGACTGAACTTGCGTGAGATGCGTATGATAGTTTCTGGTTTTGCGTCTTTTATGGTGTTCTCTGTGCTGTGTGCAGGTTCAGTTCTCTAGTGGTGACCTGCTTTTTTTTTTTCCATCTTCTGACATCCTCGCAGCCAAATTTCGGGAAGTTGTCTGGTTTTGCAATATTGGAACGTGTTTTTGTACTTCCCTTTCATTTTCTGGTTAGTAATACAAGTGTTTAAGATGCCTAAATCCAAAACGAAATTTCAAGATGCGTGGCTCGCCAAAGAATTGGACGGAGTGAAGTTGAAAGAATGGTGTTCTGCAACTGAAACAATATTTTCTGCTAAGTGTATATTGTGTTCAGAAATTTTCAACATTTCTAATAGTGGCTTTTCACAAGTAAAAGCGCATCATAAAGGAAAAAAACATTTGCAGAAATTTCAAAGTAAATTTCAAAATAAGTCCATCCTTGAAAGCCTTTGGAGGACGGGATCTTCAGCCCAAAACAAATATTAGTGAAGTACTGAGTCATGATTTACAGTTGGCTAAAGCCGAAGCATTATGGGCCATGAAAGTTGCTAAGGACAATGTCTTTTGTTTCATGCACTGAAACAGTTGAACTTTTCAAAGAAATGTTTCCTGATTCTGCTATTGCAGCCAAAATGCAACTTAAAGAAAAAAGGTTGCTTATGTGATATCACATGGATTGTCAAAATATTTTGAAGAGGATTTGAAAAAAGACATTGCATCTAGTAGCCCAGGAAAGGTTACTATAGCATTTGATGAAACTACAAATACACAAGTGAAACGGCAGTTGGATGTGTATCTCAGGTACTGGTCTTCAGAAATAAATTCAGTTTCTTGCCGATACCTAACAAGCGTTTTTCTGGGTCATATAACAGCAGATATTTTGCTAAAAGAAATTCTTGATGTGTTATCATCCTTCAATATTTCGTTGAACAGAATTATTTGTGTATCCATGGACAGCCCAAATGTAAGTAAGTGCTTTTTACGCAAATTCAATGAAGTAAAACAAGAAACAGGCCAGAAATCTTTGGAACTAGGTTTTTGCAACCTGCATGTTGTTAGTAATGCATTTAAATTTTTTTTGACAAGCTTAAATATAGATTTTGACAAATTTGCTACTGATATGCATTACTTTTTAAAGAGTAGTGCTGCAAGACGAGAGGATTATAAATCTGTCCAGGATATAACATTGGTCACAGCCAAATTTCTTTTGCGTCATGTCAGCAACAGATGGTTAACCGTTGGTTCTGTAGCCCAGAGGCTCTTGGATCAATGGCTAAATATTACAGAATATTTTTTAAACTTCTTGCCATCTCAAAAAAATTTTGAAAAACAACTATGCAATTTGGCACGGTATAAAAGAATTCACTGTTTCCTGAAAAATGAGCTAACTCCTTGCTATTTAGCATTAATTTCATTTTCACACCAAAATTTTGAAAAGTTTTCATTATGTTATCAGAGTGAAGAACCAAAAATACACCAGTTATATTCTGATTTAAATACTTTAATGAGGAATGTTATGGCTCAGTTTATCCAAGATGACGTTATTGCAGGGAAATTTGGAGAAGACCTAAAGAATGTAGATTTTGAAAACAAAAATTCATGGAAAAAACTAGGGGAGTTAGAAGTTGGTATGAAGACAAAAAATCTCCTCAGGAATGTTCGGGAGACCAGGCAGAAATTATTTCTCTTAGATGTAAGATCATCAGTAATTGCAACCACAAAATATTTAAAGTCAAATTTGCCATTCTGCAATCAAAGGCTAAGAGACATAGAAGTTTTAAAGGTAAAAGAACCGAAGAAAGAGTCAACTCAACTTTCAGTAACTGAAGGACTTTCAGAAATAACCAAAATTTCAAGTGTTTTGCATCTTTCGGAAGAACAAATTGATAGAGTAAGAGAAGAGTTGAAACTTTTAAATTGCGATAAGCCAACTCTAGATGAACTAGTGAAATTTTCAGAGGAAGGGCATATTCCAGTGCGGATTGATCATTACTGGCGTAATATATTTAGTATTAAAGACTCTAGCGGAAAAGAAAAATACTAAAATCTTGCTAAACTCATCAAGTCAATATTAGTTTTACCTCATGGTAATGCTGATGCAGAAAGGGGATTTTCGGTTAACACTACTCTGTTAAGGAAGGACAAGGCTAACTTAAAAGACTCAACTATAACATCATTAAGAATAGTTAAAGGGGCCATTAAACACTATGGATGTGTAAGTAAAGTTCCCATAACAAGAAATTTGTTAAATAGTGTTCGTGATACACATAAATTTTATAAAGAGTATGTTGATAAGCTGAAGGAAGAAGAATCAAAAAAGGTAAAAGAAAGGAAGCAGAAAGAGAGGGAAAAGCAGCTAGAGAAAAAAAGAAAAGCTGAGTTTGATGACAAAATAAAAGAAAATGATGCAGAAATAAATAGGCTTAAAAAAGATAAAGAAGCCTCCTAGCAGTAATTCAAGAGGGAACAGAAAGAATGAGAAAAGCTGTAGAAAAACAAAATATTGTTGACATAGCAGTTGCCTCTAACTTGATCATACAAGGTTCAGCTGAAATAAAGAAAACTGAAAGTAAATTAGTTGTGGTGGAAGCAGAAAAAGATAGGCTAATCAGGAAAAGGTTAAAACAATAATATGAAAAAAGTAATTCAGTGAACAATTGTACATAGTTCTTGGTTTTCAATTACCTTTTTAGGATATTATAATTTAATGTGAAACCTGAAAACTTTACTGTGAAAATCGTGAATTGCTTCTGGTTCAACAGCATATTAATGTTCAAAGTGAAACTTGAATGTGGTAAATATACTTGAATATGATAATAACACGTGAAAAGATAAGAACTGAACATTAGAAGTAAATCATACTTAAACTTTAGACATTAGACGTTATGCAAAAAATTTGGGTGTGAACTTCGACCATATATACTAATGGACTGCGCATTGGCAATAGCTGCATCAAAGCCGCCATGGCTCAAACATTGGGCACGTCATCATCAGACTCCAAATTTTGTGTAAAAATGCTGTTATGATTACTAATTTACGCTGCAGAACTTCAGTGTTTTCGGTGTATTATGTGAATGCTCCTCATATATAATGAAAACTCTTCAGGTAAGTTTACTTATGAGCTATATACATGCATGATCGGGTTGTTTACATTTTGTGATTTATAATGTGATGAACATTTGCGAAGAATTTGGAACATGCATTCCATTTTTTTTTTCTTAAGTTACTATATTTTTATATCAATAGCTGCAAGTTTCTGGTTAAGTAATTGAACTTTATTGACTTAGGTATTTAATTCGTTTCTTACCCATGAAAAATCATAGAACTTTCTTTACTATATCGCTCAGAGCAACCATAAGCACAGCAGGTGTAACCCATCTTTTTGACTGTTGTCATGTGATTTTATGTTGGAGCCAGAAATTTTGATGTCATGCGCAGTCTATCAGTATATATGGTTGAAGGGTGTGAAGCAAACTCTTTACAATGTATACAAAGTTGTTTTACTAGATGTATACAAATATACATCTAGTTTTTATTGAAATACACTCCTAAAATTTTCCTAAATTTTTTCTAAAAAGTCCTAAAATTCCTACCTAAAATTTTCCAGAAGTATGCTATGATCCCTGAATAATGATGCTTTGGCGGACTTTTTGTACCACTTCGTCAATTTGGCACAAAGTACTTTTTGAAAAGCATTTGAAATTATCGCATTTTTAACTGAGTAATAAGCCCGCTACTGACCTGGAAAATTATCCTTTAAACGTTTAGTAAATCAATTCTAGTCCACGATAACACAAATAAACAACAGCACAGCATCGCGCGACAACAAGTGAAATGATTTTAGAACAACGCCACCAAACGATGTTCTAAAAACCATGAAAATGTAGCACGTCAAAACATCGCGAGCCATAGCATTTCAGGATCGGGCATTGATTAAACTGCTTTTTTTCTTTTCATTTTTTTTCTTTTGTATTTTTCTAAACATTTGATCTTTGGTAGGAAAAATTCGTTCAGACACTGATTTAATTTGCGGAAGACTAGTATGTGGCACTTATCAAAATATTTCGGAAGGGGGCACTAATTAAACTCTCATCTCATACAAAATTTTCGTAAAATCTACAGTTTTCAATTTAGAACCACCAAATTTGGTATACTAACTCACGGTGCTCTAACTTAGACCGTAGACGGTTTTGGGGGAGGGGGGTCGAGGGGCCCCCATAATATATTTTTTGTAAAATCTGGTTTTCAATTTAGAACCACCAAATTTGGTATACTATCTTATGGTGCTCTAACTTAGCACGCAGAGGGTTTTTGGAAGAGGGGGTCGAGAGGCCCCCATAGAAAATTTTTGTAAAATCTACAGTTTTCAATTAAGAAACACCAAATTTGGTATACTATCTTATGGTACTCTGACTTAGACCGTAGACGCTTTTTGGAAGTGGTCGGAGCCCGTGGTCGAGGGGCCCCCATAGAATATTTTCGCCAAATCTACAGTTTTCAATTTAGAACCACCAAATTTGGTATACTACCTCATGGTGCACTAACTTAGACCGTAGACAGTTTTTGGAAGTGGTCGGAGCTTGGGGTCGAGGTGCCCCCCATACCCAATATTCGTCAAACCTACAGTTTTCAATTTAAAACCACCAAATTTGGTATATTATCTCATGGTGCTCTAACTTAGCACGTAGAGGGTTTATGGAACTGGTGGAGGCCCGGTCCGAAGGGGGCCACCTACAAAATTTTCGTAAAATCTAGTTTTCAATTTAGAACCACCAAATTTGGTATACTACCTCATGGTGCTCTAACTTAGACCGTAGACGGTTTTTGGAATTGGTCTCAGCCCGGGGTCGAGGAGTCCCCATAGAAAATTTTTGTAACATCTACAGTTTTCAATTTAGAACCACCAAATTTGGTATACTACCTCATGGTGCACACTAACTTAGACCGTAGACGGTTTTTGGAAGTGGTCGAGGGGCCCCCCATAGAATATTTTCGTCAAATCTACAGTTTTCAATTTAAAACCACCAAATTTGGTGTACTATCTCATGGTGCTCTGACTTAGAAGGTGACGGTTATTGGCACGGGTGGAGGCCCGCTTTGAAAGGGGCCCCTACAAAATTTTCGTAAAATCTACAGTTTTCAATTTAGAACCACCAAATTTGGTATACTACATCATGGTACTCTAACTTAGACCGTAGAGCGTTTGGGGTGAGGGGAGCCCCATATGAAATTTTCGGCAGTTTAAAGTGTTTCTTCAAATTAAAGTGTAGTTCTCGCTGCCTTACGTAGAACGTTTTCTCGAAATTGTTTGGAGTTCCCAATTCTACTCAAACTCAAAAAAAATATATATATATGCCAAGAAACAGCGATCTTTATTCATACCCCCCCCCCCCCATCGTTGAACTTTTGTGGCCAGTTGTCGTAAAGTCGTATGAATCGGCATGAAAATTCTGACAAACAAAAGAACTTCCCGTCATTAGGCACTTTGAAAAACTGCCCCACTTAATTCGCAAACTGACACACATTCAAAGTGTTCCTCGGAGGAACAGCAATTTGTGCTCGGTCCCTTAATGAAAAGCATGTGGCAGTTTTCCAAGTTGCTGAAAGATGTGTGGCAGTTTTCGTGTGTGACGGTTTATCGGAGACCAAGAGTTTTAGAAAGTTCTTTGGATCGAATTAAAACTTTAAATTAAAAAAATCCCGTATCAGCGGCGGGTTAGATTCGATTTTTTGGACGAAACAAGATAGTAATTCCGCAACTTCATGTATGTTTGAAATGTGAAAAGATGAAGGAGAGTAAAAGACTGCAGGAAAAAATATCTGATCTTGAAAGTGTACTAGGTGCTTTAAAGAATAAGAAACGCGAGATTATTAAATATATCTGCACGAATCAGAAATGCATACATCATTACAAGGTTCTGGTCAAAGCAAATTATCCAACTCAAGAAGCAATTAAAAGAAATTAAGAGAAACTATAGTACGTTGGAAAGATTAGGTAAAGGTATCCATGATATATTTACGACGCCCAAGTGATCTTACGAAAGGAAGCAATGGATAAAATGGGCACCTGAAGATGTATCGAAATGCATCGTAATAAGAGCTTTCTTTAGAAAAATCATATATGACTTCTGGAGGGGCAAAAACATTATTCCATTACTTTGAAAAGATGGTGCGCAAAATTTACCCGTAATCCAGGCATTCAACACGATGTCTTTTTGTTGATGGGGGAAAAAAGCTATGAAAGTTTAAATCGCTCTGTAAAGCTTTATGTTATTTTTTTGATTGGAGGTTTAACGACCACCGTGAGCAACTCAATGGGCTATAAGCAGTCGCCCGTCCCTAATTTAGGGTCACTGGTTCCAGGGAAGGGAGAGAGCCAGTGCCGTAAGACAAACACAACATCCATGCCTGACCGGGATTCGAACCCGGACCCCTTACGGACGAATGATCAGAGGCCAGCGCCTTAGACCACTGCGCCACCGGGGCGGCCTTTATGTTTTAAGCTTTGACGGAATTCATATTGACTCTAGGCTATACTACGACACCAGAATGGACAAAATTCTTTGCCTTTTCAAGAAAGCCCAATTTTTCTTAATCTGAGGATAATTATCGCAATGGAAGCAGCCAATATTCTTTAACTTACAAATGAAAAATATATTGCTTTTTTTAATAAATCGAGGTTTGGAATCTACTGGGGCTGAACTAAAAGTTATTTTTGACTTTGGATGATGCAATACGTTGTGGAGAGAACTTGAAATTTCTATGGACAGGGCATTTTTCGATAATCCTTTTTTTCAGGGGTCAAAAATATGGGTATTTGCTGATAATTTTAGCTTTTAGATCTTCGAATATGAAACATTCTGCTTAATGATTTCAAAACAAATATTCCTTCTGTTTTAATGTGTTTCAGTGATGTTCGTTGGATTTACTGGAGTATAAACATGGATTTAATTCCTTCCCACGCTTTCTTCGTGCGCTTTGATATCAGAGGGGATTAGATTACTCTTGCGAAGAGAGATGGCACCGCAACTATGCCACAGCCTCCCTCTTCGGGAAGGAAAGTGTGCCTCACTAAAAGAACCAGCTTTTGTACCAATAGCCCTGAGTTTTTACGCTCTTTTACCTCCTCCACATTGCGCCGTTCTGTGGAACAATAGCAAAACAACCACTCCATCTCCAGATGTTTGCTTGCTGCGGTTTTACTTTTAAATACCAATCCCATTGTCCTCATTAAAGGAAGTGCCGCCCCGGTGGCGCAGTGGTCTAAGGCGTTGGCCTCTGATCATTCGTCCGTAAGGGGTCCGGGTTCGAATCCCGGTCAGGCATGGATGTTGTGTTTGTCTTACGGCATTGGCTCTCTCCCTTCCCTGGAACCAGTGACCCTAAATTAGGGACGGGCGACTGCTTATAGCCCATTGAGTTGCTCACGGTGGTCGTTAAACCTCCAACCAACCAACCAACCAACCATCATTAAAGGAAGTAGTCTCGGGGGGAAGGAATCACAGTGCGACGGGCACATACTAAGATTGCTTCCCTCATGAACAAGGGGGAGGATGAAAAACTTAACTATACCAATGCTTTTTCATTAGTTCCAAATCCAGATGGCTTTGGGAATTGTGAGCTATTCTTACAGATCACATGTCACCCACTGACGAGGCGCATTTTTCCGTTTTGTGGAAAAACAAATTTTAAGTCAAAAGTCGGAACAACAATTTACCACAAAATAAATGTTTTGTTGCAATTATCTTACCATTTATTAATCAATACATGAAGCAAACTATTGATCAGTCAATAAAATGAAATTAATAAATGAAAAACAAAGGTCCTTATCATTCGCTGAAAATAACTTAAAAACAGTATGTCATAACTTAAAGGAACTGCAACCACATAAACTTGATACTTTAATTGAACCCTTACTGGATGTTTTTCACTTATATAACAGTAGACAACACAGGCACCGACTTAAAATAATATTGGAGGCTCCGGAAATTTTTAATCGAATTACTAATTCATTTTTTAGAATATTTAAGTCTAATTTAAATTTCATTCAGTGAGATTATCTGGCACAATAAGACGCCTGAAATGCTAAAATGAAGCGAATTATAGTTAATTACAGATTTTTTTCTTTAGATAATTATTTATTTTATTTATTTTGCTTTTGGAGGCGCAGCATTATCATATACAATACACAGATACTATGTGAATATTCAGCTCAATTGTCTTATAAAAGTAACTAAAACATGTAAAATGTATTTTAAGGTTTTTTTACCAATTTTAAAACTTCCAAAAAAATTTTCTTCAAATGATTTCTGAGTTTAAATAGGAGGTTAGAAGGGAGAGGACAGGACATCAGCCCCACGCCCTACGTTTTCCGTGGGCTCTACTTCGTATCAGCTGTGTATACCCAAGATGCTCAACATGGGCTGTTTTTGTATTTATACTATGGGGAAATCGTTGACTTTGAAGAGGTTTCTGAGGCACTTGTGCATCATGTACAGTCAGTAAAAAATGAGACCGAAATATGCATGCACATAACTAAAAATTTGCAAAAAGTTACAGAAATACTGTTTAATATTTTCTAAAAAAATTTAAACAAAATTATGTTTTGTCGAGCGGAAGTGCATATTGCGTATTAACCAATCACGCCCTTGCTAAAGCTGTGGGAATTTTGTTGACCTTCAGGGAATGCTGCTGAGAGTAAGAGACGGCCGCTATCAACCTGTGCTCTAGCACAGGTCTTCAGCAAGTGGTCTTCAGTAAGTGACGTCACGCCACTGAACCTCCCCAACCGGAGGGCCCAAGAAACCAGATGATCAGACTAGGCTTCACCAGCCGTTGCTGATGCCATCTCTCTCTTCTAACCTTCTTGTTTCCTGACTGTCCGAAGATAAGGCGGGTTAACTGACTGTGCAACATATTTCCACCTTTATCACTATGACCTCGAATAGGTTCTCGTCTCCGATTGTAGAGCTAGACTTTTGTATTTCGTGGGAACCCAGACAAACCGAAGAATTTTCTAAAGGAGGCAGTTTTAAATGCTCTTAAACAACGGTACTTGATGTATTGTCTGTCGCGTCAAATTTTATGAGCACGAACAAACACTAATTCTTTTTTGAGGCACAATAAACAGTCCGAGGGGTAAATTTCTATACACACTTTTTATATACTATAATAAACGGGGAATGAATAATAAAAACCTTGAAGAATCGATAACGAAAACCAAAATTTATGCACATATGCGTACGTGTATTTTTTCCACGAAATACGCGCAAAAATATTAGGGGTTCGACGAACCCTCAACAAAATCATTGGGGGTTCAAAAACTGTCTCGAACCCACAAAGTCGGCGCCTATGCTAGACAATATAAATATATTTACACACAATGTTGAATAATCCAATAATGGAACACGGGAGATTGGTACCCGGCAAATTGGTACCCAGCGAAATCGTACCCATGTAGTTCCGTTCCCTCCTGTTCAGTTTTAATGCCTGTTTTTCAGGATTTGGTATCATCTTCACCTCTTCTAACTATTCCGATACATTTTCCCCTCTTCAAATTAGTAAATTATTTCACAAATTGAAGCAATCACGGCATTTTCCTAAAATTTAATTTTAGAAAACTCGTACACGGGAGATTGGTACCCTTCTGTTAGTGAGACGTTACGGGGACATATACAAATTGCGTTAAAGGAAGGTCTTTCCTCTTTAATGATTGTCGTTGTTGAACAGCTGTTCTCTTGGCGGAAAACTCCTATTCTTTCTTCCACCGTTAGCAAAACACACCGCATAAAACTCCTACACCTTAGACACTGAGTTTCCACTTTATTATGACCACCTGACAGTTTTTAGCAAATGAGTTATGGCTGCATCCTGTTGCCGCCTGAGGGCGAAGCTAGTATAAAAAGGGAAAGCTTGAGGCTTGCGACAGTAGTAGAAGGGATTTTTGGGTGACGAGATGGGTAAAAAAAGCGATTTGACGGACTTTCAACGTGGGATGATTGTAGGAGGTCGGAGCCATGGAGAGAGTATCACCGAAACCGCCGCATTCGTGAAATGTTCCAGAGCGGCTGTTGTTAAAATGTTTAAAGACTGGACTGTCGGCCAAAAAACTGGGTCTCTACGTGCAACGTGTGGACGTCATCGACTAGTGGCTGCTCGGGCTGACCGAAGAGTGTCCAGACTGGTAACAGACAACAGAAGGGCAACAGTGCAGCAAATGACAAACCATCTTAATCAAGGATCCCCTCAAATGATCTCTGTACGCACTGTTGGCCGTACACTGCATCAGATGGGATATGGCAGCCGAAGCCCTGTTCGAACACCTTTGCTGTCAGCAGTTAATAAGAGAAAACGTCTCCAGTTCGCACAAGGATTGGACAGTCGACAATTGCAAACAAATTATGTGGTCCGGTGAATCACGTTTTCAGTTGCATCATGCCGATGGCTGAGTGAGAATTTGGCTGAAACAGCACGAAAGCATGGATCCCAAATGCATTACTACAACCCTTCAAGCTGGTGGAGGCAACGTTATGGTTTGGGGAATGTTTTCTTGGCATGCTTTGGGCCCTTTAATTCGTGTTGATCAACATCTGACTGGCACATCATATCTAAACATCGTTGCGGACCAAGTGCATCCTGTCATGTGGATGGTTTATCCCAATGGCGATGGCTACTTTCAACAAGATATATACGTCCTGACATAGTGCTCGTATTGTACAGGATTGATTTCAGGAACATGCCGATGAGTTTACTTTGCTTAGGTGGCCACCATAATCTCCAGATCTCAACCCCAATGAGAATTTGTGGGATGAAGTTGAACGAGACATCAGACAGCTGGATCCACAACCCTGTAATCTCACACTCCTGGAAAGTGCTATTCATCAAGCATGGTCTCAGATTCCACAAACCACCTATCAACATCTCGTGGAGTCCATGCCAGGAAGAATCGACGCAGTGTTAAAGGCAAAAAGGTAGCCCACCAAAGTACTGAAGGGGTGGTCATAATAAAGTGGCCAGCACTCAGTGTATAAGGGAATGTATACGCAAATTGCATTTCGTACTAGATTTGTTAAAGTGTAGGTGTTATTATAGTGGCATAAAATTATAATAGGAGATTCCTACTTACAGAAAATGGCATGTAAGATCCGGTTCACTATAAACCGCCAAACAGGAAAACTCCCACATGTTTTTCATTAAGGGGCTGGGTACGAGTTGCTGTTCCTCCGAGGGGCACTTCGAATTTGTGGCGCAGTGGTCTAAGGCGCTGGCCTCTGATCATTCGTCCGTAAGGGGTCCGGGTTCGAATCCCGGTGAGGCATGGATGTTGTGTTTGTCTTACAGCACTGGTTCTCTCCCTTCCCTGGAACCAGTGACCCTAAATTAGGGACGGGCGACTGCTTATAGCCCATTGAGTTGCTCATGGTGGTCGTTAAACATCAAAAAAAAAATTGTGGCAGTTTTCCAAGTTTCCGAATTATGCGTAGCAGTTTCCCAAAGATACGTTGACATACACACTGAACTTGGTTTACAGATACATATAGTATAGACATTCTGTGTTTCAATGACAGGAATGTACATAGGTGAACTAGGAACTCATCGAATAAACCTCCGAAAGACAAACGCAAACAACCATTGCCCGGGATTCTAACACAGACTCCCTCCGTTGGGCGAATGACCAGAAGCCATCGCTTAAATCACTGGGCCACCGGGATGGCCGTAGGACAAACACGACATCCATGCCTTACCGGGATTCGAACCCAGACCCCTCAGTTGGGCGAATGATCAGAAGCCATCGCTTATACCACTGCGACACCGGGGCTACTCCCCAAAGGGATCAAGAGCGACGTATGTCACAAATTAAACATGCAAAAATATTATTTTACATGTTCAAATAATTACATAGTGTCTTTTTCCCAAAGAGTTAAGAGCGACATACGTCAGAACAAAACATACGGTTGTGACGTATATATATATATATATATATATATGGGATGTAAGGTCAGGTGATGCGTAACATCACAGCCTCTCCTTGACAAATGTCAACCCCGCCTTCTCGTGGTGCATCCTGTTCCCACTAAAGGGACTCTGACGACCGCCCATAGCGGTATAACTATACCATCGGGATTAGAGGAAATTCTATCCCACACTCACCAACCCGCTTGGCCAGCGTGGTGAGTTATGGCCAAACCCCTCCAAAATGATTCCACAACTTAAATCTTGGCCCTCAGTCTCCGGCAGCTGGAATGTACCTGGCCAAGGAAGCGGCCAGTGCGACATGAAGGCAGAGGGTGCTAAGAATCCCCGGAGGACCAGACTAGGCTGCCATCTGATGCTGACCTTGGCTACTTACAATAGACGCTCCCTATCTTCTGATTCAAGGCTTCTTGAATTGGAAGAGGAACTACAAAGGATCAAGTGGGACATCGTGGGGCTAAGTGAGGTAAGGAGAAAAGGAGAAGATCTCATCGAACTGAAAAGTGGACATCTCTTCTACTATCGTGGGACAGATACTGGCAGAACTAGTGGTGTTGGATTTATAATAAACAAGAAACTGAAGGATAAAGTTGTAGAAGTTGAAAGTTCCTCTGACAGAGCTGCACGACTTGTTATCCAACTCTCGAAAAGATACCAGGCTCAGATTATTCAACCTTATGCACCCACCACAAGTCATACTGAAGAAGAAATTGAAGAATTTTATGAGGAAATTTGTCATCTAAATAATAAAGGTAAGCAGCACTTGAAAATAATTATGGGAGATTTCAATGCAAAAATAGGGCAACGGCAACAGAATGAAACTTCAGTAGGTAAATTCGGTCATGGCAACAGAAACCAGCGTGGAAATACTCTCGTTGAGTTTGCAGAGGCAGAAGGGTTTTTCATCTTGAACTCCTTCTTCAAGAAGAAGCCACACTGGAAATGGACTTGGAGACATCCAAATGGGACGACAAGTGAAACTGATTTTATTATGTGTAACAAAAAATTCGTCATCGAAGACTGCAGTGTGCTGAACAAGTTCAACACAGGTAGTGACCATAGATTGGTGAGATGTAAGATGCACCTCAACACTAAACTCGAACGTAGCAAGCTCATAAGACAAACAAAATCTATTGACATAACCAACCTTAAAAAACACCATAATACCTTCAAGTTAGAACTGAAGAACAGGTTCTCTGCTTTAGAAGGCCTAACATCGGAAGAAGTGGACATCTCTGAAGTTAACAGAAAAGTAACCAAAGCTCTTATGGAAACAGCAACAAAATTAGCTGGGTCTAAGAACAAGTTGCATGTGAACAAATTATCAGGAAAAACCAAAATGTTGATGCAAAAAAGAAGAGAGATGAGGACAACTAAAGAAGATGTGACTTCCAAAGTGGAATATATAGAGCTATGCAAGACAGTAAGAAAAAGTATCACTGAAGACGTAAGGAAATTCAACTGTGAACTAGTGAGGAAAGCAATTGAAAACAACCAAAGCCTAAAGATAGCAAAGGGACATCTCAGTAAGGGAAGAAAACAGATTATGGCACTGAGAAAAGAAGATGGTTCTGTAACAAGAAATAAAGGCGCAATTTTGACAAGAGTGAAAGATTTCTACTCCAGATTATATGAAAGGGATGATATATGCACTCCAGACATCATGAAATATACCAGTACCAGAGTTCCTCCAGTCCTTCCAGCAGAAGTTGCACATGCAATCAAGAACATGAAGCGAGGAAAAGCTCCAGGAGAAGATGGAATTACTGTAGACATCATACAAGAAGCAAGTGGAGAAATCGAAACAGTACTCGCCCAAATTTTCACTCGATGCCTTAATGAAGGAAAGATTCCTGAGGATTGGAACAACGCTACAATGATCCTGCTACATAAGAAAGGTGACATTGAGGATCTCGGAAACTACAGACCTATCAGCCTCCTATCAGTAGTTTATAAAATCTTCACTAAAGTTCTTTCACACCGCTTGAAGGTAACACTGGACATGGCTCAACCGAGAGAACAAGCTGGATTCAGGAGTGGCTACAGCACAATAGATCATATCCACGTGCTGAGAGAACTAATTGAAAGAGCGAGGGAATATGAACTTCCATTGTGCATGGCTTTTATCGATTATGAAAAAGCCTTTGATTCGGTGAAACCATCAGCAGTTACAATGGCTCTGAAAACCTGCGGTATTGAAGATGCATACATTAATATTATTAATAACATCTATGAAAATGCAAGTGCAAAGATTAGACTGTTTGAAAATACAACACACGTAAAAATTGGAAAGGGAGTGAGACAAGGTGACACCATATCTCCGAAGCTTTTTAATGCCACATTGGAGGGTGTTTTTCAGTCGCTGAGCTGGGAAAACAAGGGGATAAAGATTAATGGAGATTATCTAACCCACCTTCGTTTTGCTGATGACGTAGTCATTTTTGCAACTACCCCATCAGAGCTGCAGAGTATGATCCAGGAACTTGCTGACAAGAGTAAAGAAGTGGGATTAAAAATGAACTTTCAGAAGACAAAAGTGATGTTCAATGCTTTTACAAGAAATGAAGATTTATCGATTGATGGAGAAAAGCTGGAGATAACAGACACGTACGTTTATCTTGGACAGCAGATATCAAGTGAGGGTCACATTGATGAAGAAATTAATCGGCGTACAAAACTTGCCTGGAGAGCTTTTGGAAGAAACAGCATAATTTTCAAGAGCAATATGCCATTATGTCTTAAAAGAAAAGTGTTTGATCAATGCATCCTTCCAGTGCTTACGTATGGTGCAGAGACGTGGACCTTAACTAAAAGAGACATACAAAGGCTGCAGACAACTCAAAGTAGCATGGAGAGGTGCATGCTTGGTGTAACCAGGAGAGATAAGAAGAGGAACTCGTGGATCCGAAAAATGACAAGAGTGGAAGACATCATGATCACAGTTAAATCCCTGAAATGGCAATGGGCTGGACATACTGCCAGAAGGACAGATCATCGATGGACAGCCGAAATTTTAGATTGGATTCCAAGGGACAGGAAAAGACCCAGAAGAAGACCACATGGGAGATGGGTGGATGAAATTCGAAAGTATGCAGGGGTGACATGGAGGAGACTGGCACAAGACAGACCGTTGTGGAGGAAACTTGGGGAGACCTTCGTCCAGCAGTGGATTGATAATGGTTGAAAATGATGATGATGATGATATATATATATATATACTATCTACCAACAAGTAATTGGACACACCTGCAATCGACGACATCTGCGGTCCTGATACACGTCACGGCCGCCGCCATTGAATATCGTGTAGGAAACAACAACGCAACCATTCGCATCTGTTATGGAGATATGTTTTGCTAATATTAAAACTTATGCTGATATTGAAATTTGTATGTAAATCATGGGAAAATTGGAATTTGGGAGATGGGAGGATGCATTTCGAAACAAAACTGAAATTTTGATTAAGGACATGAAACAAAATAGAAAAAATAAAATGCACCACTGAATTTGGTAACTCCCAAAAGTTACTATTGTATTGTTTGCGTTGTTTGCGTTTGATGAGTAGATACACCTAAAAGTGGAAGAAAAGGTAACTATTGTTTGCATGTGTACCAAATTTGTAAACACTGAAATTTAATGATATACAATGTACACGTGTAAATAACTTTTGGAGGTAAAGATGTCAAATATAATGGTTAGGACAAAAAACATTGTTTTTACACCACAATTAAGTAACTCAGATTTCGTTTCCCACCTCAGTCATTGCTGAGGATGATGCAGTTGAACCATGTGATGAAAATTCACCCTGAAAATATCTAAAAACTTCACTATTCAAACTTGCTCTGAGTACACAATATCCCACTATGTAAACAAAAGGCTAACTCTCAACACTCCTGGACACAAATTCTTACTTTTCTGCACTCCCACTGTTCCCAACAATTTAAAATTTACACCACTAATTCTCACCATCAATTTATCAACAACTTAATCGAAAAATTCAAACTAGTACCATGTAAGCTTGTAGTAATTTTTACTAACTCATGTAGTAAGCCACTGAGGTAACGTGTAGGCAAAGCATCTCAGTCAAATTACTAAATTTCACTTTAAAACAAAATTCTCACTGGGAGGAATTATTATTGAGGCTGAAGGGGAGATTGGGTCGTGAATCCAATTCGACCTATGCACCGAAATGGTAAAATGGTAAAATATGTGTGGCTATCACTCTGTATTGGTTCTTCACTCTGATTTTGGGACAACATCACATCACTCTCTGATAAGTACCACCTCCTATGAGCCCACGAACTTACTCGGGCAGAAAACAAATCCCCCAATCTGTGTTCATGCACCTTTTCAGTCCCGAGGCATGTCCACATAAGGAAAAGCACCCCACCAGAGTTCCCTTCTCCCCAAAATATCTCATACTCTATTTTCCAGAAAACTCAATACATCACCCCTTTTTCCCAGAAAATCACTCCATATATTTCCAGAAAATCACTTCACATCCATATTTCCAGGAACACACTGTACTCACTCATCTCCCAGGAAATCGCTATACCGTAGAACCACTTATTTCCAGAAAAATTCAACACCTATCGCAAATCTATCCATTTCCAGAAATCACATCCTCCTGAAGAATTCCAACGTTATACAAGGGTTATGTACAGTACAACACTTTATTAACCTAGTAAGCGTGTATGCCCTTTTTAATGTCTCCCACTCATGAAAATTAATTTTCCAGATCCATCTGCTGATATGGTCCCTAGTCACACTAACTACTAAATGGTACAAACAATTTTACACCCCTTTCTTGCCAAACTAGAAAATCACCATAACCTGCCTTTAAGACAAAAAAAATTACTATCAGACTATTACTTTATACTTACTACTACCAAATACAATTTATACAATATTAAAATTTACCAAACACACAGAGTTAAATTTCAATAACAATAATAACTGGTTTGAGAAGTTGCTTTTTCATGATAGATTATAACACAATTTGGATTTCAGATATTCTTTACACATGTCAAAACTTACACAGCATAACACTATCATAAAAAAACCTGAATGGAAAAACATTTACATTTTTATTACTTTAGTTTTACTGACCCAAACATGGATTATAACTGAAACCACTGTCAAAAACCCACATGTTAAATATTTTAGAGTAACCCTAACATATCTCTTTCTTTTCCCTTTGAAATACCGAAACAAAGTTTCTTTACCTTTTTCTTGTGCGCACTGCTCACGTTGGCTCACAACAAGAAGAAGTTTGTTTTGTTCTGTTTCTTTTTTTTACTCCCCAAAACAAAACGGGGTGGGGGAGAAACAACACTGTCTCTCCTCTTTCTGTAGCCAGGGTTTAAGGAGGAGAATTTGATGACTTTTTCACCACCACGCCAGTCTCCTTCGGAGAGATGTTGGCGTCTTCCGAAATAACGACGGCCATTGATGACGCCTCCTGTTGTCGCGGTTTAAAATAATCAGCTGGAAACTTTTCTCGATGTCTCAGAGGTTACCTTGTCGAACCGGACGGCAAAAGGAAATTCTCCTTCTGAGGGCATTTTCCCCCTTCAGCCCAACACTGCAGGCGTCCACTAAGAGAGGGATGATTCAATGAACATCTCTTCACCAGTCATTAATTCCTTGCATTTTTTTTGACGTAAGATTCGGGCTGCAAAATCAAATAACGTCCCCACGCCTCGAGAACAAAGTGGCCAGCCCTTCTTACTGTCCTTACTGCCGGCCAGGTCCTAAAGCCCGGCTGGCGGGATTGCCCGTCAACGGATTTTTTTTCTTCTGCTCCTACATCATGGCAGCACCACGAGAGAGTCAACAGAGAGAGAGTGACGATTTCTCAAACTGAAGCTGGGATGCTTGAAACTGCCGACCCCCTATTGGTTAACAGCTTACCATGGCAACAGCAAAAAAATCTGTTCCCCATCGGTCAGAGCAACTGTGCCAAAATCCCGAGAAATAACACATGGCCCTCCAACGGACTTTTTTCACGCAAGCCAGGGTGACACTCTGACCTTCACATGCAAGCAAAGGGGGAAACTGCTGTAACCCTCAGCATAGGGGGACCATGCAACCACCTGCATGCCGTTTAGCTAAAAATAGAACTTCTCTTGCCCAGAGAAGTCACTGCGAACACATTTTGGCGACAACCGACGGTTTCCTCAAAATGGCAGACTGAAAGAAGATTTCCTTTTCTCACAACTTTTCTTTCAGAAACGCTTTTTCCTCATTCCGTGATTAACTGCGAATAATTTTGTTTTCTAAAAGGGGTTGATTCTGTCTTCTTTTTGCTCGCCCTTTTTTTCTTTTTTTTTACTTTTTATTTAGCTTACTAAAGAGAAAAATAAAATATGAATCAGGCTAAAGGAAAAAAAAGAAGTTTAATGCTTATTATTCCCCTTTCTTTTAAGAAATTTTTGGTTGCTTGGTCAGGGCTGTCAAGTAAATGAATATGGCCATTTATTCCCTTATCTCACTGCCTCTTCCAAACACAATTTTGAAACGTGGACTGTCGAGTATTTTCATTCTGTGTATTTTATTTATTTATTTTCAATTATTTTTTTATTTTTCGTAAATCCCAGCGAAGTGATCAGGTTCCCCAAGATTTACTAACATGAAAATTCTCGACAGGACACATGCAAGATGCCACGCAATTCGGAGCTCTCTGATTCCGAGAAAGGTGTAATCGTCGGGTATCACAGAAATGGCCGATCCATACATGACATATCCGGCGAGTTGAAGTACCCAAAATCGACAGTGGCCTACATGATTGGCAAGTGGAAGATGAGAGGTGACTGTCGGAATGTGCATCGACACGGCAGACCCACAAAACTGGGAGTTAGAGACCGACGGGTGCTGGCCACAGAAATTCGGAAGAACCGCACCAAGTCGATGGGCCACATCCGCGAGGAGTTTCAACAGGCATCCGAGAGAGAGTGTTCTTTCGATGAATACCTTCTGTAAGGAAGCCCATCTGCTTGGTTATCATGGACGTGCTGCCGCCCACAAGCCTTTGATCACCAAGTCCAATAGCACTGCTCGGCTAACGTGGTGCAAAGAACGTCGACAGTGGACCGTTGAACAGTGGAAACCGGTTCTCTGGAGCAACGAATCAAGGTTTCACGCTCTACCGTTCGGATGGCAAGGTCTGGGTTTGGCGTCTGTCTGGAGAACACCTCCTGCCGGAATGTGTTGTGCCAACTGTGAAGTTCGGCGGCGGTGGAATTATGTTATGGGGTTGTTTCTCTTGTTATGGCACGGGACCCTTGGTCGCAATTCCCGGTAGACCCAACGCCGAGACCTACTGCACCATTTTGGATGGCCATGAGCTTCCTACGTTGTGGCTGTTTTACGGGGTGGACCCATGTTACTTTCAAGACGACAATGTCACCTGTCATGTTGCGAGGTCCACCATGGCTTGGTATGGTGACAATAAGGTTAATCGAATGGACTGGCCTGCGCAGAGCCTGGACCTTAACCCTATCGAGCACCTCTGGGACGAGTTGGAGCGTCAACTTAAGGGGCGCACCCACCGTCCGAAATCGGTGAAGGAACTGACCTGTCTCCTCCAAGCCGAATGGAAGAAAATACCGCTAGCCGTCATATAACGCCTGGTTGAGAGTATGCCCCGGAGGGTCGCAGCTGTAATCGCCGCTCTCGGATCCTAAACCAACCATTGAAGAAGAATAAACTTCGTTTACCTTTGCTATCACAGGTGTACAATTACTTGTTGGTAGATAGTGTATATAGTACTTCAAATTTCTCGTATATAAACTATAGGCGTACAATTTATATATATATATCATCATCATCATCATCATTGTCAACCATTATCAATCCACTGCTGGACGAAGGTCTCCCCAATATTCTTCCACAACGGTCTGTCTTGTGCCAGTTTCCTCCATGCCACTCCCGCATACTTAGGAACTTCATCCACCCATCTCGCATGTGGTCTTCTTTTGGGTCTTTTTCTGCCCCTTGGAATAAAATCTAAAATTCTGGCTGTCCATCGATGGTCTGTCCTTCAGGCAGTATGCCCAGCCCATTGCCATTTCAAAGATTTAACTCTGATTATGATGTCTTCCACTCTTGTCATTTTTCGGATCCACGAGTTCCTCTTCTTATCTCTCCTGGTTACAGCAAGCATGCACCTCTCCATGCTACCTTAAGTTGTCGGCAGCCTTTGCATGTCTCTTTTAGTTAAGGTCCACGTCTCTGCAGCATACGTAAGCACTGGAAGGATGCATTGATCAAACACTTTTTTCAAGACATAATGGCATATTGCTCTTGAAAATTATGCTGTTTCTTCCAAAAGCTGTCCAGGTAAGTTTTGTACGCCGATTAATTTCTTCACCAATGTGACCCTCACTTGATATCTGCTGTCCAAGATAAACGTACGTGTCTGTTATCTCCAGCTTTTCTCCATCAATTGATAAACCCTCATTTCTTGTTAAAGCATTGAACATCACTTTTGTCTTCTGAAAGTTCATTTTTAATCCCACTTCTTTATTCTTGTTAGCACGTTCTTAGATCATACTCTGCAGCTCTGATGGGGTAGTTGAAAAAATGACTACGTCATCAGCAAAACGAAGGTGGGTTAGATAATCTCCATTAATCTTTATCCCTTTGCTTTCCCAGTTCAGTAATTGAAAGACATTTTCCAATGTGGTATTGAAGAGCTTCGGAGATATGGTGTCAAATTGTCTCACTCTTTTTCCAATTTTTATGTGTGTTGTATTTTCAAACAGCCGAATATTTGCACTTGCATTTTCATAGATGTTATTAATAATAAAAATGTATGCATCTTCAATACCGCCTAATTTCAGAGCCATCGTAACTGTTGATGGTTTCACCGAATCAAAAGCTTTTTCATAATCGATAAAAGCCATGCACAATGGAAGTTCACATTCCCTCGCTCTTTCAATTAGTTCTGTCAGTACGTGGATATGATCTATTGTGCTGTAGCCACTCCTGAACCCAGCTTGTTCACTCGGCTCAGCCATGTCCACTGTTACCTTCAAACGGTGTGATAGAACTTTAGTGAAGATTTTATAAACCACTGATAGGAGGCTGATAGGTCTGTAGTTCCTGAGATCCTCAATGTCACCTTTTTTATGTAAGCAGGATCATTGCAGCGTTGTTCCAATCCTCAGGAATCTTCCCTTCATTAAGGCATCGAGTGAAAATTTGGGCGAGTACTGTTTCGATTTCTCCACTTGCTTCTTGTATGATGTCTACAGTAATTCCATTTTCTACTGCAGCTTTTCCCCGCTTCATGTTCTTGATTGCATGTGCAAATTCTGCTGGGAGGACTGGAAGAACTCTGGTACTGGTACCTTCCATGATGTCTGGAGTACATGCATCATCCCTTTCATATAACTTGGAGTAGAAATCTTCACTCTTGTCAAAATTTAGCCTCTATTTCTTGTTACAGAACCATCTTCTTTTCTCAGTGCAATAATCTGTTTTCTTCCCTTACTGGGATAACCCTTTGCTGTCTTTAGGCTTTGGTTGTTTTCAATTGCTTTCCTCACTAGTTCACAGTTGAATTTCCTTACGTCTTCAGTGATACTTTTTCGTACTGTCTTGCGTAGCTCTATGTATTCCACTTTGGAAGTCACGTCTTCTTTAGTTGTCCTCATCTCTCTTCTTTTTTGCATCAACATTTTGATTTTTCCTGATAATTTGTTCACATGCAACTTGTTCTTAGACCCAGCTAATTTTGTTGCTGTTTCCGTAAGAGCTTTGGTTACTTTTCCGTTAACTTCAGAAACATCCACTTCTTCCGATGTCAGGCCTTCTAAAGCAGAAAATCTGTTCTTCAGTTCCAACTTAAAGATATTATGTTGTTTTTTAAGGTTGGTTATGTCATTACATTTTGTTTGTCTTATGAGCTTGCCACGTTCGAGTTTTGTGTTGAGGTGCATCTTACATCTCACCAATCAATGGTCACTACCTGTGTTGAACTTGTTTAGCACACTGCAGTCTTTTTATGACGAATTTTTTGTTACATACAATAAAATCAATTTCACTTGTTGTCCAATTTGGATGTCTCCATGTCCATTTCCTGTGTGGCTTTTTCTTGAAAAAGGAGTTCAAGATGAAAAACCCTTCTGCCTTTGCAAACTCTACGAGAGTATTTCCACGCTGGTTTCTGTTGCCGTGACCGAATTTACCTACTGAAGTTTCATTCTGTTGCCGTTGCCGTTGCCCTATTTTTGCATTGAAATCTCCAATAATTATCTTAAAGTGCTGCTTACCTTTATTATTTAGACGGCGAATTTCCTCATAAAATTCTTCAATTTCTTCTTCAGGATGACTTGTGGTGGGTGCAAAAGTTTGAATAATCACAGCCTGGTATCTTCTTGAGAGTTGGATAACGAGTCGTGCAGCTCTGTCAGAGGAACTTTCAACTTGTACAACTTTATCCTTCAGTTTCTTGTTTATTATAAATCCAACACCACTAGTTCTGCCAATATCAGTCCCACGATAGTAGAAGAGATGTCCACTTTTCAGTTCAATGAGATCTTCTCCTTTTCTCCTTATCTCACTTAGCCCGACGATGTCCCACTTGATCCTTTGTAGTTCCTCTTCCAATTCAAGAAGCCTTGAATCAGAAGAAAGGGAGCGTCCATTATACGTAGCCAAGGTCAGCATCAGATGGCAGCCTAGTCCTGTCTTCCGGGGATTCTTAGCACCCTCAGCCTTTATGTCGCACTGACAGCTGCCTTGACCAGATACATTCCAGCTGCCGGAGACTGAGGGCCAAGATTTAAGTTGTGGATTCATTTTAGAGGTGTTTGGCCATAACTCACCACGCTGGCCAAGCGGGTTGCTGAGTGTGTGATAGCATTTTCTCTAATCCCGATGGTATATTTATACCGGTATTGGCGGTCGTCAGAGCCCCTTTAGTGGGAACAGGATGCACCACGAGAAGGCGGGGTTGACATTTGTCAAGAAGAGGCTGTGATGTTACGCACCACCTGACCTTATATATATATATATATATATTATCATCGGGATGTAAGGTCAGGTGATGCGTAACATCATAGCCTCTCCTTGACAAATGTCAACCCCGCCTTCTCGTGGTGCATCCTGTTCCCACTAAAGGGGCTCTGACGACCGCCCATAGCGGTATAACTATACCATCGGGATCAGAGGAAATTCTATCCCACACTCACCAACCCGCTTGGCCAGCGTGGTGAGTTATGGCCAAACCCTCCAAAATGATTCCACAACTTAAATCTTGGCCCTCAGTCTCCGGCAGCTGGAATGTACCTGGCCAAGGCAGCGGCCAGTGCGACATGAAGGCAGAGGGTGCTAAGAATCCCCGGAGGACCGGACTAGGCTGCCATCTGATGCTGACCTTGGCTACTTACAATGGACGCTCCTATCTTCTGATTTAAGGCTTCTTGAATTGGAAGAGGAACTACAAAGGATCAAGTGGGACATCGTGGGGCTAAGTGAGGTAAGGAGAAAAGGAGAAGATCTCATCGAACTGAAAAGTGGACATCTCTTCTACTATCGTGGGACAGATACTGGCAGAACTAGTGGTGTTGGATTTATAATAAACAAGAAACTGAAGGATAAAGTTGTAGAAGTTGAAAGTTCCTCTGACAGAGCTGCACGACTTGTTATCCAACACTCGAAAAGATACCAGGCTCAGATTATTCAAACTTATGCACCCACCACAAGTCATCCTGAAGAAGAAATTGAAGAATTTTATGAGGAAATTTGTCATCTAAATAATAAAGGTAAGCAGCACTTGAAAATAATTATGGGAGATTTCAATGCAAAAATAGGGCAACGGCAACAGAATGAAACTTCAGTAGGTAAATTCGGTCATGGCAACAGAAACCAGCGTGGAAATACTCTCGTTGAGTTTGCAGAGGCAGAAGGGTTTTTCATCTTGAACTCCTTCTTCAAGAAAAGCCACACAGGAAATGGACATGGAGACATCCAAATGGGACGACAAGTGAAATTGATTTTATTATGTGTAACAAAAAATTCGTCATAGAAGACTGCAGTGTGCTAAACAAGTTCAACACAGGTAGTGACCATAGATTGGTGAGATGTAAGATGCACCTCAACACCAAACTTGAACGTGGCAAGCTCATAAGACAAACAAAATCTATTGACATAACCAACCTTAAAAAACACCATAATACCTTCAAGTTAGAACTGAAGAACAGGTTCTCTGCTTTAGAAGGCCTAACATCGGAAGAAGTGGACATCTCTGAAGTTAACAGAAAAATAACCAAAGCTCTTATGGAAACAGCAACAAAATTAGCTGGGTCTAAGAACAAGTTGCATGTGAACAAATTATCAGGAAAAACCAAAATGTTGATGCAAAGAAGAGAGATGAGGACAAATAAAGAAGATGTGACTTCCAAAGTGGAATATATAGAGCTATGCAAGACAGTAAGAAAAAGTATCACTGAAGACGTAAGGAAATTCAACTGTGAACTAGTGAGGAAAGCAATTGAAAACAACCAAAGCCTAAAGATAGCAAAGGGACATCTCAGTAAGGGAAGAAAACAGATTATGGCACTGAGAAAAGAAGATGGTTCTGTAACAAGAAATAGAGGCGAAATCTTGACAAGAGTGAAAGATTTCTACTCCAAATTATATGAAAGGGATGATATATGCACTCCAGACATCATGAAAGATACCAGTACCAGAGTTCCTCCAGTCCTTCCAGCAGAAGTTGCACATGCAATCAAGAACATGAAGCGAGGAAAAGCTCCAGGAGAAGATGGAATTACTGTAGACATCATACAAGAAGCAAGTGGAGAAATCGAAACAGTACTCGCCCAAATTTTCACTCGATGCCTTAATGAAGGAAAGATTCCTGAGGATTGGAACACCGCTACAATGATCCTGCTACATAAGAAAGGTGACATTGAGGATCTCGGAAACTACAGACCTATCAGCCTCCTATCAGTAGTTTATAAAATCTTCACTAAAGTTCTTTCACACCGCTTGAAGGTAGCACTAGACATGGCTCAACCGAGAGAACAAGCTGGATTCAGGAGTGGCTACAGCACAATAGATCATATCCACGTGCTGAGAGAACTAATTGAAAGAGCGAGAATATGAACTTCCATTGTGCATGGCTTTATCGATTATGAAAAAGCCTTTGATTCGGTGAAACCATCAGCAGTTACAATGGCTCTGAAAACCTGCGGTATTGAAGATGCATACATTAATATTATTAATAACATCTATGAAAATGCAAGTGCAAAGATTAGGCTGTTTGAAAATACAACACACGTAAAAATTGGAAAGGGAGTGAGACAAGGTGACACCATATCTCCGAAGCTCTTTAATGCCACATTGGAGGGTGTTTTTCAGTCGCTGAGCTGGGAAAACACGGGGATAAAGATTAATGGAGATTATCTAACCCACCTTCGTTTTGCTGATGACGTTGTCATTTTTGCAACTACCCCATCAGAGCTGCAGAGTATGATCCAGGAACTTGCTGACAAGAGTAAAGAAGTGGGATTAAAAATGAACTTTCAGAAGACAAAAGTGATGTTCAATGCTTTTACAAGAAATGAAGATTTATCGATTGATGGAGAAAAGCTGGAGATAACAGACACATACGTTTATCTTGGACAACAGATATCAAGTGAGGGTCACATTGATGAAGAAATTAATCGGCGTACAAAACTTGCCTGGAGAGCTTTTGGAAGAAACAGCATAATTTTCAAGAGCAATATGCCATTATGTCTTAAAAGAAAAGTGTTTGATCAATGCATCCTTCCAGTGCTTACGTATGGTGCAGAGACGTGGACCTTAACTAAAAGAGACATACAAAGGCTGCAGACAACTCAAAGTAGCATGGAGAGGTGCATGCTTGGTGTAACCAGGAGAGATAAGAAGAGGAACTTGTGGATCAGAAAAATGACAAGAGTGGAAGACATCATGATCAGAGTTAAATCCCTGAAATGGCAATGGGCTGGACATACTGCCAGAAGGACAGATCATCGATGGACAGCCGAAATTTTAGATTGGATTCCAAGGGACAGGAAAAGACCCAGAAGAAGACCACATGGGAGATGGGTGGATGAAATTCGAAAGTATGCAGGGGTGACATGGAGGAGACTGGCACAAGACAGACCGTTGTGGAGGAAACTTGGGGAGACCTTCGTCCAGCAGTGGATTGATAATGGTTGACAATGATGATGATGATGATGATGATGATATTATCATCATCATCATCAATGTCAACCATTATCAATCCACTGCTGGACGAAGGTCTCCCCAAGTTTCCTCCACAACGGTCTGTCTTGTGCCAGTCTCCTCCATATCACTCTTGCATACTTTCGAATTTCATCCACCCATCTCCCAAGTGGTCTTCTTCTGGGTCTTTTCCTGTCGCTTGGAATCCAATCTAAAACTTCGGCTGTCCATCGATAGTCTGTTCTTCTGGCAGTATGTCCAGCCCATTGCCTTTTCAGGGATTTAACTCTGATCATGATGTCTTCCACTCTTGTCATTTTTCGGATCAACGAGTTCCTCTTCTTATCTCTAATCGCTACACCAAGCGTGCACCTCTCCATGCTACTTTGAGTTGTCTGCAGCCTTTGTATGTCTCTTTTAGTTAAAGACCACGTCTCTGCACCATACGTAAGCACTGGAAGGGTGCATTGATCAAACACTTTTCTTTTAAGACATAATGGCATATTGCTCTTGAAAATTATGCTGTTTCTTCCAAAAGTTCTCCAGGCACGTTTTGTACGCCGATTAGTTTCTTCACCAATGTGACCCTCACTTGATATCTGCTGTCCAAGATAAACGTACGTGTCTGTTATCTCCAGCTTTTCTCCATCAATCAATTAATCTTAATTTCTTGTAAAAGCATTGAACGTCCCTTTTGTCTTCTGAAAGTTCATTTTTAATCCCACTTCTTTACTCTTGTCAGCAAGTTCCTGGATCATACTCTGCAGCTCTGATGGGGTAGTTGCAAAAATGACTATGTCATCAGCAAAACGAAAGTGGGTTAGATAATCTCCATTATTCTTTATCCCTTTCTTTTCCCAGTTCAGTGATTGAAAGACATTTTCCAATGTGGCATTAAAAAGCTTCGTAGATATGGTGTCACCTTGTCTCACTCCTTTTCCAATTTTTATGTGTGTTGTATTTTCGAAAAGCAGAATCTTTGCACTTGCATTTTCATAGATGTTATTAATAATATTAATGTATGCATTTTCAATACCGCAGGATTTCAGAGCCATTGTAACTGCTGATGGTTTCACCGAATCAAAGGCTTTTTCATAATCGATAAAAGCCATGCACAGTGAAAGTTCATATTCCCTCGCTCTTTCAATTAGTTCTCTCAGTACGTGGATATGATCTATTGTGCTGTAGCCATTCCTGAATCCAGCTTGTTCTCTCGGTTGAGCCATGTCAAGTGTTACCTTCAAGCGGTGTGAAAAAACTTTAGTGAAGATTTTATAAACCACTGATAGGAGGCTGATAGGTCTGTATTCCCTGAGATCCTCAATATCACATTTTTTATGTAGCTAGATCATTGTAACCTTGTTCCAATCCTTAGGAATCTTCCCTTCATTAAGGCATCGAATGAAATTTTGGGCTAGTACTGTTTCGATTTCTCCACTTGCTTTTTGTATGATGTCTACATTAATTCCATCTTCTCCTGGAGCTTTTCCCCGCTTCATGTTCTTGATTGCATGTGCAACTTCTGCTGGGAGGACTGGAAGAACTCTGGTACCGGTACCTTTCATGATGTCTGGAGTACATGTATCATCCCTTTCATATAATTTGGAGTAGAAATCTTTTACACTTGTCAAAATTTCGCCTCTATTTCTTGTAACAGAACCATCTTCTTTTCTCAGTGCCATAATCTGTTTTCTTCCCTTACTGAGATGTCCCTTTGCTATCTTTAGGCTTTGGTTGTTTTCAATTGCTTTCCTTACTACTACACAGTTGAATTTCCTTACGTCTTCAGTGATACTTTTTCGTACTGTCTAGCATAGCTCTATGTATTCCCCTTTGGAAGTCACATCTTCTTTAGTTGTCCTCATCTCTCTTCTGTTTTGCATCAACATTTTGGTTTTTCCTGATAATATGTTCACATGCAACTTGTTCTTAGACCCAGCTAATTTTGTTGCTGTTTCCATAAGAGTTTTGGTTACTTTTCTGTTAACTTCAGAAATATCCACTTCTTCCGATGTTAGGCTTTCTAAAGCAGAGAATCTGTTCTTCAGTTCCAACTTGAAGGTATTATGGTGTTTTCTAAGGTTGGTTATGTCAATACATTTTGTTTGTCTTATGAGCTTGCTACGTTCGAGTTTAGTGTTGAGGTGCATCTTACATATCACCAATCTATGGTCACTACCTGTGTTGAACTTGTTCAGCACACTGCAGTTTTCTATGACGAATTTTTTGTTACACATAATGAAATCAATTTCACTTGTCCCATTTGGATGTCTCTATGTCCATTTCCTGTGCGGCCTTTTCTTGAAAAAGGAGATCAAGATGAAAAACCCTTCTGCCTCTGCAAACTCAACGAGAGTATTTTCACGCTGGTTTCTGTTACCGTGACCGAATTTACCTACAGAACTTTCATTCTGTTGCCGTTGCCCTATTTTTGTATTGAAATCTCCAATAACTATCTTCAAATGCTGCTTACCTTTATTATTTAGATGACGAATTTCCTCATAAAATTCTTCAATTTCTTCTTCAAGATGACTTGTGGTAGGGTGCATAAGTTTGAATTATCTGAGCCTGATATCTTCTCGACAGTTGGATAACAAGTTGTGCAACTCTGTCAGAGGAACTTTCAACTTCTACAACTTTATCCTTCAGTTTCTTGTTTATTATAAATCCAACACCACTAGTTCTGCCAGTATCAGTCCCACGATAGTAGAAGAGATGTCCACTTTTCAGTTCAATGAGATCTTCTCCTTTTCTCCTTACCTCACTTAGCCCTACAATGTCCCACTTGAGCTTTTGTAGTTCCTCTTCCAATTCAAGAAGCCTTGAATCAGAAGATAGGGAGCGTCCATTTATCGTAGCCAAGGTCAGCATCAGATGGCAGCCTAGTCCGGTCCTCCGGGGATTCTTAGCACCCTCTGCCTTGGCCTGGTACATTTCAGCTGCCGGAGACTGAGGGCAGAGATTTAAGTTGTGGAATCATTTTGGAGGGGTTTGGCCATAACTCACCACGCTGGTCAACGGGTTGGTGAGTGTGGGATAGCATTTCCTCTAATCCCGATGATATAGTTATATCGCTATTGGCTGTCGTCAGAGCCCCTTTAGTGGAAACAGGATGCAACACGTGAAGGCGGGATAGACATTTGTCAAGGAGAGGCTGCGATGTTACGCATCACCTGACCTTACATCCCATATATTCTTGTATATATATGATCATCATCATCATTGTCAACCATTATCAATCCACTGCTGGACGAAGGTCTCCCAAAGTTTCCTCCACAACGGTATGTCTTGTGCCAGTCTCCTCCATGTCACTCCTGCATACTTTTGAATTTCATCCACCCATCTCCCATGTAGTCTTCTTCTGGGTCTTTTCCTGTCCCATGGAATCCAATCTAACATTTCTGCTGTCCATCGATGGTCTGTCTCTCTGGCAGTATGTCCAGCCCATTGCCATTTCAGGGATTTAACTCTGATCTTTATGTCTTCCTCTCTTGTCATTTTTCTGATTAACGAGTTCCTCTTCTTATCTCTCCTGGTTACACCAAGCATGCACCTCTCCATGCTACTTTGAGTTGTCTGCAGCCTTTGTATGTCTCTTTTAGTTAAGGTCCACGTCTCTGCACCATACGTAAGCACTGGAAGGATGCATTGATCAAACACTTTTCTTTTAAGACATAATGGCATGTTGCTCTTGAAAATTATGCTGTTTTTTCCAAAAGCTCTGCAGGCAAGTTTTGTAGGCCGATTAATTTCTTCATCAATGTGACCCTCGCTTGATATCTCCTGTCCAAGATAAACGTACGTGTCCGTTATCTCCAGCTTTTCTCCATCAATCGATAAATCTTCATTTCTTGAAAAAGCATTGAACATCCCTTTTGTCTTCTGAAAGTTCATTTTTAATCCCACTTCTTTACTCTTGTCAGCAAGTTCCTGGATCATACTCTGCAGCTCTGATGGGGTAGTTGAAAAAATGACTACGTCATCAGCAAAACGAAGGTGAGTTAGATATTCTCCACTAATCTTCATCCCCTTGTTTTCCCAGCTCAGCGACTGAAAGACACATTCCAATGTAGCATTAAAGAGCTTCGGAGATATGGTGTCACCTTGTCTCACTTCCTTTCCTACTTTTATGTGTGATGTATTCTCAAACAGCCGAATCTTTGCACTTGCATTTTAATAGATGCTATTAATAATATTAATGTATGCGTCTTCAATACCGCAGGATTTCACAGCCATTGTAACTGCTGATGATTTCACCGAAATTAAAAGCTTTTTCATAATCGATAAAAGCCATACACAATGGAAGTTCATATTCCCTCACTCTTTCAATTAGTTCTCTCAGTACGTGGATATGATCTATTGTGCTGTAGCCACTCCTGAATCCAGCTTGTTCTCTCGGTTGAGCCATGTCCAGTGTTACCTTCAAGCGGTGTGAAAGAACTTTAGTGAAGATTTTATAAACCACTGATAAGAGGCTGATAGGTCTGTAGTTCCTGAGATCCTCAATGTCACCTTTTTTATGTAGCCGGATCATTGTAGCGTTGTTCCAATCCTCAGGAATCTTCCCTTCATTAAGGCATCGAGTGAAAATTTGGGTGAGTAGAGTTTCGATTTCTCCACTTGCTTCTTGTATGATGTCTACAGTATCTCCTCCTGGAGCTTTTCCCCGCTTCATGTTCTTGATTGCATGTGCAACTTCTGCTGGGAGTACTGGAAGACCTCTGGTACCTTTCATGATGTCTGGAGTATATGTATCATACCTTTCATATAATTTGGAGTAGAAATCTTTTACTCTTGTCAAAATTTCACCTCTATTTCTTGCTACAGAACCATCTTCTTTTTCAGTGCCATAATCTGTTTTCTTCCCTAACTAAGATGTCCCTTTTCTATCTTTAGGCTTCGGTTGTTTTCAATTGCTTTCCTCACTAGTTCACAGTTGAATTTTCTTACGTCTTCAGTGATACTTTTTCGTACTGTCTTGCATAGCTCTATATATTCCACTTTGGAAGTTACATCTTCTTTAGTTGTCCTCATCTCTCTTCTGTTTTGCATCAACATTTTGGTTTTTCCTGATAATTTGTTCACATGCAACTTGTTCTTAGACCCAGCTAGTTTTGTTGCTGTTTCCATAAGAGCTTTGGTTACTTTTCTGTTAACTTCAGAAATATCCACTTCTTCCGATGTCAGGCCTTCTAAAGCAGAGAATCTGTTCTTCAGTTCCAACTTGAAGGTATTATGGTGTTTTTTAAGGTTGGTTAGGTCAATACATTTTGTTTGTCTTATGAGCTTGCCACGTTCGAGTTTAGTGTTAAGGTGCATCTTACATCTCACCAATCTATGGTCACTACCTGTGTTGAACTTGTTTAGCACACTGCAGTCTTCTATGACGATTTTTTTGTTACACATAATAAAATCAATTTCACTTGTCGTCCCATTTGGATGTCTCCATGTCCATTTCCTATGTGGCTTTTTCTTGAAAAAGGAGTTCAAGATGAAAAACCCTTCTGCCTCTGCAAACTCAACGAGAGTATTTCCACGCTGGTTTCTGTTCCCTTGACCAAATTTACCTACTAAAGTTTCATTTTGTTGTCGTTGCCCTATTCTTGCATTGAAATCTCCCATAATTATTTTCAAGTGCTGCTTACCTTTATTATTTAGATTACGAATTTCCTCATAAAATTCTTCAATTTCTTCTTCAGGATGACTTGTGGTGGGTGCATAAGTTTTAATTAGCTGAGCCTGGTATCTTCTCGAGAGTTGGATAACGAGTCGTGCAGCTCTGTCAGAGGAACTTTCAACTTCTACCACTTTATCCTTCAGTTTCTTGTTTATTATAAATCCAACACCACTAGTTCTGCCAGTATCTGTCCCACGATAGTAGAAGAGATGTCCACTTTTCAGTTCAATGAGATCTTCTCCTTTCCTCCTTACCTCACTTAGCCCGATGATGTCCCACTTGATCCTTTGTAGTTCCTCTTCCAATTCAAGAAGCCTTGAATCAGAAGATATTGTGCGTCCATTATACGTAGCCATGGTCAGCATCAGATGGCAGCCTAGTCCGGTCCTCCGGGGATTCTTAGCACCCTCTGTCTTCATGTCTCACTGGCCGCTGCCTTTGCCAGGTAGATTCCAACTGCCGGAGACTGAGGGCCAAGATTTTAGTTGTGGAGTCATTTTGGAGGGGTTTGACCATAACTCACCACGCTGGCCAAGCGGGTTGGTAAGTGTGGAATAGCATTTCCTCTAATCCCGATGGTATAGTTATACCGCTATTGGCGGTCGTCAGAGCCCCTTTAGTGGGAACAGGATGCACCACGAGAAGGCGGGGTTGACATTTGTAAAGGAGAGGCTGTAATGATACGCATCACCTGACCTTACATCTCATATGTATATATATATATATACAAGAATTCCTGAGTGCGCCACTGCCTAGGCCTAGGCCTAGACCTTTTAAACAGTTTATATTCTGCTTATGTCACATTCATAAAGTTTGCGTATCAACTCACGTTAATAATATTGAGCTTTTACTTAGGCACTAAATATTAATTCATAGGCCCTAAGCCTAGGCCTTTTAAACGGTTTTTATTTTACTGATGTCACATTCACAACATTTACATATCAACTCATGTTAATAATATTGCGCTTTTACTTAGGCACTAAATATTAATTCATAGCCCCTAGGCCTTTTGAACAGTTTTTATTCTACCAAATTTTATTGAAAATTCCTAGAAAGGCCTAGGCATATGGCCTTGAAATTAATGTTTTGTGACCAAGTAAAGGAGAAACATTGTTTACTTGATTTGTAATGTAAATCTTTTTACTAAGAGCTCCGTGGATTATAAATTGCAAAAAGGGTCTAAGCTTAGGGTCTGTTATTAAATGTTTTGTGCCTAAGTAAAAACGCAATACTGCAACCTTGACTTGTTATGTAAACGTTCAAAATCTGAGCTCGGCTGATACAAAATGGCTAGAAATGCCTAGGCCTAGTGCCTTGCAGGTAATGTCTCGTGGCCGAGTTAAAGGAGCAACATTAGTAACTGGATTTGTTATGTAAACGTTTAGAATATGAACGCAATTATAGAAACTTTAACTTGTCACGCAAACCTTATGAATATCAGCACGGCCGATTCAAATTTCCTGACAATCCTCTTCAATTTCGTCTGCCCCCAAAAGAGCTTCCAAACCGCACAGCTTCCGACGGGTTCGTTACAAACCGGATTGCGAAAATACCGTCAAGATTAAAAGAGACGTAGCTGAAAGGAAAGATGTTCACACAAGTGACCAGCCGATCGTCCGCTAGTGCAATAAAACAATCCCTCCTGTGTGAAGGGGTGGGAACAAAGTGCTGTTGAACAAGGAACCACCGATAGGGAAGCTCATCCTTCAGGCATTTTTTCCGACGTTCTAGCAATGAAATAGCTTGCCAAAAATTGTACTGTGGGACGGTTTTATTGCTTCGGCAGAAAAATTCCGCATGTGTGAAACGGAACAAAAAGAAATCCCATACTACCCCCTTTTCGGAAATAAAATCAGTCTTATTATGATTCTATTGTTTCACCGAACACCATAGCTTTAAAAGATCTACAAATTGACGGCAATTTGTTAGCCATGCAATTTGTTAGCCATGCAATTTGTATATGCCCTCGTAACGTCGTAGCAACAGAAGGGTACCAATCTCCCGGGTACGAATTTGCCGGGTACCAATCTTCCGGGTATGAATTTGCCGGGTACCAATTTGCTGTTCTCCTGAAGTAATTACTATTCTGTAGGAACTTTTTTATTTTATTTCATTTATTTATTTATTTATTTTTGAGAATTCCGTGCAAATAATGATATACAATAACTGAAAGAGACTATTTCGAACTGTTAAAGTACGTAAAATTCCTGGAAAAACATGGAATTGCCATCGCAACAAATTGTAAGTTTAGGGTAGAATAGATTTTGGAGTTCCTAAATTTAAGAGTTATGTACAAGATGTAACTACCTTAGCAACGACAAATGAAATCATGTAATTATTTTTATTCATTTTTTTCGAGGTTTAACAACCATCATCGGCAACTCATTGGATTGTGAGCAGCCGCTCGTCCCTAATATAGAGCCACAGGTTCCATGTAAGGGAGAGAGCCTGTGCCCTAAGAGACAAACACGACGTCCATGTCTCACTCGAACCCAGACCCATCTCGGACAAACGGTCAGAAGCCATTGCTTGGATTATTGCGCTACCGGGATTGAAGGCATGCAATTACTTCCGTATTTTTAAATTGTGAATTTTGAAATTGAAAGTCTTTAATTAAAGGAATAAAACTTGAAGAGAAAAACTTGTCTGTTTAAGTTGTAAGTATGAAAAATTAAATCATTAAAATTTAAAATAATTTACATGAGAATGTAGTTCAAACCTGTCAATCGAAACCAAGCAAAATGATTTTAAAATGGTTTTCTTTTTTATTTACCGTATGGATTTAATTTTACTAGAAATTCTTGCAGAAAAAACCACATGACACAAATCCTGGACACGGCGAACTTTTAAATTTGTTTTCTTTTGGACGAATTTGTCGTTCAAACATCTATAGAATGTGTGGTCACGGAATATTTCTTCATGGGAAATCCCTTCCAGATATTTTTACTACTTGTTTGATGACACCACATTGAAATATTCTTGCATCTTCCTGTAAGGCCTGCGAATTGAGTTCAGGACCAGTTTCCGGCATAGGTCTTTTTAGAATTTTTTAATAAGCGCAAAATTATTTACTTGATTTGTTATGTAAACATTTTGAATATGAGCTCCGGCTACGTATAATGGACGCTCCCTATCTTCTGATTCAAGGCTTCTTGAATTGGAAGAGGAACTACAAAGGATCAAGTGGGACATCGTCGGGCTAAGTTAGGTAAGGAGAAAAGGAGAAGATCTCGTTGAACTGAAAAGTGGACATCTCTTCTACTATCGTGGACAGATACTGGCAGAACTAGTGGTGTTGGATTTATAATAAGCAAAAACTGAAGGATAAAGTTGTAGAAGTTGAAATTTCCTCTGACAGAGCTGCACGACTCGTTATCCAACTCTCGAGAAGATACAGGGCTCAGATTATTCAAACTTAGGAACCCACCACAAGTCATCCTAAAGAAGAAATTGAAGAATTTCATGAGGAAATTCGTCATCTAAATAATAAAGGTAAGCAGCCCTTGAAGATAAAAAATTATGGGAGATTTCAATGCAAATATAGCCCAACGGCAACAGAATGAAACTTCAGTAGGTAAATTCGGTCACGGCAACATCATTTCTGGCACCAGGAAATAAATCTCATATTTTAATAAAGTTGTTGCGTGAAAAATGACCGTGAAGAACACACACGATGTGAAATTCACAAATTTCACAGTGACAACAACGAACCCTCATCCCTCTACTGTGGAGCCGAATGCTTTACCAATTAAGCTAACCGACGGAATTTATCGCTGCAACTTTTCCGTCTTGCCATGTGCTTCACTTCTGTAGTAACGTCATAACGAAAACTATCATAAAGACAAAATGTTTATCTCAAAAAATTATTTGCTTTAAGCTTAAGAAAAAGACCATAATATGGATTGAAAGTTCCGAAAGAGAGAGAGAAAAAAAACTGTTAAACTCTACGATTTTTTTTTTCCGGGAAGATGGGGTTGAGGTTGTATTATGACTCTAATAAAAACTTCTTCACAAAATGATAAAAAGATCCCTGCGTAGCGAAAAGTTTTGTATTGTGAATACTTCAGTGTAAGAAATAATCCGAATCCCTCTAAAATAAATTCATATAAATAGTTTTTTCCCCTGATACATGTTTCAGTGATTGATTTTTAATGCAAAATAGCATAAAAATCAATCAGGGATCTTGACTGATTTTTAAAACTTTTTGAAACTTTTAGACGCGTGCACATATGAATTTTTTTTTTGTATTTCTAGTAATATTTTTAAAGTCACTAAATAAATGGCCTCCATGTGTTGCCCGAAATCAACTTTGATATTGTTCTTTTTATTTATCTAAATTCAAGTATCTAGTTTGCACGCAAATTGTGTAATATATAAAAGTAAGGGCCACAAAATGAGGAAATTTAATTTGCTATTTTGAAAATGCGGAAAATATTAAGGTAGTTACAATAATCACTTAAAATTTGCAAATCTCAGTATTTGTACGGCGAAGGGCAATATTCTATTCAAAAATGGGGAAATTGGAAACAATAAAATTAAAAAAACCCCATCTTTTTAAGGTTCTTGTCCAAAACTTACACACAAAAAATATTGTTTGTAAAAAATTCTACCGTAAATGTTTTTTTCCAAAACTACGGGGCCCTTTGAAGGCGCGGGGCCCAGGGCTACTGCCCCGGTTGCCCCTGTGGTCCAGCCGGCCCTGCCTGCAAGGCACTAGGCCTAGGCATTTCTAGCCATTTTGTATCAGCCGAGCTCAGATTCTGAACGTTTACATAACAAGTCAAGGTTACAGTATTACACTTTTACTTAGGCAGAAAACATTTATGAACAGACCCTAAGCTTAGGCCTTTTTTGCAATTTATAATCCACGGAGCTCATAGTAAAAATATTTACATTACAAATCAAGTAAACAATGTTTCTCCTTTACTTGGTCACAAAACTTTAATTGCAAGGCCCTATGCCTAGGCCTTTCTAGGAATTTTCAATAAAATTTGGTAGAATAAAAACTGTTTAAAAGGCCTAGGGGCTATGAATTAATATTTAGTGCCTAAGTAAAAGTGCAATATTATTAACATGAGTTGATATGTAAATGTTGTGAATGTGACATCAGTAAAATAAAAACGGTTTAAAAGGCCTAGGCTTAGGGCCTATGAATTAATATTTAGTGCCTAAGTAAAAGCTCAATATTATTAACGTGAGTTGATACGTAAACTTTATGAATGTGACATAAGAAGAATATAAACTGTTTAATAGGTCTAGGCTTAGGCAGTAGCGCACTCAGGAATTCTTGTTGGAGGGGGCAGTATATATATAGCATATGTATACAATGTGTGTGTATATATATATATATATATATATATATATATATATATATATATATATATATATATATATATATATATATATAGTAAAGAAGTGGGATTAAAAATGAACTTTCAGAAGACAAAAGTGATGTTTAATGCTTTTACAAGAAATGAAGATTTATCGATTGATGGAGAAAAGCTGGAGATAACAGACACGTACGTTTATCTTGGACAGCAGATATCAAGTGAGGGTCACATTGGTGAAGAAATTAATCGGCGTACAAAACTTGCCTGGAGAGCATTTGGAAGAAACAGCATAATTTTCAAGAGCAATATGCCATTATGTCTTAAAAGAAAAGTGTTTGATCAATGCATCCTTCCAGTGCTTACGTATGGTGCAGAGACGTGGACCTTAACTAAAAGAGACATACAAAGGCTGCAGACAACTAAAAAAAGCATGGAGAGGTGCATGCTTGGTGTAACCAGGAGAGATAAGAAGATGAACTCGTTGATCCGAAAAATGACAAGAGTGGAAGACATAATGATCAGAGTTAAACCCCTGAAATGGCAATGGGCTGGACATGCTGCCAGCAGGACAGACCATCGATGGACAGCCGAAATTTTAGATTGGTTTCCAAGGGACAGTAAAAGACCACATGTGAGATGGGTGGATGAAATTTCAAAGTATGCGGGAGTGACATGGAGGAGACTGGCACAAGACAGACAGTTGTGGCGGAAACTTGGGGAGGCCTTCGTCCAGCAGTGGATTGATAATGGTTGACAATGATGATGATATATATATATATATATACTACTAGGGGATGTAAGGTCAGGTGATGCGTAACATCACAGCCTCTCCTTGACAAATGTCAACCCCGCCTTCTCGTGGTGCATCCTGTTCCCACTAAGGGGCTCTGACGACCGCCAATAGCGGTATAACTATACCATCGGGATTAGAGGAAATTCCATCCCACACTCACCAACCCGCTTGGCCAGCGTGGTGAGTTATGGCCAAACCCCTCCAAAATGATTCCACAACTTAAATCTTGGCCCTCAGTCTCCGGCAGCTGGAATGTACCTGGCCAAGGCAGCGGCCAGTGCGACATGAAGGCAGAGGGTGCTAAGAATCCCCGGAGGACCGGACTAGGCTACCATCTGATGCTGACCTTGGCTACGTACAATGGACGCTCCCTATCTTCTGATTCAAGGCTTCTTGAATTGGAAGAGGAACCACAAAGGATCAAGTGGGACATCGTGGGGCTAAGTGAGGTAAGGAGAAAAGGAGAAGATCTCATCGAACTGAAAAGTGGACATCTCTTCTACTATCGTGGGACAGATACTGGCAGAACTAGTGGTGTTGGATTTATAATAAACAAGAAACTGAAGGATAAAGTTGAAGAAGTTGAAAGTTCCTCTGACAGAGCTGCACGACTTGTTATCCAACTCTCGAAAAGATACCAGGCTCAGATTATTCAAACTTATGCACCCACCACAAGTCATCCTGAAGAAGAAATTGAAGAATTTTATGAGGAAATTTGTCATCTAAATAATAAAGGTAAGCAGCACTTGAAGATAATTATGGGAGATTTCAATGCAAAAATAAGGCAACGGCAACAGAATGAAACTTCAGTAGGTAAATTCGGTCACGGCAACAGAATGAAACTTCAGTAGGTAAATTCGGTCACGGCAACAGAAACCAGCGTGGAAATACTCTCGTTGAGTTTGCAGAGGCAGAAGGCTTTTTCATCTTGAACTCCTTCTTCAAGAAAAAGCCACACAGGAAATGGACATGGAGACATCCAAATGGGACGACAAGTGAAATTGATTTTATTATGTGTAACAAAAAATTCGTCATAGAAGACTGCAGTGTGCTAAACAAGTTCAACACAGGTAGTGACCATAGATTGGTGAGATGTAAGATGCACCTCAACACTAAACTTGAACGTGGCAAGCTCATAAGACAAACAAAATCTATTGACATAACCAAAATTAAAAAACACCATAATACCTTCAAGTTGGAACTGAAGAACAGGTTCTCTGCTTTAGAAGGCCTAACATCGGAAGAAGTTGACATCTCTGAAGTTAACAGAAAAATAACCAAAGCTCATATGGAAACAGCAACAAAATTAGCTGGGTCTAAGAACAAGTTGCATGTAAATAAATTATCAGGAAAAACGAAAATGTTGATGCAAAAAGAAGAGAGATGAGGACAACTAAAGAAGATGTGACTTCCAAAGTGGAATATATAGAACTATGCAAGACAGTAAGAAAAAGTATCACTGAAGACGTAAGAAAATTCAACTGTGAACTAGTGAGGAAAGCAAATGAAAACAACCAAAGCCTAAAGATAGCAAAGGGACATCTCAGTAAGGGTAGAAAACAGATTATGGCACTGAGAAAAGAAGATGGTTCTGTAACAAGAAATAGAGGCGAAATTTTGACAAGAGTGAAAGATTTCTACTCCAAATTATATGAAAGGGGTGATACATGCACTCCAGACATCATGAAAGTTACCAGTACCAGAGTTCCTCCAGTCCTTCCAGCAGAAGTTGCACATGCAATCAAGAACATGAAGCGAGGAAAAGCTCTAGGAGAAGATGGAATTACTGTAGACATCATAGAAGAAGCAAGTGGAGAAATCGAAACAGTACTCGCCCAAATTTTCACTCGATTCCTTAATGAAGGAAAGATTCCTGAGGATTGGAACAACGCTACAATGATCCTGCTACATAAGAAAGGTGACATTGAGGATCTCGGAAACTACAGACCTATCAGCCTCCTATCAGTAGTTTATAAAATCTTCACTAAAGTTCTTTCACACCGCTTGAAGGTAACACTGGACATGGCTCAACCGAGAGAACAAGCTGGATTCAGGAGTGGCTACAGCACAATAGATCACATCCACGTGCTGAGAGAACTAATTGAAAGAGCAAGGGAATATGAACTTCCCTTGTGCATGACTTTTATCGATTATGAAAAAGCCTTTGATTCGGTGAAACCATCAGCAGTTACAATGGGTCTGAAAACCTGCGGTATTGAAGATGCATACATTAATATTATTAATAACATCTATGAAAATGCAAGTGCAAAAATTAGGCTGTTTGAAAATACAAGACACGTAAAAATTGGAAAAGGAGTGAGACAAGGTGACACCATATCTCCGAAGCTCTTTAATGCCACATTGGAGGGTGTTTTTCAGTCGCTGAGCTGGGAAAACAAGGGGATAAAGATTAATGGAGATTATCTAACCCACCTTCGTTTTGCTGATGACATAGTCACTTTTGCAACTACCCCATCAGAGCTGCAGAGTATGATCCAGGAACTTGCTGACAAGAGTAAAGAAGTGGGATTAAAAATGAACTTTCAGAAGACAAAAGTGATGTTCAATGCTTTTACAAGAAATGAAGATTTATCGATTGATGGAGAAAAGCTGGAGATAACAGACACGTACGTTTATCTTGGACAGCAGATATCAAGTGAGGGTCACATTGATGAAGAAATTAATCGGCGTACAAAACTTGCCTGGAGAGCTTTTGGAAAAAACAGCATAATTTTCAAGAGCAATATGCCATTATGTCTTAAAAGAAAAGTGTTTGATCAATGCATCCTTCCAGTGCTTACGTATATTGCAGAGACGTGGACCTTAACTAAAAGAGACATACAAAGGCTGCAGACAACTCAAAGTAGCATGGAGAGGTGCATGCTTGGTGTAACCAGGAGAGATAAGAAGAGGAACTCGTGGATCCGAAAAATGACAAGAGTGGAAGACATCATGATCAGAGTTAAATCCCTGAAATGGCAATGGGCTGGACATACTGCCAGAAGGACAGATCATCGATGGACAGCCGAAATTTTAGATTGGATTCCAAGGGACAGGAAAAGACCCAGAAGAAGACCACATGGGAGATGGGTGGATGAAATTCGAAAGTATGCAAGGGTGACATGGAGGAGACTGGCACAAGACAGACCGTTCTGGAGGAAACTTGGGGAGACCTTCGTCCAGCAGTGGATTGATAATGGTTGACAATGATGATGATGATGATATATGCTATATACACTATCTACCAACAAGTAATTGCACACCTGTGATAGCAAAGGAAAACGAAATTTATTCACCTTCAATAGTTGGTGGAGGCTCCACGAGCGGCGATTACAGCTGCGACCCTCCGGGGCATACTCTCAAACAGGCGTTGTACGACGGCTAGCGGCATTTTCTTCCATTCGGCTTGGAGAAGACAAGTCAGTTCCTTCACCGATTTTGGACGGTGGGGGCACCCCTTAAGTTGACACTCCAACTCGTCCCAGAGGTGCTCGATAGGGTTAAGGTCCAGGCTCTGCGCAGGCCAGTCCATTCGATTAACCCCATTGTCACCATACCAAGCCATGGTGGACCTCGCAACATGACAGGTGGCATTGTCATCCTGAAAGTAACATGGGTCCACCCCGTAAAACTGCCACAGCGTAGGAAGCGCATGGACATCCAAAATTGTGCAGCAGGTCTCGGCGTTGAGTCTACCTGGAATTGCGACCAAGGGTCCCGTGCCATACCAGGAGAAACACCCCCATAGCATAATTCCACCGCCGCCGAACTTCACAGTTGGCACAATACATTCCGGCAGGAGGCGTTCTCCAGACAGACGCCGAACCCAGACCCAGCCATCCGAACGGTAGAGGATGAACCTTGATTCGTCGCTCCAGAGAACCTGTTTCCACTGCTCGACGGTCCACTGTCGACGTTCTTTGCACCTCGTTAGCGAGCAGCGCTATTGGACTTGGTGATCAAAGGCTTGTGGGCGTCAGCACGTCCATGATAACCGAGCAGATGGGCTTCCTTACGGATGGTATTCATCGAAAGAACACTCCAGGATGCCTGTTGAAACTCTTCGCGGATGTGGCCCATCGATTTGGTGCGGTTTTTTCGAATTTCTCTGGCCAGCACCCGTCGGTCTCTAACTCCCAGTTTTGTGGGTCTGTCGGGTCGGGGCACATTCCGACAGTCACGTCTCATCTTCCACTTGCCAATCACGTACGCCACTGCCGATTTTGGGTATTTCAACTCGCTGGATATGTCACGTATGGATCGACCATTTCTGTGATACCCGACGATTATACCTTTCTTGAAATCAGAGAGCTCCGAACTGCGTGGCATCTTGCATGCGACTGGTTGCGTTGTTGTTTCCCACACGATATGTAACGGCGGCGGCCGTGACGTGTGTCAGGACCGCAGATATCGTCGACTGTAGGGGTGTCCAATTACTTGTTGGTAGATAGTATATATATCATCATCATCATCATCATTGTCAACCATTATCAATCCACTGCTGGACGAAGGTCTCTCCAAGGTTCCTCCACAACGGTCTGTCTTGTGCCAGTCTCCTCCATGTCACTCCCGCATACTTTAGAATTTCATCCACCCATCTTCCATGTGGTCTTCTTCTGGGTCTTTTCCTGTCCCTTGGAATCCAATCTAAAATTTCGGCTGTCCATCGATGGTCTGTTCTTCTGGCAGTATGTCCAGCCCAATGCCATTTCAGGGATTTAACTCTGATCATGATGTCTTCCACTCTTGTCATTTTTCGGATCCACGTGTTCCTCTTCTTATCTCTCCTGGTTACACCAAGCATGCACCTCTCCATGCTTTTTTTAGTTGTCTGCAGCCTTTGTATGTCTCTTTTAGCTAAGGTCCACGTTTCTGCACCATACGTAAGCACTGGAAGGATGCATTGATCAAACACTTTTCTTTTAAGACATAATGGCATATTGCTCTTGAAAATTATGCTGTTTCTTCCAAAAGCTCTCCTGGCAAGTTTTGTACGCCGATTAATTTCTTCATCAATGTGACCCTCACTTGATATCTGCTGTCCAAGACAAACGTACGTGTCTGTTATCTCCAGCTTTTCTCCATCAATCGATAAATCTTCATTTCTTGTAAAAGCATTGTACATCACTTTTGTCTTCTGAAAGTTCATTTTTAATCCCACTTCTTTACTCTTGTCAGCAAGTTCCTGGATCATACTCTGTAGCTCTGATGGGGAAGTTGCAAAAAATGACTATGTCATCAGCAAAACGAAGGTGGGTTAGATAATCTTTATTAATCTTTATCCCTTTGTTTTCCCAGTTCAGTGATTGAAAGACATTTTCCAATGTAGCATTAAAGAGTTTCGGAGATATGGTGTCACCTTGTCTCACTCCTTTTCCAATTTTTATGTGTGTTGTATTTTCAAACAGCCGAATCTTTGCACTTGCATTTTCATAGATGTTATTAATAATATTAATGTATGCATCTTCAATACCGCAGGATTTCAGAGCCATTGCAACTGCTGATGGTTTCACCGAATCAAAGGCTTTTTCATAATCGATAAAAGCCATGCACAATGGAAGTTCATATTCCCTCGCTCTTTCAATTAGTTCTCTCAGTACGTGGATATGATCTATTGTGCTGTAGCCACTCCTGAATCCAGCTTGTTCTCTCGGTTGAGCCATGTCCAGTGTCACCTTTAAGCGGTGTGAAAGAACTTTAGTGAAGATTTTATAAACCACTGATAGGAGGCTGATAGGTCTGTAGTTCCTGAGATCCTCAATGTCACCTTTTTTATGTGGAAAGATCATTGTAGCGTTGTTCCAATCCTCAGGAATTTTCCCTTCATTAAGGCATCGAGTGAAAATTTGGGCGAGTACTGTTTCGATTTCTCCACTTGCTTCTTGTAGGATGTCTACAGTAATTCCATCTCCTGGAGCTTTTCCCCGCTTCATGTTCTGGATTGCATGTGCAACTTCTGCTGGAAGGACTGGAAGAACTCTGGTACTGGTACCTTTCATGATGTCTGGAGTACATGTATCATCCCTTTCATATAATTTGGAGTAGAAATCTTTCACTCTTGTCAAAATTTCGCCTCTATTTCTTGTTACAGAACCATCTTCTTTTCTCAGTGCCATAATCTGTTTTTTCCCCTTACTGAGATGTCCCTTTGCTATCTTTAGGCTTTGGTTGTTTTCAATTGCTTTCCTTACTAGTTCACAGTTGAATTTCCTTACGTCTTCAGTGATACTTTTTCGTACTGTCTTGCATAGCTCTATATATTCCACTTTGGAAGTCACATCTTCTTTAGTTGTCCTCATCACTCTTCTTTTTTGCATCAACATTTTGGTTTTTCCTGATAATTTGTTCACATGCAATTTCTTCTTAGACCCAGCTAATTTTGTTGCTGTTTCCATATGAGCTTTGGTTACTTTTCTGTTAACTTCAGAAATATCCACTTCTTCCTATGTTAGGCCTTCTAAAGCAGAGAATCTGTTCTTCAGTTCCAATTTGAAGGTATTATGGTGTTTTTTAAGGTTGGTTATGTCAATACATTTTGTTTGTCTTATCAACTTGCTACGTTCGAGTTTAGTGTTGAGGTGCATCTTACATCTCACCAATCTATGATCACTGCCTGTGTTGAACTTGTTTAGCACACTGCAGTCTTCTATGACGAATTTTTTTGTTACACATAATAAAATCAATTTCACTTGTCGTCCCATTTGGATGTCTCCATGTCCATTTCCTGTGTGGCTTTTTCTTGAAAAATGAGTTCAAGATGAAAAACCCTTCTGCCTCTGCAAACTCTACGAGAGTATTTCCACGCTGGTTTCTGTTGCCGTGACCGAATTTACCTACTGAAGTTTCATTCTGTTGACGTTGCCCTATTTTGGCATTGAAATCTCCCATAATTATCTTCAAGTGCTGCTTACCTTTATTATTTAGATCACGAATTTCCTCATAAAATTCTTCAATTTCTTCTTCAGCATGACTTGTGGTGGGTGCATAAGTTTGAATAATCTGAGCCTGGTATCTTCTCGAGAGTTGGATAACGAGTCGTGCAGCTCTGTCAGAGGAACTTTCAACTTCTACAACTTTATCCTTCAGTTTCTTGTTTATTATAAATCCAACACCACTAGTTCTGCCAGTATCTGTCCCACGATAGTAGAAGAGATGTCCATTTTTCAGTTCAATGAGATCTTCTCCTTTTCTCCTTACCTCACTTAGCCCCACGATGTCCCACTTGATCCTTTGTAGTTCCTCTTCCAATTCAAGAAGCCTTGAATCAGAAGATAGGGAGCGTCCGTTATACGTTGCCAAGGTCAGCATCAGATAGCAGCCTAGTCCAGTCCTCCGGGGATTCTTAGCACCCTCTGCCTTCATGTCGCGTATATGTATATACACGTCAAAACCGTATGTTTTGTTCTGACGTATGTCGCACTTAATCTCTTTGGGAAGAAGACACTATGTAATTATTTGAACATATAAAAATATAAAATAATATTTTTGCGTGTTTAATTTGTGACATACATCGCTCTTGATCTCTTTGGGGAGTAGCCCCGGTGCCGCAGTGGTCTAAGCGATGGCTTCTGATCATTCGCCCAACGGAGGGGCAGGGTTCGAATCTCGGTAAGGCATGGATGTCGTATTCGTCCTACGGCCAACCCGGTGGCGCAGTGATTTAAGCGATGGCTTCTGGTCATTCGCCCAACGGGGGGGTCTGTGTTAGAATCCCCGGGTAATATTTGTTTTCGTTTGTCTTTCGGAGGTTTATTCGATGAGTTCCTAGTTCACCCATGTGCATTCCTGTCGTTGAAACACAGAATGTCTATACTGTAGGTATCTGTTCACCAAGTTCAGTGTGTACGTCAATGTATCTTTGGAAAACTGCTACACATAATTCGGAAACTTGGAAAAATGGCACAAATTCGAAGTGCCCCTCGGAGGAACAGCAACTCGTGCCCGGACCCTTAATGAAAAACATGTGGGAGTTTTCCTGTTTGCGGTTTATAGTGAACCGGATCTTACATGCCATTTTCTGTAAGTAGGAATCTCCTATTATAATTTTATGCCACTATAATAACACCTACACTTTAACAAATCTAGTACGAAATGCAATTTGCGTATACATTCCCTTATACACTGAGTGCTGGCCACTTTATTATGACCACCCCCTCAGTACTTTGGTGGGGCACCTTTTACCTTTAACACTGCGTCGATTCTTCGTGGCATGGACTCCACGAGATATTGATAGGTGGTTTGTGGAATCTGAGACCATGCTTGATGAATAGCACTTTCCAGGAGTGTGAGATTACAGGGTTGTGGATCCAGCTGTCTGATGGCTCGTTCAACTTCATCCCACAAATTCTCATTGGGGTTGAGATCTGGAGATTGTGGGGGCCACCTAAGCAAAGTAAACTCACCGGTATGTTCCTGAAACCAATCCTGTACAATACGAGCACTATGTCAGGACGCATTATCTTGTTGAAAGTAGCCATCGCCATTGGGATAAACCATCCACATGGCAGGATCTACTTGGTCCACAACGATGTTTAGATATGATGTGCCAGTCAGATGTTGATCAACACGAATTAAAGGGCCCAAAGCATGCCAGGAAAGCATTCCCCAAACCATAACGTTGCCTCCAGCAGCTTGAAGGGTTGTAGTAATGCATTTGGGGTCCATGCTTTCGTGCTGTTTCCGCCAAATTTTCACTAGGCCATCGGCATGGGGCAACTGAAAACGTGATTCATCGGACCACATAATTTGTTTCTAATTATCGACTGTCCAATCCTTGTGCTCCTGTGCGAACTGGAGACGTTTTCTCTTGTTAGCTGCAGACAGCAAAGGTGTTCGAACAGGGCTTCGGCTACCATATCTCATCTGATGCAGTGTACGGCCAACAGTGCGTGCAGAGATCATTTGAGGGGATCCTTGATTAAGATGGTCTGTAATTTACTGCACTGTTGCCCTTCTGTTGTCTGTTACCAGTCTGGACACTCTCCGTTCCGCCCGAGCAGCCACTAGTCGATGACGTCCACACGTTGCACGTAGAGACCCAGTTTTTTGGCTGACAGTCCAATCTTTAAGCACTTTAACAACAGCTGCTCTGGAGCATTTCACGAATGCGGCGGTTTCGGTGATGCTCGCTCCATCGATCCGAGATCCTACAATCCTCCCACGTTGAAAGTCCGTCAACTCGCATTTTTTACCCATCTCGTCACCCAAAAATCACTTCTACTACTAATGTCGGAAGCCCTAAGCTTTCCCTTTTTATACTAGTTTCGCTCTCAGGCGGCAACATAGTGCAGCCATAGCTCATTTGCTTAAAACTGTCAGGTGGTCATAATAAAGTGGAGACTCAGTGTCTAAGGTGTAGGAGTTTTATGCGGTGTGTTTTGCTAACGGTGGAAGAAAGAATAGGAGTTTTCCGCCAAGAGAACAGCTGTTCAACAACGACAATCATCAAAGAGGAAAGGCCTTCTGTTAATGCAATTTGTATATGTCCCTGTAACGTCTCACTAACAGAAGGGTACCAATCTCCCGTGTACGAGTTTTCTAAAATTCAATTTTAGGAAAATGCCGTGATTGCTTCAATTTGTGAAATAATTTACGAATTTGAAGAGGGGGAAATGTATCGGAATAGTTAGAAGAGGTGAAGATGATGCGAAATCCTGAAAAACAGGCATTAAAACTGAACAGGAGGGAACGGAACTGCATGGGTACGAGTTTGCTGGGCACCAATTTGCCGGGTACCAATCTCCCGTGTTCCATTATCGGATTATTCAACATTGTGTGTAAATATATTTATATTGTCTAGCATAGGCGCCGACTTTGTGTGTTCGAGACAGTTTTTTGAACCCCCAATGACTTTGTTGAGGGTTCCTCGAACCCTTAATATTTTTTGTGCGTATTTCGTGGAAAAAATACACGTACGCATATGTGCATAAATTTTGGTTTTCGTTATCAATTCTTCAAGGTTTTTATTATTCATTCCCCGTTTATTATAGTATATAAAAAGTGTGTATAGAAATTTACCCCTCGGACTGTTTATTGTGTCTCAAAAAAGAATTAGTGTTTGTTCGTGCTCATAAAATTTGACGCGACAGACGGTACATCAAGTACCGTTGTTTAAGAGCATTTAAAACTGCCTCCTTTAGAAAATTCTGCGGTTTGTCTGGGTTCCCACAAAAAACAAAAGTCTAGCTTTACAATCGGAGACGAGAACCTATTCGAGGTCATAGTAATAAAGGAGGAAATATGTTGCACAGTCAGTTGACCCGTCCTATCTTCGGGCAGTGAGGAAACAAGAAGGTTAGAAAAGAGAGAAGATGGCATCAGTAACCGCTGGCGAAGCCAAGTCTGATCATCTGGTTTCTTGGGCCCTCCGGTTGGGGAGGTTCAGTGGCGTGACGTCACTTACTGAAGACCACTTGCTGAAGACCTGTGCTAGAGCACAGGTTGATGGCGACTGTCTCTTACTCTCAGCAGCATTCCCTGAAGGTCAACAAAACTCCCACAGCTTTAGCAAGGCCGTGATTGGTTAATATGCAATATGCACTTCCGCTCGACAAAGCATAATTTTGTTTAATTTTTTTAGAAAATATTAAACAGTATTTCTGTAACTTTTTGCAAATTTTTAGTTATGTGCATGTATATTTCGGTCTCATTTTTTCCTGACTGTTCATGATGCACAAGTGCCTCTGAAACCTCTTCAAAGTCAACGATTTCCACATAGTATAAGTACAGAAGCAGCCCAAGTTGAGCATCCTGGAGCTGCGGATGGCTTAGTAGTTAGCGAGTCAGACTATCATTGCAAGGTCCTCAGGTTCGAGCCTGGGTTGATCTTTCAGAGATGGTGTGATTTACTAACAATCGCCGTGCATCGGACGAGCACGTTAAGTGAAGGCCCTCAGGCTTAACTCACTGGTTAAATGGGTATCCTTTCCTATGTCCCACCTGGAATTCTCTCACACCTCTGTGTGCAACATCGTACTTGTAGGGTGGCGCCATCTACTGTACTCTAATCTCACTACAAACTGTTCTGTCAAAGTCGCTAGACTTGCTCTCATTCCTTCTGTTTCTGTGTTCTGCCCAAAAGGTGATCTCGCTGTGTAGGTAGCTGGGACCTAAACTCTATTCACTGTGGATGGAAGTCCTACAAGAAAATGACAAATACTGTGGTTGAGCATCCTGGGCATACACAGCTGATACGAAGTAGAGCCCACGGAAAACGTTGGGCATGGGGCTGATGTCATGTCCTCTCCGTTCTAACCTCCTATTTAAAGTCAGAAATCATTTGAAGAAAAAAATTTGGAATTTTAAAAATTGGTAAAAAAAACCTTAAAATATATTGTACATGTTTTCGTTACTTTTATAAGACAATTGAGCTGAATATTCACATAGTATTTGTGTATTGTATATGATAATGCCGCGCCTACAAAGGCAAAATAAATGAAATAAATAATTATCTAGAGAAAAAAATAATCTGCAATTAACTATAATTTGCTTCATTTTAGCATTTCAGGCGTCTTATTGTGCCAGATAATCTCACTGAATGAAATTTAAATTAGACTTAAATACTCTGAAAAATGAATTGGTAATTCTATTAAACATTTCCGGAACCCCCAATAATTTTTCAAGTCGGCGCCTGTGTTGTCTACTGTTATATAAGTGAAAAACATCTAGTAAGGATTCAATTAAAGTATCAAGAGTATGTGGTTGCAGTTCCTTTAAGTCATGACATACTGTTTTTAAGTTATTTTCAGCGAATGATAAGGACCTTTGTTTTTCATTTATTAATTTCATGTTATTGACTGATCAAAAGTTTGCTTCATGTATTGATTAATAAATGGTAAGATAATTGCAACAAAACATTTATTTTGTGGTCAATTGTTCTTCCGATTTTTGACTTAAAATTTGTTTTTCCACAAAACGGAAAAATGTGCCTCGTCACTGGGTGACATGTGATCTGTAAGAATAGCTCACAATTCCCAAAGCCGTCTGGATTTGGGCCGTGAAACTAATGAAGAAGCATTGGTATAGTTAAGGTTTTCACCCCCCCCTTGTTCATGAGGGAAGCAATCTTAGTATGTGCCCGTCGCATTGTGATTCCTTCCCCAGGAGACTACTTCCGTAAATGAGGACAATGGGTTTGGTCTTTAAAAGTAAACCGCAGCAAGTAAACATCTGGAGATGGAGTGGTTGTTTTGCCATTGTTCCACAGAACGGCGCAATGTGGAGGAGGTAAAAGAGCGTAAAAACTCAGGGCTATTGGTACAAAGGCTGGTTCTTTTAGCGAAGCACACTGTGCTTCCCGAAGAGGGAGGCTGTGACATAGTTGCGGTGCCATCTCTCTTCGCAAGAGTAATCTAATCCCCTCCGATATCTAAGCGCACGAAGCAAGCGTGGGAAGGAATTAAATCCATGTTTATACTCCAGTAAATCCAACGAACATCACTGAAACACATTAAAACAGAAGGAATATTTGTTTTGAAATCATTAAGCAGAATGTTTCATATTCGAAGATCTAAAAGCTAAAATTATCAGCAAATACCCATATTTTTGACCCCTGAAAAAAAGGATTATCGAAAAATGCCCTGTCCATAGAAATTTCAAGTTCTCTCCACAACGTATTGCATCATCCAAAGTCAAAAATAACTTTTAGTTCAGCCCCAGTAGATTCCAAACCTCGATTTATTAAAAAAAAGCAATATATTTTTCATTTGTAAGTTAAAGAATATTGGCTGCTTCCATTGCGATAATTATCCTCAGATTAAGAAAAATTGGGCTTTCTTGAAAAGGCAAAGAATTTTGTCCATTCTGGTGTCGTAGTATTGCCTAGAGTCAATATGAATTCCGTCAAAGCTTAAAACATAAAGGCCGCCCCGGTGGCGCAGTGGTCTAAGGCGCTGGCCTCTGATCATTCGTCCGTAAGGGGTCCGGGTTCGAATCCCGGTCAGGCATGGATGTTGTGTTTGTCTTACGGCACTGGCTCTCTCCCTTCCCTGGAACCAGTGACCCTAAATTAGGGACGGGCGACTGCTTATAGCCCATTGAGTTGCTCACGGTGGTCGTTAAACCTCCAATCAAAAAAAAATAACATAAAGCTTTACAGAGCGATTTAAACTTTCATAGCTTTTTTCCCCCCATCAACAAAAAGACATCGTGTTGAATGCCTGGATTACGGGTAAATTTTGCGCACCATCTTTTCAAAGTAATGGAATAATGTTTTTGCCCCTCCAGAAGTCATATATAATTTTTCTAAAGAAAGCTCTTATTACGATGCATTTCGATACATCTTCAGGTGCCCATTTTATCCATTGCTTCCTTTCGTAAGATCACTTGGGCGTCGTAAATATATCATGGATACCTTTACCTAATCTTTCCAACGTACTATAGTTTCTCTTAATTTCTTTTAATTGCTTCTTGAGTTGGATAATTTGTTTTGACCAGAACCTTGTAATGATGTATGCATTTCTGATTCGTGCAGATATATTTAATAATCTCGCGTTTCTCATTCTTTAAAGCACCTAGTACACTTTCAAGATCAGATATTTTTTCCTGCAGTCTTTTACTCTCCTTCATCTTTTCACATTTCAAACATACATGAAGTTGCGGAATTACTATCTTGTTTCGTCCAAAATCGAATCTAACCCGCCGCTGATACGGGATTTTTTTCAATTTAAAGTTTTAATTCGATCCAAAGAACTTTCTAAAATTCTTGGTCTCCGATAAACCGTCACACACGAAAATTGCCACACATCTTTCAGCAACTTGGAAAACTGCCACATGCTTTTCATTAAGGGACCGAGCACAAATTGCTGTTCCTACAAGGAACACTTTGAATGTGTGTCAGTTTTCCCAGTTTGCGCGAATTGTATGTGGTAGTTTTTCAAAGTGCTTAATGACGGGAAGGTGTTCTTTTGTTTATCGGAATTTTCATGCCGGTTCATACGAGTTTACGGCAACTGGCCACAAAAGTTCAACGAGGGGGGGGTTATGAATAAATATCGCCGTTTCTTGGTATATATATATATATATTCTATTAAGAAGAGACCTAAGCAAAAAATATATATATATATTTTTGACTCATACCAAGTACAACATAGAAAAGGTTATATATCTACCGGTGTGAGTAAAAGGAGAAAAGATAAAAAATAAAATAAAACAACTGAATGTAGAAAGTGTCGAGAATACTGAGCCTTGGCTTTATCAAGGACCAGCAAAAACTCTGCATTTTCTCACTTCCACAAAGACCTAGTTGGAAATGACTAGCGTCTCGAGGTAGAGACATCCACATGTATCGAGTTATCTCATTGGCAGCAATACAACTGGGACCAACCAATTGGCGAACGGCATCGTAACGGCTTTAACAGTTTGGCGGTAATAATGGTGGATAATGGCTACTGCTACGCTGCGAAGAGGTAAGTTTGAGAGAATAAGTAAGTAGTTTTCTTTAAAACTTCTATCTAGTTAATAATTATATTTAAATGGATACTGCGAACAGGTTAAGTTGTTCGATTTGTACTGTTTCATTCGGGTAGAAATACAATTTGAGCCAGATATACGTCGTCGAAGTCGTGACACAGGTTGTTTACATCATAGTTAACATTAGTTTCTTCGTTGGCGGTTGTCGATAGTCCTGTACAATTGATATTTTAAGGTGAAATTGGATTTATTTCATGTGCTTTTATGTTTTGCAGCTATTATCCACCATTATTACCGCCAAACTGTTAAAGCCGTTAAGATGCCGTTCGCCAATTGTTTAGTCCCAGTTGTATTGCTGCCAATGAGATAACTCTATACATGTGGATGTCTCTACCTCGAGACGCTAGTGTTGGAAATGGGTTTCTGCAAAGCCATAGATGCAAGTAATAAGCCCACCAAAAATTGTTTTAAAAATTATATATATGTCATGACCTCCGCAGAGTTGTATGACCTAGCTCTAGTTAACAATTTAGCTTGCATCCATAACTTTCATGGCCCGACCCATGCTCTTCATCTGTTACAATTAAACAGAGATTTAAGTAGTTATTAAGAACTTAACTACTTTGAAAATACTGCGCAAAGTAAAGGAGTTAAGTTCTTAATAACTACTTAATTATGCACTTAAAGCACTGCTGAAATACTTTGTACATATTGCAACTAATTGTTTATGTCATATAACTTTCACAAAGCTTTTCTTTAGTTAATTATTGTCTTTAATTTATTCTCGTTTTTGTGTTGTCAGAAGTTGTGAAGTAGGGGGTTTTAGAATCAAGTTTTCTTTCAAAAATCTGAGTTTTAAAAAATTAATATTTCCTTTTTAATTGCAATGTAAAAATTTGGAATTCTTTTGCATTGCTTTTCAGGTTTATATTCTCTCCCAGGCGAACTTGGCATTTCGTTATAGCTGAAAATTATTTCTAATTATTATGTCACTCTCACAACTTGAGTTCTCTTTAATCTTCTTCTCTCTGTTTAATTGTAACAGATGAAGAGCATGGGTCGGGCCATGAAAGTTATGGATGCAAGCTAAATTGTTAACTAGAGCTAGGTCATACAACTCTGCGGAGGTCATGACATATATATAATTTTTAAAACAATTTTGGTGGGCTTATTACTTGCATCTATGGCTTTGCAGAAACCCATTTCCAACTAGGTCTTTGTGGAAGTGAGAAAATGCAGAGTTTTTGCTGGTCCTTGATAAAGCCAAGGCTCAGTATTCTCGACACTTTCTACATTCAGTTGTTTTATTTTATTTTTTATCTTTTCTCCTTTTACTCACACCGGTAGATATATAACCTTTTCTATGTTGTACTTGGTATGAGTCAAAAATATATATTTTTTTTTTGCTTAGGTCTCTTCTTAATAGAATGTGAATTCTGAATTTTCATAACTGCTGCGTTGCGCGTTTTGATCTTCAGGTTATTTTGCAACTTTCGTTTTAAATTCTAAAGTTTTTCCTTAGTTTTCAGCTTTGCTCTTCAGTATATATATATATATATAAATTGAAAACTAGATTTTACGAATATTTTGTAGGGGGCCCCCCTTCGGACCGGGCCTCCACCCGTGCCAATAACCGTCCCCTTCTAAGTTAGAGCACCATGAGGTAGTACACCAAATTTGGTGGTTCTAAATTGAAAACTGTAGATTTTATGAATATTGCGTATTGGGACCCCTTGACCCGGGCCCCCTACCTTTCCGAAAACCATGTACGGTCTAAGTTAGAGCACCATGAGGAAGTTTACCAAATTTTTTGGTTCTAAATTGAAAACTATAGATTTTACGAATATTTTCTATGGGGGCCCATCGACCGTGGGCTCAGACCACTTCCAAAAACTGTCTACGGTCTAATTTAGAGCATCATGAGGTAGTATACCAAATTTGGTGGTTTTAAATTGAAAACTGTAGATTTGACGAATATTGCGTATGGGCCCCCCTTGATCCCGGGCCCCCCACCAGATTTTACGAAAATTTTCTATTGGGGCCCATCGACCCCGGGATCAGGCCACTTCCAAAAACTTTCTACGGTCTAATTTAGAGCACCATGAGGTAGTTTACCAAATTTGGTGGTTTTAAATTGAAAACTGTAGATTTGACGAATAATGCTTATGGGGCCCCTTGATCCCGGGCCCCCACCCGTTCCGAAAACCCTCTACCGTGTAAATTAGAGCACCATGAGATTGTAACGTACCAGGAGATGAGACGTACCTGCCAGAAGGACGCACACGACATAAAGGCAGATAGGAATCAGAATAAAATGTCCGCGTAGCTCAATTGGTAGAGCAACTTATTCCGGAATGAGTGGACCCGGGTTCGAATCCTGGCGCGGATAAAAATGACGGAGAAATTTACTTCGTTATAAGATAGTATACCAAATTTGGTGGTTATAAATTGAAAACTGTAGATTTTACGAATATTGCGTATTGGGGCCTCTTGACCCGGGCCCCCTACCTTTCCAAAAACCGTTTACGGTCTAAGTTAAAGCACCATGAGGAAGTTTACTAAATTTTTTGGTTCTAAATTGAAAACTGTAGATTTTACGAAAATGTTATATGGGGGCCCATTGACCCCGGGCTCAGACAACTTCCAAAAACTGTCTAAGTTAGAGCACCATGAGGTAGTATACCAAATTTGGTGGTTTTAAATTGAAAGCTGTAGATTTGACAAATATTGAGTATGGGCCCCCTTGATCCTGGCCCGCACCCGTTCCGAAAACCCTCTACCGTCTAAATTAGAGCACCATGAGATATTATCCCAAATTTGGGGGTTTTAAATTGAAAAGTGTAGATTTTACGAATATTGCGTATTGAGGCCCCTTGACCCCGGGCCCCCTACCTTTCCAAAAACCGTTTACGGTCTAAGTTAGAGCACCATGAGGAAGTATATCAAATTTTGTGGTTCTAAATTGAAAACTGTAGATTTTACGAAAATTTTCTATGGGGGCCCCTCGGCCCCGGGCTCAGACCACATCCAAAAACACCATGAGGTAGTATACCAAATTTGGTAGCTTTAAATTGAAAACTGTAGATTTTACGAAATTTTTGTATGAGATGAGAGATTAATTAGTGCCCCCTCCTGAAATATTTTGATAAGTGCCGATAGTCTTCTGCAAATTAAATGAGTGTCTGAACAAATTTTTCCTACCAAAGATCAAATGTTTAGAAAAATACAAAAGAAAAAAATAATGGAAAGAAAAAAAGCCGTGTAATTAACGCCCCATCCTGAAATGTTATGGCTCGCGATGTTATGGCTTGCGATATTTTGTCACCGCGATGTTTTGTGCCCGCGATGTTATGACTTGCGATGTTTTGTCACCGCAATGTTTTGACCTGCGATGTTTTGTGCCCGCGATGTTATGGCTTGCAATGCTTTGTGTCCGCGATGTTATAACTTGCGATGTTTTGTCCCTGCGATGTTTTGACCTGCGATGTTATGTCCGCGATGTTATGTCGCGCGATGTTTTGACGTGCTACGCCTTGGCATGTTATCGAAACCTTATGAATACGTCGACCAAAAATTCCTAAAAAAAGGCTAGGCCTAAGGTCTTGAAATTAAGGTTTTGTGACAGAGTAAAAGTGCAACATTAATAACTTGACATGTTATATTAACGTTGTGAATACGAGCACGACGGATTAAAATTTTCAAGAAATCGCCTTTGGGATTAATCTGTTGTAGCAGAGTAAAAGTGTAACATTATCTTTATTTTCTATATAAACCATACTACGTGCTGAAATGGCGCAAATATATATACGTATACTTCAACCATATACCGAAGCGCGGACAAGGGGAAACGAAAGTGCGATTTTGTACGGTCCCTTAAAGTTTTGTGGCCAGCCCACATAGAAGAGATCACGTTGATGTCAAAAACGTACTTTTCACACGGCTCCATAGCAGATAGCAATGGACATGTCGCAATCTTTTTTTAGTTCGGAGGTTTAACGACCACCGTGACCAGTTCAGTGGGATGTAAGCAGTGAGCAGTTCCTAATTCAGGGTCACCAGTTCCAGGGAAGGGGAGAGCCATCGCCAGAAGTCAAGCACAACGTCCATGACTCACCGGGATTCGAACCCAGACCTTTCTCGGACTAGTGATCAGAAGCCATCGCATAGGCCACTGCGCCATCGGAGCGGCTCACGTTGAAATCATCCATGTATTTTTCATACGGCCTTAAGCGCTCTTTATCATCATCATCATCATTGTCAACCATTATCAATTCACTGCTGGACGACGGTCTCCCCAAGTTTCCTCCACAACGGTATGTCTTGTGCCAGTTTCCTCCATGTCACTCCTACATGCTTTCGAATTTCATCCACCCATCTCCCATGTGGTCTTTTTTCTGGGTCTTTTCCTGTCCCTTGGAATCCAATCTAAAATTTCGGCTGTCCATCGATGGTCTGTTCTTCTGGCAGTAAGTCCAGCCCATTGCAATTTCAGGGATTTAACTCTGATCATGATGTCTTCCACTCTTGTCATTTTTCGGATCCACGAGTTCCTCTTCTGATCTCTCCTGGTTACACCAAGCATGCACCTCTCCATGCTAATTGAGTTGTCTGCAGCCTTTGTATGTCTCTTTTAGTTAAGGTTCATGTCTCAGCACCATACGTAAGCACTGGAAGGATGCATTGATCAAACACTTTTCTTTTAAGACATAATGGCATATTGCTCTTGAAAATTATGCTGTTTCTTCCAAAAGCTCTCCTGGCAAGTTTTGTACGCCGTTTAATTTCTTCGTCAATGTGACCCTCACTTGATATCTGCTGTTCAAGATAAACGTACGTGTCTGTTATCTCCAGCTTTTCTCCATCAATCGATAAATCTTCATTTCTTGTAAAAGCATTGAACATCACTTTTATCTTCTGAAAGTTCATTTTTAATCCCACTTCTTTACTCTTGTCAGCAAGTTTCTGGATCATACTCTGCAGCTCTGATGGGGTAGTTGCAAAAATGACTATGTCATCTGCAAAACGAAGGTGAGTTAGATAATCTCCATTTATCTTTATCCCCTTGTTTTCCCAGCTCAGCGACTTAAAGAGACCCTCCAATGTAGCATTAAAGAGCTTCGGAGATATGGTGTCACCTTGTCTCACTCCCTTTCCTGCTTTTATGTGTGCTGTATTCTCAAACAGCCGAATCTTTGCACTTGCATTTTCGTAGATGTTATTAAGAATATTAATGTATGCGTCTTCAATACCGCAGGATTTCAGAGCCATTGTAACTGCTGATGGTTTCACTGAATCAAAGGCTTTTTCATAATCGATAAAAGCCATGCATAATGGAAGTTCATATTCCCTCGCTCTTTCAATTAGTTCTCTCAGTACGTGGATATGATCTATTGTGCTGTAGCCACTCCTGAATCCAGCTTGTTCTCTCGGTTGAGCCATGTCCAGTGTTGCCTTCAAACGGTGTGAAAGAACTTTAGTGAAGATTTTATAAACTACTGATAGGAGGCTGATAGGTCTGTAGTTCCTGAAATCCTCAATGTCACCTTTCTTATGTAGCAGGATCATTGTAGCGTTGTTCCAATCCTCAGGAATCTTCCCTTCATCAAGGCATCGAGTGAAAATTTGGGCGAGTACTGTTTCGATTTCTCCACTTGCTTCTTTTATGATGTCTACAGTAATTCCATCTTCTCCTGGAGCTTTTCCCGTTTCATGTTCTTGATTGCATGTGCAACTTCTGCTGAGAGGACTGGAAGAACTCTGGTACGGGTACCTTTCATGATGTCTGGAGTACATGTATCATCGCTTTCATATAATTTGGAGTAGAAATCTTTCACTCTTGTCAAAATTTCACCTCTATTTCTTGTTACAGAACCATCTTCTTTTCTCAGTGCCATAATCTGTTTTCTTCCCTTACTGAGATGTCCCTCTGCTATATTTAGGCTTTGGTTGTTTTCAATTGCTTTCCTCACTAGTTTACAGTTGAATTTTCTTACGTCTTCAGTGATACTTTTTCTTACTGTCTTGCATAGCTCTATATATTCCACTTTGGAAGTCACATCTTCTTTAGTTGTCCTCATCTCTCTTCTTTTTTGCATCAACATTTTGGTTTTTCCTGATAATTTGTTCACATGCAATTTGTTCTTAGACCCAGTTAATTTTGTTGCTGTTTCCATAAGAGCTTTGGTTACTTTTTTGTTAACTTCAGAAGTATCCACTTCTTCAGATGTTAGGCCTTCTAAAGCGGAGAATATGTTTTTCAGTCCAACTTGAAGGTATTATGTTGTTTTTTAAGGTTGCTTATGTCAATAGATTTTGTTTGTCTTATGAGCTTGCCACGTTCAAGTTTAGTGTTGAGATGCATCTTACATCTCACCAATCTATGGTTACTACCTGTGTTGAACTTGTTTAGCACACTGCAGTCTTCTATGACGAATTTTTTGTTACACATAATAAAATCAATTTCACTTGTTGTTCCATTTTAATGTCTCCATGTCCATTTCCTGTGTGGTTTTTTCTTGAAAAAGGAGTTCAAGATGAAAAACCCTTCTGCCTCTGCAAACTCAACGAGAGTATTTCTACGCTGGTTTCTGTTGCCATGACCGAATTTACCTACTGAAGTTTCATTCTGTTGCCGTTGCCCTATTTTTGCATTGAAATCTCCCATAATTATCTTCAAATGCTGCTTACCTTTATTATTTAGATGACGAATTTCCTCATAAAATTCTTCAATTTCTTCTTCAGGATGACTTGTGGTGGGTGCATAAGTTTGAGTTAGCTGTGATCTATGGCGGCAGAGCCAGAGGTGTCTCTAGTAATATAACCTTGCACGGCACACTATTTCTTCTAGTAACATGGGGTTAAAATCAAGGAGGTTAGAAGTAAGAGGAGGTGGCAACAGCCCCTCTCCCTGTGCTTCTATCGTGACGCCACTTTTTATCAGCTGACTACGCCAATGCGCCCAACCTAGGAATCTCCTGTATATCTCTATGGGGAAATCGCGATTTTGAACGGGTTTTTCGGACCCTTACTCCACCCATACAGGCATGAAAAAAATTAATGCTGAAATATTTATTCCCATTAAAAAAAATTTCCAGAAAAAATAGGAAAATATGCGTTCGTATTTCTTTAAAAAATTGAACAAAATAATGATTTTTTGAGCGGAAGTGCATAGTGCGCATGGTTACTTACGGCATATGTGTAAGCAACAATGCATACTGCCTATGTGCAAGTAACCATGTTTAAAATAAAACCAAAAGCCTAATGTTAAGAAATAAGAAGTCCGACTTATTCCTTCTTTTCATCCTTGGTTTGGTAAATCTGCTTAAGCCACCGGAAGTGACGTCACGTTCCCGAACTCTCACAGCGCAGATTTTGGCTTCACTCAAAACGGGTCCCTTCACCTCCTCTTCTTCTAACCTCCTTGGTTAAAATCCAGGTTACATAATCTGAAAAAAGACGAAGAGGTTGCAACATCCGTTCAATGTTTTGATTTAGGGCGCCCTCTATAGTTATTTTAAGCAGGCGAAAAATACCATCATCCTTTTTACTAGAGCATTGTGGCTTTTTGTGTTTATAGTTACGGTGGATTCCGTGTCGATTGATATTTGGGGCACGTAGGTAAGTAAATACAAAATAAAGAAAAAGGGACATATTTCCATTAATAGAATAAATTTCTTGTCAAGTCGTTGCGTGAATGTGTACAACGATGTGTAGTGCGATGATATTTCAGTGACCACCTTTATAGAAGCATGTTCCTTCAATGTATCTAACTTTCTAGAATCTTCTAAGCAGATGAAAGAAAGAAGAGATGTACCGTTTTTGTTTTCTCCCCCCCGCCTCCCCGTGCGCGTGTGTCTGAGGAGAAATGGTTTTAAATAAATACAAAGTAATCTACAACACTGAAGTAGAGTTATGATTGAAGGAAACTTAAGAATAGTGAATTTTTATCATTAAAAGATTGGTAGTTTTAAACTCTGAAAAACTGGTGTACAAAACAAATCCAATTCTTGTTTCAAGATACCCTTGTCAAATTCGTCAGTTTTTTGTTAAGGCTGTAGTACTTATTTTGCTAGGCTTGATAAACCTATTACACTGTGTAAATGTCTATGCCGGGAGGTAGTGTTTTCTTATTGTTAATTCCTTCCTCAGCACTATTGTTTACTTTGTTTTGATTTGCAGCACTGGAAGCTCCATCTCTGGCATAGTATTGAAATCGCAGTGTGTGTATCCAGTCGTGGAGGCTTTCTTTCTTTTCAGAGTTTGATGACCACCATTAGCAACTCTGAAGGTCCATAAAACAGTTACCTATCTCAAAATTGCGACCACTGGTTCCAGGAAAAGAAGAGAGTTGGCACTGTAAGAGGAGCACACCACCCTTACCTCATTCAGGGCATGCCTAGTCAGCTCTAACTGGAACAGCTAGTCAGAAATTTTTGCCTCAGCCACCAAGGTGGTGTTGACTTTTTCAAACCTAAATTATTCTTTAAATTCATTGCTTCTTATATTTTTCTTGTTTCTGCATGAGATCTACTTTTCTAAGATTTTTTTTTTTTCATGATTGAGCTAGTATTTTTAGTTTTTCAAGGAGCCATGACAAAATATTATACAGGAGTAGAAGTTGTCCTGTTGTTGTTTTTTTGTCTTTTATTTTTGTGATATCCTGCTTTCTTTTTTTAGTCCTTAGTTTTTGCTGTTTTGTCTTGAAACCCCTGAGATTTTAAAAGAATGATAATTCACTTTTGAAATCCCCCACCCCTTTTTTTAATTGAAAACTGCAATTGTCAATAGTAAAAATTTGTGTTGCAACAAAAAATTCAGCATTTCTAATATGGGACTTTTTTGTTGCAACCCAAATTTTTACAAATACTTTCTACATGCTGATAATGACTTAGAGCATAGAAAAGCTGTGCAAAGCTTATAACAAATAGCTGATTTATTGAATGCAAAGAAGTCCTTGGAGATTGACAGGAAATATCACATAAGATCTTGTTTGAAGCTTCAAAAGAATTATTCAGTGATTTTAAACAAAATAATGTAAGGAAAGTTAAAGTTGCCCAGATGCTGCTGCCCGTGGAGAATGGTGAATTAAACAAAATCACAAAGAAACTAAGTGAAATTGGCCAAGCAATATCTGTATTAAAAACAACAACCTTAAAGCCACAATCAAATGTATCACTACAATCATAGTTTAAATTGCCTCCCATTCCCAATGATTAACTTATCCACAATTCTGTTGAATATCTGTGTCCCACTCTATAATTTGAAAGTGTAGTTTAAGAATAAATATTTTTTTTTGTTACTTTGTTTTACTAACCACTGAAGTAGGGAAAAATATGATCAGGTAGAAATAATATTTTCTGTGCTCCAGATAATGATCACTTGCAACCCATATCATATGTGCTAAAATTAAAAAAAATCTTGTCCTTAAAGCTTTTTTTTTTTTTTTGTCACTCCTAGCCCTGTAATATAGCATCCAGTAGTGTTTTTCCTAGAATGCCATTAGTTATTTACCTCTTCAGATGCTTCATTTGACTGAAGCTTTAGCTTTACAGTGAACACAGCTTTCTTTATGCTTTACAGACATTTCCCTATTCATTTTATTTTTCTTTGACCTGAAATGCATCCACACAGACTGATACTATACTGACAAATGTACCAACTGCACTGTATCACAGCACATGCTGAGAAATGTGCATTTCAAACACAGTTATATGCAAGCATACACTAGGAGAGGATTCATATGGTGAAAAATCAATCATAGGTACCCCAGGGAAATTAATTACCCTGACAGAGTATCATCCATTGTAGTGGCATAGGAATGTACCTGCTTTTATTTTTATAATTTCTGTGTATTTATGATTCATATTTCTGTTCTGCAGCCAGATAATCAAGAGTGCACTCTAATATTGTAAATACATTTCTCTGTAAAGGGTGAAAGTTGTAAATTATGTAATTAGTAATCAATTGAGCAATGTGTTTCACAACCCTATTATTACTAATGCATCCCTAAAGATCTGAAAATGTGCATACTAATTACTATGTAATATATTCATTTGGTGTGTGCACCCCCCTCCCCCCACAAAAACTCAAAATTACACTGCTGTAGACATTCAAAATTATGATATTTTGAAATGTTTAGTTCTTTCTTGCCCAGAAATTTTCTACAGCTGTAGTTTAGTTCTTTGTTTCCCTGAAAATTGTTGTAACCAGGTTGCATAGCTAGTGAAAAACAGGAAGGAAATCATTAATTCCTTCTTGCATCTTCCACATTGTCTTTCATGTAGCAGTCTCTTAGATTTCTTTCTTTCTTAAATGAGGAGTAACTGTTTTTTCAGGCTTTCAAGAGTGCTGGTTGCTATCCCCCCCCCCTTTTATTTTTGCTCATTGGGCTTTAAACAAGCCCCACTCATATTTGTTAAGTGATCAACTTGGTTTCCTTTGTTTGTTTTTTAAATTCATAATAAGACATATAAACTGTCAATAGGTATTTCTGTTCAAACTTGCACACCATTCATCGTTTAATAAGCTAACCTTATGAAGTGCCGCCCCGGTGGCGCAGTGGTCTAAGGCGTTGGCCTCTGATCATTCGTCCGTAAGGGGTCCGGGTTCGAATCCCGGTGAGGTATGGATGTTGTGTTTGTCTTACGGCACTGGCTCTCTCCCTTCCCTGGAACCAGTGACCCTAAATTAGGGACGGGCGACTGCTTATAGCCCATTGAGTTGCTCACGGTGGTTGTTAAACCTCCAATCAAAAAAAAAAAAAAAAACCTTATGAAGTTTTGTGATATAGTGATCACTGTGTATGCTGTTGGTGGGAAACCTTCCGCGTTTGCCCTGGAAATAGTTTTTCAAAGGGACTATAGATGGCGACACATTTATCACTACATTGTTTACCTGTTCAGTGGCGGATTTACCACTAGGTCGTGACCTAGGTGCTGCAGGCTCTAGAGGGCTGCAGGTGTAGAATCCAGAAAAACAGATAATAGAAAAAAAAAAAAACTTAGAAAAGGGAGGTACTGTTATTTTAATTTACTTGAATAAAAAAAAATAAAGTAGTGGTAATATTTTATTTTATCTTGAATGATGACTAAAGAAATAAGAACGTAATAATAGCTCTATTGCGAGCACACCCGTGTTCGTACGAGTGCGATAGAGAGCGCATGCGATGTCTGACAGGTGCAGGAGAAGAGTAGAGAGTAAATGAGCAACAACACTGTGCGCGCCGGGTCAGCGCCGTCACTCCCTCCCCCAACCCCATGGCCGTGGCACCACTGCCTCAACAGCAATCAAAACAGCAGCGCTTGTCTTGTTGACAGTTCTTATCTGCGTATAAGTGTCTGCGTATGTTTTGAAGTTGTTTGTATTTTGTTTGAGTAATATTTTTAGTTTATGTGGTTATAAGTGGTACTAACTCACTCATAACTATTTTTGTCTATTAGGTTTAGTTGTATTTGTAAGTGTTAGAAATAAGGGTTTCATTTTATAAAGTATAGCAAGAGCTGAGTACTCATACTTGTAGTAGATTACTTATTTAAGCTTATGATTCCATTTTTCTTAGGTTCAAATAAATCAAACCTGTAAAAAAATGTGTCAGTTTATATCATTTCCCGAAACACCTTACAATTAATTTTTATATACTTTATTAATTTTTGTTGTTGTAATGCAATTTTAAAGAATCAAAATGAGAAATACTATTGTTTAGTTTCGTGTTATAAGAATGCACCGTGTGTTGATTTCAAATGTAGGTCCAAGGTTTCAAAATGTAAAGTTTGTTCCTGGATAAGCATGAACCTCTTTGTCTATGTTTACAAATATTTTTTTTTATAACCTTTAATTTAATAACAAGTTAAATCAAAATAATTTTTATTTAAATAATACTTATTGAACAATAAAATTATACTACAAATTATTATATTTTTAACTTAAATATAGGTTTACTGGAAAATCTTATAGGAGCAAATTCAAATATGGGTTGCCTGGTGGGGGGGGCATTGAAAATTTGGCCTAGGGCCTCAAAAGCCTTAAATCTGCCACTGAAACTGTTCGTTACATTGTGAAAGTGCCAATGGAAGTGAATAATATGGCTTTAGAGTAGCGCTTAAAAGGACCTTTTTTAACCTTGATTGTGGCATATCTGTGAAATATTTCTTTTAACGGAACAATTGTCTTTCCTCATGAATATGAAGCTGTGTAGCAAGCAGAATAAAAGCAAAGAAAGTTTTATCTGCCAGGAAAGAACTGTCTGATCACACGAATCAAGACTTCAAAGCAGCGTTCAGAGGAAAGATGGCGATTCCGTCAAAATAAATATTCCAGAATATGGTCTTCCAAGTACATTTTGTGGTTGCCCTGTGTTAATTTATGTTTTAGGGCACCCAATTGCTCTCCACTCCTTGAGTATGCACCCCAGTCACGGGATCAACGAAGTTGAGGGAGTGGTTCACGGTGAAATGGTCGTAGCCACAGCTTGGCAGGTTGCGATAAGCAGTCCACTGATCCATCATGATCATAGTTCCTGGCTCCAAGTGTTTTGGGATGAGGGGCAGTAATGTATCTTCAGATCGGTTGTTCTCAGGGCAGATCTCCACCCTGAATCTCTTGGTATCTCGTTCAAAGATACCAAAAATCCAGGTGCCCTCGATGAGACGACTGCAGTTGTACTTTCGCTTTGTCTACTTCCACGATGATTCCATTACCGCCAAGTCTTCCTTCCTCACATTGCGAGGCTACCATAAACTCTGAGACTAGTGGTGTGCAATATGAATACCAGTCGCAAACTGTCTCAGTGGATGTGGTAACATTGCCATGTGAAGTTTCTCCAATCGCTTCATCATAGGACAATCCTTTGGAGAAACAATACGTCAGACTCATCTCTCTATCAATAGGAATCTTAGCATAAAAAAAACACGTACCAAGTGTATGGAAAGAGTACTCATCATTCCCTGAAGCGTGCTTCTTCCGTCACCTGAATTGTCCTAAACGATAAGACGCATCGACTCGTAGGGTCATGGGATGGCCCTCAGAACATCTTTTAGAGGTGGGAAATAAACCCTGTTGTTCACACCAGGAAACAGACGTTTCCTCATCCGTCGCAGTTTCATTAAAAACCCTCTTCCAATTCGACATATTAACACAAAAAGCTAAAACAACAGGCAGAAATAACTTACGAGGTCACAGGAACACAGATTGAAAAATAACTTACATAACTAGCTAAAACATATTGCACATGGAAGTGCGAGAAGAGCAGAAGAGAGCTCAAGTGGTACTGTGGCGCCATCTATCATCGCTTTCAAAACTAGCTCCGGGTTGAACGTGTACGTTTAGCCCTGTTGGTGCCAGGCATATGGCTCTCCACATATTCTAAATGGTATATTAAAAAAAATAATTATGGATTGTGACCAGTGTTGAAGCTGGAGTTTTTTCTCTTGTAGCAATTTGGCTGTTTCATCAGCAAAAGTTGTAGCAAAATGCTATGTAGATTAGCCAAATTTATTTATTTTTATTTTGTTATATTTACGTATGAAAACACAAGCTCAGCAAATTAGCTAAATAAAATTTTGTATTTTAAATAGAATTCCAGAATAAAAACAAATAGGCTTTTACACTTCTAATTTTAATACAAAATATTTACATTTGCTGATGTATGCAGTTTGTGAAAATACATGCAAAGACCAGGACTGAGCAAAGCCACAACTGACGATATGCCGCATGACTGGTTAACCTGAACCAAAACAACGTGCGCTGCTCCCGTGGTTGCTGCTGTGGCGGCGCACCGCCAAAGAAATGCATGAAACACCTCTTTTCTTATTTGTCACAGCAAAGCCCTTGTGAAAGGTGCTCTGGAAGCTCACCAGCGTTTTTCTGCATTAGGAGAAAAGACGGTGGGGATGGAAAAATGACAACAGGACGAAGCAGTGTGAAACAATGATGACGGAAAGAAAAAGTGCCAGGGAAGGATACCTGATTGGCTGTGTGAAGCAGCTATGACAGAAATGAAAAATGACAGGGATGAAAACCACAATGCAGGGGTGAACAGAATGACAGAAAAAAACCAGGTCCGCTGGGTGAAGAAGCTATGACAGAAAGAAAAAATGAAATGAAAAACAACAGAAAGGAGAAGCAGGGGTGGGCAGAATGGCAAAAGAAAAAATGACGGCAAACATTAACTTTTTATTGAATCAGTAGGGACTTTTTGTTGTGAAATTACCAACTTTATCTCAATTTGGTGAAATTACGAGCGACAGCTTAAACACAATGTGACTGGTAGACATAGAATACTACGTTTGCATTCATCAGGTGTAGATTGTGTAACAATATTAGACCAGAAAAGGTTTAAAGAGTGCACTAATAACTGATTATCATCTTCATTTGATTCTTTATTACTAATTTGCAGTTAGGAGTAAAGACTATGTGTTTGCAGTAATTTGACTATTAATTGACATTAAATGGAGCAAATACTAGGGCTGCCAGACCTGCGCCAAAATGTTGTTCTTGCGCCATTCTGCTAAAAAAATCTGCGGTGATTTTGTGCCAAAAGTTAAAATTTACCGGTCATCAATATTTTAGCGTAATGTTACAACATTCAAAATCGATTTAGCGGTTAATTTGTACATGAGATTCCTCTGCGGATCCGCGCAGTCTCCCCCCCCTCCTTTTTTTCGTCATTCTCTAAATCGATGCAAAAGTGAAGAAATTTTTGGGTTATTTGTTAAGGGTGGTGGGGTCGTATTCCGTCTGGGGACGTTTTGTCTTTTTAAACGTTCGGACGGAAGTTAAACGGAGTGCAGATTTTTCCCGTAATCGTATTTTCTCTCTCTCTTGCAATGTTACTTCCGTTCAGTATTGTTGTTAAATATAATTTCATTGCATAATTTCAGCTTGAAATTGTAGACAACGATTTCTGAAAACGGAAGTTAGGCCGCCTGAAAAATTTTCTGTAATCTTCGGCCACGAGATTCTAACGCTGATTCAAAGAATTCCGTCGTTTTTGTTATCATTTGGACCAATCATGAGATCGATGCACAACTGAACTAAAATTTTGGGAGGAGTGGTGGTGGTGGGGGTTCTCCATTGGAGGACGTAATTTCGTCCTTCGAAAACAGAAAGTAGACGGAGGTAAGATTTCTCTCGTAATCATAATTCTTTTTCTCGTGATGTTTTCTCTACCCAGTATTGTTAGATATCATTTTATTCCATAAATATTTGTATTTCAGCTTGAAAATGTTGGCTAAATTTCTGAAAGCAGAAGTCGTACGGAGCGAAGATTTGTTCCGTAATTGTATTCCCCTCCTCGATGTTCCCACTCCTGTGTAGTTGTTAAATGTCATCACCCTCATAAATGTGTGTGCATTTTAGCTTGATAAGAGTGGGGTAAATTTCCAATAGTGGAAGTGACAAAGTTTGGAAATTTGTAAGAATTGATGCATGGTGTTCAAAAAGAGTATTCATTCTCTGAAAATTACACCATTTGTCTAAAATAGTGAAAGTTCTGATATCAGAATTCATAGTTCTTAGGCTGAAAGTTCTTTAAACGTGATGGATAAAATTGTCATCTGAGGGAATAAAAAAAAAAAAAACGAAAAAAGGAAGAAAAGTAAGAAAGAAAAATGTTAAGGAAAAACTATCGGTAGAAAAAAAGTAAACAGTGGATGCTGTGCAGTGGCAGAGCCAACAAAAGACAAATATGGCCGTGGAACTTGCTGAGAAGAATGTAGGATTTGCTCGCAAGAAGAAACAGAGCTAATGTTCAACAAGTACAAGAACAAAACAAGGAAAAAAACCTGTTTGAAGCTATGTCTTTCAAAACCACCCTATTTTGTTTGTGGAATTCAGTAATTTTATAATTGTGAATACTGTAATTTATTTATGAAAATACAGTGGTGTGATCTAGTTAAATATTTTCATAAATAAATTACAGTGAATGATTCAGTTTTGTTCATGCTGTGTAATATTCACACTTTCTCACCACGCAGTCTGATTTTTCACTAAATTAAAAATACAGCTTTGTTTTTTTCTTCGTCAGTCTTATGTATGTTAATTAAAATTGCTCACGAGCGCTATGGATAAATGAAAGGATTATTTATATTGCATAACTTGTAATCAATTATCAGGAATACTGATCTTTTGGTTCTTACTTAAAGTCTGAATTTTGCCGCGTACTTTCAGGGAGCAGAATTTTTAAGAGGTTTTCTTTTTCTCATTTTGACCTGCCTTGGGGAACATCTTCACCCTCACACTTTTCTTTTTCCAGATGGAAGGTGCGTTGAACCACTTACTAACTCGCAATCGTCTGCTTAATGTCCATGTCCATGCATGCAGGACCCCATGTATGCACGAGCAATGGCTCTTTCAGACAGCAACAACAAAAAAGTCATAAACTGATTCTACTACTACTGAAGGAGGAAGAGGGTGGGGGCAATCCCATGCCAAAATGTCACTGCGCAAGCGTTAAACGATGAAAGCAGCTTTCATCTAACCAACTTTACTAAATCTCACTGTTATCTTATAGTTTTGGTTCCAGTTGTAATTGTTCATAGCAATAACGAAAGTTTGACATTGATAATTACTGGATGAAAAACATTGTATGAAGAGTATTACGGTGCAACTGCTGAAAGATGATTTTACAATTTGATTATTAAATTTTACGTTAGTTTTCCTTTTATATCGAAGGTACGCTTTCCTTCAGAAAACCTTAGAAGTTTGTAATGCACACGCAAACCGCGTGCACATAGCTGGCCAGTTGGTTGGTTTCAGAAATAATGTATTTTCATCTGAATGCCATGAATCTCGAAAAATATGCTGCTAAAAACCAACCAAACAACAAACGGTAATTAAACATAGGATTATTCCGCCGTCTGAACACGATTAACACAAATTAAAATTGTATCACGAATTAAAACCATTTAATATATATCATCATCATCATTGTCAACCATTATCAATCCACTGCTGGACGTAAGTCTCCCCAAGTTTCCTCCACAACGGTATGTCTTGTGCCAGTCTCCTCCATGTCACCCTTGCATACTTTCGAATTTCATCCACCCATCTCCCATGTGGTCTTCTTCTGGGTCTTTTCTTGTCCTTTGGAATCCAATCTAAAATTTCGGCTGTTCATCAATGATCTGTCCTTCTGGCAGTATGTCCAGCCCATTGTCATTTCAGGGATTTAACTCTGTTCATGATGTCTTCCACTCTTGTCATTTTTCTGATCCATGAGTTCCTCTTCTTATCTCTCCTGGTTACACCAAGCATGCACCTCCCCATGCTACTTTGAGTTGTCTGCAGCCTTTGTATGTCTCTTTTAGTTAAGGTCCACGTCTCTGCACCATACGTAAGCACTGGAAGAATGCATTGATCAAACATTTTTCTTTTAAGACATAATGGCATATTGCTCTTGAAAATTATGCTGTTCCTTCCAAAAGCTCTCCAGGCAAGTTTTGTACGCCAATTAATTTCTTCATCAATGTGACCTTCACTTGATATCTGCTGTCCAAGATAAACGTACGTGCCTGTTATCTACAGCTTTTCTCCATCAATCGATAAATCTTCATTTCTTGTAAAAGCATTGAACATCACTTTTGTCTTCTGAAAGTTCATTTTTAATCCCACTTCTTTACTCTTGTCAGCAAGTTCCTGGATCATACTCTGCAGCTCTGATGGGGTAGTTGCAAAAATGACTACATCATCAGAAAAATGAAGGTGGGTTAGATAATCTCCATTAATCTTTATCCCCTTGTTTTCCCAGCTCAGCGACTTAAAGAGACCCTCCAATGTGGCATTAAAGAGCTTCGGAGATATGGTGTCACCTTGTCTCACTCTCTTATCAATTTTTACGTGTGTTGTATTTTCAAACAGCCGAATCTTTGCACTTGCATTTTCATAGATGTTATTAATAATATTAATGTATGCATCTTCAATACCGCAGGATTTCAGAGCCATTGTAACTGCTGATGGTTTCACTGAATCAAAGGCTTTTTCATAATCGATAAAAGCCATGCACAATGGAAGTTCATATTCCCTCGCTCTTTCAGTTAGTTCTCTCAGTACGTGGATATGATCTATTGTGCTGTAGCCACTCCTGAATCCAGCTTGTTCTCTCGGTTGAGCCATGTCCAGTGTTACCTTCAAGCGGTGTGAAAGAACTTTAGTGAAGATTTTATAAACTACTGATAGGAGGCTGATAGGTCTGTAGTTTCCGAGATCCTCAATGTCACCTTTTTTATGTAGCAGGATCATTGTAGCAGTGTTCCAATCCTCAGGAATCTTCCCTTCATTAAGGCATCGAGTGAAAATTTGGGTGAGTACTGTTTTCGATTTCTCCACTTGCTTTTTGTATGATGTCTACAGTAATTCCATCTTCTCCTGGAGCTTTTCCCCGCTTCATGTTCTTGATTGCATGCGCAACTTCTGCTGGAAGGACTGGAGGAACTCTGGTACTGGTAACTTTCATGATGTCTGGAGTGCATGTATCATCCCTTTCATATAATTTGGAGTAGAAATCTTTCACTCTTGTCAACATTTAATATATATACAGGTTTAAAAAATGCCATTTTTAACCTGTATATAAATTAAATGCTTTTAATTTGTGATACAAATTTAATTTGTGTTAATTGTGCTCAGACGGCGAAATAATCCTATGTATAACTCATAGCACGAAATTCTTCGTGTTGAAACGGTAATTAAATATTATTTATTTTTCCTAAGTGTATATTCGCAAGCGTTCAGTAACAACAGCAACAGTTCTTGGACGCGGCAGCATCCAATTCGTGCTACAGCGAAACAAATGTGTTCAGAAGAAAATCCCTGATGTTAATGTGTTACGCTTAAAATATTGCAGGTCATGTAGTTTTCAATAAATCGTGGGTAATATAATTGTTTTCCCATTTATCTCACTGTAGGAATGACAGAAATGCTGATTAACAGTAATAACAGAAGCGTAAAATGTCAACAAACCTGAAACGTAACTTAAAGCACAGCATGGACTTAAAACAATTAAAAATGCTATCATTTGCTGCTCCAAAATGCAAATTTTCTCACTCCAAAACCCAACATTTCTGCTCCAAATTGCATATTTTCCCCGCCCCAAGAATTGCTCCGAAACATGGTAAGGGCACTAACACCCCTGAAATACCTAGCAGAAATATACCTACTATGTTTGTGCACTTGCTACTTTGTCTTGGGAGTGAAATGTATTTATTTAAATGTGTATCCTATAACAGAAATTGTTTACCAAAGCAGTGTTATATATGCTAGCTTTGCTTATGTTCAGTTTGTGATGATGCAAAATAACTGTAACATAAGAACATGTATCAGTTAAGTGCATCCTGCTGATGCTCATTTAACCATCTTTTTTAACATATGTATGAGTATCTTATTATTACTATTTTTTTCTGTATGCAGCTGCAAAATGGCCAATGGACAGAATGAAGTAGCACTTCCATGTTACAACAGAAGCTGTGGCAAAAGCTTCCTTCCATCCCAAAATACACCAGGTAATGCATCTTCTATGCATTTAGCATGGTTATGTTATTGTTCATTACATCTTAAGTTGGTTAATCAATGATGTTTTTGAATCTAAAATGTTCATACATCAAGTTATAGAAGTCCTGAGAATGATTTGAAAATCTTTTGTGTAATGGTCTTTGTATGGACAATCTTTAACATTTGTTTTTCATATTCATAAAATATGCGTTATTTAAAATCTGCATTGTTATCACCATGAGATCTTGACTATTAACTAATAATTATGTGTTGAGGACATATACCAAGACACACAAACCTATTAATGGTGATGTATTGCTAAACTTTGTAACTACCTTGTGTGAGACAATGGCCACAGTAATTTCTGCCCGTTCAGGGACATGTTCCTAAAAGACACAAGAATACAACCAGGTTATTATTAGGAATTACAGAAACAATTATATTATTGAAATTCAATCCATTGAATGCACAAAATATGTTCATTTGATGTCTCAGCTGCTCACCATCTGAATAGTAGTTTTTGTTAATGAAATTTGGATGCTGTAAAAATATAGGGTCATTATTTTATGTGAAATCAACGAGGGGTCTGGACCTTGACGTCTCAGATTTCAATGATTTTTGGTTTATAGTTTGTACCTATGGAGTATAAGAAAAATATAAATTTTAAGATTTTTTAGGTCAGCATTTTTTTCTTTTTTTATTATTATTATTTCTGATTTTCAAAAACTGCAAAAATGCCATATTTTGCAAGAATGCCATTCACAAAAAGTATAAGTCTGCATGTAGAGGGCTTATCTATAGATCTTTTTAAAGCTCTTTTTTATGGGCTTTAATTTTGATATGCAACACAACCCACTTTGAAGCCATAAACATTTTTTGACAAATTTTTGATAGGTTTTTGAGAAACCTAATTTTGAAGAGTAGTATATCTATAGTATATATATATATAGGTAATTATCGATAGTTACTGAGCTAGTTATTAAAATATTCAGCTGAATTATTGGAAATATCATCTATGGATAGTTTCTCATCACTACATGACAGCTATTCTAATAATGGGCAGTACATATAGTAACTGTGGTAATTTAAAATAAAAATTTATTCCCTGATAGGCTAAATCATCTGGGTGAAGTTGCTCAAAATGAAGCAGAGTGGAAGTTAAACATTTTAAAACTTAAAACATATTTCAGTTTTCATTTGCTCTTATACTGTACTATATGCACAGCTCAGTAGCAAAAAATATTTACAGTAAATAACTATTAGCTCCTCCCCGATGGTGCCCTCACCTTATCTTGGATGTCAATCGTAGCTTATATGTTACATAAACTGATCTCCGAATATGACCGTTGGGGACTTAAAATTAACAAAAATAAAACTGAGCACTTGTTGTAAGATCCCAGAGGCTTCATTGAAATAACCTATAATATTACGGTGAGAAATTTAAATACCTCAGATCCATGGTACATCAGGATAGTTCGTGTCATCATGGCATGGATCGGATAATCGCAGATGGCAGGAAAGCTGTTTCTGTTTTGAATCCTGTTCTTTGGAGCAGCAATGAGTAAAAAGACACATTTTTTCTGCAATTATACAGAGCATCATTTTATAGAGTGTGGAGACTTGGACACTGAATAAAAGGCATCCACAAAGATAATTGGCTACAGAGATGGACTGTTGGAGGCATTCGGCAAGAAAATGCAGATGTGAAAAAATATGTAATACAAAAACCCAAGATATTATTAGTGTTAAAGTAGACATTCTTCAAACCATTGAGATGTGGAGATTGCAATGGTTCAGCCATTTAAGGAGGGTGTTATCTGGGAGACCCTAAAATTCTGATGAAGTGGGAGGCTCCAGGAAAGAGGAAGACCAAGGAGAAAGTGGATGGAGGAGATTAAATCAAGTTTAAAAAATAATGGACTGGATGAAGTGATGGCCTTGGATAGAAAAGTGAAGGAAGACTGGCTTGCTGAACTATATGGTCAAGGAAATCCGCTTAGTTGTGGAAATTCCTGATGATGAATTATTAGCTAATAAGATTCCTAGTTTACAAGTTACAGATTTTCAAATTCTGTGTTCTTTCTTTTAAATAAGTTGATGCGAATCTACTTTGCTTGTAACTTTTTCTTTAAAGTAGCTGTTGAAGCTGGCATTTCTTCCTGCATAAGTGTGCACATTCTTCCTGTTGTTGTCCAGGGATCTACTTTTCTCAAGAGACTATCAGCCGGAATATCCAGAACATCAAGTTGAGGTTTGGGATAGCAAAATGATGGAGTTGGTCCTTTAGGGGAAGAAAGCTAACTTTGTAATCATTTGATTCATGATTTTTAGCAAGGATACAAGCAAGCCACCAAGAACCATCATAAACAACTGTGATGAATCCAGACTCAACTTCTTGAAACACAGTTGTGCTTTCTGAAGTTATAGGTGCCTCTATGGATTCTTGAGTACTGAAAGAATATGGGTTTGTCACTATTTGTGCATCAGACATTGAGACGACTGCATGAATCTTCTTTGTTCTGTGACTCATTAAAACGTGAAGACAATCTTTTCTCGCCATCCTGGTGGCAAAATTGTCTAAGCGATGGCTTCTGATCATTCATCCAAGATGGTTCCGGATTTGAATCCCATGAGGCATAGATGTTTTGTTTGTCTTACAGTGCTGCTCTCCCTTCTCTGAAACCAGTGGCCCTGAATTAGAGATGAGCGACTGCTTATAGTCCACTGAGTTGCTCATGGTGGTCGTTAAACCTCTAATCAATAAGAAAAAAAGTGTTTTCTCATTTTCGTAGTATTCATTTGTGCAGTACATGGAATTTATGCCTGGTATGTTTTCTTTTGCAAAATCATAAAGCTGTCTAGGAATCATTATCTAACAGGAAGCAACATTAGTGTAAATAGGAAGCAGGTATGGGATCATTCTGCATGTTGTGTCTTGAATAATATCACATTACTTCATATTTATTACCTGTTCCTTTCTGTTGGATGTTGTTCTTGCAAGTTACTGCATGTCAGAACTTTCATTGCTCTTTATCATAACTACATGTAACCTTCTTAAATTCAAAAATTTGTTTCTTAAAATCCACCATTTCTCTATCTTCAAACTTTGCATACCTCTAGCCAATATGTGTAAGATTAACACGATTTTTTTTGTTGTTGTTTTGAAAAAATCAAAAAAGTGTTTTTGAGATTTTCAAAATCAAACATTTTGAACATTTGTAAGGTTTTTTTAAGCTCTAAGGTAGGTTGTGATGCATATTAAATTAGAGCCCATAAAAAGAGCTTTAAGAAGAGCTATAGATGAGCCCTCTGGCATCACTACCTGCAGACATATATATATGTGTGTGTGTGTGTGTGTGTGTGTGTGTGTGTGTGTGTGAATGGCATTCTTGCAAAATTTGGCATTTTTTTTTTTTGAAAATCAGAAATAAAAAAAAATGCTGACCTAAAAAATCTGAAAATTTAGATTTTTCATATACTCCATAGGTACAAACTATAAACAAAAAGTCACTGAATCTGTGACATCAAGGTCCAAAAATATTTTTTTATTTGTTGATTTGACACGAAATAATGACCCTATGTTCATATTTTTTACCCAGAACTTTGGTTTTCATCAAATTAAACTCAGATGCCATGAATAAAAACAAAGAATATGGGTTGAAATTTTTAATTAATCATTTAATTGTCAGTTCTTAGTAGCATATTAAAACACTAATCATGTTGAAGTGAAAAATAAAAAAAATACTGCAATTAAAAATTTTTAAAATTGATTCCTATTCACTACAAATTTCAATGCTGTGTTCAGTTCAATGCTGCATTTTCTGCATCAAGAGAATTTGCTATTTGTATCACTATAGTGTCTCCCTAGAGCCTTTTTACTGGGCGGCCCACCCACTTAATTTTGTCTGCCGCTTGGCTATATTTCCTTTAGCGAATGTTTTCACATTGCATATAATAGTAAGAATGGAAAACTTATTCCCACATACATAATCAGTGTTGATGAAAACTAGCTGAAATCTGTGTCACCGCCCTGGTGGTATTGTGGTCTAAGGGCTGGTTTATGACCATTCGTCCAAGAAGGGTCTGGGTTCGAATCCTGGTGAGGCATGGATGTTGTGTTTGCCTTATGGCACTAGTTCTCTCCCTTCCCTGGAACCAATGGCCCTAAATTAGGGACAAGCAACTGCTTATAGCCTATTGAATTGCTTTGTGGTGGTCATTAAACCTTCAATCTATTAAAAAAAAAAAATAGGGAAAGAAAGAAAGGATCTGTGTCGAATATAATTTGTTAGTAAATACTGATTTTTTTTTTAACCATTTTCGTACAATTTTCTAACTGTTTATCATGTTACTTTACATTAATGCTTACCACCACACTGCTAAAGATGTTTGATAAGTATAATAATGTTAAGAAAAACATTTATTTATTTTTTTCGATTGGAGAAGGGGTTATTAAAAAGTACCACCCAGCTAAAATTTCTTGCCACCTGGCTAGGTAAAAAATATCTAGGGAGAACACTACACTAATATCCAAGTTTGTACCACCAATTCATCATGTTCAGTACCTGTTTCTGCATCTTATAGATGTATAATGTATCCTTTTAATGAAACCCTTATTTTGCACCAAACTTTCACTTCCAGAAATATTTGCTTGGTCCAAATACTTACTGTACACATCAAGCTTTGTTCTTGGTCCAACTCTTTTTAAATGAAGATAGTTGTACAACTGACGAGAGACTTCGCTGGCCCTGTTAATTCTGATGTTTAATTCATTCATGCTTTACAAGTGATATGTACTAAGCAATGTGTTACTTCTGGTTCATTTCCCTGAACCTTGCATTTAATGCTTTGTGGGATACATCAGAGAACTGGTGGTATTGATTTAGTGTTAAATCCATCCAATATTCTCTAAATCCTGTTCTTATGAAGAAGATTACACTGTAAGCCCTTAGCACTCTTAGATATTAAATTCATAATCGTCATTATTTAGGACACTGTTAATACGTACCAGTCACCTTCAGTATCCACTGTAAAGTTATTTCCTGTAATCTCTTCATCCGAATAAAAACAAGTGTAGATAATTTGCATCCATGTTGCATGACTCCAGCATTTCCATGAATCTAGGCAGATTTTTGAAATATCAAGTTTTAACTGGCTTCTAAAACACATTTCACATTATAGTTTTTAGGAACAACTTTTTTTTAGGAATTCTCTCAAGAAGCCTTTTTAAAACAAAGTTCTCTTGTCCCCAACACTTTCTCCTCAAGATATTTTCTTCAACTCCATCTAAACCCCCTGTTTTTAATTGCACTAACCATTCCCCCAACATTTCCATCAAACACCTCTGTTATCTATTAGCATCTCCTCTCTCAAAAAGTGCTGTGATCTGCATCAGTAAAAACCATTCTGCTATAAAACTAGAAAAACACAAAGTCCCTTAAAACAATTGCTTCTTTCTCTGGCACCAACTACCCCCACTAAAAATCAGATTGTTGTCCATACATATTGGCACTAGGTGCCCTGCAACCCCAAACAGTGAAGAATTCAGTTAAACCTTAAAACTAAAGAAAAATTATATGGTGGCACCCTACAACTAAAGAGGTTTCATGTAACATATTGATTGCCAATATCAAAATGTTAAAAGTATGAAGCTAAAAATCAATCATCATCTCCCACTTTCTGGAAGAAATATATTCACTGCAGAAGAATGGTAGGATCTGATAGCAGAGGTATCTTGAACATGGGTTAAATTAGGATTAGGGAACTTCATGTAGAACTTGGATGGGGGTGCACGAAAATCAACTGGCATGCAGTGGAATGATAGCAACTGTCGAGTTAGCTTGATTCCTGTGATATGTTGATGATAGTCACTTATCATGGAATAAAGAATGCTTTATGAAAAGCAAAGATAAACTGCATTGATATTATTTTTACTTGGAGGAACTTTATTTCCAGTTCTTAGCATCGTATTGAACCTGCAGACTTGACTAATTTAAAGGCTGAGATGCTTAAATAGCAGTGCAGTGTTTTTATTGGATATGTCTTTTACAGTTTTCTGGTTTCAGAAATATTGTGCTACTCTTCCAAAACCCAATCGTATATGGTAGAAGTAGGTTAATCTGCTTGGGGTAGAAGCTGTCATGCACACATGATGCAAAACCTAAATTATTGTTATATTGTTTGTATTTGACTTTCATGTACTAATGTTTTTATCTAGTTCGCTTTTATTAGTTTCATGAAGTAGAGAAAACTAGTACAAATTTAAGGTAGAGAAGAGAAAACTGTTACCAACTTTTTTGTATTTCTTTATAGTTTGTATTTCTTTGTAGAATATATCCTGCAAGTGATTTGATTGGTAAAATTATTTATTACTTATCAAGTAACTAAATAACTTTTATAGTATTTTTCTGTGAGTATTTATAATTATTCTCATTTCACAGTATCACTTTTAATTTATCTATTTAAATGTCCAACAGATGTACCATATTTAACTTGCATTTGATGTTAGATGGCTTTGTTTTTGAAAGATAATAGTTTAAAATTCTCTTTATAGATTCATGCATGTTTCATCCAGGAGTTCCAGTATTTCATGACGCATACAAAAAATGGTCATGTTGTGAAAAAAAGACTACAGATTTTACAGAATTTCTCAATATTAAGGTTAGGATATCTTATATCTATATTCAGTGTTTTTGTTTGTACTTGTATGTGTGCATGTGTTTTGAGGTCTTGCAGAATGGTTTCTTGAATTATTGTATTTTGAAGTGATATTCCTGAATCACCCCAAAATAGCATATTTAACTTGCATTTAAGAAGTTGTAATGTGAATTGTTCTTAACATTGATATTAAATTTGATGGTGTTGGAAATAATTGCTAAAAACAATAACCAGTACTGCTTTTGTTTCCCTTTAATCATGGTGTTGCCTTGCTAGTAATTGACTTTTTAGATTTCGAAAATAAATTAATTTCTGAGCTTTTGATTTGTTATTCAGTGTTAGAATTAGAAATAAATCTTTTACTGGCCCAGCGGACCACTAGAATTTGCAAAGCACTGGTCCAGCAAAATGCCCACTGGTCCGTAACCCCCCCCCCCCCCCCAAAAAAAAAAAAACCCTTGAAGGTAGCACTAGACATGGCTCAACCGAGAGAACAAGCTGGATTCAGGAGTGGCTACAGCACAATAGATCATATCCACGTGCTGAGAGAACTAATTGAAAGAGCGAGGGAATATGAACTTCCATTGTGCATGGCTTTTATCGATTATGAAAAAGCCTTTGATTCGGTGAAACCATCAGCAGTTACAATGGCTCTGAAAACCTGCGGTATTGAAGATGCATACATTAATATTATTAATAACATCTATGAAAATGCAAGTGCAAAGATTAGGCTGTTTGAAAATACAACACACGTAAAAATTGGAAAGGGAGTGAGACAAGGTGACACCATATCTCCGAAGCTCTTTAATGCCACATTGGAGGGTGTTTTTCAGTCACTGAGCTGGGAAAACAAGGGGATAAAGATTAATGGAGATTATCTAACCCATCTTCGTTTTGCTGATGACGTAGTCATTTTTGCAACTACCCCATCAGAGCTGCAGAGTATGATCCAGGAACTTGCTGACAAGAGTAAAGAAGTGGGATTAAAAATGAACTTTCAGAAGACAAAAGTGATGTTCAATGCTTTTACAAGAAATGAAGATTTATCGATTGATGGAGAAAAGCTGGAGATAACAGACACGTACGTTTATCTTGGACAGCAGATATCAAGTGAGGGTCACATTGATGAAGAAATTAATCGGCGTACAAAACTTGCCTGGAGAGCTTTTGGAAGAAACAGCATAATTTTCAAGAGCAATATGCCATTATGTCTTAAAAGAAAAGTGTTTGATCAATGCATCCTTCCAGTGCTTACGTATGGTGCAGAGACGTGGACCTTAACTAAAAGAGACATACAAAGGCTGCAGACAACTCAAAGAAGCATGGAGAGGTGCATGCTTGGTGTAACCAGGAGAGATAAAAAGAGGAACTCGTGGATCCGAAAAATGACAAGAGTGGAAGACATCATGATCAGAGTTAAATCCCTGAAATGGCAATGGGCTGGACATACTGCCAGAAGGACAGATCATCGATGGACAGCCGAAATTTTAGATTGGATTCCAAGGGACAGGAAAAGACCCAGAAGAAGACCACATAGGAGATGGGTGGATGAAATTCGAAAGTATGCAGGGGTGACATGGAGGAGACTGGCACAAGACAGACCGTTGTGGAGGAAACTTGGGGAGACCTTCGTCCAGCAGTGGATTGATAATGGTTGACAATGATGATGATGATGATATGCATTTACAGTATATGCATAAAGTAACATATCATCATTTTAATAGAATTATCTCCAGTATTTGTTTTTAAAGCATCTAATTTGAAGGTGCAACTAACAGAACAATGAATGTTTCCAGAATAAGATTCCTATAGATTGGTGATATAGCAGAGTAACAGTTCATTCCCAATATATTTAAGTAAGAAGGGAACAAGGAGACTTCAAGTTTACAAAAATCCATACACATGAGCAACTTTTTTTTATATGATTTGTTGTTTAGGGTTTAGCTTTTTTTTTTTCTTCATTTTAGTCGTATTGCTTATCCCTTTTACTTTCCCATGAAGTTAGTTTTAGTCCCCCATTGAACACTGTTTCATGTAAATTGCTCTTTTACAAAAATGATCTTCATGCATCAAATTGACGTCCTCCATTAGCGTGTTTTCTTGGGGCAGAAACAAAGTCTGGTGTCAGTATCTGCTGCGTTCACTAGGGTGAGCAAATCCAAGAAAAAGCAGGATATTTATTTTGCTTACTTCTGCTCATTAGGAATGATGGGGACAGTGGTAACAAAAAACAACTGTTGCCATTACAAGACAAGGACTGGAAAACTGCCTTTCTGTATTTGTTGTTTCTTCCACTCTTTACAAATCATAAAGGATAAAAGCAATAGCTGTTATCCAACAGCATTCATGAACCCATCACTAGTTTGCAGCCTAAAAAGAAAACCATACAGCAAGGGAAAAGAAACAAATTCATTTTTCAACTTGTGACAACTTAGAAAAAAAAAAAAAAAGAAAAGCTTACTGGCCATTCAGGCCAGTAAAATCAATAGTTCAGTGGTCCAGCGGAAGTTTTACTGGCACTGGGTAATTCGAACGCTGTCATCTACGTTTTTTAATGAGGCCTAGATTTGAATCTACTGAACCATTTCACTGGCTCGTAATATGTCATTAATCTTTCTTTTCTACATTAAACCAGTGTAATGCAGGGTTTGAAAAACCCAGCCCACTTGGGGGGGGTATTGGGGTTTTTCTAGTATTGTTGTATAAACAAAGAACAATCAATGAGTAAATTCTGCCTCGAAACCACAGAAGGGCAAAAGGAATCTCTTGATAAAAGAGTGCCAATTTTTTTTTTATGCAGCTAAGATATCATTCAATGCAGCAGAATTGGATCAGTTTAAAATTATGATCGAAACACTGAGACCTAGATATCAGCCGCCCTCAGCGAAAGCCATTGGTGGAAAATTGTTTGACACTGCAACAGAAGAAATTGAATCTCAGCTTACAGAAAAAATAAAATTAGGCAGTTTCTCTCTTACCCTAGATGGCTGGTGCACTGTGAAGAACGAGCCAGTCGAAGCTATTAATTAGTGTTGTACTGGAATAGAAAGTTTTTTGCTGTATGCTGATGATACTGCATCAGAAACTCAGAAAAGAAAACAGCAAAATATTGGGCTTCTAAATTAGAGGCGGCCATAAAGGAATGTGAAGAAAAATTTGGAAAACCTGTTTTTGCTGTTGTAACTGACAGCAAAAAGAAATTGATAAAAATGTGGAAAATTTTAAATGAAAAATATCCAACTCTCATAACATTATGGATGTGTCAGCACATCTGTTGAATTTGGTAGAAAAAGATGCTTCTCCAAAGATTGTTTTAAAGCAGATTGCGGAGGTGCAAAAATATTTTCGTAACATGTGTCAGCCACATGGATGGTTAAAATAAAAGCCTGGCTCAGTGCCACAACTACCAAATGAAACAAGGTGCAACTTCCATCCTGATTGTGTTAAAACATTTGTGGCCAATTATCACAAATACAGAGAAATATCTTTAGAGCATATTGAGGAATTTGATCAATCTATTTAAAAAATCTTGGAAAACATGGGCATTTACTGTGAAGCTATGAATCTGGAAAAGTAGTTATTCGTTGTTGCTAGCACACTTTATAGAGATACACAACATGTATTTCAATTGCTGTTGAAGTATGGCTGGATTTACTACAAGAAGAAATCCTGCAGCCCTACCATCTAGATTTTAAAAAAGCTTGAACAAGCAATTCTTGCACCACATTTTCTAGCAAACATCATGTATCCAAAATGCAGAGGCCAGAAACTTAAACAAGAACAGGACAGCATTGCAGAAGAGTGGATATCCAAATTTCACCTTGATTACCCAGTCGGATTATATGACCACCCCCGGAATCAGTGTGTACTCACCCAGGCGTATCACAGAGTGCACGTTACAAGGTCGACCGCACGGAGATATAAGCAGCTAGCCAGGACAGATGAGCCATAGTGCGTAACATGAGCACATTGAGCAGAGGTAGTGATTTGATGGACGTTAAAAAGGGAATGATCATCATTTGCCGCGCCAAGGGTGGAATCATCTCAAAAACAGCAGACTTTGTGGGCTGTTCACGAGGTGCTGTAGTAAGGGTGAACCAAAAATGGACTGCTGGCACACCGAGTACCTCCCGACATCATAACTGTAGAGCCCGAAAGACCAAAGAGGAGAACGTCGACTGGTAAAGGGCAATCTATGTGCAACCGTGCAGCAATTAACCTCGCAAATGAACGCTGGGGCACCCAGGTATGTGTCCCTGATAACAGTAGAGGGAACTCTATTACGCATGGGTCTTCAGAGTCAACGCTGCGTCAAGGTGCCCATGTTAACCCAGGTCCATCGGCAATGACACCTGCAGTTCGCATGGGACTACTGTCATTGGACAGTGGGAAAAGGTTGCCTTTTCACCAACGAATCAAGGTTTCTACTCCACAGAAGTAACGGACGGTGGTGGAGACAGCGTCAGACACACAAGAACCAACACCCGGACACGCTTGTCAGTCAAGCACAGGCCAGCTGTGGCAGTGTGCATGTCTGGGGGATGTTTTCCTGGTATGAGCTGGCACCGCTAGTACCACTGGATGGGTCCCTGAATACCAATGGCTACCTGTCCATCTTTGCTGACCATAGGCATACTTTCATGTTGGGCGTTTACCCTGGTGTTTATGGTGTCTAAAGGACAATGCACCCTGTCATGCTGCTAAGAGAGTGCATGACTGGTTCCAGGAACACAATAGTGATTTCTCCGTTCTACCGTGGCTGGCGAAATCACCCGACCTCAATCCCATAGAGCACTTGAGGGACTATTTGGATGGACAAGTTCGGCTTGCTGACCATATCTCCTGGACCTCCGTGCTATGCCACACCATCTTAACGCTGTCATCTGAGACAAGGGTGGTTATTCCCATTATTAGGTAGGTAGTCATATTATTCTGATATGATTGCGTATTTGCCTGGTGTAATGGCTTTCAAAATTAATGACGCAGACTATTACATAACATCAATGGTGAAAGAAAGTGTCATCAGCCAGTTTTTTCACAAAATGGTGGCAAATCATTGCAAAAAAGTGAAAAGGGTTCAAATTCAAAATTGCCTGCAGGATTTTGACTTTTTTGTATGTCTACATTCAACACCAGCTTCATCTGCCTCCATTGAGAGAATTTTCTCCATGTTTCAACTAGTTTGGAATAAGTTACAAAATAGGCTTGGGGTAGAGAAAAGCCACTAAACTTGTTCAGCTTATACATTTTTAAGATCACAGCATGAATCAAAATTTCTTGTAGATTGGTAGTTATGTTTCTGGCTAAAACTCTTGAGATTACATTATTTTAAATGTGGCTGTTTCACAGAAAAACTCAGGTTTAAAAATATTTGAAAATTGTGTTGGTCATAAAACTATGATAATTTCAGCCTGCTTCTGAGGTTCTAGTAAAATACAAACCAAAAATACTTTATTATCTGTACCATTGTGTAATTGTTAGGCAATCTTTGTAAATAGTCAAAAACCATTGCAGTTTACATGCCGCACACAAATAATATCAGGAAATTTTTATTTAAAGATAATATTTTAGTTAGAAGCTAAGTATGTTATATTCTGTTTCTCTATTTTTTTTCTATAGTATGAATAGATAATGTTGGTCTATTCTATAGTTATTCTTTATAGGTGGAAAGCTATTTATATGCAACCATTTATTATTTTCAGGATTATTGTTTAATTTTCTATTTCAGATCAGTTGCTTTGTCAGCTGATTTGAATGGTTTGTTTTATGTTGCCAAATAATAAAATCGGTAAACCATCACCTTTTAGAAGAAAGTGAGAAAGATAATTTAGTCATTTTTCCTATTGTTATTAATTGTAAAAGAAAATATTTTATTGGGTGCTGATTAAATTTAGAATATTGTAGAAGCCAAAATAGAATCCAATTTTGAAAAAACCCAGGTGAGTTTTTTTCCCTGGCAAACCCTGGTGTACCGTCCAACATCTTTTCTTTTAACATCAGGTTAAGGGAAGTTTCCTTTTATCATCAGGTTAAGTGTTGACTGTGGTTTACCAGACACAGTATTGAAAACTTTCCTCATGTCAGAAGTGATAATTCTTTGCTTTTTTTTTTTTTCTTTCTATGATCACATAGCTCCTTGAGCCTTTGCTTGTTCTAAAATTTGAGATTTGCTCTGTGTAATTGTCCCAGTTATTTAATAGTGTACACTTTCAGCAGCGATAATTTTTATGTGTTTTTCCCTTGACTTACAATTTTCACCCACTTCTTTTTGAAGCGTTTTGATTCACATGTTGTTATAAGTCTTGCCTGAAGAAATTTGAGGCTATTGCTAGTGTTGCATTGTTTTTCTGTAGTTTTTCTGCCTTGGAGCAAATTTTCAAACACTCGTGCACTGTCTCTGAACCACTTAGAATCATTTGTGACCAAGCTGTGTGATTAAGAATTATGTCCTTTCAACTTCGTATACTTCCTTTAATTTCTGTGTGATGAATAATATTCTGATGATGAATAATATCATCAGAATAATATGATGAATATTTTGAGGATTGTCCAGTTCATTTTATGCTTGAATTCTATGTGTCTGTTCAGTTTTATTACACATGTTCTTAATTGCTAATCTACTCGTATTTCTGCCAGATGACTTTTCAGCTGTTAACCAGTCTCCTCATACATTTAGTGGTGTAAATAATTCCTTGTTGAAGTAAGGTTTTTTTGTATTTTGTTTAGTGTGCAGAATTTTCTTTTATCTTGTTCAATTAAAATTTTTTCTGGTAGTTTGTATTTCTTTGTGGAGCTAACTAACCTCTGAATCTCAGAGAACAGCTTAGTGACGTGTTATGGTATGTATGTCGTTAAGATAAAAGAAAATTCTGGGGAGTTTGTCTTTCCTGTTTTAATTAACTTTTTAGGTAGGTCTTTTTTGTAAGCATTTTCTTTAAATAATTTTGCAATGGATGTTGACATCTAATTCCTAAAAGAATTTCTTTTAATTTAATGCTTGTGTTTTCTATGAATTGGCATGCCACATCTATTTTTACTTTTAAAAAAGTGATAATTGTAGCAGTAATCTAATCATCTATTTAATAATACTAATCTAATAGTATTATTTAATTTTTTAGCCTACTTGTTTGCAAGTAAGAATATTATCATCTCCTTTTCATAGAAATAACTACTCCCCAGTCCAGTCTTTTTTTTTTTTTTTTATTTATTTATTTTTTCAATCACTATCATTCAGTATAAACAGTTAGGTGTACATTATGCAGCACTTGCACATAATTGAGCCCACTTATGTACGAGGGTTGTACAGAAAGTAATGCAAAATTGGGCATAACTTTTTGATTAACTGACAGAGGTCATTCAAATTGCACATGTTACACATATTAGTAGAGTAACTATTTCTTTATACAAAGGTACTACTCAACATAGTATCTGTCACAAGCGATGCATTTGCGCCATTGTTGAACCCAACTCTCGAATCCTGTTTGAAAAAATTCAAGTGTGGACTATTATACCCACATCTTGACGGCCAAAAAATTGGAACTTGTAATTAAGGAACATTAAAAAGCAATTGAAAATAATGATCAAAATAGTGTATTGGCAAATCATATGCAGTTATGCAAATGTGAACCTTTATGGAAAGCGATTAAAATATTGGACTACTAGCTTTTAGCCCATCACTTTGCTGATGCTGTTTGTTGGTGTAGGCTTTGTTTAGCTAGAGAACGGAACTCAACGTTTAGCTTCATCGGTAACATTGGCATAAAGGTGTACATTATGCTCTTTCGGTAGTGCCAAAAGAAGTAATTTGGAAACATGAATTGTATTTCCGAACATTATTTTGGAAATGTTTGGCATCTTCATACTGCCTGTTAGTAATGAAAAGAGAGGTTCAGGAGGTTCCCTAATCAGAGGGACTTAAATCTTGCTACTGTTGCAGCAAATGCCCTTGCATTCATGTTCCCATTTTAGAACATCATAGAAAGTGCAAGATACTGATATTCTTCCAGTTACTATGCTTGCATCTGAGCTGTTGTTTATTTGTGCATTGTAGTGAAAGGCAGCCATTACTTTTTCTCTCCAAGGAAGTATACGCATTTCTTTGCTGTCGTGCAATTCACTCTTGTGGTGTCTCAAAAAGAGCTGGTCCAGTGTCCACGCATGTTGAATGTCATTTTTTAAGCATTTCATCACCATAGCCAAGATCTTAGTATCAATGTAATTCAAAACTGTAACGTCAGAAGTGAATGAATTAATATTATTTGTAACCCACTTTCCTTGACGAAAATGCTAATTAAATTATAAAAATACTGCTGTGCTACCGAATCCGAACGCTTTCAAGTAGTTTCCAATTTCCAGTGTATCATTTTGCTTTGTTTACATACAACCTAATAACACCCAACGTGAAAGAAAATAGTTTACGATAATATAAAAAAAATCTTTTTGCTATTTTCATTGAAATAAATCTTACTGTAATGGAAATATTCATAGGCATTTATTTTATTATGGAAAATAATAATATATTTATTTTCATATCACAAATTTATGCGTTATAATTCCATCTCGTGCCCTTCTGAACATACTTTCCCTTTCAAAAGAAGGCCATTACTTCAGTCCACTTAATAGCTGTCTCCGAATCTTTTGCTGCCTTCCACAGCAATTGTGACCAATTTCACATCAGCAAAATTTATAAAATCCGAATGAATACTATCAAAAAAATGAGGCATCAGTCTTAGGCACCTTGGCTTCCAGAACAAAAGTTCGAAATAGCTTCGCTTAAAGAATACGCTAGCTCCGGATAAAAAAATGTAGTACTGTTATTTGATATTTTCCTTCATAAAATGTATTTACAAATAAAAGTAGTCATTAAGGCGTCTATTGTAATGGAATTCTAAAAAAGAAATGTGTAAAATTTATCGTGAACTACTTTCCTTCGTGTTGGATGTTATCAGGTTGTTTGTAAACAAAGCGGAACGATACACTGGAAATCGGTAACCACATATTTCATTTTTTGAAATATCTAAAACTCAGAAATTTGAAAATCTAAGCCCGAGGTCCACATCCTCAGTATGTAATCTACCTTTGTGCAAAATTTCAGGTTTCTAGGTTGAGCAGTTTTTGTACTGTGAAGGACACACAGACGCACACACACTTCGTTTTATTATTATAGATGAACAATTAAAGAGAGTTACATTAAAAAAAAAAAAACAGATCCATCAAGGAACCCACAAAACTTACAAATAGCATATTCAACAACTCATACATACATACATATCACTAAGCTGTTCTCTGAGATTCAGAGGTTAGCTCCAAAAAGAAATACAAACTTCCAGATATTTTTACTTATTGTGTTCGTATCAAACTTCGCCATTTACAGCGATCTTGACATACAACTCGTGCTTCACTGATATCCATGGATATTCAACAACTCAATTCAAAAATAAGTCTTACAGAATATCTAATAAAAATATTTTAATTGAATAACTGGTAACTGAAAAAGGAACCTAGCAACAGGTTTTAAATCCTATCTGCGTAAACAAAACTTTTGCTACATGTTTTCTATATTGACAACAGGCTTTGATAAACATCTAGAGGCCAGAAATGTCTGAAAAAACAAAAGAACTCAGAAGATGTGCAGGTAAGTTGAAAGATCGTCAAGTTAAAATAAAAGTAAATTTTTATGAACTCCTGGAAAAGTCCTGGAATTTGATTTCTATAAATGTGTACAAACCCTGATCTATGCATTTGGTGGCAGGTGTACTTCAGTGTCATTCATTTCACTCAGTGATCTTTGCCATGTAATTATTTAACAAATCAGACTTCATTTTGTGAGATTGAAGAATTTTTCTTTAATCCAGGAGCAACGTGCCAACTCTTCATTGATTATAAACATGGGATTCTTGCAGTCATGCAAATGAGTCTTGAAGCCTGCATGATTATATGTGAACAGATAAAGTTTGAAGAATGGCAAGGATTCATTGTGGCATTTGTTTTGTATGTAAGGGGTTTGTGATTTTCTGTTTCAAAATATTTAAGATTAATGAATTTTACTTCAGTGCCCCCCCCCTCCCCCTTTTTTTTTTTTGTCTCATGCTAGGGATGGTAAAACATGGATTTATCTTTGGCTTTGATTGTAGTACAGTCAGTGAGCCCAAAACTGGTGGGGAAATCACAAAACTGTACTCACTTCCACTATCACGCACTTCCTCACATATGAAGTTATAGAGGTATCTTCCTGCTTCCAAATACATAAACCAGTGGCTAAACAAAACATTCATGTTCCATCACCTGATCTGCTACTCCAGTTTGTGGGTTAAGAACAAGCACCCTGGTGTCAATCGTGTTCTTTCACAACCACCTTCTTCTCCAGGGTTCGCATGGGTAAAAAAAAGTGCTTAAAAGTGCTAAATATATTTTATTTTTATTTTTAAAGGCCCTTAAAAGTACTAAATATTTCACCAAGTCCTTAAAAGCCCTTAATTTTACTTTCAGAACTCGGAATGTCTGATACGCGATTTTCATGGCCAAGTAAACTTCCTCCAACTTATAAACGGAGTGCTTCTTCATTGTTTCTCACACTTATGTCGTGTCATGTTGCAGAAGTGCACAGTGTGGGATGATAGGAAATTTCTCACAATCTGGGGTGTTGATATTACAACATAAAAAAAAAAAAAAAAAAAGTGCTTCTGTGGTGATGTCATTGTTCTTAGTGGAGGCTGTGGTGATGTCATTGTTCTTAGTGGAGGCTGTGGTGATGATGAGTGGTTTTGGTTTTGTTTGATCATCGACCATTTTATTAGTTACGGATCATCAGAACTACTTTTAATTTTCTTTGTTTGTGTTGTGTGCAGAGATGCCATTTACTACGGAAATCCCTTTTTCTCTCTGTCTTTGGCAACCAGCCAAAGAAAACGTCCCACCAGAGCAGCTGCATGCATTTGCTGCCTTATCGTATTCAAGTTCGAAATTAAATATTGTAATTAATATTGGTTCTTCCTATATTATATTCAGGGCTTGAAATATACCATGCCCGAGATGCCGGGGTATGTAAATTATTGGCCTGGGCAAGTAAAAATGAAATCTAGTTGCCCGACTGGGCAACTAGATTTAAAGAAAAAAAAGTTTGGAATGGAGAATTTTCTACTCTAGAAAAAAAAAAAAAAGATGATCGTCGCGTGTTTTTCATTTTACTGCAAATCACCAGAAGTTGTATTATTGTTACGGAATCAGTGCTAAGGCCAGGAGAATAGTGCTTCTTCAATTATATTATGCTCTACGTCCAGAAATTGGGACCATACATAGTTTTACTCCAGATGTCGTTAACAGTTAACGACAGGATGCTTGCCTCGGATGAAACTACTTCCGGTGTTTAGTGACAAAATGCGTAAACTGCCATGGAACAGGAGGACGCAGATTGATGGGCAAAAAAAGCTGTTTTATGGGGTGGGAGCACCTGTGGGAGGGAGTGGCAACGGAATATTTATTGCACAACCCCGGGTGGGGTTGGGTCTGTGATACAACTTGTGTGAGGGATGGGAAATGGAAGCTTCCGCACGAACCTACCCCGCGCGCGCACACACACACACATGAACAACAGCGGTACTGCTGAAACAAAGGCTAAGTTTCATCTAAGAATGAGTCTGCACACTTAGCCGGGAGAAGAACAAAAATTGCCGATGCTGATAACTTACTTAGTTTGTCTGAGAGAACAGTAGTTCGTGTTAGCTGCAGATATGTTGTATTTAGTAATGGACATATGATTTTTTTTTTTTTGAAAAAAATCCAGCAATGATAGTATATCGCATAATAGGCAATTATGTGAAATTCCCGATCTGTCAGCGGTTGTTACAAATTCGTCTTCTGCGTCCTTGGCGAAATTTAAACTTACGTAAGCGAACTATGATAAAGTGCACAAAAAAAAAAAAAAAAAAAAGAAAAAAAATGCCGGCGCGCAGTTCTGGAATCTTGGATAAAAACATTTAACTGGATAAAGTCAAATGACGACAAGACTATTATGTAGTGCACTGCTTGCCAAAACCATCCTAAAATTGCCTATACCACCAGCAATTTTTTTCAAGGAATGTTGGGGATCAGGTGATAATATAGTTTAATAACTATAAGTGCACACAACAGTAGTCGAAAACATAAGGATTGCCTTTGTTTCTAAACAACAATTCATGGGATATTTTATGATGCAAAATCACTTCTGTTTGCACAAGAGAAAAAGGTAAATAATTTTTACATTCAAAATCGTTGTTGAAAACTACAGTTAACTGATTATTTAATTTATTTGCAAAACACAGGACGTATATTAAAAATTCTTGAACATGGCATCATCACTAAATTTCTCAAATGCCATTGATTACCTTTCTTAAAACTTGAGATATACGCTTTTGTGCACTTTGAACACACACACTTTAAAATAGCTTTGCAAAAGATGTATAAAAAATTATCATAATTTTTAACTTTAAAAAATAGAGGCTTCTGTTTTGTTATCTTAAAAAATAAATTTTTCTGGGCATGTAGATTTTACTTCTGGGCAAGTAAATATTTTCTGCACTTGCCCAGCTGGGCATGTAATTTTTCAGATATTTTTCAAGCCCTGATATTTTATTTAATGTTGTAGAAGTGTTGTGTATTCCTCTAATTTTTATGTCATAAACCTCTAGAAAATGTGTTTTATATTAATTGCACAATTGTTCTGAACAGCCTTATCTTGCTTTCAATGTATACATATATTTCAAATGTTTAAAGTAATGGTTTTTCTGAAGCGATGCTCACTGAGAAACACCTGCATGTGTTTTTCCCACTTCTACCTCCTGACTGTTACTCACATAATGTCAGATCTGGAACGCACGTGCCAGATCTGACATATTTTCTCACGCTCCTCACCCTCGGCAGTGAGCTTTTGTCTATGTTACTCCAACAGATTTACGAAGTGAACTTCGTTTATTTTTTCTTGTAAAATTGTTCTGCTGAAGAAAGTGGTGTTTTTTAGCATGTCTTTTGTAAAAAAAAAAATTTGCTTATGTTATTAGTTTGTCCGTCTGTAGACACGATATCTCTGCAACTAATAGCCTAATTTTAAAAATTCTTTATGCATTAGAAAGCTTGAAATGTGTGAATAATGACCCTTTATTTTGATGTTTTTATGATGCACAATTTTGCCGCTAGAGGGCATAAATGCAGATGATATCGAATTCGAAATACATTTTTCTCCATACATTTGCTTCTAAATATCCCATTCGAAAAATTCTTTTGCCTTTCGATTCTACTCATGGTGCAGATTATTTTAGGTATAGTCACTTTTTCAAGTTACGCATAGATTCTCCGCTAGGGAGCGTAAAAGTAAATTGTGTTTCCCTCAATATCTCTGCTTCTAAAAAAAACCTAACCATCGTTTCCGACGGGTTTCATCTAGTACTTATTAAACATCTGTAGCAGTGTAGTAGTAGGCATTAACATAACATAACATGATAAAACACATTAGAAAATTGTACATAAATAATAAAAAAATGAGTACTTAATTAATAAACCATATTCGACACAGATGCCAGTTTTAATCAATATTGATGGTGTATGTGGGAATTAAGTTTTCCACTCTTGCTATTATGTGCATCGTGAAAATGTTCATTAAAGGAAATTTAGCTGGGCAGGCTCCCCAGTAAAAGGCTCTAGGGAGAACACTAATCTCCCCTCCCCCCATGTTCGAAGCAGACTTTTCCAGGGTGGTGAGTTTTTGAGTGTCGTTTTTTTTTTTAATCAAGACAAATCTGAAAGACCTATTTTTGTGAGTGATTAGATAATGATTTTTTTTTTTTTTTTTTTTTGGAAAAACTGCGGCCCGAGACAGGTATCAATATGTGATATACATCTGTGTAATAAATCACATCAAAGTGTGGCAGTACACTTTTACTTCATGTAATTTTTGAAAAAGCAACATCAAAATGAATCTTTTTGTAGTTGTAAGTCTCAGTGCATATATCCATCTTACATTTTATCTTTGAAGTATAAATGAATGTGAGCAATGCATGGTGCAGTTCCTTCCTTTCTACAGAACATTTTTCATGTAATAGTAATCAACTTATTTTCAAAACACAAGAAGTGGGATGAGTACACATTTTCCATTGTTAGGTGATTTTTGGACTGTAAAGATTATTTATCTGTTGCTGATCACTTGCTCCTTATTAAAAGCATAAGTAAGTTTATTTGTGTATTTTATTCAAGTTTCCATCTTCATTTTGTAGGGTTGTACAAAATCTTACCACAGCAACGTGAAACCACAAGAACCTGAAAAACCGAAGCAATCTGAAATCACATGTGATAAGGATGAGGTAATTTGTTTTTATTTCTTTATTCGGTGTGTGTATGTGTTGTTATATAGTTTGTTTCAATTGGCCTAGGTCTGTATACACATATACTGAATTATTAACAAGTTGGGAGTAGAAACATTATATGATGCATTTAGTTGAGTTTCTCACAATTTTAACTTGGTGTCAGGTATAGTTTCCAACTCCATTTCTCATGGTATTTGGGTATTTCCAGTCCAGCGACAAAAACTTTTCAGAAATGTTTTGCCGGACCAAGTAACAGAAATAAGGAAGGATCATTAATGGTGCATTCATCAGCTGATAGAATTTAAGCAAATGTAGTTACTTAACTATGACATAAGCATAGATAAACATGAAAGGTCAGCACAGAGTCATAAATCCATATAGAAATCCAAAGTGGCTATAATGAAGGCAAAATGACAAAATTATATTCCAAAGTATGAGTTTATAGTACCACTTCATTCATCCATCAAAATGGTATGTTTCCATTTGTAAGTTGGTTTTGAAAAATTATGTGGTTAGTACTAATCATGAAAATTAAAATTCCAGTACATTTAAATTTCTGTGATGCAGTTTTTCCACAGGGTAGCATAAATGTATTTTTATTCTTGTCACTTGTCTTTTGATAAGAATAAAAATTGCTGCTGAAGAAGTCTGGCACCACAATAGTGGGTAACAATAGAGGTGATGAATGGTGGAATAGTGAGATTGAAGAGGCAGTAAAGAGAAAGAAAAAAGCCTGTTTGGGGATGTTGCAAGGTAGAGTTTCTGTGGATGAATATCGCTGTAAACAGCATGAAGCAGATAAGCTGGTTCGCCAGAGTGAGGCAAAAGATAGGAAGGAGAAGGTGGAAAGGCATGAATTGACTTTTTGAAAAGGTAGGAAGACTTTCTGGAAGTACGCGAGACTCAGGAAGAATAGGGGAAACAAAGTGGTAAGTTGTGTGAAGAATAGGATCTGGAAAATGATATGGGAGCCCAATGAGTTAAATGAAAGGTGGGGTGAATACTTCTGTGAGTTATTAAATTAGGAAAGCAAAGGTGATTCTGAGGCTGAAGCAGATGATGTTACAGTGAAGGAAGGAAGCACAGGAGGGATCTCAAAAGAAGAGGTGTGTAAAGCTCTAAAATCTCTTCAGAATAGTAAAGCTCTTGGGCATAACTGCCAAGATGTTGAAATATGGTGGTGACTCTGTAATTGACTGAGTAACTGAAATTTGCCAGTTGTGCTGGGAGTTAGGAATGGTACCTCGGAATTGGAAGGATGCTATCATTGTTCCCTTGTATAAGGGAAAAGGTAAAGATCCAGACTCACGTTCGCCAGGTCGCCACTGGCGATAATCTTCATCGCCGTGGCAACTAAAAATGTTTGATTAAATCGCCAATTCTGGCAACCTGTACCGGTACGGGGAAAAAAAAAATTATTTAATTATTTAATTTTATTTAACTTGTACGGAACTCTCATGTTTTTGAAATTACTCCAAAGTACCGAAATCGCACGTACAGAAGCTATTCTGCTTGAACAGCAGAAAAGAAAAAAAAAGTTATAAGAAAAAGGCGAGGGCGTCACATTGGTTTTTGATCACAAAGAATGCACCAAGCAAGGATGATGGGTCATCGTGGAAGAAAGAGTTCGCAAGGTTGCGGGGGGAACGAAAGCTTCTTCCCTTTGGGGAAGTCGTACTGGGAGAAATTTTTATAAAAAACAAAATCTCCAATTTTTTAAATAACCTAATGCAAATTTTACAGTAACCAAGACATGTCAAAATGAACTTCCATGTGAAATTTCGTTAAAATCCGAATAAAACTTTAGAAGTGAGGCATTTTTTTTTCTTTATGAATGCTTGCTGAAAGCCTGCATAATCCATACTATCTCGCTACCGTCTCCAGTGCCAAATTTAGCGTGCACCTGCGGGCTTTTGAGCACCGCAAAGCAGCCGTCTAAAAAGAAACACTTTATTTTACGAATTAATACTGACCGAGTTTTCCATCTGCTTTACGCGCTCACTTTAAGAAGAAAAAAATATATATTGGTTAACTTGGCTTTTTGTCATTATTTTTACCAAATATAGTGTTTTATAGTGTATTTAGTTAATACTAAGTTTGAATTTTAACCAAACTCTATAATCCGTATTTCTAAATTCTGGAATCGGCAAAGTCCGGACGATTCTGGATTTTCGAGGTTATACTGTAATAGTATTTGCATACCTGCCACCTACTACAGAATGTCCGTAGTTTCTACGGATTTGTCGGACTACGGAATTATGGACTTCGCTGTTGAAACTACAAATTCTACGAATTTTCATTTTGCTTAATTTTTTTTCATTTTGCTATTGTTTTATGGTATACACGAGATTCTTAAGCGGATTCGTGGAATCCCACGTTTTTTGTCATCATTTAGATCATTCTCAGGATCAGTGTAAAACTGAAGACAATTTGCAAGGAGGTGGGGGTTGGAGACGGTATTTCGTGTTTCAAAACTTTCGAAAACCGTGTGAAAACATTACCATAATCGTGATTTTTTTTCTCACGATGTTGCCTTTGTGTCCAGTTTTCTTGTTAAATATGATTTTATTGCATAAATGTTTGTACTTCAGCTTGAAACTGTAGGCAAAAATTTGCGAAAACGGAGGTTGGACGTCGCAAAAATTTCCCCATAATCTGCAGGCATCAGGTTCTTCCGCGAAATCGAGGAATTACATGTTTTTCGTTATTATTTTGGTCATTCGCGAGATCAATGCATAAGTGAACACAATTTGGGGGGGGGCGATGTTCGTCGGAGGACGGAATTCCGTCTTTACGAAGATTTCGAAAACGGAAGATCGACACAGTTCAGATTTTTCTCCTCAAGCGTAATTCCTTTTTTATTGTGATGTTATCTCTGCCCAGTATTATTGTTAAATAACATTTTACTGCATAAATATTTGTCTTTCAGCTTTAAATTAAGGGAAAATTTCCAAAACCAGAAGTCGGATGGTGCAAAGATTTCTACCGTGACGGCACCCCCGCTCCCTTCCCCCTCCCAATGATCCCTCTCTCCCAGCTTTGTTAAACATCCCCCCGTCCCTTAAGTTTTTGCATTTAAGTTTGATAATGGAGGGAGAAATTCGCAAAAATGGAAGTGTCAAAGTTGGAAAATTTGTTTTCAAAAGTACTGATATTCTCAAAGTTACACCGTTTATCTAAAATAGTTAAGGCTTTGATATCACGCACTCATGGTCTTCAGGCTGAAAGTTCTTTCAGCATGATGGATGAAGTTATTGTTATCTGAGGGCATAAAAAAAGAAAGGAAAGAAAAGCATCAATGAAGATATAGGGAGAGAAAGATATCAGCAGAAAGAAAAATTAAGCAATGGATGCTGTGCAGCTGCATAGTCGACAAACTCACACTAGTCCACATCCTTGCTGTGTGTTTTGTTCAGCGTTTTTTCCTTCTTTGGTCTCGTCTTGACATAAACTACAATTTCAGAGGCAGTATGATTATACGGTAAGTGGAGGTTCATGCACTGCGTGTTCACTTGCTTGGATTTCCTGTCTGTCAAGCATTGTATGATTTAAAATGCATCTGACTGGTTTTTACTAGTGGAAGTTTTGAACTTAAATCTCACAATGTTACCTATCATGCCCTCACCAGGGGAATCTACTTTGTGTTTCGCATGTGTTAGTTTCATTAGTGTCCTTGTTTGTTGTAATGTTTTGTTGTGACGCATACTTCTTTTTCACAAAAGAGATGCATAGTTTCGTAAAAAAGCGTCTATGTATGTTACACAATAATGTTGTTTACCACTGACAAGGCTCTTGCCAATGTTGGCAGGTATGGTATTCCTGTGCATAAGCACTTTTTTCTTTTTATCCCAGTTCTGATGTTTACAAGATTGGCGAAGATTTTTCTTTTTCGTGTGTTAGACTGCTTTTTTCACCTTACCCGTCAGCAGATGATTTAGTTCAAGTTTTGTCTGTTAGTGTTGTTTCTGTAATACTGTTCATCCAATTCAAATACAGTTTGTGTGGCTTTTAAAAATACTATTGTCTGCAGATGGGAAAACTCAGGGAATTTAATTTGGCAAAATGAGTGGTAACCCCAAATAACTGATAATCTGGATATTTTTCCTGATTTATATCTATGACTTATCACTGTCAGCAAAAAGCAAAGACTTTTTTTCATATTATCTGCCTTCCCAAGCACTTTTTACTGTAATCAGTGTGCTTTTAATAGTACCTCAAAGAAAACATCCCGCTTCCTAATTTCCATGAGAGATAAAGTTTCTATGTTGGAACATAATGCCAATATAATGAAAGATAAAGTTTCTATGTTGGAATATAATGTTTTTTAACATTCTTCATGTTTTTTAAACTCCTTTTTGAAAAATGTGAAACAGGTTCACATTAAATTACATAGGCTTTTTACCAAAATACATACTTGTGGTAAAAATATTGAATCTGATAGTTTCTTAGACATAGTTAAAAACTCTTAAATTGCAAAACAGGCAGTAGCACAGTTAAAAAAACATGATGAAACCCACAAAACTTCTTACAGGATCATCTTTTGGAATTCCAATTTCTAGCTCAGTTTTCTTAAATCAACTTTTGGTTATATATATATATATCCATTCAGAGAATCAATTGATTTTTTGACATAATCTCATGTGTTGCTGAATGATCCAGAAAGCTGGAAAAAAACCTGACGTGGACATCAGTAGTGTTTCGCGCTATGTTGCTGAACTAGAGTTGGCTGTTTTAAAATCTGCAGATGAAGGGACAAATTCGTCCTTTTTTAAGGAATCGTTGTCTCAAAATGATGACATGCCATCAACATTTCAAAGTCACCAAATCAGCACAGCATGTAATCAAGGAAGATGTGTTGCAGATGATGAAGATATAGGACTAAGTTCTACAGAAAACAGCATTGATTTATTGAAAAAGAATTGCACAAAAACTTTAAAAAAGATTTAATGTCCAAACATCTGTTTTGTGCAAATATATGTGTGCTCTTTAGATGAGGTGCTATTTCCCAAATCTTCTGAAGGCCTAATCAATCCTAGTGATGATGCAATAACTGAAATATGCAAAGTTTTAAAGTTTAACCTTGATCGTGCTTTGGAATAGTGGCTTCAAATCAAGAAGATTCCTGTTAGTTTGAATCCTAACAGAATTTCATGTATTTCAAATGCTTTGTTACACAAATTGGAGAATTCAGGTAATCTAAAGTCTTTTGAAATCATGAGAGATCTAGTAACTGTGCTTTTAATGACACTGCTGTTAAATGCTCATGTAGAATGTCTTTGGTCAGCAGTTAAAAACACAATTAAGCGAAAAAGCCTTCTAATAAAAAAGAACAGACTTGAAAGTCACATTAGGATCAAAACATCAGGAATAAAAATGAGTAATTTTGACCCTGAAGATGATATAAAACCATGGTGGGAGGATAGTGTGAAATCTTGTTGACCAAACTACAAAGATTAATTTATGTATTTTATTACTTCAGTTTCAAATTTTAAGCATACTACAATTGAAATATGCAAAATAAAACATATTGATATTATAGTAAGCAATTTTATAAAAATAATAGTATGAAATATACAATTTGATTTTTTCAAAGTTTGGCCACTGACTTTTTTTTTATGGCCACTAACAATTTTGGTCTTGGTGGCCAATGTCTACTAGCAAAATTTCTAAGTCTGGATCTTTAGGAAAAGGTGATCAGACTGACTGCAAGAACTATCGTGGTATTAGAGTGTGTCAGGGAAAGTGTTTGATAAGGTCTTTATTGAAACAGTACTGGGTCTTACTTCAGAGAAAGTGTGGGATGTTCAGAGTGGTTTTATGCCTGGTAAAGGCTGCACTAACCAGATTTTTGCATTACACATGATGATTGAAAAGTATCTAGCTGTTGGTAAGAAAGTTTTTGCTGCCTTCACAGATTTAGAGAAAGCTTATGATGTTGAATGAATATTGTGTTTACTGGGAATCTACTTAATAGTGTAAAATCCATGTATGTTGGCAGTAGAGCTTGTGTACCAGTGAATGGTGTTATATCAAAATGGTTTTCTATTGGTGCAGGAGTCAGACAACACAAGGTTGTGTAATGTCACCACGGCTGTTTAATATATTTATGGATGGATGCATGCATGCGTGATGCCAAAATAGATAATACTGGTTTATGTCTTGGTGATATCCGTGTTTGCAGATTGCTGTATGCTGATGACACTGTCCTGTTGGCAGAGAGCAAAAGGGAGTTGCAAAGTATGTTGTTCCGGATGTACAAAGTTTGCATGAAATTCAAACTGAGTGTAAATAAGGGAAAACCAAAGTTATGGGTTTTGAGAGAGGAACTGTTAGCACTGAATGTAATATAAGTCTAAATGGCACAGTGATTGACCAGGTGAATGAGTTTGTGTATTTAGGAAGCATATTTGACAGAGAGAACAAATTGGATGGTGAAATTAGTAGGTGAGTGAATTCTTCAGTGAAAGCCATAGCTGCTTCAGGAGGTTTTCACAGGAATGATGGGTTCTCAAGAGAGTCCCGCATTACTGTGTATGAAAGTGTAATTGTTCCTACTCTAATGTATAGCAGTGAAACCTGGGTACTACAGAAGAAACATAGACGTTGCTTGTGTGCTGGAGAAATGCGTTACCTACAGGGTGTTTGTGGCAAAACACGTTCTGATTGTGTGAGGAATGAAGATGTGTTGTAGTTGTGTAATGTAAGCAAAATGTTGTTAGCAAGGTGGAGACCAATATGCTTTGGTGGTTTGGCCATGTTGAAAGAATGAGTGATGAGATGTTTACTAAGAAAATCTTTTTAGCCCAAGTGGCAGGAAGGAAAGGCAGAGGAAGGCCAAGGAAGTCATGAGAGGGTCAGATTCAGGAGTGTCTGCATGAGAAAAAGATTATGAGTATAAAGTATAGAAGATCTTGTGTTTGATGGATGTCAGTGAAGCCCAGTTGGATGGATGTAAGTGAAGTCAGTCAAGATCGCTGTAAATGGAGAAGTTTGATATGGCAAGAGTAAGTAAAAATTATCTGGTAGTTTGTATTTCTTTGTGGAGCTAACCTCTGAATCTCAGAGAACAGCTTAGTAATATATATGTATGTATGTACTGGTCTTTTATTTATGCTTCTAAATCATCTGTTAAGCTTTGACATGGTGAGCAAAATTTCCATACATTTCTTGCTTTCCACGTAGTGTGGCCAAAAATTTGCTCGAATGTTTTTGTTTGTGTCCAACATGTAATGTTTATGCTAAAAAGTGTGAACTTAAGTTTTGGACAAAATAGTTTTTTAAAATTCTTTCAGTTCCAATTGGTAGAATTCTTATAACATCATTTAACTTTAGTTGTGATCATTGTAATCCATTTATCTTCTGATTTTTTGTATTCTCTGTTTTTCTGCTAGAGGGTATATTAGTATATTTACATTTGGCACTATATACATGTACAAGGGTTGAGTGAAAAGTAGTGACAACAGGTATCTAACACACATTACACTTTATTTAGATATGAATGGAACATCACTGGCCCTCAATGTAATCACCGCCCATATGAATAACTTTAGTTCATACTTGTGGAAGACTGTGGCTGGCTTCAGCAGATTTGTTTCTATTTATAGCTGTGATAGTTCAATCTGTGGCACAGAGTACCTCAGGAACACCTTGAAAACGTCCTCATATGAGTGCCTTCAATTTGGGAAACAGATCAAAGTCACAGGGACTGATGTCTAGAGAATGTGGTAGGTGCACCAAGGTTCCTTAACGCCGTCTTGTCAAAAGTTCCTGCACTGTTTTGGCTACATGACGGCGAACATTGTCATGAATGAGTACTGGTGGATTGTATTTAATGAAATGTGGCTGCTTCTTTTATAGTGTTGGACACAGATGTTTTTCAAAAAAACTGTCGATAGAACTCAGCATTTACAGTATGTTTCTCAGGAACAGCATGATGTAGGATTACACCATCCTTGTCATAGGCAACAATCGGCATTACTTTGACTTTACTAGGTAGCCTGCCATAATTTTTTTTTTTAGTTTGGGTATCGCTGATGTTACCATTCATTTGAGTGTGGGCTCGTACACCTGTGCCCAAGTTTCGTTGATGACAATGATTTGTGGAAGAAATGCATCACCCTCGTTATGATATCGGTCCAGATGGAGTTTTGCTATGGTGTATCGGTGACACTTTTGCTCTCCTGTGAAGTTGTTGAGGGGCCCACTTTGCTGCAATTTTTCTCATGCCAAGGACATTGTGCAAAATTTGGCTCACAGTGAAATCACTGATTCCAACTTCATTTGCCATTGGTGCATAATTCAGTGCCTATCACAATCAAGTAAAGATTGCATGAGCTGCACCTTCTTCTGTGGGGTGTGCGGGCATCTCGATCGTTGATTATCTGCTGGCTGTTCTTGACTGCTGCGAAAAGCCTTCATCCATCATGCAACTGTACGACAGGGTAGTGCTTCATCCCCACATGTATCCTTCAGATCTAACTAACATTCCCTGGTGTTGCAGCCACGTACAACCTCAATTTTTATCCAGATGCATTGTTCTGACTTCGTAAACCTACTTTAAACCGCCTTCACACATCTTTACATGTTTCGTAAGCTGCCTCCTTCATTCCACATAAACACTCAAGTAATATCCAACACTCGAAATGCTTTCTTATACTTGATTATGCTATCACCAGAGTGCACTGAAATCATCTGCACTGAGCATTGCTGTATTGCCACTACTTTTCACTTAACTCCCGTATATACACTCAGTAGACGAAACATTAGAAATAGGTGTGATGGGTAGTTGACATGGGCATCCATCCCCCACCCAGAGTAAAATGGACCCAAACTGAATGCAATGCAGGCGATAAATAGGCAAATAGAAGGGCTTCCCAATAGTGTATAGCAATTGACAAACATTATTAAACATGGTGATCTGAGTGACTTTGTTCGTGGATGCATTGTTGGTGCAAGAGAGTTGGTTCATTTTATCGTCCAAGTGGTAAGAACTCAAGGATTCCTGAGGGCAACTGTATGAAGGGTGTACCACGAGTGTACCAGCGCCCAGAGAGCTAGTGGTGGCTGACCACATACCATTGATGACTGGGGTCAATGTAACTATCCAGGCTCACACAGACCCACCACTTGGCAACGACCATGCAAATATCATCCAGGTTAAATGTCGGAGACCTAAGCAGTATCAGCACGCAAACAGTACGGCACACGCTGCATACTCTGGGCTATGGGAGCCCTTGTCCTACTCTTATGCCACTGTTGACTGCTCATCATCAGACATTATGTCTTGCCCGGTGCTGAGAACTCAAAACTGGACTTTTGCAGAGTGGCCCCGCGTCGTGTAGTCAGTTGAATCCCATTTTCAGCTGTACCGAGTTGGCGGGTGTGGCGTTGACAGCATGAGGCCATGGCCCCATCGTGCCAGGGTGGGTTCTGTTCAAGCTGGTGGTGTCTCTGTGATGGTTTGGGGAGCCTTCTCATGGGACATATTTGACCCTTAGTGTGTCTGGAGAAGTCCTTAATTGTGCCACCATCATATGCTGGCTGATCACCTACACGCTTTCATGGCTTTTGCACATCATGTGGCCAATGGCCTGTCCCAGAAGGACAATGCACTGTCCCACCAGGCCTCAACCACCCAGGCGTGGTTTGAGGAACACTCATCTTAGTTTGGAACCATCCAGTGCCCCCCAAGGTCCCCGGATTTAAACCCATAGAAGCTCTCTAGGATTTCGTGGAGCTGAACATGGATCCTGGACCAACATCTCAGGTGGAGTTGTGGACAATACTTCAACAAGCATGGCTGGCATTACCTCCAGAAACCCTCCAGTATCTGGTGGAGCCAATGCCTCAGTGTGTACAAGCTGTTATTCACAATATAAGGTTTGTTTATTGTGTGTAGATAAGTATTTGTTAATTTAGCTCTTTACTTTTTGAAATCAGACTTCAGTTTGTTATCGATGTTGTACTGAATTAATGTTTTTGGCTTTTTATTTTTCCAGTCTGTGTGTTGATACAATCTGATTTGAAACTTGTTTTTACACTACCTATATATTGAACTGTTTTTTGTTTAGTTTTTTTATCCTTGCAAACAATAATGCCGTGTAATGTGTAATCCTGGTGAACATAGCAGACCTGCCAGGTTTTACGGTTTACCCGTAAAATTTACGGAAATGTGACTTGTTTTACAGGCAAAATGTTAATTTTACGGATTTGGCGATTCTCCGAGATTTTTTTCTTTTTCTGATGATTTTGCACCTACTATTGAAACTTTTTTTTTTAAAACTTAATCCATTCAAAGTAAAGTGCCGATGTAAGTTACGAATAAGTTTTTAGTTACATGTGTTTATTTGGGAACATTTTGCTGCAGTTTTCCCACGTTTTAGGTTATTGTTTTGCCTTTTTTTAAACACTAGAACACCAACCAGCTGGGCTTATTTAACCTTCCGTTTGGTTCTCTTCCTCTCTTGTGCACGCTGTTTCCCCCGCCTTTCTTTTCAAGATCATGCATTGTTCATCTCCCGAGTCGCAACTTCTCAGAAGGCCAGCGTGGGGTGTGTCCGCGTTGGAGCAGGTGTCTTTTATCTTTAATCCTCTCAGTTCGAAAGGCTATCTCAGAACGTAGTTATCGTAGAAAAAAATTCCAACGGATTTTAAATCTGTGGAATTTTTAACCCCAGATCGATACCCAAGATGATGAAATTGAGCAAAAACTGCCAGTTTTGTGAAATTAAAAATGCATTGGGGCATGCATGGTTTCGTAACTTCTTCTCTGGCAATAAATTTGACCTTACGAAAGAATGCTACTATAAGAGGAAGTTAAAAAAAAAAAAAAAGTAAGTCCAATGTTCATTCGAGCCAGTGCTGCTCCAGCAATGATTTATTTTGCTGGTCCGTTCGTCGGTCAGTAAGTTTTCTACGCTTTCGCTTTCCAACTGTGCTTTGTTCATCGCTCGGTGGTAACGTTCATAAAAATGTCTTGGCTTGATTCAATGAAATTAATATGTTGGGGTACATACTAATTCATCTAATCCTTATTGAAAATGGTCAAAGGTAAGGTCAAGACATAGGAGAGGGATTCATTCTTCCGCCCTTTTGCGTGATGACTTGCGTAAAATCAAAGCATGATTGTGATGAAGTTTGGGTATGCTGTTCAGCACCCATAGTGGACCTATCCTATTGAAAATTATTGCTATCAGCATTCACGGGGACAGCGCAATAGCACATGCGCAAGATTTGTTCGCTCGCGTTTCAGAATTTTAGCACAATATCTTCCGTGGAAATTAACCGATTTGGATAGAATTTTTAATTATAAAATGACGCGTGTGTGGCAGCTTTTTAATTTAGAAATTAACGGGCACAAAAAATGTTCTATAATAAAGCAAAAACACGCGAAATATCAATTAATTCATACTAAGGGATTCGTAAAGAAAACAGTAAAGTATCGGGGAGAACACTGTTGCTTTTGCAAACCCACACTTTTTTGTAGGTATGAAATTTTGGACTTTTAGTAAACAACTCTGAATTTTAAAATATCCGGATTTTGACAGCACGGGTTTAATCTAGGGAGGAAGTGTTTTTTTTTTTTTTATCTGTTTGAAAAAAAAGTGCCGTTGGCTTTGTAACTTCTATCAAACGGAATTGAATTGTGTGATATTTAGAGATTTTCATTTTCTAAAACAGAATACGTGTATTCTACAGTTTGTCATGTTAGGCCATTTTTTTTTTTTTTTTTTTTTTTTGCAGAGACGTAAGATCGGAGTTAAAATCCCGGTTCAAACGTTTTGTGCCGTGGTTAGGATGTCACCAACGAAGTGGCTGTATCGTTCCTGTTACGCCTGATGTAAAAGACAGTTGGTTTTGTTCCGGCAAAACACATTGTGTTAGTTTACTGCAGGAGAGGGGTTGGTTCAGACGTTGATGGACCCAGATTGTTTTTAAAAGGAATGACTAGAGAAGCTCTATTCGGTAAGGTGAAGGGAGGGGTGTGGACAGGAAGAGAAGACAGAACTATAAAATCAGTGCCATTTGGAAGTATAACGGATGCCACTAAAGGGATCGGATTTAGTAAAAGACAAGGCATCGATCCGCCTGTGAGGTATGATGGGGAGGGAGGGGACAAACTCAAGGGAATGACATTCGTAACTAAAACCTAAACCTTTGTTTCTAGATGAAAGAACCTTTCAGTTGCTCTCTGCTTTCCTAGCTGACCAGCTCGAATCGGATAACTCTGTAATCGGTATTTTGCCCTCTACTATAGCAGTTTTTACTTACATTTTTTTCCCGAGTGGTAATAAATTTAATATTAGTGATTCGCTATCAATGAGCAGCAACATAAAAGGGGAAAAAAAGTACTATAAAATATTCCGTGATTCGTATTCTGCGGAATTCCCGTGTATTGCGAAATCTTCAAGAAAGGAAAATATGCGTTTCGCGCTATGTGCCGATGCAATTTCAACATTTCGCATGGTGGAAGGAATGATATTACAAATCATATTTCTAGTGACAAGCATAAATATAACGTTGACTGAGTGGGGAAAAAAACAAAACGAAATTAACTTCCTTTGTTAAAAGTTATGATGAACTCTATGCGATTCGTACAAAATGTTTGTTCACTTCATTTTTAGTTGAACAAAATTTGCCAGTTAGTGTCTCTCAGTCACTCTTACTTATTTAATTTTTTTTTACTGTCTCATCGTCCGTGTCTCCGTAAGATAAAAACCTAACATGAAAATGGCTCGTTTTTGAAAATATTTTAGTATTATTTCATGACGGCGTGATACACGATCCCATTGAAAGGGTAGAACATCCTTCCCTTTAGATGCAAACTTCTGTAAAAGTAAATTTTTATCACTTTATAGATCATAATGATAGCATAGTAATGAGAAATTATGTATAGAATTTATTTTAATCGATATGAATGTGCCGATGAATTTAAACATCTGTAGACACTTCAATTAAAAGTTGATGGTTCATTTGGGTAACATAGTTTTTAAATCGATATGTTTGGTACATTTAATCAATATGCGCGACAAGTAATTTAATCGAATATATCGATTAAAATTTTCATTGAATATATTGATTAATTTTTTTTACGGATTTCTGTTTCTGAAAGTTGGCAGGTCTGACATAGTAATTTTGTTTTTAATTTGGATATCTTTTTGTTTAACCACTCTTTGTCTCTTAACCTTATGAAAATATTACCAATTGTTCTGTAACATGTTCAGTGTATGAAATTTGATAATGTCCTAATACAGACAACTTTGAAATCCACTGGGAGATGCAGCAAAGTCTCATGGTATAGATCACGGCCAGACATGACAGCTTTTTTCACTGACAAATGTAGGCTATTGGACCTGTAATGGGCCCATCTGCAAATTGCATTTGTAACGGTAACCTATGAAACACAGCCAGGATTGGATCCATTTTTCTCTTTTAAACATAGCACAAATAGGTATAATACACCAATACCAAAGACAGTGTGTACCATCAAATGCATGCATGCTACAGACTGAAGAAACTTGTTCCAAAGAGTTGTGCAGCAGGAAAACAAGTGAGAGCCCAGATGGAAAGAGCAAGGGGTCAGTGTATGCAAATGAACTTGACACCAAGGGCAATTTTTGTATCTCCTGAGCCAAAGGAGATACAAAAATCTAATACCTTTTATTTTAAAGCTTAGAACAAGTGTTGTCTGCTGTAGAATGTCAGAATGGAACCTGGGATAACACCAAAAAAGTTAAATGTTATTATCCTGACAGCAGGTAAAACAGTGAGATAACTAGTGTAAATAAAGCTACTTGTGAACTCGAAGTTTTTGTACTGTAATAAAACAGCACTTAGATGGAAGCTCAGAACACATAGTGTACAGGCAAAATACCTGTTCAAGCACCATTAACTATTTTAGTGATTTGCATAAACTTCATTTTTCTGAATTGCAAAAATAAATGGATCTGTACACGTTAGGCTAAGAATTATGTCACGAGCAAAAAGGTCAGCAGCTATTGTATATATTTTAAGGCACAGTAGTAGAAGACCAGCCCAAACCAATACCAAGGAGGAATGGCAAAAGGTGACCCAACCAATCCTAGGTAAAAACAAATTTGCTGTAAAGAAGGCAACATGTTTACATGAAAACAGAAGTACATGCACAAGGGTATGGACGAAAGGCGGCGTCGTACTATAATAGAATGCAGATGCTTTTCTGTCAACTTAGTAAGTCACATTTGAAGTTGTATGCCACCCTCTGACAATCCAGTCTGTGTTTTGTAGGTTACAGTTATAAAGGACATTTGCAAACGCGGTCCTTCTGGGTTCAGGAGTCGACAGTCGTCAGTGAAGAAAGCTGCTGTGCCTAGCCGCGAGACTTTGCTGCATCTCCTGATGAATTTGAAAGTTGTCTGTATTAGGACACTACCTGAAATTTAAACATTACATTTTCTTTATTCTTTTCTTATTTACATTTGTATTCATAGACTAATATATGTATTAATTGAACTAACTAAATACATGTACTGTTTTACCTTTTATCCAGTAAACATTTTTGCTATGTTTCTCTGAGTTATTACTAATGAAAGTTTTTATATATCCATTTCAAGACTGCTAATTTTGTATAATCATGAGTGCTGAGAATTTCTTGGGGGAATAATTAGTTGCAATGTTAGTTATCTGTATACATCATTATCAATTTGATTGTTACAAGCTCAGTGCCACATTGATAATGCAGCCATTGAAGATACAAATTTGTCCCTCCAAAGATGAACTCATAGTTAGTATGCAGTATTCTCATAAGAGATTACCTAGACTTCATTAGATTTGTGCTCAACAATACAATTTTCATTTCTAAAGTATATTTTAAATTTCAGTTGGGGAAATATATAAAAGAAATCTACTTAGTAAATAGAAATAGGAGTAAACTCATAATTCATGTTTAAGCGGTAAACTTATAATTATCTCATCACTATCTTCCAGCACAAAGAATCCATAAATTCACTTGCTGGGGTGAGGCTACAAATAGGAATAATATAACTGCCTGTGTTATAGCAGGAAGTCTAAGACATGATTAAAATTGCTTGAGTTTTTACAGGTTTTGAAATAAATAAGCAGTGATCACTTTTTAGTAGCATCTACTATTGTTGGAATCAGTTGTCAAATAGTCATGAAACCATCAGAGGTACAAAGGCATATCAGAGGTCATAGGCTGAGTATTGTAAAAGTGACAGAATCTCCAGAAGCAAATGACAGAAATTTGTATCAAAATAAGCCTCATCCAATAAAAACATGGAAGTGATGCACAACAAGTAAAAAGCATTAATTATTTAGGCTGGAAAAAACATGTGGTGTTGCATTATGTAATGAGAGGAAAGTCAGAAACCTTTAGCAGGTAGCAGAAGTGAGGACATGTCATCAGGGAAAATAAAAATATGCTTAAACGAAACATTTAAGCTGTTTGTCACTAGTTGCCAGTGAAGATAGTAGAATGTCTTGTTGAAAGGTAAAACAGTTTAAGGAAGCTTGAAGGAAGGTATTTGTAGTTTAGGTATTATGTGAAAAATAACTACCAAAATTGTGAGAAGACAAGGTGAACACTTCGAAGACGCATCGAATTAATATCGAGGAAATAGTGAGTAAATAACCAATGGAGGAAAGTATGTTGGCATAGGCGTACTCAAGGGGATGGTCCTCGGGTCCGGACCCCCCCCAAGGGGAGATTTAATATGAATTTAAAGCGATATATATGCATATATGGAGCTTTCGCCAATTAATCAAACCCATGGACCCCCTCCCCCAAGAAATTTCTGGCGTAAGGATGAGACCAGAATAATTGTGTTCATGAATTACGCGATTCTGCTTTATTCCTGAAATATGTTAAAGCTGCAGTTTACAGTGAAGTTAGTCCAGAACTGCTTTAGCAAGTAGAATAACAGTTGTCCTTTGGTTACACAGAATTATTAAGATGTTATGGGAAACTAATTTGTTTCTTGAGATCTGGCAGAAGTCAGTCCGTATGCCAATTTATGGGAAATAAAGCAGGAAAGATTTTAGGAACAAACTTAGCATCTTCTGAATTTGTGTTACTTTCAGAGTTGACTAAATTATATTGAGTAGGAAGCTTAGAAATGTGATGGAAAATTGGTTGGAAACTAAGTGATTTCAGGTACTAGGGTGGCTTTCCAAAAAGTTATGAGAGGTGTTGATTGGGTATCTAAGAATAGGTTGTTTGATACTTTTTAAAGCTGTGGAGTGAAAGGAAAGCTGTTGGAAGCAGTCACAAACCTTATTAAAGAAACGCCTTGCAACAGTTAAGATACAGAGATATATTTATAGGTATCTTGAGATTAACTATGGATACAGTAAGGGATGTGGGCTGTTCTCACATTTATTTAACTATGTGAATAAACTGAATAGAATAGATATGATATACAGTGAAACCTCAGTTATACAGTGTCCTAGGGGATGATCTTAAAAATCATATAAATGTAATTTCAAAATGTTGAGTACTATTGTAAAATTTATGCTTTAAAGGGGTATAAGATGACCTTAATGATTTATTTAAATTCAAATTGGCAGTGAGAGAAAAAAATGTTACAAATTATATATTTTATTGCATTGCAAAAAATCATAAAGCCTATGAAACTCAAACTTCTCTTTTGATGACTCTATCTGTCTATAAAATCCAGGTTCTAGATTAAGAAAAATCCTTGCAACTAAGAATCTGAGACCACTACTTCAGGCATTTGTGAATTAACAGTTCTTTTTTTTTTTTTTTTTTTTCGAATCCTGAGTGCATTCATTTGAAACCAGAATGTTCAAAATTGATGATACATTTAGGATTCTTTTCTACTACCCAAGTAAATAGTGGATTTTATCAATTTTTAAATAAATAATACATATACAGTATGTGCGAGTCACAAAATGCGAAACCAATTTTTCATGTAAACCAAAAGTAAATAACATGCTGTTCTCTGATGGGATCATGTTTCAACTTTGGCTGTACCATGAAGCAACACAACAACACTGTCTGAATACTCTCAAAGTTGTAACATACTGGGTTATGTATAAAATAATCAAAGAACCGTGTATTTTTTATGATCTAAAATTCAAATTTTAATGTGTAATCGCAAAAAGCGTATAAATGAATTGTGTATAACCGAGTTAGGAAAGCATTAGAAACTACAATAAAATATCAGGGCAAACCAGAATTGTGTATAAAATTGAAAACTATATAATCAAGGTTCCACTGTATATGGGTAAATTGATAATATAGTTGTGGTATCAGAAGTTCGTTGTTATGCTGACTTGCTAATTTCTAAGAATGTAAACAGTTTGCAATGCAACTGTAATTAACTAAGCAGAACCTGGGGAAAATTTAGAATTACTCTAAATTAGGGGCTGGCAACCTATGGCACATGAAGAACTTTAAAGCAACACACTGCTGAATTTATTATCAGCATTTTGTGTAAAATAAATAAATCATAAACAAAGACATCGCTCTTTCCACGTTTAGTAACGCACAGCAACTGAATTCGGTTGCTGTGCGTTGCTAAACGTGGAAAGAGTGATGTCTTTGTTTATTCACTGACGCCATGTATTTGGAAGATTTTCACTTTGGATCTCGCTCTTTGGATTTAACTGCTATAATTAGTATATAGCCAGTGCCGTTAATGCCCACCAGATGGAGACTTCTCAGTAGCTGAGCTCATCTTATGGATTTATAATGTCAGATGCAGAGAGAAAAACGCACATAGCGGTGTGGATTGTTGGCCGCCATGGTGTAAGGCTAACGCGCTCGACTAGATATTGAGAGATCCGGGATTCAGTTCCCCAGCAGCGGCCAAATAACAATTTTTCGGTTGCTGTGCGTTGTTAAAAGTGGAAAGAGCGATGTCATTGTTTATTCGATGTTGTTAAGAGCGATGTCTTTGTTTATTCGATGTTGTTAAGAGTGATGTCTTTGTTTGTATTTAGAGAATTTTCACTTTGGATCTCTTCCTTTGGATTTAACTGCTATAATTAATATATAGCCAGTGATGTTTGTGCCCACCAGATGGAGATGTCTCAGTAGCTGAGCCCATCTTAAGGACTTATAATGTCAGAAGCTGACAGAAAAATGCACATAGCGTCATGGATTGTTGGCGACCTTGGTGTAAGGCTAACGCACTCGGCTAGATATCATGAGATCTGAGTTCAATTCCGTGGCGGCTGAATAACAATTTTTTGGTTACTGTGTGTTGCTAAACGTGGAAAGAGTGATGTCTTTGTTTATTCACTGATGCCACATATTTGGAGAATTTTCACTTTGGATCTCGCCCTTTCGATTTAACTGCTATAATTAATATATAGCCAGTGCCGTTAATGCCCACCAGATGGAGACGTCTCATTAGCTGAGCCCATCTTACTGATTTATAATGTCAGATGCTGACAGAAAAACGCACATAGCGCCGTGGATTGTTGGCCACCATGGTGTACGGCTAACGCGCTCGGCTAGATATCGAGAGATCCAGGGTTCAATTCCTGGCGGCGGACGAATAACAGTTTCTCAGTTGCTGTGAGTTGCTAAATGTGGAAAGAGCGATGTCTTGGTTTATTCACTGACACCACGTATTTGGAGGACTTTCACTTTGGATTTAACTGCTATAATTAATATATAGCCAATGCCGTTAATCCCCACCAGATGGAGACGTCTCAGTAGCTTAGCCCATCTTACGGATTTATGTCAGATGCTGACAGAAAAACATACATAGCGCTGTGGATTGTTGGCCACCGTGGTGTAAGGCTAATTAATGCGCACTTCTAGATATCGAGAGATCCAGGGTTCAATTCCCCGGCGGCGGCCGTATAAAAATTTTTCGGTTGCTGTGTGTTGCTAAATGTGGAAAGAGCGATGTCTTTGTTTATTTGATGTTGTTAAGAGCGATGTCTTTGTTTATTTGATGTTGTTAAGAGCGATGTCTTTGTTTATTCGAAGTTGTTAAGAGCAATGTCTTTGTATTTAGAGGATTTTCACTTTGGATTTAACTGCTATAATTAATATATAGCCAGTGCCGTTAATGCCCACCAGATGGAGACGTATGTCTCAGTAGCCGAGCCCATCTTATGGACTTATAATGCCAGATGCTGACAGAAAAACGCACATAGCGCCGTGGATTGTTGGCCACCTTGGTGTAAGGCTAACGCGCTCGGCTAGATATCGAGATATCCGGGTTTCAATTCCCCGACGATGGCCGAATAACAATTTTTCGGTTGCTGTGCGTTGCTAAATGTGGGAAGAGTGATGTCTTTGTTTATTCACTGACGCCACATATTTGGAGGATTTTCACTTTGGATTTTGCCCTTTGGATATAACTGCTATAATTACTATATAGCCAGTGCTGTAAATGCCCACCAGATGGAGACGTCTCAGTAGCTGAGCCCATCTTACGGATTTATAATGTCAGAATCTGACAGAAAAATGCACATAGCACTGTGAACTGTTGGCCACCGTGGTGTAGGGTTAACACGCTCTGCTAGATATCGAAAGATCTGGGCTTCAATTCCCCAGCGGCGGACGAATACAATTTTTTTGGTTGCTGTGTGTTACTAAACGTGGAAAGAACAATGTCTTTGTTTATTCACTGACACCACGTATTTGGAGGATTTTCACTTTAAATAAATCATATAATGTAGGTACTTGCGTAAACATGCTAGTTACATTATTGAAAATTGAAAACATACAGATGACTTTCTACCCAGGTTGGGTCCAGATCACCTGCAAAGAGAAAATTGAAAAAACACAGACTTTCTACCCGTGTTGGGTCCTGATCATGTGCGAATGGTTAAAGCGAGCCTTGTCTCACTCCGACTGTTTGTAGATGATCAGGGCCCAGCACAGGTAAAGTCTTCTGTGTTTTTTTTTTGTTTTTTTTTTTCAATTTTCCTTAATGTAACTAGTGTGATTGGCCAACTACCTTCATCTATTTATTATGTGTGTATTTCATACTTTCTATATTATACAGTGTAGCTTAATGGATGCACTGAGATTATGATCTGATGCTCAGCATACTGGAGGCAATGCTACAAAGGAAGACTAAAAGGTGGATTGTTTCCTATAATTTGTGTAATAAAATCCGTATACTTACTACAGATTAGAGATGGGTCAGAAATCAGGTAACTGTTATTTTGTCACTGTTACTGAAAAATCACTGTCACCGTTACGACCAGTGACAAAAAATAACAGTTCCAAAGTAACTGATAAGAGTGTCACCGTTAGCCATGTACGAACAATGCTTGGGGACCACAGTTACCATGTCACCATATTGTTTCTGCTTAAACATCACAGAGGTCGCTAGTGATGCCAGCTTTCTTTAGAAAAAGCTATTATTTGTCCTCATCTCTTCATGAGGAGTCTTAGGAATGGGCGTGAACAATAATAAAGTGTTCATGCTGTTCAGTAAGCGAAGAAAAACCAGTGAAATGTGGAATTATTTCACCATTGTGGATGAAAATTTTGCTTTGTGTGATATTTGTAAGCAAAAGCTATTCTACAAAAGTTCGACTTACTGTTCTGTTACTGCTCCGTAACCCTCGTCGTAAACAGTTATTTTGTCACTTATACTAGTAAGATGGTGACTTGCCATCCCGTTATAGCTCCATCATCCCTGTCGTAAACGGTGATTTTGTCCCTGTTTAAAGTCATCATTACTTCTGTGGAACTGTCACTGTGACACAAAGATCACTGTTAAGCCCACCTCTACTACAGATATCTGTGCATGCAGGAGGTTAACACCTCCCGCATGCACTTGTAGTCCATTTTGGCACTCAGCATTCTACTACTAAGTAAAACTGACACACACGTGCTAAAAGGTTGCTGGCTTTTGCTTTAAATGTCGGAAATTTCAATAAGCGGTCTTCGTAAATTCATTTTGTTCATGACATTACTTGCATGAGATTTGAACCATGTTAAAACTTCTCATATTATTTTGTATGCACTCCTATAGTGCTTTAAGAGTGAGATTTGTAAATTGTCTTGTTTGGGTAAATTGCTGTTTCCAAAACATATTAAAATAAAGTTTCATTAAAAACTTACATATGGCTTTCTTCATTTGATATAATCTTCATTAATAAGAGTGATGCACTTATCCTGAATGTATGCCTCTGTCAGTGAAACAAGTTCTTTGAGACATGATCATGAAAAACACATGTTAATGAACAGAAACTCCATTTAACCAAGAGGATTTGAAAAATTAAATCAGTAGTGTAAGTGAAAGAAAAAAAAAGTGTTGTCTAATTGAAAAGACTAGAACAGGTAGTTAAATTATACACCCTAATTCATAAAAAAGTATACAGTTTCCAGATGCTGTAAAACAGTAACAGTTGAAGACACGGACCACAACTGCGAACCGTTAGGTAGATGTACTCATAAAGTTTGTGTCCTGCTACTGAGGGAAGTGACGTAGGCGACAGCACGCGTGTCACGTGACTAGTCAGTCAAAATGGCAGCGTCTGCAGTGGAGAAGGCGTTTTGTGTTCTTGAATTGAGCAAAACGGAACCTGTAACTGTTGTGCAACAGCATTTTCGATCACGATTCGGTAAAAAACCTCCAACCAAAAAATCTATCTACGATTGGCATAAAAAAATTTGAAACTAAGGGCTGTTTGTGCAAACTTAAAAGTCCTGGATGACCGCGTGTATCGAAAGAAGTCGTCGATAGTGTTTGCACCGCCATTCAATTACGCCCGGGAAAATCAACGTGAGAGTAAGTCGTGAAGTGCAGATTTCACAGCCCACTGTCTGGAGAATTTTGAGAAAGAAGCTGAAAATGATTCCATACAAAGTGTAGATGTTGCAAAATCTCACTGACCTTGACAAGACAAAGTGCTTTGAATTTTGTGCTGAAATGCAGCACCGTTTTGAAAACGACTATTTTGCCAAACATTTAGTTTTCACCGATGAAGCTACATTTCACGGAGTGGTCAGATAAACAAGCACAATGTTCGCTTTTGGGGAACGGAGAATCCCAGATTTACAGTGCAACATGTGCGAGATTCCCCTAAGGTAAATGTGTTCTGGGCTGTGTCCAAAAAAGAAAATGTACGACCCCTTCTTTTTTTACGAGAAAACTGTCACGGGAGGCTCTTTCCTGGATATGTTAAGTCTTTGGTTGATGCCACAGTTGCAGGACGACAGTGACAATTTTATTCTCCAATTGGATGGTGCACCACCGCACTGGTTAGACGATGTGCGAGATTATCTCGATGAACATCTTACTCGCCGATGATGAATTGGACGAGCCGTGGACTACAACATGCCACTGACCCAACAGCCACCCAGAAGTTCTGACTTAACACCTTGTGACTTTTTCCTGTGGGGGTACGTAAAGGACTAGGTATTCACACCTGCCCTTCCTGTTGATCTAGCGGAGCTGAAACAGCATATCACAGCCACTATCACTGCACTTGATTCCGATATCTTACCTCGCGTTTGGGCGGAAATGGATTACCAGCTCGATGTGTGTCATGTGACTAAGGGTCCACACATAGAACATCTTCTGTGACTGTCTCTAAAAAAACTAGGAACTTTCTCCTACAATTCTGTTGCAGGTAACATAAAATATCTTACATTGTTCTTGTTTTATAGTGCGTTGAAACTGTATACTTCTTTATGAATCACCCTGTATTATTTTGGGAGTGAATATCTTAAGACGAGAACTTATTAAGAAATTAGACAAGAGAATTGGCAGATAAAGTAAAATCTTCTGTTGGCTGTGTAAAAATGCTTTCAGTAAGAACAAGAAAGATGACACCGAATTTTCAGATGTAATAAGCACGTCTTTTTAATCCATTCTGACGCGAATTAAATTTATCAAAGTTATTCAAGGTCAATGGAACCAATTTTGAAAACAATCAACTTGTTCCAACAATCGATAAAATATCCAGAAATACAAAATTTGTGAAAACATGTACTTGGTTCCACCAGCGGCTAAAAAGCATGCTGCAAAAATTAACAAATGGCGAACAAAAAATTACACATACTACAAGGAAGGTACCACAGACAAAGAGATTTTCAAATCGAACAGTTAAAAGGAGAAATATAGAGGGAAACATGATATAAGTCTACGTCTGCTAGCGGAAAAATTTTGCATGACGAAAAAGTTGAAAATAGGCGAAAAATATTCGTCATGGAAAAAGCTATGCTAAGGGAAAAGAACTTTTCAAATATGTCCCCCAGAAGCAGATATAGCAGGGGAAAAAGGTTTCAACCTTTATGCAGCTAGCTGGAAATTTTTGCTTTATTTAAAGAGGATAATGTTCCACATCTCTGTTGTAGCGAATGGCACACAGAAAAGAACAAATTTCTCAGTAACGTTTTTAGAAGCGGCGATACAGCTGCGAACTGCCAAAACATCACCTACCGACAGAACTGTTAGCTACCAAATTCCTCATATACTAGCCTGAAGTGTTCTACAAGAGAAATGGCATCTGGTGTTGAAAGAATTTCTGAAATCGTACTTGTAAAAGCAGTGATATTGCTTTACAAGTACGATTTAGAGAGCAAAAGTGTGCTCTATTTTTGAAAGAAAATACACACACAGAGTTTGTATAGTTAATGATTGTATCTGACCAAAGAAAAGTTTTTCAATCGGGTTTTTAGTTCCGCAGATTTTGCTGTAAACGGAAACTTGAACTTATGCCCTCTGGTGGCAGACTTGTGCGCTAAGAAAAGTTTGAAATTATGTGAGAAACATTACCCATGGAAACGCCTTCCAACAAAGAAATAATATTTCAAATCAAACTCTTAGAAACAGAGATATCGACATAAGATATGACTTTACGCCCCTGGTGGAAAAACATGCATTATTTTAAGAAGAAAGTATTGTCAAAAGGTTTTTCGATGTGAACTGTATCGATCCACGAAAGAATTTTTTCAATAGAGTTTTCAGGAGCTCAGAATTTGCTACAAATACATCAGACACAGAAATTAACGCTTAGGTCTCCTGGTGGCCAAACCATTCTTTATCAAATATTAGAAATTATATGCAAAGCATTTCCTATCAGGAGCTGTATCCGGTGCAGAAAGAATTTTTCAGATCAGAGTTTTAGAAGCGGAGATATCGAGGAAAATGCAATTTACCTTTACACCCCTAGCGGAAAGTCTATGCATTGCTTGAAAATTTTGAAGTTATATGAGAAACATTTTACTCTGGGAACGCCATCTTACAAAGAAGGGATTTTTTCAAATCCGACTTTTAAAGGCAGTTATTTTAAGAAGAAAATATTCTCAAATGTTTATCAACATGAGCGCTATCGGTCCACGAAATAATTTTTTCAATCAAGCTTTTAGAAGCTCAGATTTTGCTACAAATACCTATGCTTACGGCCCCTGGTGGCCAAACTATATTTTACACAAAATTAGAAATTGCAATCAAAACATTTCCCACCAGAAGCTGTATTAGGTGCAGGAAAAAAAATTCAAATCGGAGCTTTAGAAACAGAGATACAGGTAAAAGGACAGTTTGCCTGTACTCCCCTAGCAGAACGTCAATGAATTACTTGAAAATTTTGAAATTATATGATAAACATGTCGCACTGGAAACTCTGTCCAACGAAGAAAATTTTCAAATCGGACCATTAGAAGCAGAGATATTGACAAAAATCAAATATGCGTCTATGCCTCCTGGCAGAGAAACCATGCATTGTTTTAAGAAGAAAATATTCCAAAAAGGTTTGCCAACGTGAGTAGTATCGGTCCACGGAAGAATTTTTTCAATCGAGATTTTCGAAACTCAGATTTTGCTGCAAGTACATCAGAAGCAGAAATCAACACTTACGTCCTCTGGTGGCCAAACCATTTTACAGTAAAAATTAGAATTTATATGGAAAATATTTCTCATCAGGAGCTGTATCTGCAGCAGAATTTTTTTTTCCAATCTGAGCTTTAGAAGCAGAGATATCAGGGAAAACACTATTTTACTTTTACGCCCCCTAGCAGAGAATCTATGCATAACTTGAAAAAGTGACTATACCTGAAACAGCCTTCGATGTGAATGGAATCAAAAGGTGAAATAATTTTTTGAATTGGATGTTCAGAAGCAAATATATGTAATAAAATGTATTTTGAATTCAATATCATCTGCATTTACACCCTCTAATGGTGAAATTGTGCGTCGTAAAATATAAAACGAAATAAAGGATCATCATTCGCACATTTCAAGCTTCCTAATGCAAAAAGAATTTTTCAAATCTGACTATTAGTTCAGGGATATTGTGTCTACAGGTAGACAGACAAACCGATAACATAAGCGATCTTTTTGTACAAAAGACGTGCTAAAAAGGTATAACTTAAAAATCAAGCTGCATGTGTAAAATTCAGTATTTACTTCTAAACTCACCTTTATTGCAGCCATAGTTGGATGCAAAATAAACGGCTCTGTAGGAAGTTAAAAGCTGCGAATACAAGAGGGATAAGAGAAATAGCAGGGAATTATTGATGGATTCAGTGCGGAACAGAATAGGGTAGTTTGGGTATGTGTGTAGCACAGGAGGTGAATTATTACCTAAACAGGTGTTATAATTCTGTGGTTTTATGTTGCAGTTCAAGGGGAAGAAGAAACTGTTCAATCAGCCGTTAGTGATCAAGGGAGCAATTTGTTAGAAGCAGAAAATCTTCCATTGGGGGCTGCTGGTGTTTAAAGTAGGAAACATAATTGTTGGCATATTTACCAAAATATTTATTTAATGCAAGATACCCTGACCACACACAGAGGTAGTACACACACCTCCGAGAACCAACTCTAAAGAAAAAGAGAGGGGAGAAATAAAAAAAAATTCTTAGAATTTGATAATGTAATCTCAGACTGTGTTTGGCTATGAAATCGATTTTCAAGTTGTATTTGGCTTAGCTGAGAAACAGTTGATTGACAAGCTGGTTTGGGAACTATAAGTCTGTGGCATGAGCTAGAATTGTCACTATCCAGTGCACTGTATCAAGCTACACCTGTATTTTTGTAGACATTTCAGCAGAAAAATTGTAAAAATATAATTTCATCCTTTAAAAAGTAAAGTAAAAATATCACCTGTTTTGGGCAGCATTCACCACATAAAGTCAGTGGTATTAGCTATATAAGTATTTTGCAATATCTATAATATAATTCTGCTTTGCACATTTAAAGTTAGCATTAAAAACATGACATTCGGACTAAATCAATCATTTCTTCAAAAATAACTCCTTGAACAGTGCATAAATTGTAAGAATAGAGCATTTGCTTACCATATGAAATCTGCAGTAACTTGATAGATAATCTACGTGGTAATAACATATTACCACGTAATGCTGTTTAAGCTAGATATATGCAATGCTTAAACTATATATGTAAATGAAGTCAGTGTTTCTTAATCAAGCTCAGAGTTTTCATTGTGTTAAAAAAGTTCTCTAAGTTAAAAATTTTGTAAAGCTACAAGATTTTGAAATATTTTTGTTGTTATTTGTCCTCTTCATTGCATTAGTTTTCTAATATCAACTTCAGAATTTGGTCTTTGTTTGGTTCATGCTGAGTTGTGCATTTTTTTCAATGTGTGACCTCTTGAGAACCAGATAGTCAGCATCTCAGATATAAATACACTTAATGCACATTTGTACTATAACTAGTAGATGATTTTCCATTAAATATAGTTAAAGTTGGGTACAATTAGAAAGAAAATGATTGATTCTGTTCAGTATGTAACTTTTTAGTATCTTAGTGTCATTATTATTCTAATTCAGCATCTTGAAAGGAAGACTGAACTCTAGCTTATTGCTTCGTGTGCTACAACTAAAATGTAAGAGATTTGTATCACATGCCCTCAAGATATTGTCTGCTTACCATGATATATATTTTTTTTGTCCTCAGGTTTACACATACACCCCTCCACAACCCTTAAGTAAAGGGGAAATAATTAGGCCAGATGCAAAGAGTCCATTGAAAAAGCTGAAAACAAATGTAGGGTTCTCTCTCAAACCCTTGTTAGAGAAGCTGCAAAAAGTTGTTTTGGAAGATACAAAGTGTGGTAAATATCTAGCTCAATTTTTTCAGTAGTATTTTATTTTGTTTTAGTGTGGGTAGAGAAAAGTAAGCAATAAGATACAGTTATAAAAAATGATAAGGATAGAAGTAGGCTGTATAATAAAATGAAGACAGCACAGCTGGAAAGTGCAAAGTGTTACGGATTGGAAAGGAAAGCATGTAATATGAATAATTTCTATTTTACTTAAGACTTTTCTTTGAGTAAGGGTAAGTGTCTTCACTGATTTGAATTTTTTAATATCCATCATTGTGCAAGTACTTGTGATGTTTAACTTTCAACAGCATATGCCATTAAAAAAAAATCAAAGTGTTACTTGAGTAACAGAATTCATACCACAGCATTTTCCCACCCTATCAATTAGGTTTTCAGTTCCTACCCAATTAAAATTTTTTATTTGGAGACAAAAATCTGATGGATGCCTTCCTAAAGTTCTTTGCTGGAAAGTTTCATAACTGATACATGTACTGCAACATCAGTATTAAGTGAAAGTTTAAAGGAGGCCAAGTCCAGTAAATGGGGTGGGAGGCATTCGTTCCTAGCTTAAGGATATTATTAGGCTGGCCCTTTCTTTACAGGTGTGAATGTTGACCTGATGAAGCATGAGTCTCCTTTGGTTCACCAACCAAGAGTGATTATGCTTTATAGGAGACTTTAGATGGTTAAATTGATTATAGTAATTCTTAGTACTAATGGATGCATTTGTTTGTGGTGGCCTGCCACTCCCACTCTAGTTCAGTGCCATAATGCAACTTCTAGACTCTTGCTCTCTGATAATGTGTCTGAGCTTCCAGTTTCGTGCCTTTCACCAGCTGATATTGTGCATGCTGATCCAAGAGAATGGGACATCTACTGTTACTTTCTCCATGGGAGACTTTCATCATCATCTTTGCCACACTTCCTTAATAGCGTTTCCAACCCTAAGTGTCATTTTTGTAGCAGTTTGAGTGACCTTATACATGCCTATGCAGACTCTTTCTGCTCTCCAGTGTCGTAAACACTGCAATTGGGAGTACAGTAGAACTCCAGTTATCCGGATTAACTCGGGTCACAGCCATCCGGATAATTGGGTTGTTTTTTTATCTGTAGGCCAAATACATATTTATTAATTGAAGTGAGGAAATTAAATTTTTTCATTTATCGTATTTTATAATAACAAATGTTATGCAGTTAAAAAAAACAAATTACAGATTTTTATTTACGTAAAAATACAGTAATACAAAACACACTTTTATCAAAAAAAATAAACAATGAAATTATATATGTACATGTTTTTAATTTACTATAAACAAAACACATAACCTCTTTACAATTAAATTTTTAACCAAACATTGTATTCTGTATTTTCTTATTGGTGTAAACTAATAAAATTAACAAAAGTTAATACCGTGCACATAATTAAAGTTTTTTACTTACAGTTTGAAGCAAATTTATGTTTTTAATGAAAAAAAAGTTAAAAAGAGTCGTCTCTTTCGTTGCAGAAGTTCGTTTTTTAGCAGCCAAGTCACATAATCGTTTAATTTGGAGCAATTGGACTGCGTCGCACTCTTCCTCTCATTCCATCCAGGCTAGCACTAAATCTCAGGCATTAAATGCGTCTTTATGTGAAGGGCCAGGATCTTCACCATTGTCAGTAACCTCTTCGTCATTTCTTAAACTGTCAACAATTTGATCTTCTGTCATTAATTGGTATCCAGAATCATCTTGATCACAGGAAAGCGAGTTTTTAACTTCCTCTTCACCAGACCCTGATGAACCTGGGATCTGTGAAACAATTTTTAGAATATTGCCATCATTTCAGAATTTGTCTACCACTTCTTTATCATTGGAAATCCCTTTACTTTTTTCCCCACGCCCTCTCTAACGTGATACCTTTGACACCACTCCATGCATCTGTGACCATGTAAACACATTCTTTTAAATCAATTTCTTTGTAAAATTTTGTAACACTTTTTTCATCAGCCAAGAAAAGTTTTTGTAAAAGTTTCTTTCTGTATAGCACTTCAAACATGCAATTACTCCTTGGTCCATTGGTTACAGTAGACTTGTCATGTTAGGAGGTTGAAAAAAAACTGTAAATTTGCCAGGACCAAAGTGGATAATAATATATCCACTTTTGCCAATGTGATCTTGAAATTTTTCACCTTAGTGATGAAGTAGTCGTGCCGCCCCGGTGGCGCAGTGGTCTAAGTGATGGCCTCTGATCATTCGTCCGAAAGGGGTCCGGGTTCGAATCCCGGTGAGGCATGGATGTTGTGTTTGTCTTACGGCACTGGCTCTTCCCCTTCCCTGGAACCAGTGACCCTAAATTAGGGACGGGCGACTGCTTATAGCCCATTGAGTTGCTCACGGTGGTCATTAAACCTCCAATCAAAAAAAAAAAGAAGAAGAAGAAGAAGAAGTAGTCATACCATTTTATAAACAGCATGTAGTCCATCCAATCTTTTTTCTGGTTCAGATAAATGACAAGAAGGTAAAAACTCAACACATCTTACAGAGTGCATCACTTGGGGATATTTAAGACAAGAAGGTTCTTTACATGTTTGAAAGCTCTTGGATTTTTTTATTTTCCAATCACACACAACGGTAGTCGGTGAGTTCCAGTTGCATTCGCACACACCATAACAGTCACACAGTCTTTGCTCATTTTATAGCCAGGTGCATTTGATTCATTTTTTGAAACAAGAACTTTCTGTGGAAATGCCTTTCAATTTAGACCTGTTTTGTCGGCGTTGTAAACAAAATCGGGATCGTAACCATGTTCTTTAATTTTATTATTGAAAATCTGTAAGAATTTTTTGGCTGACTCTGAATTGGCCAATAATTTTTCGCCATGAATTTCCAGTTCACGAATTCAGTGCCTAGATCTGAAATTTCTCAGTCAACCCTGACTCGCCTAATTCTGAATTACCTTCCAATTTTTTGTTAAACATCAGTGCTTTCTCACATGTGATCGGTCCAGAAATCGGTTGTCCTTCAGAACGTTTTTGCAAAAACCACATATACACTGCTCGATCAACCTTTTCATTTTCCATTCCTTTCATCATTTTTCTCAATGAACTACCATTTTCACTGCCAAGAACTGAGACAATTTAAAATATGTAGATTCTGAACTTTTTTATATCTGATATCATTGATGTCCCAACTCCTACTCACATGCAAGTTTAGTCCCAGTTTCACCTTTTTTTGTAGTCTGTTAACAATTTCAACTTTATCCTTCATAGTCAAAACAATACGCTTTCTTTTTAGTGGCATATTAACTAAGTTGATAACAATATTACACTTTATACTAAAGAATGGAATGGTACTTCAAGAACAAAAAATCACGCACAAAAAACAATGCGGTTTACACCAAAAGGCTAATAACAAGTGACTGTGTGTCACACTCGATGTGCCCTTGAAAGTCTCTTTTCAGGTAGTTGTAGAGTGAAATCACTCCTTGTTTGCCACTCTGGAGGAAAGCGAGACTCTGGGAGAAAACCTGTCTTTGCTTGCGTCGTAAGAAATGAGAAGAGCATCGGTTATGCTTGACCAATGGGAAGGCGACAGGCCTTGACATGACATAACAGCAGAGACCCTACTTACGGACTTTGCGTGTGCTTTCTCATCGCAATTTCATGCATTTTGGCATTCCTACACACTTCTACTTATTAATTTAATTGCTTTATTAATAAGATATCTATTGTACTTCATTATCATTTTGTATTATTTAAATGAATGAAAAACTAAAAACACATAATTAAATGAGCAAAAATCTTAATTTTACTTGGCCTTGAAAGAAGAACAAGCGATCTGGATAAGTGGAGTTTCGGATAACTGGAGTTCTACTGTACTTACCTATCTCACAGAACCTGACACACAGCACAAAAACGTTTGCGTCTTCTCCTTCATCCAGATCCTCACTTCCTGTTTCCTCCATCTCTTTTCTTATAATGTTTACACTTTTGTCCTGGCTTTTCTTTAACACACTGCCTACCTTTACCCTTCCTTAATTTCCCCTGTCTTGAAAGTTCTCAGTTTTTGGTACAGCTCAGTTTCCATTCATGCTTTTGTAACAAGCTGCAAATGGAATCCCATGCTAGTTGAGTAGTTTCCCCATCTACCTCTAACACCTTAATGAATCATTAGAATTCATGTCACAATCTTTTTAAACTGAGAATGGAACTATTTACTTGATTAACAGTTTTTGTTGAATGCTGTCATCCACACACATTTCTTTTTAATTGCAATCAATATCTTTCTGCAACACATTATTGCATTTGCATATGTGAAAATAGCTTGTTTTTGTACATAGTTTATATATATTGTTTTTTGAATGACCTTACAACCCACCAAAGAAATATTAGTCATTTACTTTTTTCACTCAGTATTTTGTGTTTGTACATTTATTTATTTCAATTTTTGTGATAGTGCTAACTGTACATTACGTAAATAAGTGTTTTCATCTCCTGAAAGAAAGAAAAAACAAAAAAAAAAGCAAAAAAACCTTAGTATTTTGTGTCTTGTGGGTGTCCTCTCTGGCTTCTGTAGTTGAACTGCTTCTGTCAGTCTGTGATTTTTATGCAAAATTTTGCCGTAAAAAGGACCCACTCTTCATCCCCATTTTCAGTGTGGTCAAAAAACTTGCAAGTGTGGCACAAGCTTTCTAGCAAGCAATCTCCTGCGTAGACATTGGTGGACTTCCTGCAAGCCTGCTTTTTTTGTGTGAACTTGTGCAGCTTGGCATGATATAAAATATGGGTTTTATCAATTCCCAAGTGTGTGTGTGTGTGTGTCCGTCCGTCCTCGTAGATTACACAGCAAGCAAGTAGCGAATTATTATGAACACCTACCTAATAATGTGTTGGGCCATCCTTGGCTTTCAAAACAGCCTTGATTTGATGTGGCATGGATTCAACGAGGTGCTAATATTGTTCTACAGTCACGTTCAGTCAAGCAAAAGTGATGGTATCTGTCAGTTGTAGAATGTTTGTTGCAGAAGGATCTCTGTTATGAATAACTCTGTCTCATCCCACAGGTGTTCAACTGAGATAAGATCTAGGGACTGTGGGAGCCATTTTAGCACTTTAAAGTCATAGAAGTAGCCCTCTGTTACAGGAAACACCATAAACATGTAAGGATGTGCCTGGTCTGCAATGTTGTTAAGATACCACATTTCATCCAAGTGCTGTTCCAGAGGTATTAAGGAACCCATTGCCTGACATGATAACAGAGCCTAGACCACTATACCACCTGCACCAACTTGTAAAGTTAACACTAGGCAGCTGGGACCCATTGATTTGTGATGTTGATGTCTATATTTTGGCTCGTCCATTGACATGTGTTAACCAAAAATGTGATTATCAGATTGGACAAACTTTTCCCCCTACTAGCACCCACTATCATGCCTCTTTCAAAGTCGCTTACATCATGAGTCTCTCCTACATTGCTGCCATCTGTGTTTCATACATATCTGAATCTTTTGCAGTGAACTCTTCATACAGCCATCTCAACATCATTATAGCTTACATAAATGAGGATGGCACATGCCCGATTGCTATTGGATGTTCCTAATAATTTGCTGCTTCAGTGTACATAATCTACCACAACAGCATCTGCCATCATTATTCTATATGCACCTGTGATGTGATAGCAGTGGTGTGTATGACCTCTTCACCTGCTGACAATTATGTATGAGATGAATGATGCATTATTTTGTTACACAAGTAGCTGTTATTAACTGCAAAAAAAGAAAGAAAAAAGTTGAACTACTGAGTATTTAGGGGAAATGTCATACTTAACTTATACATGTAACAAGTTTGGGTCTACTGTTATCATAATTATGTGTTTTAGTTGTGCTGTAGTATCGTCACTAACCTTTCTCCACTTTAAAAGTTGCTGTGATGAACATTTGCCAATTCTTTTATTGAAAGCCTCTGTGAAACTGGTCATAAGAGGAAACTTTCTGTGAGAAGTGTAGCGGATTCAAATGACTGTAATTGAAAAAAGAACATAGCAAAAATGAATGTGTAGTAACTGTGGGGAGATGTCTGAACAAGAAACTTAACATTGCTGAAATGAAGATGCTGTAGTTAATGTCTGCTGTCACCTGAAAGAATAGGATTAAGAACTGCAGAATAGAAGAACAGTTAAATGATGGAGGTTTCAAAGAAGGCTCAGCAAGCTTGGTTGCACTAATGTTGACCTGCATTAAGAAGGAACAAAGAGCACATGAAAGCAGATTTGAGCAAGGAGATGGAAAGCAAACCAGAGGGAAAAGCTAAAATGAAATGGAGGAAGTGCGTGAATCATAACATGGAGAGGAATTGAATAAGGGAATTTTGCAATTGTGACCCACCTAGGTGTGAGTTTAGTCATGCTGTAGGAAAAGAATTTTCATATTATTATTGTAATGTTAGCCATATAATACCAACAGATTCAGAAAGCCATAGCACAGAAGGAAGAGAAGTGTACTTATTATATATAATCTTGCTTAACTTAGCTAACTAATCAATCAAGTCACAATATATGTAGCTAATATAGTTGGTTGGCCATTAACAAAGTAAGAGCTTCCTGTGAAAATTTTGAATGTAATATGACATTAACTATAATAAAGAGTGAGCATTTTTGTGCAATAATAATAAAAAAAATATGTTATACAAGATGTGTATTCATGCTGAAAGTGTTTTTTTTTTTTTTTTTTAAATTCACAAAATGATGCTAGTTTGTCAGACTTTGCACTTTAAATGAAAGGTAAAGTTCCTAGAATTCCCTTGAAGTTTGCCTGTATTTATATTGTCCGAAACGATTACTAATGCTGCAAACCTGCCAACTTTTACGCATTTTAACTGTTCTTTACGATTTTACGCCTAGATCGCTTTTTTTACACATTTTCATTTTTTTTTTTTTTTTAATTAGGTCTTCCTTGTGAAATATTTGTCTATGTTTTAGTTAAATCATACCTGCCAACTCCGCCGGATTTTGCGGAAGTTTTCTGTTTTTATTTTAAACAGTCTTCCGGTTTTCCGGCCAGAAGAACTTTTCTTCCGGATTTTTAAAATTTTCTGTATTTATATAACAGAGATGGGAATGTTGCGCCATTGTGCGGCAGAACACCCGTGCCCCGTCGTCATCGGTGAGACTTCGGCACAGTAAATTCTACATGCACACTGTTATGCTTGACGCTGAATAAAGATCATGCGTGGGAAGAAAGATTCAGAGACTCCAACTACTGCGGATTGTAGTAGTTACTATGGAAATCGTCGTTCCGCTACCGATGATGGAAAACGTCGAGTATGCTATGATAATCGTCGGTCCGCTACGAACGACGGAAAACATCGAGTATGCTATGGAAATCATCGGTCCGCTACAGACGACGGAAAACATCGAGCATGATATGATAATCGTAGGTCCACTATGGACGGCGGAAAACATCGAGTATGCTATGGAAATTGTCGGTCCACTGCAGACGAGGGAAAACATCGAGTATGCTATGGAAATCGTCAGTCCACTACGGACGACGGAAAACGTCGAGTGTGGCATCAAAATGTGATATAACTGCTGGCCACCCGAAATGCAACACCAAGAAGGGCACAAGATAGCAAACGAGATAGCAAAGTTAGATTTACTAGACACAATAACAGATACAAAGATGAAACGATTGAGCTTACAGGCCCGTGCCACTTGCGGAACACACAGACATCAATAGTTCATATGGCCCCCATGGCTGGCAATAATGGCAGCTATACGCTGCGGCGTCGAACGAAAGAGGCTTTGGATGTAGGCTTGGGGTATGTCGGTCCAAGCTGCATCCACACGTTGCCACAGTTCATCAGGCGTTGCCACAGTTCATCAGGCGTAGCCACGGGTGGTGCTTGCCGGGCCACTCGGTTGCCGATCAGCAACCAGACGTGTTCAATGGGCGACATATTGGGAGAGCAGGTGGGCCACGGCAGCAGTGACACCTGGTGGGCCGTGAAGAATTGTTGCACGATGCGTGTCACGTGCGGGCGCGCATTGTCCTGTTGAAATGTGGCCGCTGGCAGGTCCTGCAGGTAAGTGAGGACTACAAGCTCCAAAACGTCGAAGATGTAGCAGTGGCTGTTGAGTGTACCGGCGATGCGTACCAGAGCGGTGCGGGTGTCATATCCAATTGCGCCCCAAACCCTAACGCCAGGCGGCGGACCGGAATGGCGATGCATAATGCAGGCGTCATACAGTCTCTCGCCGCGGTGCCACCACACGTGGATCCGACCATCGTGGTGTTGCAGGCAGGAGCGGGATTCGTCGGAGAAGACAATGTCGTGCCATTCCGTAGTCCAGGTGTGGCGTTCAACGACCCACTGACGCCGCACTCGCCGGTGGTGTAACGTCAATGGTAATCGGAGCAATGACTGCCGTGCGACAAGTCCCCGCTCCTGCAGACGACGTTGAACGGTACGTGCTGACACAGGTTATTGGACAACACACCCTAATTCCTGCGATAACATTTGCGATGTGGCGGTACGAGCCATCAATGCCTGCCGCACAACATGCCTGTCCTCTCGTTCGGTGGTGTGCCGCGGCAGCGGCAATCACTCACGTCGGTCCGTCCGTCCCTCCTGCACCTACCGAATCCATACTCCCCTCACTGTGGCTGGATTTTGTTCCACACGTCATCCTCTGTTGAACTCCGAAACATGCTGGAATGACTGCCGTGTTCTGCGACGAGGTAACAGGAAGCTTCCCACGCACAGGTCCGGCAGCACAACACACTTCCACTACTTACACCCCGGCTTCTGTGCACCCTTCTTATAGTGCTACTCGGTGGCGTGCTGGACGCACATGATTTGCATATGCCCTGCAATGCTAATCGTTTGCATGTCCTCTCGCAGGCGACGCATGCTGCGAATTTCAGGCCAATCGGATGCTTCCTTCTTGGTGTTGCATTTTGGGTGGCCAGCAGTGTATTATAAACATCTAAAAATTATCTAATGCACAAATATTTGCATTTATTTTTACTTGTACATAGATAGCTAAATTAATTATAAATGTTGGTTACGCGTAGTTAAAAAAAATAATGTAAATGTTGTTTACGCATAGTTTAAAAAAATCATTAGAAATGTCATTCACGCACAATTTTACACATCTGAATTTTCTCAGGTTGGCAGGTATGCTGTTGTGCATTGCTAGATACTTTATTTTTAACAATTTATGTTCATTTTGATATTAGCATTCAAGGATATTGCAGGAAACTTTTTTTTTTTTTGTATGACACCAGTGTGTGCTTTTTTTTTTTTTTTTTATCTTTTGTGGTTAAATGGTATTCTTTGTTGTTGGAGTTTATAGTGCACCTGGTGCCAATCTTTATTGCTGTCTAATTGATTTCACTGGGATTAATCTACTCCAGAAAAAGCAAGGGTCTTCCACTGAATTTTTTGAGAGGAGGTTGTACGAGAGTTTAGTTTTGCAGTGGGGATTCAGAGGTGATGTTTAGAAGGAGAAAAAGAGTGGATTTGTGATAGAAGTTGGGTGTAAATGTTTTTGTAGTTGGGAGGACATGATGGGGCCCAAAGAAGGATTTTAGAAAGAAATGATGATCCAGGCCAGCAGGGAAAGATCTTGAGCAAGCACTAGGAGCTTTTGTTGTCAGAGGAAGGAGCAGAATAGTTATAAAGGCATGAACGTGAGGATTGGGGAAGCATTGGATGAAAAATATTAAGATGGGTGGGGGTGACAGCCAAAAGTATATGAACCTTCTGTTATCCATTTGCATGGGACTTGTAAACCTGAATAAATAAATCTTATTGACAGCATTTTTTTTTTTTTTTGAGGAAGTTTAATTTTTGACACAGTGTGTTTTATGTAATAGCACTGTATTGAATCTGCAAAAAATCTCGAATTTAAAAACTTGCACGTAGTTATATGAATTGCCTTTTTATTTTATGTCGATCTTAATTTATATTTTGACATAGTGATCCATAATGTACTACTAGGGTGATTAATAAGACTGCATTTTGTTGTATGTCTGATAAGTAATTATTGCAATACAAATAGAAGATTTCTCTCAATGAAATGTAAGCCATCATTTTAAATACTGTGTAGCCATTAGTCAGCATGTTGGTTGGTCCTTGAAGATAAAAAAAACTCATGACACCAGTTTTTAACATCTTCCAATGTTTTGAACCACCTGCCTAGAAGAAAATTTGCTGGTGAATGATATAGTAGTTCATAGGAGCTGAGTTCAGCCTATATGCTGGATGAAGAAGTAGCTCAAAATGCAAGTTGTTTTCTTGGTTTTTCTTTAGTCCTTGCCAAGTGTGTATTGGGCATTGTTTTGCTGAAGGATAACTACTATTTCTTTACCATTCCTGGGTAACATTAAAGCATAACAGAGTTCATGTGATCCAGTTTTGTTCAGTAGAGACACATCCATTTGGAACAAAGCACTACAACCTGAAAATTCCATGGGATTCATAATGATACCTTCATTTCAAATTGTCTTCTCCCTTGTGACAGGAAGCATGAGCTTGCTTATGTCATGTCTTTGGTTTTTGCTGGTTAGATTATTAAGTTGATCAGGGTTCCCACTCAACAGGAAAAACCTGGAATTCCCAGGAAATTTGAAAATGGTTCCAAAAATCAGGGAAAACTCAGGGAGAATTACCCTTTTTTTGTAAAAATCAGGGAAAACTCTGGGGAAATTATCCCTTTTTTTTTTTTTTTTTTTTTTTTTTTTGTAAAAATCAATGGATACTTGATTTTTTCAGGATTTCAATTTTTTGCTTGCAATTACTGCTTGCCTAGAATTTGGTAGATCTTACTTTCAGTTATGTTAAGTATTTCCTTGATTCTCTAAAAAAAGATGCAAAATTAAATTTTTTAAATTGCAAGTTATATTAAGCTTTTGTTCAATTTCTGCAGGCAGTTGTAATAACATGGAACAATTAGGCACAATGGCTTCCTGCTTGAAGAAACACTTCACAAGAGAACCAACCAAATGATAGATCAAAGTCCTTTGTCTGTTGGTTCTCTTGAAACATGTTTCTTTGAATAGAGCCATTCCATCATTAAGCTTAGCTGCATTGTGTTATAGAAAAACTGAAACTATTCAACTGACAGATTTTTTTTTTACATATGACCTGCTTCATGGGAATGTATTTACAAATTCCGTGTGGGTAGTATTCACAAAAGTTCACGGAACTCTGGTACAGAAAATAATGTGCACAGTTAGTTGTTATTAATGAAAAGCAGGTAATTTTATAAAGACAAATTACATAAAGAATTTACAAGTGTGTGCTTTGGTGAAAAAAATGAATGGAATGGAATGAAATGTAACAATTCTTTGCAACATGCCACTCTGGAAAATTTTAAAAACCACCTAGAGAACCTGGAAAAGTCAGGGAATTTTTTTATTACTTTTGAGTGGGAACCCTGTTGATCCATTTTTTATCACATAGCAATTCATTAGACTGTGAGAACATGGGTTTACTAGGAGTTTTTGTGCAGATCCTGATACAGTGGTTGACTTATTCAGTAGTCAGTTCATGTGGAACACTGCAGCATTTCATGTCAACCTTACCCAGTGTGTTGCAGATGATGAACTGTAAAATACCGAAAAATTTGCTTGTTTGCAGCCAAACTTGTGCAAGAACCTGCAAATGCTTATCAATGGATCAGTGTGAACAGCATGGCATGGGATGTTGCAGTCTCTACGAGTATTGAACATGATGATCATAGCTTACTTTTGTGGTTCATGACACCACCTGTGTAGTGCAGCAGAAGTGAAGGCTGTCCCCATATCTTCAGTTTTGATCTTTTTTTTATTATTATTATTATTTTTTTTTTATAGCTTCAGTAGCTTTCATTTTGTTTTCATGGTAATGAAGCAGAATTGAATGAATCAGTGCTTAACTCATTCATAGTAAAATGTTTCAAGCACCAGACACCACGAGAAAGATGCTTATAGTTGACCTTAGCAAACTCAGAGGACTTATATTTTCCCTTGGTCTAATATGCAGAGATATGCAAAGTCAGCATGGTGACATGTCAATATACCGGCTTTGCATAGTAAAAAGAGCACAGGCTTATGTGTCACCCAAATAATCTTTAGCGAACATACTGTGAGCGGATCGGGATAAGTTCTCAGCCTCACCAAAAAGAAAATAAGCTGGAGCTATGAAACTTACAGACTATTCCACATATTCACCCTCAAGTTCAACACGCTTGGCACAGCATTTCTGGAGTTTCTTTAACCCTTCCAAAAAGAAATTCTGAAGTCTGATCACTCGAATAATGCTCTGCTGCTGATATCACCTCCGAATCATTCGAAAAATGTTTCCTTTTCAACCTTTTTAAGGTTTCGGAGCAGGAAATAGTCCAATCGAGCAAGATCTGGTGAGTAGGGTGGATGGTCTATGCACTTAAACCCTAGATCCTTCAAAACATCCATTGTCTTGTGAGCTAGCACATTGTCCTGCAAAAAGAGAACACTTTTCCGCTGCTCTCCTCGCCTTTTTCCTTCAACACCTCCTTTAATCAGCTCAGCAAATTGGAATAGTATTCAGCATTTATTGTTTGGCCCTTTGGGAGATAGTCTGTCAGTAAAACGCCTTCCGAATCTCAAAAAAATGTTGCCATGACCTTTCCCCGCAGACCTTTGAGTCTTGAATTTCTTTGGCAGTGGAGAACCAGTGTAGCCATTGCAGGGACTGTTGTTTCATCCCTGAATCGTAGTGATGTAACCACGTTTCATGAACAGTGACAAGTCACTGCAAAAATTTATCACCAGATCACTCAAAATGCTGCAAAACCAATCTGGAAGTGTTCACTCGTTTTTGTTTCTCATTGGCGTTCAAACATTTGGGCACCCACTGCACAGACATCTTCTGCATATCCAGGTGCTCATGAATTGTGAACTCAATGCATTCCCTGAATGTCTCCAGTGTCTCAGCTATTGTTTTAGTCGAGATTTGCCAATCTAACAAAATCAGGTCATAACACGATCAACAATTTCGGGTGTTTTCACTGTTGAAGGCCTCCCAGATCTTGCTGCATCTTCAGTCTCAAGGTCTCCATACTGAAAGTTGGCACACCATTTTTTGACAGTGGAATATGAAAGGCACTTGTCACTTAATGTTTGTGTCATACACTCATAGATTTCCTTTGCAGTTTTCTTCTGCAGGAACAGAAATTTCATGACAGCCTGAAGTTCCACATTTGAAAATTCAGCACTTTGCATTGACACGATTCTGTTCAGGATGTCAAACATCTGCATAATATATATATATATTAGTCGGAAAATTGGCACTTTACAATACAAAAGAACATTCTTTCAAGCTGCAGTGACAAAATAATGCTACAATTACAGGAAGTGGGTTAGGCCGAGAAGTGTTCAGCATCCCCTTGTAAAGCTTGTTGAAAACCCTAATGAAAGTAGCAGATGTTAAGTTATTGTAAAACTATTTTATTGCTGTTACATAAAAGGTGCTTAAGCAACTAAAAACACCTTATGTAGCAACAAAGGTTGCTGTTACATAAAGGTGCTTTTTTTTTATAGTGCTGGTTCCATTTTAGAAGCACTGTAGATTTTTAAAGCTACTCTTTAGTAAATTTTGACAGGATTTATACAGTATATATATGTATTCTCATGAAGTGATAGAAAATAAGCTCCAAAAAGTTTTGACTATCCTACTACTGATGAATAAAAGCACCTTTTCTGAATGGCATTCTCATATGTGCCTTAACTCGTGTCAGTGTGCCGTTGGCGTCCCAGATCCAGAGTCCTTAATTCTCCCATTTCAGATCCAAGGAAAAATGAAGTTTTTATTTGAAGCTTTGAAAATGCTCATCATTCTGAGTGTCATTGTCCAACCAAAGAAATTAATTGGATTTTAATACAGACAGTAAATCAAAGTTCTCATAAAATATTGCTTGTAATTATAGTTAATGCCTATCATATGTACAAAAAAAAAAAAAGCATGGGAATAATAGTCTGTAAAATGATGGTGTTATATTTTCTCCAGAAAAAAAAAAAATTATCTTCTGAATTTAATGATAATTCAGACGATTTTTGTTTGTGTCCATTACTTAAAATTATACTAATTCTAGTCATAAAATTTTTTCATGCACATTTTAGATACGCCATGAATGTACCTGTGAAGTATTGTCAATATATATTCAGGGTGATTCGAAAAGGACTTTACATCTTTGCAAGTGTATAGAAATTTATTCAGAATACTTACAAAATTTTTGGAAGGGTTTAATCTGTAGCAAAATACATACAAGTTTTACTTCACGGTACCGCTGTAGCACTGAATTCTGAAACTGTGACCGCCAGTTACGTGCATTTCAAAGTGGCTGCTTTCACAGGTGCAGAGCATGCTCGCTATGTGTTTTGGTTTAAAGAAATGAAATCTGTGACAACTGTTCAACGTAAATTTCGCACCCAGTATTGTAGGGATTCTTCCACTAGATCCAGAATTTGCTCTTGGCATAAGAACTTTGTTGGGAATGCTCTGTTCGCTATGGGAGAAATTCCCTGGTCACCCGCATGTTTATGCTGCTGTCATGAAGCAAGGTGAGGGAGAACTTCGTTCATAGTCACACAAAATCAATGCGGCATGCATCTCGTGAAATGGCTATTTCACAACCTATGGTTTGGCGAGTGTTACAGAAACAGTTGCACTTAAAACCCAACATATTTATCATGGTTCAAGAAATTAGTCATGCAGATTGTATGGCTCATCAAGAATTCTGTGCGGAAATGTTGCATCGGATAGAGAAAGAGGGGACATTCCTGGACTACGTCATCTTCAGTGATGAGTCTACATTTCATGTTAGTGGTAAGGTTAACAGCTGCAGGATTTGGGGTATCCACCCTGCTCTCTGGAACATGATCGTGACAGCCCAAAGGTGAACATGTTTTGTGCACTTAGCAAACGTAAGGTTTACTGCCACTTCTTTTTCACGAGAAAGCCATCAATGGCATTGTGTATCTGGATATCTTCGAAAATTATCTCATTCGACAGTTGGATGATGATGACCAAGAAGGACATATTCACATTAAACAAGATGGCGCACCACCTAACTACTGTACAGATGTCTAGGATTTCCTCAATAAACGTTTCCCAGGCCGGTGGATTGGTCGAGTAAGGCCGATAGCATAGCCACCTTGTTCTCCCGACGTGTCTCTCGATTTTTTGTGTAGGGTTTCATTAAAGATTGAGTGTTTGTTCCAAGATTACCTGCAAGTCTCACTGAGCTCAAAACTCCAATCACCACTGCAGTTACAGAAGTGCCAACAGATATGCTGCTTTGAGTTTGGGAAGAAATTGACTTCAGGTAATGTCTGCCGTATCATCAATGGTAGTCACATCAAACCAAAATGACTATCATAATATTTGCGCTTTTAAGGTATTAAAACAACCGCAAAGTGCGCATATTTACGTGCAATTCATTAATGATATATTATTAAAATAACCAATCACTAACCCGAAAGATCTTGGTGACATTTGTCATAGGCAAGGAGTCTTTCAACCTTTGAAGGCCAACAACATTACATGATGATAATTGACGTGCTTTTTAAGTGTTAAGGAAAAAATGTGACCAAGATCTTTCGGGTAAGTGATTGGTTATTTTAATAATATATCAAAATGACTATGTGGGATAAAACTTCATGTATTTTGCTACAGATTAACGCCTCAAAAAATTCTGTAAGTATTCTGAATAAATTTCTATACGCTTTCAAAGTTGTAAAGTCACTTTCCTATCACTGTATATGTAATAGGCATTGTTAAATTTTACATTGCTAAACATCAGATATTAGTAATGGACAACAATTTTATAGTCATAGTTTCTTCAAAGAAAACATTGTATGGGGATAAATTTGGTTTTGATGCATGATATTGTAAAGTTTTATTGAACATTAGTGATTAGTAATGATAATGATTTTTAGATATAGATTCTTCAAAAAAAAAAATCGTGCAGGAAAAAATTTCATTTTGAAGCATAATGCTTGGTACATGTATGATATTGTCCAGTTCTCTATGATTTTATGACGAGTGTGTTTCATTTTTTTACATACATTATGTCATCATCATTAGTCATATGGTTCCTATGTAATTAATATTAATTGAAATCAAACTGTGTTGTAAAACAACAGTTGTGTGTGTGTGAAACATATTAAAGTGTTATATATAATTTACAGAGAGATCAAATGGAGTTCCTTTAAATACATCATGCAAAAATGGTGGATGCAAAAAGGTGAGCAAGTTTCAGCAGTAAAATAATTTAATACAATATTACTTTTTTACTATTGCTATCAGATTTATAGTAATTTTTTTATATTATTTTTTATTAATAAATTTTCCTTCAATTATCAGGGTGGCGACAGATTGGGAAAATTGGAAAAAGTCAGGGAAAAGTCGGGAATTTGTGGCAAATCGAACGAAGTCTGGAATTTTTATTTCCGTCGTCCTAGCTCATCTTGCCAGCGATAAAATAATAAAACATTGGATGTTGTTTTAGCCAAATATATTTGCGAGCTTTATGTCTACATACTATTTCATTAAAACGATGTAGCTTTATCGTTTAAATGGCCATGTTTTCTTTGACTCTGGCTCTATCGCACCCTTGTTCAGTCAATCCACAATCCCGCATCTGCTCCTAATGCCAGCACAATGTTTCTGGGATGGCTTCATGTTGTTGTAGATATACATCGTTCAGACTGAACTATGTGTGCGCACACGATAAAAAAATCGAAAAGAGATATAATAATGTGTTTAAAAAAAGGAAGAAAACAATTTCGGAATCAGATTGTTTTTAATTCATGTTTATAAGTCGTATTTTCTCTTTTATTTACGAAGTGTAATAGTATAAATTATTTACTTTGTGTGCTTTGAAGTACTTTTTGCATTGGACGGATGCCCGCTTTGTGCATTATTTCTTTTTCCTTCTGATTGTTTGGGTACAAAAGTTCGATAGCGGAGCTCACGATGTTACGTACGCTTCGCATTTTCTCGGGTGCGGCTTTAGGAGTGACCTTGAGGAGACATCCTGTGCTAAAGTCCAGCTGGGTTTTCAGCAAATTTTGCAAGCTTTGTCTTTTTAGCACGTCTTTTGTAAAAAAAAGATTGTGCTTCTGTTATCGGTATGTCCAGGGCTCGACAAATTCCAGGCGCCTAAAATTCGGGCCGTGGCGCCTAGTTTTCTTCTTAGTTGAGATTTCGTAATATATTGCAGTAAATGCCGTAATTTCTGTTGTGTAATCCATAGATTATCTATTAAAAGGTTATAAATTTAGGTGCTGCGGACACCGGTAAAAAAAAAAACAGTCCGCGAGGTAATTGTCAGGAGAGGTGGGGTGTTATTGGGAAAGTACCAAAAATGCGGTAACAGAAAAAAATATGATGTAACAGTGAGATAGAAGACTGCAAAGAGATTGTAAGAATATATAATTTTTATTTTACTTAGAAGTATTTTGACGGAAAATATGACGCAAGGAAGGCGTTACTATTTGCGCGTGCGGAAGCCTACGCGGTGTGAGAATCCGTAACTCTCGGGAATTGCGCGGAGCTATTCCGTAGCGTGTAGCCATTCTGCGAATTGCATCGCCTAGTTTTGGTGCGCTGATTGTTTTAGTTAAGGTTTTTTCGGTATTCAGAAATAAGACAATGCTATGGACTGTCCGCAATTTCAACGGATTTTTTAGTCTAAGTAATGAACTGCAATAATGCGGCAACAGCTAACGATTTTAGTTCTTTTTTTACTTGAAAGTAACACAAAAGTACTTCAAAATGACAGTTACTGTTTCAATAAGACGATAATTTTTTTCTTGCATCTTTGGGTTTCTGAGTCAGTCCTGTGATCGCAGTTTTCTGTCGGAAATTACGATTCACGATTAACATGATAGGTGTGGATCACGTGGTGCCGATTATACGACTGTTATGCATGCCATACCACGGAATGTTCGTATTTTCTACCGATTTAGTTGTCTAACTATGGATTCTACGAATTTTCATTTGTTTAACAAAAAATATTTTACTATTATTTTATTATATACATAAGATTCTTAAGCGGATTCGCAGAATTCTCCGTTTTGTTTTTTGTTTTTTTTAGTCATCATTTAGATCGCTATCATGATTGATGCAAAACTGAAGAGAATTTGGGGGTTGGGTCATTTTCCGTCTGGGGACGGTATTTCGTGTTTCAAAGCTTTCGAAAACAGTAGTTAAATGGAGTAAAAAGAATTTGCCCTAATCTTAATTTTTTTCTCCGGATGTTGCGTTTGTGTCTAGTATTCTTGTTAAATATCATTTTATGGCATATATGTTCGTATTTCAGCTTGAAATTGTAGGCAAGAATTTGTGGAAACGGAAGTTAGACGCTGCGGAAATTGCCTCCTAATCTTCAGGCTTGAGGTTCTTCCGCGAATTCGAGAAATTCCGCCTTTTTCGTTATGTTGGCCACTCAGGAGATCGATGCACAAGTAAACAGAATCGTGTGTATGTGGGAGGGGGGATAGATGTTTGTTGGAGGATGGAATTCCATCTTTACGAAACTTTCCAAAACGGAAAGTCGACAGAGTTCAGATTTTTCCGTAATCGTAATTTATTTTTCTCGCGATGTTGCCTGTGTCCAATATTTTTAAGTAATAATTTACTGCATAAATTTTTGCATTTCACCTTGAAAATAGGAGAAAAATTTCCCAAACCGGAAGTCGGACAGAATTCCCGTAATCGCCCCCTCCCGTCTTCAGCCTTGTTTAATTGTTAAATATCTCCTGCCCCATAAGTTTTTGCATTTAATCTTGATAAGAGAAGAAGGAAATTCCCGAAAACGGAAGTGACGAAGTTGGAAATTTTTAAAAATTGATGCATGGTGCTTCAAAAGTTTTAATATTCCCAAAGTTACACCATTTATCTGAAATAGTTGAAACTTTGATATCATGCGCTCATGGTCCTCAGGCTGATGGTTGTTATCAGAGAGCACAAAAATCAAGAAAAGAAAGAAAAGCGACAATGAAGAAGTAGGGAGTGAATAATAGCAGCAGAAAGAAAAATTAAGCAATCGCTGCTGTGCAGTTTCAGAGTCAACAAAAGACAGACTAACAGTAGTCTGCATTCTTGCTGTCTGTTTTATTTTTTTCACCAGTTAAAATGTGCAGCTTTTTTCTCCTCTTCTTTGGTCTCATCTTGTCATAAACTGCAATTTTAGAGGCAGTATGATCATATGGTAAGTGGAGGTTTGTGCACTGCGCATTCACTTTCTTGGATTTCCTGTCTGTCAAGCATTGTGGAATTCTGATTTTTATCTCTACGTGTCGAATTCACATTTTTATCTCTAGACACTGAATACATATATTTTCATTAAGCATCCCTCAAATATTCTAATACTCTGCACATTTCTTTTTTTTTTTTTCTTTTTGATGAGGCTTCCTTTAAAAAAAATGGAATATAAATAACTTTTTTATTCTTTAGAATTGTAGACATTGTGCTTTCCAGTATTACAAAATGCTGTACATTTTTTTTTTTTTTTTGGCTGCCTTCATCTTTAATAACTGATTTTATCAGCAAAGGACAATGTGCTCAACTTGTGATTTGAAGCCACAAGTTTAGAAAAATAAGTTTTATGAAACAAAGCTTGAATTTGTTCAGAACAAGAATGTGCAACATAAAATTAGCAAAAGTGCTACTGTCTATTAGGTCGAATGGTAAGATGCCAGTCTGAAATTCTTTTTGAATGCTAATTAAAGATTACGTTTTGATTACTTATTGGTGGAAATTGAAGATGTGCTGCAAGGAGTGCAGTCTGTTCCTGGCTGAGTGGTGGCAGAATTATTTCAGAGGGAGGCCACTTTCCAAGGTTAAAGTGGTCAGCGTGGAATGTTTGCTTTTGTTGTCTATTGTTATGAATGAGTTGTGCATCAAATCCTTATGTTGTTTGCATTTTATGGGCTATTTTTGATTTTTAAACAAGAATATTTTAAGTTATCACGTTGGCCACTAAAACTTTTTTGACTTATCAAGACCATAACTTCATTATGTGCCTAGGGCACTTGCAAGGAATTTTACTTTTTTTTTTTTTTGGCGTTATCAGAAATTCAGTGTTATCAAAGTCAAGAGTTATCAAGAGTTTACTTCATTTGTAAAAATAGAAGTAAAGCTTTTTTATTATTTGCCTTTGTATTCATTAACTTTTCTGGTTTGTATGCAGTGGCCAGGGGAAAAAGTGCATTTTCACCTGGAAAACCTGGAAAAGTCAGGGAATTTTTTGTTCATGATTTTGTAGCCACTCTGATTATGTTTTGTTGGTATCATTAATAATCTTCTGTTACTCCTAAATTCAATGCCTTATGCACTTAGCTTTACTGCTTATAGAGCCAGCATTCCTGCTTTATTATCATGTAGTAATGATTATGGGCTAAATGTAAATTTTCTCTGGCAAAAAATATTTGGTTAGTCATCTGATTCTCAACACTATGTACTTGCATTTTGCTGTATGTTAGTATAACAAAAAGAATGCATATGTAAATTTTCACACAGTCATCATGGTTTATTTGAATATAGGATACCTCATATGCCACTTTTATGCACAAAGATCTGAATAAAAACTGTCTGTGCAGTGTTAATGTGAAATGTACCCATTTCATCAGACTTCCTGCATAATCGCATAAATTATTTGTATATTTACCAGATCTTTGTTCTATGCATTCTGTTTCCATTGTGGTTCTACTTTTTTTTTTTTTTTTTTTTTTTTTTAAGAAAGTGCACACAACTTCCTGATCACTAGCAATAAAGTAGATTTGGTATCTCTGACGAAGGGTAATGGGTGAAAATTTGTCCCCAGGGTTGCTGAGACTACAATCTGTTACAGAAGTTCCAGATTTTTACTGATGAAGACAAAGAGTTGTTGGATGATGAAAAGGTGATTGAAGATTTCAACACGTGACATTCCTGATTTAGCCTAACCGCTACTCCTTTCAATTCTCATAGAATGTGATGTGGATTTATGTACAAGGAGAGAACAAAATGAGGATAAGATAACCTGATCTTTGCAGAAGAAATTCAGATTCCAACAATGAAAGCAAAGACTGATTTTGTTGCTTCTTTTCCTCTATCTGTGTTAAGGCATTGAATTGTATTCAAAGATATTTTGACTCATGTTGGAATTTTTTTGAATAATTTTATGAATTAAAAAAAGAAGTAAATAAGTGTACATCAAGTACTTTTGCAAAGCAGGCAACATCAAAGGACTATTATGCCTGTTCATGAATAGTATTTGATATAAGTATAACATTATTATTTTGATAATATATATATATACAGGGTGGTAAGCAAAGTCCTTATTCCCAGGACAATTATTTAAAAACAAATATTCCAGCCAACATTGCAGTATGGCATTCATAGAAGAAAGTGGGTATGTGTTGCATAATAAACACAATTCCAGCACTCCTGTCAGAAAAATGTAGAACTTATGTGGAATATCACAGACAATCGAAAAGTTCGAATTACAGAGTTGTAGAGTAGAATGTGTTACTCAGAAAATCAGTGTTACAACTCCCAAAATGAAAAGGAACAGCAAAAATGCAACGAAAAATAATTGCATAATGGAATGTTGCTAGTTTATTCACAGTTGACAAGTGGTTTTATGAGCTTGTTAACCACCTAGCAACACGAAGTATTGTGCACGCAAAGTAGTGATGTGCAAAGTACTTGTAGTAGGGTTGAAATTGATAAGATGTGCAGCCACTTGTATGTGGAATAGTACTATTTAAACAACCACCCAAGAAGCAGACAACAAAAATCATGTCTAGTTACACACACTTGAAATATTGTGAATTGGTTCTTCTGTACAGTTAATGTAAGCAGAACACCTGTGCTTCTTCCAAGAATTTATGCCAAAAGATTTTCAATAGATTTTTTTTTACTTGAGAAAACCGAAATATTAGCACACATCTCCAGATAAATTAATTTATTGGCATAGGCATGTGTAAATGATGTAAGCATCCCTGAAAAACTGAGGTGTCAGCATATTGTACTGGTTCATACACACACACAAAGCAGAGTGTCTGTGTGTGTGCGCACATATTTCCATATTTATCTCATTGACTATCTGGATCCTTCACATACTGTTTTTATTGAGACAAACAGAATTGTATGTACTTCATGTTATTGCACATACACTGGCATGCAAAAAAAGGACGAGACGGTTTTTCGAATGTAACGTCTTGCAGAAGTGCTCCACATCGACTCAGATCATACCATAAGATCCCCAAAATGTAAGAATATGGGACAAGTGAGCAAAACCGTCCAAACAAGGAATCCAAAGGATACAAAGGCACTTTATTGAAAAGGTAGCTTTGAGCACAACTGGACAGAAGACAGAAACGTCCATGTGACAGGCGGCTCCCAAGAAAAATCCAGTCTTTAGAGAGGATATGATCACCCCTGACTGCGTTGCAGGATTTACAACGTCTGTCCATGCTGAGGATGAGGTTGTCCAGGAGCTGTTGTGGCATCGCGGCCCATTCCTCTTGTAGCGCCAATTGCAGCTGCGGAATTGTTGCTGGCGGCTGGTTACATGCTGCCAAGTGTCTCCCGAGAAGGTCCCACACATGTTCGATTGGATTTAGGTCTGGGGACCTTGCGGGCCAGTCCATGCGTTGAATATCTTCACTGTCCAACAGCTCTGTGACAGCCACTGTATGATGAGGTGTAGCGTTGTTGTCCATGAAAGGGAACTCAGGACCCACAGCACCTCTAAAAACAGACGCACGTGAGGCAGGAGAACCTCGGTACAATAGCGGACACCAGTGACTGAACCTCCTTGGGAGATGTGGAGGTCGGTACGGCTACCAAGCATGATACCGCCCCAAACGAGAACTCCGCCATCTCCAAATCGGTCCCTTTCGATGATGTTGGAGGTGTGATTGCGTGTTCCCTGCTCTCTCCAGATGTGTATACGTCCAGAATCGCTCGTCAGACTAAATCGGCTCTCATCCGTAAAGAGAACTCAACCCCATTGCTGATGTGTCCAGTTCTTGTTTTCCTGGAACCACAGAAACTGCTGTCTCCAATCAGCAGGCATTAATAGCACGCACCATACTCATCGTCGTGCAAAAAGACCACCTTTGTGCAGCTTCCTGGCCACTGTAAAACGCGATAACGGACATCCAGTTGTCTGTTGCACGTGTCTTGCGATTTCTCCCACTGTCTGCCGTCTGTCTCTTCTCGCCTGTAAGACAATATACAAGTTGTCCGCCACTGTGGTTGCTCGTGGACGACCACTGCTAAACTCTCGGACAGCTGTTCCTGTCGTTTGAAATGCTCTCCAAGCTCGTTAAACGATGCTGTGCGCGATCCCGAACTCCTCGGCCACACTAGTCACACTTCGACCTTCTCCCAACTTCCCAATGACGCAACCTCGGGTAAAGTCATCCAGATGTCGTCTACTGGATTGCCTGTTGGCCATATCACACGGTGGCAGCAACTCGACGTCGTTCAAACCGATGTACACCGTGCAATAGCTTTCACCAAATTGCTGAGCATACACCGCCTGTGTGCTTTATACCCTTCAGGCACTCCCCCTCTCCCCCCATGTCTTGCTGCATATATGCGCATGCCCTACCGTACCGGACCCTAGTCTATCTCCTGAGTGGTTTTTCGGTCCGTTCTGCCTGCTCTTTCCGCTGTTATGCTAATTTCTCCTCTTCGTTTTTAATTTTTGCACACCAGTGTATTTGACATGAATTATATTTTCAGCATTGAAAAATATAAAGAAGACAAACCCTAAATTTAAATATGAAGATATTTTAGAGCTAAAATGCATGTTGTTCTTTATAAAACTTGCTTTACCAACTGAAAAAAATAATTCTGTACATTTTTCAAGTGTAAACAATTGTAATATTTCTTATGGTTTTTTTTTTTTTTTTTTTCAGACATATGAAGGGGGACACAGTGATGATGAAGCATGTATACACCACCCAGGAATTCCAGTTTTTCACGAAGGGTAAATTTTTTTAAAATTATAAAGAAAAGCTTTCATGAGAAAAGCCTTCATGATGTATAATAAAAACACATTGATACAAAAGAAGTATAAAATGATAAAATATGGTTTGAGACATGTACAAAATGATATTGACAAACAGCAAATTGCCCACAGAACATAATTACCCTCAAAAAAAAGTGAGTTGGGTACTTTGATGTATGGGCCCGGGCCATGACAAAAAGCCCGGAAATGGATCTGGGCCCAGGCAGGCTCTTATGTCAAATCTTTGGCAGCCCAAGCTCAAGTTAAATTTTCACTTTCAGTTTTAAATTAATTTTATTTTACACTGCTAATTGAATTAACTTACACAGTGGGGGTGAAATGCAAAGCTGAATGAGTAGGCTATAGTCTCTCTTTTGTCCTTTGCGTAAAATTCTTAATTATTGTTTATTGCATGTTTCACATGCATTTCATAACTAAAAATCATCTGTGAGTGTTTAAAGTAGATACAATTTTTTCCTAGATACGATGAGATAGTATAAAGTTGTCAGGTAACTAAAATTTAAAGTTCTGCTACTTACAATATGAAAAATGGGAATTTTCGGTTATTTGGTGAAAAGCATGTTGAACAAAGACTGCATATGGCTCAAAGCTGCCAAAGGCCAATTATGCAGGACTGCTAGGGAGGGGGAATAAGGAGGAAAGATATTCAGAGTCGACTGAAAAATCTGAAGTACAAATTTTGCCTTTAGACCTCATTTCTGTTTGCTTCCTCCCTGTATGACAAATCATTTAAAGAGCAAAGAAGTGCAACACTTTCCTGTGTTTTTGGTTTCAATTAGATGCAAAGGTTATATTTTATCTGAGATGTGACCTATGTTGCATTTCAGCTTTTGAGAGCACTATAATGACTGATAGTGAACCACAAATAATAAAACAGAAAATTGATGCCAGAGGATATATGGTTTCTCTGAATAAATCTGGAACATCTGATGCATGGAAATATTTCAAGGAAATATTTGAGTAGGAAACTAATAAAAAAAGTTGAGTACATTCAATGTATGAAGTGTAAATGGATATTAAAGTATATGTATTCGATGGGATCTAGCAGACTTACCCAATATGCTCGAGTTTGCAGTAAGCAACTGACTTTAACGAATCTGTATAATTTTATAATTGAAGAAAGAAAGAAAAAGGTATCTGCCACTGTGAAGGAGAAAATGTTGAAAGCTTGTGTAAAACTTCGCACTAATGATACGCGACCTTTTGATGTCATCAAATGACAAGGATTTCTGTCGATGGCACTGTGTTTAATTGGTACAGAAGGATCAATTCTAGCACAAAATGTGCTACCACACATGTCTACACTTTCAAGACACGTCAAAGGTTCAGCTGAAACTGTAAGATTAGAATATGTTATACAAACGAACCAAGTGATACATAAGTTTGGTGGTACTGAAATGAAAAAAAAATTAAATACAATTAATTAGGTAAACGAATTAACTTGATAATTTGGGAAACAAAAAATGAAGGAAACTTTGTTATTTGAATATGATGCACATAATAATAATTATTTCTCTCTCTCTCTTTGGGAGGGGGAGGGGAGGGGTTGATGTTAACGGGAAACACTAACATTTAATTCTAGTTCCACTTGAAAAATCTTTAGTTAATCTTCCTTTCCTCTGAGTTCCTTTGGTTTTTAAGAGACGTTTCTGGCCTCTGAATTTTAGTCAGATGTGAGATAAGGTCAGGCAACGCTACGGGGAAGCACGGAATAGCTTTGACTAGCGTAAATCTGAACGGTTCTCAGATTTATAAGCTACATGTTTGCTTCAGCTGCTTGGGTCCTGGGTGGGGTAACGGATAGCATGCTCAAACGGAAATTGGGAGATGTGGGTTCAATTCCCGCTCCAGGGCAATGTAATTTTCAAGTTTTCTGAATCAGGAATTGCTGCATGGAAACAGTGAAAATACGGCACATTTGTGCCAATGATTACATTTGCATAAAACATGTTTTTCATTAGAATAATTCTTGATGTCGACATATCACGCTTAAGTTACGTAAAAATTACAAGTGGTGGGACGTTTCGGTAGCGACTTCTACCTTCATCAGCCATGGAAGGAAACACGTGGTATTAGCATCAGTTGTTGCCAGATTTCAAAATAGCTTTCCAAATGATAGGTATGTTAAAAGGTGCGTCTGTATTGCAGGTGTTAGGAGTACGGAAAATTTCAATGCTTTCGCGGTACCTGAGGGCTTTCCAATTGCTGAATAGAGCGATGCATTTAACATTTTGCCAATCAGGAATCGTGGACGTATTGCTGATGGTTAAAATTGAAAGTGAGGTGGAAGTGTTGCCTTTCTTAACATCAGCGATATGTTCCACCAATCGCCGGTTGATGCTTTGGTCAACATCAAGAATTATTCTAATGTTTTGTGTGACGTGTTTAACTGCCAATTATTCTCACTATGACATGTTTTTCAGTTTTCTAAATATTAAAAGGGGTGGCGATGCCCTTTAGAGACATTATGTATTTTCTTTAATTTAAATGTATTACTGATGATATAAATTCAACTTACATTCAGTACCTTCCTTTTCATGAAATTGTTATTTAAAATATTACTCTGATTGGTGTGTATCTAATAAAGTTGCCACTCCTGTACATGTATTTCTCATTTATTTTTAGCTTAAAGTTCTGGACATGCTGTGCAAAAAGAACTACAGACTTTGACAGTTTCTTAGAACAAGTTGGTTGTACATCAGGGAAGCATATGTGGTATAAAGATGAAGTATGTATTTTCTATCATTCAAATTGCAATCTTAATCTTGTATTCCTCTCATTGTTTCTCACCATGCAAATTATTTTTGTATACACCAGTTAATTCTACTGATTCAGGTAGACTTACCATTTAGTACTAAAAATTTCTAGGATTTAGTATTTGCATTTAATATATTTATCAACGTAAAATATCATTCACATGTATACATGCTCTGCTGCCAGCTTACATAGAGCTCTCACACTATTAAGCAAATTCCTGAGTTAAACCATATTTATTCAAGACCTTCCGCAGATGTATCCTGTTTACTCGGTCCTGTTTACTTGGTCATAAGCTTCCTCTAAATCTATAAAGGTAGCAAAAACTTCCTTACCAGCAGACAAATACTTTTCATGGGAAAAAAAAAAAATGGTATTGAAAGCTTTTTGCCTAAACATAAGTTGTTTTGATTTTTCTCATCTCCAATAATTATTGGCATTTCACTCTGTATGTGTCCTGTTGTAAGTTTCCACTTCATTACAGTAGGAGGTTAAAAACACAAGGAATACGGAGCTAATTGTCTATACTATACAAGTCAATAACTTTATGTAATGTTACATTTATGACAAATTAACTGACATGAAAGAAATATTTGATAAATGCAAATTCAAAAACAAAAGAACCAAAAAATGTTATACCTAGTGTTTTTGTGGAAGCATATGACAACACTGACCAAACAACCCCCTCCATCTCCATGATGAAAATTAAGTTATGCCAGCAGAACTTATTTTTGGAAGTTTAAGTCTTCTAGTCACTGATGTATGCAGGAATTTAGATTCTTATTATATCTTCTACCCCTTACAGTTTCAAAGCACGCTGGTTGACTTGGTATATCACAGAAATTAATCTGTAAAGGTGATCTTTTGAGTTTGTCCATTTTCTGACTGCAGAAATACCCCCCCCCCCCCCCCCGTACACACACACACAAAGAAATAAAATTAATACTAATTCATAAATCAATTAAAGCATTTTGTAACAATTCATAAAGATGATAGTGGAAACTATGATTTCAAAAATTGATTTTAGTGCACCTTTTTCTTTCTGGTTGCTAAAATTCACAAAGTGATCTATTATCTCAAAAATCTATATTTTCATCCAGTGAGTCTTAATTTTCAAGTATCATTGAAAATGAGATCATTTACAAAGAAAAGTGTTTAAGAATTGCATATTAATGATGAGGAACTGTGCACCAATTATGTAGAAAATAGTAAAACAATACTAGTAATCCAATTTATTAACTTAGGAATATATAAATAAGCATTCCCAAGCTTCTGCACATCAAGCAGATGGCTTTTTCAAGAAAGATAGACAAGAATTGCTAAGTTTCTGTCTATCTTCCTTTAAAAAAGCTATTTGGTGGATGTGCGAAAGTTTGGAAATTTTTATTTATACCTTTCTTAAAAAGCCATCTGGTTGATGTGCAAAAGCTTGGAAATGCTTATTTATATATTCCTATGTCAATAAATCGGATTACTAATATAGTTTTACTATTTTCTAAAAATTGCATATCTCCAAATTTACCGAATGCACTACATCATCTTTATAAAATAACACATGAAGACTCATGTGAGTCTAAAATCTCCATTTATCAGCATAAATAAAAAACACTTACTCAGTGGTTTGCCAAGCTTTCATGATCCACTGGGAGGCTTCATCTGGGCTAGATTGTTGGATCCTTCTTAGAACAGTAGCAGACAATGCTGATACAATTAAAAATTTTTTAATGTTTTTGTTTTGTTTTTGTTTTTAAAATTTCTGAATTGTATCAACATTATTTGCTACTGTTCTAAGAAAGCTCTAATAATCTAGCCCAGACAAAGCCTCCCAGTGGAACGTAAAAGCTCACCAATAATTGAGTGAGTGTTTTTATTTACACCTTTAAATGGAGATTTTAGACTCACATGAGTCCATGTGTTATTGCATATCTGGAATTTTGTTCCTTCAGAATCTCATGGTCTTTGTTTTAAAGATAAGGAAAGTAGTTTGAAAATAAGTAAAGCATAAGGTTAACGAAAGTCACTTGAAAATGTTTCATTTTTGAAACAGTAAGTGGAAAAAAATATCTTAGAATAATTTGTTGATCCATCACCAAATTCTAGATGTGAAGAGACTGACTAGAATCAAACCTAAATGTAATCCATTTCGTAGAACAGCTGTTCTTATGAACAAAAATGAAGATTGTACATTTTATTTTATTTGTTTTTGTTCTGTAGAATTCTGAGGGGAAGCGTGCCGCCTGTAGATATGACTGGCATCAGACTGGGAATTCAGTAGTAATATCTGTGTACTCTAAGCTACCTATACCTGACTTATGTTATGTTGAAGTAAATCCTGTGAAGCTGAATATGCACATAGTTTTTGGTGAACAAAGAAAGCAGTTCGATCAAGAAATATTGCTTTTTGGTGTAAGTATGCTGTTCTTATCTTTGTGTGAAAGAAGTTTTTTTTTTTTCTTCATCTGTAAAGCTTTCAGTACCTTACAGTCTTTAGTGGAATAGGCAGTTATGGCTTATTTTGTGTTCTGCTTTGTATTTCAAAGATTTGCTCATCAGATATAATTCATTAAAAACTTTTATAAGCTTAATTTTTTATTAGTTTATAGATTTTTGCATGTGCTGTTACTAGTGTTATTATAAAGGCAGTTAAAAAGCATGTAAAATGTATTATTGTGAAATACTGTATAAAGAATGAACATTTTTCATAATTTTATCACACAACTTTTTCATATTTTGTGAAACTGTCTCTGAAATTAACATAGTATATCTGCTATTCAAATTATAGTTTTAAATGTTTAAGACTCCTTTCTTTTTATGAACAATATAAATTTCAGTGTTGCACTTGAATGATCTAAATTTTGTGAATATATACCAGCATTTCATGGCAAAAAGAGTTTGTATGCTTTTGCTTTTTATTTTCATGAGCTTGCCTCCTTGGGGAGCTCCATGGGAAACAATGGCACACAGAACAGCAAGGGGCTCTGTGAATCTTGGAGAGGTACCAACTAATTCTATATGACATTAGCATAAAGATCCCAACTCACTGGCTTTTGTTCCAGAATCCTTAGGTTGAATGACCAATTGGAACCGTCAGCTGTGGGTTAATCCCCCACACAGGTGTATTTACCTGATTAAAAAGACGTGAAGAAATAAATTACAGGACTCTAATATGGGTTATGGTGGATCTATCACACTTCAGAAAGATGGTCCACCACGGAAACAATATGGAAATAAAAAGGCGAAAGAGAAAGAGATATCGGCTGAGTGAGGGTAAGATTGGTGTATGAAATACTAGAGGTATAAATGGCAAGATGAATGAGGTGATTGAAGAAATGAGTAAGTATCGATTGGATGTGCTGTGTGTAGGTGAAACCAAAAAAAAAAAAAAGAAAATTGGGATAGAAGAAGTGAATGGAATAGTGAGTGTGTGGTCTGGAGTATTGGATAATGTGAGAGGACAGGCTGGTGTAGGTGTGATTTTAAGTTAAAAGATGAAGAACAACTTGATTCACTGTAGCTGCATAAGTCAGATAATTCTTTGGATTCATTTGAAAGTGAAACTTCAGAGAAAAGTAATTGTTGTAGTGTATACTACTTGTGACTCGGATCCTTCTGATAGGAAGATTTCTGGAATGAGCTAAAAGCTGTTTTGAGCCAGTTTGGTGCTAAAGAGAAAGTTATAATGGCAGGAAATTTCAGTGCTAGAGTAGGTGTGCAGAATATGACTTCTGATAATCTTCTGGGTAAGTTTAATGATCCTTGTGTGAATGATAATGGTGAAAGATTAATTGAACTCTGCATTGAGAATGGTTTGTGTGTATCTAGTACATTTTTCAACCACAAATATATCCACACATATATACTTGGAGAAATCATACGCTTGGTCAAAAGAGTGTGATAGATTTTGCTGTCTACGATCAGCATCTGAAACACTTAGTTGTTGACACTCGTGTGATTAGAGGTGCAGATATTGGCTCTGATCATTACTTGGTAGTGTCACAAGTGAAACTGAATGTTAGTTGGAGGAAAAGGAATAGGAAGAGGCCTAGGATGGAAAGAACAAAGGTTGAAAGGCTCCCTGAAGATCATCAGCGTTACTCTAACTTACTCAGAGAACAACTGAAGGAGCTGAAGTCATGTGAGAGGGATGTAGAAAAGAAGCGGGAATGTTTTAAGAACTGTGTTGTCACTGCTGCTGAAGAGGTCTGTGGCACCACAATAGTGGGTAACAATAGAGGTGGTGCTTGGTAAAACAATAAGATTGAAGAGGCAGTAGAGATAAAGAAAGAAGCCTATTTGGGGATGTTGCAAGGTAGAGTTTCTGTGGATGAGCATCACTGTGAGAAGCGTGAAGGAGCTAAGCTGGTTTGCCAGAGTAAGGCAAAAGATGGGAAAGAGAAGGTGGAAAGGCATGAAATGGCCTTTTGGAAAGATAGAAAAGCTTTCTGGAAGTACATGAGACTCAGGAAAAATGGGGGAAACAAAGTTGTAAGTTGTGTGAAGAATAGGATTGGGGAAATGATATGGGAGCCCAATGAGTTAAGTGAGAGATGGGGTGAATACTTCTGTGTGTTATTAGATCAAGAAAGCAACAGGTGATTCTGAGGCAGAAGCACATGATGTCACAGTGAAGGAGGGAAGCACAGGAGGGATCTCAAGAGAAGAGATGTGTAAAGTTGTAAAATATCTTCAGAATGGTAAAGCTCCGGGAGTTGATGGCATTACTGCCGAGATGTTGAAACATGGTGGTGACTCTGTAATTGACTGGTTAACTGAAATTTGCCAGCTGTTCTGGGAAGTTAGAATGGTCCCTCGCGATTGGAAGGATGCTATCATTGTTCCCTTGTATAAGGGAAAAGGTGATCAGACTGGCTGCAAGAACTATCGTAGTATCAGCCTACTGAATGTGCCAGGGAAGGTGTTTGGTAAGGACATTATTGAAAAAGTATGAAGTCTAACATCAGAGAAGGTATGGGATGTTCAGAGTAGTTTTAAAGGTAAAGGCTGCACTAACCAAATTTTTGCATTATGCATGATGATTGAAAAGTATCTGGCTGTTGATAAGAAAGTTTTTGCTGCCTTCATCGATTTAGAGAAAGCTTACAACTGAGTAAGTTGGATACTTTTGTGGGAAGTATTGAATAAATATGGTGTTACTGGAATTCTACTTAATAGTGTAAAAGCAATGTATGTTGGGAGTAAAGCTTATGTACGAGTGAATGGTGTTTTATCAAAATGGTTTTCTATTGGTGCAGGAGTCAAACAAAGTTGTGTAACGTCAACATGGCTGTTTAATATATTTATGGATTCATGCATGTGTGATGCCAAAATGAATAATACTGGTTTATGTCTGGGTAATATTCATATGTGCAGAGATTGTTGTATGTTGAAGACATAGTCCTGTTGGCAGATTGTGCAGATTGCTGTGTCTTCAACATACAGCAATCTGCACATATGAATATTACCCAGACATAAACCAGTATTATTCGTTTTGGCATGAGACTTGCATACATCCATAAATATATTAAACAAATTGAATGAAATTCAAACTGAGTATAAATAAGAGAAAAACCAAAATTATGGTTTTTGAGCAAGGAACCGTTCGTACTGAATGTAATATAAGTCTAAATGGCACAGTGATTGACCAGGTGAATGAGTTTGTGTATTTAGGAAGCATATTTGGCAGAGAGAACAAATTGGATGGTGAAATTAATAGGTGAGTGAATTCTTCATCGAAAGTCATAGCTACTTTGGGAGGTTTTACAGGAATGATGGGTTCTCAAAAGAGTCCCACAGGGCTGTTTGTGGAAGTGTAATTGTTCCTACTCTGATGTATGGCAGTGAAACCTTGGTACTACAGAAGAAACATAGGAGTCATTTGTGTGCTGGAAAATGCGTTACTTACGGGGTTTTGTGGCAAGATACATTCTGATCATGTGAGGAATGAAGATGTGTTGCAGTTGTGTAATGTGAAGCAAAATGTTATCAGCAAGATGGAGACTAATATGCTTCGGTGGTTTGGCCATGTTGAAAGAATGAGTGATGAGATGCTTACTAGAAATTTTTTTTTAGCCCCAGTGACAGGAAGGCAAGGCAGAGGAAGGCCAAGAAAGTGATGGAAGGATCAGATTGAGGAGAGTCTGCATGAGAAAAAGATGATGAATATGAAGTATAGAAGGTCTTGTGTACATCGAATGATAGATGTCAGTTCAGCCTGAGTTGTCTGTCAAGATAACTGTAAATGGAGAAGTTTGAATACAGCAACAGTAAGTAAATAATCAGTTAAAAATTTATCTGGTAGTTTGTACTTCTTTGTGGAGTTAACCTCTGAATCTCATAGAACAGTTTAGTGATATGTATGAAAGAGTAAAAGCCCTCCTTGTACAAAATTCTTGTGGAGTTAGGTATTGTCATTAAAATGTATATTGTATTTCATTTTTTCATATGTTGCTGTTTCGATTTAATAGGAATAGTTAAGCAGTATTTTGGTATGTTTTCGACTGATTAATCTAGTATTTTTTTTTTTTACTGGAAAGATTTTGTATCCAGTGCCAATTTTGATCTGATAATTTCTTTCCCTTCCACCCGGTTGTTGCATTATGATTGAAATTAGGAATCATATCTTCTGTTATATAAAACAAACCTGAAAATAGAGATGCTGTTACCCATCTAGAATGTCTTTACCCTGTCCTTATCTTGGCTGCTGCAGGAAACATTTGCTATGTTAGCAGAAAAATTCATTCCATCAATTTCTCTGTAACACTGCAAAATGTAGATTTAAAAAAATTATAACAAAAGAGGAGAATCCTTTCTATCTCCTCAGTCCTTTCGCTGAAAGAAGTTTTTTTTTTTTCTTGGCTAGCACCAAAATTAAAGCATCAAACCATACATCACTGGTACACCCACAGTTTAGAAACACCACCATCCCTATCTTCTTTTTTTTAAATCCCTTCTGGCAACCATAAAACATGTGGAGGGATACCATGATATAATTCTGGAATTGTTCTCCCATCCTGCATGTGATCAAAGAGACCAGTGTCTGGCTGAAAGATTGACAGCTATCTTAATGTTCTTTGTGGATGTAAGGGTGAATTGCAACATTCCACGTAAATCTTAATATAAACACTTTACATATTAATATGATCATGTGGTAAAGGAAAACCTTTGCACCATTTTGCTTGTTTTTGGAAATGCACTTTTGTTATCATCACGTGGGAGAATTAGAGACTCCTGGTGACTAGGATTAATGGACTGGGTATGCATTTGCTAAAGTGCAATTAGCACCAGCATGTTTAATGGAAAAGGAGCCCATACTATTATGTATACTATTAAGAAATGTAAACTCTATTGTATTTTCTAAGCCATCTAGGTCCAGATGTTCGTAAGAGCACAGTTCTTGGGAGATAGAATCTTAGAACGTGAATGCAGCCAAGGTCGGGTGAGCGAGCAAACCCAGATGCTCTGACCTTGGGAAGGATGGGCACGCCAGATACACCCGGTCAGAGGGTGACCTGGTGTCTCTGTGCATGGAGGGGGGTTCTTTTGTGTGCCAGGAAAGGAGAGCAGTCTTAGTTTTGGCAAGCCATGAGCTAAGTCGCTTGGAAGAGCTTTCTCTCAAATAGAGGATTCCGGAGGTTATGTTCATTCATTTTGCAGAATGACGGGCAAAAAGGTTTCGTTTAGCCGAAAGAGCTTTGGAAGACTTGTGGGTAATCTGCATCATTTTATGGGACAGACCCTGGCAGATACTTTACTTCATTGGTAGAATGAACAGTTGAACCTGCTGGACTTAACGGTATTTCAGAAAATGCATAAATCACGCAGAGGTTAGAATACTCCCGAGAACTGAGGACTTGAAGCGGACTGCCGGACACAGGCAGCTTGAACTCTTGGATCTGAATTAAACGTTGATTTGTTTTGTTAAAAAAAGATCGTTGGTCTGTGATTTTGGAATATTTTTCACTTCTCCTACCTTGACTCATAGATGAACGTAGTAAAGTAGGGGAGCAGAGCGCCTGGTATCAAACAAAGTTATATCAGTTTTGAAAATGTAATTACTTTCCTTATTGGGGGAAGTACTCTCAGGAGTCAAACCGAAAGCCTTGCAGTTAAGCGATTACACAAGTTAGATGGAGTACTACGCTCACCCCTACAGTGGAGTTACTTCATTTTCTTCCCAGTCCCCCCTTTTTGAGCATTGTTTTGGAGTTGTTTTTAATTCTGTTGTCCAGTTAGTCGTACATTATTGCAAAAGTTCTGTACATATGACCTTCTAGTTCAGTGTAGCCTTTTCTACAAACTGTGTTTAGATAGAAAGTGAACAATGAGCGTATGTTACATCCAGGAGAAAATTATATGTACCTAAACATAATTGCCATGTTTATTGAGGAAGGTGTCTCATAATGAAAGAATTGAGGTTTTTTTTTGTTTTTTTTTCGGATAAACTTATTGCATTTTGGTTGTATGAGAAAACCCGTAGCAATGAGTTGCAGATACTTGTATGATGTTCAAGCTATACTCTTCGTAAACGCATAATTCTACAGGCCAAACATGTGAAAGACACATTGGAAGATGTTATTCTATGAGTGTAGCAGGCATTTGCAAAGGAATCTGTTTAGCACTGAATTGTCAGTATGATAGCATACAGCATGTTTTCATCAGTGGAATTACCTTTCAGTTCAGCTGCCCTGAATGTTTTAATCTGATGGTTAATGATACACACTGTTATATTTCAACTCACTGTATGTTGATGGTGGTTGCATGTTCTGGAAACTCAAACATGGATCCCAATGGTTAAACTAAAAACATAACTTTATCTGCACTAAGTATTGGGTTGTCGGAAAAGTCATGGCGTATTTTGGCACCCGATTGTGGTTGGGCAGTTTTGATTGTACCAGAGGCATGTGCAGCTCTGTTATCGCTATGGCATTCGACAGGTGCCAGTTCTGGCTGCAGTCTGAAAGGAATAGTGAGCGATTTGGTTGATTTGCGGAAATTTGACATCAAGTTGAAGATGGAAGACCAAACTGTGCATTTTCGCCATATTTTACTGTTTTACTTCCGTAAAGAGAAGAACGCGCATCAAGCTTGTGAACAATTGCGTAAATTGTATGGTGATAATGTTCTACAAGAACGTCAGTGCCAGCAGTGGTTCGCAAAATTCTGTGCTGGTGATTTTGACCTCAACGATGCTCCTCGGTCCAGGAGGCCAACCGAGGTTGATGACGACCAAATCAAGTCATTGATCAAGTCAAACCCACGTTACACGACACGAGAGATTTCAGACACATTGCACATCCATCATTCAAACGTTCACGACCACCTGAACAAGCTGGGATACGTAAGCAAGTTCGATGTGTGGGTTCCTCGTGAACTCAAAGAAGCTCAATTGACAGCGCGTATAAACATCTGCGATATGCTATGCTCATGAAACGTGAGGAAAACGATCCATTTTTGAAGCAACTGATAACTGGTGACGAAAAGTGGATTGTGTACAACAATGTGCTGTGCAAACGATCTTGGCCTCAAACGACATCCAAAGCAGACATTCAGCAGCGGAAGGTTCTGGTTTCAGTGTAGTGAGATTTTAAAGGTGTCGTGTTTTTGAGCTCCTACCACGGAACCAAACAATCAATTCGAATGTGTACTTTCGGCAATTGGACAGTTTGAATGAATCCATCATCCAGAAACATCCAGAGCTCGTTCATCGTAAAGGGTTGTGTTCCATCACGACAACGCAAGACCGCACACAAGTTTGATCACCCGCCAAAAATTATTGGAGCTTGGGTGGGATGTGTTGCCACACCCAGCATACTCGCCTGACCTTGCGCCGTCAGACTTACACTTGTTTCACTCTCTTTAACATTCCTTGCGTGGTATAACGTTCAATTCAGATGAGGCTGTAAATCAGCACCTTGTACAGTTTTTTTCCACGAAAGACAGGTCCTTCTATGAACATGGCATTCTGCAGCTCACTGAAAGATGGCAAAAAGTTATCGAACAAAACGGGCATTATGTCATTGAGATTGATCTTTGTTCTTTCTATCAAAAAATGATCTTTGCAAAACATGGCTAAAATATGTCATGACTTTTCCGACAACCCAATAGTAGGTAGTATAGATGTCTCCTCATAAATACTGAATTTTTGTAAATCTGGTTGGGGTTCTGAAGCCCTTGGTGCAAAGTTTAAAAATAGAGCAGTGAGACTAATACTAAGTGAAGAACAGGTGGGCGATGAAGCTTATTGTGTATATGCAAAAGGTTATGTTTCTGAAACAGTCTTTGATCAAGTTATTTCCAGGTTTATCTTCATCACATCAGTGTGTGATTCTTAATTAGATTTTGTAGGAGTATGTTGGTCAGAGATTCTTCACTGTGACTTATATTCCTGTAACTGAGTGAAACTGCCCTACCCTGCCTTGCACCTCGCTCAAACACCAAAATATTAAAGTGACTAAAATATCAGGTTTGGTCTTGTGCTGTGTTAAATATTATTTAATATTTTACATGGTTCGTACGCTCCTTGAAAACCTTTCATTATCAAGTCCTTAATAAAAGTACTTGAAAAAGTTCACAACTCTGTAAATAGTACTTGAAAAAAAATGTATTTTGTTTTTTAAGTAATGATATGAACAAGCATGTATGAAATTATTATATGTGCTAAAAAAGTTGTATACGAGGTTTCTGTGGATTTCTCTGATAAAAGCACCAAACTGATCAAATAGCGCAGAGCTTGCTTTGAACTCTAGAATGTCTGGGCTGCTGGTACCACAGCTCTGACATCACTACTCAGTAAAACATCAGCCATGGGAGTAAAGTAAGTGGAATGATGTATTCACGAATTGTGATGGGCTTATGTTGATTGGGATTAAGGACACGGCTGCATCAAAAAATGCATCAAAGCATCAGTCATGCATCAAAAATAAAAAGTCAAAGCAAATAATAGATGTTATAACAGCAAATGAATACAAAAATAATGTGCTTCTTTCAGAATATTCCACAAAATAAAATCATTTTGAAAAACACCAAAGCAGCGGGGAAAATTCTGAGTCAATAAAATAAACCAACAGGAGGGCAAGAATTAACAGGCAGGTCATTGAAGGTGTGCCTATCCCACAGCTAAGTAGTGGTTTGAACTTGCTAAAATACATATGTGCTAACCCACCGACAGCACACACAGTGATAAATTGATTTAAAAAAGTATTTGAAAAGTGCTTGAATTTATTTTGCTTGGTAGAGTAAGAACCTTGTTTTATACTTGCATTAAATATCTAGTAAGTAAGACCTGAGCAGAGTTGTATAAAAATAAAATGTATCTGCGTACACAACCATTAAAACAGAAAACTTGCTGCAAACCGACAAATCACGATAACAATAGAATAAGGTAATTTAAAGAAAAATTAATATAACAATAAATAATTATTAGAACATTACAGATTCCAGAGAGGACAAAAGTACATTACGACTGAATGCGTAGAAATGTGTGTAAAATGGACCTTAAGGCCAAAAGTTTAAAATATTGAATTATAAACCTCATAAAAACAAGGTACTAATTAAAGAAAGTTTTTATATCTAGAAAAGCAGTTCCGTTAATGAACCTTCAAAAATTATAAATAGCATTTTCAACAACTTAATTCAAAAATAGTAGTCTTATAAAATACAAAAGGAAAATATTTTAATTTTATAACTGGCAACTGCAAGAGAAACCTGGCATTAAAATTTAAATTCTTTCTGTGCAAACAGAACTTCTGCTAGAGTTCCTGTATGTTGAGAACATGCCTTGGTAAAATCAAGAGGCCAGAAACGTCTGTAAAAACAAAAGGACTCACTATCGGAACATGTGAAAAATAGTTGAGCATTCTCGCGTTAAGATAGAATTAAATATATTAATCTGAGTAAAGCCTTGAGTAAGTGTTTTAATTGCTGTAAATAACATTTTTATTTTTTAATCTACAAGCCAAAAACTATCTGCAAAATCTGCTAATAATTTGAAAACTATCCACGTACGCGTGTACGTTTATATTCTGCGACTCTAGACCTTAGGAAGCAGGAAACTGTAAACATATATTTATTATGTGAAAACAGAATTTGTGGTGAGAAACTGTAAAATGAATTTTTTTTTTACTCTACACATTTCCAAACATACAAAAGTTCTTACCCATTATTGAACTCTGAAAAACACAAATCAAAGTAAATTCGTGATTTCACCTGCATCCTTTGAAAAAATATATAATTAAAAAAAAAACTCTTTGAAATATTTTTTCTGCGGGGTGGACACTCTTAAATTTAAATGCCCTTAATGAATAAGAAACGAGATCATTAAAAGATTATCTTAGTAACTGAAACTTGATTGCAAATTCTCCATGTCAAAGTGTTCTTCCTCACAGGCACTTGATTGATTAACCTATTTGCCATAGCATTGAGGTCTAAATTGTAAGGTTGTCGTGGTTTTTTTTTCACTTTTGAAGTCAAGTCACGGAGTCATTGTTACCCCATCTCTGATTTCCGAAATGTTCTTAGATGCCAAAGAGCTGAAAAAGAACACTCTGCAAATTATATTGATACAGAATAATGAGGAACAGTTTTGTAAACTTGACATATTCAGGAAGCAAAACATGAAGAGCATGATCATTGTGGCTGAGAAAGTTCCTGATATTTTTTAATGTTCTGATGTTATCAATTACTTATGTGTGCCTCAGAGGGTGCCTGAATCCCAGAGCACCCAATTAGTTAGCTTATGATACTTCCAGTGTAACCTTATCCATTTTGTTTCATGAAGACGTATCCATTGAAACTGGAGTAGATAGATGTGCAAGAAACTGAATATAGGATGGACCAGAATTCATTAAATATCTTAAGTAGTCGGCCAAATGTCATGAAAAAGAAGCTAGGAAAATTGGAAATTGAAGAAAGACTAGAAAGAACCATCAGTGATTATCTAGGTTGGACCCTTCTTTAAGAAAGAGCAATAAATTGTAACTGAATTCTCCTAAAGATGGGCCAGGATTTATCCAAAGAAATTGTCATCACTTTTTAAATATCTAGATACAGATAAATTAGAATTTTGAATCTTTACAGTTTCCACCAGGAGGAGAAGTTCTACAGCCAGGTTGTGATTGAAACAACCTTCACACACAGTTCATTGATCAGATTTCATTTCAAAATGGTATTAATGCACATGTAAGATATTAGAAAAAATCTCTCACCAATGAAATTTATTTAGATTAATGAATCTAATTTTAACAAAAAAACTGCTGGAACTTTCACAATAGTGCAATATTTTGCATGCAAATGCAAAGCGATAATGGAGAAATGAACATTTTGCACATCAGAATTAATATTTTAAAAACATGTTGCATAGGAGGTAATAAAAATTGTTTGATTATACATTCAGTAGCACAAATTATAATTTTGATGCATATTGCATAGCAGTTGTATTATTTACTGAATATGTATCCTTTTTTTCTTTTGTGTGGCATTTCAAGTGTATAAGTTTGCTTTTTTTAATGCCTTCTGTTTGTAACTGTACATAGAATGTTGTCTTTTGGACTTCCTCTACCTTAAAAAATGGTCATTCTTAAATTTTCATGTACCTGTTGAAATTAATTATCTACTCTTATTTGAAACTTTTTTTCCCATGACTTTAGGTAATAGATGTTGAGAAAAGTATGGTGTCTTACCTTGGGAGCAAAGTTGAAATCAATCTGAAGAAGGCAGAGCCTCAAAATTGGAGTAATCTTGCTTTTTCTAACAAGTGTGGTGGTTCTAAATCTGAGAAGAAAAGTGTTCTAAAGGAGCATTCAGATAAAAATGTTCTAAATGACCTAGATATTAAACAAAACAGTGAACAATAAGGAAAGGGAAATTTATTTGTAAAGTGTTGAAATTTACCACTTCTTTTTGTTTTATGTTTTAATGTGTTAAAAGGTTTATTATTATTATTATGATTGGTTGTAAAAGAAAACAAATTTAGCAACTGAAGAGCTTCAGCAATGAATTTGGGTATTTCTACTGTAGTGTATATGCAAGAACCATCCACAGTATTTATAAGTCAAAATGGCAAGTTTTTACTATTTGTTTGAAGTTTAACAGCTTTGGTATTTACATAACATTTTTGAATTTGGAGAAATGTCTTAACCGCATAGAAATTGGTGAGAATAAAGCTGTTTCTGTCACTGGACTCACTCTGCTCTTTATAAATTCAAAGCCTAAGCACTCTTGTTGTACTGAAATTACCTGACTTAATAAAAATTATTTTATGTTATTTCATAATTTTGCTTACTTTATTTTAAATGTGATTAAGTTGTTTTTTCAGGAATTTTTTTTTTTTTTTTTTGATAAAAGTATCAATTCATTTGACAGAGTTCAAGATAAGTTTGTCAAAGCATCATGAAAATGAGAGGTACCTATTAATGCATTCAAGTTCTTTCTTTTTTGGAGAAGTATTCTTGTGCTATTGATATATCAAACTTGGTGGTCCAAAAACGTCTTGCCCTATTTTAAAACAAAATTATTAAGAAATAACTACATCACTTATAAACATAAGATTTTCTGTGCTTGAAAAGTAAACATATAAAGTTGTTTTTTTATTATATACAAACCATTACACTTCTATATGTGTGCTGTCCCCCTCCCCCTTAGTAGCATGGAGGCTATCCAACCTGTACTCAGTTTCTCCCAATGTCTGCTATAATAAATCCTTATCAAGAACAGCAATGGTGGCATTCATACTCTGTTACTTTGGGTCCTTGAAATCACTCACCATTGTTTGGTATACTCTGTCTTTGGCTAATCTCCATTAAAAAAAATCCAGTGGAATGATTTATATCAAATGAACACGCTGGCCATGGAATCATCCTGGGAATGCAGTATGCAAATACTTAACAGCAATTATTTTTGACTCATTAATGTTAAGTAAGTTTTTAGGTAAATGTAATGTGCTAAAAGGGGGTTAATAATTTTTGTAAGCAGAAGATTATATGATAAATGTACACTTACCCTACTTTTTTTTGTAGAAGACCACTATATGTTGCACGTTGTTTGTCTATTCATAATATGAATATCGTGTATCACAGTGTTTTTCGATTCTTTTGAAAAATTACTATATTGTCTTTAAATTATTTATATGCCTAAGGTAATTAATGCTGTTATTGAAAATTTAACTTACCTTAAAACCACGTAGTTGGGTTATATGTACATTGTTCTCTTATTACTCAGTTGCCAAATATTTTTTTACAAATAACTTACATTTATGTATTTAAAAGCTGTAGTAATTAAAACACTTAAGATTGATTTAAGAGGTACTGAAGCTCTATCACGAGTTTAAGGCTTAAACACGTTCACAACTAGTTTTCGATGCTTCACATGGTATCATTTTTAATGTCAATGTCTTGTGTTCTCACACATACTTTGACAAATGCTAATGGCAAGTGAGAGTTACTTGGACAATTGCCAACTAGTTGTGAACACTTGTTCCGCAGTGGGAGAAGCTCTGTCTTGTTGAAAGATGACATCTGTCTTCGATTTGTGGCTCAGCAAAATTGTGCTGTATATCTAAGTAGACATTTGTGTTGATAGATGTTTTCCGCAAAGAAAAAAAGGACCAATAATGATGTTGTGTAAAAGCTCACACTAAACATTAACTTAGGACTATCACGAATATGATTTTGAGAGACATGGGCTTTCCAAACCCCATATGTGCACGTTATGTCTATTAACTGCTGCTGATAAGTGAAATGTCAATTCATCACTAAAAATCACATGTTCAAAGCAGTGTTCTTCATTATCTAGATGTTCCATTAAGTTACAGGCAAATTCAAAATGGCAAGGCTTATCATTCTCCTCCAAGTGTTGAACAATGTTGACTTTGTATATGTATAACTGCAGTCTTTTATGCAAAATTCACGTCATTGTTGTATGTGGCAGTGCCAATTGTGTAGCAGCTTGTCAGGTTAACTTTCTTGGGCCCTGGAAAATACATTCTGTATGCATTCCATATCTTCTATCAAAGCACTGAGACATCCACTTCTTGGTTTCTCCAACACCCTCCCAGTTCTTAGAAATTTATTTTTCCAGTGATTAATTCTTTTATCATCAGGAAAATTCCCTGCCGAAATGTTTAAAAATGTTTACTGAAGTTTAAAAAAAAATCTACATGAACCGCTTTTTCCTACACATTCCCCATTGTGGCCATGGACAGGAAGAACAACTAACACCATCTACACGTGATGGTAGACAACAAAATTTTTGATCGTTAGAATTTATGTAATTTTCAAGTTTTCTATGTGATCAATGCTACATGAAGAACAGTAAATACAGGCAATTCAAAGATGTCTGATTGCTGTATTAATGATTCTCACATATCTCCATGTATTGTGAGAAGAATATTTCTTCCACAGAATTTACCTGCCAAAACTTCAGATGCTATGAATTTTTCTGTAAGTAGTGTAGTTATTTTTTATTAATTTTCTAAAAATAGGACTAGACTTTTGGATCAATCTGTAGTTGTTGTTTTGTTTTTTTGTTTTGTTTTTAAGTCTGTGTGTGCCTGAATTTGGACATAACTCTTGAGGGAAGACAATCATCACATTTTTGTAATTGTTGGTGTATGAGATGTGTAATGATAAGACACATTTATTCAGTTTTTATTGTCGTCCATTATACATTATGCACATGGTCTGATGTATTTTCATATTTCATGTCTTTTTCAAACATTTATGATTTTGGTCTTTGTGAGGGTTATGTGGACTCCATTGATTTATATATTTTCTAATCATATGGTCAATACTTTTTTTTTTTTTTTACTTCTTTCCTATTTGTAACATGTTCAGATCTGGCAGTATTTTCAAAGAGTTCATTCTTCTTGTCTTCTTGTAGTTTTGACTGGTTGTGCAAAAGCGTGTTCTGTAAATATGTTATATACTAGGTAAAAACCTGTGAATAATGATGGGGGAAAAGTAAGATATGTAGAGTATTTTTTTAAATCATTTATTTATTCCTAAAAGTATCAACAGATGGTGGTGTAATCATTCTCCATCACTGTAGTGAAGCCTATGAGTGTGCATAAAAATCATGTAAGCACATGTTTTAGTGAGTCAGCTTTCACAGTTAATCTTTTAATTGTACTGACTACCACGCCAAATGTATATGTGGCCTCATCTGTAGAACATGTGACTGCCACCTAAACTTCTTGGGTTCAAATCAGCCCAAATCCAAACCTTCTCGTTATTTTTGTGGCAAGACACGATATGATTGTGTGAGAAATGAAGATGTATTGCAGTTGTGTGATGTGAAGCAAAATGTTGTTAGGAAGGTGGAGACCAATATGCTTCGGTGGTTTGGCCATGTTGAAAGAATGAGTGATGAAATGCTTACTAAGAAAATCTTTTCAGCCCAAGTGGCAGGAAGGAAAGGCAGAGGAAGGCCAAGGAAGGCATGGGTGGATCAGATTCAGGAGTTTCTGCATGAGAAAAAAGATTATGAGTATGAAGTATAAAAGATCTTGTGTACGGCGTGTAATGGATATTAGTGAAGCACGAGTTGTATGTCAAGATCGCTGTAAATGGAGAAGTTTGATACGACAGCAATAAGTAAAAATATCTGGAAGTTTGTATTTCTTTTTGGAGCTAACCTCTGAATCTCAGAGAACAGCTTAGTGATATAAATGAATATATATATATATATATATATATATATATATATAAAACAGATTGTGAAATTCCAAAATAAAAATGGCAGATGCAAATGATTCTCTTAAGATTTAAAGCAGCTTCATAAACATTGACAGCAACTATGTGAAAGGGTACATACCACGCCCACCTTTGACGTAAGTGGGACAAATGTTCAGATAAAGGAAATTATATGCCATCAGATATATTAGTAACACAACAAAGTCATATCTTCCCAGTGTTTGTTTGCCACACATCACATGTTTGTACAGGCAGCTGATGAAATATTGAAAACAAATAATGGCAGCCAGTCCTTTTATGAAATTGTTGGAAAGCAAGCCTTGTCACTGGTTCCCATCCTTCAAAGCCCCTCAAAAAATGAATAAGTACATTGCTTCATGTATTGTAAAAAAGAAGCATGCAGATGACTATGTTCACTTGTTTCTGCTGCTGCCAGATAGCAGAAAATGGTTAAAATAGTAAAAGCATTTTTGGAAACTTTGAATTGTGCAGTTGCAAAAGTTATGATAGAAGCACAAACAGTATTTTTTTTTTTTCTTTTTTTCATTTTTTCTACAAATATAAGTAAAAGAATACCTGGTTATTTTCTGCAAAAAAATTTAGTTATATTCTCAGAATTTCATGGTTTAAGGAAAAAAGTTCCTAAATCATATTTCTTCAGCATACACATGAAATAATAATAACACACTGTTACCTTCTGTATTGGAACTCTTAAGTTTTTGGGCTTAAATGAGAAAAGAAACTGGTTTTTGAGACAATTTAAAATAATCATTTTAGGTTTGCAAGGATTTTTTTTTAAATTAAAATTAAATATGATAGGATTCTAAATGAAAAATTCTGTATGTCATTTATAAAGTAGAACCAAAATTCCTGACGTAACATTTTCCTGTTTCTAAAGAGTTGCTAAAATGATTTTAATTGTGTGACGTAACGCATATCTTTGTCATATCAGAATGATTTGGATGAAAATCAGTTATTGTTGCTATGACAACAAAGTAAAGTGATACATGTGTGTGCTGTGTCAATTGGGTGTTTTCACTGTACCAACAAAATGGGACAATCATTCAAACAAAGGAAATTATATTGTTTTAGATTTTTATCATAACTACAGTCAATTCCTGATTATCCACGATAGTGGGTAACATGAGTTTCGTTGATAATCCAAATTTTAGCAGGAAAAATAAATTAATCTACAAATTACATGCATAATATAGTGCTGTGTTTTATTCAGACTAGTAGTTATTATTGCAAGCATAATACATACTGAAAATTTACCTGTTTAAAATAATCATTTACTTGTGTCCATTTTTTTTTTCACCGCAAAACATTTTTGTTTGATTTGGGATCGCAGTTGGCGCAAAACCAGCTTATTAACTAATAACTCATTGTCTTGTCCTTCAAAGTACTCAAGCAGGCTGTCAACATGTTGCAATACTGATTCATGATTCACCTGTAGATCTGTGAAATCTCCTCCTCCTCATTTTCACTTCCTTCATTTTCTTCTGCTATTCCCCTAACATTATTAATTATCTATTCATCAGTTAAATGTTCAAAACCAGGTCAAGTATGTCACAGTCCAACCATTTGGCAATATTAGTTTCATCAACATTTTCCCCTTCGGGAACCGATTTTACTAATTTGGTTAGTTCTGTGATGTTAGCACTTGTGTTTTCTCCAGAAGTGCAATTTCCATCAGAGAGAAGTTTTCTCCATGACCTACTGATAGTGATGGGTTCAACTGAATCCCAGTCGCTTTCCATGTCATATATAGAGCCAAAAATTGAACTAAAGTCTTTAAGTCACATCCTTCTTCAATTCTTTTTGTAATAAGAAAATATTACTGCAACTAAAAAAAATTACCTATATTTTAGCGACTAAAAAAAATTATTACCACAAAGTCGCGACACGAATAATAGGACTGTACTTTGGTATGCTATGGTGTAATGCTGTTTCAACAATGATATTTTAACAAAATGTAAGGAAGATTTGCATCAAGCACATCTGAAGACTTTCTTGACAGAAATATGTGTGAAAATTGCTGGTGTGTCATATCAAAACATATTCATCGCATTCATGAATTCAAATTAGTTGCAGGAATGTCACAGACATGGACATAAAATTGTGGGATGAGTGGGATATGTTGCCCTCAACTTTGTCTTAAGTAGTGACCATCCCCCTCAACTTTTGGCTTTAATTTGTCACCCAATGTACTATGCTTCCCTAGATTTTTCAATTTCAAAAGCTCATTATTTCTAAAACATAAACTGAAATTTGGAATAATTGAGTACTGTATTTTTCTAATACCAAATGTATTATTTTAAGGTTATTTTTGTCTTCATACCGATGTGTGTAATGTCATCCCACGGGAGTAAGTACTGGATGACATGGGTGGACTGGCATATTCTGCAATCCCTCCATCATTGTACCCTTCTTAGTCCTCCTATTTTTTGTTATGTCATTCAATTAGCCACTACTTTTAACTCTTCTCAGTGTTAACCACATTGAAAATTATTTCTGGCCACAACAGTCATTTCCACTCCCCTTAAGGGTGGTAAAGTTAGAAATGTTGACTTATTTCTTTTGCTATATCTATTACTGTATGGCATGCCATTCATTTGATATTCTCTATTTGCTCATCTTCTGATTTATAATTGAATAAATGCACCATTCATAAGAAAATTCATATATATTATTTCCATAGGTGTTTTTCAATTTCTACTTTTACCTTGCATTGCCATTCAAGCATTTTTGTTCTCTAGTTGCCTGAATGAAACAAAATCTTACTCTGTGAATGATTATTGAAATTATAATAATTGTAGTAATTTTTAATGAAAATAATTATAGATATATATGCCCCTGCATTTATATGTATGTATACATACATTTAAATATTTTTTTAAATAATAACTGTCTCCATCCTCCTAACTTTTGGGACAAGTCTGTGTCCATGATCTCAGGTGTTCCATGATCAGGAAGGTCACCAAAATTAACACAAGGATAAAGGCAATGGGTACTTATTTATTAATCATTACTGCCAACCAATTACTGCCAACCAATTACTGCCTATGTGAGATTAATGTCCTCAGAGTTGGATATTGCATTACAGGATCTGCTGAGGTATGCAAACTGTCTACATGGCTCCATGATGTAGGATATCCAGTTCTCTAAAAATGATGACATGAACAAAATTGCAGACTAGGGGAGTAAGTGTCTTATTGTGGCAGTTGGATTGCAAGAATGATAACATAGAGTGGACTGAGACTTATTTTCTGATGTGATGTGCCTGTGTGGTGTAAGAAATTAATAACTTAATAATCTTTTCATTGCAGGTAACATACTATACAATTTGCAAAATTTAAGTTTCTCATTACGCATACCGGTGGTTAAAACATGCTATCTAACAACAAAAAAAAAAAAAATCATTTATGGTTTTGAAACGCTTCCAAAATGACCGTTTCAATCGATTAATGCATGTTATTCTCTGGATATTGTGTGATCAGGTCAGAATGAGCTGTTACAAAAAATAATTCTGAAAACTACAAGAGTAGAACAAAAGAAACTGTCTGAAAGATTTGGTGCTTACTTTTTACAAAAAAGTCCATAAGTTACCCAGCCTTTGTACTAGCTGCTCCTAGTAAAACGTACGCTATGAAAATATGTAATTATTTCATTAACCAATGCTATTGTAATAAGGACTAAAATACCAGTAAAAATTTTATGTTCAAGTGCCAGGAAATAAAAATTTCAAAACACAGTGTAAAAACGTCAAGTTCTCTGGGTCTGAAAAACTCTATGAAAATTATAAACTTGGAATGATCAGGTAAAAAACCAAGAAATAAAAATTTCAGTGAACTGTGTAAAAATGTCACAAGAGCTCAGTGTCTGAAAAATTCTATGAAAGCTAAAAACGTATGATGAGGCAGAAAACCCAGGAAGTTAAAACCTCTTAAAACAAAGGTGAAATACAGTGTCTGAAAACATGAAACATCAAAAAAAAAAAAAACTTCCATAAGGCCTGATTAGCATGACTCTAATCTGCTGAATCACAGTGTTTATCCCTGATGCATTTTGACACTATGAATTCATTGTGTCATCTTTGGGAACAGAAAGTTCCAGCTGTATTCCTTGCAGTCCATCTCCACAACACCTAACTCTACTTCTGTCTTTGACCTGTCAAACTCCTTGATCTTGGGATCAAGGTCATAGATACTAGTTTCCTGGGTACATACATACCTGTAAAGGTGTTCATGATGGAACATTATTTTCATCATTGTGGTGCATTGTTTTATTTTGGTATTCCCCTTCTTTTCTGGACATTTTCCTTAGCGGTTAGCCATTTCCACGGCAAAGGAAGTTTGACACTGCAACTGACGTTACCTACATGTTCCTTTATATTTTTCAGTTAAAACTGAATCAGCATATCGATTTTTTTTAGCGGGATGTTTGCAAAAAAGTTTAATATCCTCAAAAATGGGAGTGCCATTATTTTTTGTGCAGAACTGTGTCAAGGCTGTTTTCACCTTTATTCCAGTTGCTAATGTGTTGCCTGAGTCGAAAGAATATTTTTTGTACTTCCTAAGCACCATTCTTTTAATTGTGGGTTATGAGCTATTGTTATAAGAATGCTTTTATACTCCTGCATTGTTAAGAAGATTCGCTTTTTCTTTATTTTTTACAAGGAGTTTATATATATATATATATATATATATATATATATATATATATATATATTTTATAAAGAAGATACCTAAGCAAAAAAATACATATATAATTTTGACTCACACCTAGTACAACATAGAAAAGGTTATGTATCTACCTGTGTGATCAAAAGGAAAAAAGATAAAAAAATAAAATAAAACAACTGAATGTAGAAGGTGTCGAGAATACTGAGCCTTGGCTTTATCAAGGACCAGCAAAAACTCTGCATTTTCTCACTTCCACAAAGACCTAGTTGGAAATGGGTTTCTGCAAGGCCATAGATGCAAGTAACATTCCCACCTAAAATAGTTTAAAAAATATATATATATAAGTCATGTCCTCCTTAGAGTTGCATGACCTAGCACTAGTTAACAATTTCGCTTGCATCCATTAACCTTCCTGGCCCGACCCATACTCTTCATCTGTTACTATTAAACAGAGAGAAGAAGATTAAAGAGAACTCAAGCTGTGAGAGTGACATAATAATTAGAAATGATTTTCAGCCATAACGAAATTCCAAGTTCGTTTGAGAGAGAATTTAAACCTGAAAAACAATGCAAAAGAAATCCAAATTTTACCTTGCAATTAAAAAAGGAAATGTTAATTTATAACGAACAGATTTTTGAAAGAAAACTTGAGTCTAAAACCCCCTACTCTACAACTTATGACAACACGAAAACGAGAATAAGTTAAAGATAATAATTAACTAAAGAAAACTTTGTGAAAGTTATATACCTTAAACAGTTAGTTGCAATATGTACAAAGTATTTCAGCAGTGCTTTAAGTGCATAATTAATTAGTTATTAAGAACTTAACTACTTTGAAAAAACAGCGCATAGACAGCGCATAGAAAAGGAACAAGCTAAGCCATCTTCTGTTCCTAGGTACCCCAAAAGACGCTCAAAGTTACAAAGAAAAGAAAGAGTTAAAACCCGCAAAAAAATGTTAACAGACAAACCAATGCCTAAAAGTTGAAAAGCTAAAAAACGACAGAGAAAAGGTACATGAAGTACAAACATTGAACTTATAAAACCTAGAACCCAAAAACAAGGAAGAGAGCTTACCTCTTGTGTTACAAAAAACTTTTCTCCTCACAAGAGAAGAACATGGCTGACCTCTTCTGCCACTCCCTAGGCAGCTGGGGGGCAGTGAGGGTGGGGCTGATGGCCTCCTCATACAGCAAGAAACCAACGCGCGGAGATTTTAACCAGAGAAAAAAAATATATAAACATAAGACTGTGGATCTGTATGATCAGAAAGAGCAGAATTAACTCTCCAGAATACATGAGAAATATTATAAAATACACGAGCAGTTTATTTAATAATCTTTGCATGTATTAAATCACCTTAGTGAGCTTCTATAGATTAATCAGAATCTTATTAATTTTAATGTTGGTTTTACTATTTTTAGTATAGCTATCCTAGTGATGAATAACTAGTTTTCTTTTTTATTTGTTTTTATTTTCTTTTATAAACGGATTTTTAAACCTTTTTTTGTGATTTTGTTTATATTATTTAATTTTTTGTTTTAATAGGACCGTCATATCCATAGCACTAAGGTTCCTTTAGGTAGTTAATAGGCATCCTCTAGCCAACTTCCTTACGGCTTTGATTGGTCAGAATCATATTATTAACTGTGTAGAAAATTAAAGCAGATCTGCCAACCTTACTCTATTATTCAGAATAATTTTTCTTAAAGTTCTTTTGATGAAAGAAGAAGGAATTTCGTTCTCTAGAAAACTTTCTAATAGTATATTAATGTGGTAATTGAAGTCCAAATTGTTGCTGCAAATTCTTGAAATTCTTAGGACCTGAGAAATTAGTACATTCTCAATTACTTTGGTTGAAATGTTATTATTCCAGTGTAGATATTTAATTACTTTGAAAGGAAAATTAACTCTTTTATCATAGAGGCTAATAGATGGGTTACCTCTGTTGAGCTTAATGCTTAAGTCTAGGAACTCAAGTTCCTGATTACTGTGGTTGGTTTTACATAAGTTAAGAGAGCTAGGATAGATATTATCAAAATCACTCTCTATAACTTCTGAATTATTGATACACAGCAGATCATCAATATATCTAAAAGTGTAAAGGTAGTTATCTGAGCAGGTGGGGTGATTTTTAATGAATTTATATTCCTTAAAGAACAGGAATAGATTAGAAGTAATTTCTACTATACTCAAAGTTTGTCCCCTAGATATTAATAGTTATGATTTTGAAAACCTATATACTAATCTGCCTCTATCAGATATAATCACTACCTTTAAAGAGCTGTATGCAGAATTTAAACTTAACCAATTTGTTGATGTAGGAACTTGGAACTCTTATCTCAATTGCTGCATAATAAATAACCATATCTTATATAATAATACTCTCTATAAGCAAGTGAACGGTATTCCAATGGGAACATCAACGTCCACGCATATCGCTAATCTATTCCTGTTCTTTAAGGAATATAAATTCATTAAAAATCACCCCACCTGCTCAGATAACTACCTTTACACTTTTAGATATATTGATGATCTGCTGTGTATCAATAATTCAGAAGTTATAGAGAGTGATTTTGATAATATCTATCCTAGCTCTCTTAACTTATGTAAAACCAACCACAGTAATCAGGAACTTGAGTTCCTAGACTTAAGCATTAAGCTCAACAGAGGTAACCCATCTATTAGCCTCTATGATAAAAGAGTTAATTTTCCTTTCAAAGTAATTAAATATCTACACTGGAATAATAACATTTCAACCAAAGTAATTGAGAATGTACTAATTTCTCAGGTCCTAAGAATTTCAAGAATTTGCAGCAACAATTTGGACTTCAATTACCACATTAATATACTATTAGAAAGTTTTCTAGAGAACGAAATTCCTTCTTCTTTCATCAAAAGAACTTTAAGAAAAATTATTCTGAATAATAGAGTAAGGTTGGCAGATCTGCTTTAATTTTCTACACAGTTAATAATATGATTCTGACCAATCAAAGCCGTAAGGAAGTTGGCTAGAGGATGCCTATTAACTACCTAAAGGAACCTTAGTGCTATGGATATGACGGTCCTATTAAAACAAAAAATTAAATAATATAAACAAAATCACAAAAAAAGGTTTAAAAATCCGTTTATAAAGAAAATAAAAACAAATAAAAAAGAAAACTAGTTATTCATCACTAGGATAGCTATACTAAAAATAGTAAAACCAACATTAAAATTAATAAGATTCTGATTAATCTATAGAAGCTCACTAAGGTGATTTAATACATGCAAAGATTATTAAATAAACTGCTCGTGTATTTTATAATATTTCTCATGTATTCTGGAGAGTTAATTCTGCTCTTTCTGATCATACAGATCCACAGTCTTATGTTTATATATTTTTTTCTCTGGTTAAAATCTCCGCGCGTTGGTTTCTTGCTGTATGAGGAGGCCATCAGGCCCCACCCTCACTGCCCCCCAGCGTCTAGGGAGTGGCAGAAGAGGTCAGCCATGTTCTTCTCTTGTGAGGAGAAAAGTTTTTGTAACACAAGAGGAAGTAGCTCTCTTCCTTGTTTTTGGGTTCTAGGTTTTATAAGTTCAATGTTTGTACTTCATGTACCTTTTCTCTGTCGTTTTTTAGCTTTTCAACTTTTAGGCATTGGTTTGTCTGTTAACATTTTTTGCGGGTTTTAACTCTTTCTTTTCTTTGTAACTTTGAGCGTCTTTTGGGGTACCTAGGAACAGAAGATGGCTTAGCTTGTTCCTTTTCTATGCGCTGTCTATGCGCTGTTTTTTCAAAGTAGTTAAGTTCTTAATAACTAATTAATTATGCACTTAAAGCACTGCTGAAATACTTTGTACATATTGCAACTAACTGTTTAAGGTATATAACTTTCACAAAGTTTTCTTTAGTTAATTATTATCTTTAACTTATTCTCGTTTTCGTGTTGTCATAAGTTGTAGAGTAGGGGGTTTTAGACTCAAGTTTTCTTTCAAAAATCTGTTCGTTATAAATTAACATTTCCTTTTTAATTGCAATGTAAAATTTGGATTTCTTTTGCATTGTTTTTCAGGTTTAAATTCTCTCTCAAACGAACTTGGAATTTCGTTATGGCTGAAAATCATTTCTAATTATTATGTCACTCTCACAGCTTGAGTTCTCTTTAATCTTCTTCTCTCTGTTTAATAGTAACAGATGAAGAGTATGGGTCGGGGCCAGGAAGGTTAATGGATGCAAGCGAAATTGTTAACTAGTGCTAGGTCATGCAACTCTAAGGAGGACATGACTTATATATATATATTTTTTAAACTATTTTAGGTGGGAATGTTACTTGCATCTATGGCCTTGCAGAAACCCATTTCCAACTAGGTCTTTGTGGAAGTGAGAAAATGCAGAGTTTTTGCTGGTCCTTGATAAAGCCAAGGCTCAGTATTCTCGACACCTTCTACATTCAGTTGTTTTATTTTATTTTTTTATCTTTTTCCTTTTGATCACACAGGTAGATACATAACCTTTTCTATGTTGTACTAGGTGTGAGTCAAAATTATATATGTATTTTTTTGCTTAGGTATCTTCTTTATAAAATGTGAATTCTGAATTTTCAAAACTGCTGCGTTGCGCGTTTTTGATTTTCAGGTTATTTTGCACCCTACGTTTTAAATTCTAAAATTTTTTCCTTAGTCTTCAGTTTTGCTCTTTAGTATATATATATATATATATATATATATATATATATATATATATATATATATATATATTCTATTAAGAAGATACCTAAGCAAAAAAAAACCTATGTAATTTTGACTCACACCTAGTACAACATAGAAAAGGTTATGTATCTACCTGTGTGAGTAAAAGGAGAAAAAATAAAAAAATAAAATAAAACAACTGAATGTAGAAGGTGTCGAGAATACTGAGCCTTGGCTTTATCAAGGACAAGCAAAAACTCTGCATTTTCTCACTTCCACAAAGACCTAGTTGGAAATGGGTTTCTGCAAGGCCATAGATGCAAGTAACATTCCCACCTAAAATAGTTTAAAAAATATATGTATGTCATGTCCTCCGTAGAGTTGCATGACCTAGCACTAGTTAACAATTTCGCTTGCATCCATTAACCTTCCTGGCCCGACCCATGCTCTTCATCTGTTACTATTAAACAGAGAGAAGAAGATTAAAGAGAACTCAAGCTGTGAGAGTGACATAATAATTAGAAATGATTTTCAGCCATAACGAAATGCCAAGTTCGTTTGAGAGAGAATTTAAACCTGAAAATCAATGCAAAAGAAATCCAAATTTTTACATTGCAATTAAAAAAGGAAATATTAATTTTTAACAAACAGATTTTTGAAAGAAAACTTGAGTCTAAAACCCCTACTCTACAACTTATGACAGCACGAAAACGAGAATAAGTTAAAGACAATAATTAACTAAAGAAAACTTTGTGAAAGTTAAATACCTTAAACAATTAGTTGCAATATGTACAAAGTATTTCAGCAGTTCTTTTCTTTGTAACTTTGAGCGTCTTTTGGGGTACAGAAGATGGCTAAGCTTGTTCCTTTTCTATGCGCTGTATTTTCAAAGTAGTTAAGTTCTTAATAACTAATTAATTATGCACTTAAAGCACTGCTGAAATACTTTGTACATATTGCAACTAATTGTTTAAGGTATTTAACTTTCACAAAGTTTTCTTTAGTTAATTATTGTCTTTAACTTATTCTCGTTTTCGTGCTGTCATAAGTTGTAGAGTAGGGGTTTTAGACTCAAGTTTTCTTTCAAAAATCTGTTTGTTAAAAATTAATATTTCCTTTTTTAATTGCAATGTAAAAATTTGGATTTCTTTTGCATTGATTTTCAGGTTTAAATTCTCTCTCAAACGAACTTGGCATTTCGTTATGGCTGAAAATCATTTCTAATTATTATGTCACTCTCACAGCTTGAGTTCTCTTTAATCTTCTTCTCTCTGTTTAATAGTAACAGATGAAGAGCATGGGTCGGGCCAGGAAGGTTAATGGATGCAAGCGAAATTGTTAACTAGTGCAAGGTCATGCAACTCTACGGAGGACATGACATACATATATTTTTTAAACTATTTTAGGTGGGAATGTTACTTGCATCTATGGCCTTGCAGAAACCCATTTCCAACTAGGTCTTTGTGGAAGTGAGAAAATGCAGAGTTTTTGCTGGTCCTTGATAAAGCCAAGGCTCAGTATTCTCGACACCTTCTACATTCAGTTGTTTTATTTTATTTTTTTATTTTTTCTCCTTTTACTCACACAGGTAGATACATAACCTTTTCTATGTTGTACTAGGTGTGAGTCAAAATTATATATGTTTTTTTTTTTGCTTAGGTATCTTCTTAATAGAATGTGAATTCTGAATTTTCAAAACTGCTGCGTTGCGCGTTTTGATCTTCAGGTTATTTTGCAACCTTCGTTTTAAATTCTAAAGTTTTTCCTTAGTCTTCAGTTTTGCTCTTAAGTATATATATATATATATATATGTAATCATTAACAGAGACTCGGATGTCTTTGTCATATTTACAGCATTCTTTTTTACGCATTGCAAGCGTATATGCTCCAGCTTTGCCGCCCCGGTGGCGCAGTGGTCTAAGCGATGGCCTCTGATCATTCGTCCGTAAGGGGTGCGGGTTCGAATCCCGGTGAGGCATGGATGTTGTGTTTGTCTTACGGCACTGGGTCTCTCTCCCTTCCCTGGAACCAGTGACCCAAAATTAGGGACGGGCGACTGCTTATAGCCCATTGAGTTGCTCACGGTGGTCGTTAAACCTCCAATCAAAAAAAAAAAAATGCTCCAGCTTTGTCTGTCTGTCGGCATGATAACTCGCGTAAAAATGGTTCGATTCCGATGAAATTTTAGTTTGTGGTAGGGGACGAACCTTTTGAAAATGGACGAAATGGGGTCAAAGGTCAGGACATAGGAGCAGGATCCATTGTCCTTATGCGCCATAACTTGCGTAAATATGGTTCGATTTCGATGGAAATAGTATGTCGTAGGGGACCACCTGGGGACGAATCCTATTGAAAATGGGTGAAGTGTGATCAAAGGTCAGGACATAGGAGCGGGATACATTCCTTTGCAATTACGCGTCATAACTGTCGTAAATATGGTTCGATTTCGATGAAATTGTAGTATGTCGTAGGGACCAACCCTATTGAAAATGGGGTCAAAGGTCAGGACATAGGATCGAGATCTATTCCATCACCCTTATCCCATACTATTAAAGTAGCACTTGTATGTAGGTAAATTTTATTTTGAAAACGGCCCTAAGGATTTTGATGAAAGTCGTTAAACTACCGTTTTCTGGTACTAGAAATCGATTTAGCTTGATCTCGACTTTAGGAAAATTCGTTTAGTGGGCTAAATAACCACCCCAAATTACCACATGTTTAGTGTCATGACGTCGTCCCATTAATGTTACCCATGCTTAGAAATCTTATGACGTCACATTCTCACGATTGAGTGTTGGCGCGTGGTCACGCCATCTGTCTCATTACGTCACGTGTAGATCCTATTAAAGTTTTAAGAAGTCACTTTTGCGAGCAGGTGGTCGCGGGTCTACGACATAACATCGCAGGTCAAAACATCGCACGACATATGATCGCCGACATAACATCGCCGGTCAAAACATCGCGGTACCATAACATCGCAGTACTAAAACATCGTGGCACCATAACATCATGGCACCATAACATCGCAGGGCAAAACATCGTGGTACCATAACATCGCAAGTCATAACATCGCAGTAATCCCTAAATAAATTGCTTTCGATAGCTTTTGATGAATTGCAAAAAAAAAGTATATTTAAAGGGGAGGGGACTTCATAGAAATTGATGTCCTGATTAAATTTTGGTAGAAATTGGGGTTACCCGTACCGCTTTTCCAACAGTGCCCAGGCCCGGGGTCCAGGGCCACTCAATCAAAATTATCGTAAAATCTACAGTTTTCAATTTAAAACCACCAGATTTGGTATTCTATCTCAAGGTGCTTTAACTTAGACGGTAGATGGTTTTGGAAGTGGTCGGAGCCCGGGGTCGATGGGCCCCCATAGAATATTTTCGACAAATCTACAGTTTTCAATTTAGAACCACCAAATTTGGTATACTTCCTCATGGTGCTCTAACTTAGACAGTAAACGGTTTTTGGAAAGGTAAGGGGCCCGGGGTCAAGGGGCCCCAATACGCAATATTCGTAAAATCTACAGTTTTCAATTTAGAATTACCAAATTTGGTATAATATCTCATGGTGCTCTAACTTAGACCATAGACGGTTTTGGAAAGGTAGGGGGCCCGGGGTCAAGGGCCCCCATACGCAATATTCGTAAAATCTACAGTTTTCAATTTAAAACCACCAAATTTGATATACTATCTCATGGTGCTCTAACTTACACCGTGGACAGTTTTTGGAAGGGATCGCAGCCAGGGGACGAGGGAGCCCCCATAGAAAATTTTCGTAAAATCTAGTTTTCAATTTAGAACCACCAAATTTGGTATACTATCTCATGGTACTCTAACTTCGACCGTAGAGTGGTTTTGGAACGGGTGGGGGGCCCGGAGTCAAGGGGCCACTATAGAAAATTTTCGTAAAATCTATAGTTTTCAATTTAGAACCACCAAATTTTGTATAGTACCTCATGGTGCTCTAACTTAGACCGTAGACGGTTTTTGGAACGAGTCGGGGGCCCGGGCTTCAGGGGGGCCCTACTAAGTTTTCGTAAAATCTACAGTTTTCAATTTAGAACCACCAAATTTGGTGTACTACCTCATGGTGCTCTGACTTAGACGGTGACGATGTTTGGCACGGGTGGAGGCCCGGTCCGAATGGGGCCCCTACAAAATTATCATAAAATATACAGTTTTCAATATACAACCACCATATTTAGTATCCTATCTCATGGTGCTTTAACTTAGACGGTTTTTGGAACGGGTCGGATCCCGGGCTTTACGGGTCCCCATAGATAATTTTCGTAAATTCTACAGTTTTCAATTTAGAACCACCAAATTTGGTATACTACCTCATGGTGCTCTAACTTACACCGTAGACGGTGTTTGGAACGGGTCGGGGTCAAGGGGGGGGAGGGCCCTTAAAAATTTTTCGTAAAATCTACAGTTTTCAAATTAGAACCACCAAATTTGGGATACTATTTCACGGTACTCTTAGACCGCAGATGGTTTTGGGAACGGGTCGGGGCCCGCGATCAAGGGTTCCTCATACAAAATTTTCGTTAAAAGTTCAATTTTTTACTCTTAAGATCTGCAACACAGTTCAGCACTCCAATACCCAACCTACGGTCTAAGTGTAAGACCGTAGATAACAATAAAGTGCAAAAATACCCGGTTAATGGTGTATTAAAATCAAAAATTAATAAACGTTAGCTTTCACCACCAACGGGCGACTTATCAGGCAGAAATACAATGTAATGTAAATAGAGAGTTCCAGAAATTTAAAACGGTAAGAAAAAGATTATCAATGTCAAGTCGCATGCACGCGACATCACACAGGTGCATTGCATTTCAGTGTCGCGGTTTCTCAGAAGCACACGCCAGATGTACGGCAGTTCTATATAGATGTCTCCTCGGAGATAAGTATTTCCATTCCTCTTCCTTTCTTTTTTTGTTTCATAGAATTAAATTGACTAAATAAAAAAATTAAAGATAAGTTTACTGGAAAATTACAGGAATATCTTTTTCATTCATTAATTTTCACCCGCTGAACTTGGTGATTCCACAGATAGTAATATTTACCTGGGAAATACCACCCTGCTAGTACAAATTACATTAATGATTTCTTTGCATCCAGTTCCATTAGTATGTCCATAAGAGCGTTTGGGGTCGTATGAAAAATACATAGTTGATTTCAACGTGAGCCGCTACGGTGGCGCAGTGGTCTATGCGCTGGCTTCTGATCAGGAGTCCGAGACGGGTCCGGGTTCGAATCCCGGTGAGTCATGGACGTTGCATTTGACTTCTTGCACTGGCTTTCCCCCTTCCCTGCATGGAACCAGTGACCCAAAATTAGGAACTGCTGACTGCTTACAACCCACTGAATTGATCACGGTGGTCGTTAAACCTCCCAACGCCGCCCCGGTGGCGCAGTGGTCTAAGCGATGGCCTCTGATCATTTGTCCGTAAGGGGTCCGGGTTCGAATCCCGGTGAGGCATGGATGTTGTGTTTGTCTTACGGTACTGGCTCTCTCCCTTCCCTGGAACCAGTGACCCTAAATTAGGGACGGGCGACTGCTTATGGCCCATTGAGTTGCTCACGGTGGTCGTTAAACCTCCAATCAAAAACACAAAACCTCCCAACTAAAAAAAAAAAAAAGATTGCGTCGTGTCCATTGCTATCTGTCATGGAGCCGTGTGAAAAGTATGTTTTTGACATCAACGTGTCCTATTACATATGGGCTGGCCACAAAATTTTAAGGGACCGTACAAAATCGCACTTTTGTTTCACCGTGTCCGCGCTTCATTATATGATTGAAGTATACGTATATATAGTTGGGCCATTTCAGCACATAGTATGGTTTATACAGAAAATAAAGATAATGTTACACTTTTACTCTGCTACAACACATTAATCCCAAAGGCGATTTCTTGAAATTTTTAATCTGTTGTGCTCATATTCACAAAGTTAAAATAACATGCCAAGTTATTAATGTTGCACCTTTACTCTGTCACAAAACCTTAATTGCAAGACCTTAGACCTAGTCTTTTTTTAGGAATTTTAGTTCGACGTATTCATAAGGTTTCGATAACATGCCAAGGTTACGGTACTGCGTTTTTACACAGGCACAAAAATTAATAAACAGGCCATAAGCCTTTTTATCAATTTTCAATGAACCCCAACCGTGCTCATATGCATAAAATTTTCACAGAAATTCAAGTTTATTGTGTTGCGCTTTTACTCGAGTACAAAACTTTAAATAGCCCCTACTAGGGGCGGATCACCGCACAGGCACAGGAAACGCGCCCTTGGGGCTACGGAATCGAAGGGGCCTCAAAATACCAAAAATAAAACTTAAATTTTATTTTTTTATTCCCGTTGTTTTGTTAATTGGTAAAAATATAGAAAAAAAAATAACGATAATATAGGCACATTATCACGTATTCTGTGACACTATTTTCATAGAGGGTACCAGTTTCATGCTGCGAAAGGAACCGTTCAGCGTCTTGTTATTCCTGGCCGCGGCTGTCGTTTCTAGGTCCCGTGTTTTGTAAGTGAAATATCCATTAGTAGAATCTAAAAACATTCAAAACATCGGGAAGGCCAAAACTCGAATGTTCACTATTCCCAGGAGCAATGTTACAAGGTCACACAGGATGTTCCCGTGTCTAAACAATTGCGTCCCCCCGTTAGTTTTAGCTCTACGGAAAAGGAATGGGGCTTATTAACAACGACACGTCTGCTCTAATCAGTCATTCAGCAAAGCCCTAAATTTGATCCACAGTACAGAGCAAAGCCGGCTGGACCATAAGGGCAACTGGAGCTTTCGCCCCGGGCCCCATGCCTTCAAGGGGCTCCGCAGTTTAGGAAAAAAAAAATCATTTTTGGTAGAATTTTTAACAATTATTTCCTTTGTGTGTAAGTTTTGGGGTGCGAAGCCCTTAAAAAGTTCTTTTTCAAAAGTTTTTTTTTTTTGTTTACAATCCGTCCATTTTCGAATAGGTTATCATCCTTCGCCGTACAAATACTTAAATTTGGGGATTTTAAGTGATTATTGAAACTACGTTTCTACTTTCCGCATTGATAAATAGCAAATTAAATTTCATCATTTTGTGGCCCTTACTTTTATGTATTTAACAATTTGCGTGCAAACCAGATACTTAAATTTAAAGAAATAAAAAAAACAACATCAAAGTTAATTTCTGGTTACATATAGAAGCCATTTATTCAGTGACTTTTAAAACATTACTGTAAATTTAAAAAAAAAATCATGTATGAGCACGTATAAAAGTTTAAAAAGTCGCTAATTTGTCACTTGCTCCACTTTGCATTAAAAATCAATCACTAAAACCTTGTATCAGGGGAAAAACAACTATTTGTACGAATTTATTTTAGAGGAATACTTATTATTTCCTACACTAAAATATTCGTAATTCAAAAAATGTCGCTATGCATGTATTTTTTTTTTATCATTTTGTAAGGAAGTTTTTATAAGAGTCATAATACAATTTCAACCTCATCTCCCCGGAAAGAAAATCGTAGATATCAACACTTTTTACTCTCTCTCTCTCTCTCTCTTTCTCTGTCTCCCTCCCTCTTCTCTCTCCCTCCCTCCCTCCCTCTTCTCTCTGTCTCCCTCCCTCTTCTCTCTCCCTCCCTCCCTCCCTCCCTCTTCTCTCTCTCTCTCTGTCTCCCTCCCTCTTCTCTCTCCCTCCCTCCCTCCCTCTCTCTCTCTCTCTCTCTCTCTCTCTCTCTGAACTTTCTTTATGATAGTTTTCTTTATGACATACTGCAGAGGTGAAGCACATGTCAAGACGTAGAAGTTGCAACAATAAATTCTTTCGGTGTAGCTTAATTGGTAAAGCATTTGGCTCTGGAGTAGAGGGATGAGGATTCGTTGTCACCGTCAAAATTTGTGAATTTCACATCGTGTGTGTTCTTTGAGAACATTTTTCACGTAACGACTTTATTAAAATATGAGATTTATTTCCTAGTGCCAACAATGAATTTTTGGTCCGGGCCCCGCAATAAAATTTCGCCCCAAGCGCTGTAAAAGCTCCCGCCATCTGGCTGTAGTTCAGAGGGAAGAGGTCGTGTGCAGAATATTTTCTTTTAATATCGGATCAAATATTCGATGTATTGCAGCTAGAATCAAATATTGATTATATCTATTACCGGCAAAGTAAGTCTGTTATTCTTGAGTAGAATTTTATATGTTTTAACAAACTTGATATAAAATTTCCCTATCAATCGCAACCCCACAACGGGCACAGAGAAGTGGCCACCTTAGAACTGGCTACACGGAGAACTGGACACATTAGAATTTCAGTGCAATAAAATTGTTCCTCATAAAATAAATTCCACACGAAATAAACAAATTTCGTGTGACTATATTCCCCACTACTTGAGCAACGATTGTTCATAATTTTTTTTTAATATTTCATTTTCAGTAAGAAATTTAGACATTTCCATGATTTTCGGGCAAAAGACAAAGCGGAGAACTGGCCACCAGAAAACTGACCACCAGAGAAGTGGCGGCACGAAGAACTGGCCATAAAAAATTTAAGGGGCCGTATAAAAATTGCGTTCTAGACTGCTCCGTGGCTACGTCTCCCGAGATATCTGACACACATAAAATGTCCATAATTTCGTATTTTCTTATTTACGATATTTTTCTAGGTCTATATACTACAGCTAAACAAATTCTCTGCTGGTATGTGCAAACCCAGGAAATTCGTCGAAGAAGTGGCGGCACGAAGAACTGGCCATAAAAAATTTAAGGAGCCGTATAAAAATTGCGTTCTAGACTGCTCCGTGGCTACGTCTCCCGAGATATCTGACACACATAAAATGTCCATAATTTCGTATTTTCTTATTTACGATATTTTTCTAGGTCTATATACTACAGCTAAACAAATTCTCTGCTGGTATGTGCAAACCCAGGAAATTCGTCGAAGGGGGGGGGGGGGGTTGCCGAAAACCTAAAATATGAAATATCAATGATTTCTAGTTCGATCGGGAGATTTTCACCGTTTACAAGCTGTAACTCAACAAATTTTCTGAGTACATGGGCCTACCCAGGAGAAACCTGTCAGGGAGGGGAGGTGTAATACCAAAAGTGTAAAATATAAAGAATTTCTCGTCCTTTCGGGAGATTTTCACCATTTACAACCAGAAATACTTTGTTTTATATTTAAGGTATTAATCCGCCCCCTCCCCCCGACAGGTTTCCTGAGTCAGCACAACATGCCCTCAGAGAGTTTGTTGAGATGTAGGTTGTAAATGCTGAAAATCTCCCGACCGGATCAGAAGTTTTTATATTTTATACTTTTGGTGTTGCCCCCCCCCCTTCCCCCGACAGGCCTCCTGAGGCAGCAGATGCCTTCAGATAATTTGTTGATTTGCAAGTTCTAAATGCTGAAAATCTCCTGATCGGACCAGAAATTCTTTATGATGTTTTACACTTTTGGAATATAACCCCCCCCCCCCCCCGACAAGTTTGCTGAGTAGGCACATGCCCTCAGATAATGTGTCTAGTTGTAGCTTGTAATTACTGAAAATTTCAATTTCCAGATCGGACCTAAAAAAATTTATATTTTAAACTTTTGGTATCCCCCTCCTCCCCCACAGGTTTCCTGAGTCAGCACTCAGCACATGCCCTCGGATAATTTGCAGACTTGTGCGTACTTTGTAATCCTTGGAATATTTTGTTGAGTTGTAGATCATAAACATTTTTATGCCGCCCCGGTGGCGCAGTGGTCTAAGGCGTTGGCCTCTGATCATTCGTCCGAAGGGGTCCGGGTTCGAATCCCGGTGAGGCATGGATGTTGTGTTTGTCTTACGGCACTGGCTCTCTCCCTTCCCTGGAACCAGTGACCCTAAATTAGGGACGGGCGACTGCTTATAGCCCATTGAGTTGCTCACGGTGGTCGTTAAACCTCCAATCAAAAAAAAAAAAAAAAAAAAACATTTTTATAAAGAATTACATTAATTATCGCAATTCAGAAAAGACGAAATTATGGAAACTTTATATGACTCAGATAACCAACCTCTGGTGGTCGCGGCCACGAAGCGGTCAAGAAACGCACTTCTCCGGTGAGCACTTTTCCGGATGGCCAGTCCTCCGGTGGGCAGTTGTCCTACACCCCAATCACAACGGGCCTTGTAAACACTTTGTTCCGACATATAAAAGTACTTTACCTGGGTCAATCACCAAGAGCTCAGTGGCGCATTTTGGATTTCTTTATGATGTATCCCAAAATATTGAAGATGCAAATACCCCGAAGAAAATGTCTCCCAAACTAATACGAACAAATGAAAATATGTTCTACATCATCCTCATCATCATTGTCAACCATTATCAATTCACTGCTGGACGAAGGTCTCCCCAAGTTTCTTCCACAACGCTCTGTCTTGTGCCAGTCTCCTCCATGTTACTCCCACATACTTTCTAATTTCATCCACCCATCTCCCATGTGGTCTTCTTCTGGGTCTTTTCCTGTCACTTGGAATCCAATCTAAAATTTCGGCTGTCCATCGATGGTCTGTCCTTCTGGCAGTATGTCCAGCCCATTGCCATTTCAGGGATTTAACTCTGATCATGATGTCTTCCACTCTTGTCATTTTTGGGATCCACGAGTTCCTCTTCTTATTTCACCTGGTTACACCAAGCATGCACCTTTCCATGCTGCTTTGAGTTGTCTGCAGTCTCAGTATGTCTCTTTTAGTTAAGGTCCACGTCTCTGCACCATACGTAAGCACTGGAAGGATGCATTGATCAAACACTTTTCTTTTAGGACATAATAATGGCATATTGCTCTTGAAAATTATGCTGTTTCTTCCAAAAGCTCTCCAGGCAAGTTTTGTACGCCGATTAATTTCTTCATCAATGCGACCCTCACTTGATATCTGCTGTCCAAGATAAACGTAGGTATCTGTTATCTCCAGCTTTTCTCCATCAATCGATAAATCTTCATTTCTTGTAAAAGCATTGAACATCACTTTTGTCTTCTGAAAGTTCATTTTTAATCCCACTTCCTTACTCTTGTCATCAAGTTCCTGGATCATACTCTGCAGCTCTGATGGGGTAGTTGCAAAAATGACTACGTCATCAGCAAAACGAAGGTGAGTTAGATAATCTCCATTAATCTTTATCCCTTTGTTTTCCCAGTTCAGTGATTGAAAGACATTTTCCAATGTGGTATTAATGAGCTTCGGAGATATGGTGTCACCTTATCTCACTCCCTTTCCAATTTTTATGTGTGTTGTATTTTCAAACAGCCGAATCTTCGCACTTGCATTTTCATAGATGTTATTAATAACATTAATGTATGCATCTTCAATACCGCAGGTTTTCAGAGCCATTGTAACTGCTGATGGTTTCACCGAATCAAAGGCCTTTTCATAATCGATAAAAGCCATGCACAATGGAAGTTCATATTCCCTCGCTCTTTCAATTAGTTCTCTCAGTACGTGGATATGATCTATTGTGCTGTAGCCACTCCTGAATCCAGCTTGTTCTCTCGGTTGAGCCATGTCCAGTGTTATCTTCAAGCGGTGCGAAAGGACTTTAGTGAAGATTTTATAAACTACTGATATAAGGCTAATAGGTCTGTAGTTCCTGAGATCCTCAATGTCACCTTTTTTATGTAGCAGGATCATTGTAATGTTGTTCCAATCCTCATGAATCTTCCCTTCATTAAGGCATCGAGTGAAAATTTGTGCGAGTATTGTTTCAGTTTCTCCACTTGCTTCTTGTATGATGTCTACAGTAATTCCATCTTCTCCTGGAGCTTTTCCCCGCTTCATGTTCTTGATTGCATGTGCAACTTCTGCTGGGAGGACTGGAAGAACTCTGGTACTAGTACCTTTCCTGATGTCTGGAGTACATGTATCATCCCTTTCATATAATTTAGAGTAGAAATCTTTCACTCTTTTCAAAATTTCGTCTCTATTTCTTGTTACAGAACCATCTTTTTTTCTCAGTGCCATAATCTGTTTTCTTCCCTTATTGAGATGTCCCTTTGCTGTCTTTAGGCTTTGGTTGTTTTCAATTGCTTTCCTCACTAGTTCACAGTTGACTTTCCTTACGTCTTCAGTGATACTTTTTCGTACAGTCTTGCATAGCTCTATATATTCCACCTTGGAAAATACATCTCCTTTAGTTGTCCTCATCTCTCTTCTTTTTGCATCAACATTTTGGTTTTTCTTGATAATTTGTTCACATACAACTTGTTCTTAGACCCAGCTAATTTTGTTGCTATTTCCATAAGAGCTTTGGTTACTTTTCTGTTAACTTCAGAAATATCTACTTATTCCGATGTTAGGCCTTCTGAAGCAGAGAATCTGTTCTTCAGTTCCAACTTGAAGGTATTATGGTGTTTTTTAAGGTTGGTTATGTCAGTACATTTTGTTTGTCTTATGAGCTTGCCACGTTCGAGTTTAGTGTTGAGGTGCATCTTACATCTCACCAATCTTTGGTCACTACCTGTGTCGAACTTCTTTAGCACACTGCTGTCTTCTATGACGAATTTTTTGTTACACATAATAAAATCAATTTCACTAGTCACCCCATTTGGATGTCTCCATATCCATTTCCTGCGTGGCTTTTTCTTGAAAAAGGAGTTCAAGATGAAAAACCCTTCTGCCTCTGCAAACTCTACGAGAGTATTTCCACGCTGGTTTCTGTTGCCGTGACCGAATTTACCTACTGAAGTTTCGTTGTGTTGCCATTGCCCTATTTTTGCATTGAAATCTCCCATAACTATCTTCAAGTGCTGCTTACCTTTATTATTTAGATGACGAATTTCCTCATAAATTTCTTCAATTTCTTCTTCAGGATGACTTGTGGTGGGTGCATAAGTTTGAATAATCTGAGCCTGGTATCTTCTCGAGAGGTGGATAACAAGTCGTGCAGCTCTGTTAGAGGAACTTTCAACTTCTACAACTTTATCCTTCAGTTTCTTGTTTATTATAAATTCAACACCACTAGTTCTGCCAGTATCTGTCCCACGATAGTAGAAGAGATGTCCACTTTTCAGTTCAATGAGATCTCCTTTTCTCCTTACCTCACTTAGCCCGACGATGTCCCACTTGATCCTTTGTAGTTCTTCTTCCAATTCAAGAAACCTTGAATCAGAAGATAGGGAGCGAACAAATCAGGTAAATAATATTGCGCTTATTAAAAAATTCTAAAAAGACCTATGCCGGAAACTGGTCCTAAACTCAGGTCGCAGGCCTTATAGGGAGATTCAAGAATATTTCAATGTGGTGTCATCAAACAAGTAGTAAAAAGATCTGGGAGGGATTTCCCATGAAGAAATATTCCGTGACCACACATTCTATAGATGTTTGAACGACAAATTCGTCCAAAAGAAAAGAAATTTAAAAGTTCGCCGTGTCCAGGGTTTGTGTCATGTGGTTTTTTCTGCAAACATTTCTAGTAAAATTAAATCCATACGGTAAATGAAAAAGAAAAGCATTTTAAAATCATTTTGCTTGGTTTCGATTGACAGGTTTGAACTACATTCTCATGTAAAAATTTTAATGATTTAATTTTTCATACTTACAACTTAAACAGACAAGTTTTTCTCTTAAAATTTTATTCTTTTAATTAAAGACTTTCAATTTTAAAATTCACAATTTAAAAATACGGAAGTAATTGCATGCCTTCAATCCCGGTGGCGCAATAATCTAAGCGATGGCTTCTGACCGTTTGTCCGAGATGGGTCTGGGTTCGAGTGAGACATGGACGTTGTGTTTGTCTCTTAGGGCACAGGCTCTGTCCCTTCCCTGTAACCAGTGGCTCTATATTAGGGACGAGCAGCTGCTTACAATCCAATGAGTTGCTGATGATGGTTGTTAAACCTCGAAAAAAATTAATAAAAATAATTACAAGTCATTTGTCGTTGCTAAGGTAGTTACATCTTGTACATAACTCGTAAATTTAGGAGCTCCAAAATCTATTCTACCCAAAACTTACAATTTGTTGCGATTGCAATTCCATGTTTTTCCAGGGATTTTACGTACTTTTCCAGTTTGAAATAGTCTCTTTCAGTTATTGTATATCATTATTTGCACGGAATTTTCAAAAATAAATAAATAAATAAAATAAAAAAGTTCCTATACAGAAAAGTAATAATTTCAGGGGAACAGCAAATTGGTACCCTTCTGTTGCTACGACGTTACGGGGGCATATATAAATTGCATGGCTAACAAATTGCCGTCAATTTGTAGATCTTTTAAAGATATGGTGTTCGGTGAAACAATAGAATCATAATAAGAATGATTCTATTTCCGAAAAGGGGGTAGTATGGGATTTCTTTTTGTTCCGTTTCACACACGCGGAATGTTTCTGCCGAAGCAATAAAACCGTCCCACAACACAATTTTTGGCAAGCTATTTCATTGCTAGAACGCCGGAAAAAATGCCTGAAGGATGAGCTTCCCTATCGGTGGTTCTTTGTTCAACAGCACTTTGTTCCCACCCCCTCACACAGGAGGGATTGTTTTATTGCACTAGCGGACGATCGGCTGGTCACTCGTGTGAACATCTTTCCTTTCAGCTACGTCTCTCTTAATCTTGACGGTATTTTCGCCATCCGGTTTGTAGCGAACCCCTCGGAAACTGTGCGACTTGGAAACTCTTTTGAGGGCAGGCGAAATTGAAGAGGATTGTCAGCAAATTTGAATCGGCCGTGCTGATATTCATAAGGTTTGCATGACAAGTTAAAGCTTGTGTTTTTTTTTTTTTTTTTTTTTTCCCGTTGGAGGTTTAACGACCACCGTGAGCAACTCAATGGGCTATAAGCAGTCGCCCGTCCCTAATTTAGGGTCACTGGTTCCAGGGAAGGGAGAGAGCCAGTGCCGTAAGACAAACACAACATCCATGCCTCACCGGGATTCGAACCTGGACCCCGTTCGGACGAATGATCAGAGGCCATCGCTTAGACCACTGCGCCACCGGGGCGGCAAAAAGCTTGTGTAATTGCGTTCATATTCTTAACGTTTACATAACAAATCCAGTTAATAATGTTGCTCCTTTAACTCGGCCACGAAACATTACCTGCAAGCAGAGCCGGATGGAGCTTTTGCGGGGCCCATGGCGAAATTTCATTTCTGGCACCAGGAAATAAATCTCATATTTTAATAAAGTTGTTGCGTGAAAAATGACCGTAAAGAACACGCACGATGTGAAATTCACAAATTTCACAGTGACAACAACGAACCCTCATCTCTCTACTGTGGAGCCCAAAGCTTTACCAATTAAGCTAACCGACGGAATTTATCGCTGCAACTTTTCCGTCTTGCCATGTGCTTCACTTCTGTAGTAACGTCATAACGAAAACTATCATAAAGACAAAATGTTTATCCCAAAAAAATATTTGCTTTAAGCTTAAGAAAAAGACCATAATATGGATTGAAAGTTCCGAGAGAGAGAGAGAAAAAAAACTGTTAAACTCTACGATTTTTTTCCGGGAAGATGGGGTTGAGGTTGTATTATGACTCTCATAAAAACTTCTTCACAAAATAATAAAAAGATCCCTGCTTAGCGAAAAGTTTTGTATTGTAAATACTTCAGTGTAAGATATTATCCGGATCCCTCTAAAATAAATTCATATAAATAGTTTTTTCCCCTGATACATGTTTCAGTGATTGATTTTTAATGCAAAATAGCATAAAAATCAATCAGGGATCTTGATTGATTTTTAAAACTTTTTGAAACTTTTAGACGCGCTCATATATGAATTTTTTTTTATTTCTAGTAATACACTGCCGGACAATTGCTAAGGACGGATGACAATAGCAACGATAGCAACCATAAAATGGAAGGCAGGAAAATGTGGAAATTAGCATAAGTGCGAGATACAGTAAGACGTGTTGTGCGTATGCAAATTTTGGATTGCCGAACTTGTTCGTGACGTCATAGCGCTGATAAGAGATATAAAGGATTTGACGCGTATTGACCGTTGTTCTTCAAACGCAAATTTGAAAGGGAAAGAATCAAGTGACGAACTTGCAATTTTCAGTATGTCTTCCCGACATCACCCAGATGATTTTACGCGTGGCCGTATTATTGGCAAGATCGAAGAAGGGTGAAAAATAACAGATGTTGCCAGGGAGTTCGACGTCAGCCACAGTGTTGTTTCAAGGCTTTGGAAATCATTTCAAACAAATAGAGAGTGTAGCAAACGTCACGGGGGAGGTCGTGTTCACAGTACGACACCTGCAGAAGGTCGGCACATAGTGCTATCAACAAAAAGACACAGGCGCAGCACAGCTAGTGAGGTAGCAAATCAGTTTATGGCTGCTACTGGCAAGCGGATCTCCCGAAAAACTGTCACCAGACGTTTGCATGAAGGAGGACTATTCGCCCGCCGTCCTGTTGTGTGCATCCCATTGTCCAGACGTCACCGTACCGCCCGTTTGCAATGGTGCCATCAACATCGCAATTGTACTGATAACGACTGGTCTGCTGTCCTCTTCTCAGATGAGAGTAGATACAGTCTATCGTCTGATTCTCGACGACAACTGATCTGGCGTGAGAGTGGTACTGCATATTGTCCAGCAAACATACAGGAAAGGGACCGATATCCGACATGTAGTGTCATGGTATAGGCTGGCATCATGATCAATGGCCGTACGTCCCTCTATGTGCTTCCAACTGGAACTATGACTGGCCAACGATACATTAATGATGTTCTGCTACCTCATGTTCGCATGTTCCGTGGTGCTGTCGGTGATAGATTCATTTTCATGGACGACAACGCAACATGTCATCGAACAGTCGCTGTCCAGGAGTGTCTTGAGAGCGAGGATATTCAACGCCTCATATGGCCAGCACGTTCTCCAGATCTGAATCCCATTGAAAATGTGTGGGATGCTTTGGGGAGGAGTCTTGCTGGTCTCCAATGCCCTCCAATAAACAAGGACACCCTCATCCGTGTACTGACAGAGGAATTGGATAAATTACCCCAGCAGCTGCTTGATAATGTTGTGCAAAGCATGACACGACGTGTGGAATCTTGCATCGCCCTCCATGGTGGCCATATCCTGTATTGACATCTTACGCCGGAACGCCTGCGGTCGGTAATAGCATTTTTTCACGTTTACGTATTCTGCACAAAATGGCCTGTTTGTCCCTTGAACACGTTCCAAAGCCTTCTGGATTTCAGAGCACAATAAATTGTCTTTCTTGTAATGTCCTGGCATTCTGACATTATTTTATTTCACTTGGCATCCAACCACACTTACTTTTTTATGCGCTATATAGCCGTTTATGATCCGTCCTTAGCAATTGTCCAGCAGCGTATTTTCAAAGTCACTAAATAAATGGCCTCCATGTGTTGCCCGAGATCAACTTTGATATTGTTCTTTTTATTTGTCTAAATTCAAGTATCTAGTTTGCACGCAAATTGTGAAATATATAAAAGTAAGGGCCACAAAATGAGGAAATTTAATTTGCTATTTTGAGAATGCGGAAAATATTAAGGTAGTTAAAATAATCACTTGAAATTTGCACATCTCAGTATTTGTACGGCGAAGGGCAATATTCTATTCGAAAATGGGGAAATTGAAAACAATAAAATTAAAAAAACAACATCTTTTTAAGGGCCTCGCACCCGAAAACTTACACACAAAAAATATTGTTTGTAGAAAATTCTACCGTAAATATTTTTTTCCTAAACTACGGGGCCCTTTGAAGGCGCGGGGCCCAGGGCTACTGCCCTGGTTGCTCCTATGGTCCAGCCGGCCCTGCCTGCAAGGCACTAGGCCTGTAAAATACGAACTTCCACGCACAAAAGTGCGGAATGATACATTGACATTTAATGACTTGAGCGTGTGGTGAGTGATGTGAGGAGTTGCGTGAGAGATACTGAAGGAGTAGGACATGCCGAGCTTTGGCTAAGACAACAAGTTCAGTTTGTACCGCGGAGTGTATTTCAGTTTTTTTTGTGTAAAGTAATAAATGTTTTGTGTTGTGATCGAGTGTCTGTGATGTTACAGACCAAAGAAAGAAGTGGAGGAACCTGTGAGATTCAAACTACCAAAGAGGAAGTGGAGGCGCCGGTTAGACGGGATTGCGCAATTTCAGCGGCGTTTTTTATGACCGTGGGAATTGATGAGTTGGAAGATCTTCAAGCGTGAGAATGAACCAACGCGACAGGGATATTTTTTTCCCTCTTTGTGTTGGGAAGAACAAAGGATGGTGACTATTGTTTGTTTTTCGAAATTAGTTCGTGAGAAAAAGAAAAAGTTCCGTATCGGATTTACACCACATTAGATGTTTATGTAAGTACTGGTTTTGTTGTTGTTCTTAGAGAATTATCCAAAGGAATGAAATATCAAGGCAAGTTTTTTAGAAGTTTCCGGGCACGGAAGTAAATAGAAGGAAATAATTTCTGTCAAGAAATAGTACATTCAGAACAACTGTTTGAGCCTAGATTATAGGTAAATGTAGAATATTGTTGTAAACAATTTCTGTGAACGCATACACATATACGATAATAGAAGGAAATCATTTCTGTCAAGAAATAGTACATTCAGAACAACTGTTTGAGCCTAGAGTATAGGTAAATGTAGAATTTTTTTGTAAACAATTTCTGTGAACGTATACACATATACGAAAATAGAAGGAAATAATTTCTGGCAAGAAATAGTACATTCAGATCAACTGTTTGAGGCTAGAGTATAGGTAAATGTAGAATATTGTTGTAAACAATTTCTGTGAACGTATACACATATACGAAAATAAATAAACATTGGGTACACGTAGAGCTTGTTGAAATGGCTTTCTTAGGAAGAGCTCGAAAAGAAGAACTTCTGCAGTTGGCGGAAGAATTGGGTATAGAAGTTATGCCAAATCTCAAAATTCTGGAATTAAAAAATAAAATTGTCAACTTTGAATATTATGAAGAGGATTTCGTGAAAGAATTTTTGGCAGGTATAAAAAAGCGTAGAGAAACAGAAAGACAACTGGAATTGGAGCTTGAAAAACGTAGACAAACAGAAAGACAAATGGAATTTGAGCTTGAAAAACTCAGAATAGAAGCTGGACGTCAGCCGCTGGGAGGTAGTTTGGAGCAAAATGGAAATTCTCATAAACCGAGATTAGAACTTCGTCATTTAATGAAAACATTTGACCCAAAAGACAGTGATATAAGTATTTACTTAGTTTTATTTGAAAGGCAAGCACAACAAGCAGAAATAAAAAGGGAAGATTGGGTCACGAATTTGATAGGACTTTTGCCCTGGAGAGATTTCGCCTTCGAGTTAGAAAATTATTTTAATGAATGGATTTCAGGACTTAAAATAGGCGATTTTGAAGGGCTAAAAAAATTAATGATCACAGATCAATTGAAGCGGAGAGTGCCTATAGAAATAAAGGAGCATTTTATTGATAAATGGTCAAATATTGTCTCACCTTCTGATTTGGCTGATATGGTGGACAATTATGAAAGTGTAAGAGGAGGAACCAAGAAAAATTCGTCGAATGAATTTTGTGCTTCAAAGAAAATGCAAGGCAGTGAGAAAAAAACTAGAGATAACTATGATCGGGGAAATTTTATGAAAAATGGATTTTATAACAAAAATTATGTTAATTCAGATGTAGGACAAGGGTGGTCAAATCGGAATGAATCTCAGAATGAAGAAAAGTATGATCGCAGACGGAAGATTCAATGTTACGAGTGTGCATCTTATGATCACATTCGACCTCAGTGTCCTAAGCTAAAATCACAGAACTCAGGAAGCGTAAATAGAATCAGAGAGGAAACTGAAGGGGATCTCTTGGCACCCTATACCTTTGAAGGAAAAATAAATGGAGTTACCATGCTTATTCTCCGGGATACAGGTTCATCAGTTGATATCATTTGTCAAGAGTATGTGTCGCCAGGTGGTTTACTGGAGAACATGTGTGGGTACAGCATCTTCTGGATGAACAAAAGGTTTGTTTACCATTGGCAGAAGTTGAACTAGAATGTGAATTAGGTCATATTGTAACTAAAGCTGCAGTGATTAGAAAGTCGCTAGATCAAGGTAGATATTTACTTGGAAATAAGACTGCCGCTTTGTTTAAAAAAATTGATATGGAGTGGCCACTTAATTCAGAACAGGTAAATGTTGTGATTACTCGGTATCAAGAGAAACAGAAACGAAACAACGAAGAGAGAAATTCAGTAAAGAATGATTCAGGGAAGAAAGAAAAACAAGCCCTTGAAGGAGAGGCTGTGGGTTCCGAAGAATCAGATGAATTAGAAGAAGAAATTATGCCATTGAGGCATGATGAAGATAAAGCCATGTTAGAGTTGGTAAAAATGGATTCAAAAAGTTTCATGGAAGATCAACGGCAAAGTTTGGAATTGAAAAAAATTCTCAAAGAAATAGAGAAAACAGATTTTAAAAAGGCAAATGGTTATGCTGCACTAAGAAATGGGATGTTGGTGAAGAAGAAGATCAACAAGATTGGCGAAGAGGGAGATCTTATTGTTGTTCCAGAACAATATAGAGAACAAATAAAAAACATGTGTCATGAGGGAACTTCGGGGCATTTAGGAGTGACAAAAACCAAAGACAGACTAGCGAAGTATTTTTATTGGCCTAACTGTTATAAAGACATTGAAGAATTTGTAAAATCTTGTGATTCATGCCAACGTGCTGGAAAAGCTGGGGACAAAAAGAAAGCACCTTTAAAAATAGTTCCAATTATTCCTGAAATTTTTACAAAAATCAACGTTGATGCCTGTGGGCCTTTGCCCGATACTTCAAGCGGAAATAGATACATAATTACAGCTATGTGTTTGTCGTCCAAATATCCAGATGCAGTACCAGTACCAGACATAGGATCCAAGTCGGTAGTTGACGCTTTGTTACACATTTTTAGCCACATGGGATTTCCGAAAGAAATTCAAACTGATCAAGGAGCCAGTTTTGTAAGCATTTTGACACTAGAATTTCTGGAGCGCTTTGGAATAAAAGTTACTCATAGTTCTGTATATCATCCCCAAAGTAATCCGGTAGAACGATTCCATCGAACTATTAAAAGGATGTTGAGAGTTTTATGTCTTGAGTCTGCTCCGGATTGGGAGAAACAGTTACCGGTGGCGCTGTTTGCTTTGAGAACTGTGACACATGAAAGCACAGGGTTTACGCCTGCTGAATTGGTGCATGGAAAAAATTTGAGGACGCCAATGACACTATTGTATGAAAAATGGCTGGGTCATCCTGAAGAAGAAAACTATGTCACTGAATATGTATTTGAGTTAATAAATAGGATGAAAAGATGTCAAGAACTTGCCATTAAAAACATGGAAGTGGCTCAATTGAAAAGAAAATATTGGTATGACAGAAATGCGGTGAAACGTGAATTTCAAGAAGGAGATTTAGTATTGGTTTTTGTTACCTGCAGGCCAAATAAGTTAGCGGAACTGTAGAAAGGACCAGGGAAAATTGAGAAAAAAATTTCAGAGACTAATTATGTATTAAGCTTTGAAGGCAAAAATGTAAAGCATCAAGTAATCACATTAACATGCTGAAACCATACCATAAACGACCAGAATTTGTGAACTTATTGCCCGTTTGTGAAAATGGTGAAATGGATTTAGAGATTAAATTTCCGCAAGTTGAATAAAATCCAAATATATTTAACTTCTCTGATATCGAGGCGAACAGTAAACTTCGAGAGCGCCTAAGTGGCCAACAAATTCAGGATCTGAAAAAACTATTATGTCATTACTTCAAAATGTTTTCTAATATTCCAGGAAAGACTCATTTGGTCGAACATGATATCGAGCTAGCTAGTAATGCTATTGTAAGAGTTAAGCCTTATAGAATGTCGCCCAGGCAGATAAATATTCTTAAAGCCGAGATAGATAAAATGCTGCAGTACAAGATTATAGAAGTTGGTGAATCAGACTATACATCACCCATGATTTTGGTAGAAGTACCCGGAAGAGATCCATGCCCATGTATTGACTACAGGCGATTGAATGAAGTGACAAGGACCCAGTTTTATCCATTGCCTAACATAGAAGAAAGAGTCGAAAAGGTTTCTGGAGCGAAGTATATTACAGTATTAGATTTAACAAAAGGGTACTGGCAAATTCCATTAAGTGCTAGAGCTCAACGATTGGCAGCGTTTGTGACTACTTTTGGAACGTATCAACCCTTAAAGATGCCATTTGGCCTTAAGAACGCACCTTATTTCTTTAGCAAAATGATGTCGGAACTTTTGAGAGGCTGCGAAGAGTTTGCCGTACCATATCTAGATGATGTTGCCATTTTTTCCGAAAACTGGAGGGATCATTTGATACATCTTGAAGAAGTGCTACAGAGGTTGCAGAGGGCTTCCTTGACCATAAAACCTTCCAAATGTAAGTTTGCTCAAGATCACGTCTTGTATTTGGGTCATATTGTTGGACGAGGATATCGGAAACCAGCGGAACGAAAGGTTCAGGCCATACAAAAATTTTCTACGCCAAAGAACAAGACGCAAAAAAGATCTTTCTTAGGCCTGGCGGGATATTACAGCAGATAAATTCCAATGTTTTCTTCGATAGCAGCTCCCTTGACAGACATCTTGAAGGGTAAAAATCATAAAAAGGAAATTATATGGTCAGAACAATGTGAGAAAGCTTTTGTGGAACTAAAAAAATCTTTATCTAGTTTTCCTGTTCTGTATGCCCTGACTATGAACGTAGATTTATTCTACAAACTGATGCTTCAGATCAAGGAATGGGAGTCGTCCTCTTGCAAAAACAAGAAGATGGCGCTGAACATCCTGTACTCTATCTAAGCAGAAAACTTTCGACAGCAGAGAAGACATACAGTACCAGTAAAAAAGAATGTGCCACCATTATATTTGCGGTACAAAAAACTGAAATGCTACCTGGATGGTCAAAATTTCCTCATACAAACTGATCATAACCCTCTCGTTTGGTTACGCACCAACGCAAGTTCAAATGCTCGTCTGATGAGATGGGCCCTTGCTTTACAAGCATATGATTTTGTTATAATTCATCCATCGGGAACTATGCACAAAAATGCAGATGGACTGAGCAGAGTTCCAACTTTAGATGATCCACCTTGATCATGCTATGTGTCTGCTAATGAAAACATTTTCTTTTTTTGGTTGCATTATATAATACATAGAAATTGTTGGAAAACACGTAAAGATGATTGTTAAATTAACTCATATATTTCTCTTTGTAAATGGATTATGACTCATTATGTGAACTATGACTATTGTATTGTAAAATGACAAGAACGTTTTACCACTGGAAAAAGTTCCTCTGGAGTGAGGAGGGGTTGTAAAATACGAACTTCCACGCACAAAAGTGCGGAATGATACATTGACATTTAATGACTTGAGCGTGTGGTGAGTGATGTGAGGAGTTGCGTGAGAGATACTGTAGGAGTAGGACATGCCGAGCTTTGGCTAAGACAACAAGTTCAGTTTGTACCGCGGAGTGTATTCCAGTTTATGTTTTTGTGTAAAGTAATAAATGTTTTGTGTTGTGATCGAGTGTCTGTGATGTTACAGGCCTAGGCATTTCTAGCCATTTTGTATCCGCCGAGCTCAGATTCTGAACGTTTACATAACAAGTTAAGGTTACAGTATTGCACTTTTACTTAGGCACAAAACATTTATTAACAGACCCTAAGCCTAGGTCTTTTTTGCAATTTATAATCTACTGAGCTCATAGTAAAAAGATTTACATTACAAACCAAGTAAACAATGTTTCTCTTTTACTCGGTCACAAAACTTTAATTGCAAGGCCCTATGCCTGGGCCTTTCTAGGAATTTTCAATAAAATTTGGTAGAATAAAAACTGTTTAAAAGGCCTAGGGGCTATGAATTAATATTTAGTGCCTAAGTAAAAGCGCAATATTATTAACGTGAGTTGATACGTAAACTTTATGAATGTGACATAAGAAGAATATAAACTGTTTGAAAGGTCTAGGCCTAGGCAGTGGTGAACTCAGGAATTCTTGTTGGAGGGGGCTGTATATATATAGCATATGTACACAATGTGTGTATATATATATGTATATATATATATATATATATATATTGTACGTCTATATTTTATATAGGAGAACTTTGAAGGACTATATACACTATCTACCAACAAGTAATTGCACACCTGTGATAGCAATGGAAAACGAAGTTTATTCACCTTCAATAGTTGGTGGAGGCTTCACGAGCGGCGATTACAGCTGCGACCCTCCGGGGCATACTCTCAACCAGGTGTTGTACGACGGCTAGCGGCATTTTCTTCCATTCGGCTTGGAGAAGACAAGTCAGTTCCTTCACCGATTTCGGACGATGGGGCACCCCTTAAGTTGACTCTCCAACTCGTCCCAGAGGTGCTCGATATGGTTAAGATCCAAGCTCTGCGCAGGCCAGTCCATTCGATTAACCCCATTGTCACTATACCAAGCCATGGTGGACCTCGCAACATGACAGGTGGCATTGTCGTCCTGAAAGTAACATGGGTCCACCCGGTAAAACTGCCACAACGTAGGAAGCGCATGGTCATCCAAAATGGTGCAGTAGGTCTCGGCGTTGAGTCTACCAGGAATTGAGGAATTGCAACCAAGGGTCCCGTGCCATACCAGGAGAACCCCCCCCCCCATAGCATAATTCCACCGCCGTCGAACTTCACAGTTGGCACAATACATTCAAGCAGGAGGTGTTCTCCAGACAGACGCCAAACCCAGACCCTTCCATCCGAACGGTAGGCAGGGTCTGGGTTTGGCGTCTGTTCAACGGTCTACTGTCGATGTTCTTTGCACCACGTTAACCGAGCAGCGCTATTGGACTTGGTGATCAAAGGCTTGTGGGCGGCAGCACGTCCATGATAACCGAGCAGATGGGCTTCTTTACGGAGAGTATTCATATAAAGAACACTCCCGGATGCCTGTTGAAACTCCTCGCGGATGTGGCCCATCGATTTGGTGCGGTTCTTCCGAATTTCTCTGGCCACCACCCGTCGGTCCCTAACTACCAGTTTTGTGGGTCTGCCGGGTCGGGGCACATTCCGACAGTCACGTCTCATCTTCTACTTGCCAATCACGTAGGCCACTGTCGATTTTGGGTATTTCAACTAGCTGGATATGTCACGTATGGATCGGCCATTTCTGTGATACCCGACGATTACACCTTTCTCGAAATCAGAGAGCTCCGAACTGCGTTGCATCTTACATGCGACTGGTTGCGATGTTGTTTCCCACACGATATTTAACGGTAGCGGCCGTGACGTGTATAAAAACCGCAGATATCGTCGATTGCAGGGGTGTCCAATTACTTGTTGGTGGATAGTATGTATATATATATATATATCTATATATTCATCATCATCATCATTGTCAACCATTATCAATCCACTGCTGGACGAAGGTCTCCCCAAGTTTCCTCCACAACGGTCTGTCTTGTGCCAGTCTCCTCCATGTCACCCCTGCATACTTTCGAATTTCATCCACCCATCTCCCATGTGGTCTTCTTCTGGGTCTTTTCCTGTACCTTGGAATCCAATCTAAAATTTTGGCTGTCCATCGATGGTCTGTCCTTCTGGCAGTATGTCCAGCCCATTGCCATTTCAGGGATTTAACTCTGATCATGATGTCTTCCACTCTTGTCATCTTTCGGATCCACGAGTTCCTCTTCTTATCTCTCCTGGTTACACCAAGTATGCACCTGTCCATGATTCTTTGAGTTGTCTGCAGCCTTTGTATGTCTCTTTTAGTTAAGGTCCACGTCTCTGCACCATACGTAAGCACTGGAAGGATGCATTGATCAAACACTTTTCTTTTAAGACATAATGGCATATTGCTCTTGAAAATTATGCTGTTTCTTCCAAAAGCTCTCCAGGCAAGTTTTGTACGCCGATTAATTTCTTCATCAATGTGACCCTCACTTGATATCTGCTGTCCAAGATAAACGTACGTGTCTGTTATCTCCTGCTTTTCTCCATCAATCGATAAATCTTCATTTCTTGTAAAAGCATTGAACATCACTTTTGTCTTCTGAAAGTTCATTTTTAATCCCACTTCTTTACTCTTGTCAGCAAGTTCCTGGATCATACTCTGCAGCTCTGATGGGGTAGTTGCAAAAATGACTACGTCATCAGCAAAACGAAGGTGGGTTAGATAATCTCCATTAATCTTTATCTATTTGTTTTCCCAGTTCAGTGATTGAAAGACATTTTCCAATGTGGCATTAAAGAGCTTCGGAGATATGGTGTCACCTTGTCTCACTCCTTTTCCAATTTTTATGTGTGTTGTATTTTCAAACAGCCGAATCTTTGCACTTGCATTTTCATAGATGTTATTAATAATATTAATGTATGCATCTTCAATACCGCAGGTTTTCAGAGCCATTGTAACTGCTGATGGTTTCACCGAATCAAAGGCTTTTTCATAATCGATAAAAGCCATGCACAATGGAAGTTCATATTCCCTCGCTCTTTCAATTAGTTCTCTCAGTACGTGGATATGATCTATTGTGCTGTAGCCACCCCTGAATCCAGCTTGTTCTCTCGGTTGAGCCATGTCCAGCGTTACCTTCAAGCGCTGTGAAAGAACTTTAGTGAAGATTTTATAAACCACTGATAAGAGGCTGATAGGTCTGTAGTTTCCGAGATCCTCAGTGTCACCTTTCTTATGTAGCAGGATCATTGCAGCGGTGTTCCAATCCTCAGGAATCTTTCCTTCATTAAGGCATCGAGTGAAAATTTGGGCGAGTACTGTTTCGATTTCTCCACTTGCTTCTTGCATGATGTATACAGTAATTCCATCTTCTCCTGGAGCTTTTCCCCGCTTCATGTTCTTGATTGCATGTGCAACTTCTGCTGGAAGGACTGGAGGAACTCTGGTACTGGTATTTTTCATGATGTCTGGAGTGCATGTATCACCCCTTTCATATAATTTGGAGTAGAAATCTTTCACTCTTGTCAAAATTTCACCTCTATTTCTTGTTACAGAACCATCTTCTTTTCTCAGTGCCATAATCTGTTTTCTTCCCTTACTGAGATGTCCCTTTGCTATCTTTAGCCTTGGTTGTTTTCAATTGCTTTCCTCACTAGTTCACAGTTGAATTTTCTTACGTCTTCAGTGATACTTTTTCTTACTGTCTTGCATAGCTCTATATATTCCACTTTGGAAGTCACATCTTCTTTAGTTGTCCTCATCTCTCTTCTTTTTTGCATCAACATTTTCGTTTATATATATATCCCTATCTTCTGATTCAAGGCTTCTTGAATTGGAAGAGGAACTACAAAGGATCAAGTGGGACATCGTGGGGCTAAGTGAGGTAAGGAGAAAAGGAGAAGATCTCATCGAACTGAAAAGTGGACATCTCTTCTACTATCGTGGGACAGATACTGGCAGAACTAGTGGTGTTGGATTTATAATAAACAAGAAGCTGAAGGATTAAGTTGTAGAAGTTGAAAGTTCCTCTGACAGAGCTGCACGACTTGTTATCCAACTCTCGAAAAGATACCAGGCTCAGATTATTCAAACTTATGCACCCACCACAAGTCATCCTGAAGAAGAAATTGAAGAATTTTATGAGGAAATTTGTCATCTAAATAATAAAGGTAAGCAGCACTTGAAAATAATTATGGGAGATTTCAATGCAAAAATAGGGCAACGGCAACAGAATGAAACTTTAGTAGGTAAATTCGGTCACGGCAACAGAATGAAACTTTAGTAGGTAAATTCGGTCACGGCAACAGAAACCAGCGTGGAAATACTCTCGTTTAGTTTGCAGAGGCAGAAGAGTTTTTCATCTTGAACTCCTTCTTCAAGAAAAAGCCACACAGGAAATGGACATGGAGACATCCAAATGGGACGACAAGTGAAATTGATTTTATTATGTTGTAACAAAAAATTCGTCATGGAAGACTGCAGTGTGCTAAACAAGTTCAACACAGGTAGTGACCATAGATTGGTGAGATGTAAGATGCACCTCAACACCAAACTTGAACGTGGCAAGCTCATAAGACAAACAAAATCTATTGACATAACCAACCTTAAGAAACACCATAATACCTTCAAGTTGGAACTGAAGAACAGGTTCTCTGCTTTAGAAGGCCTACCATCGGAAGAAGTGGACATCTCTGAAGTTAACAGAAAAATAACCAAAGCTATTATGGAAACAGCAACAAAATTAGCTGGGTCTAAGAACAAGTTGCATGTAAACAAATTATCAGGAAAAACCAAAATGTTGATGCAAAAAAGAAGAGAGATGAGGACAACTAAAGAAGATGTGACTTCCAAAGTTGAATATATAGAGCTATGCAAGACAGTAAGAAAAAGTATCACTGAAGACGTAACAAAATTCAACTGTGAACTAGTGAGGAAAGCAATTGAAAACAACCAAAGCCTAAAGATAGCAAAGGGACATCTCAGTAAGGGAAGAAAACAGATTATGGCACTGAGAAAAGAAGATGGTTCTGTAACAAGAAATAGAGGCCAAATTTTGACAAGAGTGGAAGATTTCTACTCCAAATTATATGAAAAGGATGATACATGCACTTCAGACATCATGAAAGATACCAGTACCAGAGTTCCCCCAGTCCTTCCAGCAGAAGTTGCACATGCAATCAAGAACATGGTGCGGGGAAAAGCTCCAGGAGAAGATGGAATTCCTGTAGACATCATACAAGAAGCAAGTGGAGAAATTGAAACAGTACTCGCCCAAATTTTCACTCGATGCCTTAATGAAGGAAAGATTCCTGAGGATTGGAACACCGCTACAATGATCCTGCTACATAAGAAAGGTGACATTAAGGATCTCGGAAACTACAGACCTATCAGCCTCCTATCAGTAGTTTATAAAATCTTCACTAAAGTTCTTTCACACCGCTTGAAGGTAACACTGGACATGGCTCAACCGAGAGAACAAGCTGGATTCAGGAGTGGCTACAGCACAATAGATCATATCCACGTACTGAGAGAACTAATTGAAAGAGCGAGGGAATATGAACTTCCATTGTGCATGGCTTTTATCGATTATGAAAAAGCCTTTGATTCGGTGAAACCATCAGCAGTTACAATGGCTCTGAAAACCTGCGGTATTGAATATGCATACATTAATATTATTAATAACATCTATGAAAATGCAAGTGCAAAGATTCGGCTGTTTGAAAATACAACACACATAAAAATTGGAAAAGGAGTGAGACAAGGTGACACCATATCTCCGAAGCTCTTTAATGCCACATTGGAAAATGTCTTTCAATCACTGAACTGGGAAAACAAATAGATAAAGATTAATGGAGATTATCTAACCCACCTTCGTTTTGCTGATGACGTAGTCATTTTTGCAACTACCCCATCAGAGCTGCAGAGTATGATCCAGGAACTTGCTGATAAGAGTAAAGAAGTGGGGTTCAAAATGAACTTTCAGAAGACAAAAGTGATGTTCAATGCTTTTACAAGAAATGAAGATTTATTGATTGATGGAGAAAAGCTGGAGATAACAGACACATACGTTTATCTTGGACAGCAGATATGAAGTGAGGGTCACATTGATGAAGAAATTAATCGGCGTACAAAACTTGCCTGGAGAGCTTTTGGAAGAAACAGCATAATTTTCAAGAGCAATATGCCATTATGTCTTAAAAGAAAAGTGTTTGATCAATGCATCCTTCCAGTGCTTACGTATGGTGCAGAGACGTGGACCTTAACTAGAAGAGATATACAAAGACTGCAGACAACTCAAAGCAGCATGGAGTGGTGCATGCTTCGTGTAACCAGGAGAGATAAGAAGAGGAACTCGTGGATCCGAAAAATGACAAGAGTGGAAGACATCATGATCAGAGTTAAATCCCTGAAATGGCAATGGACTGGACATACTGCCAGAAGGACAGATCATTGATGGACAGCCGAAATTTTAGATTGGATTCCAAGGAACAGGAAAAGACCCAGAAGAAGACCACATGGGAGATGGGTGGATGAAATTCGAAAGTATGCAGGGGTGACATGGAGGAGACTGGCACAAGACAGACCGTTGTGGAGGAAACTTGGGGAGACCTTCGTCCAGCAGTGGATTGATAATGGTTGACAATGATGATGATGATATATATATACTGAAGAGCAAAGCTGAAAACTAAGGAAAAACTTTTGAATTTGAAACGAAAGTTGCAAAATAACCTGAAGATCAAAACGCGCAACGCAGCAGTTATGAAAATTCAGAATTCAAATTCTATTAAGAAGAGACCTAAGCAAAAAAAAAAATATATATATATATTTTTGACTCATACCAAGTACAACATAGAAAAGGTTATGTATCTACCGGTGTGAGTAAAAGGAGAAAAGATAAAGAATAAAATAAAACAACTGAATGTAGAAAGTGTCGAGAATACTGAGCCTTGGCTTTATCAAGAACCAGCAAAAACTCTGCATTTTCTCACTTCCACAAAGAATTAGTTGGAAATGGGTTGCTGCAAAGCCATAGATGCAAGTAATAAACCCACCAAAAATTGTTTTAAAAAATATATATATGTCATGACCTCCGCAGAGTTGTATGACCTAGCTTTAGTTAACAATTTAGCTTGCATCCATAACTTTCATGGCCCGACCCATGCTCTTCATCTGTTACTATTAAACAGAAAGAAGAAGATTAAAGAGAACTCAAGTTGTGAGAGTGACATAATAATTAGAAATAATTTTCAGCTATAACGAAATGCCAAGTTCGCCTGAGAGAGAATTTAAACCTGAATAGCAATGCAAAAGTATTCCCAATTTTTACATTGCAATTAAAAAATGAAATATTAATTATTTAAAACTCAGATTTTTGAAAGAAAACTTGATTCTAAAACGCCCTACTCCACAACTTCTGACAACACAAAAACGAGAATAAATTAAAGACAATAATTAACTAATGAAATGCTTTGTGAAAGTTATATGACATAAACAATTAGTTGCAACATGTACAAAGTATATCAGCAGTGCTTTAAGTGCATAATTAAGTAGTTATTAAGAACTTAACTACTTAGAAAATACAGCGCAATGTAAAGGAACTATGCTTAGCCAACAGCTGGGCCTAAGTTTCCTAGAAAACGCGCAAAGTTACCAAGAAAAGAAAGAGTTAAAACCCGCAAAAAAGTTAACAGACTAGCCAGTGCCTAAATGCTAAAAAGCAAAAAACAACAGAGAAAAAAGTACAAGGAGTACAAACATTGAACTTATAAAACCTAAAACCCAAAGACAATGAAGAGAGCTTACCTCTTATGCAACTAAACTTTCTCCACACAAGAGGAAACATGGCTGACCTTTTCCCCAAACGTCCAAACACCTCTGCCACTCCCTAGTCGCTGGGAGGGGGGAAGAAGACACTATGTAATTATTTGAACATATAAAATAATATTTTTGCATGTTTAATTTGTGACATACGTCGCTCTTGATCTCTTTGGGGAGTAGCCCCGATGCCGCCGTTCTTAAGCGATTGTTTCTGATCCTTCGCCCAACGAAGGGGTCTGGTTTCGAATCCCGGTAAGGCATGGATGTCGTGTTTGTCCTACGGCCATCCCGGTGGCGCAGTGATTTTAGCGATGGCTTCTGGTCATTAGCCCAACGGAGGGTCTGTGTTAGAATCCCGGGCAATGGTTGTTTGCGTTTGTCTTTCGGAGGTTTATTCGCTGAGCTCCTAGTTCACCTATGTATATTCCTGTCGTTGAAACACAGAATGTCTATACTGTATATATCTGTCCACCAAGTTCAGCGTGTATGTCAATGTATCTTTGGAAAACTGCTACACATAATTCGGAAACTTGGAAAACTGCCACAAATTCGAAGTGCCCCTCGGAGGAACAGCAACTCGTGCCCGGCCTCTTAATGAAAAACATGTGGGAGTTTTCCTGTTTGGCGGTTTATAGTGAACCGGCTCTTACATGCCATTTTCTGTAAGTAGGAATCTCCTATTATAATTTTATGCCACTATAATAACTCCTACACTTTAACAAATCTAGTACGAAATGCAATTTGCGTATACATTCCCTTATACATTGAGTGCTGGCCACTTTATTATGACCACCCCCTCAGTACTTCGGTGGGCCACCTTTTACCTTTAATACTGCGTCGATTCTTCGTGGCATGGACTCCACGAGATGTTGATAGGTGGTTTGTGGAATCTGAGACCATGCTTGATGAATAGCACTTTCCAGGAGTGTAAGATTACAGGGTTGTGGATCCAGCTGTCTGATGTCTCGTTCAACTTCATCCCATAAATTCTCATTGGGGTTGAAATCTGGAGATTGTGGGGGCCACCTAAGCAAAGTAAACTCACCGGCGTGTTCATGAAACTAATCCTCTACAATACGAGCACTATGGCAGGACGCATTATCTTGTTGAAAGTAGCCATCGCCATTGGGATAAACCATCCACATGACAGGATGCACTTGGTCCGCAACGATGTTTAGATATGATGTGGCAGTCAGACGTTGATCAGCACGAATTAAAGCGCCCAAAGCATGCCAGGAAAACATTCCCCAAACCATAACGTTGCCTCCACCACTTTGAACAGTTGTAGTAATGCATTTGGGGTCCATGCTTTCGTGCTGTTTCCGCCAAATTCTCACTCGGCCATTGGCATGGTGCAACTGAAAACGTGATTCATCGGACCACATGATTTGTTTTCAATTATCGACTGTCCAATCCTTGTGCTCCTGTGCGAACTGAAGACGTTTTCTCTTGTTAACTGCAGACAGCAAAGGTGTTCGAACAGGGCTTCGACTGCCATATTCCATCTGATGCAGTGTACGACCAAGAGTGCGTGCAGAGATCATTTGAGGGGATCTTTGATTAAGATGGTCTGTAATTTGCTGCACTGTTGCTCTTCTGTTGTCTGTTACCAGTCTGGACACTCTCCGTTCCGCCCGAGCAGCCACTAGTCGATGACGTCCACACGTTGCACGTAGAGACCCAGTCTTTAAACACTTTAACAACAGCTGCTCTGGAACATTTCACGAATGCGACGGTTTCGGTGATACTCGCTCCACGTCTCCGAGCTCCTACAATCATCAAACGTTGAAAGTCCGTCAAATCGCATTTTTTACCCATCTCGTCACCCAAAAATCCCTTCTACTACTCTCGCAAGCCCTAAGCTTTCCCTTTTTATACTAGTTTCGCCCTCAGGCGGCAACAGAATGCAGCCATAGCTCATTTGCTTAAAACTGTCAAGTGGTCATAATAAAGTGAAGACTCGGTGTCTAAGGTATACGAGATTTATGCGGTGTGTTTTGCTAACGGTGGAAGAAAGAATAGGAGTTTTCCGCCAAGAGAACAGCTGTTCAACAACGACAATCACCAACGAGGAAAGACCTTCCGTTAATGCAATTTGTATATGTCCCCGTAACGTCTCACTAACAGAAGGGTACCAATCCCCCGGGTACGAGTTTTCTAAAATTCAATTTTAGGAAAATGCCGTGATTGCTTCAATTTGTTAAATAATTTACGAATTTGAAGAGGGGAAAATGTATCGGAATAGTTAGAAGAGGTGAAGATGATGCCAAATCCTGAAAATCAGGCATTAAAACTGAACAAGAGGGAACGGAACTGCATGGGTACCAGTTTGCCAGGTACCAATCTCCCGTGTTCCATTATTGGATTATTCAACATTGTGTGTAAATATATTTATATTGTCTAGCATAGGCACCGAATTCGTGGGTTCGAGACAGTTTTTGAACCTCCCAATGATTTTGTTGAGGGTTCCTCGAACCCTTAATATTTTTGCGCGTATTTCGTGGAAAAAATACACGTACGCATATGTGCATAAATTTTGGTTTTCGTTATCAATTCTTCAAGGTTTTTATTATTCATTCCCCGTTTATTATAGTATATAAAAAGTGTGGACAGAAATTTACCCCTCGGACCGTTTATTGTCCTCAAAAAAGAATTAGTGTTTGTTCGTGCTCATAAAATTTGACGCGATAGACAATACATCAAGTACCGTTGTTTATGAACATTTAAAACTTTAAATTTTAGAAAATTCTTCGGTTTGTCTGGGTTCCCACAAAAAAGAAAAGTCTAGCTCTACAATCGGAGACGAGAACCTATTCGAGGTCATAGTGATAAAGGTGGAAATATGTTGCACAGTCAGTTGACCCGCCCTATCTTCGGGCAGTCAGGAAACAAGAAGGTTAGAAGAGAGAGAAGATGGCATCAGCAACCCCTGGTGAAGCCAAGTCTGATCATCTGGTTTCTTGGGCCCTCCGGTTGGGGAGGTTCAGTGGCGTGACGTCACTTACTGAAGACCACTTGCTGAAGACCTGTGCTAGAGCACAGGTTGATAGCGACTGCCTCTTACTCTCAGCAGCATTCCCTGAAGGTCAACAAAACTCCCACAGCTTTAGCAAGACCGTGATTGGTTAATATGCAATATGCACTTCCGCTCGACAAAGCATAATTTTGTTTAATTTTTTAGAAAATATTAAACAGCATTTCTGTAACTTTTTGCATATTTTTAGTTATGTGCATGTATATTTCGGTCTCATTTTTTCCTGACTGTACATGATGCACAAGTGCCTCTGAAACCTCTTCAAAGTCAACGATTTCCCCATAGTATAAGTACAGAAGCAGCCCAAGTTGAGCATCCTGGGCATACACAGCTGATACGAAGTAGAGCCCACGAAAAAGGTTGGGCATGGGGCTTATGTCATGTCCTCTCCCTTCTAACCTCCTATTTAAACTCAGAAATCATTTGAAGAAAAAATTTTGGAATTTTTAAAATTGGTAAAAAAAACCTTAAAATATATTTTACATGTTTTAGTTACTTTTATAAGACAATTGAGTTGAATATTCACATAGTATCTGTGTATTGTATATGATAATGCCGCGCCTACAAAAGCAAAATAAATAAAATAAATAATTATCTAGAGAAAAAAATAATCTGCAATTAACTATAATTTGCTTCATTTTAGCATTTCAGGCGTCTTATTGTGCCAGATAATCTCACTGAATGAAATTTAAATTAGACTTAAATACTCTGAAAAATGAATTGGTAATTCGATTAAAAATTTCCGGAGCCTCCAATATTATTTTAAGTCGGTGCCTGTGTTGTCTACTGTTATATAAGTGAAAAACATCCAGTAAGGGTTCAATTAAAGTATCAAGAGTTTATGTGGTTGCAGTTCCTTTAAGTTATGACATACTGTTTTTAAGTTATTTTCAGCGAATGATAAGGACCTTTGTTTTTCATTTATTAATTTCATTTTATTGACTGATCAATAGTTTGCTTCATGTATTGATTAATAAATGGTAAGATAATTGCAACAAAACATTTATTTTGTGGTAAATTGTTGTTCCGACTTTTGACTTAAAATTTGTTTTTCCACAAAACGGAAAAATGCGCCTCGTCAGTGGGTGACATGTGATCTGTAAGAATAGCTCACAATTCCCAAAGCCATCTGGATTTGGGCCGTGGAACTAATGAAAAAGCATTGGTATAGTTAAGTTTTTCATCCTCCCCCTTGTTCATGAGGGAAGCAATCTTAGTATGTGCCCGTCGCACTGTGATTCCTTTCCCCCGAGACTACTTCCTTTAATGAGGACAATGGGATTGGTATTTAAAAGTAAACCGCAGCAAGCAAACATCTGGAGATGGAGTGGTTGTTTTGCTATTGTTCCACAGAACGGCGCAATGTGGAGGAGGTAAAAGAGCGTAAAAACTCAGGGCTATTGGTACAAAAGCTGGTTCTTTTAGTGAGGCACACTTTCCTTCCCGAAGAGGGAGGCTGTGGCATAGTTGCGGTGCCATCTCTCTTCGCAAGAGTAATCTAATCCCCTCTGATATCAAAGCGCACGAAGAAAGCGTGGGAAGGAATTAAATCCATGTTTATACTCCAGTAAATCCAACGAACATCACTGAAACACATTAAAACAGAAGGAATATTTGTTTTGAAATCATTAAGCAGAATGTTTTATATTCGAAGATCTAAAAGCTAAAATTATCAGCAAATACCCATATTTTTGACCCCTGAAAAAAGGATTATCGAAAAATGCCCTGTCCATAGAAATTTCAAGTTCTCTCCACAACGTATTGCATCATCCAAAGTCAAAAATAACTTTTAGTTCAGCCCCAGTAGATTCCAAACCTCGATTTATTAAAAAAAAGCAATATATTTTTCATTTGTAAGTTAAAGAATATTGGCTGCTTCCATTGCGATAATTATCCTCAGATTAAGAAAAATTGGGCTTTCTTGAAAAGGCAAAGAATTTTGTCCATTCTGGTGTCGTAGTATAGCCTAGAGTCAATATGAATTCCGTCAAAGCTTAAAACATAAAGGCCGCCCCGGTGGCGCAGTGGTCTAAGGCGCTGGCCTCTGATCATTCGTCCGTAAGGGGTCCGGGTTCGAATCCCGGTCAGGCATGGATGTTGTGTTTGTCTTACGGCACTGGCTCTCTCCCTTCCCTGGAACCAGTGACCCTAAATTAGGGACGGGCGACTGCTTATAGCCCATTGAGTTGCTCACGGTGGTCGTTAAACCTCCAATCAAAAAAAATAACATAAAGCTTTACAGAGCGATTTAAACTTTCATAGCTTTTTTCCCCCCATCAACAAAAAGACATCGTGTTGAATGCCTGGATTACGGGTAAATTTTGCGCACCATCTTTTCAAAGTAATGGAATAATGTTTTTGCCCCTCCAGAAGTCATATATGATTTTTCTAAAGAAAGCTCTTATTACGATGCATTTCGATAGATCTTGAGGTGCCCATTTTATCCATTGCTTCCTTTCGTAAGATCACTTGGGCGTCGTAAATATATCATGGATACCTTTACCTAATCTTTCCAACGTACTGTAGCTTCTCTTAATTTTTTTTAATTGCTTCTTGAGTTGGATAATTTGTTTTGACCAGAACCTTGTAATGATGAATGCATTTCTGATTCGTGCAGAGATATTTAATAATCTCGCGTTTCTTATTCTTTAAAGCACCTAGTACACTTTCAAGATCAGATATTTTTTCCTGCAGTCTTTTACTCTCCTTCATCTTTTCACATTTCAAACATACATGAAGTTGCGGAATTACTATCTTGTTTCGTCCAAAAAATCGAATCTAACCCGCCGCTGATACGGGATTTTTTTAATTTAAAGTTTTAATTCGATCCAAAGAACTTTCTAAAATTCTTGGTCTCCGATAAACCGTCACACACGAAAACTGCCACACATCTTTCAGCAACTTGGAAAACTGCCACATGCTTTTCATTAAGGGACCGAGCACAAATTGCTGTTCCTCCGAGGAACACTTTGAATGGGAGTGGTTCACTTCGTCGACAACTCATTTCGTCGATGCCACTTCGTCGACAATCACTTCGTCGACAATCACTTCGTCGACAACTCATTTCGTCGATGCCACTTCGTCGACAATCATTTCGTCGACAGGTACATTTCGTCGACACTATACAGTATATGCTTTCGTAAAATCTACAGTTTTCAATTTAGAACCACCAAATTTGGTATACTATCTCATTGTACTCTTACACCAACTTAGACCACAGATGGAAGAGGTCGGGGCCCGGGTTCAAGGGGGCCCGGTTCCATACAACATTTTCGTAAAATCTGCAGTTTTCAATTTAGAACCACCAAATTTGGTATACTATCTCATTGTACTCTTACACCAACTTGGACCACAGACGGAAGAGGTCGGGGCCTGGGGTCAAGGGGGCCCCAAACAACATTTTCGTAAAACCTACAGTTTTCAATTTAGAACCACCAAATTTGGTATGCTATCTCATTGTACTCTTACACCAACTTAGACCACAGACGGAAGGACTCGGGGCACGGGGTGAAGGAGGTCCCATACAACATTTTCGTAAAATCTACAGTTTTCAATTTAGAACCACCAAATTTGGTATACTATCTCATGGTACTCTAACTTAGCTCGCAGATAGGGTATTGGAGTGCAAAATTGTGTTGCAGTTCTTAAGTAAAAAATGGAAATTTTTGAAAAAATTTTGTATGAGACTCCCTTTACCCCGGGCCCCGACCCCTTCCAAAAACCGTGTACGGTCTAAGTACAATAAGATAGTATACCAAATTTGGTGGTTCTAAATTGAAAACTATAGGTTTTACGAAATTTTTGTATCGGGCCCCCTTGACCCCGGGCCCCGACCTCTTCCGTCTGTGGTCTAAGTTGGTGTAAGAGTACAATGAGATAGTATACCAAATTTGGTGGTTCTAAATTTAAAACTGTAGATTTTACGAAAATGTTGTGTAGGGCCCCCTTCACCCCGGGCCTCGAGTCCTTCCGTCTGTGGTCTAAGCTGGTGTAAGAGTACAATGAGATAGTATACCAAATCTGGTGGTTCTAAATTGAAAACTGCAGATTTTACGAAAATGTTGTATGGGACCGGGGCCCCTTGACCCCGGGCCCCGACCTCTTCCGTCTGTAGTCTAAGTTGGTATAAGAGTACAATGAGATAGTATACCAAATTTGGTGGTTCTAAATTGAAAACTGTAGATTTTACGAAAGTATATACTGTATAGTGTCGACGAAGTGAGTGTCGACGAAATGTACCTGTCGACGAAATGATTGTCGACGAAGTGGCGTCGACGAAATGAGTTGTCGACGAAGTGAACCAGATCGCTTTGAATGTGTGTCAGTTTTCCCAGTTTGCGCGAATTATGTGTGGCAGTTTTTCAAAGTGCCTAATGACGGGAAGGAGTTCTTTTGTTTATCGGAATTTTCATGCCGGTTCATACCAGTTTACGGCAACTGGCCACAAAAGTTCAACGAGGGGAGGGGGTATGAATAAAGATCGCCGTTTCTTGGCATATATATATATAAACGCATTTTTTTTGAAAGTAGAATTGGGAACTCCAAACAATTTCGAGAAAACGTTCTACGTAAGGCAAGCGAGAACTGCACTTTAATTTGAAGGAACACTGTAAACTGCCGAAAATTTTATATGGGGCCCCCTCGACACCACCACCTTTCTCCAAACCCTCTACGGTCTAAGTTAGAGTACCATGAGGTAGTATACCACCCAAATTTGGTGGTTCTAAATTGAAAACAGTAGATTTTACGAAAATTTTGTAGGGGCCCCTTGACCCCGGGCCCCTTACCTTTCCAAAAACCGTTTACGGTCTAAGTTAGAGCACCATGAGGAAGTATACCAAATTTTGTGGTTCTAAATTGAAAACTGTAGATTTTACGGAAATTTTCTATGGGGGCCCATCGACCCCGGGCTCAGACCACTTTCAAAAACTGTCTACGGTCTAAGTTAGAGCACCATTAAATAGTGTACCAAATTTGGTGGTTTTAAATTGAAAAGTGTAGATTTGACGAATATTGCATATGGGGCCCTCTTGATACCCCCCCCCACCCGTTCCAAAAACCCTCTACCGTCTAAATTAGAGCACCATGAGATATTATCCCAAATTTGGTGTTTCTAAATTGAAAACTGTAGATTTTACGAATATTGCGTATTGGTGCCCCTTGACCCCGGGTCCCTTACCTTTCCAAACACCGTTTACGGTCTAAGTTAGAGCACCATGAGGAAGTATACCAAATTTTGTGGTTCTAAATTGAAAACTGTAGATTTTACGAAAATTTTCTATGTGGGCCCATCGACCCCGGGCTCAGACCACTTCCAAAAACACCATGAGGCAGTATACTAAATTTGGTGGTTCTAAATTGAAAACTGTAGATTTTACGAAATTTTTGTATGAGATGAGAGGTTAATTAGTGCCCCCTCCTGAAATATTTTGATAAGTGCCGCATACTAGTCTTTTGCAAATTAAATCAGTGTCTGAACAAATTTTTCCTACCAAGGATCAAATGTTTAGAAAAATACAAAAGAAAAAAATGAAAAGAAAAAAAGCCGTTTAATTAATGCCCCATCCTCAAATGTTATGGCTTGCGATGTTTTGTCATCGCGATGTTTTAACCTGCGATGTTTTGTGTCCGCGATGTTATGGCTTGCGATGTTTTGTGTCCGCGATGTTATGGCTTGCGATGTTTTGTCACCGCGATGTTTTGACCTGCGATGTTTTGTGTCCGCGATGTTATGACTTGCGATGTTTTGTCACCGCGATGTTTTGAACTGCGATGTTTTGTGTCCGCGATGTTATGGCTTGCGATGTTTTGTGTCCGCGATGTTATGGCTTGCGATGTTTTGTCACCGTGATGTTTTGTGTCCGCGATGTTATGGCTTGCGATGTTTTGTGTCCGCGATGTTATGACTTGCGATGTTTTGTCACCGCGATGTTTTGACCTGCGGTGTTTTGTGTCCGCGATGTTATAGCTTGCGATGTTTTGTGTCCGCGATGTTATGACTTGCGATGTTTTGTCACCGCGATGTTTTGACCTGCGATGTTATGTCCGCGATGTTTTGACCTGCGATGTTTTGACGTGCTACGGGTGGTCGCTATTACCCATCTGCCTCATTACGTCACGCGTTGTGTGCGTATGTCCGTCTGCACGATAACTCGCGTAAAAATCGATTTCGGTTAAATTTTAGTGTGTGGTAGGGGAACACCTGGGAAGGAACCCTAATGAAAGTGAACGAAATAGGGTCAAAGGTCAGGACATAGGAGCGGGATCCATTCAACTGCTTTTATGCGTCATAACTAACGTAAAAAAGGTTCGATTTCGATGAAATTTTAGTATGTGGTAGGGGGCCACTGGGAACAAACCCTATTGAAAATGGGCGAAATGGGGTCAAAGGTCAGGACATAGGAGCGGAATCACTTCCATCGCCATTATGCGTCATAACTTACGTAAAAATGCTTCGATTTGAATGAAATGTTAGTATGTTGTAGGGGCCTGCCTGGGGACGAATCCTATTGGAAATGGGGTCAAAGGTTAGGACACAGGAGCGGGATCTATTCCATAGCCCTTATGCATCATAACTTAAGTAAAAATGTTTCGATTGTGACAAAACTTTATCATGTTATTTCGAAGGATACTGAACCGGTTCTGTTGAATATAATCGAAATGGGATCAAAGGTCAGGACCGAGGTTTATTCCACAGCCATTATTCTCATAACTTGAGTAATGATTTCTGGTATGTTGGAAAGCGTATTATAATCAATGCCTTGCATGATTTTACTAGTTTAATTGTTCTAGTCAGTGCTTTTTTCTGGCGGTACGCAGTACCGGCACCTTTTTTCTTAAGTTTTTAAAAAATTGCGATTTTATTAACAGCAAAGTGTATTATAAATATTCCGGCAGATGGTACTGTGTTCCGAATTGAATTTTAAGTTTTGGTTACTCATAAGTTGGTACCCTGCTTCCGTGTTTCATTGGCTTCATAGGTTGGTACAATCACTTAAAGAAGAAAGCATCTAGAGGTTAATGTACGCTCTTAGTTGCAGGATAGAAGCCTGAGTTTGCCAGCAGATCTCCGTCAGTCCCCTTTTTGGGGGAGCAGAACAACTTGCGGAAGCATGATTTGGACGGTTACATACCCTTCCCCTTTCATAACAGACTTCCATCCCAAAGAGGAATTCCTAGAAACTCTATCCTCGGAGCAGAGAGAGAGAGAGAGAGAGAGAGAGAGAGAACGGCGGCGCTTCACGGTGATTGGCCATGGGTATCAGCCCCAGCTGGAGCATGCGTACGGAAGAAGGTCCAGACTTCGTGGACAGGTACCTCGGCAATGCAGCAGATCAGATCATATGTAGAGGATTTTAGGAAATGAGTGTCTGACCCCAGGTCTTAAACAAACCTTGGAAATAGGAAGCTAGGAGATTCGTACTAGAGTGCCCGATAGGAAAGTCACACGGAAGCGATGCAGAAATGGTGGTGAGAAGACGCCCTTATTTATTAGGGGGTACCCGAAGTCCGACGGCTTAACTTACCCATCCGACGGATGGCGGATATTTAGTGGTTCGAACCTGAGGTCCGTCTGTTGCAGTTACGAACGTTGACCACTAGGTCATCCGCGGCCCAACCAATGCAGTAGAATCATTATGATGGCCTAATATTATAGCAAGATTGAACCGGAACAGGAAGTTGTGAGTGTTCACTTCCGATTGCTTCCAAAATCAGTTAAGTTCTGTATCCGCTCTGCAACATCAATGGGCAGATTACAGGTGTTCACGTGAGTTTTGAATTAATCTAAGTTAAATCAGTGCAATCATTGTTCAAAATGAGTAAAATACCGTATTTACTCGAATTTAACGCTCGCACCCCAACTCCAGGCTGCGTTTTTATGAATCAGAAAAAATATACACACATACTCGAGTAAAAAAGAAAATCTGCAAAAAAGACTAACAAATAAGCATATTTACCTAATTGTCGATACATACTAGATCCAATTCACATGACTGCAAAAAAAAAAAAAAAAAAAAGAAATCCGTTACGGTCATTCATAGGGCTTTTTACTTCCGATTGCTTACTGCCCGAGCTCACTTCAAACAATGCTTCATCCTCTGTTCCGTCCAAAGATTTTGAATTTCCGCACAAGTTCAGTTGGAATGGATTACCAAGCAGAATCCATTCGCACCCAGTCGATAGGGGTGCCCTTTTAACGCGGCCAGTCTTTGGCCGCGTTAAAAATGAAAGCCAGACATAAAGTCGACAAACGGCAGCGTTAAATGTTCGGTTGATTCAATCCGTCCAGAAATGAGATCGCTGCGGTTATCTTTCATTTTTTTTACTGCATCTGCTACATATCCTTTATATGAATCTAGCACTAGCAGGGATCGCAACTTCAGTAGACCTCAAGGTCGTCGTAACCAAACTTAGCCAGTCTAAAACCAAATTTGCAGACATCCAGCCATTTTCTTGCACTGCAACATAGACTCTTGAAAAAGTCGCTTTTTTTGGGAAAGTTTTCCTCTTGAAAACGACATAAGGTGGAAGTTTGTTTCCATCTGCAGTAACACAGAGCTATACGTCGTTCTGATTTTATCGCCACTCGTCAGTAATTTCACTTGTTTTCCTCCAACATTGTCCACAGTGCAGTTTGAAGGCATATCGAAATAGATCGGCGTCTGATCAGCATTTCCGATCTGCCCCAAGTCCTTGCTTTCGAATAGCGATCAAATGTTTTTAGAAAGCATTCAACTTTTCTTCAAAGTCAGCCGGCAGCTTTTGGCAGATGGATGTTCGCCATCTAAGTGAAAATCCCTTTCACTTCATGAGCCGCGTTATCCAACCACGGGATGCTTCAAATTTTCCCTGTAGCTGTATAGCTGACGATGAATTTCTTTAGCTTTGAATTTAAGTATTTCTGTTGTTACTGGTAATCCACCTGCCTGCTGTTGTTTTACGAAAATGCTTAACTGTTCGTCAATTTCGGGAAATTTCTCCTTTTTAGGGCCGGTAAAAGCTTGTCTGGTTGTCGAGCACATCTTTAATCGTTCTGTTTGCGCCACAAACGCACATTCACTTCAGAAACTCCAAATTTCGATTTACATGTCCGATTGCTATTTTCTTCCGCGAAAGTGATGACTTTCAACTTTGCTGTGGAACGCTGCCTTTTTGAAGACATTTTTCTGTGCACGTCGACTAGGAAAGAATGACTGCTAAAGAGATCAAGAAGCAAGATTCCTTTGGATTCTGAGGAGAAAGACGCGAATGTCCTAAGCGCTGAGTTAAAACGGGTTTGAAAGCCCATAGAGGAGCAATGAGTGATTGGTGTGCGCGTAGACTCAAGGCCATCTGTTTCTGCTGTTCCGGTTTCCCCCGCACCTGCCGCGGCACATTTGCGCTGCATACTTGGAGGAATGAAAAGGACCGTCAACCTTACGTATTTGCAAATGCTCGTACTCGATACTAACGCGCATCTTGTTTTTACCAGTTTTTTTGGACAAAAAGTTCCCGTTATATTCTAGTAAATACGGTAAGTAATTACTTCATGCCAATGAGTAAAAAATGGAAGACTGAAGAAGCAGAAATTGTCGAATCTACTTGTGATCCTGCAAAACAGAAAACTAGCACCGAAAATACCCGTGATGAGGAGAATCACGAAACAAAGACAGAAGATCCACGTGGTAAAAAGGAAGCAGATTCTGATACTGACTGGCCTGAATGTTGGACACTTTTGCAGAAAAATTACTTCTGCGAGAGAAACGAGTGGCTATATGCAGTAGCGGACTTGCAGATTTGGCGCCCATAGGCACAAATTTTCCAAGCGCCCCCTGCGGAGGAGCTCATCACCCGTTCTCGTTCTGATATCGGGACCGGTAGAGTCGTACTCATGGGAGGTCCAACTTCAGGTGGTCTAGAACCCCCCTCCCCTCCTAAATGTTCGACTTCATGGTCAAACATATACGTATATTCATATATTGGCTGAGCATACACGAATATGGGTTTACCCCCCCCTTGGAGCTTGGACAGTCCTCGAAATAAAATTCTGCGTACGTGCCTGGGACCCGATTCTTAGCAACATGTGGCTGCGCTGCGTCCTCCCACCCCCACCACTTTCTAGGCAAAAGTTTTTACAGTTTCGTGCTCCCAACAGGCCCCTATTCCTAAAAAGTACCTTTTTTTCAGCTTGGTTCATAAAAGTCCATAGTTTTAAAAATGCCCCTTCTTTTCCATGGAATGAAGCTCCTCAAAATTTTTATCTGGATGACCAATTTTTACATGAAAAAAGTTCAGTTATGTTTCAATATCTCAATCAACAATCAACAGAAATATCTACATGCATGTGTAGCTATAATATTGTACTATCAGAAATTGGTGATTTGTAAAGAAACACCGGAAAGAAATATAATTTTTATTAAGAAAATGAATAAAAATATCCATTTATTGACGTAAAAATATGATTATTAAAGCGTAAGCTTTCAACACCAACGGGTGCCTTCTTCAAACTTATGCGTGGATAAGCAAGACAAGAAAACTAAACAACAGAAAAATTAAAAAAAAAAAACATGAACAGAAAATGAGGACATGGTATGTTGCGTCGCGTGCGTGCGACAACGAGAGATTTCTACAGAAACGTGCTAAGCGCGAAGAAATGTGCGCCATATTTGGAGAAGCTCAAGTGAGACGTCATCATTGCAGACCACAGGGTTAGTCAATATTTCGATGATTTTCCTGAGGGCAGTGCCTCTGGCGGTAGTATAAGGAGCTACTCTCTTGATCTGGTTCCACTTCGGGATGGCGGAATGGGTAACCACTTCCCCGGATGCGTATTTTACAAGTGAATGTACGAAATTGCGATTAGGGCCATTTTCGCCACGCGATTGGCTCAGAGCTACTTTGGAGATTCCGAGTAGGCGGGGCTTATGAGGAGAGTCATGTGACTGAGACATGTAAGCTTGGCTGCACCGGCTGCCACGCAATAAAATGTTCGGGTATTATCATTGCGACAGTGGTTACCTTCATTTGTTTTACCCGTATAGTCGGAATGCGACAGGAGGTAAATAGCGAGTGTACTTTATTGGTAGGGGAACTTTTAGGTTTTTATATCAACATGACTGCATGGACTTGTGACTTTTCTTCCGAAATACCTTCAATCTATATAGTTCTGACCATACCGTGGTTCTGACAGAGCCGACAGATGTCAGCACGTCGGCGCTAACTGCTCTAGCACAGGATTAGTACTGATGTGTTTTGTATGGAGAACCCATGAGCTGTTTAACGCTTTTATTTTTTTTTCGGGGAGAAAGGGGGTTGAAATGTGGAATTGAAGGCATGTTTCATGAAGTTTGGAGGGACAAAAATATGAAGAATGTCCTAAATATTAGAAAAATATATATATGACAGATCACTTACTATTTTCTCAGACACAATATATCGCAAACAACATTCTGGAGTATTTATTCCAACGGAAGTGTCTTACTTCAACAGAACACTGTTTTGAGGCCTTTGTCAATACAAAATCACTCTATTTGATTTTTTTTTTCTAGCTAGACTTTCTCACCTTCATGAGGGAAAAACCTGAATCTTCAGAATAAATATTTCGGTGTGGAGACATGCTTTTCATTATTAAAGGTCTTTTTAAGGGTAATAAAAAGGACCTTTAAAAGGGTATTTTTAGTATCCTTATATACGCACTTTCACAACAGCACAAATCGTGATGGGTATATTTGACGTGCTGGGCGATACGGAGTATGGCATACAACTAGTTACTTATTGAAGTCGTCCTCAATTTTAATATTAAGATAGATTTCGACTTGTATTCGTCTGAGAAACTGCAGATATTCCTTATGATAGCGTGCACAAAATTACTTTACCGTTATATTCAATATGATCATTTGTCACATATATTAAGTAACCTCACAGTAAATTTCTTAAGAAGCAGAATTTCCCACGATAAAACTTTCCACAATATAATTCAATATGATCATTTCTCACATATGTTAAGTAACCACACAGTAAATTTCTTAGGAAGCAGAATTTTTCCACGATATAATTCAATATGATAATTTGTCACATATGCCTCACAATGAATTTCTTAACAAGCAGAACTTTCCCCGATAAAAGAGTGTTCCTTTCACATGACTCTCCTCACAAGCCCCACCTACTCGCAATATCGAAAGTAGCTCTGAACCAATCGCGTGGCGAAAATGGCCCTAATCGCAATTTCTTACATTCACTTGTGAAATACGCTCCCCGGATAGGGCGGTTGTCAATTTTCTGTGCGAGACGTCCGCTTGTGTTCGACTAGCCGAAGAGCGAAAGAGCGTTTTGCCATTCCGATGTAATGTTTGGTGGTACGATCCGGATATTCCAATGGAATGGCATGGAATACACTCCCGCATCAGTCACTGAGGTATGGGTTATCCTGGATGATAGCATTCCAATGACATGGAATACACTCCCGCATCAGTCAGTGAGGTATGGGTGTTCTAGGATGATAGCAGATGGCGTGATATCGATCTTGGTAAGCGTATCCCAAAGGTAAGCCCGAGTTACTTTAAGGTGTTCTTCAAGAAGTAGGCTTTTCAGCACCTTAGTTTCCCTTCCATTTTTTGCAATCGCCATTTTCCGATTCTGAGCCCCACTGAATTTTCCCTTTTTTGCACTCATCACTCACGGAGATTTCAGCACGGCACCCCTCACACACTAAAACAAGCTTGTTCAAACTTCCTAGTAAAAATCTAAAAAAGCACAACTCACCGCAGAAACTGCCGCAAACGCTAGTTAATTACGAGTATGACACTTTGATACACTTGTAGCTCTGACCAATTCCAGTTCCCTGAGCTTCGTCTTTGTGAAGCGCATTTTCATCTGGTTGGGGGTTGGAACTACACGTACACCGTACACTTACGCCCAGCCATTCAGATGAAAGCAATTTAAAAACGTTTGTCTTCGACCACATATAATATGGTAAACGGGTCTCACACGGTCACACCCATGCCTCCTCCCATGAGACTCCCTGGGAATGAAGTATGTCTTGTCCCTTTCCTTTCTTTTTTTCTTTATTCGTTGTTTGTTGTTTCGTGGTCACCATCAGGGGAGGGAGGGGCAGAACAGACATCGCGTGCCCAGATCCTCTCTCCCTCCCTCCGAAAACGTCGCTTTTTTTTCTCCCCAACCTGTTCGGATTTCGGTCGGAATGATCAGGATGAATCATTTCCGGCCATGCCTACTACGTTGCAGCAGTAATTCCGTCCAAGAATGTGAGCTAGGACTCACTCAGACAAAGAAAACTTCCTCCCCTTCCCAAACAGAAGGTTGTGGTACGGTGGGGCGCAAAGGCGCTGGTAGTGTTGTTATCTCTCTCTCTCTCTCTCTCTCTCTCTCTCTCTCTCTCTCTCTCTCTCTCTCTCTCTCTCTCTCTCTCTCACACACACACACCGAAAATAAATTTTAGGGAACGCTGCTATGTATGTTCGAACATGTCTCTGCTTAGCATTGTTCTCAGTCCCACCACAATTTTACACCCTCACTGAAATTTTTGCGCCCATAGGCACGTGCCTACCGTGCCTAATTGGAAATCCGCCACTGGCTATATGTCAAGAATAAAATGTTAGGCTGTAAAGTGTGTCGTGATGTCGGAAGTCTTGCCGTCGATAAACAGATGGGAATGAAAATTTCAGTGGTGGGCAAATGATAAAATCAGTCATTTTGGAAAATCCCGGAAAAAACAGTTAATGTCATTAAGAAAAAAGATTTACGATCCTAAGTAGAGTGCAGCGCACAAAGCGTGCCAAAAAATAAAACCTGAAGCAAAAAAAAACGAAACATAAGAGAAATGTAATTATAAATACACCACACTGTGAACACTCAAAAACGCATATAGCGTATTAAATCCGTTTATTTTTGCGGCGTAGTAAGTTCAAAGATTCGCCAAGCTTTCGCACTCCACTGGGAGTTTTTTTAAGGCAATGGAGTGCGAAAGCTTGGCGAATCTTTGAACTTACTACGCCGCAAAAATAAACGGATTTAATACGCTATATGCGTTTTTGGAGTGTACATAAGAGAAAGTTTTTCTAAATACTTCGTCTCATTTTAACAAAGACGCAACAGGAAAAGTGTTTCGAACCGCTTACAAAGTTGCGAAGAAAAATCAATCATTTAACAACTTTGAAGACGAAATAAATTTACAGGAACTTAATGGTCTAGACATGGGATATATTCTTCATTCTGCAAATGCCTGCATTAACATTGTAAGCCATATCGCAAATGAAATGAGAAAAACATTAATAGACAATATAGTGAACTCCAAGAACGAAATATCGTTACTTACTGATGAATCGACAACTGTGAGTAACAGATCAACATTGATTGTTATTGTTCGTGCAGTTCTTCCTGAACTTTCGGCTACAGTGAGTTTTCCTAGATTTGATCGAATTATCAGATGTAACTACTGGAGAAATTCCAAACTCTTTAATTAGTCATCTTGAGTGTTTAGAATTATCTGAAGATTACTTAAAAGAGTATTTGTTGTCTTAACTTGTGATGGTGCAGTTGGCTGTCTGTTGTGCGTAATGGTGTAAGGAGGCTAATGCCAGACAAGTTCCCTAGTGTTATTTTTGGCATTGTGCTAGCCATCGCCTTGAATTGTTTTTTAGTGACACAGTGAACAATGTGGCAGGAGTGAATCGCTTTAAGAGTTTCATGAACAAACTTTATGTGACTTATCATGCTTCACCTAAGAATTCTAGGGAACTACAGGAATGTGCAGCAACTCTAGAACTTCAAACTTCTTAAAATTGGCAGACTTTTAAGCACTCGCTCGGTTGCATCTAGCTTTCGTGCTGTTTCTGCAGTGTGGCAAGACTTTGAAGCCCTCGTCCATCACTTTCAAAAGGCAAAAGAAGACAGCAGAAGAAGCAAAACAGATGGATGTCTTTATGAGGGCCTTTTAAGAAAAATGGCGTCATGCGAGTTTGTTCTTGATTTGGGCCTTATGTGTGATGGTCTCCAAGAACTTAGCGAACTAAGTCTAGATTTACAAGAGAGAAATATTGACTTGTACAAAGCAGACAGAAAGATAAAGAATACAGTTCAACTTTTTGAGGAAAGAATTAAAAATCCTGGTCCGTACTACAGTATGTCTCTTCAAAGTCAGAAGAACACGAAGTTCAAAAGGACTGAGCTCCACATAAATGAAAGACACAGTCCTGCAATAAGTTCATCTGCTTTTTATAAAAACCTGAAAGAGGCTGTTGAAAAGCGTCTGCTTGAAGAAGATGTTGCTGATTTGCCTGAATGTGCCAATATTTTAGATTCCAAGTATTGGCCAGAAAATCCTGGGAAGCATCTGACATTTGGTGAAGCTGAAATCAGAAAGTTCGCACGCTAATTCCGCTTAAATGAAAAAAAAGCAGTTCGTGGTTTCCGTGAATATATTCAAGTAAATAAAGTCCCAGACATACTATTTCACCTAAAGCACACTTTGAGCACAATTACAATATCTTCGAGTGATTATGAAAGGGGTTTCTCTCAGATCAATCTTATAGTAACTTCATCTAGGTCTTCTCTGCTTGTACGGACTGCTGCACTGATGTTCATCAGGAGAGTAGAATCTCCTCTCACTCAGTTCAACCCTAGCAAATATGTACTCATGGCTGATCCAAGGTCGTCATTCTGCAGTTGATACCAAAAGCAAGAAGATGACGAGGGTATATCTGAGGATATGTTAAAAGTGTGTAAGTTGCTGTAATAGCATCTTCATGGTGAGTACCGGCACCTTTTTTTTTGTTTTTTTTTTCAGAAAAAAAGCACTGGTTCTAGTTAAATTTTCATTCGTCCGTTAAGAGTTCGGGTTCGAATCCCGGTGAGGCATGGATGTTGTGTTTGTCTTACGGTACTGGCTCTCTCCCTTCCCTGAAACCAGTGGCCCTAAATTAAGGACGGCTGACCATTGAGTTGCTCACGGTGGTCATTAAACCTATCAAAAAAGAATCTTTAACAAGTGGAAATTTAACCCAATATGATTTACTTTTTTGCCTTGGATATTTAAGATCATAAATTATTTTTTTAATAACTGAAGGATTGTAACCATTTACACTAACTTAGCAGTGTTAATACTTTTTTTATTAGAGGTTTAACGACCACCGTGAGCAACTCAATGGGCTATAAGCAGTCTCCCGTCCCTAATTTAGGGTTACTGGTTCCAGAGAAGTGAGAGAACCAGTACCGTAAAACACAACATTCATGCCAATTCGAACACTGACCCCTTTTGGTCAAGCGATCAGAAGCCATCGCTTAGACCAAGACCACTGCGGCATTAATAATTCAAGTTATCTCAGTTTCTTTTTTTTCTTGATTGGAGGTTTTACGACCAGCGTTAGCAACTCAATGGGCTATAAGCAGTCGCCCGTCCCTAATTTAGGGTCACTGGTTCCAGGGAATGGAGAGAGCCAGTGCTGTAAGACAAACACAAATCCATGTCTCACGGTATTCGAACCCAGACCCAGTTTGGACGAATGATCAGAAGCCATCGCTTAGACAACTGCGCCATTGGGGCGGCAGTTTCTCTGAATAAATTGCAACTTGGAAATGCGAACGCATGCAGAATGAAAGACCAGAGTGCTGAAATCTTATGTGCCCGTGGATAAAAAGTCACATGGAATAAGTGTCGCTAAAAAGGTAGGTTTTCTGTATGTTTGTTGCTTGTGTACCAAAACCCCAAAGCAGAAAGTTCCTGATCTATCTGCGACATATATGCAGCCACAATAAATCTGTGGGTGGTCACTGGGCAAGATAACGGTAAATGTGTAGTTAGCGTCCTAAATGATTTCGTCGGAAAATTCTTAGCAACTGGAAAAAGTGCGACGTACAGATTTTAGAGTATGAAAAATAATGGCAAGTGGTGCAGAAATTTCATGTTTTAAAAGTCTTATAAAGATTTTTATCGTAATATTTACCTGTAAGTGCGATGCTGTGAAGAGAAGCTGCGGTAGGCCTAACGCATTGCTACCGCTACGATGTCATGCTTTGCTCCGTTAAAGGGAAGGTTCGTTGCTTTACCGAAATGACGGGCGATAGAGTACAAGAGAAAGCGGTTAAGTTGTTTGCAGGAGAGCGATAAATGTTGTAGTGATATGCTACAGAAAACAGGTCCAGATCATCCACCCATTGTTTTGTTGTATCCTGTACGTTGTTGGCAGCGAAAACCGGAAAAAAACTCTTTGATTTTTTTTTATTGAAGGTTTAACGACCGCCGTGAGCAACTCAATGGGCTATAAGCAGTCGCCCGTCCCTAATTTAGGGTCACTGGTTCCCGGGAAGGGAGAGAGCTACTGCCGTAAGACAAACACAACATCCATGCCTCGCCGGGATTCGAACCCGGACCCCGTTCGGACGAAAGATCAGAGGCCATCGCTTAGACCACTGCGCCACCGGGGCGGCCTCTTTGATTTGCAAAATATACGTATCAGTGAGATAGAAACTGACCTGCGAAGAAAGTATTAATAGGAGAACCAAAAGTACAGTGGCACAGCAAATCACCTACGAATGGAAGCCGTTCAAAGCAGAAGCGAAAATTATACGTCCCCAGTTACCTGTATAATAGACAAAGCCATATTCGTACTTTCTATTTGGAATCAGGGAAGCATGTGTAAAAGACGAAACGTTTCTCGACATCTACTTTAAAAACAATGACAAAACATGAACGAACTATATTCTGTAGCGTATGAGTACATGATGCTTGGCTCCTCTGGCAAGAACGTACACGGCTGCACTTATACTGTAGTCATCCGCGCTTGAATGACACGCCACAGAGAATCCTCCTTTCAACGGAGCGAAGCTTGACATCGTCGCGGCAGCGATGCGTTAGACCTACTGCAGCGTCTCTTCACACCATCGCACTTGCAGGTAAATATTACCTATAAAAACCTTTCAAAGACATTTAAAACATGAAATATCTGTACCATTTGCCATTAATTCCCATAATCTAAAGTCTGTACGTCGCACTTTTTCCAGTTACTAACATTTTTCTGACGAAATAATTTAGGACTCTAATCTGCACATTTACCAAGATAACTACTAATTGTGAAAAACAGTAAAAATGCGCACAGGTAGAGATTAAAGAAAAAAGAAAATGACCACTTCATATTTTTTCTACATTACGAAAAAAAATAAATAAATAAATAAAAGCCGAGGTTCTACAACAATTGTAATTGGCAACCTAAATGGACTGTAGGGGGCGCAGCGAAAACGTAAACTTATTTTATTACGGATAATGTCGCACGTGTTTCCGCAAAGTCGTATGTAGGAATGACTGGTTTAACACTCTCAATCCTGGCGTTAATGATATTTGTGGACGCTACAAAACATTCACGGTGCATCAGATGAAGTGATTCTTAATGCAGGTCATGTGGAATTAAGGAAGATAGAAAAGAAATCCACATAGTTTCGCATTGCATTTAATCAATCCATCGCAATAACGTCGTCACCTTATTCGTTCAACGGGGTTTTAGACAGAAATAATTGTAAAATTTGTGTAAAGTCTTTTGAGTGCTCTTGTAAAGCAGGAAGAAGTGGAACGTGTAAGCACTGTGTAGCCGTAATGCTTTACTGTAACAGATAATTTTTATTTTTACATTTCAGACAAGTGATATGGTAATACCGACAGGGGTGTAGCAAGAATTAGTGGGACCCTGGGAAAGTCACATTTTGGTTCCCCTCTTCACCCGCTACACCAATAGTAGGTATACTGGAAGATTAGAGTTTCGTTTTTTCCGTCTGTAAATTAGACAAAACAATTGGATCTGTAAAGTCAAAGTGACTGTTGACAGATCATTGCAAATTTTGTTCCTTAACCCTCTAGGCAGCAAGCACGCATACGTACGTTCACCGAACACCTGCACAAAAGCGGCAGCAACGCAATAATACGTTCATCGAAAACCTGTTGAAAAGCGGCGCACACGTATATATGCGCGTCTTTACGCCCCTTCCATTGGGAACTAAACCACGCCCGCTCGTTAAGATGAATTGGGGATGGATTAGCCGCGGGAAGGAAGGTCGTGCGGGGGATGACAGGGAACGAAGTCTTACTAAGGCCCATTGTTAGAATGAGGTAGATACCTCCGGTCAAGGAGGAGTGAGTTGAAGATCTAGGTAATGCCTCCTTGTATTTTATTCTTTCGGTGCATTCCTTATTTCAGACATAAGCGAAAAATCTCTAAAAACTGAGTGTGGTGTTTATTTTTTAATGCATGAGTATGTAAGTACTTTTAAATTAAATGATTGGAGCAAAATGTTCAGAATTTTAGTGCTTTCAATGCATTTCGGAAGTAGAACGGGTGATTTGCACATTTAGATCGCAATTAAGAGCAAGCAAATAAAACTTTCTGGTTGCCGAGTTTTTCTTGTTTTTTTTTGTTTGTTTTTTGTTTGTTTGTTTTTTATTTTCCTGGATAACGATTGCAAACGAAAAGTTTTAAAAATTGAAAAAGAAAATTGATAAATACATATATTTTAATGAAAGAACTGATTTGTTTCTTTGTGTTTAGTCCAAAGAAATAATGCTTTTTTAAAACAGCGAAATTATCACCTTCTTGCAGGTCATTATTAAAATAACTCATAATGCAAGACAGAACTATACGTGCCGTCTTTCGTACACTGATTCAACTGATTAGAAAATAATAAATACGTACCACAAAAAATTTAGATTTTGCAAATAAGTATTCAGATGCCGGATAATTTTATTGTTCTTAAAAAAATATGCAATTATACAGTACCTACAATGGAATACTTAGGATAAAAGTTAGAGAAAGGAGAGCAGTTTCTTCTTTAAAGCAGCGTTAAAGGATATTTCGGCACACCCCTTATATATATATCATCATCATCAACCATTATCAATCCACTGCTCGATGAAGGTCTCCCCAAGTTTCTTCCACAATTGTCTGCCTTATATATATACATTGTTTGTGAATGGCTACCTTATTTGTATATATTGCAAGGAGAATAGACCACCAGTGGACCAATGAAATTCTAGACTGGATTCCAAGGGACAGCAAAAGACCTAGAACAAGACGACAACATGGGAGATAGTTGGATGAAATTCGAAAGCATCGGTAGGGACATGGAGGAGACTGGCGCAAGATAGGCAGTTGTAGAAGATGCAACTCTCCATGCTCTTTTAGTTGTCTGCAACCTCTATATGTTTCATTTAGGAAGCATGACTCTGCTACGTATGTAAGAACAGAAAGGATGCACTGATTAAACACACTGCTGTTTTAGGACATTATGCTATATTGCTTTTGAAAATATTAATATTACTGCTTCCTCCAAAATCTCTCCAACTGAGTGTTTTGCACCGATATATATATATATTATCATCATCATCATTGTCAACCATTATCAATCCACTGCTGGACGAAGGTCTCCCCAAGTTTCCTCCACAGCGGTCTGTCTTGTGCCAGTCTCCTCCATGTCACTCCCGCATACTTTCGAATTTCATCCACCCATCTTCCATGTGGTCTTCTTCTGGGTCTTTTCCTGTCCCTTGGAATCCAATCTAAAATTTCGGCTGTCCATCGATGGTCTGTCCTTCTGGCAGTATGTCCAGCCCATTGCCATTTCAGGGATTTAACTCTGATCATGATGTCTTCCACTCTTGTCATTTTTCGGATCCACGTGTTCCTCTTCTTATCTCTCCTGGTTACACCAAGCATGCACCTCTCCATGCTGCTTTGAGTTGTCTGCAGCCTTTGTATGTCTCTTTTAGCTAAGGTCCACGTCTCTGCACCATACGTAAGCACTGGAAGGATGCATTGATTAAACACTTTTCTTTTAAGACATAATGGCATATTGCTCTTGAAAATTATGCTGTTTCTTCCAAAAAGCTCTCCAGGCAAGTTTTGTACGCAGATTAATTTCTTCATCAATGTGACCCTCACTTGATATCTGCTGTCCAAGATAAAGGTACGTGTCTGTTATCTCCAGCTTTTCTCCATCAATCGATAAATCTTCATTTCTTGTAAAAGCATTGAACATCACTTTTGTCTTCTGAAAGTTCATTTTTAATCCCACTTCTTTACTCTTGTCAGCAAGTTCCTGGATCATACTCTGTAGCTCTGATGGGGTAGTTGCAAAAATGACTATGTCATCAGCAAAACGAAGGTGGGTTAGATAATCTCCATTAATCTTTATCCCTTTGTTTTCCCAGTTCAGTGATTGAAAGACATTTTCCAATGTGGCATTAAAGAGCTTCGGAGATATGGTGTCACCTTGTCTCACTCCTTTTCCAATTTTTATGTGTGTTGTATTTTCAAACAGCCGAATCTTTGCACTTGCATTTTCATAGATGTTATTAATAATATTAATGTATGCATCTTCAATACCGCAGGATTTCAGAGCCATTGCAACTGCTGATGGTTTCACCAAATCAAAGGCTTTTTCATAATCGATAAAAGCCATGCACAATGGAAGTTCATATTCCCTCGCTCTTTCAATTAGTTCTCTCAGTACGTGGATATAATCTATTGTGCTGTAGCCACTCCTGAATCCGGCTTGTTCTCTCGGTTGAGCCATGTCCAGTGTCACCTTCAAGCGGTGTGAAAGAACTTTAGTGAAGATTTTATAAACCACTGATAGGAGGCTGATAGGTCTGTAGTTCCTGAGATCCTCAATGTCACCTTTTTTATGTAGCAAGATCATTGTAGCGTTGTTCCAATCCTCAGGAATTTTCCCTTCATTAAGGCATCGAGTGAAAATTTGGGCGAGTACTGTTTCGATTTCTCCACTTGCTTCTTGTATGATGTCTACAGTAATTCCATCTTCTCCTGGAGCTTTTCCCCGCTTCATGTTCTTGATTGCATGTGCAACTTCTGCTATAAGGACTGGAAGAACTCTGGTACTGGTACCTTTCATGATGTCTTTAGTACATGTATCATCCCTTTCATATAATTTGGAGTAGAAATCTTTCACTCTTGTCAAAATTTCGCCTCTATTTCTTGTTACAGAACCATCTTCTTTTCTCAGTGCCATAATCTGTTTTTTTCCCTTACTGAGATGTCCCTTTGCTATCTTTAGGCTTTGGTTGTTTTCAATTGCTTTCCTTACTAGTTCACAGTTGAATTTCCTTACGTCTTCAGTGATACTTTTTCGTACTGTCTTGCATAGCTCTATATATTCCACTTTGGAAGTCACATTTTCTTTTGTTGTCCTCATCACTCTTCTTTTTTGCATCAACATTTTGGTTTTTCCTGATAATTTGTTCACATGCAATTTGTTCTTAGACCCAGCTAATTTTGTTGCTGTTTCCATAAGAGCTTTGGCTACTTTTCTGTTAACTTCAGAAATATCCACTTTTTCCGATGTTAGGCCTTCTAAAGCAGAGAACCTGTTCTTCAGTTCCAATTTGAAGGTATTATGGTGTTTTTTAAGGTTGGTTATGTCAATACATTTTGTTTGTCTTATGAGCTTGCTACGTTCGAGTTTAGTGTTGAGGTGCATCTTACATCTCACCAATCTATGGTCACTGCCTGTGTTGAACTTGTTTAGCACACTGCAGTCTTCTATGACGAATTTTTTGTTACACATAATAAAATCAATTTCACTTGTCGTCCCATTTGGATGTCTTCATGTCCATTTCCTGTGTGGCTTTTTCTTGAAAAAGGAGTTCAAGATGAAAAACCCTTCTGCCTCTGCAAACTCTACGAGAGTATTTCCACGCTGGTTTCTGTTGCCGTGACCGAATTTACCTACTGAAGTTTCATTCTGTTGCCGTTGCCCTATTTTTGCATTGAAACCTCCCATAATTATCTTCAAGTGCTGCTTACCTTTATTATTTAGATCACGAATTTCCTCATAAAATTCTTCAATTTCTTCTTCAGCATGACTTGTGGTGGGTGCATAACTTTGAATAATCTAAGCCTGGTATCTTCTCGAGAGTTGGATAACGAGTCGTGCAGCTCTGTCAGAGGAACTTTCAACTTCTACAACTTTATCCTTCAGTTTCTTGTTTATTATAAATCCAACACCACTAGTTCTGCCAGTATCTGTCCCACGATAGTAGAAGAGATGTCCACTTTTCAGTTCAATGAGATCTTCTCCTTTTCTCCTTACCTCACTTAGCCCGACGATGTCCCACTTGATCCTTTGTAGTTCCTCTTCCAATTCAAGAAGCTTTGAATCAGAAGATAGGGAGCGTCCGTTATATGTAGCCAAGGTCAGCATCAGATGGCAGCCTAGTCCGGTCCTCCGGGGATTCTTAGCACCCTCTGCCTTCATGTCGCACTGGCCGCTGCCTTGGCCAGGTACATTCCAGCTGCCGGAGACTGAGGGCCCAAGATTTAAGTTGTGGAGTCATTTTGGAGGGGTTTGGCCATAACTCACCACGCTGGCCAAGCGGGTTGGTGAGTGTGGGATAGCATTTCCTCTAATCCCGATGGTATAGTATATATATATATATATATATAGGTCTTTGTGGAAGTGAGAAAATGCAGAGTTTTTGCTGGTCCTTGATAAAGCCAAGGCTCAGTATTCTCGACACCTTCTACATTCAGTTGTTTTATTTTATTTTTTTATCTTTTCTCCTTTTACTCACACAGGTAGATACATAACATTTTCTATGTTGTACTAGGTGTGAGTCAAAATTATATATGTATTTTTTTGCTTAGGTATCTTCTTTATATATATATATATATATATATATATATATATATGGGATGTAAGGTCAGGTGATGCGTAACATCACAGCCTCTCCTTGACAAATGTCAACCCCGCCTTCTCGTGGTACATCCTGTTCCCACTAAAGGGGCTCTGACGACCGCCAATAGTGGTATAACTATACCATCGGGATTAGAGGAAATGCTATCCCACACTCACCAACCCGCTTGGCCAGCGTGGTGAGTTATGGCCAAACCCCTCCAAAATGACTCCACAACTTAAATCTTGGCCCTCAGTCTCCGGCAGCTGGAATGTACCTGGTCAAGGCAGCGGCCAGTGCGACATGAAGGCAGAGGGTGCTAAGAATCCCCGGAGGACCGGACTAGGCTGCCATCTGATGCTGACCTTGGCTACATATAACGGACACTCCCTATCTTCTGATTCAAGGCTTCTTGAATTGGAAGAGGAACTACAAAGGATCAAGTGGGACATCGTCGGGCTAAGTGAGGTAAGGAGAAAAGGAGAAGATCTCATTGAACTGAAAAGTGGACATCTCTTCTACTATCGTGGGACAGATACTGGCAGAACTAGTGGTGTTGGATTTATAATAAACAAGAAACTGAAGGATATAGTTGTAAAAGTTGAAAGTTCCTCTGACAGAGCTGCACGACTCGTTATCCAACTCTCGAGAAGATACCAGGCTCAGATTATTCAAACTTATGCACCCACCACAAGTCATGCTGAAAAAGAAATTGAAGAATTTTATGAGGAAATTCGTGATCTAAATAATAAAGGTAAGCAGCACTTGAAGATAATTATGGGAGATTTCAATGCAAAAATAGGGCAACGGCAACAGAATGAAACTTCAGTAGGTAAATTCGGTCACGGCAACAGAAACCAGCGTGGAAATACTCTCGTAGAGTTTGCAGAGGCAGAAGGGTTTTTCATCTTGAACTCCTTTTTCAAGAAAAAGCCACACAGGAAATGGACATGGAGACATCCAAATGGGACGACAAGTGAAATTGATTTTATTATGCGTAACAAAAAATTCGTCAAAGACTGCAGTGTGCTAAACAAGTTCAACACAGGCAGTGACCATAGATTGGTGAGATGTAAGATGCACCTCAACACTAAACTCGAACGTAGCAAGCTCATAAGACAAACAAAATGTATTGACATAACCAATCTTAAAAAACACCATAATACCTTCAGATTGGGACTGAAAAACAGGTTCTCTGCTTTAGAAGGCTTAACATCGGAAGAAGTGGATATTTCTGAAGTTAACAGAAAAGTAACCAAAGCTCTTATGGAAACAGCAACAAAATTAGCTGGGTCTAAGAACAAATTGCATGTGAACAAATTATCAGGAAAAACCAAAATGTTGATGCAAAAAAGAAGAGTGATGAGGACAACTAAAGAAGATGTGACTTCCAAAGTGGAATATATAGTGCTATGCAAGACAGTACGAAAAAGTATCACTGAAGACGTAAGGAAATTCAACTGTGAACTAGTAAGGAAAGCAATTGAAAACAACCAAAGCCTAAAGATAGCAAAGGGACATCTCAGTAAGGGAAAAAAACAGATTATGGCACTGAGAAAAGAAGATGGTTCTGTAACAAGAAATAGAGGCGAAATTTTGACAAGAGTGAAAGATTTCTACTCCAAATTATATGAAAGGGATGATACATGTACTCCAGACATCATGAAAGGTACCAGTACCAGAATTCTTCCAGTCCTTCCAGCAGAAGTTGCACATGCAATCAAGAACATGAAGCGGGGAAAAGCTCCAGGAGAAGGTGGAATTACTGTAGACATCATCCAAGAAGCAAGTGGAGAAATCGAAACAGTACTCGCCCAAATTTTCACTCGATGCCTTAATGAAGGGAAAATTCCCGATGATTGGAACAACGCTACAATGACTTGCTACATAAAAAGGGTGACATTGAGGATCTCAGGAACTACAGACCTATCAGCCTCCTATCAGTGGTTTATAAAATCTTCACTAAAGTTCTTTCACACCGCTTGAAGGTGACATTGGACATGGCTCAACCGAGAGAACAAGCTGGATTCAGGAGTGGCTACAGCACAATAGATCGTATCCACGTACTGAGAGAACTAATTGAAAGAGCGAGGGAATATGAACTTCCATTGTGCATGGCTTTTATCGATTATGAAAAAGCCTTTGATTCGGTGAAACCATCAGCACTTGCAATGGCTCTGAAATACTGCGGTATTGAAGATGCATACCTTAATATTATTAATAACATCTATGAAAATGCAAGTGCAAAGATTCGGCTGTTTGAAAATACAACACACATAAAAATTGGAAAAGGAGTGAGACAAGGTGACACCATATCTCCGAAGCTCTTTAATGCCACATTGGAAAATGTCTTTCAATCACTGAACTGGGAAAACAAAGGGATAAAGATTAATGGAGATTATCTAACCCACCTTCGTTTTGCTGATGACATAGTAAGTTTTGCAACTACCCCATCAGAGCTACAGAGTATGATCCAGGAACTTGCTGACAAGAGTAAAGAAGTGGGATTAAAAATGAACTTTCAGAAGACAAAAGTGATGTACAATGCTTTTACAAGAAATGAAGATTTATCGATTGATGGAGAAAAGCTGGAGATAACAGACACGTACGTTTATCTTGGAAAGCAGATATCAAGTGAGGGTCACATTGATGAAGAAATTAATCTGCGTACAAAACTTGCCTGGAGAGCTTTTGGAAGAAACAGCATAATTTTCAAGAGCAATATGCCTTTATGTCTTAAAAGAAAAGTGTTTGATAAATGCATCCTTCCAGTGCTTACGTATGGTGCAGAGACGTGGACCTTAGCTAAAAGAGACATACAAAGGCTGCAGACAACTCAAAGTAGCATGGAGAGGTGCATGCTTGGTGTAACCAGGAGAGATAAGAAGAGGAACACGTGGATCCGAAAAATGACAAGAGTGGAAGACACCATGATCAGAGTTAAATCCCTGAAATGGCAATGGGCTGGACATACTGCCAGAAGGACAGACCATCGATGGACAGCCGAAATTTTAGATTGGATTCCAAGGGACAGGAAAAGACCCAGAAGAAGACCACATGGAAGATGGGTGGATGAAATTCGAAAGTATGCGGGAGTGACATGGAGGAGACTGGCACAAGACAGACTGTTGTGGAGGAAACTTGGGGAGACCTTCGTCCAGCACTGGATTGATAATGGTTGACAATGATGATGATGATGATATATATATACTCTTTTTTCAATGGTATACTGGCATACATTTTCTGTTTTGGCTTATACTGTATACAGGGTGCATAGGAAAGTCCCTTTAGCCTGAAAAAACTTGCGAACGGAGAGAGGTACAGTTATGCAAGTGAGATAACGATATAGTAAAGCAACTGCGCCCGATCGAATGCAACCAATAGCAGCGTCCCTAGTGGCGTAAATGCGTACTTATGTCAAAACAGTTAGATGACGTCAGACATAACAAAAACAGAAAAGGCAAACTGGCGCACAGTGATAAAAAGTTAATGTTGAGTATGTTCGAAGAGTTCGCCATTGTCCACGATACACGTTTGTATTCGTGAAAGTAACTCTGCATGCACATTCCTCAGCATTGAAGGTGTCACATTATTGCAAGCATCTGTAACACGACGACATAGATCCAGCAGACTTGCAGGCGCTGTTGCGTACACCTGATTTTTTACGTAACCCCAGAAATCCAAGCTCGCCATTCTCACACAGCGTACGTAGACCTAAACTTCTGATCGGGCTACATCCTGCTACTGGTTTTTATATCATAGGTACGGTACAACGTCACAATCTGCATTTGCATACGGCTACATTTGCGAAATGTGAATATGCAGATTCGAATCGTCGCGCATCGATGTCGGACATTTTAGGGTATTCAGGCGACACTTTAGCTTATCCGTGTGAAACAAATGTCGTTTTGTACTAATTAATTGATGCTCTACAACTTTGTAAGGGGAAATTTTGCTCTATCTCTTTTCGTTTTCGATTTGCGATGGCTAACTTCCGCATTTCTCTCCTAGAGGTGCTGCTATCCGTTGCATTCGATCAGGCGTAGTCACTTTACTATACCGTTATCTCACTTGCATAGCTGTACCTCTCTCCGTTCGCAAGTTATTTGAGGATAAAGGGACTTTCCTATGCACCCTGTACATATGTATACACTCAATGGTCACTTTATTATGACCACCCTTTCAGTACTTCGTTGGGCCACCTTTTGCCTTTAATACTGCGTCGATTCTTCGTGGCATGGACTCCACGAGATGTTGATAGGTGATTTGTGGAATCTGAGACCATGCTTGATGAATAGCATTTTCCAGGAGTGTGAGATTGCAGGGTTGTGGATCCAGCTGTCTGATGACTCGTTCAACGTCATCCCACAAATTCTCAATGGGGTTGAGATCTGGAGATTGTGGGGGCCACCTAAGCAAAGTAAACTCACCGGCATGTTCCTGAAACCAATCCTGTACAATACGAGCATTATCATGTTGAAAGTAGCCATCGCCATTGGGATAAACCACCCACATGACAGGATGCACTTGGTCCACAACGATGTTTAGACATGATGTGTCAGTCAGATGTTGATTAACGCGAATTAAAGGGCCCAAAGCATGACAGGAAAACATTCCCGAAACCATAACGTTGCCTCCGCCAGCTTGAAGGGTTGCAGCAATGCATTTGGGGTCTATGTTTCCATGCTGTTTCCGAAAAATTCTCACTCGGCCATCGGCATGGTGCAACTGAAAACGTTATTCATCGGACCACATAATTTGTTTCCAATTATCGACTGTCCAATCCTTGTGCTCCTGTGCGAACTAGAGACATTTTTTCTTGTTAACTGCAGACAGCAAAGGTGTTCGAACAGGCCTTCGGCTGCCATATCCCATCCGATGCAGTGTACGGCGAACAGTGCGTGCAGAGATCATTTGAGGGATCCTTGATTAAAATGGTCTGTAATTTGCTGCACTGTTGCCCTTCTGTTGTCTGTTACCAGTGTGGACACTTCCCGTTCCGCCCGAGCAGTCACTAGTTGATGACGACCACACGTTGCAGTAGAGACCCAGTTTTTTGGCTGACAGTCCAGTCTTTAAACACTTTAACAACAGCTGCTGTGGAATATTTCACGCTCCGAACTCCTACAATCATCCCACGTTGAAAGTCCGTCAAATCGCATTTTTTACCCATCTCGTCACCCAAAAATCACTTCTACTACTGTCGTAAGCACTAAGCTTTCCCTTTTTATACTAGCCTCGCCCTCTGGCGGCAACAGCATGTAGCCATAGCTAATTTGCTTAAAACTGTCAGGTGGTCATAATAAAGTGGCCACTCAGTGTATATGTATAAGCCAAAACAGAAAAAAATGTATACTATTGCAACCCCAATGACCAAATAGGAGGAAAGAATGAGGCGAATATATATATTTACACACATTTGGGTGGCATGCCTTGGTGATACGGGGCAGACTGGCTGAAGAAGAGAGACCGCTCTAGAAGAAACTAGGGAGCCGTTTATCCAGCAGCACGTCAATTCACTGCTGGAGGAAGATCTCCGATAAGTTTCTTGCACAACTTCCTGTATTGAATCTGTCTCTTCCGTCACTCCGATATATTTTCGAGTTTTATCCACCCATCTCCGACGTTGCCTTCTGGGTCTTTTCCTGTCCCTTGGAATGCAGTCTAGTATATCATTTGTCCAACGGTGGTCAGTTTTTCTAGAAATATACCTACCCCATTGCCATTTCATGGATTTTTCCTTGATCGTGATGTTATTAACTCCCGTCATTTTCCTACTGCTCTTCTTATCCCTCTTGGTTATACCAAGCATGCACTTCCCATGTTTCTTTCAGTAGTTTGCAGCCTCCGTGTGCCTGTTTTACTTAAGGTCCATGTCTCTGATCCATACGTAAGAATTGGAAGAATGCATTGATTAAACATATTAGTTTTTTTCTCTATCGATAAACAGTTTGTGTTTGTTTATTCTATCTCTGTTCAAATACATAACGAAGTGCGCACCCAGCACAACCTAATAATTTAGTGTAGTTTCGACAATGAACCTATCTAGTCACAATAAATGTTAGCTTCAATACCATAAATATCGCGATCAAGAAAACATTACATTGTGAAAACTATTTGTAAGTTAGATGACTTACCTCTGTGTAGGCCATGGAACAATAAAAAGTGTAATTTTTATAGGACTCCAAAACAAGAGCGTCGGAACAATTTTTTGACAAGGGTGCAAGATATCAGGATGTGCAATTTTTGGTCACATCATAAAAGTAACCTATAGTGCCTTTGTAAAACAGGACGTGATGGTGTAATACATGCTACATATAAAACGATTATATTGATGAAATCTAAATGAATATCTACTTGAATTTTATATCTGTTTCATGGATTTATCGATATAAAATATTTTACTCAGATAATAAACGATGCTAAACTGTAATGAATTGAATCCCGCCAGGGTAGTATGAATCCCACAATTGTAGCATTTAGGTTACATATAAAAGCAACATAAAAGTATAAAAATATATCTTATTCCTTTCTCTTTCCCTTCCATTTCTTTTTCTTTAAAGTAAGACTTATTTTACTGTACATAAATGAAATAGAAAACATTCCTGCTACTTTTTGAGAAACATAATCCCTGCCAGGAATTTCAGTTTCAACCCGCATCTAATGAATGGGACTAAAAAATTCAGAATTATTTTGGTAAATAATTAAAAATATCTATTTTTCTCAAAAGTTTTAAATGACAAGAAATTACGGGAAAATATCTGTTTATCTGATCTCCGACAAAATCAAGAAGGAAGAAAAGTGAGGGGTCAAATGTGATGTTTCGCCTCTGCGCGCAAATATTTTGGTGGACAGGTCTGACGTAGAACTGTTTTTTAAGGCAACAAATTTCCGATATTACAAGCAGATACACTACTATTCATATCAATTTTGAAAATCTTACCGATCACGCAAATAATTACATTTTTCCCGGGATAAATTTTTCTAAATTCTTTAGGTTACTTGAAGCCAAAAGGAGAGAATTTAGGCGCATAAACTTAAAACTACGGAATGTAATATAATGAAAAAAACACATTGTTTTAATTTAAAAATTAAAAAAAAAACATTCCCCAGATAATTCGTTCATCTATGAAAGATTAATAAATAGTAGGAGAGATATTATATCCGTGTTATTTTCACGTCGAATTTCGTTCAATGTCACAACGATTTACAAATCCATAAATCAGAATTGTTCTAAGAATATACGTAATTCGACAAATGATTACAAAAAGTTTGTATTTACTTGCGCATTCGTGTACAAGACTAAAACATGCAACATTTATCTCTGTATAGTTGGCTGTCTGATTCGTAACGAACCGCCCTGCAGGATGAACGATCCCCTCTTGGGTGTTTCTTTGTTCTTTAAGCAGTGGCTGCAGTCAGGGACGCGCAAGCGGGGTTCAATGGGTGCGAAGCACCCGGGCACCAGCTTCCGGGGGCGTCAAATCAAATTTTACAGTTGACAAATAAATTTTAGAGACGTGGAAGAAGAAAAAAAATTACTGTGAGAAACCGTAATACTACGTCGCACGTTTATTTTTCTAGAAAAAAATATTCATTATATAATTCAATAGGAAACGACTTGAAATCAGAGAACAATTTTTAAAATCTTGGAGATTTCAGTTTCATGATATGCGTGGCCAGTGCTATGACAATCGGGCCAATATGAAGGAAAAACACTGTGGACTTAAAAAAATAGAATTTTTCGAACTAAAATCCTGATGCATTTTATATACTTTGAGCTTCTCATACTTTATCTGGTCGTAAATAACGATGAGAAAATTTCTCTAGAAATTTTCAGCATTATTCAAGAAATGTATGCTTTCTTTTCTGAATCACCTTACCTTTGGCAAATTTTAAAGGAAGAGCGGACCGTAAAACCGTGCTTTGAAACAAGGTGCAAAATCGATGCAATAAGGGTATCGAGGTTTAGAGGAGGAAAAAATTAATATGAAGACCACTTCTTTCGAATTCTGTTTTTAGTTTTATACAACTTATTTTTATATGTAAAATTTTTTTTTATTTAAATATGAAAACCAGTTATTCGGAATTCTGTTTTTAGTTTTAAACAACTTCTTTGTACATGTATCCATATGAGGGATTTCTTGGTTAGTTGGTTAGAACAGTTAAACAGACGTCCGTCGGGTACAATGTTTTATATCATCATCATCAACCATTATCAATCCACTGCTGAATGAAGGTCTCCCCAAATTTCTTCCACAATTTTCTGTCTTGGGCCTGTCTCCTCTATGTCACTCCAGCATACTTTCTAATTTCAACCATCCATCTCCCATGGAGTCTTCTTCTGGCTCTTTTCCTGTCCATCGGAATCCAGTCTAAAATTTTGGTTGTCCATCGGTGGTCCGTTCTTCTGGCCACATGTCCAGCCCATTGCCATTTCAGTCATTTCACTCTGGTCATGATGTCGTCCACTCCTGTCATTTCCTTATCCACAAGTTCCTGTTTTTATCTTTCCTGGTTACACCAAGCATGCATCTCTCCATGCTTTTTTTAGTTGTCTGCAATCTTTGTATGTCTTTTTTAGCTAAGGTCCATGTCTCTGCCCATACGTAAGCACTGGCAGGATGCATTGATTAAACACTTTTCTTTTGAGACATAATGGCTTACTGCTCTTAAAAATTGTACTGTTTCTTCCAAAAGCTCTCCGTCCAAGTTTTATACGCCGATTAATTGCTTCATCAATGTGACCCTCACTTGATATCTGCTGCCCAAGATAAATGCAGGAATCGGTTGTCTCAAGCTTTTCTCCATCAATCGATAAATCTTGGTTTCCTTTAAAAGCATTGTACATGACTTTTGTCTTTTGAAAGTTAATTTTTAATCCCACTTCTTTACTCTTGTCAGGAAGTTCTTGGATCATACTCTGCAGCTCTGATGTGGTAGTTGCAAAAATGACTACGTCATCAGCAAAACGAATGTGAGTTAAGTAATCTCCATTAATCTTTATCCCTTTGTTTTCACAGTTGAATGATTGAAAAACATTTTGCAATGTGGCGTAAAAGAGCTTGAGAGATATGGTGTCAATTTGTCTCACTTCCTTTCCAATTCTTATTTGTGCTGTATCCTCAAATATCCGAGCCTTTGCACATGCATTTTCATAGATGTTATTAATAATGCTAATGTATGCATCTTCAATACCGCAGGATTTCAAAGCCATTGTTACTGCTGATGGTTTCACGGAATCGAAGGCCTTTCATAGTTAATAAAATCCATGCATAATGGCAGTTCATATTCTCTTGTTCTTTCAATTAGTTCTCTCAGTGCATGGATATGATCTATAGTGCCGTAGTCACTCCTGAATCCAGCTTGTTCTCTTGGTTGGGCCGTGCCTACTGTTTCTTTCAACCGATGTGAAAGAACCTTAGTAAAGATTTTATAAACCACTGATAGGAGGCTGATGGGTCTGTAGTTTCTGAGGTCTTCAACATCACGTTTTTCATGGAGCAGGATCACTGGAGCATTGTTCCAATCCTCAGGAATCTTCCCTTCATTAAAACATCTGGTGAAAACTTGGGTGATTGTAGTTTCAATTTCTCCACTTGCTTCTTGTATAATATCCACGGTAATTCCATCTTCTCCTGGATCTCTTCCCCGCTTCATGTTCTTAATTGCATATGCAACTTCTGCAGGGAGGATTGGAGAGACTTTGGCACTGGTACCTGTTGTAATGTCTGGAATAGATGTATCATCCCTTTCATATAGTTTTGAATAGAAATCTTTCACCCTTGTCAAAAAATTTCGTTTCTATTTCTTGTTACAGTACCATCTTCTTTTCTCAGAGCCATAATCTGTTTTCTTCCCTTACTGAGATGTTCTTTTGCTCTCTTCAGGTTCTGATTATTTTCAATTGCTTTCCTCACTAGTTCACAGTTGAATTTCCTTATGTCTTCAGTGATACTTTTTCGCACTGTCTTGCATAGCTCTATATATTCTATGTAGGAAGTTATATCTTATTTGTCCTCATCTGCCTTCTCTTTTGCATCAACAATTTTGTTTTTCCTGAAATTTTCTTCATATGTAACTTGTTTTTAGTACCACCTATTTTTGTTGCTGTTTCCATAAGAGCCTTGGTGAGTTCTCTTTTAACTTCAGAAATATCCACTTCTTGCGATGTTAGGCCTTCTAAAGCAGAGAATCTGTTCCTCAGTTCCAACTTGAAGGTATTATATAGTGTTTGTTAATGTTGGTTATGTCAATACATTTTGTTTGTCTTATGAGCTTGCCACGTTCGAGTTTAGTGTTGAGGTGCATCTTACATTTCACCAATCTATGGTCACTACCTATGTTGAACTTGTTTAGCACACTGCAGTCTTCGATGGCGAATTTTTTGTTGCACATAATAAAAGCAATTTCACTTGTCATCCCATTCGGATGTCTCCATGTCCATTTCGTGCGTGGCCTTTTCTCGAAAAATTAGTTCATTATGAAAAACCTTTCTGCATCTGTAAATTCTACGAGAGTATTTCCACGTTGATTTCTGTTCCCGTTACCAAATTTACCAATCGAAGTTTCATTCTGTTGCCCTACTTTTGCATTGAAATCACCCATAATGATCTTCAAATGCTGTTTGCCTTTGTTATTTAGATTCCGAATTTCCTCGTAAAATTCTTCAATTTCTTCTTCAGGGTGACTTGTGGTGGGTGCATATGCTTGAATAATCTGGGCCTGGTATCTTCTCGAAAATTGGATAACGAGTCGTACAGCTGTGTCAGAGGAACTTTTAACTTCTACAACTTTATCCTTCAGTTTCTTGTTTATTATAAATCCAACACCACTAGTTCTGCCAGTATCTGTCCCATGTTAGTAGAAGAGATGTCCACTTTTCAGTTCAATGAGATCTTCCCTTTTTCTCCTTACCTCACTTAGCCCGACGATGTCCCACTTGATCCTTTGTAGTTCTTCTTCCAATTCAAGAAGCCCTGAATCAGAAGATAAGGAGCGTCCGTGGTAAGTAGCCAAGGTCAGCATCAAATGGCAGCCTATTCCGTTCCTCCGGTGATTCTTAGCACCCTCTGCCTTCATGTCGCACTGGCCGCTGCCTTGACCAGGTACATTCCAGCTGCCGGAGACTGAGGGCCAAGATTTAAGTTGTGGAGTCATTTTGGTGGGGTTTGGCCATAACTCACCACGCTGGCCAAGCGGGTTGGTGAGTGTGGGATAGCATTTCCTCTGATCTCGATGGTATAGTTATACCGCTATTGGCGGTCGTCAGAGCCCCTTTAGTGGGAACAGGATGTACCACAAGAAGGTAGGGTTGACATTTGTCAAGGAGAGGCGACATGTTGCGCATCACCTAACCTTGCATCCCGTTATATATGTATACACTGGCGTGCAAAAATTAAGGACGAGACGGTTTTTCGAATGTAACGTCGTGTAGAAGTGCTCCACATCGACTCAGATCATATCATAAGATTCACAAGATGTAAGAATATGGGGCAAGTGAGCAAAACCGTCCAAACAAGGAATCCAAAGGATACAAAGGCACTTTATTGAAAAGGTAGCTTCGAGCACAACTGGACAGAAGACAGAAACGTCCATGTGACAGGCTGCTGCCAAGAAAATCCAGTCTTTAGTAGGGGATATGATCACCTCTGACTGCGTTGCAGGATTTACAACGTCTGTCCATGCTGAGGACGAGGTTGTCAAGGAGCTGTTGAGGCATCGCGGCCCATTCCTTTTGTAGCGCGAATCGCAGCTACGGAATCGTTGCTGGCGGCTGGTGACGTGCTTCCAAGCGTCTCCCGAGAGGATCCCACACGTGTTCGATTGGATTTAGGTCCGGGGACCTTGCGGGCCAATCCATGCGTTAAATATCTTCACTCTCCAACAGCTCTGCGACAGCCACTGTACGATGAGGTGTAGCGTTATCGTCCATGAAGAGGAACTCCGTACTCACAGCACCTCTAAACAGACGCACGTGAGGTAGGAGAACCTCGGTACAATAGCGGACACATTTTTCTGAACCTCCTTGGAATATGTGGAGGTCAGTACGACTACCAAGCATGATACCGCCCCAAACGAGAACTCCGCCACCTCCAAACTGGTCCCTTTCGTTGATGTTGGAGGTGTGATTGTGTGTTCCCTGCTCTCTCCAGATGTGTATACGTCCAGAATCGCTTGTCAGACTAAATCGGCTCTCATCCGTAAAGAGAACTCGACCCCATTGCTGATGTGTCCAGTTCTTGTGTTCCTGGCACCACAGAAACCACCGTCTCCGATGTGCAGGCGTTAATGGCACACACCATACCGGTCAACGTGCAAATAGACCACCTTTGTGCAAATGATTTTAAATGTGCAGTGTGATTTTTTCTATTGTACGAATATACAATTTTTCATGTATGCGTTTTTGTTTAATTGAGAACAACACATTCTGTATTTCTCAATTCACGCATGCATTTTGCTATGACATCCTTAAAGAACGTAATTTTTTTGAGGGGGCCTCAAAATCAGGTTGCGCTTGGGGCTTCCAAAACTCTTAATCCGCCACAGCCTTTGGCCACGAAAAAGAAGATTTTGATTTGACAAAAATAGTGTCACGTCTAAAAGGTGGTGCAATATACCCCTCCATTTCTTTTTATCCTTTTCTACAGTTTCTCGATGGGCATGATCAATAGTTTTGTTTAGCTTTAACCATGCTGCTAAAGTTTTCCATTTTTCAAGGGAAGCGAGATGCTGCTCCGAACCCTCATAGTCAGACACCTTTGGATTCAATATCCCCAATTCCTGAATCATGTAATAAATCTGGATGTCACTGGTCCTTTGTCATAGATATATAGATCATAGATATAGGAAACTATCTGCAACAAAAACAGTATACGTTTTGTTTTACAGGAGGATAATATAAAATCCATTTCCTCAGGACTTTCTCACCATTTAGCATCTCTCTATAAAACCACGCAGTTGTCAATTGAAGATTTCTTCCTTTGGGTTTGTTCCCAGGTCTCTGGTTCATATAAATGGTCCGTTCATGTTTTGGAAAAGTTCACATAAGGCCGCTGGTGGCCGAGTGAGGAACGTTCGTGACTGCCACGGAAAGGACCTCAGGTTCGATCCCAGCAGGTACGAACGCTCGATCCACTAAATATCCGCCGTGCGTCGGATGGGCACGTTAAGCCGCCGGACCCCGGGTACTGGACCCCGGTAATAAATAAGGGCGTCTTCCTCCCCTTTCTACTTCGCTTTCGTGTCACTTTCCTATTGGACACTATAGCCCAAATCCCCTAGCTTCCTATTTCTAAGGGTTGTTTAAGACCTGGGGTCAGACCCTCCCTTCCTAAAATCCTCTACATATGATATGATCATGGAAAAGTTCACATCCTCTCTTGATCAGGTCAACTCTCAACACATCTGGCACAGGGATAGGCCAATCACTAACATCAGCATAAGAGGGGGTTCAATTTATTTCTTCCTCTATATGAAACACCTTTTCTTGTTCCGGGTTTGTACCAGCGTCCTCTTTGTCTTCATCACTCTGCAGCATGGTGGATTTATCCTCAAATTCTTGTTGAATATATCATCAAATTCTTCTTGTGAAGTAGATGATGGCAATTCCTAAAATTTTAACAACTGATCAATAGAATGTGGCCCTTACCGCACTTAGTACGCTGTATTGTACTGTAGCCTAATAGATTTGTTTTAAACAACCAAGACATTGTATAATAAGTTTTCTAATGCGGAATTCATTTTTTAACAAAAATTATAAAATAAATGCAAATCACATTTACCTAATTTTCAGTTTCTCTAATTCTATGTGTGAATTCGTCTATTATTTAATTCTAAGTAAATGACAAACTGGCACCCTTTTCAAAGTGGTACCCGGAGTGGACGCCCCCCCCCCCCCCCCCCCGTTGGTACGCCAGTGTCCCAGATTTGTTGTTTTTGTTTTCATTCTTTGAGTTAACAGAGCGAAAATATCTGAACTGCGTTGTTTCAGTTGGAAATATTTTTTTACTTCAGCAACAGGGCTTCATGTATAATTGCAAAATCCTTTGTTAGAATAGACATACCACATAAGGAATTTATATGAAAAAATGGAGTAGCAATAAGGAAAACATTCTAAAATTAAGAAAGAAAGGGCGGAGCCGAAAAAGCTAGGTAGAGGAAACAGAAAGTTTTGAGAAAAAAGTTCGTATTTAAAGAAACCTGTAGTCACTTAATGAGTGAGTGGTATAAATCAATACAAAAGCATGTACTGTATTTGAAAAAAATTGTAAGGAAGTACCCAGCAAAAACACAAGTGCTGGGAAACTGTTGGCCGCCAGCAGGCAGTGATGGGTCACTGCTGGCTGAAATCTGACGCTCATGGCCCGGTAGCGTTCTATTGGTGGCAGCGCTATCAGTTGGCGAGCCATTGATGGCCTTGCAGCATCACCGTGAATTGTAGGCCTGAGTGCCACTAGTAGCCCGTTGCTGGCAATCAATGCAACCCCAACAGCAGGTGGAAGCAACGGGACTGCGCATGCGCAGAAGCAACACTTGCTGTGTCTCTCATGGTACCAGTTAGTTGAAGACGATGCTATCGCCATCGTGTTATTTTAGTGGATGTTAAGAAAAAAATCCATATTTAGAGAGGCAAATTAATTTCCTAATGAAATTCCACGTCGACGAAGATATCAGATTAAGCAATGAAGCACTAGATTACAGTCATGAAATACACCCACTCCATTCACATGAATAACAAATAAAAAGGAAAAATTTGAAACCGCTTGAAACAAATGTTCTGGAAAAAACATTAAAAAAAAAAACGTTTGTTGGAAAAAAAAATAATTTTGCGTGTACAAAATTTATTAATTATTTGAAAGAAAATATAAAAAAAAAAACAAAAAAAAAAAATCAACGCTATGTGGATATAATGTACTCATCCATGGGTTGAATACACAAGACTGGGAGGAATTCGCTTCTAAAAATAACGAGAAGTAAAATAAAATATCTTTCCTCTTTAAAACAAATGTAGCTTCGGACAACGGGAAGGAAAGATACAACGTTAAAAATGTACAGAATGTGACACGAACCGGGTAAATATATATTAATTCAACAATTGCCTTTCAAGACGGCAAGGACAATACAAAACTTTGGAAAGCGGCTTTAAGTTGGTACGCTCTTTGAAAATGAGTGAAATTCCCATAAGGAAAAAAAACTATCGCTACGTTGAAAAAATGAATTTATGAATTATATGAAACTGAGTTTCTTGAAAAATACCTAGCAATATTGTAAAGGAGAGAACCATTCGATTACACATTCCGCAGCAAACAGATAGCTTCAAGCACACGCGTTCGGGCGTGGCAAATCAGTCTGGTCGGCACAGAGCTCACCACCCACGCTGACGGCCCTGGTTCGTATCCGCCCAGATCCAAACGGGCGTTTTTTCGGTCTGTTGAGAAATTTTCCCCAGCGCAGTTATATAATTCACAAGTTTCGTAAGGGGAGACAAAAAAGTTGTAGCTTTGGGAAACTTCGGTTATCCTTGATTTTTTTTATGGCTACTACTGGGAAATTGGCTGACAAGATTCGGCAAGCCATCAGTTACGTCAGGTGGTTGCCGGCTGCCACTACCGGCAAACTAGCTGACCACATTAGGCTAGCCATCATTTCTGGCACATGCTTGCATGGTCGCTGAAGTGCCACTTGCAGCAGTTACTGCCTGTGATGGATAACTGATGGCCCTGTTGTGGCATATGAAACTGATGGGGTGCTAACTGTTGGCCTGAACTGCTGGCCTTTCTGTTGGCCGCCCGGACATTTTATTGAGGGTTCGGCAGCGGCAACATAGTGATGTGCCATTGCTGGCCCAGCGGAACTGTTTTTGCTGGGTAGGCATTGTGACTGTCCACAGTTTCCCTTTTTGATCCTGTCGACATTACAGCCATCACAGAAAAAAAAAATAACCAAAACATAACAAAAATACACTTTCAAAATAAAATGCCCAAAACGTAAAACAAAAAAAAAGTTACCAGACAAAATAAAATGCCCCAAACATGGTAAGAAATTCTGTAAAAAGCACAATGAAGATAAAAAATAGGTAGAAATATAAATATTTTCAAAACTTAACACAAGTGTCAAAACTGAAATAAAAAAGAAAGGTAAAAGAAATATTCCAAATTTCATTGTTACTTTAGATATTTTGACCTATCGACATTTCGTACATTGAACTTGCACTCGGTCAAAAAATTTTACTTACAAGGACTCTTTAGTAACTTTTAATCGCTGTGCTCATATTTATAAAGCGTGCATAACAAGTCAAGTTAATAATGTTGCACTTTCACTTAGGCACCAAATATTAATTATTAGCCCCTAGGCCTAGGCCTTTTAAATAATTGTTTAATAAGCGTAACACTCTTAAACTGATTTGTCTGCAAACCTAATATGATCACGGCGTTATAAAAATTACTGAAAAGGCATATGCCTAGGACTCGGGCATATCAATTAATGTTTTGTGCTCGAGTAAAAGTTCAACACAATGAATTTGATTTTCTACGAAAACCATATGAATATCAGCTTGGCGGACTGAAAACTATTAAAAAGGCCTAGGCCTAGGGCCTACTTAATCGTTTATACCTCAGTAAAGCGCATCACTAAAATCTTGACTTGCTATGCAATCCTTATGAAAACTAGCACGACGTACTGAAAATTGCTAAAAAGGTCTAGGACTAGGGCTTTATAATTGTTGTTTTGTACCTGAGTAGAAGTGTGGCATTATCTTTAGTTCGTACTAGCATAGGTACCAGGTATTTTCCGGGTAAATATTACTATTTGAGGAATCGCCTAGTTAAGCGGGTGAAAGTTAATGAATGAAAAAGATATTCCTGTAATTTTCCAGTAAACTGATCTTTAATTTTTTTATTTAGTTAATTTGATTTTACGAAACAAAAAAAGAAAGGAAGAGGAATAGAAATACTTACCTTCGAGGATATACATATATATAAACCTGTGGTACATCTGGCATGTGTTTCTAAGAATCCCGCGATACGGAAATGCAATGCACCTGTGTGATGTGGCGTGCATGCGACATGACATTGGCATTGATCATCTTTTTCTTACCGTTTCGAATTTTGAATATCTGGAAGTCTCTATTTACATTACATTTTATTTCTGCCTGATAAGCCGCCCGTTGGTGGTGAACGCTAACGTTTATTAATTTCTGTTTCTAATACATCATTAACCAGATATTTTTATACTTAACTGTTATCTACGGTCTCTAACTTAGACCGTATTAGAGTGCTGAATTCTGTTGCAGTTAAAACGAAACATTTTACGAAAATTTTGAAAGGGGATCCCTTGACCCGGGCCCCGACCCGTTCCAAAATCTGTCTACCGTCTAAGTTAGAGCACCATGAGATAGTATACCAAATTTGGTGGTTCTAAATTGAAAACCGTAGATTTTACAAAAATTTTCTATGGGGCACCTCGACCTGGGCTCCGACCACTTCCAAAAACAGTCTACGGTCTAAGTTAGAGCACCATGAGATAGTATACCAAATCTGGTGGTTCTAAATTGAAAACTGTAGATTTTACGAAAATTTTCAATGCTGGCCCCTCCACCCCTGGCTCCGACCACTTCCAAAAAACCGCGTGCGGTTTAAGTTAGAGCCCCATGAGATAGTATACCAAATCTGGTGGTTCTAAATTGAAAACTGTAGATTTTACGAAAATGTTCTATGGGGCCCCTTGACCCCGGGCCCTGACCCGTTCAAAAAACTGTCTACCGCCTAAGTTAGAGCACCATAAGATAGTATACCAAATTTACTGGTTCTAAATTGAAAACTTTAGATTTGACGAATATTCCGTATGGGGGCCCCTCGACCTCAGGACCCCCACCCGTTCCAAAACCTCTCTACGGTCTAAGTTAGAGCACCATGAGATAGTATACCAAATCTGGTGGTTCTAAATTGACAACTGTAGATTTTACGAAAATGTTCCATAAGGGCCCCTCGACCCCGGGCTCCGACCACTTCCAAAAACCGTCTACGGTCTAAGTTAGAGCACCATGAGATAGTATACCAAATTTGGTTGTTCTAAATTGAAAACTGTAGATTTTACGCAACATTTTCTATGGGGCCCTCTACCCGGGCCCCCCACCTATACCAAAAACTATCTACGGTCTAAGTTAGAGCACCATGAGATAGTATACCAAATCTGGTGGTACTAAATTGAAAACTGTAGATTTTACGAAAATGTTCTATGGGGGCCCCTTGACCCCGGGCTCCGACCACTTCCAAAAACCGCGTTCGGTCAAAATTAGAGCACCATTAGATAGGATACTAAATATGGTGGTTGTATATTGAAAACTGTATATTTTACGATAATTTTGTAGGGGCCCCATTCGGACCGGGCCTCCACCCGTGCCAAACATCCTCACCGTCTAAGTCAGAGCACCATGAGGAAGTACACCAAATTTGGTGGTTCTAAATTGAAAACTGTAGATTTTGCGAAAACTTTGTAGGGGGCCCCAGAAGCCCGGGCCCCGACTCGTTCCAAAACCACTCTACGGTCGAAGTTAGAGCACCATGAGATAGTATACCAAATTTGGTGGTTCTAAATTGAAAACTAGATTTTACGAAAATTTTCTATGGGGGCCCTCACACCCCGTGATCCGACCACTTCCAAAAACCGTCTACGGTCTAAGTTAGAGCACCACGAGATAGTATACCAAATTTGGTGATTCTAAATTGAAAACTGTAGATTTTACGAAAATTTTCTATGGGGGTCCCTCGACTACTTCCAAAAACGGTCTACGGTCTAAGTTAGAGTACCATGCTGACATTTTCTGGACACTGTCGCAATTATGCCTGTGTAGACATTTTGATGGTCGATATTGTGACGGTGTGGACATTTTGACCGTCGACATTATGACTGCCGCTGCGATAACGTTTGTTCTGGATCTTATAGTACAAGACATTAAATGCGAGGCAAAACCAACCTTGGGACCTAGAGGCTCTTGGCTCGAGTCCAACTGACAGCTAAAGATCCGCAGTGGTTCGGAGCACCACATGCTGATGGACCCGGGGTAGCGAGACTCCTCGATATAAAATAAGTCTAACCCCCAAATCCTTTGGAGCTTCTGTCCTGACCATTTAGTCCTTAGCGCAGCAGCAATGATGTATTCAGGCATCTTCTCGGGGGTGCTTAGCCCCCCGAAAATCTATGAATGCCCCCCCCCCTGTAAGTTTTTGGGTGATCTCCCGATATGTTTAGTCTAATTGTGTTCGTTTATAACTAAATATTTAGAGAAATTAATTAAAAAGAAATTAAGAAATTGAGGGAAAATATTATAATAATAATAAAAAAAACCCCATACACATGAACTTCAGTCTAAAATTTCTATCACCCTTAAACAAAACATTAAACAGTTCTCACTTCTGAAGGGGCAATTTTTCAAGCACTGACAACTCGGACTACTTCCGCAATAAAAACCTAATTTCACAGCTTAGAGATGTTTGCACTGCAATACATCATCATATTATATTTTGGAAGCTGGCATTCAGCTTTATTTCAGTCTTCCGGATGCCGACTTTCCATGCATACGGTTAAGCCTTAGTGTAGGTAATGTGAAGTTAGTGCTTCCAATACAACACAATATTTGTTACCTAATTTTTAACAATAGCAAATTATTGTAAATTTTTCCCATAATAAGGCTTTTTTTTTTTTTCTGGCAATAGTGGTTTACACTATGTGACAAAAAAAAAAAAAAAAAAAAAAATCGAGGCATCTCAAACTGGAATTGAAACGATTAGTTAGTTTTTGTTTTTTTTACTACTGTTTGCCAATCAAAATAATCTATTACACAATACGTTTTCAGCTAACACTGTAATGATTCTTTAATAATCAGAAACACGCTTCTAGTAAGGCGAAGACATTTTTACTACTCCTAATATCTTGGAGGGATTTTCTCCAGCACATCCTTACCTTCACTAGAGTCCAAAATATTTTACACCACCCCATAGTGAAATCCGTAGTCCATTACTGAATTAAAGCAAAGGTATAACATTTCTACATTTTTAATCACACGTATGTGTAGATTTCTTGGAATCTGCTTGCGATATAAGAGCATAAGAAAATTTTTGTACTCTATTTATATTTTTACATATATTAATATACTGTATACACATATCTTGCTGATGATGTAGTCATTTTTGCAACTACCCCATCACAGCCGCAGAGTATGATCCAGGAACTTGCTGACAAGAGTAAAGAAGTGGGATTAAAATTGAACTTTCAGAAGACACAAGTGATGTACAATGCTTTTAAAAGAAACAAAGATTTATCGATTGATGGAGAAAAGCTTGAGGCAACCGATTCCTGCATTTATCTTGGGCAGCAGATATCAAGTGAGGGTCACATTGATGAAGCAATTAATCGGCGTATAAAACTTGGACGGAGAGCTTTTGGAAGAAACAGTACAATTTTTAAGAGCAGTAAGCCATTATGTCTCAAAAGAAAAGTGTTTAATCAATGCATCTTGCCAGTGCTTACGTATGGGCAGAGACATGGACCTTAGCCAAAAAAGACATACAAAGATTGCAGACAACTAAAAAAAGCATGGAGAGATGCATGCTTGGTGTAACCAGGAAAGATAAGAAGAGGAACTTGTGGATAAGGAAATGACAGGAGTGGACGACATCATGACCAGAGTGAAATGACTGAAATGGCAATGGGCTGGACCCTTGGCTGGACATACTGCCAGAAGGACAGACCATCGATGGACAGCCGAAATTTTAGATTGGATTCCAAGGGACAAGGGACAGGAAAAGACCCAGAACAAGACCACATGGGAGATGGGTGGATGAAATTCGAAAGTATGCGGGAGTAACATGGAGGAGACTGGCACAAGACCGACTGTTGTGGAAGAAACTTGGGAAGACCTTCGTCCAGCAGTGGATTGATAATGGTTGACAATGATGATGATGATATATAAATAACGAAATAGTGATTATATGTATATAATCAGTCAACAAGTTTTAGCTCTCTCGAAGAGTCAACAAGTTTTAGCTCCAAACAAAGACATTGCGCTGTCTTCGTTTGTTCCCCGGAACCAGTGGGCCAAATTAAGAACGTGGGGCTGCTTATAGTATAGCGTATAGAAGGGACTATACTTATAGCCCTCAGATTTGGACGCTATACTTATAGCCCTCAGATTTGGACGCCATACTTATAGCCTCTTTTAGACGCTATACTTATAGCCCTCAGATTTGCTCCTGGTGGTGCTTAAACTTGAAAACAAAGAAAAAAATAAAACGAAACTAAAAAAAAAAAAACACTTAAAAAGTTTTTCGCACATAACCGTGATTGTAGTAGACAAACCATTCCAATTTCCAAGGCAAAATTCGTCTGCTGTAACCGTATGGAACTGTCATGTGTTGATACAAAATGAAGTTCCGTTAACATTTAACCTGCATTTAACCATTTATAAGTTTATATACCCTTTCAAGGTGTGTACACTTCAGTTGTGTGGTGTTGCTCAAAACATTTATTATGATTATCTTTTAATATCTGGAAGCACAGTCTCCAAAAAGCTTTTAGTGAAATTATTTTCTATCCATTGTGCAGGGATCGGAGATGGTAAAAGGCGAATACTGCAAGAGACATGCAGTTTACAGCGTGCATAACTAAGTACAGTATGTATATTGCACCTATATACTTACATTATAAAAAGTAAGGAAGTGAATCTTCTTAATTTAAAGGCTGCAAAAAGATTTGGAACTTGTCTGCTTTTGAAACTGCTGCTACTTGGTGTAAAATTTGGTGTCTATCGGTGTTTCGATCTAACTTTTTATACAGCGTATTGCTGTCTCAAGGCATACAAAGGCTAGAATAACAATAACGTTTCGCACAATAAAATGTTTATTATACATCGACTATAGTTTCGCAGAGCGTTTGGCTCGGCTTCCTCAGGACGAATGGAGCGTCCTGAGGAAGCCGAGCCAAACGCTCTGCGAAACTATAGTCGATGTATAATAAACATTTTATTTGGGCGAAACTTTGTTATTATTATTCTATCTTAACACCGCAAGCTTAGTAGTCACAAATTATATATACAAGGGCTATCTTATATATTCGATGGCCTTTGAAGGTTCTTCAGTATGAAGTATTCTGACGTGTATTTTACCATTGTCAGAGTTTTTGTTATTAGCTCTTCTGTTTCCACATCAATTGCAGAAACGTGTGTGGTATTGAGCTGTTTATCTTGGTCAGGCCATTCTCTATTACATTTTGATCCTAACCAGACATGTAACTACACATTTCTGCACCCCAAGCAAACCACAAAATATTGCACCCCCACTGTCTGAACATGCACACACACACATACACGTGTGTAAAGTACACTGCTTGACTAAATTAATAATGCACTCAGATGTTATCTCTGTGAAAAAGGCACATTCATACTGTAACTGTTTGTAAAGCAATTTTTAGAAGCCACTGACTGATTTGAATCTGATCGAATACTGTAGGAGTGTATGGGGAATATTTATCACACATAAGTTCAGCATGAATTCTCCAGTGCTTAGCAACAAATTGAGCCAAACATATACTTCTGTTACCGTCTAGTTTAATTCACAAGAAGAGACAGTAATATAAGAACTTGCAATCCTTATTACGAAGTAAAATAGCAGATGTATATCAAGTGTGTACTTTCAGTTGCCTGAGTTTGGGTTCAGTTTCCTTCTGATAGGAAATTATGTTACCATTGCCATGAGGCCTTTTCGACTTTTCCACTATCCTGACTGCTATTTTCATAGCAGTTTACCAACCTAACACTTAAGCATCTTTACTTGTGTCTGTGCTGCCCCGATGGCGCAGTTGTCTAAACGATGGCTTCTGATCATTCGTCCGAGTTGGTTCCGGGTTTGAATCCCAGTGAGGCATGGATGTTGTGTTTGTCTTACGACCCTGGCTCTCTTCCTTCCCTGAAACCAGTGGCCCTAAATTAGGGAGGGGCGACTGCTTATAGCCCATTGAGTTGCTCATGGTAGTCGTTAAACCAATATATAAAAAATAATGTGTGTATGGGGAGATGATACAGTAAATTGGGTATTGTGGAGCAAAGTGTCATTTCTTATCCCAAACGTGAACAACACTTCACCCTCTTTAGTTGAATTGGAAAAACATAGGAAATGGGAGGGGGGAGGCAGCACTGTAGAAGGATTTCATGTATTTCCCTTATCCTTACATGAAGGATGTTCTGGGTAGTTACGTGAACTGGATACGGGATGCCATTTAGGGCTGTAAAATACAGAAGGGGATGAGATAGGTGAGATTCCAAACTGCTTTGGATAGACTTCAGACTAAGTACCACATCAAATGGACCAAGTGCAGCTGGTTTGCATTCACAGTAGTAATTGAATATACCCCAGAGAATCGTCAATAGTGTGAACTTCTTTATCTTGAAACGTACGTATACTTGTTACTTGTAACAATGGGGGGGGTACTTGACCCAGCACCGTGACCTAAGGTCTATTGTGCATCCCCCAGCCCTAATCTCCAAAGAGACCAGATGCACAAGCAAAAGCAAGAATGCTCTTGACTGGTACTAAAGAGAGATCACTTGGTCTCAAGTTGTGAGTACCAAAGTGTTCAAGCCTGAGTGCTGCAAAAAAGTCACAGTCCCAAAGAAAATGCAAGGAAGTCTCCTCTTCCAGATGGCATCCTCTACAAAGTGGATCCTCTTTCACCTTAATCAAATTAAGGTGCCTGTTAAGATGTCAGTGTCCTGTAAGTAGACCAACAATCAGTCCAATATCTTTTTGGCAGTTTAAGGAATTCCTTAGCCCTATGAGGCAAGGGTCCTTGATTAAGTTTCTTTGCCTGCCTCTGACCCCTGGTAGCATGCCAGAGGTCAAGCTGCTTAGTCCTCAGCAGCCTTTTAGTTAGTCCTCTGGCCACACCAGAGGCGAGCCCTAATGCAGGCTCTGGACCATAAAAAGCCTGCTCTGCCCCCTCTTTAGCAAGGTCAGCTTTCTCATTACCTTCAAAACCCCTATGTCCTGGAACCCAGAACAGTTGCACTTTGTTCCGGTTTGCCAGTTCAGTTAGGGTCTGGAGGCAGTTCCAAACAATTTTGGATGAAATGCGGCACTGACAAAGTGCCAGTAAAGCCGCCTGGCTGTCTGAACAAATCTTTATACTGGATATGCACATTGTGATACCCTTTGATCAGACATTCTGAGGCGCATGCTAGAATAGCATACACCTCAGCTTGGAACACGGTAGCATGCCTTCCAAGGCTTTGGCATGAACCATAACCTCTGGATAGGCAATATTCCCCTGCTCCAACTCCTATGTTTGTCCTGGAGCCATCAGTAAACCAAACAGTTTCACCGCTACACCCAAGGACAAAAGGACATTTCCCATTCACTGCAACAACGTACGTATAACCACACCTTCATTTCTCAATGTGAGCAACTAACACCACCTCAACATTTTGAGGAGTAAAGGCAAATTTTAAGCTGTCCAGGCTACCAAAACTGGAAAAACATGTTACAAGCAAGTTCTATGAACAGCCAGATGACAAAATATGGCATTAAAAACTGTACCAAAAACTAGTGCAAAAGTTTCAATTACAATTTTAATCTGATTGTACACAGTGGTTTTTGCACCCTCTCTTAAGCTGCAGCTGCCCCATCTGCCCTACTCTAGTTATGCCTCTGATCCTAACATTCACATCAAGTGGTTGTTAGATCAGTTTGGAAAAGTTCATTCACACTTGTCTTCAGCCACTATATTATGGGTTTCAGGGTGTGTTAGTTTCCCACATGGCTTTGCTGGAGTTCCTGATGTCCACTGGGATCATCATTCAGTTATTGAATATATGTATAATATTGTACACCTTCATATTTTCAAGTTGTTTACAAAACTGTCTTTATTTTTTTCTTCAAATAATAATTATAAAAACTTTCACTAATATTTTCTTTTTAAATGCCCCAAAACACAGCTGTGCCACATTGTTAATATAAAGTTACCAAGAAGAATGGTGTACTGTTGCCTAGGTCAGGGCCATCCTTGGGGTGTGGTGTATGGCCAAGGGAAAAATATTTAATATATTTTCTATATTAAGTATTACTAAATTCATGGGCCCATATGAGGTGTACTGGTCCATCAATAAAGATTTAGAATAACGGGTAGTGAACAGGTCACTTGTTTATTGTCCAATCAGTGCTCTCATGAACTCTTTAGGTCATAATCAGTGTATTCATAGAATGCAATCTCTTTCAGTGTTAACCATGGGATTTATATAATAGCCATGACCATGGGCATCTTTTTTAGTGCTCAACAATGAAACAGATAAACTTGGTAAAAATTGATGACATGGCTATTCCTAATAGCATTACAAATATCTCAATTTTTTTTTCTAAGGAATAAAAGGAGAAAATAACTATGTTAAATTTTCAGGTAGCACCCCTACCCTTCCTCAGGACTACAGTTATAGGTGCTGCCATTTGTGAGATAAATTCCAATCTTTCAAAGCATTTAATGTTATACCTCTTCTTCTCTCTATTTCCAGTCCTTCTGGTAATTCTCTTTTGAAAAAGTGCTGTTGATGTATCAGAACTTCTACAGAGTCCCTAAGCACTTTATGTTTTGTATTTTGAACGTGTCTGTCCAAACTTGTTTTGTTTGTCATATTTTTAATAGCAGCTCTCTCTCTCTCTCTGAGCTTTACCAGTGTAATCCAGATTGTCACATAATATCTGTTTTATTGACAATAATACTAAATGAGACAACCTTTTCTTGAGTCATTGCAGTTCTACTATAGTTTTTTTTTTTATTTCAGTGAAGAGAAACGGTTCTCCACTGAGACAGTAATAACTAAAATTGTCAATTAAATTCTTAAAGCAATACTGAAATTTGGCAATGAATTGGTGCAAAAAGTGTATATGGGAATCCAAAGCTATCAGAATCTGAAAAATCCAGGACAGTGTGTATTCATAGGCCATATCCCAAACAATATATCCCATACAAATAAGGTAACATGCACTCAGTTCTGCAGGTCATTCATAATTTTTCTGCATATTTCATTTTTATCTTAATTTTTTGTGTCTATGATTAGAGGCATCCTCCAAACCACAGAGCCCCCTGAGTCCAAGGGCAGGTGCCCAGGTCTAAGGGTATTCCTGACTTAGGCCTAGAGTGGCAACTTAAATTACATTGTACTGTAGCCTTTTTGCAAAATGTTTCATGGTACCTGCATAAAATAGAAAATATGTATTTGATATACATATAATATTAATTAAACACAGAAAAACTTCTTAAATATCCTTAGCGATAACCTAAGTATGTGAACTTCACCTATATGATATTCTAAGTTTCCAATAACATGCTTAAATGTGATTTTGGAAAAAAAAACATGAGACCTTTATAAAAAAGTTCTCGGTTTGTGATAAAATTTTCTGCATGTTATCTCCAGGTCTCCGTGTATGGCATAAGGAGGAAACTCATTGATAACTTTAAAATCTCAATATATATAAAAACTTTACTCTAAAATCCTTAAAAATATTGTAGTTCCTACAAAAATGAAATGTGATACAGCAAAAATAAATTGGGTGAATATACAACCAAATTGATACAAATTGGAAATAAAAAATTAGACCAATTGGGACGAATTTATACGAATTGGGATAGAATAAAAAGTAATACATCAAAAACGAATTGGGAAAACATACCTTTCCCCGTAGCGTCATTCGTTGAGCAATTACGTTGTTTCAACCACGTCTTCGATATGATGGGATTCCCTTAAGGCATACACCACACTGAAATTCTATTCTCAACCTAGTATGTCACCAAACTTCACAAAAAAGAATATGATATAACACACACAAGCAACAACTTAAAACACTAAAATTCTCGAGTACGAAAATGGTCGAACTCTTGTCTTGTACGACGTAAAAACACAGCTGAAACATTACAACACTGCCTTAGAACGAAGTGAAAAAAGATACTAAATAACAAAAAAAAAAAAAAAAAAAAAACACACACACACACAAAAAACCACCTCCCGAAATGCCAAATCACGGTGACCTAAGCATAAGAAATGATGTCTTTCCGATATTCTTTTCTTATGCATTTCGGTAATGTACGCATTACCATCTTACCATCTTGAGGCACAATGTCTGCTGTTTCCTTTGTGATCACCTTCATTCTGCCACTTTGGACTAAACCACAGTCTCATTGTCGTCAAGATCCGTGACATCATTATTTTGGGCTGTTGCCACTTCACGGTTTCGAAAAATCAAAGGTATGTGATAGATACAGATTTACATAATCCAGCAGATTCTAAAGCAGAAACAGTGAGAAAAGATAACATATTGTAAACCTTTTTCCAGAAATTAAGAGCTAAAAAAGAAAAAAGATGATGATAGACTTTTTCAAAAACTAGAAAAACTACTATGAAAAGGAAAGTCAAGAAAACCAAAACATACCATAGCTCCAGGATATATTAATGCTTCCACAGAGGAATTAACAACAATCCAACGTACAGCCCTAGTTAGAGGTTTCAAGTTTGCTCCACCAGCTAATCTTGGAAGAATTGAACAGTATATCCCACAAATGGAGCAAATAATATCAAAACTAGAACCGTTTCAACAAAACCGTGTGTGCTTCAAAATAATGCATACTACCAAAAGAATAAATAATAAAAAACAGTCCATAATCTTTGAGAATAAAAAATATAAATATGAAAGAGATGAGCTAATATCCTTAAAAAATAATCCAGGGTTAAAGTGTCTTAGAGGCAGATAAATCTAAGGAACTGCATATAATAGATCATACTGTATATCTGGAAAAAATGAATGTTGCAATCCAACAGCAGCAGGTTGAAATTGTTAAAAAGGACCCCACAGATAGATTGCTCGGGGAATTGTCTCAACTTAAAAACCATAGCCAACTACCAAGAGTCTTTAAAAACAGTTTCTTTGCCTATTCAGGCTGGTATACCTAAAATATTTGGAAAACTCAAAACCCATAAACCTGAAAAACCTTTAAGGATTATAGTTTCAAAAAGTAACTCACCGTTAATACATCTTGAAAAACAACTATATAAGTTGTTAGCACCATTTTTCATGCATAAATATAATGAAAAATGAATAAATATACAATAAATAGCTCAGTCAATTTAAATCAAAAAATTAAAACATTAACTTCAATGAATAATACAGTTCTTATGGCCAGCCTTGATGTTGAGTCTTTATTTCCTAGTACTCAGCTGTCATTGAAGCAATAGATTTTGTAGCAGAGAAATTATACAAAAATCAAACATAAAAAAAAATTGAGATATATGAAATAATAGAACTACTGATACATTTACAACAATAACTTTTTTCAATACAATGACATCATCTACAGACAAAAGTTTGGGGTGCCGAGGGGCTCACCATTGTCCTCATTGTTTGCTGAAGTAATTTTGCAACAACTAGAAGAAAATGTAATAGATAAATACAAAGATCATTTTTTATTTTATGGAAGATATGTTGATGATACAATAACCATGTGGAAGTCCAGCCAGTAGGAACTAAAAGATCTTAAAGAAAAATTAAGCAATACATCTCCCACCATAAAGTTCACAATGGAACTGTAATCAGAAAATAAACTTCATTTTTTAGACGTTATAATTGAAAAGAATAATCATCAATATAAATACTATGTGTATAGAAAACCCTCCTATGTGCCAATGTTTATACCAGCCAACTCAAATCATCCATGGGCTTATAAAGTGTCTGCAATAAGAGAATTGGTGCAGAGAGCATTTACACATTTTAGTACTAAGGCATATAGAAAAGCAGAAATCAGATGGATAGTGGAAACAATCAAGAACTTTGGGTATAGGCCAGATATAGTAAAGAAATTAACATGTAAGTACAAACATCCTACACAGAGAGAAAGCATAAAGAAGAAATACTATGGAAAGTTACCATATATAAGACAAATTACAAAAGTAGTAAAAAAAGAATGTAATAAGCAAAAACAAGATATTGGAATAACAATAACTGATTACAAAAGCATGATGATAAAGAACTGAGATACAACTAAACTATTGGATAAAGCTGGAGTATATAGCATTCCTATAGACACCCCAGGAACAGATAAAAAATTAACATACATAGGAAGTACAAAAAATAAATTGCAAAAACGACTCAATCAACATATCAGTGATTGGATAAAAAAAAAAAAAAAAAAAAAACGAGAATACAGCACTTACACAATATTGCTTAAAAACTGCAGCTAAACCATTATTTGATGAAATAGATATAGTGTGTCAACAACCAACAGGAAATATGATCCATTACGTAGAATCAATAGTAATAGAAAAAGCCAAAAAGAACAACTGTAATATACATTCTGGTATTGACCTACCACTCCCCTGGAAAATATTGATAAAAGAGGGACAAGACGGTATGATAAATAGAAGGGGAAGGTTGCAGACAGAAGTGCTGAGAGTTGGCGGGAGCGATCGACGCACTCAGTTTTGATTTTTCGACACCGTGAAGTGGCAACAGCCCAAAATAATGATATCACAGATCTTGACGAAGATGAGACTAATAATTAATGACTTCATGGCTTCCTCTTATTACTACAGTATTATAAATATTTAACGGGAATTTTCGAGGATAAATTTATTAAGGTACATTACCTCTCAAATTTTCGATCTATACACTAGATCATCTTCAGGAGTTCTTGCGTCTTACTACACTGAAGATGGGACTGCGGTTTAGTTGAAAGTGGCAGAGTGAGTGTGATCACAAAGGACACAGCAGACATTGTTCCTGAAGATGGTAATGCATACATTACCGAAATGCATAGGAAAAGAATACATTCCTTATGTTTAGGTCACCATGATTTGGCATTTCGGGAGGCTTTTTTTGTGTGTGTGTGTGTGTGTGTGTTTGTGTTATTTAGTATCTTTTTCCACTTCGTTCTAAGGCAATGCTGTAATGTTTCAGCTGTGTTTTTACGTCGTACACGACAAGAGTTTGACCATTTTCATACTCGAGAATTTTAGTGTTTTAAGTTGTTGCTTGTGTGGGTTATTTCATATTCTTTTCTGTGAAGTTTGGTGACATACTAGGTTGAGAATAGAATTTCAGTGTGGTTTATGCGTTGAGAAAATCCTGTCATATCGAAGAGATGGTTGAAACAACGTAATCACTCAATGAATGACGCTACGGTGAAAGGTATGTTCTCCCAATTCGTTTTTGATGCATTATTTTTCATTCTATTCCAATTCGTTTAAATTCGTCCCAATCGATCAAAATTTTTTATTTCCAATTCATATCAATTTGGTTGTATGTTCGCCCAACTCATTTTTGCTGTATCACATTCCTTTTTGTAGGAACTAGGAACTACAGTATTTTTAAGGATTTTAGAGTAAAGTTTTTATATATAGAGATTTTAAAGTTATCAACGAGTTTCCTCCTTTTGCCATATGCAGAGACCTGGAGACAACATGCAGAAAATTCTATCACAGAGAACTTTTTTTATAAAGGACTCATGTTTTTCGTCAAAAATAATAATATTTATAATAAAACTTGGAAATGCTCAGTTATTTTAATGATATTTAGGTACATTTCAGTTCTAATGAATTTGTAAAAACACTAAAATTAATCTATATGAGTCACCTCAATGTCTGAGTGATCTGTCTTTTGATCATTTGGCTGAGGTGGTCCTGGGTTCAGGTTGAGGCATGGGTGTTGTGCTTGTCTTCTAGCACTGGCTTTGTCCCTTTCATGGAACTAGTGACCCAAAATTAGGGACTGATGACTGCTTATAGCTCTAAGAGTTGCTCATGGTGGGCATTAAATCCCCCCTCCCCCCAAAAAAAATTAAAAATAATATATATTAGGGCAACAGTTATTTCAGGGCCTTGAAGCAGTGAAATCATTATTCTGTGGCTGGCAAGAACAGAGCATAGTATATTGTAATTGATTAATCATCTTTCATTTGGACAGGAAAGTAAAGGTCATGTAGTATCAACAGGGCTTTCAAAAATAATTTTCTTAAAATTTCTGTTGGACAAATTTTCAAAACATGCTATTTGAACTGCTTTAGGTTTAACCAAGAACTTTTTTTTTTGAGCTGTGTATGATGTAGCACAAATTTCAATAGAAGAAGTGTATATATTTTAAATCCAGACACTGAATACAAGAAGTAATTTGTGACATGTGGTAAAGCATCACATTAAATACAAGAAGTAATTTGACATTGAATACAAGAAGTAATTTGTGACATGTGGGAGTGTTGCAGCTAGCCAGAGTTTTTTATAGATGGAAGCATCTTATATTTTCATTGTGTTGCACCACAACTGTACAGCTGGTCAGTCATAAGATCTTCATTTTTCTTTTTTATGATTACTAATTTATTTAGGGATGTTTTATCTCTTTCTAAGTCTGATCATATGGTGATCTTTTAGAAGATGGATGCACTTATATCTGTGAATTCTAAGCTTCCCAGTGTGACCTCATTTTGGTATTATACTTTATTTCACTACCTTAGACAGCTATTTCTACCAGGAAAATAATATTTTATGTTTTCTTCCCCTGTAACTTCATTAGAAATATGTCAGGTAGTCTGAGCACAGGAAGAAGAGGCGTAACTACACATTTCTGCTCCAGGAGCAAACCACAAAATATTGCATCCCCCACTGAAGTCGTTAAAACAAAAGAGCTTTACCAGCAGATATCTTATAATCTTGCTTGTTGCATGAGTTTACAGGATAGTAAAACTGATCGTATGTGTTGATTATGCAGAATTTGCATTATTTAGTGCCCACATGCATATGCAATTACAGTTTTTTTGTTGTTGTTGTTTTAAATCTAACACTAGGCACCGTGAGTTGCTCCTGGCGTTTCGTGTCACACTTAATTTTATACTTTCTTTTTTTATCACATTTTCTTGTATTGATAACTAATATTCATTAACAGTTACACAATAAATTTTAAGAATAGGCTAGTTTGTTGGTGGGCCAGACGAAGACCTTTGCAAAGTTATTGCCATTTTTAATTGTAGTTTAAGAACTTAACTTTTAAATATTTTTTTTGGGATATGATACTGCATATAGGGTATTAAGGAACTAAGTGTAATTTCTTATCCCAACGGGAACGGCATTTCCCCCCATTAATTGCATCGAAAAGGTTAGGAAATGAGGGGCAGCACTAAACAGAAGAGTTTTGTGCATTTATCTTTCTCTTACTTACATCAAGGATGTTCTGGGTAGTGAAGTTGAACTGAATGCGGAACACCATTTAGGGTTGTAAAATACAGGAGGTGAAGAGAGTGGCAAGATTTCTGTAACTGCTTTGGAGTTCAAACTTTTGGTACCACATTAAATGGACCAAATGCAGCTTGCAGTGGTTGCAGTAATGATCAAAGTGACCCCCCTGAGAATCTACAAAAATATTAATGACATTCTTATCTTGTAATGTATGAGCAACCACACCATCATTTCTGATTATGAGCAACTTACATCCTTTGCACATTTTGAGGAAGAAATGCGAATTTTAAGCCACCAAGTTATCGCAACTGGTGATTATATGTAAATTCCCTAACTCTTTACCAGAAACTGGTGCAAAAATTTGAATTCCGATTTTAATTAGACTGTAAGCAGTGATTTTTGCGCCCTCTCTTGAGCCCCGCCTGCCCCACCCTAGCTACGCCTCTGACCGAAAGTAAGCCAATATCTAGTCCGTTTCGTATAGTTACTGAAGCTACCAACTGTCATCCATGACAGTTACAATCCATAGCTACACCCTCCCAACAGGAGAAGGGAAGTGAGCAAGACTGTAATGTAACTGGCAAAGCTCACAAACTCTCATGTACATTATTAATTAATTTTTCAACATTTAACATCCTTCAGAAAACTTGAAAATCACATCACACTGGAGTGGGAATTGAACCTACATCTCCTGACTTTCAATTCAGCTTACTGGCATCATTTTGTGATAGTTGCTAATTTTTTTTTCGCATTTTAGATTAACACATCTCATTTCACAAAATAGCGACTGTAGCTTAACCTCTGATACATATCATTAAACTGTCATACTGAGATTCAGAGGTTAGCTCCTCAAAGAAAGATCTGCCAATCAAAGTTACGGATGGGGTTCAATTTTACATATAGCTGAGGTATCAAACACTTCCATTTTACAGTGATCTTGGCACACAGTTCTAGATTCACTGATATCCATCACATGTCTCACAGTTCTCATGCAGACATTTGTAAATCTGGCCCTCCCATGATTTCCTTGGCCTTCCTTTTGGCTACTTGGGCTGAATAAATTCTCTCTTTCTTTCTTAGCATCTGAACACTCATTCTATCAACTTAACCAAACCACCTCCAAATATTTGTGTCCACCTTCCTAAAAACATTTTTCTTCACCTTACACATCTAGAACATTTCATTCCTCACATGATCAGAATGTGTCTTGCCAGCTCCTTCTCATAAGTAGTGCACCTCTCCAGTGCACAAACAACTCCTGTATCTGTTCTGCAGTACCTAGGTTTCACTGCTGTACATCAGAGTTGGAGCAATTACAGTGGTCTAGAAAGTGCATGTTTGGTGCAGCATTATGTATTGCAGTGTAGTTTGACTATTTTAACTATGTAAGGTTTTCACATCCACTATTTTCATTTTTACATATACCGTATTTTTCCATGTATAAGACAATATTTTTTTTTCCAAAATTTTTAGAAAAAATTAGAGGTTGTCTTATACAACCTCTAATTTTACATGGGGGGTAACTGGTTAAGAGAACCCTGTGGTTACTGCAGCAAAACTGCCAATACCTCTTATCCCCTTTCCCCACTACAACTTACAAATCTACTTAGCTATTTTTGTTAAGCTTCCTGAAAGTGATGCATAATTTCACAGTTTTCATCTTAAAAATATTATCTAATTTCTAAATAATATAAATTTCCAAACTGCTTTTTTTATATATATTACCTCAAACTTTGTCTGTGATATTACCCAATTTCTAAATGTACTTCAATGATACAACCTATTTCTAAAAAATATCAAATGTGTCCTTTTTTGTAATAAAAATATTGATTTCTTTATTTTTGGTTAGAAAAAGTAGGGGTCGTCTTATACCAAGAAAAATACAGTACAACTGGGCTAAATAAATAAATTAGAAAAATACACAGCACATATAGTGAGTTTTAATGTATTTCAATAAATGTCTAAGCAAAGCAAGATCCTCTCTCAGCTTGAGACAAACATTGTATGCACCTAGATAATCAGCTAATCATATGCTTTTCCATGACAACATATCCATACTTGAGAATAGAATTTGTTTAATAAATCAATGGATTGTTATTAATCATCGTATTACAAAATCAGAGAAATATTTCCATGGTATGGAATCATTTTTTATGTGTGTGCAAGGAACTTATTACTCAGTTATACAGAACATCTTTCTTCTCTGAAGAACATAAATCATATTTACATAGTAACTTGTTTCCTTTGTCATATTTTTGCTTTTAATTTCTGTTAAAACATTCCTGATATAGATTTTACACTTAACTTGTACAATATTCTAGAGGATAATGCTTACCTTGGCATTCCTTTCTAGCGATGAGAACATTTCACACACGTGTTTTCCGGTCTTTGTTGATGTTATTGTCCTAAAGTCCATTGTATCAGATGACTAGCTTTACTTCTCACCCTTTTCACTGGGTATACTCATTGGATCTTTGCCTTAGGATTCAAACACATCAATTTTTACCGTTCTTTATACTCGAAATTTTCGCCCATACTCTGGGCATCCTCAGGAGCGTGGCAAATTTACTACCGATGTTCGTGGTTAACTTCGCGCTAATGGAGTCCGAAACTCCATGTTGCCATTCGTCGGATATGCTTTCTGGGATATATTTCGTTATCAAGCCCTGCTGGCGCCATCTATTATTCATTAAAACAACTTTTTTTTTTTAAATTTTTTTTTTTTAGTTTCTTTTCCTATCCTGGTTTTCTTGTCTTTTTTTGCCAGTTTTTCTTTTGTTGTAGTTTTTCTTGTCTTATTAGTTCTTTCCACAGGCCAGATAATGTGCTAGGGTCATTCTGGTTACCTACCCTTGCTTTATTTTTATAGATTAATATTGCTTCTTCCCTCCTCATTTGCCTTTCCAATTTTTTATTCTTTTTTAGCAATTTAATTTCATCGAATTTTGGGAATGTTCGGTTTTCTATGCAGAATTGCACTAAAGCAGTTTTGGCTTCTTTTTTTCCCAGTTAGATATGTGTTGTTTAAGTCTTTTTTTAATCTGTTTTTCATACTTCCAATGTACGATATTGGGGGTATGTGTGCAATTGGAATTTCGTAGGTTCCTGATTCTTCTAGCATTTTTTCCTCTGTTTTATTGTTGACAGTCATACTTTTCACGGTGTGCACTGAGCTTCCTAGTTGTAAGTCATATTTAGCACATTGCCTATTGATTTCTTTACTCACTCCTTCCAAGTATGGGAAAGCTCCAATGTATTTCAATTTTTTATTCCTCATCTTCCTTTGGTTGTGCACTCTTGGCCTTCTTTACTCTGAGTCATATGCTATGTACTCTCATTCAGTAAAAGCTAAATAATACCTTATATTTCATCAAGGAAAACAACATCTTACATTTTGAAGGAAATATATTTAAACAAACGCAAGGTGGCCTTATGGGATCCCCATTATCGGCAGTATACGCAGAAGTGATTATGGCATACCTCGAAAAAGAAATTATTCAAAACCAACCTGAAAAACCAATACTTTATGCTCGATATGTAGACGACATTATTATAATGTCTAAACTTAACAAAGCCGAGCTACAAGATCTAGTACAGATGGGTTCCATTTCAACTCAGGCAGGGTCGTACCATCATGGTCTCAGATTTCTCTAAAAAAATTAAGGGTGTTCCTTGACTAAAATAAGGAGACCCATATTTTTTCTTTCGGCAAGAAAAAATTTTCCCTTCGAGATAGACGGTTTCAAATCTTGCACCGTCAAACAAGCTCTCTAGAAAACGGTTATTTTTCCTAACTTCAGCTAGTCATTGCAGCAGAGTTAAAAAAGATATCGTGTTCTTGTATTTTTTTTTACATTGTGTGTATAACATATAATAATATATGGTGCTAATATTTGCTACACATCGTATGATTAAAATTTTAAAAAATCGCAAACTTTGTGATTTTTAAAAAAAATTGAATTTTTAAAGTTTTTTTTTAAACAGGTTTGGATGGAGTTTTTTCTATATTCGTTTTTTTCGTTAAAGACATACAAATGTGCACTTTCTTTGTAATTTTTTGTGTGTCTGTAAAACTGCTAGTTTCCGCGTTTCGGCAGCGTTAAAAACAGCCGATTTTGAAAAAATCTCTAACTTTGCCAACGATTTTCTCAAAAAGGCCATTTTTTAAAATTCTGAAAATTAAATCCCTGTTTCATTATCAACAGGAGAATATCTGTGTAAATTTTCACGGACCTAAAAACGCCCGTTTCGAGTTAGACGCGTTTGAATTCGGTTTAAAAGCCTACGATTTCCCGTGTTCTAATGGCGCCATTTTGGGAAAATCTCAGGCGCAAAGTACGTACGTTATCTCTTACCCAAATCAAAGCGTTAGATATTCTTTACCCGAATGATGGAATGAGAGCATTGGGTCAGCTGGCCCTGGTTGGATACATCCACCTCACACTTCCCCGAGTAATGACATGCCTATAAAACTGTCAGGGGGGGGGGGGTAACCAATACATAAAGAAAATTCTTGCTGCTCCACTAACAAAGTTGAGTTGCGAAAGACAGCAGCAGTTGTTTGTTTACGTATATACTTAAACATCGCATAAGAAAAGACTATGAAAGAGTAGAAAACTGTTGTGAAATAATTTTAAGAAAAAGAGTGCAGGCACCACGTGTACTGTAAGTTAATTTTCGATGGCTAAACAACCTCGAGTTTTTCTGGGAGTTGCTAATTGTAGGCTACTGTCAGAAGAGAGCAGTTACTGTTTTGTTATAGTTGCTAAAGTTAACCTCAGTTTTTCGTAATAGTAAAATATTCGCTCAGAAGAATTTTGTCCTCTGCGAACGGGGGAGAAGGTGCAGTGCTCTTGACCTCGCTGCTGGGTTGATAGCGCTGGTCGCTACCAAAACTCTGCTTACCTCCTCTCCAAAACGTAATGGCAATTGTCTAATCTACTAAATAAATAACAATTAACACATACGCGTGCATGCTTATTCATAAAATGTAAGTTGAGTATATTTCCTGTTCAATCAACTGATTTTGCAAGCAGAATACATATACAACTTATGCACTTATAATGGTGTAAAGATTTTTATCTATTTAAAACATATTCATAAATTTAAATTTTTTTAAAGAGGGGGGTGATTGTGTTCTTAGTGATTTCCACCTGGGCCACGATAAACCATGCACTGCCCATGGCTTCTGTTCCCTTAGAAGATAATCCTGGATCGATGGGAGACCAGCGGAGTTTTGACACCCCCCACCCCCACCCCTCACGTGTTGGTGAGGTGTCTCAAAGCTAGGTAGCTTTCAAAAATGTTTCAACTTAGTTGGCTGGTAACAAGAGAGGGATTCCATTTCAACTCTGGCAGGGTCGTACCATCACGGTCTCAGATTTCTCTAAAAAAATTAAGGGGTGTTCCTTGATTAAAATAAGGAGACCCATATCTTTTCTTTCGGCAAGAAAAAAATTTCCCTTTGAGACAGAGGTTTTCAAATCTTCCACCGTCAAACAAGCTCTCTAAAAAACGGTTATTTTTCCTAACTTCAGCGAGTCATTGCAGCAGAATTAAAGATATTTTGTTCTGGTATTTTTTATTACATTGTGTGTAACGTATAATAATAAGTGATGCTAATATTTTTTACACATCGTATGATTAAAATTTTAAAAAATCGTAAACTTCGATTTAAAAAGAAAATTGAAATTTTTAAGATTTTTTTTAACTGGTTCAAATGGAGTTTTTTTCTATACTCGTTTTTTTGTTAAAGACATAAAAAATTGCAAATAAAGTGCACATTTGTATGTGTCTGTGAAACTGCTAGTTTCCGCAGCGTTAAAAACAGCCGATTTTGAAAAATCTCCAACTTTGCCAACGATTTTCTCAAAAAAACCCTTTTTTAAAATTTTTCTTAAAATTATTTCACAACAGTTTTCTACTCTTTCATAGTCTTTTCTTATGCGATGTTTAAGTATATAACGTAAACAAACAAACAACTGCTGCTGTCTTTCGCAACTCAACTTTGTTAGTGGAGCAGCAAGAATTTTCTTTATGTATTGGTACCCCCCCCCCCCCCCCGACAGTTTTATAGGCATGTCATCACTCGGGGAAGGGTGAATTGGATGTATCCAACCAGGGCCAGCTGACCTAATGCTCTCATTCCATCATTCGGGCAAAGAATATCTAACGCTTTGATTCGGGTAAGAGATAACGTACGTACTTTGCGCCTGAGATTTTTCCAAAATGGCGCCTTTAGAACACGGGAAATCGTAGGCTTTCAAACCGAATTCAAACGCGTCTAACTCGGAAACGGGCGTTTTTAGGTCCGTGAAAATTTACACAGATATTCTCCTGTTGATAATGAAACAGGGATTTAATTTTCAGAATTTTTAAAAAATGGCCTTTTTGAGAAAATCGTTGGCAAAGTTAGAGATTTTTCAAAATCGGCTGTTTTTAACGCTGCCGAAACGCGGAAACTAGCAGTTTCACAGACACACAAAAAATTACAAAGAAAGTGCACATTTGTATGTCTTTAACGAAAAAAACGAATATAGAAAAAACTCCATCCAAACCTGTTTAAAAAAAACTTTAAAAATTCAATTTTTTTTTAAAATCACAAAGTTTACGATTTTTTTAAATTTTAATCATACGATGTGTAGCAAATATTAGCACCATATATTATTATATGTTATATACACAATGTAAAAAAAAATACAAGAACACGATATCTTTTTTAACTCTGCTGCAATGACTTTCGCTGAAGTTAGGAAAAATAACCGTTTTCTAGAGAGCTTGATTGACGGTGCAAGATTTGAAACCGTCTATCTCGAAGGGAAAATTTTTTCTTGCCAAAAGAAAAAATATGGGTCTCCTTATTTTAGTCAAGGAACACCCCTTAATTTTTTTAGAGAAATCTGAGACCATGATGGTGCGACCCTGCCTGAGTTGAAATGGAACCCATCTACAGCGGTTTAGCAAAATCTGTAACACCATAGAGCTAACTATTGAGTTTGAAGAGGATAATCGCCTATCATTCCTGGACATTCAACTAAAGAAAAACAAAAATAGCTTTGAATACTCTGTGTTCTGGAAAGCAACTTACATACCTGTACTGATACCATACTTGTCGCACCATCCAGTGACACATAAAAAAACCAGCATAGTAAACTTGATACGGCGAGCGTACACACACACATCTAACAACAGGCTAAAAAATCAAGAGCTAGAGTTTATCTCGAAAATATCACAAGAGTATGGGTACCCGAGCAAGCTAATTAATAAATGGATACATGAGAGGAAAAAGCATATGACTCAGAGTAAAGAATGCCAAGAAGTGCACAACCAAAGGAAGATGAGGAATAAAAAATTGAAATACATTGGAGCTTTCCCATACTTGGAAGGAGTGAGTAAAGAAATCAATAGGCACTGTGCTAAATATGACTTACAACTAAGAAGCTCAGTGCACACCGTGAAAAGTATGACTGTCAACAAAAAAACAGAGGAAAAAATGCTAGAAGAATCAGGAACCTACGAAATTCCAATTGCACACATACCCTTATTATCGTGCATTGGAAGTACGAAAAACAGATTAAAAAAAAAGACATAAACAACACATATCTAACAGGCAAAAAAAAAAAAAAAGAAGCTAAAACTGCTTTAGTGCAATTCTGCATGGAAAACTGGACATTCCCAAAATTCGATGAAATTAAATTGCTAAAAAAGAATAAAAAATCAGAAAGGCAAATGAGGAGGGAAGAAACAATATTAATCTATAAAAATAAAGCAAGGGTATGTAACCAGAACGACCCTAGCACATTATCTGGCCTGTGGAAAGAACTAATAAGACAAGAAAAACTACAACAAAAGAAAAACCGGCAAAAAAAGACAAGAAAACCAGGATAGGAAAAGAAACTAAAAAAAAAAAAATAAAAAAATAAAAAGTTGTTTTAATGAATAATAGATGGCGCCAGCCGGGCTTGATAACGAAATATATCCCAGGAAGCATATCCGACGAATGGCAACATGGAGTATCAGACTCCATTAACGTGAAGGTAACCACGAACATCGGTGGTAAATTCGCCACGCTCCTGAGGATGCCCAGAGTATGGGCGAAAATTTCGAGTATAAAGAACGGTAAAAATTGATGTGTTTGAATCCTAAGGCAAAGATCCAATGAGTATACCCAGCGAAAAGTGTGAGAAGTAAAGCTAGTCATCTCATACAACGGACTTTAGGACAATAACATCAACAAAGACAGGAAAACACGTGTGAAATGTTCCCATCGCTAGAAAGGAATGCCAAGGTAAGCATTATCCTCTAGAATATTGTACAAGTTACTTTGAAATATCACACGTAAAAGAGAATAGTAGAATGATTAGAGCTATCTAATAGTCAGAATTAGAACTACTAATAAGAATGGAGTTTACACTTATTTATTTATCATAAAGGTCTGTAATATTTTCTGTAATGTACAATATTTGAACAATGGGATTTCAGGATTTAACTTTTTGAATCCTGGAAGTAAGAATAATCGGAGAAATGTTAAACCCCTGGATCACTCGCAACACTTTTTATGAGCCCTTGAAAAATACCATCCTGTGTACCCTCATGATAGAATTATGCATCCTATCAGCATTTAAGTTTCCAAAAACTTTTGCTCTGATTGCACTTCTCATCATATATATACATATATACACTATGGGATGCAAGATAAGGTGATGCGTAACATATCCTAGCCTCTCCTTGACAAATGTCAATCCCGCCTTCTCGTGATGCATCCTGTTCCCAATAAAGGGGCTTTGACGACTGATGAATAGTGGTATAATTATAACATCGGGATTAGAGGAAATGCTATCCCACACTCACCAATCCAGTTGGCCAGCGTGGTGAATTATGGTCCACCCCCCCCATATGCTTACACAATTTTTTGAAACTTGGCCTTCAGTCTCCGGCAGCTGGAATGTACCTGACCAAAGCAGCAGCCAGTACGACATGAAGGCAGAGGGCGCTAAGAATCACAGGAGGACCGGACTAGGCTGCCATCTGATGCTGACCTTGGCTATGTTTAATGGATGCTCCCTATCTTCTGATTCAAGACCCCTTGAATTGGTGGAGGAACTCAAAAAGATCAACTAGGACATTGTGGTACTAAGGAAGATAAGAAGAAGAAGAGAAGAGCTAGTTAAACTGAAAAGTGGACATCTCTTTTACTATCATGGGACAGATACTGGCAGAACTAGTGGTGTTGGATTCATAATAAACAAAAGACTGAAGGACAATTTTCTGGAAATTGAAAGTTCCTCGGACAGGGCTGCACGACTCATTATCCAACTCTTAAAAAGATACCAGGCTCAAATTATTCAAGCTTATGCACCCACCACAAGTCATCCTGAAGAAGAAATTGAAGAATTTTACGAGGAAATTTGAAATCTAAATAACAAAGTCAAACAGCACTTGAAGATCCTTATGGGTGATTTCAGTGCAAAAATTGGGCAACAGCAACAGAATGAAACTTTGGTTGGTAAATTCGGTTATGGGAACAGAAACCAACATGGAAATACTCTCGTAGAATTTGCAGAGGTAGAAAGGCTTTTCATCTTAAACTCCTTTTTCAAGAAAAAGCCACGCAGGAAATGGACATGGAGACATCTGAATGGGACGACAAGTGAAATTGATTTTATTATGTGTTACAAAAAATTCGTCATCGAAGACTGCAGTGTGCTAAACAAGTTCAACACACATAGTGACCATAGAATGGTAAGATGTAGGACGCACCTCAACACTAAACTCGAACATGGTAAGCTCATAAGACATGGCAAGCTCTTAAAAAAACATCATAATACCTTCAAGTTGGAACTGAGGAACAGATTCTCTGCTTTAGAAGGCCTAACATCAGAAGAAGTGGATATTTTTTTTCTGAAGTCAACAGAGAACTCACCAAGGCTCTTAGGGAAACAGCAACAAAAATAGGTGGTACTAAGAACAAGTTACATATGAAGAAAATTTCAGGAAAAACAAAAATGTTGATGCAAAAGAGAAGGCAGATGAGGACAAATAAAGACGTAACTTCCAATGTGGAATATATAGAGCTATGCAAGACAGTGCAAAAAAATATTACTGAAGACATAAGGAAATTGAATTGTGAACTAGTGAGAAAAGCAATTGAAAACAACCAAAGCCTGAAGAGAGCAAACGGACTTCTCAGTAAGGGAAGAAAACAGATTATGGCTCTGAGAAAAGAAGATGGTAACAAGAAATAGAAGCAAAGTTTTGACAAGGGTGAAACATTTCTGTTCAAAACTATATGAAAGGGATGACACATCTAATCCAAACATTACAACAGGTACCAGTACCAAAGTCCCTCCAATCCTCCCTGCAGAAGTTACATATGCAATTAAGAACATGAAACGGGGGAAGAGCTCCAGGAAAAAGATGGAATTACTGTGGACATTATACAAGAAGCAAGTGGAGAAATTGAAACTACACTCGCGCAAGTTTTCACCAGATGTCTGAATGAAGGGAAGATTTCTAAGGATTGGAATAATGCTACAATGATCCTGCTACATAAAAAAGGGATGTTGTGGATCTCAGGAACTACAGGCCTGTCAGACTCCCTTCAGTGGTTTATAAAATCTTCACTAAGGTTCTTTCACATCTCTTGAAGGTAATACTATACATGGCTCAACCAAGAGAACAAGCTGGATTCAGGAGTGGCTGCCACACTGTGTAGATCATATCCATGTACTGAGAACTAATTGAAAGAACAAGAGAATACGAACTCCCATTATGCATGGCTCTTATTGATTATGAAAAGGCCTTCAATTCTGTAAAACCATCAGCAGCAACAATGGCTTTGAAATCCTGTGGTATTGAAGATGCATACATTAGTATTATTAATAACATCTATGAAAATGCATGTGCAAAATGCTCGGATATTTGAGGATACAGCACAAATAAGAATTGGAAAAGAAAGTGAGACAAGGTGACACCATATCTCCCAAGCTCTTTAACGCCACATTGCAAAATGTTTTTCAATCATTGAACTGGGAAAAGAAAGGGATAAAGATTTTAAAATGGAGATTACTTAACTCACCTTCGTTTTGCTGATGACGTAGTCATTTTTACAACTACCCCTTCAGAGCTGCAGAGTATGATCCAAGAACTTCCTGACAAGAGTAAAGAAGTGGGATTAAAAAGAACTTTCAGAAGAAAAAGTGATGCACAATGCTTTTACAAGAAACAAAGATTTATCGATTGATGCAGAAAAGCTTGAGACAACCGATAACTACATTTATCTTGGGCAGTAGATATCAAGTGAGGGCCATATTGATGAAGAAATTAATCGGCATATGAAACTTGGATGGAGAGCTTTTGGAAGAAACAGTACAATTTTTAAGAGCAGTATGCCATTATGTCTTGAAAAGTGTTTAACCAATGCATCATGCCAGTGCTTACGTATGGAGCAGAGACATGGACCTTAACTAAACAAGTTAGTAAAATCATGCAATGCATTGATTATGATACGCTTTCCAACATACCAGAAATTATTGCTCAAGTTATGAGGATAATGGCTGTGGAATAAATCTTGCTCGTGTGTCCTGACCTTTGACCCTATTTCGATGATATTCAACAGAACCGGTTCACTATACCTCCGGAACAACATGATAACGCTTTGTCGCAATCGAAACATTTTTTGGTAAGTTATGATGCACAAGGACAATGGGATGGATCCCACTCCAGTGTCCTGACCTTTGACCTCATTTCGCCCACTTTCAAAAGGGTTCGTCCCCAGTGGCTCCCTTCCACATACTAAAATTTCATCGAAATCGAACCATTTTTACGCAAGTTATGACGCATAAGGGCAATGGAACAAATCCCGCTCTTATGTCCTCCCTGACCTTTGACCCCATTCGCCCATTGTCAATAGAGTTCGTGCCCAGTGGTTCCCTACCACATACTAAAATTTCATCGAAATCGAACCATATTTACGCATGTTATGACGCATAAAGGCAATGAAATGGATCCCGCTTTTATGTCCTGACCTTTGACCCCATTCCACCCATTTTCAATAGGTTTCGTTCCCAGATGGTTCCTTACCACATACTAAAATTTCATCGAAATCGAACCATTTTTACGCAAGTTATGACGCATAAGAGCCATGGAATAAATCCCGCTCTTATGCCCTGCCTGACCTTTGACCCCAATTTGCCAATTTTCAATACGGTTCCTGCCCAGGTAGTTCCCTACCACATACTGAAATTTCATCGAAATCGAACCGTATTTACGCATGTTATGACGCATAAAGGCAATGAAATGAATCCCGCTGTTTTGGCGTGACCTTTGACCCCACTTCACCCATTTTCAATAGGGCTCGTCCCCTGGTGGTCCCCTACCACATACTAAAATTTCATCGAAATCGAACCATATTTACGCAAGTTAGGACGCATAAGGGCAATTGAATGGATCCTGCTCTTATGGCGTGACCTTTGATCCCACTTCACCCATTTTCAATAGGGTTCGTCCCCTGGTGGTCCCCTACCACATACTAAAATTTCATCGAAATCGAACCATTTTTACGTGAGTTATCGTGCCGACAGACGGACGGAAAAAGCTGGAGCATCTACGGTTGGAAAGCGTAAAAAAGACATACAAAGACTGCAGACAACTCAAAGAAGCATGGAGAGACGTGTGCTTGGTGTAACTAGGAAAGATAAAAACAGGAACTTGTGGCTAAGGGAAATGACAGAAGTGGACGACATCATGACCAGAGTGAAATCACTGAAATGGCAATGGGCTGGACATGTTGCCAGAAGAACGGATCACTGATGGACAACCAACATTTTAGACCGGATTCCAAGGGACCGGAAAAGACCCAAAAGAAGACCCATGGGAGATGGATGGATGAAATTCGAAAGTTTGCTGGAGTGATATGGAGGAGACAGGCTCAAGACAGATGATTGTGGAAGAAACTTGGGGAGACCTTATCCAGCAGTGCATTGGTAATGGTTGAACATGATGATGATGCTATACACTATATTGACAAAAGTCACCAGACACCTAGAAGAGAAACACAATATAGCATTTATTGACATACATTAGTACTGTGTCGGTCCACCTTTGGCCTTAATTCATGCACTGACCCTTTGAGACTTGCTTTCGACAAGGTTTTGGAACACAGTGATAGGTATACGCTTCCATTCAGTACATAATGCTGCCGCAAACTGTTGCTTAGTAGTAGGCCTTGGTTCCAAACTTCTTATATAGTTCTCTAACTCATCCCGTAAGTGCTCTATGGGATTAAGATAAGGGCTCTGTGCTGGCCAGTCCATACACGATACGGAATTATTGTCAAACCACACCGTAACAATCCTTGCTTTATGGCTCGGTGCATTATCCTGCTGGTACCAACAAGGCTTGGTTCCATAGGTCATTGCCACAGAGTTGGTAGGGCATAACTGCCCAGAATATCGAGGTAGACATGCTGGTTAACAGGTTTGTCCACGATAACCAATGGGCCGACACCATACCATGAGAAACACCCCCACATGAGAGCACTGCCAGCTCCAAACTTGACTGTAGGAAAAGTACACTGTGGTAAATAGCGTTCCCTCCAGCTGCCGCCATACCCACACATGGCCGTCAGACTGATAGATCGTGTATCTGGATTCATCAGTCCATAGAACCCGTTCCCATTGATCTACGGTCCACAATAAATTTTCTTTACAGTATGTTAAACGACGAGTAGCATTTCGATTGGAGATGAAAGGCTTATGAGCAGCCGCATGACCACGGTAACCCATGGAATGAAGTTCTCTGCGAATGGTATGTATATATACTGAGGTTCCAGCATTTTTACTCACCTGTACACTGAGGTCTTGTGCATTGTACTCCGTGAATTAGCTGTAACGACTCCTGAGGCTTCGAAGTCCTCTATCACTGATTTTCTTTGGTCTGCCGGTACGTTTTGCTGCTTCAGCCATGCCATGTGTCTTCCACTTGTTCAGTACATTCAAAACAGTTGAATGTAGGTATCGGTTGTCTCTTGGTTTCTGTTATGGACAACCCACTAATATAACACCCAACAATCTTTCCTTTCTCAAAGTCGGTTCTCTCCCGCCGCAACATTTTCACCCAACCTCACAGTGCGATAAGATCGCGGTCAGCTGCAGGCTTGTTTTTATACCGTTTGCAGCTGTACCGCGATCTTAACAACGCAGTAGTTCTGTTCATTTGCTTTTGAAGGGGTGTCCAGTGACGTTTGTCAATATAGTGCATATATATATATATGTATCATTGTCATCCGTTATCAATACGCTGCTGGATGAAGGTCTCCCCAAGTTTCTTCCACAACTATCTGTCTTGAGTCTGTCTCCTCCATGTCACTCCGGAATGCTTTCGAATTTCATCCATCCATCTCCCATGGGGGTCTCCTTCTGTCCCTCGGAATCCAGTCTAAAATTTCGGTTGTCCATCAGTGGTCCATTCTCATGGCAACATGTCCAGCCCATTGTCATTTCAGTGATTTCACTCTGGTCATGATTTTGTCCACTCTTGAGAATTTTCTTATCCACAAGTTCGTCTTCTTATCTTTCCTGGTTACACCAAGCATGCATCTCTCCAGGTTTCTTTGAGTTGTCTGCAGTCATTGTATATCTTTTAGTTTAGGCCCATGTCTCTGCTCCATATGTAAGCACGAGCAGGGTGCATTGATGAAACACTTTCCTTGTAAGATATAATGGCGTACTGCTCTTAAAAATTGTACTGTTTCTTCCAAAAGCTCTCCATCCAAGTTTTATATGCCGATTAATGTCTTCATCAATGTGACTCTCACTTGATATCTGCTGCCCAAGATAAATGTAAGTATCAGTTGTCTCAAGCTTTTTTTATCAATCAATGAATCTTCGTTTCTTGTAAAAGCATTGTGCATCACTTTTGTCTTTTGAAAGTTCATTTTTAATCCCACTCCTTTACTCTTATCAGCAAGTTCTTTGGATCATACTCTGCAGCTTTGAAAGGGGTAATTGCAAAAATGACTACGCCATGAGCAAAACGAAGGTGAGTTAAGTAATCTCCATTTTAAAATCTTTATCCCTTTGTTTTCTCAGTTCAATGATTGAAAGGCATTTTGCAATGTGGCATTAAAGAGTTTGGGAGATATGGTGTCACCTTGTCTCACTCCCTTTTCTATTTTTATTTGTGCTGTATCCTCAAATACCCAAACCTTTGCACTTGCATTTTCATAGATCTTATTAATAATGCGTATGTATCTTCAATACTGCAGGATTTGAAAGCCATTGTAACTGCTGATGGTTTCACAGAATCGAAGGCCTTTTCACAATCAATAAAAGCCATGCATAATGGGAGTTCACATATCTTGTTCTTTCAATTAGTTCTCTCAGTACATGGATATGATCTACAGTGCTGTAGCCACTCCTGAATCCAGCTTGTTCTCTTGGTTGAGCCATGTCTAGTGTTACCTTCAAGCAATGTGAAAGAACCTTAGTGAAGATTTTATAAATCACTGGTAGGAGGCTGATGGGCCTGTACTTCTGAGATCCTCAACGTTACCTTCTTTAGGTAGCAGGATCATTGTAGCATTGTTCCAATCCTCAGGAATCTTCCCTTCATTGAGACATCTGGTGAAAACTTGGGCAAGGATAGTTTCAGTTTCTCCACTTGCTTCTTGTATAATGTCCACAGTAATTCCATTTTTTCCTGGAGCTTTCCCCCTTTTCATGTTCTTAATTGCATGTGTAACTTCTGCTGGGAGGATTGGAGGGGCTTTGGTACTGATACCTGTCATAATGTCTCAAATAGATGTATCATTCCTTTCATATAGTTTTGAATAGAAATCTTTCACCCTTGCCAAAATTTCGCTTCTATTTCTTGTTACAGTACCATCTTCTTTTCTCAGAGCCATAATCTGTTTTCTTCCCTTACTGAGATGTCCTTTTGCTCTCTTCAGGCTTTGGTTATTTTCAATTGCTTTCCTCACTAGTTCACAGTTGAATTTCCTTATGTCTTCAGTGATACTTTTTCGCACTGTCTTGCATAGCTCTATATATTCTACGTTGGAAGTTATGTCTTATTTGTCCTCATCTCCCTTCTCTTTTCCACCAACATTTCTGCTTTTCCTGAAATTTTCTTCATATGTAACTTGTTCTTAGTACCACCTATTTTTGTTGCTGTTTCCCTAAGAGCCTTGGTGAGTTCTCTGTTGACTTCAGAAATATCCACTTCTTCTGATGTTAGGCCTTCTAAAGCAGAGAATCTGTTCCTCAGTTCCAACTTGAAGGTATTATGATGTTTTTTTAAGATTGGTTATGTCAGTGCATTTTGTTTGTCTTATGAGCTTGCCATGTTCGAGTTTAGTATTGAGGTGCATCCTACATCTCACCATTCTATGGTCACTATGTGTGTTGAACTTGTTTAGCACTCTGCAGTCTTCGAAGACGAATTTTTTGTTTCACATAATAAAATCAATTTCACTTGTCTCATTTGAATGTCTCCATGTCCATTTCGTGTGTGAATTTTTCTTGAAAAAGGAGTTCATGATGAAAAATCTTTCTGCTTCTGCAAACTCTACGAGAGTATTTCCACCTTGATTTCTGTTCCCATAACCGAATTTACCAACCAAAGTTTCATTCTGTTGCTGTTGCCCTATTTTTGCATTGAAATCACCCATAAGGGTCTTCAAGTGCTGTTTGCTTTTGTTATTTAAATTTCAAATTTCCTCGTAAAATTCTTCAATTTCTTCTTCTGGATGACTTGTGGTGGGTGCATAAGTTTGAATAATCTGAGCCTGGTATCATTTGGAGAATTGGATAATGAGTCGTGGAGCCCTGCCCGAGGAACTTTCAATTTCCTGAAAATTGTCCTTCAGTCTTTTGTTTATTATGAAATCAACACCGGTAGTTCTGCCAGTATCTGTCCCACGATAGTAGAAGAGATGTCTACTTTTCAGTTCAATGAGATCCTCTTCACTTCTTCTTACCTCGCTTAGTCCCACAACATTTCAGTTGATCTTTTCGAGTTCCTCCTCCAACTCAAGGATCCTTGAATTAGAAGACAGGGAATGTCCATTGAACGTAGCCAAGGCCAGGTCAACATCAGATGGCAGCCTAGTCCAGTCCTCCGGTGGTTCTTAGCACCCTCTGCCTTCATGTCGCGCTGGCCGCTGCCTTGGTCAGGTACATTCCAGCTGCCGGAAACTGAGGGCCAAGTTTCAAATTGTGTAAGCATCTTTGTGGGGGTTTGGCCATAACTCAGCATGCTGGCCAAGTGGGTTGGTGAGTGTAGGTTAGAATTTCCCCTAATCCATGTGGTATAGTTATATTGCTACTCGCCGGTCGTCAGAGCCCTTTTAGTGGGAACAGGATGCACCACGAGAAGATGGGGTTGATATTTGTCAAAGAGAGGCTAGGTTATGTTGCGCATTACCTGACCTTGCCTCCCACATATATATATATATATATATATATATATATATACCGTATATGCATTTCTGTGTGCAATTTTATCACTAGTTAAAAAAAAAAAAAGCAGAAATAAAGAGCTAATGTCCTTTTGAGTTAAAAAAGCCCTTCGTTTCTGGATTTTAGGCGACTGGAAAGCTATTCTTTGGAGTAACGAGTCATGGTTTGTACTCTTACAATCTTATGGGCATGTTTGGATTTGTGACAGCCCAACGAACGTTTTTTGTCGGAGTGCGTTCTTCCAACTATGAAGTTTGGCGGAGGCTCCATCACAGTATGGAGTTGTTTTTTGCGGATGGGACTCGGCCTGTTGATTATTATACCACAAACTATGAACTCAGAAGTGTACCTCGAAGTTCTGGATAATTTTGCCCTACCAACAATGTGGAAATATTATGGAAATGACCGTTGTTTCTTCCAACATGATTGAGCTACCTGCCACACTGCATGGTGTGTGCAGGACTGGTTTGTTGAAAATGAGGTGAAATTGTTAGACTGGTCTGTTCAGAGTCCTCATTTTAATCGCGTAGAACACCTGGGATGAACTAAAGTGACTGATAGGAAATCAACTACATCGACTGTCTTCACTCTCCACTCTGGCAGCAGCTTTGGATGATGAATGGCGAGCCATTCCTGTCGAGACCAGTATTTCTTTCAGTACTTTTTGACGAAGGGGGGGGGCAAATGGAACCTTAGAGGCAGCAAGGTTTCCATTTGCTATATGTATATATATATATATATATATATATGAAGCAGGGAAAAGCTCCAGGAGAAGATGGAATTACTGTAGACATCATACAAGAAGCAAGTGGAGAAATCGAAACAGTACTCACCCAAATTTTCACTCGATGCCTTAATGAAGAGAAGATTCCTGAGGATTGGAACAACGCTACAATGATCCTGCTACATAAAAAAGGTGACATTGAGGATCCCAGGAACTACAGTCCTATCAGCCTCCTATCAGTGGTTAATAAAATCTTCACTAAAGTTCTTTCGAAGGTAACACTGGACATGGCTCAACCGAGAGAACAAGCTGGATTCAGGAGTGGCTACAGCACAATAGATCATATCCACGTACTGAGAGAACTAATTGAAAGAGCGAGGGAATATGAACTTCCATTGTGCATGGCTTTTATCGATTATGAAAAAACCTTTGATTCGGTGAAACCATCAGCAGTTACAATGGGTCTGAAATCCTGCAGTATTGAAGATGCATACATTAATATTATTAATAATATCTATGAAAATGCAAGTGCAAAGATTCGGCTGTTTGAAAATACAACGCACATAAAAATTGGAAAGGGAATGAGACAAGGTGACACCATATCTCCGAAGCTCTTTAACGCCACATTGGAAAATGTCTTTCAATCACTGAACTGGGAAAACAAAGGGATAAAGATTAATGGAGATTATTTAACCCACCTTCGTTTTGCCGATGACGTAGTCATTTTTGCAACTACCCCATCAGAGCTGCAGAGTATGATCCAGGAACTTGCTGACAAGAGTAAAGAAGTGGGATTAAAAATGAACTTTCAGAAGACAAAAGTGATGTTCAGGGCTTTTACACAAAATGAAGATTTATCGATTGATGGAGAAAAGCTGGAGATAACAGACACGTACATTTATCTTGGACAGCAGATATCAAGTGAGGGTCACATTGATGAAGAAATTAATCAGCGTACAAAATTTGCCTGGAGAGCTTTTGAAAGAAACAGCATAATTTTCAAGAGCAATATGCCATTATGTCTTAAAAGAAAAGTGTTTGATAAATGCATCCTTCCAGTGCTTACGTATGGTGCAGAGACGTGGACCTTAACTAAAAGAGTCATACAAAGGCTGCAGACAACTCAAAGCAGCATGGAGAGGTGCATGCTTGGTGTAACCAGGAGAGATAAGAAGAGGAACTCGTGGATCCGAAAAATGACAAGAGTGGAAGACATCATGATCAGAGTTAAATCCCTGAAATGGCAATGGGCTGGGCATACTGCCAGAAGGACAGACCATTGATGGACAGCCGAAATTTTAGATTGGATTCCAAGGGACAGGAAAAGACCCAGAAGAAGACCACATGGGAGATGGGTGGATGAAATTCGAAAGTATGCGGGAGTGACATGGAGGAGACTGGCACAAGACAGACCGTTGTGGAGGAAACTTGGGGAGACCTTCGTCCAGCAGTGGATTGATAATGGTTGACAATGATGATATATATATATATAATTTTAACTACTATATTTATATATATAGAAGTAATTACTATATATATCCAGCACGGGGCACATTTAGAGGGGGCGTTGCCCCCGGAAAATGTTTCATTTTTGGTTAAAATGCAACTTACATTAGAAAAAAGTGCCTTAATTTTATAAAAATGTATCAACTTGCATTAGAAAAAAATGAAAAATCTTTAATTTTTCTTCAATTTTTCATTAACTTTAATTTTGTTCCAGATGGTGGATTTCAAAAACTTCCTTTTTTCATCCTCCCCTCCCCTGAAGAAAAATTCTATATACATCCCTGATATAGTATTTACTTCTTCAAACATTTCAGAAATCACAAACTTTTTTCAGCTGAAGGAGGGGTAGGGGGTCCTCAGGCTGGAAATTTTTATCTATTAATAATAATGCATTCAATGTACTCTTGATCCTGAATCACGATTCTCATACAATTAGGCATGATTAGTCTACTTATTATATTTTGAAGAATATCACACGTCGTGATATATTTTTAATAAACTAAACTATAACTAGTACCATTTGAACAAATATAAAAAAAAATATAATTGGAGAAATATTTGTAGCATAATAAGAAACGAAAATTCCTTTTTCATCATAGCCTGAGTTTATTAAAATTTGGTTCGATAACCTAAAATGTCTCGGGGGGGGATGGTCGTTTCCGGGAGGGCTTCGACCCCCTGGATGCATGCGCCTGAAAGAAACACTGGTCGAGACCTGCCAGAAATTGGTTAATAGTATGCCGTGACATGTTGCTGCTGTCATGCAAGCAAAAGGTGGACCAACTAACTACTAATTGTGATAATAAAACCATTTGTCACAAAACATTGTGGTGTCCAAATACTTTTGATAATATAGTGTGTATATATATGTCATCATCCATTATCAATCCACTGCTAGATGAAGGTCTCCCCAAGTTTCTTCCACAACGGTCTGTCTTGAGCCAGTCTTCTCCGTGTCACTCCTGCATGCTTTTAAATTTCATCCACTCATATCCCATGTGGTTTTCTTTACACAAACTCACACTGAGTTAGCTTTGCATTAGAAACAACCTTTGTTTTACATATTAGGAGCAGAAATGAAGTACCACATGATATCAACATCATGTTCAGCTACTATAAATTGTGCACACCTATCCTGTGTACATAATCAGTAAACATTTGCCAGTAATGGGGAAATGTGACAACATAAGCCAGTTTGACCACTGCCCGATAGTTGGGACTAGGAGGGCAGGTGCCAGTATTTCGGAAACAGCCGCACTTGTTGGCCGCTCCTGTGCTACTGTATCAAGGGTGTAACACGACTGGATTAACCATGCACACACATCCAGTAGCAGGGCTCACATTGGTCAGCTGTGTGGTTGATCCTAGAGGTGAGCATCGGGGGTCACGACTGGCGTCTCAGCAATAATGTGCAATAGTCAACCAGCACACCCACCAGTACAACCGTGCTGCAGTTCAACATATTTCCACATACACCATGAACTGTATTTTGTTTGTTTGGGGTTCCACAGAGAGAGCCAGAGTCGAAGGAGGGTACCGATGATGGCGCCAAGTCATTGCAGACAACTTGCATGGGCCAAGGAACATCAGTAATGGACCCTTGACAGATGGAAGGTCATCGGAGTGATGAGTCCCGTTTCTACTGCACCATGCTGATGGCTGGGTTCACATGTGGCATAAACAGCATGAAGCCCTATCCCCTAGTTGCACATTTGGTGTTCAACAGGCAGGTGGAGGTGGTGGTCTGGTCTGGGGAGCTTTTTCCTGGCAAGCCCTAGGACTGTTTGTTATCATCCCTCAAACACTAAATGTTGGACATGGCAGGGACCTGTTAGCTAACCATCTCCATCCATATCCACAGGAGGTTTAGTCGGACCACAGTGCTATCTTTCAACAGGACAACGCACCATGTCATCAGGCTTCTATAACTACTGAGTAGTTGGAGGAACATGACAACAAATTCGCTACAATGCCGTCAAACTCCTTTGACTGTGACACAATCGAACATTTATGGGATAAGCTAGAACGGGATGTGAGAACTGCTGATCCTCCATGGAATGTGCATGAACTGATGGAGCTTCTGCAGTGGACATGGGTCAAGTTATGTATGGAGGATGTTTAACGCCTTCTTGAATCTGTTCCTAGGCATATATATATATATATATATATATATATATATATATATACACACACTGCTGGCCACCCAAAATGCAACACCAAGAAGGACACAAGATAGCAAAGCCAGATTTACTGGACACATAAAAACAGATACAAAGATGAAACGATTGAGCTTACAGGTCCGTGCGACTTGCGGAACACGCATACACCAATAGTTCGTGTGGTCCCCATGGCTGGCAATAACGGCCGCTAGACGCCGCGGCATCGAACAAAAGAGGCTTTGGATGCTGGCTTGGGGTATGTCGGTCCAGGCTGCTTCCACACGTTGCCACAGTTCATCAGGTGTAACTGTGGGTGGTGCTTGCCGTTCAGTGACCAGACGTGCTCGATGGGCGACATATCGGGAGAACAGGCAGGCCACATAAGCAGTGATACCTGGTGAGCTGTGAAGAATTGTTGCACGATGCGTGCCATGTGTGGGCGCACATTGTCCTGTTGAAAAGTGGCCGTTGGAAGGTCCTGCAGGTAAGGGAGGACTACAGGCTCCAAAACGTCGGAGAAGTAGCGTTGGCTGTTCAGTGTACCGGCGATGCGTACCAGAGGGGTGCAGGTGTCATATCCAATTGTGCCCCAAACCATAACGCTTGGCAACGGACCAGTATGGCGATGCATAATGCAGGCGTCATACAGTCTTTCACCGCGGTGCCGCCACACGTGGATCTGACCATCGTGGTGTTGCAGGTAGAAGCGGGATTCGTCGGAGAAGACAATGTTGTGCCATTCTGTAGTCCAGGTGCGGCGTTCAGTGGCCCACTACCGCCGCACTCGTCGGTGGGGTAACGTCAATGGTAATCGGAGCAATGGGCGGCGTGTAACAAGTCCCCGCTCCTGCAGACGACGTCGAACGGTACGGGCTGACACAGGTTGTTGCGCAACACACCCTAATTCCTGCGCTAACGTTTGTAATGTGGCAGTGCGAGCCGTCAATGCCTGCCACGCAACATGCTGGTCCTCTCGTTCGGTGTTGAGCCACGGCTGCGGCAATCGCTCACTTCAGTCCGTCCGACCCTCCTGCACCCACCGAATCCATACTTGCCTCACTGTGGCTGGATGTCGTCCCACACGGGCGCCAATGTCTCAGTACGATAAACCGCTGTCGCGATAAGCCACTTCGTCCTCTGTCGAACTCCGAAACATGCTGAAATAACTGCTGTATTCTGCGACGAGGTATCAGGAAGCTTCCCACGCACAGGTCCGGCAGCAGAACACACTTCCACTACTTACAGCCCGCCTTCTGTGCAACCTTCTTATAGTGCTTCTCAGTGGCGTGCCGGGTGAACATGATTTGCATATGCCCTGCAATGCTAATCGTTTGCATGTCCTCTTGCGGGCGACGCATGCTGCAAATTTCAGGCCAATCGGATGCTTCCTTCTTGGTGGTGTTGCATTTTGGGTGGCCAGCAGTGTATATTGTTTTTTAGTTGTAAAATGTAAATTTTCTTAAAGAGTAAATTTTTCTTTGAGATAAACCTCAAAATGAAAACAATATAAAACAAGGGTTTTTCAAAATCATAGTATTATGTTATGACAGTTTTTTTTTGGTATTTTGTTGTGCTTTTTAAAAAAAAATCACTTTGGATATCATGCCAATTATTTTTTCAGGCATGTCAGGAAAATGAGTGCTGTTGTTGGCAAGATTATGGTATCTGCTGGATGTATATTTATTATGGCTTTAATTCTAAAGTTAATTGTACAGGTAAGTTGATAAAAATATTATTTTTGTCATTAAACAGTATGATGTATTATGTTTTAGATTTTATAACTATTTTTTTGTCAGGCATATGATATATTCAGGTTTTATCTGCTGGTACAAATATACCTTGTTTGCAGTACATAACATTGCTACACTTTGTTATCTTTGTATTTCAATCATGTTTGCTATCAGAAACCTATGAATATTTGAATCAGTGTTTGTAATCAATCACAAGTTATTTAGGTTCTTATTTGAATATATAAAAATGATGGAAATTTTTTATTCATTTACAGAAAAGTTTGAAACAAAAAACTGTGCAGGTAAAGTTTGAAAAGTAAAGTTTGATTTAGTTTTTTCTAAAAATCAGAAATTCTGAAAGCAAAATGAGATGCAGGTGAATTCATATTAGTGTGAAATGAATTTATGAGAAAAGTACTGTATTTTTCTTTGTATAATCCATAAGCTGCGAAATTGAGAAAAAAGAAATCTCTGTATAATCTGCACCTACTATGTTGATTGTGAACTTTAATTACGTACAGAAAAGTCGTGGTTCACACGACTTTTCTTTCTGCACTTAAAGACCCAGCAGCTGAAAGAATAGGAAATAAACAACCTTCTTAAAAAAATCCTTGTCATTTTTAAGTGCTTTTGTGTTACTTCCAAGTGAATAAAGAGCAAATGTCATTGAGTCTTTTTACAGCATTACAGAAGTTCCATAGTTAGACTTATGGCACCCACAAACGTTTGTGATGCTAAGCTTCCCACAGCATGTGATTGTCCATGAGAGCAAATAATACTGTCTTTGTTGATTCTAATGTTCTGTCAAAATGCCTGTAAGTAAATGTATATTTTTATTCCTATCCTCTCCCTTCCCCACTCATCGTATTGTGTTTTGGTTTTCTGTTGTTAAAACATTTTTGCTTATTTTCCAAATGCATGCTGTCCTCATAATTACAACCCAGATTTTTCAAAAATTAAAATGCTGCAAAAACTTTTTTTCTTGTTTTGAGTCAGGATATTATCCACAGAGCCTAAATTTATAACTTTTTAAACAGATACATCTGTGGGTTATATGATGGAAATTATGGTAAATATTTCATACTTAAGGAAATTTGTGATTTAAAGACATTCATTTTATAAAAAAAAAAGTCTTTCACATGTGTGACTGTCTAGATTGGCTGCTGAGATAGTGTGATCAATGGGAAAGGGGGAGGATGGAAATAAAAATACATAAAACTGAATAAAAACTGCTGCTCAGGGTAGTACATCTACAGATGAAAACATTAGTTGCATATTTCCATTATTTCCTGCACCTGTGATTTTCACCCTAATTTTTCTTCTTGCAGTGATTGTAATTTCAGTAGCAATTATATGTATATGTAATTTAAAGACAAACATTTTTCATGTTTGTTTTTCTTAATTTCTGCACTTAAATACAGTTGACTGGCTGTTTGTGCTTTGAAACTGATGGAAAAAATTTACTCTATAAATTTAAAGAAAATATGGGTTTTTCACAGAGATATATAATTTTTCAGTTACTTTTCAAGTTTTCAGGCAGTAAGCTTACCCATCATCAGGACACAATAGAAATTTGAAAGTTTGAACAAGTAAGTGGAAAATCATATATTCCCATGAAAAAACCTATGTTTACTTAAAATTATTAGAGTATAAGTTTTAGGAATAGACATGTCATGCTCTATTAAAACAAAAGAGACTTCTCAAAATAAGATGAAAGTTCACTTAACTTTTACATTCTATCATTTTCACTAGATTACTGTATTCAATTCTAAATTACATTTTAAGACTTAGTAAATTAGTCAGCATAATCTGATGCTTTTGTACAGCTCATTCTCATTCATTTACCAATTCTAAAACGTTCACTTGCATTGAAATTTTCAGTAGTCATTCCTTGAGAGATTCAGTGAAATTTCTGAATATTTCAATAGCAGCTTGTTCTTTTCTGGTTGCAGTGGAAGTAGCCAAAATGTCACTTTCTGTTTCATTTTGCTCTAAACATTGTTTTATTTCTGCTACATTATTTTTATCCATTAAATGTTCACATATTGTAAAGTTATCATTGACCTCCATGAAGTGTTGAAGTATTTATTCTGCTGGATCTAGGTCGAAAGCTCTGGGAATCACATTCATTTCCTGGTACCTTGTTAACTAAAAAAAAAAAAATAAAAAAAATAAAGAAAAAATACTGCTATTTCTGGTGCCTTGTTTAGCTGAAAAAAATACTGCTATTTTCTCTGTGATCACTGGTCATACTTTCTAATAGAAAATCAGCTTGTTTGAAACATTTTGTGAGAGTTTTTGATGAGACTTCTCTCCAGGCACTATCAGCCATTTCCATTGCCTGCATGCAAAATAAGCTCACAGACATTTTGCAACTTTCATCTACAGCAATACATTTTTTTGCAACATTCTTATGGTATGGTACTTTATAGTCCTACATCTGCTTCGAATATAAGAGCTTTAACTCAGATCACATGTTTGCCACCATGAATTGAAGTTTCACAGTTTTCATTTTTGATTATTGTCTAGGGTCTCAGCTGCTATAGATAAAATGAAGGACCTCCTTCTTTAAAAAAATATTTTTATATAATTTTTAGTCATTCTAGAAACTTTGTTGTAATACACATCATTTGGTTGGATTTATAGATCATTGGAAAATATTTTATGCCAGCAGAATATCATAGTTTAATGGATTTTCCTCTCATCAATAGAGTAAGTTTATTTTTTAGCTGCTTATGTTGGCACCTAAAAGTAATGTTGCATGATTTTTATGTTGCATAATGTATGTCCATTACAAGTAGAAATTTTTTAAGATATCATTTTTTTCTAGTAAACTCTTAAGTAATAGGACTATTTCATGTATGTTAAACATGTAATTAGGTTAATGGACCTTTAGGATACCAGCCATCTTTTTCAATCATTCAGAACACATTTCTTCATTAAACAGAAACACTTCCACTTAGTAGTTCTAATTCTGACTATTATATAGCTCTAATTATTGTACTATTCTCTTTTACGTGCGATATTTCAAAGTAACTTGTACAGAAAACTAGCGGATAATGCTTACCTTGGCATTCCTTTCTAGCGACGGGGACATTTCACGCAAAAATGGAAAACACGTGCGTGAAATGTCCCCGTTGCTAGAAAGGAATGCCAAGGTAAGCATTATCCGCTAGTTTTCTGTACAAACAGAAACACTTTTTTCACACAATCCAAGGTACATAATGCTGTGCTTCTTTTTAAAAATTTCATACCCGCCACTACTTGCTTTGAATCATTATGACTAAAAGAACTGTCATGACAGTCCCTGTGTTTCTTATTTTAACGTCTAGAAAAAATTACCCAATTTTAGAGATCAAATTAAATGCAATCTAATTCTTATCACAAAAGTTGCTGTTGAAATGGCCACCTGAAATGGATGATCCAGCTAGAATTCACGATGTAGGGAGACAATGTGCTGATAATGCAGATGGAATTATCATTAAGTAAGCACATATTAATAAAAATGTAGATAATTTTAATGAAAATTCAGCAATAGCTAATCGTCAGAATGTGAAATACCTTCTTTTTAAATAAATTATTTTAATGTCTTATGACTTCTGCAACTCGTGCTTAATAAATTACGTACTAATTTTCTATGTATGGTGGATGTTTCATATGATTGCCTCTTCTCACATGGATCTTTCTAAAAATGTCATTTTAACATTTATCTTGTACGTTTAACACAGGAAATGTCCTCTATTCATGTTAAACAATAATAATACATGTAAACACTAGTTTTTTAGGCATCAGATTACTATCAATACAGCGTAGATGTCAGGATGTTGTATTTCATGCTTACTAAGTAGGAAGCAAATCTGTCAGCTGTGAGTTCCAAACCATAATCTGCCAGCCATCCTGTCTATTGTGTTCACAGGAGAATTATTTTGGTAATGTGTTAATTTCTTTGTTAAGTCAGCCCCTGACATAACCACTGTCCCTGATTCCACAGCTCAGGTAGGCAGCTTTGCTACATATGTATAAATGTTTTATGCAGTAACTCCTCTAAAATGGACTAGAAATAAAAAGTGTCTAACAACTTCTGGCATGTTTTTTTCTTTTGAATAAAATTTTTGTTACATATTTAAATTTCTGTTCTACATTAATTTCTGTTTGTAGCTGAATAGACAATGTCTATATAATAATACCTTTTTTTTTTGGTTAGTATATACATGGATTGCCACCTCAAAACACAAGGTTATAGCTGCTGATCTGCATAGTTGATGTCATGGTTTATGTTGACTGCTTTGTATATGAGTAACTTGGGTGCAAAATAAAAATTTTAATTCTTATAGTGACAAGCTATTTAAAATGAACTGTACTAAATCCAAGTTAAAAATATTCTCTCTTAAACAGCCATGTGAATGTATATTTTGTTTCTACATAGTTTTGCAGTTACACGTATATGAAGGTAATTTTCAATTAAGTTAACTCTATATGTACTCTTGTTGGACTCAAGAGGCACTCCAGAAACCACCAAATATGCATATTTGGCAAAGAACTATGTACATCCCAAAATTTCTATAAAGTTGAACCACATAACTTGTCAGTGAACTTTCCAAAATTTTTCCTTGGACCAGGGGTGGATCCAGGATTTTCATGAGGGGGGGGGGGGGGTAAGTTTTGGAAACAACCAGGAACCTTTCTGATATTTTCCCACAATATGAAAAAGTGCTCTTAGTATGTCTAAAATTCTTCTAATTAATTAACAAAAGTAATATACTTTTAAGTAATACTTTCTTTCACAAAAAATATTCAATTTGTTATTAAAACCTAACAAACCAAATGTTTTCCTTGGTTCCTAGGGGGGACCCTACACACCCCTCTGGATCTGCTGCTGCCTTGGACTTTTAAGTAAGCTGATTATAACATGGTTTTTCATGTACATTAAATTTTCTCACCTCAGCCCTCATAAGAAGAAAGTTACAACACCTACTGATCATACGGAACAACCACCAATTCCCAATACATTTGATAAAATTCAACTAACCATTCCATGACACTACCAGATATTTCAGCATCATAGCTATAATATCTACTTCAGATTTGCCATTTTGTAACTTTGAAAAGCTTATAATATATTGCAAAAATTTTGTAGTGTTTAATTTTCTATCCTGGACATGAGTTATTTTTACTTCATAACTATCTGCTTTCATCATTTTTCCAAATCTAATAATCTACAGAAGTATTCAATTCATCTTTCATTTAACTCACTGGGCTTCCAGTTTTCTTCCTATTCCTGCTCCTAATACAATTTAAAACTTTAATTCCCTTGTTTCTCCTACATCTCGCTGGCTTGCAAAACAATTTTCACAAAAAGTGTGTTTTATCCTGTCTATCTCTTTTTCAACATGTAGCTGTATGATGATGAACTAAATTTATTGCTTTAAATCTTTTAGATTGATATTTGTTGTAAGAAATTATAGCTTGTAACATACTTAGATAGCCATTCAATGTATTTGGCATTAGGTGTGATAGCTAAAATGTGCAGTATTTCTTATTGAAGACTGCAGTGTGTGTTTCATACTACCTGAACAGAAATAGTATGTGATACATAGTGCAATTTTTAATACATTGAGAGCTTTTTCTTCTTTTTTTTAATGCATAGTTGCACTGATTTCTTCTTAAAAGCATTCTTACTTAAATTCAGTTTATTTAAACTTTCTGTGAGTAATGCTGAGGATAATCACCAAGCCTTACAACCCTTATTCTTGTTATGTCAAGATTTCTAATGCTGCACATTCTCCATCCTTTATTCTGCTTCATTTATGAAATTAAGAGGTAATATGATAATATAATTACAGGTAATATGATCAAATCCAACATCAGCTTCTGTGATCATACGGTCATCAACAACTAAGTATGTTAGCTGCTGATCACAAATGACAAAATCATTTGTACTTTTTGTCCCAGTGTATAGTTCTTCCAAGTATCGATAATTGTCAGTTGAAAAATGTGTTACGCATATGCACATCAGTAGTTTCTCTGGCTTTTTTAAAATTTTTGCTGACCCATTTGCTAAATTCCATCTTTTTTTGCCAAATGTAATCTGAAATAGCCAATTTTTTTTACACTCTCCATTGAAAACAAAAACCATAAAAACATGAAGTGTTATAATAGTATTAATACAAAACCAATAGGATATAGATTCTTTAAAATTAAGCAGCAAAGAATCATGTTATATTATTAGATCATGAATCCTAATTGTGGTAATCGCCAATATTTTCACCAAACTTTTTATCCATCGCCAAAATGATTTTTTTTCACAAATTGCAAAGATTGCGATCAGCAGCGCGACCCCTACACATTATTCTCAATGCAAATTCCAGTTAGTCTCTCCCTTACACTGATATGTTTTGGTACTGTGGAAAAATTGCCACTGCTCAATATTCAGTTTAATTCTCAACCATACAAAGAAAATGTTTTACAAAATGCAGTTTGCCTTCCTTCTTGTCTGTACAATCTGTTTTGATTTAATTGCAAAAATTAAGTAAAGCTGATTAAAATACACTGAAGTGCCAGAAGTCATGGGATAGCAGTATGCAAATTTTTAACTGGTGCTGCCGTTGTATAAAGGCTTCGACACAAGCCACGATTTTTATCAGTTGAGAGGTGTAATCTCATGAGTTAGGTTGAACAACCGCCAGTAGGACTATGGCCAACCAACATGAATTATTGGAGTTTGAACGAGGCATGGTAGTGGGAGCCTGATGGATGAGCCATTCAATTTCCAAAGTTGTGTGAACATTCAACATTGCTTGATCCACGGTGTCACGTGTGTACCGAGAATACCCCACGGAAGGCATTTCCACCCACTGTGGACAGCACAATGGCCGACCATGGGTGTTGAATGACTGACCAGTGGTGTCTGATCAGGATTGTCCATGCTAACAGACAAGCAACACTGGCTCAAACAACATCCACATTCAATGCAAGAGGTATCAGAGACATATCCATCAGGTCAGTGCAGCATAATTTAGCATCCATGGGATGGGGTATGAGAGCAGAAGACCCACTGGAGTGCCTTTGTTAACACCACGACATCAGACACAGCACCTCACCTGGGCTCGTGAACATGGTAATTGGACCCTGGAAGATTGGCAACACATGGTGTAGTCTGATGAGTCACGCTACCAGTTGTTATGAGCTGATGGTAGGGTTCAAGTGTGGCACAGACCCCATGAAGCCAGGGACCCAAGCTGGTGGTGGTTCTATACATGTGTGGGGTGTCTTTATGTGGCACGGTTTGGGTCCTCTGGTCCTCATAAACATGTCATTAACCGGTAATCACTTTGTTGCTCTGCTGGGTGACCATTTGCAGCCCTTCTTGGACTTCGTGCTCCCCAACAACAATGGAATTTTTCCAGGCAGACAATGCACCATGTCATCGGGCCCAAGTTGTCCAGAATTGGTTTGTGGAGCATTCTGGACAGTTCTGACGGATGGTGTGGCCACCATGTTCACCTGACACGATGACACGAACCCAATACAGCACTTCTGGGATGTGGTGGAAAGGTCCATTTGCACCCAAGATCCTTCACCTACAAATACCAGGTAACTATGGGCAGCTGTTAAGATGGCATGACTTAACATCTCTCCAGAAGTCTTCCAGCCACTTGTGGAATCGATGCCACATTGAGTTGCTGCACTTTGCTGGGCTAGAGGAGGTCCTACACGATACTAGGTACATATCTCAGGACTTTTGGCACTTTAGTGTAAAAAGATTGTGAAGGAAAAGAGGAACAGGCATTTTGTAAAAAAAAAAAAAAAAATATTTTGTAGTGAACTAGTAAACTGAATATTGAGCAGCAACAGTGTTTCTATAATGCCTAAATGTGTCAGTTGTATTAAGACATAGTTTTTGGTCAAATATGTTTAAATGGCATAATTTTTATAATGTGAATTTCAATCAATATTCCTTGAATAATCAATCTCCATATTTGGAATGTTAAATACAACTAAAACATTTTCAGGCATTTAATTTTGAACTCTAACTCTAGCTTTTAGATGTCCTGCTGCAATTTTTCTTCTGGTACCAAAACTGGCTCATATAATTTTTAATATACTTATGTGCTGCTACAAGAACCCCTTTGTGATGCTCTACTTTTAAATAAACTGTAAAATTTTCCCTTTATTCATCATCCCAAATACACATTCCCTTTCTCCTTACTTCCTTTATCTCCTTGTTTACTTTTACTCAAGGGTAACACACTCAATTCATATGCATTCATGTATTCAATCAGCTCATTTATTTCATTGTTTATTCCTCTAGCATTTCAAATTCTGTCATATCATCACCAGAAATCCATAGCATTTTTTAATATTTATAATATAGTTTTTACTTTTGGGTTTTAACTATATTTTGGTACAGCGACATTTCATTTATGAAAATGTTAATAACTCAGTTTTATTAAGATTGCCGTCACAGTTTTGTGTTAGGAGAATTAGTCAAAGTTACATTGCTGAATAAATGGGGATGAATTACACAATAAACAATCATATGGATTTCAGATTCTCTAATATATTTTAATTTCCAAATGAAGTGTATTAAGTGTGCATATGTGGCACCTATTTTGCTATACATTAACCTTATCCTCTTCTTACAGCCATTTATTCCAGAAGACCATAATGCACACCAGTTTTTTCCTTCAACATTTTGGATACTGGCTTTACCTGTTGCTTTTGGGGCATTGCTGTTTTTGACTCTTGGTAAGATAAACATTTACAATGAAATATCCTTAACTTGGACTGCACAGCTTGCTTTTTAAATTATGTAATTTAAACAAAACTTTCTATCTAAGTCAAAAGTAAAAATTACAAATGTGGTGTTTTTTTTTTATCAATAGCTGTGTATCTTTTGTAGGCATCCAAACCAGACAAATTATGTCACAGTACTGATTCATTATTTTATAATGTTCATGCTTTTCTTCCCTTTTCAGTCCCATTTTTTTCTCTTTTGAGATAAGTGACCCTTTTTCTTTGGCAGGGAGACTCTTTCAGGGTTCCCACTCAAAAGTAATAAAATAATTCCCTGACTTTTCCAGGTTCTCCAGGTGGTTTTTAAGGTTTTTCCAGAGTGGCATGTTGCAAAGAATTGTTACATTTCATTCCATTCCATTTATTTTTCTCACCAAAGCACACACTTGTAAATTCTTTAAGTAACTTGTCTTTATAAAATTACCTGTCATTAATAACAACTAACTGTGCACATTATTTTCTGTACCAAAGTTCCGTGAACTTTTGTGAATACTACCCACACGGAATTTGTAAATACATTCCCATAGAAACAGGTCATATGTAAGAAAAAATCTGCCAGTTGAATAGTTTCAGTTTTTCTATAACACAATGCAGCTAAGCTTAATGATGGAATGGCTCTGTTCAAAGAAACATGTTTCAAGAGAACCAACAGACAAAGGACTTTGATCCATCATTTGGTTGGTTCTCTTGTGAAGTATTTCTTCAAACAGGAGCTATTGTGCCTAATTGTTCCATGTTATAACAACTGCCTGCAGAAATTGAACAAAAGCTTAATAACTGGCAATTTTAAAAATTCAATTTTGCATCTTTTTTTAGAGAAAGAGAATAAAGGAAATATAACTGAAAGTAAGATCTACCAAATTCTAGGCAGGCAGTAATTGCAAGCAAAAGTTTGAAATCTTGAAAAAATAAGTTTTTTTCGGCAAATTAAAGTATCCACTGATTTTTACAAAAAAAAAAAAAAAAAAAGGGTAATTTCCCTTAAGTTATCCCTGATTTTTACAAAAAAAAAAAAAAAAAAAAAGGGTAATTTCCCTTAAGTTATCCCTGATTTTTACAAAAAAAAAGGGTAATTTTCCCTGAGTTTTTCCTGATTTTTGGAACCATTTTCAAATTCCCTGAGAATTCCAGGTTTTCCCTGTTTTCCAGGTTGAGTGGGAATCCTGTCTTTTTTTTTATGTTATAGCTGAATTAAAAGTAAGAATTACATAATATATCAGTAATTTTTAAACTCTTGACTGCCTGAAAAAATTGGCATATTTCAAATAATCCAAGTTAAATGACCATTCTGCAAGATTCTCTTCAAAGTTCATAGCACACAGAAGTTGAAGTCTTGCTACTGTTTATAGTTTACCTGTAGTAGACACAATTTGGACAGTCCAACAACCAGCAATTATTGTGGTTCACACTGCCGAATCATGGAAATATGCTGTAGAAAAAGAGAAATTGAACATCTTACTGCTGGTGAAATCTGTCTCCAGAAGTTCTAGTGTATTAAATGTGGTTGTCTGTATTGTGTTTTGAAAATTTTCATATGTTTATTCTCAATCTGTAGGAAGAATTTCATATATTCTTATATGCCTCTTTAAACACTGCAGAGTATCATTTGCGTACTTTCATACCTCACTATTCACTGTTTTCATTGACATAATAATTATTACTACAGTGGTCTTAGCTACAAAAGTAAGTGTTTTTGCTTCCTGAAAGTTAATCTTGCTGAAATTGCTGTGAAATCTGGGTTCCTGGTTACCAATTTTTTTGTACTAATTGTATGATGCTTTTTATTGTGCTTTACGGAACCTTCACAGTTGAGGAATGTTGTGGGTTAGTAAAGGCTGGTTTAATTGCTAGGTTAAATTAGTAAGGCATTAAAATTCAAAAATGCATGACACACCTGCTATCAATTTATGGTGCTGAAAATAATACAGGAAAATTTTTCATTAATGAGTGCCATTGTTGACTCTTGTCCCAGAGGTGTTTCTTTACCTTGTGACGTACCTGCCAGCAGGACGCACATGACATAAAGGCAGATAGGAATCAGAATAAGCGTCCGCGTAGCTTAATTGGTAGAGCAACTTATTCCGGAATGAGTGGACCCGGGTTCGAACCCCGGCGCGGATAAAAATGACGGAGAAATTTACTTCGTTATAATGGCGCCCGAACTACCCGGATGACCCGACCGTTCAAAATCTCGCATTGGTGTGATGTTATTTCCACACCGCGAGATAGGAAAAATCAGAGAATCCCTTCTCCAGTGCTTCGAAAAATAAATGTGTGTGACGTTGCATTCCACACACCAGATTGACTGGGAGTTCTCAAGTGCACGTTCTACAGTGGTTGTCTGCCTGCAGCGATTCATGGTCACGGCTGACCCGTAGGCCATGCCCCCGGCCCTCTTTCGGGGGGGGGAGATGTGACGTACCTGCCAGCAGGACGCACATGACATAAAGGCAGATAGGAATCAGAATACATGTCTGCGTAGCTCAGTTGGTAGAGCTGCTTGTTCCGGAATAAGCGTACTCGGGTTCGAATCCCGGCGTAGACCGAAAATGACGGAGAAATTTACTTCGTTATAACCTGAAAAATGAGATGGGAGGGGGTTGGTCTGCATGAGGGTACTAGACTCTAAAGGGGCACTGAAGATTGTTCTTTCATGTCATAGATGAATTTTATGTACATTTAATTTTAGGTACATATTTGCCCATTCTGATAGTGCACATGACTGGAAGATGTATTCCACTATGCAAACTACCAAGTAGTTATTTTGTCGTTAAGCACTTCTGTTCCATATGTATGTTGAAAATTGCATTAAATGGTCACAACTGACTTGAACTCAGTATAACAAATTGTGTGCTGAGTTTTTCGCTGAACGAATGCCATCATACTGACTGAGGTTCTCATGGAATTTGTATAGTGGTGCAGTCTGCTACCTAGGAGCTGTGGTTGCCATTGTATACAAGTAACAAGAAGAGTGCGAGACTTCCATATTTTCAGGGTGGGATTGTTTGGTGCAGTGGTTTTAGAGTGATGTCAGAGTTGGGGATGCAAGAGCTATAAATAAAGGTATCACGACATCTTCTAGTCAGATAGGTAACGTAAAAAAAGCACCAAGCAACTGATAATACAATAAAAGTCTTTGTCTGGAAAAAGTGAGTTTAAAGACTTAAAACAGTTTCATACAATCTAATACAAATCATTGCCGTGTATATAGAATTGACATACATATTATGCATTAAAATCCCAATTTTTTTTTTTTTTTTTTTGTGATGACCCTGTATTATACATGAAGAAGACAACTCCTTAAGAGTACATCTTACTCCAACAGTGCACTTAGCCGTGCTAAGTAAGTGCAGTATAATAACTTCAAATATACTTATTTCTGTAGAAATGGCTTTGAATTCTGGATTAGGTATATGGAATCATTAAACATATCTGGCACCACAAACAAAGAATGTTGTATAGTATAATGGTATACTATACAACATTCCTGTACCATAGAAGTTCTGACTGTTTGATGAAAAGCATCATACAATAGGGGCAAAAACAGTAGGAAGCTACATCATGTGAAAGAAATGTTCTTCTCATAATATGTGGAAAATATGTCACCATAAACAATACAGCAATCAGTCGTCCCTGAACTGCTTGCATTTACTGTTTCTCATGAAATATCAATCACATCAGAAAACCTGAAAATTTCATCGCCCTGGAGAAAATTTTCAACGGAAATTGGGAGATGCAGGTTTCATTCCTGCTCCAGGGCAATGGAATTTTCAGGTTTTCTGATTTGATTGGTATTATGTGGGAAACAGTAAATACAGGCAATTCAGGGATGTCTGATTCCTGTGTTGATTATAGTTAGGAAGCTAATTTCGATTAATTTTAAGGTCAATTAAAATTAATTGGATGAACAACTTTTTCTTCTACAGTGCCTAGCAAAATGAGATGAAGTGATAGAATCATCAACTGTGGCTGAAGATGCACATAAGGTCTTCTGTAGACTACTGCTGAATTTTAAATACTTATGTGAGAAATAGTTATGATTTTAAATCTTACATATTTTAATAATTCATTTCTGATGTGATAGTGTGGAAGTATCTACAATGTTTGGGCAGTAAAGGTAAAAAAAAAAGTATTGGCAATACTTATCTTTTTATCCCTATTTTAAAGTTTCGTCCCCCTTTCAAATAGGAAACAAGATTTGTCATGCCTGGTGGTTTTCAGGTATTGTACGACACTGAAATGATGACCTTATGTCTGCTCCCAATTCTCTACATACAAGACATGGATGGCTTATCCTTTCCTTCCCCAATGCACAGAAGCTGGGCCTACTGTAGGGGCAGAAATATTTATGTATTGATTCCAACACTAATCATCTCTGAATTATGACATCTTTTTTTTCCATGTCATAATCATTCTTCAAGTAATAGTGCAATTATTTTGTGCTCTTTGTGAGCACACAGATTGATGCTTCAGAAATGAGCATGACCTCATGGTCAGCTGACCTCTCACTTTGTGTTTTCACTTATTATTGCATAACTACAAAGTAAGTCACACTGACAGACTTGAATACATTCCAGTTCCTCCTTCTTCATTCCCTTGTTTCCAGAAGATGTAACCATAAATGTGTTCAGCAGTTTCTCAGATGATTCATTAAATTGCAAACAACTGGGAATATATTTCACCTGTATTTGGGTGGCTGCACTGATGATGCAAGCTATAAGAGTTATTCATGTCTTTTGACATTTTAAAAACATAAACCTTGCTAGGTCTTGGAAAAACTGTTGAAGATTATTTGTTAGACCACATGACACCTTTTCAATCAGCAGGCACTTGGCTTTTATGATCATTATATTACTACTTCTGTTTCAGAACACTATTTTTGTGATGAGTGGATTAGCAATAGCAACTCTGCCATAAATTGTATATTAGTGCAGCTCCCAGAGAAATGGTTTGCTGGGAACTAGATTGTTAAGACGTATACTGAGTTCTGTGATTATTTCAGTGCAGTAGTTTTCTGCTTTTTTCTTTTCCTTTGGCCACAATCTTCTAGTGTTCTTCCATTTCTGTCTATAAACTTAGGTTTTTTGATCACTTTTCATCCTTGCATATGTTTGTACATAAACAGGTGTCCAAAATTAACATGACAAATCCAAATTCGAGAATATGTCCAAAACAAGATGACCGATTGTAAAGAATTTTTAGAGACGTGCAAAGGGAAACACTAAATTGACATACCCAAGCAACATTGTGCAAGCTCCTATGAAAATATGTAAACGGAGACTGTATATTATCGATCTGGGAGGCATGCAACCTTGATAAACATTGTTCTGAGCAGGGTGCAGCAATTGAAGCTTGAGTTAGACTAAGTGGAAAAATGGCTGTGCACCATTGCTTAGAAGACTCTTTATGATAGATTGGAAGTAGGGTAATCACAAGCTGAGGTAGCAAGATTGCTGAATGTAATGTGGTAAATGGTCTCCAACCTCTGGAGACAGTTCCAGGAAACTGGAACACTGACCAGAAAGCCTGGACAAGGACACCTACAAGTTACAACAAGTCCAGATGACTGGTATTTGTCTCTAACAGCTCCCTGCCAAAGGGAGTCGACAGCCAGGCAACTCTCCTTGGAGTTCTCCTCTGCTACAGGGACTGCAACATCAAAGCAAACAGCTTACAGAAGACACCGTGACAAAAGTCTATATGCAAGGAAGCAAGTGGTCTGTATCCCACTCGTCACATCACACAGAAGGGTTCGTTTGAAATGGGCCCAACAACATCGCTCTGGACTCCTGATCAGTGGGCCTGTGTTCTCTTCAGCGTTGAGTCACGGTACAACCTAAACATAGCTTCTAAATGTGTGTACATTTGGAGAGAGGCTAGAAGCCAAAATCTTCCCTCCAACATTAGGGAAATTGACCATGGTGGTGGAGGACTCCTGGTTTGGGCTGGCATCATGTTGGATGAGTGCACGTGTTTCCAAGAGGCACCCTGACTACTGCACACTACAGGGATGATATCCTAGAGCCCTATGAATGGCTTTCCAGGGAGCTGTTTGTCTCCAGTTCCTTTTATTAGATAATAACGCCTGTCCCCAAAGGGCTCAGCTAGTCGATGAATACCTGGAGAGTGAGGATATTCACAGGATGGAGTGGTGTATAAGATCTCAGGACCCGAACCCAATAGAGCATGTCTGGAATGCCCTGGAAAGAGCAATTGCAAGCTGGCAGCCCCCTCCAGAACTCCATGCCTTGGTGGAAAAGTTGCACTTATTTCTCCAAACTCTCTTTCAAAGCCTTGTAAACAGCATGAGGGCTTGTTGTGTGAGCTGCATGACTGTTTGGGGTGATCACACTCCCTATTAGCCCCTTGAAATCCGCATCACTTTTGGACTGCCATGCACATGCTTCCTCCTTATGCAGTGATGGCATTCCTTTTCTGTTGCATATTGCTGCATTATTGATATATGTATGTCCGTACAGACTATCATTAAACTCTGTCTTTTGGATTTTGTGTTATTCATGATTTTGTATTTGTCACTTTAATTTTGGTCACCAATGTTTATGTACTTTGTAAATTCTGATGTAAGTTTGAAAACAGTACCTCTAGTGACATCGAGCAAATCAGCAGTTTCAATCTTTGATGCCCCCACTAAACAGGCACCAACAACTCATCCTCTTTGGAAAATGGACAGTCCCTTATTTTTTGTATTATTTGCTAAATGTCCAGAATATTCATTTTGATGATATTTGGAAAAACTAGTTGTACACTTTGAAAGAGAGGAAGAAAAGAAAAATTGCGAAGACTGATAAAACATGCTTAATGGTAAATAACTATTTTATGGGTCTTATAGAAGTAATTATTTAAAAGAATTGGTGGTCAAATTTTCGAACTAGGAACTAGTTCATCATCAGGAACACGTCACTGGAGTAGTTGCTGCCACCCAGTCGGAAGTGCCCAACTGCAAGTATCGTTAATTGTGGTACTTCTTCTCACTATTTATACCTTTTCTTCTAACTTCCTCTTTATCAAGTGTGATTGGTGGGCAATTATTTTTACTGAGTCCTAAATTATGGAGTATCTAAGACCCGTAAAATTGTTATTTACACAGTAAACTATAAATAGAGGTGCCATAAATGCATTTAAAAATACTTAATGGTATTATTTGGTTTGCCCCTTGTAGGTGTGGAAACAAAGTGGAATTTCGTGGGAAAATAGTTGTGATGAATGTCTGAACCATTTTTTCAGTAACTCCCAATTTGTTTGCAGAAAGGTGACATAACAGGAGCAATACTGTATTTGGTAATGACGCCATGTGTGCCATTTTCCCTCCAGCACGCATTTCTTAAAAAAAAAGAAAAAAGAAAAAAAAGAAAGAAGTTTCTATATTTGTTCCTCTTCTTTTCTTGTGGAAAGCTTGCTTAATTCTCATGATATAGCATCAGTCTATGGTTCAGTATGAATTTATTTGAAATGGCTTGTTGAATGCTTTCTTGCTGCCTTGGTGGCACAATTATCTAAGTCTCCAGTTTCTGGAGACTGATAATTTGTCCAAGAATGGTTTGGGTTCATATCCCGGAGGTGCATGGATATTGTGTGTTTGTCTTATGGCACTGGCTCTCTCCCTTCACTCGAACCATTGGCCCTAAATTAGGCATGGGCGACTGCTTATAGCACATCGAGCTGCTCATGGTGGTCATTAAACCTCAAAACAAAACTGTTTTCTGCCTTGTTATCTGAGCAAAGACCAACATTAAACTTATATCAAATTAACAGTTCTTATGAAAGGAGGAACGACAAATATTATCAATAAATTGCTTAAAAGACTATTTTAGGCACCCTCATTTAGTGAAAAGCTCAAAATCGTTAAAAATTATTGGCATACACCTGCCTGCTCGTAATCTCAATACAAAAACACAGAATTTCATTTGTAAATTGAACTTGCATGAAAACAACTCAGAAATTTTATATAAACTGTTTTGCTGGTCCTGTTTGACACTTCTCATGCATCAAGGAGAATTCACCGTGGAATAATAATAACAGTAGCTTATCTTAACATTGACAGTAGTTTTTATTACCTCAGAACCATACTGTTATTCTTTTTGCTGTTCTTTTCTAACCAACCTGAACATTGCATGACTATGCTTGATTGTCTAATAATGAAGAGCAGCAGGTTAAAGAATTAGATAGCACCAGGAAGCCTTACATCTAATAAATATATCAAGATTGTGATAATTTTATTTTGCATATATCGACCCATTAAATTTAATGGAGTGATTTTTCCAATATTCCAGAATTTTGCAGATAACATGTCATAGGCATCTTTGAGAAAGGGACTAATACAGGATCCGACCGGCTCATGAAATCTGATTCAGGAACTTTGAAAACTCCATCAAAATTGCAGCAGCCGCTTCAAAGATAACTGGTGTATTATGAGCGGAAGAGACAAATTCCGTCACCACGAAAACCGGTCTTGCACTGTGAAACTGTCACACGCTTCTATGGTCAGCTTCACTGCATGACACTGAATTGGTGATTTGGTAACTTGCGTAAAGCCGAATCACATATATTTCTTCAAGAGAAACATGTCCAATACAAATTTCAGCATTCATTCAATGTAGAACTCAGTATATTAAAACTTATTACCAAATATGCATGCCAGCAATATAAACTCCCGTTCCAAATCATGCTCTTAAGATTCCGTTTTCTGAAATAAGTGAAACACTTAAGAAAGTAATTATAATAGAAGTATTTTAGTATTTTCTATCCACGATTCTGAAATTCCTTTAAGTCATAATATAATTTATGCAAAATTCATAATCTACTATAAAATATTCGTAATTATCTTAGCCTTTTGTTCTATGAGGGAACACTTATGCTAAAATGGTACCACACAACTTAAAAAAAGAAGAAAAAAGATTAATTTATGTAAGTTTCAGATACTTTATAATGGTTTGTCACACTTGCTGAGAATAACTATGTATTTCCAAAAAATATATTTTTAGGATATTTATAGTACGTAGTGACAGCAGATGTGTCAATCACCCACTTTCATAATCAAACGTATTCATTACATGCAGAACCTAAGATAAATTTCTTAAAAATGGAAACATAAAAAATTTTGAAAATGTAGCTAACTCCACCTTCCTCCTGAAGCTGTGTTACTCATGGGCAGAAATGTTATTTTGCCCAGAAAAAACTGAATGGTGCTTTTTCCATGTGAATGCAATGCTGGGTTAACCTGTAAAACAGGTGTTCTCTATAAACACAAAAATATGTACAAGACCCACATTTATACAAAAGCGACTTTTATTTGAAAGAATGTACAATAATTATGGTGATAGAGGAGAGCAACCTGTTGGCACAAAATAAGGATTACAGATTGCGGAGTACCCTGGCCTAAAAATCGCTGCCCATGGGTTAGAAACGCATTGGGCGCATTCAAGCCTATAATCCGTGCACCACACGAGCGATATGTTTCAGGAAGACTTCAGGGGAGTTGCTCCTGATGCGTCAAACTGATTTTAAAGCCATAGGGAGTCGCACACGTGTAAGCCATTTTAAGGGTTAAATGTGAATGTGCCCAGCGTATTCAAACTGCTCAGTGGGTTAATACACTGCTGGCCACCCAAAATGCAACACAAGAAGAAATGTGTCGCCCGCAAGAGGACATGCAAATGATTAGCATTGCACGGCATATGCGAATCATGTGCACCCGGCACGCCACCGAGAAGTGCTATAAGAAGGGTGCACAGAAGGCGGGGTGTAAGTAGTGGAAGTGTGTTGTGCTGCCGGACCTGTGCGTGGAAAGCTTCCTGATGCCTCGTTGCAGAATACGGCAGTCATTTCAGCACGTTTCGGAGTTCAACAGAGGAAGAATAATGACTTATAGCGACAGCGGTTTATCGTACCGAGACATCGGCGCCCGTGGGACGATATCCAACCACAGTGAGAAGAGTATGGATTCGGTGGGTGCAGGAGGGACGGATGGACCGAGGTGAGCGATTGCCGCAGCCGCGACTCACCACCGAACGGGAGGACCGGCATGTTGTGCGGCGGGCATTGACGGCTCGCACCGCCACATCACCAACGTTAGCGCAGGAATTAGGGTGTGAACCTGTGTCAGCACGTACCGTTCGATGTCGTCTGCAGGGGCGGGGACTTGTCGCCCGGCGCCCTTTGCTCCGATTACAATTGACGTTACACCACCGGCGAGTGCAGCGTAGTGGGCCATTGAACGCCGCACCTGGACTACGGAATGGCACGACATTGTCTTCTCCGACGAATCCCGCTTCTGCCTGCAACACCACGATGGTCGGATCCGCGTGTGGCGGCACCGCGGTGAAAGACTGTATGACGCCTGCATTATGCATCGCCATACCGGTCCGCCCCCGCCCCGCACGGGGATAACTGGTTTTCCAGTTATTTGGGGAGCGGCGCCCCCACGGCCCGAGCTAACCTTGTGACGGTTTCTATTGCCTCTGCGGCTTTGACGATTACATCACCGAAGGGACAGCTGTTCATCCAGCTGATGGGGGATGGCGTCCCCACGGCCCGAGCCGTTTTCTCTTATTGTTTTACTTTTTTCGTCTTCAGTTCATATATTGACATGTACCCGCCTCAGTTGTAGGCTGCTGAGGTTGTGAGGAGGCGCCAGCTCTGGGTTTTGTTCCTCGTTCTCTTCCCTGTCTTTTCTCTTTTATGTTACATTTTCTGTTTTTCCGGAGCTGGTTAGCTTAGACCTACCTGCATGTTTGCCGTGTGTGGTGACCCGTACAGGTGGAAATGAGGATGCTGGAGGCTGCGGTGTTTGGGGGCCGGGTTGTAGTGTCTCCAGCTGCCAACACTCCTCTTTGCCCTCTGCTTCACCCTAAACGGGAGGCTGGGAGCTAACCCACTCCTGGTCAGGAAGTCTGTGGCCGAGTTGCGTCCGGACTTCTAGCGGCTTGTCGTTCTGTTCGGCTGGGTGAGTTGGGAAGTAGGGTGGGCATGCCAAAGGGGTGTTCTCCGGGCACGGGAAAGTCTGGGTGCACGCTGAGCGTGTGTCTGCCCTACCAACTTGCTATATCCGCTGACTATCCCTAGAGCCGTGTCGTGCGTCCTCTTGGGCTTGCGGACCTCCGGTTCTCCCTCGTTGGGCTCGGTAGTGGGTGGGGAGGTTGGCGGACGAATCTTTTTTCTTCCTCATGACAGCACAAAGTGTTTCCCATGCTGTAAATTTGAAGCGCCGTGTGGAGGAAGGGACACCCTCCTCCACTAAGAAACTTCTAAGTACAAACTGCAATGCTCTGTTTCTTCTGATTCACTCAGTTGATCCGGCTCAGTCTCTCAGTTCGAAGAGTCCTTTCTGGATTAATAAGGCTCTTCAGGCCGTTGCGGGCTCTCCAAAGAGTGTTAAGAAGCTCCCGTCAGGGGATCTTCTTGTGGAGACATCTCATCCACGTCACAGTGCCACCCTGCTGGAGACGACCGTTCTGCTGGACATTCCTGTGCAGATCTCACCCCATGGATACCTCAATTCCTCTCGCGGTGTGGTCAACTCCCGCGACCTGCTCGACTGCAGTGATGAGGAATTGTTGGTTGAACTTGGGGACCAACATGTCACTGGGGTTCGGCGTATCCTTTTCAGGCGGGATGGGAAGTCTATTCCCTCCCGGAACATCGTCCTGACCTTTGACTCACCTACCCTGCCAACTTCCATCAAGGCGGGGTACTTGCGTCTCGATGTTCGGCCCTACATCCCGAACCCCCTGAGATGTTTCAAGTGCCAGCATTACGGTCACTCCCAGCAGTCTTGCCGTAATGTAGCAAAGTGTGGGCGCTGTGGTTCAACTGAACACTCTTTGGCGGACTGCTTTGCTGAGGTGGATCACTGTGTGAATTGTGAGGGTTCCCACTCTGCGTCTTCTAAGCAGTGTCCCAAGTGGATCGAGGAGCAGGCTATCCAGCGCCTGAAGACCACTGAACATCTTTCCTACCCTGAGGCCAGGCGGCGGATAGCTCCTCTTCCATCCGGCCGACGCTCCTATGCCTCGGTTGTGGTGCAGAAGGCTACTGTTGCGGTTCAGACTGAGGTGACCATCCCGGCGCGTTGTCCTTATGATTTTAAGGACATCGTCGCTGCTGGAATGGAAGCACTGCAGTCTCGCCGCATTGCATCCAAGGAGACATCTACATCGTCGCCTACACCTTCTACGCCGAAAACATCTACCAGCACAGGGTCCCAGGGCACTGCAAAGAAGAAGCCAGAAAAGGTGAAACCCGGCTCATCATCCCCGAAACAGAGCAAGCAAAAACAGCCTCTCAACACAGGGGGTAAACACAGCCCTGTGTTACCTCCAGACACTGCCGATGGGTTGGAGGTGATGGACGACACTGAGACCTTCTAGTCGTCTGTCTTTTCCTTTCTTTCATTTCGTTTTTCATTCTGGCCACGCTCATTCAGTGGAATTGCCGAGGTTTGCGTTCACGCATTGACGATTTAAAGGGCTTACTGTCTTCGCACACACCTGTGTGCGTGTGTCTCCAGGAGACAAAGCTTCGCATGACGGACACTCCTTCGCTGCGGAGACATTCTTTTTTCCGCAAAGATCACCAGGACGGCGTAATTGCCTGCGGGGGAGTGGCCGTCGTTGTTCCTCATGGTGTCCCTGTCACTGCGGTTGCCCTTCGGACGACTTTGCAGGCGGTGGCAGTGCGACTATCTGTGAACACTCTGCTCACGGTGTGTTCCATCTACATACCACCAACTGAAGCTGTAAGCCTTTCGGATCTGGAAGATTTAGTTGACCAGCTGCCGCCTCCTTTCTTCATCTTAGGAGATTTCAATGCACACAGTCCGTTGTGGGGTTCTGCCACTCGTGACTCCAGGGGCCGTGTTGTTGAGTCCCTTCTCTCCAACACGTCCCTCTGTCTCCACAACACCGGGGCAGTCACTTACTTTCATGAACCCACCCGCTCGTACTCAGCCATTGATCTGTCCTTGAGTTCGCCATCCTTCTATCCTGACTGGTCCTGGAGCGTGTCTGATGATCCCCTTGGCAGTGATCACTTTCCCATCTTTCTCCGTCTAGCAGGTGCCGGGTACCGTCATCCTACTCGCCCTGCTAGATGGGCTATCGATCGCGCCAAGTGGGACTCATTCACTGCTTCAGCGACCATTACTCCAGCCATGGTGACCTCGTGTACGATCGATGAAGCTGTTGCGGCGGTTACGGATTGTATTGTGCAAGCGGCAGACTTTACCATCCCTAAGTCTTCGACTAATCTTCCACGTTGTCCGCGACCTTGGTGGAATTCCACTTGCAAGGCAGCTCGTCAGGCCCAACATCGGGCTTGGGGTAGGTTTCGTCGGTACCCCACCGACGCGAACCTACTTGCTTTCAAGAGAGCCAAATCTTACGCGCGTTTGGTACGTCGTCGTAGCCAACGGGAATCTTGGATACGATACGTATCCGGGATTAACACCACTACCAGCTCTAAAATCGTTTGGGACAGGATCCGCAAGATTCGGGGTAAGTACCCTTCTGGGGTAATCTCCATTCTTGAGAGTGGTGGAGGACCGGTTGCTGACGCTCAGGGTATTGCTGACTGTCTGGGCGCCGCATTTTCTTCGGTGTCCAGCAGCCGCAATTACGCTGCTTCGTTCCGGCAGGTACAGCCGCGGCTTGAACGGTCCAGGGTTTCCTTTGGGCCGTTTTCCGCTGCCGATTATAACAGCCCGCTGACTGCCGTCGAACTGAAGATTGCCCTGAATCGGTCCGGCCGAACATCTGTCGGACCGGATAACATCCATTATGAAATGCTGAAGCACCTTTCTCCGTCCTCTCTTGAATGTCTGCTGGTCCTGTTTAACAGGATCTGGCACGAGCGTGACTTTCCCGAATCTTGGCGCTCTGCCATTGTCGTTCCTGTTCTCAAACCTGGTAAGGATCCCGCTAACCCGTTGAACTACCGACCAATTGCTATGACGAGCTGCCTCTGCAAAGTTCTAGAGCGCATCATCAATTTTCGTTTAGTTTTTTATTTGGAATCACGTCACCTTCTTTCACCTCATCAGAGTGGATTTCGGAAATTCCGATCCACCTCAGATCATCATCTACGCCTTGAGACATCTGTCAGAGAGGCGTTTGTCCGGCGTCAGCACATGGTCTCCGTGTTCTTCGATATGGAGAAAGCTTACGACCGCACCTGGAGATACGGCATTCTCCGTGATCTGCACGAGTGCGGATTGCGGGGAAACCTACCATCTTTCATCGCCGGATTTCTCCAGGACCGGAGTTTCCGTGTGCGCGTCGGGTCGACCTTCTCTGCGTTATACCCACAAGAGCAGGGTGTCCCTCAAGGCTCCATTCTTTCTGTGACATTGTTCATCCTTCGTGTGTGACATTGTTCATCCTTCGTGTGTGACATTGTTCATCCTTCGTGTGTGACATTGTTCATCCTTCGTGTGTGACATTGTTCATCCTTCGTGTGTGACATTGTTCATCCTTCGTGTTAATCATCTTTTCACCCTACTTCCTCCGACGGTCCGTGGCACCATGTACGTGGATGATCTGCAGATCTCTTGCGCATCTGTCAACATGCGCACTATTGAGCGGCAGCTGCAGACTGCCATTAATAAGATCTCTACCTGGGCCTCCCACAATGGATTTGGCTTCTCGACCCAGAAGACCGTTTGCGTGCATTTTTGCCGCAAACGGGGCCTTCACCCTGACCCCAGCCTCCGTCTGGGGTGTTCTACCATCCCTGTGGTGTCAGAAGTCAAGTTCCTTGGGCTAACATTTGACCGAGCACTCACCTTCCGACCTCACATCCAGTCTTTAAAGGTGAAGTGCACGAAGTCATTGAGTATCCTGAAGGTCCTCTCTCGAACATCTTGGGGGGCTGACAGGTGCTCAATGCTTCGCATTTACCATTCTCTGATTCGGTCACAGTTAGACTTCGGTTGCATAACGTACGGTTCGGCACGTCCTTCCGTGTTGCGGCCTCTGGATCCTGTCCATCACCAGGCTCTGCGGCTATGCACTGGTGCTTTCCGTACCTCTCCCGTGCATAGCCTGTATGTCGAGGCCCATGAACCGCCGTTGTGCGTCCGACGTAAGCAGCTGTCTCTTCAATTCTTCACCAAATTGAAGTCTCTTCCTGATCATCCACTGCATGGATCTATTTTCCAACCGCAATGTGTCCGCCTATTCTCACACCGGCCTTCCTGTGTTCCGACGTTTGGGATTCGGTTGTCGACCTTAGTGCGCGATGCTGGTCTAGACTTGTCAAGGATTGGTTTGACCCGGTTCTACAATGAACCGCCTTGGCAGCCGGTTCAAGCAACGGCTGACCTTTCCCTTTGTGTGTGGCCAAAGTCTTCCACTCCTGCTCTGGTGTACCAGCAGTTCTTTGCCGAGAAACAGTCTCTCTTCCCGGATTTCGTGCCTGTCTTTACTGACGGGTCGAAATCCGGTGAGGTTGTTGGTTCCGCTTTCGTGTGTGGCGACGCCTCCCATGCTGAGAGGCTTCCGCCTGAATCTACTGTCTTTTCGGCAGAGATGCGTGCGGTACACCTCGCTTTGTGTCACATACGGTCTAGATCTCATCGTCGCGCTTTGATTTGCTCCGATTCCCAGTCCGTCATCCAAGTTTTATCTTCTCCAGAGGACACGGACTCACCTGTCATCCGTGATGTCCGTCGTCTTCTTGGAACTTTGGAGGGTGATGGCTTCCTGGTCCGATTCTGTTGGGTTCCTGGCCATGTTGGGATTCGGGGTAACGAGCTGGCAGATCTCTCTGCCAGGTCTGTTTCCTCCATGTCGCCAGCTCGGCTGCCACTGTCTTTCCGAGATTATCGGCCGTTGATCCGGAAATTTGTTATGGATGAGTGGCAGTCCCTGTGGTCTCAGCAGGGCAGCAGTAAACTCTATGCCATCAAACCACAGATCGGTCTATGGAAGTTTAGTTTGCAGACCAACCGTCGTGAGGAAGTTGTTCTTGCACGTCTCCGCATTGGGCACTGTCGTTTTACTCACCGCTTTTTGCTGTGTGGCGAGAGTGTCCCGGTGTGTGAGACATGCAACTGTCGTCTCACTGTCCTTCATGTTTTGTGTACTTGTGTTCGGTTTTGTGATCATCGTTTTCGTCATTTTCACTCTCATCTGTTGGACGAAGGAGCAGCTACGCTGCTAACCATTATTGGCGAAGCCTGCGACATGACAGCAGTGTTTTCGTTTTTACACGATATTGACTTTTTTAAACTTATCTAGATTTTAACTTGTTCACTTTCATATTTCATTTTTTACCGCATCAGCTTGTTTTTAACCTTGTGTACGTTTTTATTGCTTTAGTTTTGTTTTGATGTCTTTTGTTTTGGCGCTCTTTGGCCAACCATGGCCCTTGCGCCATTAAAATAAATTAACCAACCAACCATACTGGTCCGTTGCCTGGCGTTATGGTTTGGGGCGCAATTGGATATGACACCTGCATCCCTCTGGTACGCATCGCCGGTACACTCAACAGCCAACGCTACTTCTCTGACGTTTTGGAGCCTGTAGTCCTCCCTTACCTGCAGGACCTTCCAACGGCCACTTTTCAACAGGACAATGTGCGCCCACACGTGGCACGCATCGTGCAACAATTCTTCATGGCCCACCAGGTGTCACTGCTGCCGTGGCCCGCCTGTTCTCCCGATATGTTGCCCATCGAACATGTCTGGTCGCTGATCGGCAACCGAGTGGCCCAGCAAGCCTCACTCATGGCTACGCCTGATGAACTGTGGCAACGTGTGGAAGCAGCCTGGACCAACATACCCCAAGCCCACATCCAAAGCCTCTTTCGTTCGATCCCGTGGCTATTATTGCGCAACATGGCCACATGAACTATTGATGTCTGCGTGTTCCGCAAGTCACACGGGCCTGTAAGCTCAATCGTTTCATCTCTGTATCTGTTTTTATGTGTCCAGTAAATCTGGCTTTGCTATCTCGTGTCCTTCTTGGTGTTGAATTTTGGGTGGCCAGCAGTGTAAATAATTTTCATGCAGTAGTTTCAAGGCCTGAAAAATTTAAACTGAATGTATGGACGTGAAATTTGGGTTTCCTTTATATGAATTTTACCCCTGAAAAAGCTGCAGAAATGCTATTTTGCAGTTTAATGCAATTTTTGATAAATATCTTTTTATACTGCAGTTGCTTCCTTTCGAGCTATATAATTCGCTTTGTGTTTAAGAACTTTTCATTTTCTTTAATTTCTAATCAGCCTTTGTGATACAACAGCTGTCTAATTTTTTTCTATTGCAACACACTACACTAAATTTCTGTTGTCTCAAAGTATTACAGAAAACTGCAAAATTTTATGACTTATATGAATATATATTCACACTGAAAGGTAGCATAATTTGTTAGAATTATATATCTGTCATTACCATAGGTAACATGCCCTTCTGACTGTAATGAAATGTACTGCCTATAGGTGTTAGATATTACTTGGATAAATGAAAGTTATTTTTACGATGACTAAGGAGGAGCTTTGAATTTTCATCTCCTAAAGATTCCTAGGACAGCTTATGGGCAGGTGGGAATGCATGTGTTTCAATCTGATAATACTCTACCTTTTTCAGCTGCATGCTCTATCTTACTTTTTAGGATATGACTCAGAATATATTTATCTCTACAGTTATTCACACATTAGTTTAAAGCCATGCTTTGCCATAATATGTGAGGTTTCCTTCAGTACCTCTTACAAGGGGACCTTACAGCTGACCACCCACGGATTTCGGTGAATTTTTTTTTAATGAAAGAAGAGGCAAAATGAGGATATATGTGTCCTGGCATTTGATCTAATGCTTCTTATTTTCGGAATAAAAAATTATAAGGATCTGAGGATATCATAATGAAATTTGTGATTTCCTGTAAATGATTCTTTACTGTAAAGTCACGAGGTCTTGCAGCAGTGCATTATAGCATACATTTCTTGTCATGGTAGCTAATGTCAAAAAGCGGGGAATGAACAGTGAACTAACTATTAGTAGCAGCAAAGAATGGAATGCCTGCATTTTCCCAACTTCCTTTAAAGCTCTCTCGTTCTCACATTTTCAGAATTCTGTAAGAAGTTACAACAACATAGTGTGATATTGAATGAAACATATGTATTTCTGTGCAATATTTGCATGAACTAGCTATGTCGTGAGCTGCATGCCTTGTAGTGATGTGGAACTTACACTTAACATTGTATTGTGTCATTGTCAATGGCAATTCGGTGTAGTTTCACTAACAAATAATAAAGAACTTGTAGAAGTAATCGTTGAGTAATGGAGTTTAATAATAAATAGCACATATGGGGACAAAGGAATTGTTAGGAGAATCGAATTATCACATTTTAGCTTATAAAGCATAATTACGTACTTTTATTTGAAGATTAACATATATGTTGTTAGGTATCACTATCGAAGGTTTCGCTATTGTTTTTTGGTACACACAGTTGCAGATGATGATTATCATAAAAACAATGAAAACATAACACTTCTCTCTCTAATATGGAAGCATTTGATAAAAGAACTGTTCAAGCACTTACATTTCGTTTGTCGAACGTCGTCCGGAAAACACATTTCGTTCACATTTCCAAAAATCTTTCTTTCATTTATTAACTTTGCATCAAACCAAGCGTACTGCAACATATTCTTGAAAATCGGCGCAGAAAGTTGATGATTATAAGTAAATGGATCTTCAGGGCATCTTCTCACTTGTTTAAATGCCTATTTTCTTTTAAAAGTTCGACAGAGTTTTGTAACTTTTTAATAAAAATTTTTACTTGACAGAAAAGGTACACATCACAAGGTTGACAGTATGGGGTAAAATGAGATGGAATGATTAAGACAGTAGAAGAAATCATTCCATCTGCCGTCATCTTTTGTGAAGACACTAATTATTAAAGTGTGCTGGATCTGTTTGACCTCCCCATGAATCCAAGATCAAGTGAAACTTCTCTTCTTTGCAAAATGGTCAGATAATATTTTTCACGAAACTGCTGAAATGCTGTTTCGTTAATTTCCCTGCTTTCGACGATGTCACGAATACAATTTCGTATTCCGCCGTTAGTCCTTCCACAATCTTGGAAACAAGAGGTCCAAATTGCCCATGAGGATCTTGCATGCATAGGAAAACTTTTGGAAGTAATGATCTAGAAGCAGTCAATGCATACAAAAACAACAGAATACCTCTGTTGTTTTTCTCCACGCACAGAAAGTGTTCTGTGTACATCGATTCTATACTCACATCCTGTTTGATCAGTGTTAATGACGTAATCCAATGGAAATTCTTTGATCAGTCATGAAAGACGTTTTTGGAATTTCTCAGCTTCCGCGATAATAGTTAACAAATTCAATTCATTTTGTGACCTGATGCAGCGTGTCACTTTTCGCTGGCGGATGCCATGAACCAGTTTGAATTTTTCAACCCACCCTTGTGATGCTGTAAAACGAAAATCGTCCGATTGATGTTGCACCGCTGCAGCGGAAGCCCATTGTTGTATCATTTGGGTTGTTACCGGCTGCTTTTGATCTCTAGCTTCACGAAATCGATGGAAGGTTAATTTGTTGATTATGTGATATTTTTTCCTTTAATCCACCTTCCCATTCAATTTCTTGCTCCAATTTTTTTAGGTCTTCCTTCCATCATAAAGCAGTATATCGTCCTTTTAGTAGAGCTTTTAAACTCCATTTTGGATGCTGTTTAGCAAGCTGTACGAGTTTGATTTTTGTGTCCGGTGAAATGTATCCTTTCTTTGATTTTTTCTCCTCGGATTCATAGTCGTTCACACTCTCTGGAGTCGAAGAAGAAGTGGAAGAGAAACTGTCTTCTTGTATGACGTGTGATGTTGACGCGCCAGAAGATATTTTCGGTGTCTCTGGTAAAGGTTCCTCACTTAAAAGTAACTCCTCGCTATGCACCACTTCAAAGTTCTTCAACACATAAATGATGGCTTCAACTATAGATTTGCCTATCAACACTGCTTTTTCGGACACATGCTCCATTTTGTTCGTTTGCAGAAAGTTCAAATCTTTTAAAATTTGCTTGCACATTGTCAGAGCATTTGCCATGTCTTATGGCTCATATTAAACTACGAAGTTCGGAATGTCTGTGTCATGATTTAGTCTACTTGGTGACGCCATCGAAGCACTGCTACTTTCCATACTTATTTCACAAAATACATCTGAAAGATTTAGTGATGTTTCTAGATTTTTTGCAGATATTTCCCAAAGCACAACCAAGTAGTTGGAAACTCGAAGGATACTGACACGTTATTCCACAAATATTTACGACGACTTCTTCAACCTTCGACAACGTATGTTATTGTGTCGCATTCGTTTATTACACTGACATTCGTTGCGGGGCGCGAGTAAAAGAGAACACTCATAGGGCCAGCTAACTTGTTCTTTTTTTTTTTTTTTTGTACAGCTGCGATGTGCACTCATTTGCATACCTGTGCGAGAATTTACAGCTGACCACCAGCGGATTTCGGTGATTTTATTTTTAAATGAAAGTAGAGGCAAAATGAAGAAATATGTGTCCCGACATTTGATCTAATGCGTTTTAATTTTGGAGTAAAAAAATGATAACGATCTGCTGCGCACCATTGCACCGAGAAACTGAAAACGGCAAACAAGCAGTAAGCTACGCGGTGGAAGTTAGTAAAAATACCTCACTAACAACAGTATTTTGTGTAGATATTGAAATTAATAAAATTCGTATTTATGTAGTTATTTGTGTGGTACTGTATTTTAGGAGTAATATTTTCGAGATGAACGTTTAATTTTTAATTGAACATACACAACAAGTTGGATTAGCTATCAAGTTACATTGTCATATGAATATAACGTTCATGAAGAGAGAACAACCTCAACCTGTGCATAGGGTGAAATTACCGGGCTTTGATAATTTGCACGAGTTGATGTGTTGTGACATTTTTCCTTTCTGTCATGTGTCACGAATAAATTCTCATTGGAGGTTTTCAAAATTCTAACACTCGCCAAAGTTATACAGGCTGAAAGGTGAGCGTGCACCAATATGCAAAGAAGTGCACGTCGCAGCTGTACGAAAAAAAGCAGAAGTTACCTGGCCCTATGAGCGTTCTCTTTCATCCGCTCCCCCACAACAAATGTCAGTGTAATAAACGAATGCGACACAATAACTTTTGTTGTCGAAGGTTGAGAAGTCGTTGCAAATATTTGTGTGGCCGCCCCGGTGGCGCAGTGGTCTAAGCGATGGCCTCTGATCATTCGTCCGAATGGGGTCCGGGTCCGAATCCCAGTGAGGCATGGATGTTGTGTTTGTCTTACGGCACTGGCTCTCTCCCTTCCCTGGAACCAGTGACCCTAAATTAGGGACGGGCGACTGCTTATGGCCCATTGAGTTGCTCACGGTGGTCGTTAAACCTCCAATAAAAAAAAAAAAAAAAAATATATATATATATTTGTGGAATAACGCGTCAGTATCCTTTGAGTTTCCAATACTACGTGGTTGTGCTCTGGGAAATGTCTGTGCAAAAAAAATCTAGAAACATTATTAAATCTTTCAGACATATTGTGTGAAATAAGTATGGAACGTAGCAGTGCTTCAATGGCGTCAACAAGTAGAACAAATCCTGACATACACATTCCGAACTTCGTAGCCTCATATGAGCCGCAAGACATTGCAAATGCTCTGACAATGTGCAAGAAAATTTTAAAAGACACGAACGTTCTACAAACATACAAAACGGAGCATGTGTCTGAAAAAGCAGTGTTGATGGCCAAATCTATGGCTGAAGCCATCATTTACGTGTTGAAGAACTTTGAAGTGGTGCATAGCGAGGAGCTGCTTTTAAGTGAGGAACCTTTAATAGAGACACCGAAAATATCTTTTGCCGCATCAACATCACACGTCATACAAGAAGGTAGTTTCTCTTCCACTTCTTCTTCGACTCCAGAGAGTGTGGACGAATATGAACCCCAGGATAAATAATCAAAGAAAGAATACATTTCCCTCGACACAAAAATTAAAATCGTACAGCTTGCAAAACAGCATCCAAAATGGAGTTTAAAAACTCTACGTCAACGAGGATGTACTGCTTTACAACAGAAAGCAGACCTAAAAAAATGGGAGCAAGAAATTGAACGGGAAGGTGGATTAAAGGAAAAATATCACATGATCAACAAACTAACCTTCCATCGATTTCGCGAAGCTAGAGATCAAAAGCAGCCGGTAACAACCCAAATGATACAACAATGGGCTTCCGCTGCAGCGGTGCAACATCAATCGGACGATTTTCGTTTTACAGCATCACAAGGGTGGGTTGAAAAATTCAAACTGGTTCATGGCATCCGCCAGCAAAAAGTGACACGCTGCATCAGGTCACAAAATGAATTGAATTTGTCAACTATTATCGTGGAAGCAGAGAAATTCCAAAAACGTCTTTCACGACTGATCAAAGAATTTCCATTGGATTACGTCATTAATACTGATCAAACAGGATGTGAGTATAGAATCGATGTACACAGAACACTTTCTGTGCGTGGAGAAAAAACAACAGAGGTATTCTTGGGAGATTTTAACAAAGTAACACATAGTTACACCGCACAGTATGCATCGATCGCTTCTGGAGCATTACTTCCAAAAGTTTTCCTATGTATGCAAGAGCCTCAGGGACAATTTGGACCTCTTGTTTCCAAGATTGTGGAAGGAATAACGGCAGAATATGGAAATGTATTCGTAACATCGTCGAAATCAGGGAAATTAATGAAAGAGCATTTCAGCAGTTTCGTGAAAAATATTATCCGACCATTTTGCAAAGAAGAGAAGTTTCTCTTGATCTTGGATTCAGGGGAGGTCAAACAGATCCAGCACATTTTAATAGTAACATATTATTAAAATAACCAATCAATTACCCAAAAGATCTTGGTCATTTTTTTCCCTTAACACTTCAAGCACGTCAATTATCATCATGTAGTGTTGTTGGCCTTCAAAGGTTGAAAGACTCCTTGCCTATGAGATTCATTCTTCTGGGCATGAAACATCATATTTTCCTTTTTTTTTTAAATTATTTACTGGACAAAAAACGCAGGTTTACCTCTGCCATATGAGACGTAACTATAGCTCGTCATCTCCATAAAAACCTCACAAATATCCACACCATACCACTCATTCATACATTCAGTTAAAAACACTATGTACATAATTACACCATTTACATTCCCAGGCAGTTAAACCTTTGTCAACTGTGACTAAAAAAGTGCTCTATCCGTTTCAAACTCCGTACTAACCCTACTGCAAGTGCCAACCTCATTCAGCCCGTCATACACAATCCTCTAGCGCTTTCAACAGGCTTCTGTCATCATCAGGAGGCAGATGTGTCTCACCTGCCCACCCCAGCTCAAGTAAGCAGAGCTATTGAGGTTCGGGCCTCAGTCCCAATCTCTGCATCTTTGTGTCTCTGGCACAATCTATTTTCATTGCTGCTATCTTTTCTTTTTTTCCCTCATAGCTGTTGTTCAATTTTTTTTAAGGCCTTCCATTGTTCGTTTAAGTTGCTAGGCTCATTAATGTTGCATAATCTTGATCTTTTTTTTTCAATTAATACTGATTCTGCAATTCTCAACTGCCTTTCATTTTTACAGCTCTTTATAAATTTTAATATCTTAAAACCTTGTACATTGATTTTCCAGACAGTATTGGGTTAATGCAGTCTTAGCTTCTTTTTATTCCAATTACTTATATGCTGGTTCACAAATTAAAGTATAGATTGAACCAGCATGTAAGTACTTGGAATAAAAAAGAAGCTAAGACTGCATTAACCCAATACTGTCTGGAAAATCACCAATGTCCAAGGTTTGAAGATATTAAAATTTATTAAGAGCTGCAAAAATGAAAGGCAGTTGAGAATTGCAGAATCAGTATTAATTGAAAAAAAAAAAAACAGATCAAGATTATGCAACATTAATGAGCCTAGCAACTTAAACGAACAATGGAAGGCCTTAATAAAAATTGAACAGCTAAGAGGGAAAAAAAGAAAAGAGAGCAGCACTGACAATAGATGGCGCCAGACACACAAAGATGCAGAGATTGCGACTGAAGCCCGAACCTCAATAGCTTTGCTCACTTGAGCTGTGGTGGGCAGGTGAGACACATCTGCCTCCTGATGATGACAGAAGCCTGTTGAAAGGGCTAGAGGATTGTGTATGACGGGCTGAATGAGGTTGGCACTTGCAGTAGGGTTAGTACGGAGTTTGAAATGGATGGAGCACTCTTTTAGTCACAGTTGACAAAGGTTTAACTGCATGGGAATGTAAATGGTGTAATTATGTACATAGTGTTTTTAACTGAATGTATGAATGAGTGGTATGGTGTGGATATTTGCGAGGTTTTTATGGAGATGATGAGATATAGTTGCGTCTCATATGGCAGAGGGAAACCTGCGTTTTTTGTCCAGTAAATAATAAAAAAAAAAAAAGAAAGGAAAATACGATGTTTCATGCCCGGAAGAACGAATCTCTTAGGCAAGGAGTCTTTCAACCTTTGAAGGCCAACAACATTACATGATGATAATTGACGTGCTTTTGAAGTGTTAAGGGAAAAAATTACCAAGATCTTTCGGGTAAGTGATTGGTTATTTTAATAATATATCATTAATGAATTGCACGTAAATATGCGCACTTTGCTGGTGTTTAAAAATACCTTAAAAGTGCAAAAATTATCATTTTAATAGTGTCTTCATAAAGGATGACGGCACCTGTTCTTCTACTGTTGAAATCATTCCACCTCATTGTACCCCATACTGTCAACCTTGTGATGTGTACCTTTTCCGTCAAGTAAAAAAAAATTATTAAAAAGTTACAAAACTCTGTCGAACTTTTAAAAGAAAATAGGCATTTAAACAAGCGAGAAGATGCCCTAAAGATCCATTCACTTATACATCATCAACTTTCTGCGCCGATTTTCTAGAATATGTTGCAGTACGCTTGGTTTACTGCAAAGTTAATAAATGAAAGAAAGGTTTTTGGAAATGTGAACGAATTATGTTTTCTGGATGACGTTTGACAAACGCAATGTAAGTGCTCGAAAAGTTCTTTTATCAGATGCTCGCGTTGTAGAAAAGTGCTATGTTTTCATTGTTTTTATGATAATTATCATCCGCAACTGTGTGTACCAATAAACGATAGCGAAACCTCAGATAGTGATACCTAGCAACATATATGTTAGGTCTTCAAATAAAAGTATGTAATTATACTTTATAAGCTAAAATGTGTTATACAAAAATACATACGTTTCTTTAAATATCTACCTATATCACACAATGCTTTTGTAATTTTATACGGAATTCTGAAAAGTGGGAACGAGAGAGCTTTAAGGGAAGATGGGAAAATGCAGGCATTCCATTCTTTGCTGCTACTGATAGTTCACTGTTTATTCCCCGCTTTTCAACATTAGCCACCATAACAGGAAATGTATGCTATAACACACTGTTGCAAGGCCTCGTAGCATTGCAGTAAAGTATCATTTACAGGCAATCACGAATATCATTCATTTTTCCGTCCTTGGATCGTTATGATTTTTTATTCCGAAAATGAGAGGCATTAGATCAAATGCCGGGACACATATATCCTCATTTTGCCTCTACTTTCATTAAAAAAAAATTCACCAAAATCTGCGGGTGGTCAGCTGTAAGGTCCCCTTGTTAGTGCATATACTTTCAATTTTCCCAGTTTTCCAGTTTATAGTTAAGACTTAATGGCAGTTCCAAATGGCTGATTTATGAATGCATCATGCCATTGGTGTCCTAGAAAGCAATAAGCACAACTTTGCCAGCAGAGTGTGACCTAGAACATTTCTGATGCTGGCAGTATTCTGTATGCTGTCCCTTGTTTTTTTCTACAAAATAATGCAGAGGCATTCATCTTCACTGCTGTACAAGAATTCATTGCCTCTGCAACATTTCTTGGCAAATATCTGTTCATTTCTGTTTTAGTATTGCAGTGGATGATATTTGGGGAGCTTGCATTTCATGTACAACTTCTAGCATAAAGGATAAGCAATCTCATGAAGTGGTAGTTTTATTTGCTGTTGCCTACTACAAAACATGGCAAATTTCTTTTGTAATTTCAGCAATGAGAATATTTAGTGAGTTTCATTGCTTGCCATTCATGTCCTTCTATTAGCTTATGGTTTAGAGTCCGCATATGTGGCTTAGAGTTGAACTATTCTAGTGCCAATGTACCCTGTAAACAATTTTGACTTGCCAATGATTATCAATTAGTGGAAGATTTTTTCCACTTAAAAACTATCACTTCATGTTGTTCTTGCTTTCATTTGTACCAATTTTTATGTCTTTCAAGTGTTTGCTATCATGCTTTTTTCTCATAAAAATGTATTACTTTTCGCTATCTCTCCCATAAAATTTAAGAATTCTTGATGATGTGATGTTTATTTACTCTTTTAGGCGTCTACATCGGAATACAAATGAATTCCTGAAGATAGCAGATTACTATTAGTCATGGGGAATGAATTTTTATTTATTAATTTTGCTTATTTCTTATTCTGTATTGTAACATGCATACATATTGAAATAATAAATTACAAAACATGTGTATTTCAGTTTAATAATTTGTGTACATAAAATTGATAGGCCTACTACACTTTATTTTTCTGTTATCAGGTTTGTTTGTGCTCATAAAACACAACACACTTACATAAAATGCAGATATGATTAATTATGCAGATAATATAATTAATTATTCAAACACTGAAAAATTCTAAAAAAAATTACTGACTTCAGACTGTTGGTAAAGAAATGCGATAGTTTGACATAGTAGCAAAATGATCAACAACTGTTTTTGGGCAATGAAACAACGGCCTTCCCTTCCATACCAGTTATTCTTGGATAAAGATGCAACATCCTTTTCTTCTTCGGGTGTAGGTTCGAATCCTGGTGAGGCATGGATGTTGTGTTTGTCTTACGGCACTGGCTCTCTCTTCCCTGGAGAGATGGCCCGAAATTAAGGATGGGTGACTGCTTATAGCCTGCCAAGTTGCTCACGGTAGTCGTTAAACCTTCAATCAAAAAACGAAAAACAACAACAAAATTCTTCAGGTGCCATACCCAGACAAAAGCATTTGAGGATTCATCCCCATTAGCTGCACATAGTCATGTTGGCATTAAATACCCCAGGACAAGGGGATTACGATTAGGTGGTTTCCCATTGCCTTCTTCATCAAGTGTCAAGGTGCATCCACCAGAGATGGCTCAGTGTGTCCGGGGTCAATTTTAGGAATCTATTCATGTCACATTCAGAGAAAACCATGAACTGGATGGTTGGCAGCACAAGATTTGAACTTACAGCAGGTGCCTACCACACAGGCATATTATTTTTAATGTATTGTTAATAATGAGGGGAACTGCTAATAATTACCCTCAAATATTGTGATAATTGCTTTACTATTACAGGAATTATGGTAAAGTGCCCACTTACTTCCCGAATGACCTAATATATACAGGTATTTAAAGTTGAACTTTGCATTTCAGAATATTTAGGCTGTTTATGGAGATCAGTTCAACTCTAGAAGCTGAAGTCCTACCATGACATCCTATAGTGGTTTCCATTCAACTATTGGATTTACTGAATTCAATGAAACTAAATTATTTAACATACATATTGGCAGCTGTAAAAAACAAAAACGTTACTTTTCAGCATACATGAATGTTGTGAAACTGGAAAAGCATTTTCTTAATTAACTACCATTTTCAGAAATGATATAATTACAGATTCCCAAATTCTTGCAAACTTAAAAACCTGGTTTTCCAAGTTTAGGATGTCATAAAACTGCAGATTTCTAGATTTAAAATGTGACAGAAACCCAGAATTTTGAGCTACCCCAAGAGGACAAACAGGCCTGAGAATTGCATTGCTCAGTGTTTCATGAAATAGGTGAACAATGCATTAGTAGTAGTGAGAACTGCCAGGAAATATTTATATTCCAACTATGAAACTGTAGGCGAATCACAATTTTTATGCGGTTTGTAGATTTCTGAAAAGGGCTTTAGCAAAGTTAGATCAGGAAAGCAAAGGTGATCCAGAGGCAGAAGCAGATGATGTCACAGTGAAGGATGGAAGCACAGAAGGGATCTCAAGAGAAGAGGTTTTGTTTAAAGCTCTAAAATCTCTTCAGAATGGTAAGGCTGTAGGAGTTGATGGCATAATTGCAGAGATGTTGAAATATGGTGGTGACCCTGTAATTGACTGGTTAACTGAAATTTGCCAGTTGTGCTGGGAGTTAGGAATAGTACCTTGGGATTGGAAAAATGCTATCATTGTTCCCTTGTATAAGGGAAAAGGTGATCAGACTGACAGCAAGAACTATCATGGTATAAGCCTACTGAGTGTGCCAGGGAAAGTGTTCAGAGTGGTTTTATGCCTGGTAAAGGCTGCACTAACCAAATTTTTGCATTACGCATAATGATTGAAAAGTATCTGGCTGTGGGTAAGAAAGTTTTTACTGCCTTCATAGATTTAGAGAAAGCTTATGACTGAGTAAATAGGACACTTTTGTGGAAGGTATTGAATGAATATGGTGTTACTGGGAATCGACTTAATAGTGTAAAAGCCATGTATGCGGGCATAGAGCTTGTGTACGAGTAAATGGCGTTTTATCAAAATGGTTTTCTATTGGTGCAGGTGTCAGACAAGGCTGTGTAATGTCACCATGGCTGTTTAATATATTTATGGATGCGTGAAGCCAAAATAGATAATACTGGTTTATGTCTTGGAGATATCCGTGTGTGCAGATTACTGTATGCTGATGACACTGTCCTGTTGGCAGAGAGCAAAAGTGAGTTACAGAGTATGTTGTCTCGGATGTACGAAGTTTGCATGAAATTCAAACTGAGTATAAATAAGGGAAAAACCAGAGTTATGGTTTTTGAGAGAGGAACTGGTAGTACTGAATGTAATATATGTCTAAATGGCACAGTTATTGACCAGGTGAATGCGTTTGTGTATTTAGGAAGCATGTTTGACAGAGAGAACAAATTGGATGGTGAAATTAGTAGGCGAGTGAATTCTTCATTGAAAGTCATGGCTGCTTTGGGAGGGTTTCACAGGAATGATGGGTTCTCAAAAGAGTCCTGCATGGCTGTATATGAAAGTGTAATTGTTCCTACTCTAATGTATAGCAGTGAAACCTGGGTACTACAGAAGAAACATAGAAGTTGTTTGTGTGCTGGAGAAATGCGTTACTTACAGGAGGGGGGGGGGTTATGTGGCAAGACACGTTCTGATTTTGTAAGGAATGAAGATGTGTTGCAGTTGCGTAATGTGAAGCAAAATGTTGTTAGCAAGGTGGAGACTAATAGGCTTCGGTGGTTTGGCCATGTTGAAAGAATGAGTGATGAGATGCTTATTAAGAAAATCTTTTTAGCCCAAGTGGCAGGAAGGAAAGGTAGAGGAAGGCCAAGGAAGTCATGGGAGGATCAAATTTAGGAGTGTTTGCATGAGAAAAAGATTATGAGTATGAAGTATAAAAGATCTTGTGAACGGCATGTGATGGATGTCAGTGAAGCTCGAGTTGTATGTCAAGATCGCTGTAAATGGAGAAGTTTGATACAGCAACAGTAAATAAAATTATCTGGTAGTTTGTATTTCTTTGTGGAGCTAACACCTCTGAATATCAGCTTAGTGATATGTATGATTTAGCAAAATTCCTAGGCACAACTTATTTAGTGTCTGGGCAAACTTTAAAAAATGACTGGTTTTCATCCTGTAGTCTTCCAACTCCATGCATTACCATTACTTTTCTGTTCAACACTTATAGCTAACCACTCAGAACTATTCTTCCAATTTGTTTTATTGTTGACAGTGCAGTCCTCAAGCTGCAAATCTTTCTTTTCATTTCCCTTTTGTATCCATCTAACGACTAAAAATTTAAACTACCATATTTTTCTTCGTGTAATCCGCAGACTGTGCAATTCAAGAAAAGAAAAAAATTGTCTCATATAATCTGTAGTGGCACATAATTTGCAGGCCATGAAATGCAGGAAAAAAATCGCCATGTAATTGTACCCGCGATGCTGATCCTGAGCTGTAATTTTGTACAGAAAAATAATGATTCGTGGGATGACCCAGCAGTTTATAAAAATATGGGGGGAAATGAACTTATTGAAAAAAAAAAGTAATTTTTAAAAGGTTTTCTGGTGTTTTCAAGGAAATAAAGGGCAGAAATTATATTTTTTTTCACCATAGTATGCATTTCCTGCAGCTTCCACAAACATTTATGACACTGAGCTCCTCCCTAGCATGATTCTCTATGAGAGCAAATAATATCACCTTCATTTCATCGTATTTCCCATCGAAATGCTCCTACGTAAAAAAAAAAAAAAACCCTTTCTAACTGTTTGCGGATCTCTATCGTATTGTGTTATGTTTTCCTATTAATTTTCGAAAATATATGATTTCTGACATGTATGACGTGGATTCTTTTACAAATCAAAGCGCAGCTAAAACATTATTTTTAAAGCGACATATCATTCGCAAAACCTAAATTTATAACTTTTTTAACAGGTAACCTGTGGATTATATGATGAAAAATATGGTAGTTCCTGATTCTTTTATACACCTGTCTAACCCAATTTTTATTAGGAATATTATTAATTGCTGGTTGTTCAGCTAAACAAGGTTTCAGTTGCTGACCAATCTTTCCTATGCACTAAAGCCTTCAGTATTGTAAAAAACTCTTTGCTGAAGTAATATTTTTTAGCATTTCACTTGAAATGTTGGAATTTTTTAACATCTCGTCAAGTGCTGGTGCAAATATATTGAACATCTAATTTTTTTAAGAGATTCAAATGAGCAGCTCCTGAGATAATCTTTTTTGGTGAAGTTTTTTTAAGGTAAGTTGTCATTTCCTTTAAATAACTGTACAATAATTGCATCAACATAAATGTATTCTGAAAGACTTTTAATTCTTTGAAAAACTAGAAATTTGCTAAAATTTTAAAGTTGAGTCAAATCATTTTTTTTTTTTTTGACTTGCTGACTTTTTTACATATAAAAAGAGAGTTATAATGTAATAGCTTTTTTTTTCTCTTGGTATTCATGGGCTTTTTTAGTAATAGGTTTGCCTCCTTGGGGCACTCCATGGGCAACAATGGCACACAGAACAGCAACAAGGGCCTCTGTGAATCTTGCAAAGGTACCAGCTTGTTCTGTGTGACATTGGCAAAAAGACCCCAACTCACTGGGTTTTGTTCCAGAATCCTTAGGTTGAATGACCAACTGGAACTGTCAGCTGTGGGCTAATCCCCCACACTGGTGTACTTACCTGATTAAAAAGACTCAAAGAAATAAATTACAGGACTCTAGTGTAGGATATGGTGGACCTACCACACTTGAGAAGGATGGTCTACCACAGAAACAATATGGAAATGAAAAAAGGCCAAGGAGAAAGAGATCTCAGCTGAGTGAGTGTAAGATTGGTGTGTGGAATACTAGAGGTATAAATGACAAGATGTATGAGGTGATTGAAGAAATGAATAATTATAGATTTGATGTGCTGTGTGTAAGTGAAACCCAAAAGAAGGAAATTGGGATGGAAGAAGTGAAGGGAACAGTGAGTGTGTGGTCTGGAGTATTGGATAATATGAGAGGACAGGCTGGTGTAGGTGTGATTTTAAGTGAAAAGATGAAGAACAACTTGATTCACTATAGCTGCATAAGTGAGAGAATTCTTTGGATTCATTTGAAAGTGAAACTTCAGAGAAAAGTAATTGTTGTAGTGTATGCTCCTTGTGACTCAGAACCAGGGCAAGATTTCATCTTTTATGCTCACTAGCAAATTTTGCTAGTCACCAAATAGTTTGCAAGCAAAACATCTGCATGACTAGCAAGTAAAACTGAATCGCCTAGTAACCTATTTTCTAACAAAGTTACACAAAAATTTTTAATGTACAAATATTTTGACTTACCTTTTCTTGAAATAAATGAAATCTTAGACAAGTTTAGTGACTGTTTCTAACAATAATTTCTTATAAATCCTCATACTATATGAATACACTTCACTGACATTCCGATTTATATACAACTCCAGCTGAATCAAATCAATTTTCTTTCCCCCTTTTGCAGGTAGCAAGAGTTTCTCTGCCCTCTCCCACTCGTTCACGTTTATTGTTTTAAGGGTAATGAAATAATCCTCCTACATCGCTCAGCAAATGCTTTATTTCTACCCCCGTTTTGGTTTATGAAAATAGATCAGTTAAAGGGGGGGGGAGGATTATCTGTTAGCTATTTGATGACTGGAAGGAATGAAAGCTATGGAGAAGATTTGAATAAAATATCGAAAGTAAATTTTGGAGACAGTGCATCGCTGTTTTAATAAGAGGTGAAAATAGAAAATACTTCGTAAACTTCGCGAATTGACAAGGATTTTTGGTTGGTTTAACAAAAAAATGGTAAAAGTATAGTTAGGGTCCTAGATTATTCAGCTAAAAATTTTGTGAAAAAATTACATATTTTAAAGTATGTAATTTGACAGAAAATGGTGAACACATTTCAGCTCTACAATACATTTTAAAAAATTTTATCGTCAAATTTACCTGCCTGCACAGGGATGTGAAGGAAGCCTGCCCCCAGCACTGCCGTGACATTCTCTCCACCAAAACGGAGGTAACAGTCATGCTTTTTTTTTTTTTAGCCTGCCCCCAGCACTTCTGTGACGTAAGGCTCCACTGAAATGAAGGTAACAGTCATGCTTTTTTTGTTTTGTTTTTTTGCTGCTGTTGTTTTCTTTTTGCTTTTGTAATCCATTTAGCAACTGATTTTTAACACTCTGGAGAAATAATAAATTTAGAATTTTTTTTCAGAGCAAACATTGTAAGATGCTGCAGTGGCTATTTTATGAGCGGTAAAAACTACAAGACAGAGGGAACCTTTGCATCTTACAACAATCTACACTACTCTGGAAAATAATTCTAAATTTATCATTGTCTCTCCAAAGAGTGTTAAAATTCAGTGCCTAAGTTCATTACAAAAGCAAAAAGAAACAAGAAAGATGACACTGAATTTTCGGGTGTAATGAGCATGTCTTTTGAATCCATTCCGCCGCCCCGGTGGCGCAGTGGTCTAAGGCGTTGGCCTCTGGTCATTCGTCCGAAAAGGGTCCGGGTTCGAATCCCGGTGAGGCATGGATGTTGTGTTTGTCTTACGGCACTGGCTCTCTCCCTTCCCTGGAACCAGTGACCCCAAATTAGGGACGGGCGACTGCTTATAGCCCATTGAGTTGCTCACGGTGGTCGTTAAACCTCCAATCAAAAAAAAAAAAAAAAGAATCCATTCTGATGCAAATGAAAGTTATCAAAGCTATTTAAAGTCATTTGAACCGGTGTGGAAAACAGTAGTATCTGACTGAAGAAAAAGTTTTTCAATCGTTCTTTTAATCCCGCAGATATTACTGTAAACGGAATCATGAACTTATGCTTTTTGGTTGCCAACTTGTGCGTTAAGAAAAATTTGAAATTATATGAGAAACATTTTGCAGTGGAAATGCTCTCCAACAAAGAAAGAATTTTTCAAATCGGACCCTTAGAAACAGAGATATTGACAAATGTAAGATATGAATCTACGCCCCCTGGCGGGAAAAAATGCATTATTTTATGAAGAACGTATACACAAAAGGTTTTTTGATTTGAGCCGTTTAGGTCCACGAAAGAATGTTTTCAGTCAAGTTTTCAGGAGCTCAGATTTTGCTGCAAATATATCAGAAGCAGAAATTAACATTTTATGTCCCCTGGTGGCCAAACCATTCTGTACCAAGTATAAGAAATTATAGGAAAAACATTTCCCATCAGGAGCTGTATGCAATACAGGAAGAATTTTTCAAATTGGTGTTTTAGAAGCAGAAATATCATGAAAAACGCAATTTCCATTAACGCCCCTTACGTCTATGAGTTACTTGAAAGTTACTTACTTATGTCTATGAGTTACTTGAAAATTTTGAAATTATATAAAAACATTTTGCACCGGAAACGCTATCCAAACAAAGAAGGAATTTTTTAAATCGGACTCTTAGAAGTAGAGATACTGACAAAAATAAGATATACATCTACTCCCTCTGGTAGAGAAACCATGCATTAATTTAAGTACAAAATATTTCGAAAAGGTTTATCGACGTGAGTAGTATTGGTACACAAACGAATTGTTTTCAATCGAAATTTTAGAAGCTCAGATTTTGCTGCAAATACATCAGAAGTGGAAGTTAAGGCTTACGCCCCCTGGTGGCCAAACCATTTTTTTACCAAAAATTAGAAATTATATTCAAAAGATTTCCCATCAGGAGTTGTCTCCGGCGCAGAAAGAATGTTTCAAATCGGAGTTTTAAAAGTAAAGATATTGGGGAAACGCAATTTACTTTTATGCCACCCAGCAGAAAATCTATGCATAACTTAAAAAAGTGACTATGCCTAAAATAGTCTTCGATTTATATGAAATTCAAACCGAGTATAAATAACGGAAAAACCAAAATTTTGGTTTTTGAGCGAGGAGCTGTTAGTACTGAATGTAATATAAGTCTAAATGGCACAGTGATTGACCAGGTGAATGAGTTTGTGTATTTAGGAAGCAGGTTTTACAGCGAGAACAAATTGGATGGTGAATTTTTTACTGAAAGTCATAGCTGCTTTGGGAAGTTTTTACAGGAATGATGGGTTATCAAGTGAGTCCTGCATGGCTGTGTATGAATGTGTAATTGTTCCTACTCTGATGTATGGCAGTAAAACCTGGATACTACAGAACAAACATAGGAGTTGTTTGTGTGCTGGAGAAATGCGTTACTTACGGGGGGTTTGTGGCAAGACATGTTCTGATCATGTGAAGAATGAAGATGTGTTGTGGTTGTGTAATTTGAAGCAAAATGTTGTTAGCAAGGTGGAGACTAATATGCTTCGGTGGTTTGGCCATGTTGAAAGAATGAGTGATGAGATGTTTACTAAGAATTTTTTTTTTTAGCCCAGGTGGTAGGAAGTCATGGGAGGATCAGATTCAGGAGTGACTGCATGATAAAAAGATTATGAAGTATAGAAGGTCTTGTGTACGTCGAGTGGTGGATGTCGGTCAAGCCCGAGTTGTGCGTCAAGATCGCTGTAAGTGGAGAAGTTTGATACGGCAACAGTAAGTAAATATTCAGTTAAACATTTATCTGGTAGTCTGTATTTCTTTGTAGAGCTAACCTCTGAATCACAGAGAAGAGCTTAGTGATATACAAAAAGGGGCTTTTCATTTAAATGTGTGAGAATTTTATCTTTTACACAAATGCTTAGAAATGTAAAACATTTTTACCATTCAGTTACTGTTGGATATAATAGTGGTTTCAAATTAAGACTGCAGGTTTTTCTTGTACATACTGCATTTCTTTATTCAAATACTTTGTCAACATCAGGAAATGCAAATATGATCAATTACTAAACAGCCTTTGTGAAGCCTAGAACTCTTAGAGGGAAGAGAAATGAATAACATAATGATCATGCAATAAAAAATTTTTATTTATACATAATCTACAGGCTGAAAATTATCTTCCATTATGCTGTTTTGGTGCATGATTTACATGTTGCTTGCGCATTGACACATTATTGAGAATCATTTTTATTTTGATGATATTGTGCGGCAAAAGTTTCAGCAACTAATAATGGAAATACCAAGGTTGCATCAGCATAAATCTGCAAAAGTAAAACATTATAAGCAGGCATTTTGCATGTATAATAACCCATCTGAGCAGATATATACAGATAATAAAATTATTGACTCATCAAAATGACAGCAAAAAATAACTTATGCAGCAGCTTCATTCAAACAACAACAATAAAAAAGTTCAAATAAAGGTAACTTGATCACGCTAGTTACGTTACATGAAAAGAAGTTTTACAAGAAAAGTTGGGAGCTTATCTTAGGTCTTCATCACGCCAATGGAGGACTAAGATTGTTGCTAGATTCTACATTTGAATTTTTTCTATTTTTGTTGCCAAAACTTAGAATTGATCTCCGGATCATCGGGATGTAGAGAGGAGATTCGGAATTGCAAGTTATTGAGTTGAAAATAATTTCCAGGTTTTCACGGTAACGGAGCGCAAAACGATTGTCAAAAGAAGCAATTTGTTTTGCTTCGTTGCAGTGGGGAACTGCAGATGTGTCTTCCATTGTCAAAATAGACAAGGCTGTATTAGGGTTGGCTTTCAAAACATCTTTTTTATGTTCTAAAATTCTGTGGTTAATGCTCCTGTATGTGCTTCCAATGTATAAGTTATCACCTGTTGAAGGAAAGATAGGAAAGCAGTAAACTCCTGGGAGGTCCAGATTTTCAACTTTGTCCCTATCCCTTTGTAGAAGTTTCAAGATGTTTGGGGGGGGGGATTTAATGGCAAGATGGTAACCAAAACTTCTAAAAAGAATCTGTAACTTATAAGCATAGGAAGGATGGTAAGGAACAGAACCAGAGAATTTCAGGTTTTCTTTCTTTTGAGGAAGGAGGCATTCAATTTTCGAATTGTTTTCATATTTCTTTAAGAGGGAGTTGACTGTAAGAGCAGGGAAACCATGAGAGGGCTATTGTAGAAATTTTGGAGAATTCTTCTTGAAGAGAAAGTTGGTTTTTGCAAATTATATGAGCCCTGTGGATGTAAGACTTCAATGCTGCTGAAAACAATTCAAAAATTGAATGCCTAAAATTGTTTCTGAAGAACGATTTCTTCAGAAACAATTTTAGCATAAGTTACTATGAATTGTATATAGTAAAAGTTGCCTTTAAGTAAATAAAGTAAAACATTTCTTTCGTTTTATTTCTTAAAAATTTTATATCTGAAAAAAAAAAATCAAAAGGGGCACAGTAGCAACTGTGGCGCAACCTACAACATAGAGCTACATCGACTGTCCTTTGCTGAATACTTTAAGGACGTTGAATTAGTGAGATAGGGACATGAAATATTGACAGTTGACGTAGTTCTACATTGTAGGTTGCAGCACAGTTGCTACTGTGCCTCTTTGATTTCTTTCAAATTTGCATTAGTTCTCATCTCTCTTGGAAGTCATTTTGAGTTCACCTTTCCCAGTTGACAAGAACTTGGTCCTCTCCAGATGGGGTGAACAACAAGTGTGATTGGATAAACTTTATCATATGGTTCAGCACTACTTTGGAGAAGATCCAGACACTACAAGTGCTAAGGTTTCTTCATAGTCACTATGGAAATCGTTTGTCCACTATGGAGTAGAATATACTACAGAATTCGAAAATTTTAGTGAAATAATGTTATTCAACATTTGTGTAATTTATTATTACACTTTCAAGTTTCTGACATTTATTAGACATTTTTGGGGTTGTTATTAGATGTTTTTAATATCACATTTCTTTTATGTTTTTTGGACATCTTCGCGCTGGCTGAAAATGTTAGGAACTACTGGAAATTATCATTCTAGCAGGTTTGAGAATGTTTGAGAATTTTCAAAATTTCGAATTTTTCTGGCAAAATTGCATTTTTTTCTCTCTTTCTGATTGTTACCTCTTTTTTCTTCTGATCATGTTCCTCGTTTTCAATATCTTTGGTAATAGTGAAAAAGAGCGGCTTCATATCTTTGAAGAATTTTTTCTAATGAAATGCACGTTTTCCTTTTTCTAAGAGTCTGTTCTTCAAACTTCAGTAAAGCAAGCATGTTTGCACCCTTCACCTTTTAAAAGCTAAATTAAATTTCAAGATCAGTACATAATCTGTCTGTGATGGAATCTGAGCCATTTCTGTTCCATGTAAATTCTTTTTTGTTGCAGAGTGAAAAATGCAGTATCAACTTTTGTTAGTTAATTTTGCTCAAAATATGTGTTCTTCCATTTCCTAGTCCCTTCTTGCTATATGAAGGAGCAGAGCGAGTGTTTTTTTCTTCTGTTTAAGGTGAAATTATAGTTCAAAAATGATGCTGAGTGCACCTCAGCAGAGAAAACAACTTTAAACTGAAAGAAAAGATGGTGAGTTGAAGGTCCAATTTTGAACTTGATCTTTTTTCGTCCAGAAGGGGTCCGGGTTCGAATCCCGGTGAGGCATGGATGTTGTGTTTGTCTTACGGCACTGGCTCTCTCCCTTCCCTGGAACCAGTGACCCTAAATTAGGGACGGGCGACTGCTTATAGCCCATTGAGTTGCTCACGGTGGTCGTTAAACCTCCAATCAAAAAAAAAAAAAAAAAACTTGATCTTTTTTGTGAAAAAAAAAAGGGAAAATGCTCGCTCTTTTTATCTGTTGATTACAGCAAGAAGTGGCTAAGTAATAGGAAACCTTGCATTTTCTGAGTTAAACTAAACTTCTGATGTCATCATCAATTCTTGGAAAAGAGGTATTGGAATCCTGGAAGACTATTTAAATGAACTTCTAAAATTCTCTGCGAACCCTGATAATGTATCTTTTCATTTTATTCAAAATAAAGTTGGAAATCACCCTGCTACATGCAAGTTTTCAAAATCTCACTCTAGTATTGATGAAGTTTTTAATTTTTCTGAATTCTATGAAATAAAAAAAAATCAATATCTTAAAAAATTAAGTTTAGAGTTATTACAGGGCTTGCTAGGATGAAACTTACTTTCTGTTGTCAAATTTTTGGGTTGCACATCAGGTCTTCATCAGTATTGACTCAAGAGAGTAGGTGTTACCACTTGTACAGTAATACCCAGCCTTTCTGTTCATTAACTGTGGTTCTTAGTCTTCATTCAATTTGTAGATTTTTCCAAATTCCTTTTCACAAAGTGCTGTTGATGTGATAGAATTTTTATGGAGTCTTCGTTAGTTGAATGTGTCTGTCAAATCCTGTTTTGTTGGTAACATTTCTTATAGTAACTTTGTATTCTACTACACAAGCTCAAATTATCACCCAGCTTCTCCTAAATAGGTGTTTTCACAGTTGCAGTTTACACTGCAGACCACTTTTTCTCATAGCAGGGCATTGCTTTCTTTTTGCTTAATGAGAGGGAAGCATTTTTGTATTAGTTTTATTGTTTAGGTTCGGAGCAAGACAAACCTTGAATCTTTTGCTAATTTTCTGAAGTTTTTCAGGATGCACTTCGGTTTGCGGCCCCCATCGTCTGCTAGAAGAAAGTAACCTGGAGTCACGGGAAATTACACGATTCCCGATAGGTGGCGCTTCCATTCCTTCCTCCCAGCGCTGCTGCCTCTGTTACGTCATCGGTGATTTCTCTTCACTCCACGCGTGTTATTTGGTTCGCCGTGTTTCTGTTGTTGTTGCTGCCGTCTTGTTTTTAAGCGTGCATTGTGAGTCTGTGGATGCTGACATGTGGAATTGGAAGCGTTTTTCGATGAAGTTGCGAAGGATGAGGATACATGCATTGCTTGGTGTGAGCGCAAGGGATTGGTTCAAACTGTACGAAGATGTTCAGCAGGTCATTCAATGACTCTCAGAGTGGATATGTATCATCGTTTCAGCCTCGCAAAAAACATTTGGCAGACCACATTCTGGAATATTTATTCCGATGGAATTGTCGTCTTTCCTCAGAACACTGCTTTGAGGTGATGATTCGCATCATGAAACAGTTCTTTCCTGGTACCTAATAAATCTAATTTAATTATTGTACCAGAAAGACAGGTTTTCATTCTGGTGGAAACACTTATTTTCCGTCCCAGGAAATGTTTCAGAATAGGTACACAATGGACATTCAATAAAGGCTCTTTTAAAAACCAGCCCAAATACTGCACAAACACGATCGTTACAGAAATAACCATGCTGCATATTTCATGTCGCCCGATAGATGGCATCACATTATTAGCACCGCATCTCTTGTAGCAGACGGCAGGGGCCACAAACCGAAGTATAGCTGTTTTTCAAATAACCCTTATGATAAATGACTTTTCTGGTTAGCTTAAACGTTATGTTAGATTGTTTACAATTTAACTTTTTTCTGTCAGTGTAGAAGGATAACTACTTTCTGCAAGTGTACTTTTTAATTCTTTTTTTGTGGAGTTTCCTCAATATTTCCAATATTTCTGAAGAATCCAGAGCCTCTATTTTTCTAGGTATTGAGTAACCACATTAAATTTAATGTAAGTAAGATGGTAAGAGTGGTACTTCAGAACTTATTTAGCATTAGTAGGTTTTTATACTATTTTGTAGTAATTTCTTCTCTGCCGCCCCGGTGGCGCAGTGGTCTAAGCGATGGCCTCTGATCATTCGTCCGAACGGGGTCCGGGTTCGAATCCCGGTGTGGCATGGATGTTGTGTTTGTATTACGGCACTGGTTCTCTCCCTTCCCTGGAACCAGTGACCCTAAATTAGGGACGGGCGACTGCTTATAGCCCATTGAGTTGCTCACGGTGGTCGTTAAACCTCCAATCAGAAAAAAAAAAAAAAATTCTTCTCCTGAGGCTGTAAGGGTTCTTGCCATCCTACTTACATTAAATTCAATGCAGCTACTCAATTCCTGGAAAATAAGAGGCTCTGGATTCTTCAGAAATAGTGAAGAAACTCCATAAAAAATAATTAAAAAGTACACTTGCAGCAAATAGGAGCACGGTCTATGCAATTCCACTGTACTGTAACAAATTTTCCAATGGTCGAACCTCTCGTAGATTTGAGGAAAGAAATAAAGAATAATCTTTGGCTGTGCATAATAGTGTATTACAGGAACACACAGAACAATTCAATTGTAAGCCCAACTAGAATTAAGCTCAAGTGTCAGATATAGAAAAACCACAACTTATAAAAGAGAGTTTCCATATTTATAAAATGAACACAACACAAATGATCAATAATGATTTAACAAGTGGACTAATTTTAACCAATACAAATCAAAAATAGAGATATAAAAGATATTTTTATTATTTAACAATTAAGACAGTACAACAAATCTGTTTACTACAGTAAGTCAACAAAATACATTTATGAAAAGCTTTTAGCTACCAATGTGTGGCTTCCTCAAGGTGGACACTGCAGAACATCATTACAACTTATGAAAGCATTGACAAAGGACTCTGAATGACACAAAGGGGTTGAAATGTTTGCATATTAATAAATAACTCAAAGATAAAAGTCTGTTGCCTTATTAATATTCACGACTGAGTATCTAAGATTTGTTTTATTGGACTGAATAGTTCTAAATATTTTAAAATTAAAAAAAAAGAAAAAAGCTGGCAATTTTATTTTATTACTCATGATTGAGTTGGTACAGTTTCTGCATTTCCGATGTACTTACAGGTTCTTTACTTCACTATAAGAGTAGTTTCAATTGTTTCAGTTATTTGTAAACTTAGTCCTAGCATTATTAGAAAAATTTGTGCATTATGTAAGAAAATAAATATATATACAAGTACAGCATAATTAGGCTTACCTTCACTGGTGTTGCTTGTCTCTTTATTTTCCCCCAAGAAACTGCTTCATCAGGTCTAGCACCAGAATCACTTCCATCAAATTCATTACCAGTATTTAAGAAAACAGCATAATCTGCACCATTCCTCTGTTAAATAAAATACACATTTAGTGCAGTTTGTATGTGAAGAGCCATAACTAATAACTTTATGCATGTATGCTAAAGGAAAACACTATTTTTTTTTGAGGGAGAAAAGTACTGTTGTGTTAAATGATTCAGACATCATAAGTTTACCTGTAGATGACATATTTCCAAGACTAAAAATTAAAAAACAAAACAAGCTCTTCTAGCAAAAAGCTGAAATTCTCAACAAAATTTTTGTAAGATATTCACATTAACTCATTAAATAACAATAACATGGAAATTCAAATATGCTTGCATGTTTCAAGCTCAATACAACTGTCACGGAAAAGTCAATTTGATTTGAAACATTCTGAAACAATGTTTTCAATAGAATATTGAGTTGGTGCGAATGAAATGTCCAGCGCGAACGAGCAGTGGAGTCAGGTCCCCACCACAGTGGAATGGAACCACCCACAGGTGTTGTGGGTAAGATACTGATTTCATTGTCCTATTCCGCCAGTAAACTTGGCTCCACGGGGACTAATGGGACTCCTTAGGTTTAATTGAAATGCTGCGACAGTTTTCCTACCTCAAGACGCCGGTTTGGGCCTCGGTCACCCACGTGGTCCAGAGACCAGCCCGCGAGGTCTCTGCTGGCCGTCGACCTAGCACACTTTGGCTGGGTTCCCACACTGACTGGCGGGATGGGCCATTAAATTTCGAGGGTTGACTGGGAGATTGTTTACCTCTCGAACAGCTTTGAATTTAGGGGAGCCATTTCGCTTTATTTAGCAACAAAATTGTTACACGCATTTACATTCACTGTCCTCATGCTTAGGACTTGAAAAGTTGAGTGTGAAACAACAAAGTGTATTTACAAGGTATTTACATGGGTACTACTCTTACCTGCTGGCTTCTGTCTTCATTCCGTATCCGAGTCGCTTTCGGTGTGCACGTTCACCTCTTGCGACTCGGTTCCCCTTGACTGGGGAAAACTGTATGTGGCTGGAGGGTTAGCCTTTCTACTAGGGCTATGATCCCCCCTCCTGTTTACGGAGGATTGGATGAGCAGATCCAATCTCCGTGTTTTTGCACACCTGGGATCAGTGAGTATCTCCATTCGGCAAAGCCACTGCACTCTAGTACGCAGTGTTCAATGCTTGCCGATCGTGTTCCACAGGGACAAGTGCAGTTCCTGATTGCGAATCTGCTTAAGTATTCAGGGCAGATGCCATGACTGCTGAGCACTTGATTCAGGAACTTGTTTGTTTGCACTCTCTTGGTCGAGACCTTTGGAAACACTTGATGTGTCTTCCGAGCTGTCTCTCCCGTGTCCCATCTAACCTGCCATTCGGCCAGGGTCTGACGTGTCAATGCTGCGTGGAGTTCTGCATTGCACGTCGACCGTCTCTTTTAGCATGGCTTCCTTCGCCAGGTGGTCTGCCCGTTCATTTCCCTGGGTCCCGACATGGCTTCGTACCCAGTGGAAACTAACTGCCCCATCTCCCTCCGCCCTCAGGAGGGTTTTAATCCTCTGGACGATAAGGTTCCTCCCTCTGAATCTACTCAGAGCCTGCAGTGCTGCCTCACTGTCTGAGTAGAGTTTTATTACATTGTCACTTCGCCTGGGGAAACCCCAGGTGAGTGCCTTTTCTATTCGCCAGAAGTTCTGCTTGGAAGACAGAAGCATTCTGTGATAGTTTTACGCATTCTGCGGTCGCTTCGTTTCCATCCGAGAGCGTGCAGAAGCCTGCACCCACTTGTCCCCTTAGCTTTGAGCCATCAGTGAATAGTTCATGCTCCTTGACGATGATGGGCAAAACACGTAACAATATTAACAAATAAAGGTAACTTGATCACGCTAGTTACGTTAAATGAAAACTTTTACAAAAAGTTCGTAAGTTCGAAGCTTTCGACCTTATCTTAGGTCTTCATCACGCCAATGGAGGACTAAGATTGTTGCCAGATTCCACATTTGAATTTTTCCTATTTTTGTTGCCAAAACTTAGAATTGATTTCCAGATCATCGGAATGTAGAGAGGAGATTCAGAATTGCAAGTCATTGAGTTGAAAATAATTTCCAGGCTTTCACGGTAACGGAGGGCAAAACAATTGTCAAAAGAAGCAATTCGTTTTGCTTCGTTCCAGTGGGGAACTGCAGATGTGTCTTCCATTGTCAAAATAGACAAGGCAGTATTAATTAGGATTGGCTTTCGAAATGTCTTTTTTATGTTCTAAAATTCTATGGTTAATGCTCCTGTATGTGCTTCCAATGTATAAGTTATCCCCAGTAGAAGAAGAGATAGGAATGCAGTAAACCCCTGGGAGGTTCAGGCTTTCAACTTTGTCCCTATCCCTTTGTAGAAGTTTCAAGATGTTTGGGGTACATTTAATGGCAAGATGATAACCAAAACTTCTGAAAAGAATCTGTAACTTATAAGCATAGGAAGGATGGTAAGGAACAGAACCACAGAATTTCAGGTCTTCTTTCTTGTGAGGAAGGAGGCATTCGATTTTCGAATGGTTTTCATATTTCTTTATGAGGGAGTTGACTGTAAGTGCAGGGAAACCACGAGAGAGGGCTATTGTAGAAATTTTGGAGAGTTCTTCTTGAAGAGAGAGTTGGTTATTGCAAATGATATGAGCCCTGTGGATGTAGGACTTCAATGCTGCAAGCTTGTAGAGATGCAGGGTGAAAGATTTGTAGGGAATAATGTTAGTGGCCGCAGAAGGTTTACGATAGACGGAACGAGTAATGGAGAGATCAGTGTTTCTGCAGATAGATACATCCAGGAAATCAATTTTGTGGTTTACTTCCTTAGATATAGTGAGATTAATGGAAGGAAATGTTTCCGTAATGGAGTTGATCAGTGTCTGTAGTTCAGATTCGGAATGTGGCCAGATAATGAAAATGCCGTCTACATATCTTAATCATAGGGAAGGTTGAAAAGGGTGTTGAGGAATGATGGAAACTTCAATATGTTGCATGTAGATTTCTGCAAGCAGAGGGGAAAGAGGTGAGCCCATGGGGAGACCAGATTGTTGCCTATACACAATTTTGTTGAAAACAAAACAACTGTGTTGATGAATAGTGTGGAAACAATCATAAAGATCTTTGATAAGAGTACCGGGGGGTTCAAAATGAAGAATCAATTTCTTCATGAGGAGCATGTAGGAATCAAAATATGGTACAGAGGGAAACAAAGATTCTACATCAAGAGTATACAGATTAACACTAGGAGAAAAGGAATTAGGAAGTTTGTGGATGAAGTTTGAAGAAGAGACAACTTCTTCAAAGTTTGAAGAAGAGGCAACTTCTTCAAACTTCATCCACAAACTTCCTAATTCCTTTTCTCCTAGTGTTAATCTGTATACTCTTGATGTAGAATCTTTGTTTCCCTCTGTACCATATTTTGATTCCTACATGCTCCTCATGAAGAAATTGATTCTTCATTTTGAACTTCCCGGTACTCTTATCAAAGATCTTTATGATTGTTTCCACACTATTCATCAACACATTTGTTTTGTTTTCAACAAAATTGTGTATAGGCAACAATCTGGTCTCCCCACGGGCTCACCTCTTTCCCCTCTGCTTGCAGAAATCTACATGCAACATATTGAAGTTTCCATCATTCCTCAACACCCTTTTCAACCTTCCCTATGGTTAAGATATGTAGATGACATTTTCATTAGCTGGCCACATTCCGAATCTGAACTACAGAAACTGATCAACTCCATTACGGAAACATTTCCTTCCATTAATCTCACTATATCTAAGGAAGTAAACCACAAAATTGATTTCCTGGATGTATCTATCTGCAGAAACGCTGATCTCTCCATTATGCATTCCGTCTATCGTAAACCTTCTGCGGCCACTAACATCATTCCCTACAAATCTTTCACCTTGCATCTCTACAAGCTTGCAGCATTGAAGTCCTACATCCACAGGGCTCATATCATTTGCAATAACCAACTCTCTCTTCAAGAAGAACTCTCCAAAATTTCTACAATAACCAACTCTCTCTTCAAGAAGAATTCTCCAAAATTTCTACAATAACCCTCTCTCATGGTTTCCCTGCACTTACAGTCAACTCCCTCATAAAGAAATATGAAAACCATTCGAAAATTGAATTCCTCCTTCCTCAAAAGAAAGAAGACCTGAAATTCTGTGGTTCTGTTCGTTACCATCCTTCCTATGCTTATAAGCTACAGATTCTTTTCAGAAGTTTTGGTTACCATCTTGCCCAATAAATCTACCCCAAACATCTTGAAACTTCTACAAAGGGATAGGGACAAAGTTGAAAGCCTGAACCTCCCAGGAGTTTACTGCATTCTTATCTCTTCTTCTACTGGGGATAACTTATACATTGGAAGCACATACAGGAGCATTAACCATAGAATTTTAGAACATAAAAAAGATGTTTCGAAAGCCAATCCTAATACTGCCTTGCCTATTTTGACAATGGAAGACACATCTGCAGTTCCCCACTGGAACGAAGCAAAACGAATTGCTTCTTTTGACAATCGTTTTGCCCTCCGTTACCGTGAAAGCCTGGAAATTATTTTCAACTCATTGACTTGCAATTCTGAATCTCCTCTCTACATTCCGATGATCTGGAGATCAATTCTAAGTTTCGGCAAAAAATAGGAAAAATTCAAATGTAGAATCTGGCAACAATTTTAGTCCTCCATTGGCGTGATGAAGACCTAAGATAAGGTCGAAAGCTTCGAACTTACGAACTTTTTGTAAAAGTTTTCATTTAACGTAACTAGCGTGATCAAGTTACCTTTATTTGTAGTTCATGCTCCACTCTCGTGGGCTTCACTTTATCCCACGGTGGGCAAATTTCCTCTGCCGGGTGGATGGTCCAGTCCACCCTTTCCATCTCCATGTTGGAAGCTCGATGTGGGACACCGAGAAGGTAGGCGTCCTCGCCTGACCTTAGGCAGTACATTGCTGCCTCTCTTTCCACTACTAGGTCCGCCGGCTCACACCCTGCCAGCACTTGAAGTGCAAGGGTCAAGGTTGTGCAGAAGCAGCCTGTGATCTCTAGTAGGGCCAACCTTTGGATTTGGTTTATGCCCCTTTTCATTCTGACTGTATGAGTCCACCATGCCCCACTTGCATATGCCAGAATTCTTTCTATTCCTCTCTGATAGATGGCCTTCTTGGTTTTGCCCTATAACCTCATGCCATTCAATCTATTTAGGATCAGCGTGCACCTTGTGTGAAGTTTTCTTAAGTGTGGCAACCCCGATAGATTCTGATCAAGGACCACACCTAAGTATCTCATTTGTCTCACCGCCTTGATAGTGCACCCTAGAAATTTCCACTTAGGTGGTGTTTTCATTACTCCACTTTTTGCGATTGCTAAGAGAGTGCAAGGGCAAAGCACAATTTTCTTTCCCTGCTCCAATTTTCCAGCACAGCTAGGGCACTGTGCGCTTCCCTTTCAATCACGTGTCTCCCTGAAGTGGAGACCACGAGAACGAAATCATCCACATAGGCTTGAATTTCCACTGCCGGCCCTAGGTCTGGATTCAAAGCTGCATCTGCAACAATGTTCCACCATAGCAGCTCGGAGTTGGATCCTTGCGGACACCCTCTGTGATACGAACGCGAGGATTGCCCATTCCCCGCTTCGAACTCTACCCTCCTACAGACAGGTAGCTGCTAATTAGGCGGAACAAGTTCCTTGGACAGCCAAGTTCCTTAAGTCAGAATAATACCATTGGCCACCAAACACTGTTGAAGGCCCCCTCACGTCTAGTGAGATGAAGCAGGTGTGGAGCCCCTCCGCTTTATTACGCTCCGCCTTCTCTCTGAGGCTGTGAATTGCCTGCGTTGCGCAACACTCTGCAAGGAAGCCGAATTGGTTATTGTTTAACTTTCCCTGCTCCATGAGAAAGCCAAGCGCTCTGTTCGTAATGAGCCTGTCCAGCACCTTGCTCCACGCAGAGAGAAGACAGATGGGCCTATAGGCTGCAGGATCATTTTTATCCTTTCCAGTCTTATTGAAAAGTACTAGCACCACGGTCTTCCACAAGTCTAAGAAGATACCCTTCCCGAGGCATTTGTTTAGGAGCGCTACAAAGTACTCGGGATTTGCATAGTAGATTTCCCTAACTATGCTGAGGTCCAACCTATCCTTGCCCGGTGCTTTGCCAGTGTTTAGACTGCAGAGGGCATCCTCTACCTCCTCTCTTGTGAAAGGGGGGTCCTCACCAGTGCCTGGCGGGATCTGACATTCACCTCTCATTTTCTTTTGCCATGGGGAGTCCCCTTCTCCCTCATCTCCTTGGAAGTGGTAATCTAAGAGACTCTCTGTGGTACTATCAAGAGTCGTTGATAGGCTTCCATCTGCCCTTTCGACCGCTCCCAGCTTCAGCGATTCTGTGATGGATCCCCTTGCAATCTTGTACAGAATCCCAAAAGGGTCAGCCGATGATTGGAACTCACAGTCTCTTCTAGTAAGAGACTTTAGAGAGATTCAGTTCTCTTCTGTATGCTGAACGAGCTTTTTATGCACATCTGTGCATACCCTATCTTGCGGTGTAGCTTTTGCTCTTTGCAGAGCTTTTCTACTCCGCCTAGCTCTCGCCCTTAGAACTTTTAATTTCTCAGACCACCAGGGGTGGGGATTCCTGGCTCCCCTTTTCCTTCCCCTGCTACTCTCGCACAGCACTGTGGCTTGACTGGCAAGTTCTTCAAAGAGGGAGTTTAGGTTTGACACGTCTCCTATTACTTCTGCCCTCCAACCCCCAAAAGGGTAGTTAGTTTGGTTTAAAAAGCCAACCAGTCGAGATTCTTCACAGAGAATCTTTTGCGCTTGGGTCAGATGGGCCTTTCCGAGCCTAGTACGAAAGTCAAAGCTAAGTGGTCACTGCAGCTTTCATCGTCCATTACTTGCCAATTCTGGACAAGGCTGCTCTGTGAGACCCTGACAAGGGTCACGTTGATCCAGGAAGAGCCCCTTGCAAGGTTGGGGGACTCTCTGGATCGTTAAGAAATCTCATATCTGCTGCATTGGCAAAGTCTATCAGTAGCTGGCTGCGTTCGTCCTCATCTTGCTGGCCCCAGAGAGGACTTTTCGTGTTAAGATCACCAGCTACGATTACCTCATGACTCGGGAATTTCCCTCATAGAGCCATTAGCTCATTCAACGACTCTCTCAAATTGCTCGCTGGAGAACTATATACGTTCACCATTAAAAACCTCTTGTTGCCACTTTCAATTCCCAGGGCAACCACGTTCTAGGTGCATTTCATCTCGAGAACCGCTAGGGTCGGGTCTTTGACGACCGTGGCTACCCTGGGTTTTTTCACCATAGGGTGGTAGATCTGGAAGGAGTTAGGGAAGCTCACCACTCTTCCCCCTAAACAAAAGGTTCCTGCAAGAGCAGGAGATGAGCATTTTGCTCTGTGGCTGTCACCAGGGTCTGCGCCGTAGCCGCTCATGCATGGTGCAAGTTGATTTGAAGCACTTTAACGCCTCTCTCTGGTCTCTCAGCCATAGTGAGTGCGTTCTTTTAGGAGAGCAAGCTCTCTGACAAGGCTTGGGCATTTCTTGTCCAGACGTGAGTGGCTAACATCCACTCGACGCCTGAATTTCCTGTTATTTACCAGACAGTTAGTGTAGCGTGGGCTATTGCTACGCTCCTGGAGCTTGTGCCCAGTTTTCCCACACCGGGCACACCTATCCTGATCTATGGGACACTTTGACCGAAAGTGCCTGAAACTGTTGCACCGGAACTCCCTCAGGTATTCCCTAACCAAGTGGATGGTCCATTCCATGCCGAGCTTGCCTCGTTTCATCACCTTTTTGAAGGTGAGTGGGTCTGCCTCCGTGACCCAGTGGCATTTCCCACCCTTGGCCTTCAAAGAAAACTTGAGTTGGAGTCTGCTCTCATCTAACTCAGGGTTTTGCTCCACGAGACATTTCTCGACTGGCTTCTGTGACAAGTTTTCATCAATTCCGTACACGATGAACTTTGGATTCTTTCTGGCTGGCAATTGTGACCGAAGGTTGTCCTTGGTCACTGGATTGCTTTTCAACTCAGAATCCAGTTTCTCTACATCCCTGGTGGAAGAGCATTCCACCATTACTCCCCCGCTGTTAATCTTTCTCACATTCCTTACTCCAATCTGGAGTTTTGCTGGGAAGATCTGTGACTGTAAGGCAACTTTGGCTTCGTCTGACGAAGGCTGACCTTTGTCCGATGCCGGGCAAACAAGAAGCACATGCTGCTTCTCTTCCCTCTTTGCCTTTGCCACAGCTTTTTGCCTTGGGGCCGTGTTCCCCTTAGTAGGCTTTGTCTTTGCCACTTCGGCATAAGACTTAGGTGCCGCGTTCGCGCACTCACCTCTTCCCTGGAGTCTCTCTTGGGTGAGACTCATCTCTATTACTTGCTTAGTGCAAGCATCCTGTAGCTTATTAGCTACCTTCCGTATTTTTGTTCGGGTACCCACCAGAACCTTGTTAGCTGGATTCTCAAGAATCTGCTCTAACTCCTGGAAGAAGGAGTTGACTGCGCTTGCGGACTCCAATGGAGTCTCCAGAGTCGCAGTCTACCTCAACGGGCCTGCTTGGACCGGGGTTTGGAGCCCCCACGTCCTGAGACATCTCTCAACTTAGGTTGCTAACCGAGTGCAAGTCCTGGGACCTGTGTCCCTGGTCAGTTAGACTTACGTCATTCGAGGAAACCAAGTGTCCAGCGACACCCTGAGGCTCTCTGCTGTGACTAAAACTTGGCTCCGGTTGAGTGCAGGATTTGGCCTAGGGGGACCAGCACAACGATGTACTCGCTAATTTGCCAGAATCGTGCACAGTACTATGACTGCGCTGGTCTTTGCCCCAATAAGGGTAGTTTTATGCCAAGTCCAGCGACTGCACCAAAACACTTTTTTCAAAAAAAATTTGAGGGGAATAAACTACTCCCCTCATTCTGATAGCAGAATATCAAGTATTTGAAATCAATAGCACTGTACTCACTCAACTGGCATCTGACAAACCGCTGGTCTGAGTGTGGGTATTACGTCACAGAGTTACTATAAATAGCTAGCATGTGTGTGTGAAGAACAAAGTTCAGGCATGGTTTGTTTGGACATAATGTGGCTTGCAAAGGAAACAGGCAGAAGCTGGATTTGAGAGTCATCTTCCTGTATGAATTTAAACTGGGACATTCTGCAGGAATTGCCGCTCGAAACGCTAACAAAGCGCTTGGGGAGAATACAGCCAACAAACGAACCATTCGGTGATGGTTTGTGAAGTTTCAAAGCGGAGATACGGACCTGCAAAACAAAGAACATGGTCACTGATCTGTTGCTGTTTCTGATGATGTTCTGTTATGTGTGGTTGAAGCGGACCCCTGAAAAGCGTGTCGTGAGATAGTGGCAGAGGTAGGTGTCCACCACACGGCAGTTGTTCAGCGTCTGACTGTGCTGGGTAAGGTCGAAAAGCTGGACAAGTGGCTGCCGCATGAGTTGACAACTGCCAACAAGACTAGGCGTTTGGAAGTCTGCACGTCGCTGCTCGCCAGGAATAAACAGGAATCTCTACTGCATCGAATCGTCACCTGCGGTGAGAAGTGGGTCCTTTATGATAATCAGAAATTATCTGCACAATGGTTAATCAAGGCACAGCCTGCTGGACGGCATCCTAAGCCATCCCTACACACCAAGACGACGATGCTCCTTGTCTGGTGGTCCACAGCCAGGATAATTCAACGGAGTTTCTTAGCAAGAAGCCAAACCATCACTGCAGAACGTTATTGTGCTGAATTACACCAGATGCACTGGAAATTGCTGCAGAAACAACTGGCTTTGACAACAGACATGGTGTTCTGCTCCAGGACAACGCCCACCCTCATGTCACACAACGAACGATGCTGACACTAAGTGCCTTGGGCTATGAAGCACTGCCTCATCCTGCCTAATGCCCGGGGACATGTCTCCGACAAACTATCTGTTTCGTCGCCTGGATCACTTCCTGTCCGGGAAACAGTTCACGACAGACAAGGTTCAATGTGCAGTTGATGACTTCTTTGGGTCCCAGCCACAAGACTTTTTTCATTCCGAGACCATGGCCTTACCGGACAGATGACAACTATGCGTTGATGCTGAGGGGGATTATTTTGCCTAGGTAAGTTGTCTTACTTTTCCGTTCTCGCCATCCATGAGTGTGGTCCTTTGCCAGACATTTCATTCACACCATCCCAATATTATCATGAGATGCATTTCTCATCTCTATGTGACATACTTCCATCTACACCAGCCAGTTTTTATGTCCTTGAAGTCAAATGGTGTTGCCCAGTGGCAAATTGCTGAAAGCAAATTTGCTGGCATTTTTTTAAAGTTTCAATTCAAACATTAAACATTAGGCCAAATTAAAAAAAAAAATGTAGGAAATCAAGACTAGTTATAATGGGGAGTGACAGAGTTTGACTTATAATGTGTACAGGTGGTAATGAAATGGTTAACTGAAATCCAGAAAAAAATATTTTGTTCTTTCACACAATGACTATGTTATTTCTTTTGAGTTTTATCCACAGTATAAATTTCCTTTGGGACAGAAATCTGCTCTCATGATTTTTTTAACTTCTGTACTCAAACAGTTTGATAAATAACTGATGATTAATTCTAATGCTGTATGCAGATTTTCTTTACCAACTATTTTCTTAAAAATCCTTTGTAACAGTTTGGACTGTCAAAACAAATAATTCTCATCAAGGATTGATAAATTATTTACCTAAGTTTCTCATTTGGTCAGATTTTCTTTTTTTTTTCTTTTTCTCTTTTTGTATTACTGCTATCCCAGTTTATTTTAAGAAATTTGACCCTCAAACATAAGTGATGGGAAACTAGACTGAAGTCCATATAGGAATCAAAAACACTGTAAAGTTAATAGTTTCTCTAATGACATAGCATGGCATTTATTCCAACAAATGAGAAATAAACTGATTTAATTGGTGTAATGGATAACATACTCCTATAAGAACTGAAAGATTTGGTTTGATTTTTTCACCAGATTGGAATGATTTTTTTTTCATTTCTACATGGATGATAGTTGTTGAATGCTCTGCTTCCTATACCTAACAAAATACAGGTAAATTTTGGCACAATGATAGCTGTGTGTAACCTTCCATGAAGAGCTGCAGTGCTACTTATTACTTACAAGTAGTGCAGTGACTGGCCCTGTGTATGTAAGACACAGCCAGTGAAATTCATGGATTTATAGATACATGTATACAGCAGAAAGCAGTGACTGAATTCCTTATCACAGAAGAGGTTTTTTCCATTGAAATTTATCATCATCATCTTACAGACATATTTGATGACAATCTGTTAGCCCAATGAACATTCAGATAGATACCCTGAGAATGGCAGAATAGAGACTGAAGACAATCCCAAAATATATGAGAAGAGTGTAGTGCATTTGAGCCAGCAAATATGCTAAAAATACCTCAGCTGCTTGGGAGGACACTACAATGTTTTCTCAGTTCTCAATATGAATGGCATCTGAAAGCATTCTTAAGCTTAACACAATGCTCTATGAACTGCCACATTTATTTGGAAATAAAAAGAATAATTTAATTTTGCTTTGCTTACTGCTTTATCATTCTAGTCATCCAAGAACTTGCTGTATTTCAGACAAAGAATACTTTCACACTACAACACCTTAATTTTACAAAGAGTATATAATCAGTATGTTTACCATTCATTCTTCTCCTTTTGCTATTGATATGAATTCAATATGTTTAACAGAAGCTGCCCATTAACATTGACATTTCTAGGGCAACAGCATCGTTTAAATAAAGTGATCCTTTAGCATCATTTTAAATACTGAATATGCTCATATACGAGATAATTTTTTTATGATGATTTCACATTTTCTAACCACAAAAAAGAAATATTTAACAGACTTATTAAACAAGTGAAATAAAGTGAAAGAGATATTAAAAATCTTTTTTTGATACATTCATAATAAATGTTTTGAAAAGCATCAATAAGCTATTGCATATGCATACATCTAAGTTATATACAGTACATTTTTTTACTGTTACTAGCAGCACTTCAACATCAGATTTTTCATCATACCATTGATAGAAGGAATCTGTTCTTTTTCAGGGAGGCAATTCATTAGAAAGACAAAGAAAAAAACTACATTTGGATACACCGAATAGCTGACATGCTGTGCATTACACATTAAATACTTTCAGGGTAGAAATGTAAGTTTTTTGGAAATTAAGTTCTATAAAAATCTTTGAATAAAAAAGTATTTACACATATGATTCGTAAGTAGTCAAAGATAGTATAGATAGCAAAATATAAAGACACACATGCTGAAAACAGGGAGAGACAGAGAGAAGAGAAAGTGGTAACGGAAAGAGGCTCTTACCATTAAGTTACTATTGCATATATGATGTTTAACAACACCACCACCAATGATTATCATTCCAGAGTTCAAGGCCTTTACTGCTATAGAATTTATTCTTCGAATATCTGAAATCATTTCAGTTTTAATAGATACTCATTTTAACAGTTTTACAACTAAATAATATACTTTTTTCCTTCAGAAATACATTATGAAATTGAACATATCCAAAACGTACTTTTATAATGCAATACTACAAAACATAATGCCCAGTCACTTTCTCAAAAACACCCATATGTTAAAAGCTGGCAGATTTTGATAATGAACTTTCACTTTGCTGCACTGTAAATATGTAAATGAAAGTACAAACATGTAGAATGGAAACTTCGAATCTTGGTGCTTTAACTGCATTTAATAGCATCTGTTTCAAAGGCATTTCTGATATTTCAGAAATAATTCAAACTCTATCAAACTGTTTTTATCTACAATATGGGCTCATGCTACTCCTTCATTACTGAAAAGTACAGTTCTTTTAGAAAATTTAGTTCTACTGTGCATTTAGCAACACTAGCATAAATATGGTAAGTGACAAAAATCTTTCTTTTGCTCTGAGGGACACAACATGTGCAGTGCCTCTTAAACCCATACTTATGCACAAAAACTTCTGCAAGAACATTTAATTCATCATTAGTTCATTACCAAGGACCAAATGGCAAAATCAAGCCAACTTTCATGCCTCTATTTTTCATAACAGAAGACCAAATGCATGAAAGTTCAAGTAGATCTTATTGAAGAATACGTCTTGTCCATTACTTATTACTGAAGCTTAGAAAGCTAAATTTCTTTGTTGTTCTGGAAGAAAGAGCATTTCTGACATTGAATGCCTAATAGTGAATGACTAAGGTTATAATCTTGTAAACAACTGTCAGCATAGTACCTTTGCTAATTCCAACATACCTATTCAACTCATGAGTATTGACCTGTAGATCATTTAGGATAGGTTTATATATTATAACTAAGTTGTCCCATGCTGACATTTAAGGTCACCCCAAACATAAGGCTTATTATTATTGAAATTCATATAAGCTGCTTTAATGTACTTCACCAATGTCTCATTGCACTTACCATATTTTCCAATTAATAATGATGTGGCCCTAAACTCGATTTTACAAACATACAGCTCTGAAATGCGATGTTTAATTATTAGGTGTGGTTCATAAACGTTTTCAATAACAAATTCTTGCTGTCATTCATGATACATAAATAAACTGCCTCACAAGTTGTTTGTGGCAGACATTGAGCTGTAAAAAAGGTTGAGTGCTGACTTATCATTGATTATCAGCATGGGTGCCTTGTGGTCTGACAAGTGAAGGTAATTTAATTTAATTTTTTTTTTTTTTTTTTTTTTTGCAAAACATTGTCTAGACCAGCAGTTTTCAAACTTTTTGAGTCATGGAGCACTTTTCAGGAGAGAATTACTTCACAGAACACTATAGGTGCCCTTACGCCAAAGTTTCGCATTTTTGGCTGTTTTTATCTAACTGCATTTTTCAAGTTGTTAGCCAATATTTTATCATATAGCAAAAGCACAAATAATTTTTCGAATTCTGAATAGCTTAAATTTTGATCAAAACTTAATTTTTCCCATTGAAAGTCATTAAAAATTGGAACTTTAAATATCATTTTCTCAAAACAGCAATTTTGCACATACATAGGTACTAAACCAAATGACAGCAGTATTGATGATAGAAGGTATTTTTAAGCATTTGGGCATGTTAAACATCAAGTTTTATTTAATTCGAAATGTTATTTTCTCAACTAATTTCAGAGAAATAAGGAACTTACTCAATCAAAGTAAGGCAACACCCCAGGCACAGAATCTTTTTCGGAAGTCTGTGATGCAGAAAGAAAAACATAAAACCTATCTACAAGGTAAAGGGATGCCTAAATGTTAACGTTTCCATAAAATTTATTGATCTGCACTGCGACAATGCAGAGTTTTAAAAATGAGTCAATTTGAGATTTTAATAATAGTGCAAATTAGTATTTAGTTGCAATAGTCAAACTAGCTTTTTCCTGATAAAAAATGCAGAAGAAACTAGAACTATTTTATTACATTCAGGACTAATACACCATTCTTTAAATGCTTTTGGAATTTTAAAAATAATTATCAGAAAATATAAGGAATAATTTGAAATCCATATTTTTGATTTGCATTTAGTTAACTGATCAAACTTTAACTCCCTCCCCTCGAAGAATGTTTCTCCTGATAGAAATTTTGCTCTTACTACTTCCTGTAGCAGTTATGTTGTACTAGGGCCCTCACCAGGTGATTATTTAGGTGACTGTGTTAGGGGGGTAGGGATCATGCCAACTTTAGAAATAACAGTAGTTTTGCTGCCACATTTAATTTTATTTGTTAAACAGGGGTCCATATAATATTTTTGTTTGAAACCCATTTTGTGAATAGACCACAGTTTTAAGAAAAATTTAGTGAATTTGTGAAAATGTGATAGGAGCATTTTCATTGATATAATTGTTAAAATCTCATAAAATTAAAGTGAAAAATGGCAATGGTTCTTGTAAAGCAAAATATTTTTCACCTTGTCAGTCTGAGATAAAACAATCTGGAAAAAAAAAATCAATTGAAAAAAGTTGCGACAGTCAGCTTCTGGAATACCGTGTAATGTGGCCTTGGAAATGAAGCAGGGGTGTTAAAAAAATGCATGAACATATGGTTTTGGTAAAAAAAAATCTGAGATAAAGCTATCTGGAAGTAAAAAAATAAATAAAATAAAATGCGACACTTAACTTCCGAAATTCCGTATGGCTGCAAAAATTGAAGGGAATGTTGCAAACGCTTAACAAATATGTATCTCTCTATTCTAAAAAAAGGAACTACTGCTGCTGCCACTGTTTTAGAAATTTCGTGACATTCTTGCTTTCCTAGCTTGCAGCGCAAAACTTATTGAACACAAAAATATGAAATTTACATCGTTTGTAGATAATTGTTTGGAGAACACGCTGAAATAAACCGTTTTTCGATTCTGGCGATACTTCAAGAGCTATCGTATTTCAAAATTAAGGTAAGCAAAAAAGTGCTATCAGGTAGTGTTCCGGACACACTAACAGCAACATAACGACAAAACTTTGTAGGCATGTAGTGCCATGACCAAATTTTTGCACCTCGTCGCAATTTTTTTGAATTTCGATTTAGTTTATGAGAAATTACATTTTTCAATTTCACAAAATTCTCTATTTTTCAATGGGATTTATTTTAAAAAACGGGTTTACAGCAAACTATAAATCATAATGCATTGCAATTTTTACAGCATAAACTTACAACTATCATCCCTTCACAAAAAAAAAAAAAAAAAAAGAAGTCATTTTCTGATTTTTAAGCATTTTTAATTTTTAAAGACGCAAAGGAAAGAAACGAACGGCTTGTCTGTCTTCATGATAACCACAGAGGAATGTTCTGGTCCTGTGACCTGCTGCCATGGTGAAGCAGAGAATTTGTTATGCATATGTTTCATTGGTAAAGCTATCTCAGTTGTTTAACGGTTTAGCATTTCCTTAAGTTGTATACATCTTACGAAAATGCTTTTTGCATCGCTTTTGTTTTCCTTAGTGGTAAATTTAGTAAGTGCTATACGTTTAAACGACAAAAGTCCGTCTTTCCAAAAAGTAATGACAGTAAGAAAACTCAGAAACTTCAGAATGGCGGCAGAGCAAAGTCCTTCAATAAAAATAAAAGGAAATTGAAAAAAAGTTCAGCAAAGATCCAACGGAGCATTCACTAGGAACGAATAAAAACCTGTAAACAAGCCACCATCTTGGAATCAATACAGCGCAAAAAGTATTGAACAATTGGGAGAACATTTTCATTTCATCAGATGGCATCACTGGAAAGAGACAGTCGAACACATTTGTCGACAATTCTGAAGTATAAGTTAAAATGACCAAAGTCTGCCCTTCCAAAAAATAATGACAGTAGAAAAACTCAGAAACTTCAAAATGGCGGCGGAGCAAAGTCCTTCAATAAAAATAGAAGGAAATTGAAAAAAGTTCTGCAAAAATCCAACAGGGAGTTCACCAGGAGCAAAACAAAAACTGTAAACAAGCCGCCATCTTGGAATTGATACAGCACGAAAAGTATTGAACAATTGGGAGAACATTTTCATTTCGTCAGATGGCATCACCGGAAAGAGACGAACACATTTGGCAACAAATCTGACGAAATGATGTTTGCAAAGCTGACATTTCTACTGTGTTTGTTTAACCGTGCCATTTCGAAGGAAAAACACAATCGGTACATAAAAAAAAATGAAAAGAATAAAATTTTTTATACAAAACGGATTTGCAAAGCTGAAGAAGATAAGTTAGAATACACATGTAGTGCTAATAGGACCTAAAATATGCCAGAACATCGATTAATGAAGAAGCGCATGTCAGATAGGAAAGAAAATATGCCAGAGCTTTGAGTTGAAAAGAAGCGTGCAGCAAATCAGACAGAAAACATGGCAGAGCTTTGAATTGAAAAGAAGGGTGCAGCAAATTGGACAGAAAACATGGCAGAGCTTCGAGTTGAAAAGAAGCGTGCAGCAAATTGGACAGAAAACATGGCAGAGCTTTGAGTTGAAAAGAAGCATGCAGCAAATCGGACAAAAAACATGGCAGAGCTTCGAGTTGAAAAGAAGTGTGCATCAGATCGAACAGAAAACATGGCAGAGCTTCGAGTTGAAAAGAAGCATGCAGGAGATAGGACAGAAAACATGACAGAGCTTCGAGTTGAAAAGAAGCGTTTAGCAGACATTACAGAAAAGATGTCTCAAGAAAGAAGAAATATGAGGTGAGATGAAAATAGAAGTAAGATACATGCTGAAGATTCAACTAATTATTTTATATATGGAAGCACACATTTTAGAATTGTTTGGGGTTAGGGACAGGTAATTGTCTCTTTAGTGCTATTTCTTTGTTTGTATGGAGACACAAATGCACATGGCATAATTAGGAAGGATGCTGCACATTTTGTATTTGAAAATTGGAATCAATTTGTTGGGTTCATGAGTGGTTATTTACAGAACATATCCCAAGAGTTAATATTACCAATAGAATATAACAATACTATAATCAAAGATGGCACATATGGGAGGACATTGAAATTCTTGCCATATGTGAAATGTATAATATTAGTATTGAAGTTTATTTTGGGGATAATTGTAAGCAAGCAAGCCCCTGAAACATTTGGATCAGAAAATTCTCAAAAAAAAAAAAAAAAAAAAAAAAAAAATCTATTATTTTCCATGGAACATTGGATAAAAGTCATTATGATGCACTGTTACCCATGTCTTCCATGCAAGATATGCAAATAGTAGGTGTTCAACAATATAATGAAAATGAAGAAAATTTTGATTTTTCTTCTTCAAGGAATATAAATCTTGAACAGTGTGAGAATCTTGAAAGCATACAGAAGAAAAAAAAAGTTAGAAAGGAGGGCAATCGGCAGGTGACATATCGATCGGTGTCTATTTAAGTGTTGAAAATTATGTCATGGGGGAATTAAATATCTAAGTGCTTTAATTGTGGAGCTGTTCGTTTTCCTGAACAGAAGGGAAGAACAGTGAACACTTGTTGCCACAGCGGGCAGGTAACACTTCCTCCACTAAACAAGTATCCACCTGATCTTCAGTATTTTTTAACATCTGAGAGTGAAGGGACAAAACACTTTAGACACCACATCAGAGCCTACAATTTATTGTTTGCATTTGTTACGTTTGTGGCCCACATTGAAGATATGCAGGAAAGAGGTCCGAGATCAATGTACCCCAAGCAGTTTTGTAAGATTAAGTCACCTCCCCTAAGCACTATTTGAGAATCCCACAAAATGGTGGCCACCCCTTCACCAATTAATAATTAATTGACCTTATCTACTTATATCTATATATATATTTCCCCCTTTTTTTTTGCCAAAGGAATTAAAAAAAAAATTCTAACAGTTAGTCATTGTTGCATAACATAATATCTTTAAAGTACCATGTAAACATCAAGACATTCTCCAATAGTTATATAATCAGTGACATACAAGAACTCAATAAAAAATTATAAACATATTAATAACCTCAGTACACAGTACAAATTTTATATTTCCCTCAATAATCAACAATTCTGTGGTATAATCAATTAATAAACCAAACAATGAAAGGGAATGTAATAAAAAAGGTTAGTAATAATAAGGGACCATGTACAATTCATTTTTTCAATTACCATGTCATAATTCCAGTAGCTAAACAAATTCAGTGACTGGATAGAAGAATGTCAATGAGTAACTCTCATGACATAGAGGAATTAAATAAAGATTGTGTTTATTTGAATAGTCCCTATATGTAATACAAATTCCCCACTACCTCCCAGTGATCAACAAATCTGTAAATTAATGAATGAAATATACTAATAAAAAATAATAGTAAAAACCAAATACAATTCAAGTTTTTCAGTTCCCATACCAAAATTCCAACAGGTATGATCACATAACAGGAGAGGAATATGTCACTAGAAACTCCAATGACAGTCAAAACTATATGTATCAGTAACCTCTATAACACAGTACAAATTCCCAGTGATCCCCAGCCACTATACAGCAGTCAAGTATAATAACTAAGAAAGGTAGGTAGTCAAAAATATAGTACAAAAATAGCTAACCAAATATAGTTCAAATTTCCAATTACCATACTAAAATTTCAATAATTATAAAAATTTGACAAGTAGGTAAACCCATGAGTTCCCATGCCCAAATTCCAGTGATTAAACAAGAGCTAATGACTGTGATGGAATCTGCCATCAATCAACTCCAATAACATGCAAATATAAGATAGAAGTTAGGTTCAAGGAAATAACCTCTATACACCTTATAATTTCTTCTTTTCTTCCAAAAAAAAAAACAAAACAAAACAATAATTAAGTATGATGGTATACTGTAATAAACCAAGAAATAATAAGGAAATGATACTATAAACTAATAGCATCCAAACAAATATAAGTCAGATTTCTTTGCCCTCAGATCAAAAATCCAGCAAACATACACAAATAATGGCTAGGTGAAAATAGGACATCAACCTTTCCAATGACCTGCAGAAATTACTGAAATATTAAATAAGTTGATTACATAGTACAAAGGCAGTTCTGTAAAATAGTCCAATGCAGAAAATCAAGAAAAAATCAAGAAATGAAAGGAATAAAATAAAATAAAGTAGAATAATAATAACAAACCATATACAGTTTACATTTGTCAGTTCTCATACCAAAGTCATACACCAGTAGAATCAGTGGAAGTAGATGGTAAACCAAACTCAGTCAGATCATTCATAGAAATGATATTTTTTCTTGGTGATGAGTCATTTTTCCTGACATAGATATGTCCATTATTAACCCAAACGGATCTCACTAATCCCTGATGCAGCAGTCTTCTAGCATGCCAGAATAATTCCTTATATGGTGGAATAAGATTTTCATTTATAAATACACGAGTTTTGGGCAAAATACTATTAAAATCACAATTGTATATAATGGATCTCTTCCTATCAAGACAGCTATCCCTTGAAATTCTGGACAAAAACTGAACAAGCACATTAGCATTAGGTTTTTTGAAAGAATCTGGTTTTACGGGATGTATAATGTCAATATCCTGTAAATTGAAATCATGTACATCAAAAGCTTCTGCCAATGTACTCATACAATTTCTGAGTTCTTTTTCATCTTGTATATGAGCCAAATCAAGACCATGAAATTCCAGATTTTTTTACATAAATATTGCGCCAATTCATTAAAGTCATATTGTAATTTATTCAATTCAAGTTGTTTGAACTCCATCTGCTGCAAGAGATTATCTTGTGCAATCCTTAAACCTTCATTGTGCTAATTTCATGAGCCAACACTCATCACACAAACTGTCTCTCAAAGCAAAGTCATTCTCAATGAGGAAGGTTCTGACTTCAGCCCTCATTTCAAAGACCTGAGTCAAAGTTTTGTCGTGGGAAAGCCATCTTCATACCTGTTAACTTTCAGAAACCAAAATCCGTAAAAAAAATAAAATTAATCCATATGTTCAATGAAAATTTTAATCGATATATTAAATGAAATTACTTGTCGCACATATTGATTAAATGTACTAAACATATCGATTAAAAAACGATACATTACCTTTGAAACAAGTATCAACTTTTAATTGATATGACTACAGATGTTTGAATTTATCGGCACGTTTATTTCGATTAAAATAGAATCTATACATAATTTCTCATTACTATGCTATCATTATGATCTATAAAGAGATTATGGAGGTTTGCATTTCAAGGGAAGGATGTTCCACCCTTTGACCCCCAAATCCAATAGGATCGTATCCCATGCCATCACGGAACCAACGAAAATGTTTTAAAAAAACAAACTATTTTCATGCTAGGATTATCTTACGGAGAGATGGACGATGAGACAGTCAAATGAAATAAATGAGTGACTGATTGGTAAATTATGCTCAACTAAAAACGAAGTGAATAAACACTTCGCACGAATCGCATCCAGTTCATTATAACTTTTAAGAAAAGAAGTTAATTTCATATTTTTTTCCCCATGCAGTCAACATTAGGTTTATGCTTGGCGCTATATGATTAGTAATATCATTCCTTTCACCACGCGAAATGCTGAAATTACATCGACACGTAGAGGAAAATGCATATTTTTCATTTTTTGAAGATTTTGTAATACACAGGAAACTGCATAATATGCATCACAGAAAGTTTTATAGTACCCCCCCCCCTCTTTTATATTGCTGCTCATAGAGAATCACTAATACTAAATTCATTGACACTTGAAAAAAAAAATGCAAGTAAAACTGATATAGTAAAAGAGTAACAGTTTAAAGAGATGCAATTTGCAGAGGAAAAAAATAGTACCACAACATATTAATTTGGTTGAATCAAGCCAAGATATTTTTATGCACGTTATCGAGAGGCGAACAAAGCACGGTTGGAGAGCGTACAAACTTACTAACGGACGAGCAAAAGAAATCACTGCTGGAGAAGCACTGGCTTGAATGAACATTGGACTTACTTTTTTTTCTTTTAATTTCCTCTTAGCATTCTTTCGTTAGGTCAAATTTATTACCAGAGAAGAAGTTAAGAAACCATGACCCAATGCATTTTCAATTTCACAAAACTGACAGCTTTTGCTTAATTTCGTCATGTTGACTATAGATTTGGGCTTAAAAATTACACAGATTTAAAATCCGTTTGAATTTTTTTCTACGATAACTACGTTTTGAGATCGCATTTCGAACTGGGAGTGGCAAAAACACCTGCTCTCAAGTGCTTGCTCCAATGCAAGTCACACCCCACTTTGGCCTCCTCAGAAGTTGCGACCCGGGGGACAAAGAATGCATTACCTGAAAAGGAGAAAGGGGAAGGGGGGGGGGGGGGGCAGCGAGAGAGAGAACCAAGGTTAAACAAGCCCAGCTGGTTGTTATCCTTATCAGTTTACGCAGGGCGCAAGTTTTAGTGTTTGAAATAACACAAAACCTAACACTTGGGAAAACTGCTGCAAATGTTCCCACATAAACACATTACAAATAAGCTTATTATAATAACTGAAAAGTTGTTCATAGCTTACATCGTCGCTTTATTTTGAATGGATTAAGTTAAATAAAAAAGTTTGAATAGCGGGTGTAATATCATCAGAAAAAGGAAAATAAATCTTGGGAAATCACCAAATCCGTAAAATTAACATTTTGCCCGTAAAACAAGTCACGTTTCCGTAAATTTTACGGGAAAATCGTAAAACCTGGCAGGTATGCATCTTACTTTTGTGTGAAAAATGTAAAGACATATGTAGATTACCCATGTCATCACACAACATTTTGAATAGCCTTGTATTCTTAGGTCATGATTTGATAAAATCATCTATTTTCACACTTTCATCCAAGACTTCTTTTAGGGAGGGCAACATCTTTTTTTTTTTCACAGCCAGGGCATGGCGGTGGAAGATACAGGGGCTACTGTTAGACTTCTTGACTTTTTGTTTTATTCTTGAGATAACACTGGATGACTTCCCAGTCCTGCCTTCGTGCCGTCTGTGCACACATCAATGCAGTTATCCCATGGAATGCCACTCACTGTGAAAAAGTCATCCATTAATTTGAAAATTTCAGTGCCTCTTCTGTTAGTTGGTACAGCTTGCAGAGAAGTAGATTCTCTTGAAATGACTCCAAGTACTGGTAGTGCACAAATACTATTTAAAATTGCCAACCCGACCACATCCGTTGATTCATTCATTTGGAGTGAAAATTTAGTCTTAGTGCATTTTATTCATGAAAATAAAGTAGCTTTCATGTCCTCTGCTAAGTTCCAGATTCGTCAAGAGATTGTGTGATTTGACAAAGGAACTGTGCCTACTAGCTTTCCCCTCCACATACATTAAACTATGTCCTTTACGCAAGGCTTGATAAGGTTTTCAGTGATGGTATGGGCTTCACCAGCTTGAGCAACTCAGCAACTGATTAAGTATGGCACCATCAAAGCCTTTTCGTTAACTGTTTTTGAGTGATACGATATAATTTTCTGGGCTTGTGTAAGTTCACCGTACTTCCTTCTGAAGAAATCAGTCAGTTTGCCCTTGCATTCTGGATGGACTCCCATAAAATGCTGGCACATTTTTGCTGGGAACATCACACTACTTGGCAACACTTTCCCGCAAATTATGCACTGTGGTTTGTTGTCATTGGTATCAAAGAATCCAACATCCAAGTAGGAATCACAATACTTCCATTTTACTATTCTTTTCCCTTTGGCACAGTGGCGGCCCGTGACCAAAATTGCTGGGGAAGCAAACTACTTTTGAGCTGGGATTCAAATGAATTTATTCAATTTAATGCCATTTTTTTCACATTTTAATTTTTTTTATTTACTTTCTCATGTGTGAAGTATAAAATAAGTAACGTGACCCGTGAAAAGATTTATAAAGATTTTACCAGAGACGCACGTTTTACACGACTTTGAGACCAACACAAAACTTGTTTATGTAAGATTCCAGCCCTTCGCCTAAATATATTTTTTCTCAGTCTGAATTGCCCTCTTGGACTACTTGGAAACTGTTAAGCCAGTTTGAATATGAAATATATTGCATCGAAATAGTTTTATTTATTAAAGAGATCAACAGAAGGTAAAAAGCAAGACTGAACTATACATCTTTTTCATCTCAAATGAAATTCTATATACACCTCTACCTTCACTGATGCCAAAAGAAAAAAGTCTTGAAAACTTCTGCACATAGCGTTTACCTGTACAACAAGAGAGAAAGCTTACCTTACGCTTATATTGTCTTGTATATGAGGTCTACCTTTCGTTCTCTCTGTTTGGCAAAGTAATTTATTATATGGTCATACCATATCTGTTCTGCTTCCATCCTCTTCACAAGCACCTTCTCGATGGACAGAACTGATAAACTTGACAACCTTTCTTGCCCAATGGAGTTTCTCTTGTAGTTTTTTATCCTCTTCAGGCATGAGAAACTGCGTTCCACAGAGGCCGATGTTGCAGGAATTGTTACCACGAGGGAAAGAAGTCTAAACAACTCTGGCAGTGCCTGTGCTAGATTATTATTGTGTATGGCAGATAGAAGTTCTGTTGTACTTTTGGCATTGTTCCACAGATCTCTGTCTGAATACAGAACCTGCAGCTCACTATGCAGTTTGGTGCTGTCAAAGTATTTTTCATAAGTTTGAGAAGCAGAGCTTTAAAACAATGTTCAGGAAAAATTCTAGAATGAGCTTTAAAACAGTGTACATCGACCAGCTGAAGAAATTTTAATTTCTCAATGTCAGAAAACCAGCATTTTAACTAAGTTGTAACATTGTCTATTACCTCATAATACAGTCTTCTGTATTGCACGGTGGGTGGAATATCATTGCTTCCTTTAAATCTTTTATATGGAGAACCAACCTCACTGCACACGTTATGATAGAGATCATCAAACTGACTCTGATCTCGGAAATACAACAATTTTTCACATAAGCCAGTAATTCGGTTGTTACAGAATGTAACATTGGATCTATTTGATTGCAGTACAGAGAAAGTAACCTCAGTTAAATCAAATATTTTTTTATATGAGACGAAAAGAAAAACGAAATTAAAATCTTGAAGCCACCGTTTTAGTCCTGCTGCTTTGTGAATTGTCTCATCATCATAGTTGAAATCATCCTCAATTTTTTCAAATACTTCAATTAGCAGCAACCTGTGGTCAGCTATGGTAGACACTGAATGAGATTTGAAGTTCCACCTGGTCTGTGATACACGAGGTGGTCTGGGTCCACCAACAGATTCTAGTAAATGAACACGTTTTGTCGATTTGGAAAAAAATGCACAAATTGCATTTAAATTTGAAAAAAAAAAAAAAAAAAGGTGGTTCCTTCAACACTGATGCTGCTCTGCTCAAAACTAAGTTCAGCCTGTGTGTGTAGCAATGAAAAAATAATGCTTGAAGGGCATCACACTTCACTTTTGCTTGCAATCCATTCAGCTCTGATGCCATCACTGCTGCACCATCATATGTCTGTGCAACTAGTTTTTCTTTGTAGCTAAATCTTTCTAGCTCACGATCCAGTAATTCTTTGAGCGAAGTAGCACACTGATCAGAACTTACGTCAAAAAATCCCAAGAATCTTTCTACTGGTACTCCATCTTTCACGAATCTAACTATAATTGATACTTGTGCATGGGAGCTAATGTCTGTCGCTTCATCAATCTACCAAGAAAAAAACTGGGCATTTTCAATATCTGCATTGATTTCATTCTTAACTATATGAACAACCAGTGCACCTAGGAATTGCTGAGACCTTCGTCCAGCAGTGGATTGATATATATATATGATGATGTATCATCATAATCATCATAAACCATTATCAATCCACTGCTGGACGAAGGTCTCCCCAAGCCTTCACCACAACGGTCTGTCTTGTGCCAGTCTCCTCCATGTCACTCCCACATACTTTTGAATTTCATCCACCCATTTCCCATGTGATCTTCTTCTGGGTATTTTCTTTTCCCTTGGAATCTAATCTAAAATTTCGGCTGTCCATCGATTGTCTGTCCTTCTGGCAGTATGCCCAGCCCATTGCCATTTCAGGGATTTAACTCTGATCACGATGTCTTCCACTCTTGTCATTTTTCGGATCCACGAGTTCCTCTTCTTAACTCTCCTGGTTACACCAAGCATGCACCTCTCCATGCTTCTTTGAGTTGTCTGCAGCCTTTGTGTGTCTCTTTTAGTTAAGGTCCACGTCTCTGCACCATACGTAAGCACTGGAAGGATGCATTGATCAAACACTTTTCTTTTAAGACATAATGGCATATTGCTCTTGAAAATTATGCTGTTTCTTCCAAAAGTTCTCCAAGCAAGTTTTGTACGCCGATTAATTTCTTCATCAATGTGACCCTCACTTGATATCTGCTGTCCAAGATAAACGTATATATCTGTTATCTCCAGCTTTTCTCCATCAATCGATAAATCTTCATTTCTTGTAAAAGCATTGAACATCACTTTTGTTTTCTGAAAGTTCATTTTTAATCCCACTTCTTTACTCTTGTCAGCAAGTTCCTGGATCATACTCTGCAGCTCTGATGGGGTAGTTGCAAAAATGAATATGTCATCAGCAAAACGAAGGTGGGTTAGATAATCTCCATTAATCTTTATCCCTTTGATTTCCCAGTTCAGTAATTGAAAGACATTTTCCAATGTGGCATTAAAGAGCTTCGGAGATATGGTGTCACCTTGTCTCACTCCCTTTCCAATTTTTATGTGTGTTGTATTTTCAAACAGCTGAATCTTTGCACTTGCACTTTCATAGATGTTATTAATAATATTAATGTATGCATCTTCAATACCGCAGGATTTCAGAGCCATTGTAACTGCTGATGGTTTCACCGAATCAAAGGCTTTTTCATAATCGATAAAAGCCATGCACAATGGAAGTTCAAATTCCCTCGCTCTTTCAATTATTTGTTGTTTGGTGCTCCGAGGAGAAGGGCGGGGAATGTAGACAAGAGCAGTTACCGGCAGATCGGACACATTTGCGAGCGTTGTGCTCGCAAATTTAAGATAAAAAATGTTCTGCAAGGGATTGAAATTTAAGATTTAACAAAATATGTTCTACAAAAAAAAAAAAGAAAAAAAAGAAAAAAAAACATGCTACAAGAAAACTGAAATCTAAGATAAAAAAATATATTCCGCAAGACATTGAAATCTAAGATTAAAAAGAAAATGTTCTGCACGGAGGGACTTTGTTCTGTGACGTACGCCACAGTTTTAAGTACTTTCTGCTCCTGGGATTGCATGGCTTAGAAGCTGCTATATATTTTGGAAATGATGCTCAAAAGAACTTCTCTAACGTTGTAACACATCCATGCCTAAACATTCCCAAATCAAGATAAGAGCAGGGCTCAAGTAAAAAGGGCCAGAAGATGATGGAACTAGTGATAAAAGGTCTTTATTTTATTTTAATTTCAACCAAGCTACAATAATAAAGTAAAATAAAATAGTGATTGTTGACTCAAAATACTTTTAAAAAATGACAATTCTTTAGTAAGTCTTTAATTCTAATGTAGTTCACAAAGTCAGTGCCATTATATTTTATCTATAGACCTGCTTTTTATTTTTTTATTTTTTTAAACGATAGCAACAGTCTCTGTTATCGTTTATTAAGCCAATACCATAACAGAAAACAAGGCAGTGCCCCCTAGAATTAAGTAAAATTGCACACTAAAGACTAACAATTACTAATGAAATAAAAATAAAATGATAATAAAATTATCTTCATTTCTATGTCTTATACTATGATTTAAAATTTTGGGCCTGGTCATTGAATTTCACATTCTGCTGTCCCTGCAATGTATTGTGCTACAATTGGCAGGAATGGAGATTTAATTTCAATGAAATGATTATGGCCTCCTGAAGTTCTTTATAATAAAAGCTGATTGTACCTAACTACCAGCGAGGGGTGGGTATGGTCCTCAAATGAAAATTACAAGTGGTATGCTTATCTACAGTTTTAAACTCAGTGTAGCATTTTTCCAGAAGAAAAAAAAAAATGAGGATATGAAAGGAAATGTGGCATTATACTTGGTGTGGTGTTATTCTCAGAAAATACAGTATATAATAAAGTATGAATAACACACATGTAATATAAATCTAAGCTGTCTCACCGTACAATAAAAACACCAAGTTTCCAAATTGCAAACTAAAAACATTTATTTACAGACTAAAAACCTTGCAGAAAGCTAGCGCTTTCGGAGAACACGTCTCCATCTACTGGCCCAAGTGCCACAAGACAAGCACCGCCCATCAGATATATACAGCACACCGTTGCCCACAATGCAACACGGTACCAAGTTCCATACATACCCCCCTCCCCTCCCTTTCTCCCCCCTCTTCTTCACCAGAAATGAAGAGTACACACATAGTATTTTAGAAACCCATCAACCCCCCTGTTGACATTCCCCCTTCTCAAAACACCCCCACCCCCTTCCCTTTGTCCAAATAAAAAGTAAAGGACCTGAAAACAAATAAAAAAAACTATTAAAGCATAATAATTTAAAAAACTAAATTAAAAATGTTCAACTGCAAATCAAAGTCCCTCGTCTGTGGATGCCTCTTGGGTGGTAACCAATCTTCTCCAAGTGCTAGGTACATAGGTCGGCAGATCCTCATTACAACAAGAGTCACCATAGTATAGGATGAACAAACTCTCGGACATGAATACAGTAGACCTGCTGACGTTGGAATTCAATATTTTGGCACCATTCCAATCTGGGGAATATCCCTCATGATTTACAGCAGTAGTGAGTGCAGTGCTTTTTGTTCCTAATCTGAGGGCATATCTGTGTTCCCCCAGTCTGACAGACAAGGTCCTAAGTGTAGAGCCAATATATTTTTTTTGAGCCATGTCAGGGTCAGAGTGGATTAGGGGGAGGCTGTAAACACCATGTTGTAGCAGGGTGGAGGTCCTATCTCGGTCACTTCTGATCAGAGAAAAGATATTCCTATTATTAATTCCAAAATTTAATTGGTGTCTCTTGCAAGCTTTTTTGAGAATAGGTATGGTGTTAGGGTTGTACTCTAGACTACCTACAAATCTATTCTGTCGTGTCACCATGGATAACGTTGTGAATTTCAGTCGCCCATCTCTCTTTAGTAGTTCTTGAAAAAAATTCTTCTGAATATCCAAATGTACGAGCAATGGATAATACAGTTGTGAGTTCCTGTTTTCTTGCTCTACAGGACGATGAATGTGTATGAGCACGTCTAATTAGAAAACGCAAAGACGCAGTTTTGTATTGCGTTGGGTGGGCAGACAAAAAGGGTATAATACATGGATTGAATGTAGGTTTTCTATACACAGAAAACTTAATCTTCTGCATTAGCGGTTCCCTAGTTAAGAGGAAGTCTAGGTAAGGTAGATTCCCTGAGTGTTCCAGTTCTTTTGTAAAATTGATTGTTGGGTACTGAGAAGACAAACAGGATGTGAATTGATCCAAAAGGGCAAGCGTATGTGGCCAAAAAACCAGCACATCATCAACATATCGTATCATAAACAGAGGCTTAACAACAGAATTCACTAATACCTGGTTTTCAAGATGTTGCAACAGGATCTCAGCCAGTACCGGGGAACCCATGGGGGCTCCTTCAAGCTGTTGGTATATTTTATTGTCAAACTTGAAGTATGACCTCTTTGCCACTAATTTAAGGGCAGAGAGAATAGCTTCAATTTCCATGTCTGGGGTATTATCTTTCTGTAGACAATCCTCAATAATTGAATGAACAATTGTTAGAGGTACACTTGGGAAAAGGGCCTCCACATCCAAAGAGGCCATCACAAAATCTCTTCCGTCTGAAGTGAAAGATCTTATTCAATTTAAGGCTTGGGTCGTACTGTTGATGGAAACATCTGAATGCATGATTAAGGGTTTTAAATAACTGGCTAACGCTTTTTCCAGTGCCCGAGTAGGGCAAGCATACCCCGAGACCAGTAATCTGAGTGGCTGTTCGGGCTTATGAGTCTTTAGTTTTCTGAATAGTTTCGGAACTCTTGGGCCCACCGGAGGTTTCATGTTTGAGGAAACTGAATGAGGTAGATAGCCTCGAAGTCTTAATTTGCTAAGATCCGTAATGGTTGCTGCCGTCGGGTCAGACTTTAAGACTCGATGTGGAACCTTGTTAATGGCACAAGACATTTTATTATGGTAATCTTTTTTGTCCATGATGATTATCTGGGAGGTTTTGTCAGCACCAATGATAGACAAGTCATGGTTATGAGCCAGCTCCATTAGTTGCTCTCTTTCATATTTTAGGATTGGTGGAAGTCTAGTCTTTTTAGTGAAAGATTTTGATAACTGAAGTCGAGTTAATTCCAACATGGTGTTTACAGCCTCCCCTAATCCACTCTGAACCTTGACATGGCTACAAAAAAATATATTGGCTCTACACTTAGGACCTTGTCTGTCAGACTGGGGGAACACAGATACGCCCTCAGATTAGGAACAAAAAGCACTGCACTCACTACTGCTGTAAATCATGAGGGATATTCCCCAGATTAGAATGGTGCCAAGATATTGAATTCCAACGTCGGCAGGTCGACTATATTCATGTCCGAGAGTTCGTTCATCCTATACTACGGTGACTCTTGTTGTAATGAGGATCTGCCGACCTATGTACCTAGCACTTGGAGAAGATTGGTTACCACCCAAGAGGCATCCACGGACGAGGGACTTTGATTTGCAGTTCAACATTTTTAATTTAGTCTTTTAAATTATTATGCTTTAATAGTTTGTTTGATTTGTTTTCAGGTACTTTACTTTTTATTTGGACAAAGGGAAGGGGGTGGGGGTGTTTTGAGAAGGGGGAATGTCAACAGGGGGTGGTTGATGGGTTTCAAAAATACTATGTGTGTACTCTTCATTTCTGGTGAAGAAGAGAGGGGGAGGAGGGAGGGGGTATGTATGGAACTTGGTACCGTGTTGCATTGTGGGCAACGGTGTGTTGTATATATCTGATGGGCGGTGCTTGTCTTGTGGCACTCGGGCCAGTAGATGGAGACGTGTTCTCCGAAAGCGCTAGCTTTCTGCAAAGGTTTTTAGTCTGTAAATAAATGTTTTTAGTTTGCAGTTTGGAAACTTGGTGTTTTTATCGTACGGTCAGACAGCTTAGATTTATATTACTGGTATTTCGTATGAATCTTGAGTCAACATTAACACACGTGTAGTTTAAGTTTGAATGAACCTCTTACGGCCTACCATATTCAGCAGAAAGAAATTCAATTCAATAACACATCATTGTCTATTATGCACTTCAACTGTTGTACTTGAGCATTTGTAAAACTCTGAAAACTAAAGGTTTGCCATCTAACACTCCATTCTATACTACTATTATGTATGAGTTTCTATTATAAATTTGGTACAGAAAAAAAATTAGTGGTATCACTTTCAGCACAGTTCTTGTATATGTACAGCAAGTGATATATGAAACTGCAAGTTCTTTATTGTTTTCCATATGGAGGTAATTAAAAAAAAAGTTTTTTAACTTAATCATTTGCTATAAACATTTTACAATAATCAAATCAAAGGAACTGAAAGTAGCAACACAGCATTTGCTTTTATGGAGTTTTAAATATGGCAACACTCCTGTTTAATCTCAACAACAAACATGTAATTTTCATTTTAGTGTTCAGTAGGAAAACAAACAGAAATTATAAAAATTGTACAGTATTGTTGTTCTAGTATTGACATGACAGGTGAAATGCCATGTATGAAATGCTGTAACAGCAAGTACATTGTTGCCATCTTCCATGAAATTTACAGATATTGTGCAGTACCGTACTTCACTGATCTACTGGTAAAGACATGGCCAAATAAGATGCTATCCATAATGGCATAACAAGCAACTGTAGTGTCACCACATCCACAAAAAAATAGTCAAAACACATTCAAGAGCCAAATACGACCATATACAAGAGTTTTGCTGTCAATCACCAAATTCATCAGTTTTGATTAAAAAAAAATGAGATGGTAATTTTATTTTTTTGATTGGCAAATATTCGCAGCTATGTAAGGTTGAAGAAAAAAAGCTAAAAATGACTTCTTCAGGCATTGTGTCCTTCATGGACATGCAATATGCACAGCCATGATGATGAATTTTCCTGAAAACTAGGGATTGTGATGAGGTGTTTTCCTGTTATCTTCTTCATCACAGTATTGTTTCCATTCACACTGTTCTAGCTATGCCTATGCTGGTTCAAGGGAACAACCACCAGAAACAGATCGTATGTCCAGGATCAATTTTAAGGGATCCATCCATGTATTCACATTACATTTGTGGAAATACTGGAAAACTGCAAACAGAATGGCTGGTAACAGGAACTAAACCTCCAACATACTGCCTGTCTAAAGGCAGGCACTATAACCATATGTGCAATGTTAGTGTTCAAAGAAAAAGTTACACAATAGCAATACAATTTAGCACAGGGCTTACACATGTATATTCTAAAATGTTCACAAAAACACAATATGCAAATAAATGTACCATAGATTATGATTTATCTTCATTTGATCATTTTAATGATTGAAGAATTTGTATTAGGTATTATGGTTCCTACTCAACCATGAATGAAACAAAGACATTACTTCACAAATGAACCTCTAAACATGGTGCTACAGTCAGGAGCTAAAACAAAAAAACAAAACAAAAAAAAACTGTCATCTCACAAACAGTGTTGGAACAGCATCTACATAAACATAATGGGAGAACATTTACCTTGTGCAATATCTACAATGAGTCCCGGATTACGATAAGAGTGGAAATATATCATGTCTCCCAGTGATCCATCAGTCAACGCTGGGCAGAATATTGGAATGTGATTCTGAATTTCGAGAAGATATGAAGAAATTGTTTTCCTTCATACATAAACAATCAATCAATAAATATCAAAATTAAGTTACATAAGTAATTTTATGAACTATACATACGGGACCTTTAAAGGGAAGCAATACTTTTCTTATCTTAATGAAAACACAGCAACAGTACACAGAACAATTTATTATATACATAGCCAATGCAAAATTTTTACATAATTAAAAATGTTAAATGAGTGTCCAAATGAACTTTTACAAGAACTTAATAAAGAACTACATATTTTTTTCACATAAAATAATGAAGAAATTATTGTAATTCATATGGCTGCCAAAAAAAAAACTCAAGTTTTTACTACAAGTGGGCAGTATAATAACTGCTGTCCAAATTGCCAACTCCTCAGAAAATATGAAAATAGCACAGTCTTGAAGAAAGACACAAACATACATCCCACTGATTTCTGTTCATATGTTTCCAACATTAAACTACCCAAGACAAGGTATTCTAAAGAGACAAAAGGAAATGATTCTGAACAGAATCTAATGTAGCTTGTACGATTCCACACAAAATCCAGAAGCAATTCTGAACAGAAATCATTTCTTTTAGTTGCTTAAAAAGTGTTGTGTTAAGTGGAGTACTGGTAACATACATGGATGGAAATCAGACACAGATTTTGAGTCCTACTTCATGGCTTCTGAGGAGTTGGTGTGCCATCTTTACTCCCAAAAAGTATACATTTTTAATTATTATTTGAGTGTAATTTTCTGAATTTTTTTAATGACAATGTGATAAATGCTTTCATAATCAGACTTTCATTGTGTTCATGTACTTTTTTTTTTGATTGGAGGTTTAACGACCACCGTGAGCAACTCAATGGGCTATAAGCAGTCGCCCATCCCTAATTTAGGGTCACTGGTTCCAGGGAAGGGAGAGAGCCAGTGCCGTAAGACAAACACATCCATGCCTCACTGGGATTCGAACCCGGACCCCTTTCGGACGAATGATCAGAGGCCATCGCTTAGACCACTGCGCCACTGGGGCGGCTCATGTACTTTGCAGAATGTACCATAGATTATGATTATTAAGGTAAAGAAAAAGGGAAGTGAAAGTGAGTAATCTTTAATATTAAATGTATCCACTGTCTATAAATTACTCAACTGTTTCGCTGTAATGTTTTGTGCTATGCTATGTTACAGAAAGAACACAGCTTATATTTCAAAAGACATAGAAAACAGACTGTTATAAAAAAGTGATTCAGTTTTGATAAAAGCAAATAAGGTAAAAAATGATTACAGGAACAAATAATCAAGTTCTGAAATGATTATGGTAAGTTTTAGCTCATATAGCAACAAGGGATGTTTGCATTGTAAAAATTAATACCAGATGTGATTCCTAGATGTGTGAGTACATGTCAATATGCTATTTAATATCCACACTGTGATCAAATTAAACCTGACAAGTCTGAATACAAAAAGGAACATTAGCAAGTCTATTTTATTTAACATTTTTTCAGTCCACACACTGAAGATGTCGTGTCATGCACTGCATAGTGCTGCTGGTGAAATCTTATGCTGATAACACAATATTCATATGTGGTGGTCCAAAAGATATATGGAAGATGACAATAAAACATGGTGTGTGTGTGTGCACAAGTAGAGAAACAAGTTGATTATATAAAACAAAATTATAGCAATTACAATAAAAAGACAGGGAATTTAGGAAGCTGAAGAATACAACACTTAGACTGTGCAGTTGATAAAAGCAGAAGTTCCCTAATTAATATAGAGACAAGCTCTTACTAAAAATCTTGTTGCCATACTAACTAAATTGTGAAGCGGCGAGGAATCTTCCCATAAAGACAAACCTGGGAACCGTGACTACTTCCAACAGAAAAAGTTGATACATTTGAAATGTGCTGCCATTGAAAAATGTCATAAGGTTCTTTTGCAGGGCAGAAAACAAATATGTGAGGTTTGAAGAAGATCAGACCTAAAATTCTTCCACACATCAGTGGAAGAAAATTTGTACATCTTGGCCATATTTTCAGAGGAATGTTTTTTTCTAAATATTTCCTCAGCATGATGCTAGAAGAAACAGGCAAGGCAAATAGGAATTAAGGCATGCTATTTACCAGGTGGAACAATAGGATCAGTGACTTCCTGAACACGAGAGTTTCTGATGCTTGCACATACAGCACAATCCTATAGCATCTGGATGATTGCATTATAGTCACATGAAGACAGTTTATATGGTTGAAAAAGAAAAGCATGCCATTAAGATGGATGCACGATATTGCAAGCAGATGCCATCACCAGTATACAATCAGTAATTAATCATCTTAAACCATTCAACAACATGGAAATGTACCACTTTTTGTAAGAAATCAGGATGCAAAAACTTGGGAGATGAGACACCACTAATTTTCAGTAGAGTCACAAAATTTAGAGTATGTATGTCACAATATCTATGTTTCTGAAAAACAATATTTTGTTACTTTCCAGTGCAGAAAATGCTGCATTAAATGAAAGAAAAAAGAGAAATGATATCTAAAGTAAGCATTAGTTAGCAACAACAAAACCCACTTACTTTGGCTGCCCAATAACATATGGATTCAGGACAATTTATTTTTTCACCCAATCTTGTTATCATTTTTGATGGGGACCATATAACACCCTAAAAAAACATCAAACAAATAGAGAACTAAAAAAGTATTATGCATAGCTCAAGCAGAAAAGGATTTTTAAATGCACCTCCTTTTCTTTTTAATTTTTAAACCATAAAATGAAGTCCGATATATTTCTCATTAAAAAGACACACAACTCAATGCTCATTGTATTCAAAACTATTTTTATGCACCTGTTTCTGATCAATTATCCATTAAAGAAATATGAAACTTGAACATGATTGTTGTTTTATAAACTTGAAGTTCATTTTTTTTATATGGTAAAATTCAACTCTCGATGCATTTACATATCATACAGTTCTTTGAAAAATACTAATGTAAGTACAAATGACTTAAAATTACTGAAAATATTTAGAATATTACTATATAATAAATGAGAAAACTGCTTCTTTTTTTCTTTTTCTGAGTGGAGGTTTAATGACCACTGTGAGCAACTCAATGGGCTGTAAGCAGTCGCCTATCCCTAATCTAGGGTAACTGGTTCCAGAAAAGGGAGAGAGCCAGTGCCATAAGACAAACACAACACCCATGTCTCACTGGGATTTGAACTCGGACCCCTTTCGGACGAATGGTCAGAGGCCATCGCTTAGACCATTGCGCCACCGGGGCAGCTGAAAACTGCTTCAACCTCCCACAAAAGAATCAGAAATTGCATGAGATCCTCTTTATTTTCATTCCTAAATACTAAAAAAGTGGATGTTTTACTATTCCTTCTTTTCAGTTTCAATAAACTAGCACAATGTTTCCGGAAAAGTTATTCATTATCATCAAGCATAGATGCCAACTAGTACGGATTTTCCGTAATTTTACGGATTTTTGGTTGCTGTTACGGAAGTACGGAAACACCGCTGAAATTACGGAAAATCGCCATTTGATTTAATTTTCTGAGATAGAAAGCAAATTTTCATCAACTTAAAAATTTGTGTTTGTTCTTCAAGTTTTTCTGGGGGAAAAAAATTAAATGCTACATTCAGGGCTGCCAGACCCGCGGCAATTGCGGCAGCCCGCGCCAAAACATTGTTCGTGCGCCATTCTGCTAAAAAATCGCCATTTCGACGAAATCTGCGCCAATTTTGGGCCAAAAGTTAAAATTTACAGGTCATCGATATTTTAGCGTTATCTTACGGCATTCGAAATTGATTCAGCGGTTAATTCGTACGTGAGATTCTTCTGCAGAGATTCGCAGAGTCCCCTCCGTTGCGTTTTTTTTTTTTTTTTTTTTTTTGTCATTTTCAAGATCGATGCAAAAGTGAAGAAATTTTCGGGATATTAGTTCGGGATAAAGTGAAGAAATTTTCGGGATATCGTATTCCGTCTGGGGACGTTGTTTTGTCTTTTTAAACGTTCGGAAACGGAAGTTAAACGAAGTGCAGATTTTCCCCGTAATCGTATTTTTCTCTCGCATGATGTTGCTTCTGTTCAGTATTGTTAAATGAAATTTTATTGCATAATTTTAGCTTGAAATTGTAGGCAACGATTTCCGAAAACGGAAGTTAGGCCGCCCGAAAATTTCCCCGTAATCTTCGGCGACGAGATTCTCAAGCTGATTCGAGGAATTCCTCCTTTTTTTTTGTTATCATTTGGACCATGTACGAAATCAATGCATAACTGAACTTAAATTTTGGGAGGATTGGTGGCGACGGGGGGGGGGGGGAGATCGTTTTCTCCGTCGGAGGACGGAATTTCATCCTTCGAAAACGGAAAGTAGACGGAGGTAAGATTTCTCTGGTAATCGTAATTTTTTTTTCTCGCGATGTTTCCTCTACCCAGTATTGTTAGATATCATTTTATTCCATAAATATTTGTATTTCAGCTTGAAAATGTTTGATAAATTTCCGAAAACTGAAGTCAATTCAGCTTGAAAATGTTTGATAAATTTCCGAAAACTGAAGGCTTGAAAAACCGTTATTTCAAGCCATGTTTCCCAATTCAGCGATCGCAAAAAATTATTTGTGTGGAAGAACCAAGGCTACTGCACTAATTCAGCACAAGGCCAGTGTTTCTACAAGTAACATCGCATCTGAAGTTAAAAAAAATCCTTTTACTCTATCTACGGACAGAAGTAATGATGCTCAAGCAAATAAACTGTATCCAATTACAAATAACATATTTTGATGAAAAAATAGGGAAAAGTTCAACTGTTTTGTTATCATTGGTTGAATCAAGTAATAATACAGGTGAAGGAATATTCAACGTTTTGAACAACGAGTTTGTTAAAAAAAATATCTCATGGAGACACTGGGTGTCATTTTCCTGTGACAATGCTAACACTATGATAGGTCAAGTAAAAGGTGTTGTTTCTCACATAAAGAAGGTTCAGCCTGCAATCATAGTGCAGCGATGTTCATGCCATTTAGTAAATATAGCTGCGCAGAAATCTGCTACTCAACTGAAAGGATTTAATGTTGAGCAGTTTCTGATACAGTTGTACTTTTTTTTGGAGAAAAGTTCAAAGAGGAAACACAATCTAAAACCGAGTCAAGCTGTTTGTGGTACTAAACCACACAAAATTCCAAAGCATGTCAATACTCGCTGGTTATCACTTTTGGAATCCATTGACAGAATTTTAGAACAGTGGGAGGCTCTAAAACATTATTTCAGTGACAATAAAGAAGCTAATTTACAGTATAAGAACCTTGCAAGTATGATTGGAAATCCTTCATCTAAAATTTATTGTCTTTTTTTATCTGCTACTCTTCCTTTGTTTACATCTGTTAATGTGTCCTTGTAGCAGGAAGCTCCGCTTGTGCATGTATTAAAAAGAAAACTTCATAGTCTGTTATCTGAATTGCTTGTACGATTTATCAAGCCATCAGCATTTGATGTGACAGCAACATCTCTTGCAGAAGGAAATTTTGGAAGAAGGAGAAATCAAAAAGAAAACCGTGATCTCGTAATTGGGTCAAAAGCAAGATCTTATATAGGCACAACTGCAGATCTGAGTGAAGACACAGTGGCTACTTTTTATTCTGAAGTAAGGGAATTTTACAAGGCAGGCTGCAATTACATTTTAAGAAAATTTCCACTTAATGATGAATTTCTGAGTCATGCTGAAATTGCTGATGTAGCATTAAGGCAAAGTGTTTCTTTTGCATCAGTCCAATATATGTGTTCCCTGTTTCCAGTTTTGAAACCAGAAGAATCTGACAAGGTGGAATCTGTATTTGCTCACTACCAGTTTGAAAATTTTAACTGTGCTGTTACTTCTGAGAGAATGGATGAAGTGTGGCACAGAATTTCTTTAATGAAAAATGAAAGTAGCCAGTTGAAGTATGAATCATTAAGCAAAATTATGAAAATGATTTTAATAGTCCCTCATAGCAATGCAAGTACAGAAAGAATTTTCTGTATTGTGAAAAAAAACAAAACATGAATGAATTCAGACCTAATTTAAGTACTCATGTGCTGTCTTCTTCGTTTAGAGTATGGTTGTAATCCTCCACCAACGAATTCAATTAAGCGGTGGATGAAACAGTTAAAAGAAACTGGCAATGTGGAACATCGTGGAGGAGCCGGTAGGCCAAGCATCAGCGGTGAGATGGTTGACCAAGTTAATGAAAGTTTCTGACGAAGTCCCAGGAAATCCGTTCGTAAAGCAAGCAGAGAGCTGTGCATTCCGAAATTGACAGTTCACAATATCTTGCACAAGAAATTAAAGTTGCACGCTTATAAAATTCAAATAATGCAAAAGATGCATGTAAATGATCAGACACTGTGATACGATTTCGCTGTGAATATGCTGAATCGAGTGGAAAACGACAAAAACTTTCTCAGTACTGTAACTTTTAGTGATGAATCCACATTTCATGTATCAGGTATTGTGAATCGTCACAACTGTAGGATACGGAGCAGTGAACTGCCTCATGCTGCTATTGAACTGGAACGTGATTCTCCAAAACTTAATGTGTGATGCGCTCTATCAAAAAGAGAAATGATTGGCCCTTTCTTCTTCTGCAAAAAAACCCCATAAATGGGGACATTTACTTGGATATACTAGAAAATTTTGCGATACCCCAGAACAAAAGATATGACGTCGTTTTACAACAAGACGGTGCTCCTCCACATTTGTCAATGTGTGTACGTAAGTGCCTAAATGAGCATTTCCCCAACAGATGGATTGGGCGTGGTGGTCCCATTCCGTGGCCTCCTCGCTCTCCAGATCTAACTCCATTGGATTATTTCATGTGGGGTTATGTGAAGAATCGTGTCTATCAGACACCTTGTACGGATTTGCAGGAACTGAAGCAGCATATCACAGCTGCTATTAATTCCATAACTCCTCAGATGCATGCCAATACATGGCATGAAATCAAGTATCGCTTGGACATACTACGAGCAACCAAGGGATCTCACATCGAAATTTATTAACTTGTGCAGTTACATTGTAAGTTAGTACAGTCAGTTTCTTTCTATCTGTTTAATGTTTTGTTTTACATAATTTTGTAATGTGTCCAATAATTCTCGGACACCCTGCATATATCATCATCATCATTGTCAACCATTATCAATCCACTGCTGGACGAAGGTCTCCCCAAGTTTCCTCCACAACGGTCTGTCTTGTGCCAGTCTCCTCCATGTCACCCCTGCATACTTTCGAATTTCATCCACCCATCTCCCATGTGGTCTTCTTCTGGGTCTTTTCCTGTCCCTTGGAATCCAATCTAAAATTTCAGCTGTCCATCGATGATCTGTCCTTCTGGCGAGAGAGAGAGAGAGAGAGAGAGAGTGTAACCAAAAGTCCGGAAACAGCCACATAACTAGTGAAATAATGGCCGTACAGGAATGAAACTGGTGGCTAGGTATGGGTAAAGGGACATGACCGATCGAATGGGACCAACAGCGGCGCCCTCTGGCGGATATTTACAGTACTTATGAAACTAGCTTTGAAACAAAGCAAGATAGGGCAAAAAAGTCAATTGCAAAGTTGTAGAGCATCCACTGGTTAGTAGGAAACGACATGTAGTTCGCCGGAAACCAGCAAAGAAATGCCTATAAACGCAAAAATGCGAATGTTCGCCAGACTGTGTCAGTTGGAAAACCGTACTTAGAAACCGACATGCAACGCGCATGATACAGCATAAGGGACAAAAGAATGATGATGCTATTGAAACAGAGTAAGCATTTTTATGTAATCATACAAAACGCAAAATTACGTACTGATAACAAAGGTCAGACATGCGTGCATACAAAACCCACATATTCTATATGCACACTTAATCCAAAAAATACCCCCGTTGGCAGGCAAATGAAGACAGTGATGTGCGTCTGCCCGTAAACTACACAAAGGACAACATAAAAGACAATCATCGGGGTGTGGCAGGTGGAAGTTGCGGAACATTCGACGCATCTGTCTCACATCGTCATGTCGCAGTATTACTGTAATGCGTATTGTGAGATGGTGGTGGGGTAAGGCGAGTGCAACTGTAATGCCCAGCAAGCTGTATGGCTATATGCCATGCGTTTTCCAGATGGACCACATCCATCGGCAAAAACCATACTACATATTATCCAACCACTGAGAGAGACCAGCAGTCGTTGGATAACATGAGAAAGGTCAACTCTGGAAAGAGTTGACCTCTCTCATGTTATCCAACGACTGAGAGAGGTCGACTCTTCCCAGAGTCGACCTCGATCGGGCAGGCCATGTGTATCTGGAGTTTGTCTGCATCCAAAAGAAGTCCTGGGATTTGTCCTGGCGAATCTCAAGTTAGTACACGAGGTGTCAGTGAAGCGTGTGGCCTCTCACATGAGCAAGTATGGAGAATCCTTCACGAATATGGTGCACATCCCTAACACCCTGTACTGACGCAACATTTAATGACTGGAGACATTTGCAGGCATTTCGACTGCTGTAACTTCATCATGAATACTGTGGAAAACAACGCACATTTTCTATCAGAGTTTCTGTGGACCGATGAGTAGCAATTCACTCGAGATGGCATTATTAATAGCCACAATGAGCATTGTTGGGCTCTAACGAATCTGTTCAAAGTCAGAACAGTCAAGCATCAAGTGCGCTGGTTAACCAACATGTGGTGTGGAATCTGCCATAACACGATTGTGGGACCTGTCTTATACGAGGGCACTTTAGCAGGTGATAGATATATGCAGCTCATTCAGGACCACACAATCGAGTGGATGGATGAATTTCCTCTCCGGGACGTACAACATCTGTGGTACCAGCATGATCGTGCTCCGGTGCACAAGGCGGCCGCAGTGTGTACCTTGCTATCGGCGATGTTCGGACACCAGGTAATTAGATACAGAGGACCTGTATGTTGGAGAATATATGAAAAGCCGTGCTTTCACATTGAACAAGCCTTGGATTAGGTGCGCATATGGAATATGTGGGTTTTGTATGCACGCATGTCTGACCTTTGTTATCGGTACATAATTGCATTTCGTATGATTACATAAAAATGCTTACTCTGTTTCAATAATGTCATCATGCTTTTGTCGCTTATGCTGTATCGTGCGTGTTGCATGTTGGTTTCTAAGGACGGTTTTCTGACTGACACAGTCCGGTGAACGTTCACATTTGTTGAATTTACAGGCGTTTCCTTGCTGGTTTCCAGCGAATTACATGTCGTTTCTTAATAATGAGCAGATGCTCTACAACTTTGCAATTGGCTTTTTTGCCCTATCTTGCTTTGTTTCGAAGCTAGTTTCACAAGTACTGCAAATAACCACCACAGGGTGCCACTGTTGGTCCCATTCAATCGGCCATGACTCTTTACCTATATCTAGCCACACGTTTTGTTTCTGTATGACCATTATTTCATCAGTTATGTGGCTGTTTTTGGACTTTTGGTTACACTGTATATATATTGTCGGAAAAGTCATGACGTATTTTAGCCATGTTTTGCAAAGGTAATTTATTGATAGAAAGAACAAAGATCAATCAATGATATAATGCCTGTTTTGTTGGATAACCTTTTGCCATCTTTCAGTGAGCTGCAGAATGCCTCGTTCATAGAAGGACCTGTCTTTCGTGGCGAAAAATTGCACAAGGTTCTGATTTACAGCCTCATCTGAATTGAACGTTATACCATGCAAGGACTGTTGAAGAGAGCGAAACAAGTGAAAGTCTGACAGTGCAAGGTTAGGCGAGTATGCTGGGTGTGGCAACACATCCCACCCAAGCTCCAATAATTTTTGGCGGGTGACCAAACTTGTGTGTGGTCTCGTGTTGTCATGATGGAACACAACACCTTTATGATGAACGAGCTCTGGACATTTCTGGATGATGGATTCGTTCAAACTGTCCAATTGCCGACAGTACACATTCGAATTGATTGTTTGGTTCCGTGGTAGGAGCTCGAAAAACACGACACCTTTAATATCCCACCACACTGAGACCAGAACCTTCCGCTGATGAATGTTGTCTGCTTTGGATGTCATTTCAGGCAAAGCAGCATGTCGGGACCAAGACCGTTTGCGCAGCACATTGTTGTACACAATCCACTTTTCGTCACCAGTTATCAGTCGCTTCAAAAAGGATCCTTTTCCTCATGTTTAATGAGCATATCACAAATATTTATACGCGCCGTCAATTGAGCTTCTTTGAGTTCATGAGGAACCCACACATCGAGCTTGCTTACGTATCCCAGCTTCTTCAGGTGGTCGTAAACGCTTGAATGATGGATGTGCAATGTGTCTAGTCTGCAATCTCTCGTGTCGTGTAACATGGGTTTGACTCAATCAATGCCATGATTTGGTCGTCATCAACCTCAGTGGGCCTCCCAAACCAAGGGGCATCGTTGAGGTCAAAATCACCAGCATGGAATTTTGCGAACCACCGCTGGCACTGATGTTCTTGTAGAGCATTATCACCGTACACTTTACGCAACTTTTCGCAAGCTTGACGCGCGTTCTTCCCTTTACGGAAGTAAAACAGTAAAATATGGCAAAAATGCGCAGTTTGGTCTTCCATCTTCAACTTGATGTCGAATCTCCACAAATCAACCAAATTGCTCACTATTCCCTTTAGACTGCAGCTAGAACTGGCACCTGTTGAATGCCATAGCGAAAACAGAGCTGCGCATGCCTCTAGTACTTCCAAAACTGCCCAACCGCCATCAGGTGCTAAAATACATCATGACTTTTCCGACAACCCAATTTATACACAGCCGAGTCACATTATTGTGACCACCACCTACTTTTGACATCAACAGCGCGTAGTCAATGAAAGAAGGCACATGTCATGAGCTGGCTTGGAGGGTATATAAGGTGTACTGTAGGCATTCTGAAAACATATCACTCGTTGCTGTCATGGATAAAAGGAGTGATTTATTTGCAAAAAGGGATGATTATCGACTTTCGGGTCAAGGGTGGCAATATTTCTGAAACAGCGCTGTTTGTGAACTGTTCGCGTGCTGCTGTGGTTAAAGTGTATCATGATTTGAGAAATGGCACCATTGTGAATAAGCGATGTAGAAACTGTGGAGCACCATGTGCTATTGGAGGTGAACGTCGGCTGCGAAGGTGTGTGAGGGCCGATTGACACGTTACAGTGGAGCAACTCATTAGCCAAATTAACCAGGGGGCTACCAGAAGTGTGTCTAAAACTACAGTTCAGCAAAACCTGTTGTGTATGGGGCTCCAATGAAGACGGATGGTCACTGCACCTATGCTAATGAAGGTGCATCGGCAGAAAAGGCTTACATTTGCATGGCAGTATCAGAATTGGACCTCCGCTGATTGGCGAAGGATTGCCTTTGACGAGTCACGTTTTCTGCTTCATCGAATGGATGGACGTTGGCATATAAGGCAAGAAACATCGGAGAACAAACACTCTTCAACCATTGCTGGAAAAACACAAGCTGGTGGGGGCAGCATTATGGTCTGGGAAATGTTTTCTTGGCATTCTCTGGGTCCACTCATACCTGTGGAAGGCACTATGGACCGAATTCGTTTTGAATCCATCCTTGCAGACCATGTACACCCATTCATCCAGATTGTCTTCCCAGGGGTGGATGGGATCTTCCAGCACGACAATGCAATGTGTCACACAGCTAGAAACGTCCAAGAGTGGTTGGAAGAGCATGATGAAGACTTTAAAGTACTTCCCTGACCCCCAATTCCCTAGACTTAAGCCCAATTGAGCATCTGTGGGACCACGTCGATCGTATTGTTCACTCTATGGATCCTCTACCACACACCCTCCAGCAGCTGTCAGATGCACTGCAACCAGCATGGCTCCACATACCTGTGAACACCTTCCAGCACCTTATTGAGTCACTCCCTGCCCGTCTAGTTGCTGTCCATGCTGCACACGGCAGTTACTCTGGATATTAGCTGGTGGTCACAATAATGTGACTCGACCGTGTATATTATCTACTATATCACAATGTTTTTTCTCTTCCGGTTGTTTCTTATTACTCAAAGCATATCTAGGTATTAGTAAATTCATGGATACCTTGGACTTCTGTTCCTGCAACATTTCATCCAAAACTGGTATCACCCAGTCTTCAAACAAACAGTAATTATCATTTGGGACTAATAGATTTCCAATTCTGTTCAATCCATTGTCCCTAGGGTTATATTAAAAAGAAAGAAAAGAAAAAGAAATAATATTAGCATCACATCTACAGCTAGTTAGGTATACATGCATAATATAATTGTTACTTATGTTTCAACATAATTCACAAAATTTAACCTTTGTGCAGTCGATTCCCACTGTATCTGGGAAATATATTTTCCAAAAAATTACTGAGAACTTGAAATTCACAAATGATGAGCTACAGTTAATATTAATAAGTAGGGTGCAGATTTCTATGACATGTCATATTTTATCCTAGAAAGTCATATTTTAATCTTTTGATAATGTTAGGTCATATTTTTGACTAATTTAGTAATAAACGGCATATTTGGTCATATTTTAGCCAATCATTAGCTATGCTAATGCGAAAAGATGTCATAAGGACTCCACGACTCGTAACCGAAGCATTTCGAACAGCCTGACTTTTCCGTGGGAAAATTTTCCTGAATTTTTTTTTTACTTAGCCTCGTTTGGATTATTATTATTGGCATCTTGCCAACCACTGAAACGAGCCTAGCGCTGTAGTGTCTTTACGAGTACTTGTAAACCAGAGCTTAATTCTCTTTTATTTTTGGTTTACTATAGCCAAGCTAAAAGTAAAACTCCAGTCTCAACTTCAGTTTGATCTCAACATGTCCAAAAGCGGGTGTTCGATGAGCGTGAAATTACGGTGTTTTGTTCAAGAGTTTGGGGAGCGGATTTTCAGTAGCGATGGTGATATTTTCTTTTGTAAATTGTGTCAAGTCAGGGTATTGGATCAAAAGCATTTTAATGTTTAACAACACTGTGCTACCGTGAAACATCAGAGGTGTTTAGCAAGATTTTCCTCCGCTGAGAACAGCCAGCTTCTCCTTTTCAAGACATCTTCAACTGCAGGTTCATCAAATACACTGTCAGAATATTGTAAGGACCTCTGTAAAATGATATTTACTTCGAATATTCCCTGAAGGAAATTAAGTAGTGGTTGCGTCAGAGATTTTTTGGAGAAGTACACCAGTCATCCGATTCCAAATGAATAAACTCTTAGGAAAAACTCTGCCTGCTATGAAGATAGTTTAGGTAAGATTAGATCTGCTGTTGCCAACAATAAGATATGGGTTTCAATAGACGAAACAAGTGATGTAGATGGAAGATACATAGCTAATGTTATTATCGGCATTCTGAAATGTGACAAGCCTGATGAAGTATTTCTTCTAACGTGCGAAAATCTGCAAAAAGTAAACAATTCCACTATTGCTATACTCTTTGACGATTCAATGAAATTACTCAGGCCAGATTGTGTACAAAGAGAAAACATCCTCTTGTTTTTAACAGATGCTGCTCCATACTTGACTAAGGCAGCAAAGGGACTTAAACTACTTTATCCGAAAATGGTCCATATCACATGCCTTGTATATTATGGTTTACGCAGAGTGGCCATAGAGATTCAAAGCAACTATCCTGATGTAAATAAGCTAATTTCAAACAGTAAAAAAATGTTCATAAAAGCTTCGCTCGCTTCTCGTGCAGAAATTCAAAGAAATTGCTCCTACTTTGGCACTTCCTCTCTAACCTGTCCTAACGCGGTGGGGGACCTGGCTGGATGCGGCTTTGAATTATTGCACAAATTATGATTCCTTAGACAGGACAATTAAAGAATTTGACTGTTGTGATTCTTCTTTCATTAAAATTGTGCAAGATTACTTTTCTGATAACTTGGCTGGAAACTTGGCATATATAAAATGTAACTTCAGTGGAATATCTAGTACAATCACTCGCCTTAAAACTGTAAGAATGAAACTTAGCGATGAACAAGAAATTGTGAAACAAACTGTGGGTGATTTAAAGCAAGCAAAGATGAAAGTATAGCTGAAAAAGTGACAAACTGCAAAGAGTGTTGCAATCTAATCCAGGTTATTCAACACTTCGCAAAATAAGTGACATTCTTTGTGGAAGTAAAGCAAAATTTGATGACTTCAAGCCAGAATTTTCTCTAGATGAGTTGGCGTAATTCAAATTTGCCCCTGTAACCTCTTGTGATGTTGAGCGGAGTGTCTTTAGGTACAAGAACATACTGACGAGCAACAGAAAGAGTTTTGAGTTTGATAACCTGAAGATGCATGTAATCATCCAGTGCAATTCTATGATCGACGATTTCACTTTCAAAATGTTCATTTGATTCCTTCAACTCTAGCACTTTTGCACTGATAGTGTTAATTGTTTAATTAAATAGAAGTCATCAAGTATGTAGAAGTGATGAAGAACAAACCTTTTAGTTGATAACTATAATCTATATGTGTATAAGCACTGAGTTTTAAAAATTGGGTGATAATTTCATAAAATTTATGGTCATATTTTCGGTTCAATTGGTCATATTTAAATGACTTTCAGGTCATATATGCTTGCATATTTTTGACATTTTTAGGTCATAAAAATCCGTGCCCTATTAATAAGTAATGTGATATGAATATCATTTTACATCTACTTTCAACCTTAAAATGACTTAGAACTAGTTTTCTCAGTGATCAACATACATTTGTTGGAGACTTAATAAATCCTTTATTTGTGTCACACACCTGTCTTGTGATTAACACACTTATCAAGCAGTCAAATTGCCAGTTCTTGACAGCTCACCAAAAACTATGTGGCTTTGGCTGTGTTCAATGGATGGAAGATTAACCTCTTTTGGAAACTGCATGCTGTTGGCTTTGATCATTTGGTCCTCTGGTGAGCATTTGCTTCAATGTTCACTCAGATACAGGTGGAACTGGTAAATCGTGAGTGTACATAAATTGAATTAAAAATATGCCACTTGCACGAATGCATACTAGAACCTTTTCATTAAGTGTATGGTTGAATGATAGTATGCTAGTTATGTTAAGAAATTGTAGAAACACAGAAACACTTTCAACCTAACTTGGGTCTTGATCTCCTGCAAACAAATGGAGCGAGACTAGTTTCCAGATTTAGATTCCCAAGTTCTTCATTACAGTTGTTGCCAAATGATAGGAAAATTCTATGGTTATTTGATTGGTATCAAATCTAATCCTACCAGCATGAAACTTATCCCATAGTACACAGATAAAGTCAAAGACCACAGTGTTTCTCGTGTGTACAAAATTCCAGCTCTAGGCACTGATGAGATCTTTCATACAGGTGTTCGAAGGCACAGTCGAAATCCAGAACCGGAACCTCCTTGAGTCTGATGGTCACACCTCATTGGATGATCTCAATGTCGCTGCAGCACTCCCCTTTCAAGTCACACTTCACCTTTGGGAAGAGGAAAAAGTCTGCGGGAGCCAAATCTGATGAGTAAGGTGGATATTTGATCACGCAGATCCACTTCCAAACCAGAAACTGCTTCACAGGCAGGGCATAGTGTGTGGGCATATTGACGTGTGTGGCACAAACCTCGAACAAATCTTCCTCTTGAGCAGATTTTTATCTCGGTCGTTTTTTTTTATCGAACTAAGCTGTTCAGCGAGTAGCCTAGAGGTTATTAACCTGCCATGGTCAGCAATTTTGCTAGTCTTCACCACATTTTCATTTGTCCGTACTGAAACTGGATGTCCTGTGCATGGTTCATCCTTGAGGGACTCCATTCCATCTTTAAATGTGAAAAACCAGAAGAACACCATGCATGGCTCAGACAGTCATCACTGTACACATTTTTTTTTAAAGTCTTGGTACATTCTCACGGCAGTTTTCCCAAATTTATAGTAAATTTTATCACAGCCCTTTGCTCTATTATGCAACTTCTGACATGCTTCACTCACACAGTCTTTCTTCAACGGTGGCCACACGAAAACTGCTGCATCATCCAAATCAAAAGTTGTTCCTACGTTTACAGCATACTCTATCGGTCAAAACTATAAACATGTTTGTTACTACAAATTTCACAAAATTATGGGATTTACTCAGGAATAAAAGAAGATTACTTACGGACGAATTTTAAGGTAGCACCCCTGACCTTTCTCAGGACTACAACTATAGTAGGCGTTCTCTACTATAGTTGTCCCGAGGAAGGGTAGGGGTGTTACCCAAAAATTCGACTGAAAGTAAACTTTTATTCCTGAGTAAATCCCATAATTTTGTGAAATTTATAGCATATTAAGTCTATGAAAAGTCATGTCATCAATTATTACGATGTTTGTTACTTTTATTCAAATGGCTGTCCTGTAAAAAATTGGTTTCATTACTTATCTGGCACACTGTGTATGTCTATTTTAACTCATTATTATTTTCAAATCATTGTTAAATCATTAATGGAACTCATCACTTCTTCTGAATGTAGTAATCATGTGTTGAACAGAAATGTTGAATAGTGTATTTCTTCACTATAATGCTTTACATTCACAGCAGATTTCATGGCATTACAAAGTGTCCGACTGAGCACGAAAAGGACATTACCCAAGATAGATCTAATTCTCCCTTGGCACTGTTCACTGTAAGATACTTCAGCTGTGCCTCTCTGGTAAAATACTGAGAAAATTGCTCCTTTTGTCAACAAAAGGGGTTTGGGTTTTCATGAGACTAATGAAGCATCTGCCTCTTCAGACTGCAATACTGACAGTCCTTATTTTATCCCCATTATTTGAAAATCACTTCTATCATTTGGCAACAACTATAATGAAGAACTTGGGAATCCAAATGTGGCTAGTCTCACTTTTATTGTTTACAGGTGATCAAGATCCAAGTTGGGTTGAAAGTGCTTCAGTGTTTTTACAATTTCTTAATGTAACTACTATGTTATCATTCAACCTACTTTTATTTGTTACATGTGAATTGCATTATTCCTATTGCTACTTTTCATTAAGAGCACCATAAAGTAGAATGGATAAAAATTCAAAAATTGAAGTAAATGTACATACTTTGAACAGACAATAGTGGAGACGAACTTACAAAGTGCACATGAAGAAAGGTAGTTCAATGTGAAACCAATCAGACATGCTAAAAAAAATTGAGCTTCATTCTTTAACACTGCTCTACCATGTACCAGATACACATAATGACATACCATCTATAGCTATAAAGCAGATACATACATAAAGTTCAGTTAAAGAATGTAGTGACTCACACATGCTTTCATTTGCACTTTTACATTCTTATGAATCTCTGAATTGTGTATATGTGGGGAATCACTGAATCAGTTTTTTTTTTCTTGACAGCTAATGCCTTTCTTTTTCTTTTTTTTTTTTTTTTTTGCATGAAGTGACCAACATTTCATATCTTATAGCAAACAGAATACATCTTTCACGTATCTTCTTAAGGTGGGAAATCCTTTTTTCTTTCCATATCTTAGTGTTTGTGAAAGATGCCAAATGGCAAGATGCAATAGCAACAAGTTTATTTTACACACAAAGAAATCTGCCAACTTAGTACAAATTTGGAAATAACAGGTGGATTAGGCAAGACATTGGTCTTCAAATTATTAGCAAAGCAGAATTTATGGCGCAATAAAATTTTTCTTATATGTTTCATTAAAACTTGGAAATGTATTACATGTAAAATTTCCTGAACCTGGGAGAACAATGTCCAAAAACCATAGGCAAATAAACACACTTTTCTTTTGACTTTTTAAGTGAAGAATTAATCTCATTCCCTTGTAATTTGCAATGTAACTGATATTAAACAGCTCCCTTTTCTTTTTTAATATCTATTCCCCATTTGTGGGTACATTTTTCAGGGAAGTGTTATATGAAGAATGACTGTTCTTCAGGATGTTTTGCTAACCACAGGAATGTAATTCTTTAGTTCTCAATGTGACAGTACATATGTTATTTTTAGGAAGAAAGGTGCTCCAGCAGTCTGTACTTTAACTTTTGGAAAATACAGGGTGTTTCACTCACTCTCTGCCCCTGAATTTCCCTTATAACTTGCAAACTAATGGACGTAATTCAGTGAAATTTGACACAGACCTACCTTGGTGTGAATGAGAAGCAGGATAATCTCAGAGCAAGTGTTGAAAGTGGTTGTCATTAGCATCAAGGCATGCCCACACATGCCTCTCCATGTTACGGAAGGTATTCACCAACACATCGGGAGTCACAGCCTTAATTTCCAGCTGAATGTTTTCCTGCAGTTCCATGAGAGTCAGTAGCTTGTTGCGATACACTTTCCCTTTCAGCATACCCCATAGGAAGAAATCCGGTGGGGTAAGGTCAGGTGGCCAAAGTCCCTTAGAAAGGACATGACTTTCAAAGAAGGAAACAATTTCAGCCATGCTGACATAGAAGGTGTGGCAGGGGGCACCATCCTGCTGAAAATAGCCAGTACAGAGTTCCACGTCGTCCAACTGATTCACAAACTTGTGGAAGATTTCCATGTAGATTGTGATATCCATTGTTGTATGGAAGAAGATTGAGCCACTAATGCGGTGCCACGACAGAGCATACCATACCCAATTCTTTCATCGTGAAGAGGTGTCTCATGCATGGTGTTAGGATTCTCACTAGCCTAAATACGGCTATTCTGGGAATTGACACGCCTACTTAGGTTGAGCCATGCCTCATCAGAGAACCATGTGTAGTCCAGTATTCCCGGATGTACATTGACAAACTGCTGGAACCAATGACAGTGCTTCGGTATCTTCTGTTTGTCAGGAGGTTTCAATTCTTACACAGCAGTAACTTAATATGCATGAAGCTTTGCCTTTTTTGCAGCTCATTGACATGTGCTTGTGGAAACCCCCATCTTCCATGACAGTTTATGCAAGAACTTCTGTGGGGAAGCCAGCAGTCTATTTTTTCACTTCCTGCACTGTGTCTTCTAGCAGTTTCAGATGTCCTCCTTCGTGGACATCCAACAATATTCCCGTGGTTTCTAGCTTCTTCACCAGATACAGAATGGAGGATTTTGCCGGTGGTTCCGAACCCTAAACTGCGCAATAAATTGTCTTTGGCACTCCTTTATCGACGCAGTTTTCCAGTACGTGTGGATAATAAACATGTGCTGTTCCACTGTATACCAGTTCATACTGTAATTGCTTGTAACACAAAGGCACGATGACTGTTCACGATCCCGTAACAACAGTACAGCCAGATGCGTCACACCAACTACCGAGGACAGTAAACACGCAATCGGCCTTCACTTCATGCAGGTGCAATGTACAGGCTACAGAGTTGCACCACCACTGGCTACTGTCTAGCACGTGTGTCATGCCTGTGCAAAGAGAAGGCTGAGTGTGTCTTGATTGTGTCCTCTTCTCATACATCAAGGTAGATCTGTGTCAAATTTCACTGAATTACATCCATTAGTTTGGAAATGATAAGGGAAAATCGGGCTGAGAGCGAGTGAAACACCCTGTACATTATAAAGCAATTTGTGAAGGAATAATCCTTTACTGTCAGGATTTTTGGACTGAATGCCAGTCTGTTCCCAGAAACAGTGTCAACAAAGTAGGTATCATGATTCAGGTGGGAAATAAAGTTAGCTTCTCATGTAGACTAATATACTCATATATGGCGAGGGGGTATGCCAGTAATTTACAGTCTGTGTTGTTGAACACAAGGCAGCTTCGAAAATCTTTCTAACAAAATAAAACCAGATTGACATGTACCAGTAGTTATAGTTAACAAGTATCCATATTCTCAGGTATCTAGAAAAGCAAGAAAGAGATTTCATGATGAAACTTGGTAGGTAGCTTATTGATAAGGAAAAGATTTAGTGGGGGAAAAAAATAATTCAAAATTGTGCCACTGGGGGAGCAATGGTACTGCAGATAGAAGAAATGAACAGACATGTGAGTGAATTTACTCATATGTCTGTCCTTTTTGTATGCAAATGTTCAGTCGAACATTTGACAAATAATGTATGATTTCTTGAGTGGTTCCACAGTCCTGGCCAGCGCATGCGCTAGAACTTACTCCCTGTGATTTCTGGTTTTGGGGTACCTGAAAGACAGAGTTTATTGGGACAACATATGCATTCTGTCTCTCAGATCTGAAAATAAGTATCAGACATGAAACGGACAACGACTGCAACATGAGGTGAGTAGCTGTGTCATATGTCGCTCTTCTTTGCAGAATGTCATCTCTTCAGATGGCCTACAAATTGAACAGATTCTGTCCTGAAATGTTTGTGCTGTCAGTATACAGTAAATTCACATACATGTTTGTTCTTTTCTTGCATCTCCAGTGCCAATATTCTTCTAGTGGCATAATTTTGAACTAAATTGTTTACCTCAATAAGCTACCTACAAAGTTTTGTCGCAATATCTCTATTCTTGCTTTTCTAGACACCCAAGAATAGGGATGCTTATTTTATAACCACCCGGCACATTCTACAGGACATGCATTCTCAGTTGGAATTCTTTTAAAATCACCCATCAAAGGCACTGCATAGAAAGACAGCAGGTGGAAAGTCTTGAGACACAGAAACATGGGGAAGGTCTTGAGACACAGAAACATTAAAAAAAAAAAAAAAAAAGGACAATAAGGGTTGGTCTTTTCCATTTGAATGTGAAGATCTATTTTGCTAACACCAGTCCTGTGAATGGAAAGATGTTCAGTCCTCTTCTACTAATCCCAGTATGAACTATTTCCCAAAAATCACATGCATACATGAGACCGGCCGATGACAAAAAAAGCTGAACTTTTTAACTGGGTGGAAAATTGGGACACGCGAACGCACGGTGAGCAAATTCAAATACAGCATATATACAATATTTAAGAGTACGCTAGCCATATGGAATTATTTTCTGTAAATTATGTAAGTAAATATTAAAGTGAAGCACATTATTATATTCACAATAGACAAGTAGGGATTTAAGAACAAAATAAAATGAAATATTTAAAAAAATCAGATTTAAAACTTACATGTGAATCTTTACTAGCTAAATCCTGAGGTGAAAAGTATTTGTCTAGCAAAGTTTGTGAATTTAGTCAAGCAATTAGAAACTTGCAAGAATTAGAAACATATATCCACAGCTTAGTTTTTAGTCATTGAAGAAGTCAATAAAGTATTTCTCAATGTAACCTTATAAAATGGCTTGCAAAATTTTTTGCTTGCATTGTGAATATGGTGACATGAATCTCCATCAACGTCAAGCAAGTGGGGAGATTTTCTCTGCCGAATTCTTGTTTTTAACCCTGTTTTTGAGCCTCTCATGACACATTCTTTCCACTTAGCTTTCAAACAAGCAAAACAAATTCCTTCTTAGAGAGAAAGAATGGGGGAAAAAAAAAAAAACGGAAAGCTGCGTCACGAACTTTTTAGAGGCTTCGGCCCGACGTAATACTGGCCCAAAGCCGTGCCTCACCCCCCCCCCACTTAGCTTTCAAACATGCAAAACACATTCTTCCTTAGAAAAAAAAAGGAAAGAAACAGAGTTGCGTCACGAACTTTGTTCAGCGGCTTCGGGCCGACGTTATCCTAGCCGGGCGCCGTGCTTTCTTTCCACTAAGTTTTCAAACAAGCAGAACACATTCCTCCTCCTTAGAAAAAAAAAAAGGTTCGTCACGAACATGGTTCAGAGGCATCGGGCAGAAGCAATTCCGGGCAACAGCGAAAGCACGTCCGAACCAACGTAATTCCGGATCACGGCAAAAGAAGCACATGCGAACTAACGTAATTCCGGATCACGGCAAAAGAAGCACATCCGAACTAACGTAATTCCGGATCACGGCAAAAGATGCACATCCGAACTAACGTAATTCCGGATCACGGCAAAAGAAGACCACCAGGCCTACATAATCCCGCGGCGTGGCGCCATTCTTTTTTTTTTTTTTTTTTTTTTTTTTTGATTGGAGGTTTAACGACCACCGTGAGCAACTCAATGGGCTATAAGCAGTCGCCCGTCCCTAATTTAGGGTCACTGGTTCCAGGGAAGGGAGAGAGCCAGTGCCGTAAGACAAACACAACATCCATGCCTGACCGGGATTCGAACCCGGACCCCTTACGGACGAATGATCAGAGGCCAACGCCTTAGACCACTGCGCCACTTAGCTTTCAAACAAGCAAAACAAATTCCTTCTCTTCGGGGGGGGGGGGGGGGGGCGGTAGAACGAATTTAAGAAAAGAAAGCTGCGTCACGAACTTTATTTAGACGCTTCAGGTCGACGTTAATCCCGGGCCACGGCGAAAGAAGCACGACGGGCATTTTTTTTTTTTTGTTCACACTTTGAAACAAGCAAAATAAATTCCACCACCTGAGAAAAGAAAAAAAGAAAAAAAGGACAAAGGGCTGTGTTACGAACTTTGTTCAGAGGCTTTTACGTCGATTATTTACAAAATCAGTAAAACTTTCTTAATAACAGCGAAAATCTGAATATCCATAATTTTTTTGTTAGTCACCCGTAATCCCGGGGGAAATCCGTAATAATTACGGAGATTCCGTATTTTTTGGCATCCTCCGTAGGAAGAGGATTCACGAGAGCTTCGATTCTCGAACGATCTCAGAAAAGCGGGAACGCATTCGGGTACATTTGCAAATTACAAGAGAGAGTTTCTGGCGATGACGTCACGGATAGAAACATGCGGATAGTTTGGCCCTGATAGAATGCAGAGTGGCGATTTCCCGCAAGACACGGAAAGGGCTGCGGGAGTTTCCCTAACGCACGAAGTAGGCGGAGCTTCCACCCTTTGCGCTGCGATGCTCAAGTGACTGACAACCCATCCATTGTTGACAGCATTAAACGAATTGAGCTCCTGACTCCACCCTCCAACATTTCTTCTTGCCCCCCGCGTCTGCTCCAAAAGCAACGCTTTCAGCTAGAAAGCGCTTAGTTCTTTTACCTCACAAAAAAGCGGAATCGCGGAATTCCGCTTTTTTTTATTTTTCTACAGAACGACGACCCCCCCCCCTGAAAAAATCCTGAAAAATTTCTCTTCATTTTTGCAATGACCTCGAGAATGACCAAAATGATGCCGAAAAAAGCGGAATTCCGCGAATTCGCGGAAGAATCTCATGTATGCACATGTTATTTGTCATGGTTTTTTCTATCTATTACATACAAAAATATTTGCAATTGATTTTTGAGAAATATGGAAAGTCAGCTTTTAAAATATACATATAACACTTCAATTTGCAAACAAGTCAACAAAATGAACATCTTTAAATTAAGAAGAAGGTAGTGTAGAACACGCTAAGTTATATATAAAAAAGTTTAAGGCAAACTTTTTTATACGTAACTTAGCGTGTTCTACACCACCTTCTTCTTAATTTGTTTGTTGGTTACGTGCATTGCCTACCACTCATTTATGAACAACTTTAATTTAGAAGATTCAAATTTAGACTTTTAAAATGTAAAATACTCACATACATGAAAAAATCTGGCACATATCACAAGATAATTAAGTGCACAATGTTAGACTGTTAGAAACGAGATGTACCTCAGCATACTTCCTTTCAGAGAAAAATCTCCTAACAAGGTTGGTGCCAAACATTTAATAAGATCTTCTTCTACACCACCAGCAGATGTCACTAGACAATCAACCTAAAATGTTAATGTTATTAAATAGAACACAATGCATGTTTATAAATACACACATACAATAAAAATGTATATATATATATATATATATAAACACAAATAGTTTTCTTTAAGTAGAAACCCAGTAAACTTAGTGGTAGGAAAAATATACATAGCTGAAAAGAAAAAAAGATCAATGGACAGTTTTCTCCGAACACAGAACTACACTGAAGTGCCACAAAAGTCATTTGATACGTACCTACTGTCGTGTAGGATTGCCTCTTGCCCGGCAAAGTGTAGCAACTTGATGTCGCATCGATTCCACGAGTGCCCGGAAGACTTCTGGAGAGATGTTGAGCCATGACATATGAATAGCTGCCCACAGTTCCTTGGTATTTGTAGGTGCAGGATTTTGGGTGTGAATAGACCTTTCCACCACATCCCATAAGTGCTCTATTGGGTTCATGTCAGGCAAACGTGGTGGCCACACCATCTGTCAGATCTGTCCAGAATGCTCCTCGAGCCAATTTTAGACAACTTGGGCCCGATGACATGGTATATTGTCCTCCTGGAAAATCCCATCACTGTTGGGGTACACGAAGTCCATGAAGGGCTGCAAATGGTCACCCAGAAGAGAAACAAAGTGATTACCGGTTAAAGACGTGTTTATGAGGACCAGAGGACTCAAACTGACCACATAAAGACACCCCACACATGTATGGAACCACCACCAGCTTGCACAGTGCCCTGTTGACAGCTTGGGTCCATGGCCTCATGGGGTCAGCACCACACCCAAACCCTACCATCAGATCGTAACAACTGGTAGCGTTACTCAATAGACCATGCCACATGTTGCCGGTCTTCCAGAGTCCAATTACTGTGTTCACAAGCACAGAAGAGGTGCTGTGTTTGATGTCATGGTGTTAACAAAGGCACTCTGGTAGGTCTTCTACTCCCATACTCCACGGATGCTAAATTATGCTGCACTAACCTGATGGATATGACTCTGGTACCTCCTGCATTGAATGTGGATGTTATTTGAGCCAGTGTTGCTTGTCTGTTAGCATACACAATCCTGGTCAGACGACGTGGATACAGTCATTCAGCACCCGTGGTCGGCTACTGCGCTGTCCACGGTGGGTGGTAATCAGTGTTTCTTTCAGGCATACATCCAGGGGAGCGAAGCCCTCCCGGAAATGACCATTCGCCTTCCCCCCCTTCCAGAGACATTTTATGTTACAGAGCCAAATGTTAATAAATTCAGGCTGTAATGAAAAAGGAAATTCCGTTTCTTTTGAGGCTACAAATTTTTCTCCAATTATAATTTTTTTAATATTTGTTCAAGTATTATAGTTTATTTTGCTAAAAAGTGTACTAAGACACATGCCATTCTACAAAATGTAATAAGTACACTAATCATACCTCATAGTCAGGTAATCGTGATTGAGGATTAGGAGTGTGTTGAATGCATTTTAAGAGATAAAAATTTTAAGCCTGCCGAAACAAACACCCACACTGTGACCCTCCCCCTGTTTAGCTGACGAAAGTTTGTTCTTGAAATGTTTGAAGAAGTAATTACTATAGGAGCATATATAGAATTTTCTTCGGGAGGGGGAGGCGGCGAAAAATGAAGTTTTTGAAATCCACCAGAACAAAATTAAAGTTAACGAAAAATAGAAGAAAAATTACAGCATTTCTTCTAATGTAAGTTGATGCATTTTTATTAAATTAAGGCTTTTTTTTCTTAATATAAGTCGTATTTTAACCAAAATCAAAAAAATTATACACTATCGGGGGGCAAGGCCTCCTTTAAATACGCACCTGTAATATGTATAGTAATTACTTCTATATATGATGTAGTAGTTAAAAAATTGTAGATGTAGTAGTTAAAAAATTATAGATGTAGTAGTTAAAAATTATATATATATAGCAAATAGAAAACTTGCCCCCTCTAAGGGTCCATTCGCCCCCCCCCCCGTCAAAAAGTCCTGAAAGAAACACTGGTGGTAATGCCTTTCATCAGGTATTCTCGGTACACACGTAACACTGTGGCTCGAAGAATGTTAAATGTTCGCACAACTTCGAAAATTGAATGTCCCATCCGTCAGGCTCCAATTACCATGCCTCATTCAAACTCTGACAATTCATGTTGGCTTGCCATAATCCTACTGGCAGTTGTTCAACCTGACTCACGAGATTACACCTCACAACTGATAAAAATCGTGACATACGTTGAAGCCTTTATATGATGGCAGCACCAGTTAAAAATTTGCATGCCATGATTCATAAAGAATATTTTTAAGAATAAGGCAAATAAGAAGCAGAATCATCACATCAAGTTCACAAGCAAAATTACTTACCACAAAGGTCTCTTCGAAAAATTAAAAAAGATCGGTGAAAAAGTGAAAAATTTAAAATCAGGCTTGCCCCAGATCTGAATAACAAGTTACAAAAATTCCTTCCATCTCTAAAACAACAAGAAAAAGACATCCAATTACAAGAAGGAGCAGTCTATTACCTGTGGACTAAGCTTTATAGGTGAAATGTGAAGAAGTCCATATGGAGGAACATTAGAAACAAGACAGTGTTAGACAGATATGTACAAACAAGTGGACACTTCATAAAATGTGACTCAATAAAAATAATAACACACGAATTACACGTAGTAAATGAGGAAACTTGAAGAAGAGATAGAAATAGTGAGAAGTACCACACTTATAATGACTGCGCACTCCCAACCAAATGGCAACAGCTACTCCAGTGAGATAACAAAGTCCTGATGATGAACTAGAGTTTAGTTTGAAAATTTGACCACCAAATGTATTAAAAATTAGCTCTATAAACCCTATAATTTAAAAACTTTCACTTGTTTTTGTATTAACAAAATCACTTACTTTGGGATGATTTTAGAGAATCCAGTGTCCCCACCCAAAAAAAAATGCTCTCATAAAAGGGAAGCAGATGGTTGAAAAACACATAAAAACCAATCATACAAATGGAAGTCAGCAATATTCTTTGACGGCATGAAGTACAGATACTTACTAAAATATAGACTTCAGTGAAAACTAATTTTGAAAAAACAATATTACATTAAAATTAGATTTTGCAGTACTTCACAGTAAAAAACAACAGCAACAACTATTAATCTTAAAGTTCAAATAGCAGCCTCAGTATCAAAATAAATTTCTAAATTATCCATGTATATGAGCCTATTAGAGTTCAGCACTAAGAAACTAAAAGTACAATATATTATGTAACTTCTAATTTGACAACCTTTTTCTTAGATCAAAGATCAATTAATAAAAGCATACTTCTTAGTATCAAAATCAATACTGTGTGCAGTTGTTTTACTAAAGCAAATCCCTTGACATTTCACTGAAATATTTAAAAGGATATAAATAAATTCTACATCGGCTAACCTAAGTACAAAAAAATAAAATAAAATATATATATATTGGGATGTAAGGTCAGGTGATGCGTAACATCACAGCCTCTCCTTGACAAATGTCAACCCCGCCTTCTCGTGGTGCATCCTGTTCCCACTAAAGGGGCTCTGACGACCGCCCATAGCGGTATAACTATACCATCGGGATCAGAGGAAATGCTATCCCACACTCACCAACCCGCTTGGCCAGCGTGGTGAGTTATGGCCAAACCCCTCCAAAATGATTCCACAACTTAAATCTTGGCCCTCAGTCTCCGGCAGCTGGAATGTACCTGGCCAAGGCAGCGGCCAGTGCGACATGAAGGCAGAGGGTGCTAAGAATCCCCGGAGGACCGGACTAGGCTGCCATCTGATGCTGACCTTGGCTACTTACAATGGACGCTCCCTATCTTCTGATTCAAGGCTTCTTGAATTGGAAGAGGAACTACAAAGGATCAAGTGGGACATCGTGGGGCTAAGTGAGGTAAGGAGAAAAGGAGAAGATCTCATCGAACTGAAAAGTGGACATCTCTTCTACTATCGTGGGACAGATACTGGCAGAACTAGTGGTGTTGGATTTATAATAAACAAGAAACTGAAGGATAAAGTTGTAGAAGTTGAAAGTTCCTCTGACAGAGCTGCACGACTTGTTATTCAACTCTCGAAAAGATACCAGGCTCAGATTATTCAAACTTATGCACCCACCACAAGTCATCCTGAAGAAGAAATTGAAGAATTTTATGAGGAAATTTGTCATCTAAATAATAAAGGTAAGCAGCACTTGAAAATAATTATGGAGATTTCAATGCAAAAATAGGGCAACGGCAACAGAATGAAACTTCGGTAGGTAAATTCGGTCATGGCAACAGAAACCAGCGTGGAAATACTCTCGTTGAGTTTGCAGAGGCAGAAGGGTTTTTCATCTTGAACTCCTTCTTCAAGAAAAAGCCACACAGGAAATGGACATGGAGACATCCAAATGGGACGACAAGTGAAATTGATTTTATTATGGGTAACAAAAAAATTCGTCATAGAAGACTGCAGTGTGCTAAACAAGTTCAACACAGGTAGTGACCATAGATTGGTGAGATGTAAGATGCACCTCAACACTAAACTTGAACGTGGCAAGCTCATAGGACAAACAAAATCTATTGACATAACCAACCTTAAAAAACACCATAATACCTTCAAGTTAGAACTGAAGAACAGGTTCTCTGCTTTAGAAGGCCTAACATCGGAAGAAGTGGACATCTCTGAAGTTAACAGAAAAGTAACAAAAGCTCTTATGGAAACAGCAACAAAATTAGCTGGGTCTAAGAACAAGTTGCATGTGAACAAATTATCAGGAAAAACGAAAATGTTGATGCAAAAAGAAGAGAGATGAGGACAACTAAAGAAGATGTGACTTCCAAAGTGGAATATATAGAGCTATGCAAGACAGTAAGAAAAAGTATCACTGAAGACGTAAGGAAATTCAACTGTGAACTAGTGAGGAAAGCAATTGAAAACAACCAAAGCCTAAAGATAGCAAAGGGACATCTCAGTAAGGGAAGAAAACAGATTATGGCACTGAGAAAAGAAGATGGTTCTGTAACAAGAAATAGAGGCGAAATTTTGACAAGAGTGAAAGATTTCTACTCCAAATTATATGAAAGGGATGATATATGCACTCCAGACATCATGAAAGATACCAGTACCAGAGTTCCTCCAGTCCTTCCAGCAGAAGTTGCACATGCAATCAAGAACATGAAGCGAGGAAAAGCTCCAGGAGAAGATGGAATTACTGTAGACATCATACAAGAAGCAAGTGGAGAAATCGAAACAGTACTCGCCCAAATTTTCACTCGATGCCTTAATGAAGGAAAGATTCCTGAGGATTGGAACACCGCTACAATGATCCTGCTACATAAGAAAGGTGACATTGAGGATCTCGGAAACTACAGACCTATCAGCCTCCTATCAGTAGTTTATAAAATCTTCACTAAAGTTCTTTCACACCGCTTGAAGGTAACACTGGACATGGCTCAACCGAGAGAACAAGCTGGATTCAGGAGTGGCTACAGCACAATAGATCATATCCACGTGCTGAGAGAACTAATTGAAAGAGCGAGGGAATATGAACTTCCATTGTGCATGGCTTTTATCGATTATGAAAAAGCCTTTGATTCGGTGAGACCGTCGGCAGTTACAGTGGCTCTGAAAACCTGCGGTATTGAAGATGCATACATTAATATTATTAATAACATCTATGAAAATGCAAGTGCAAAGATTTGGCTGTTTGAAAATACAACACACATAAAAATTGGAAAGGGACTGAGACAAGGTGACACCATATCTCCGAAGCTCTTTAATGCCACATTGGAGGGTGTTTTTCAGTCACTGAGCTGGGAAAACAAGGGGATAAAGATTAATGGAGATTATCTAACCCACCTTCGTTTTGCTGATGACGTAGTCATTTTTGCAACTACCCCATCAGAGCTGCAGAGTATGATCCAGGAACTTGCTGACAAGAGTAAAGAAGTGGGATTAAAAATGAACTTTCAGAAGACAAAAGTGATGTTCAATGCTTTTACAAGAAATGAAGATTTATCGATTGATGGAGAAAGCTGGAGATAACAGACACGTACGTTTATCTTGGACAGCAGATATCAAGTGAGGGTCACATTGATGAAGAAATTAATCGGCGTACAAAACTTGCCTGGAGAGCTTTTGGAAGAAACAGCATAATTTTCAAGAGCAATATGCCATTATGTCTTAAAAGAAAAGTGTTTGATCAATGCATCCTTCCAGTGCTTACGTATGGTGCAGAGACGTGGACCTTAACTAAAAGAGACATACAAAGGCTGCAGACAACTCAAAGAAGCATGGAGAGGTGCATGCTTGGTGTAACCAGGAGAGATAAGAAGAGGAACTCGTGGATCCGAAAAATGACAAGAGTGGAAGACATCATGATCAGAGTTAAATCCCTGAAATGGCAATGGGCTGGACATACTGCCAGAAGGACAGATCATCGATGGACAGCTGAAATTTTAGATTGGATTCCAAGGGACAGGAAAAGACCCAAAAGAAGACCACATGGGGAGATGGGTGGATGAAATTCGAAAGTATGCAGGGGTGACATGGAGGAGACTGGCACAAGACAGACCGTTGTGGAGGAAACTTGGGGAGACCTTCGTCCAGCAGTGGATTGATAATGGTTGACAATGATGATGATGATGATGATATTCTATTAAGAAGATACCTAAGCAAAAAAATACATATATAATTTTGACTCACACCAAGTACAACATAGAAAAGGTTATGTATCTACCTGTGTGAGTAAAAGGAGAAAAGATAAAAAAATAAAATAAAACAACTGAATGTAGAAGGTGTCGAGAATACTGAGCCTTGGCTTTATCAAGGACCAGCAAAAACTCTGCATTTTCTCACTTCCACAAAGACCTAGTTGGAAATTAAGTTTATATATTTTTTTCTCTGGTTAAAATCTCCGCGAGTTGGTTTCTTTCTGTATGAGGAGGCCATCAGCCCCACCCTCACTGCCCCCCAGCGACTAGGGAGTGGCAGAAGAGGTCAGCCATGTTTTACTCTTGTGAGGAGAAAGTTTTTGTCACACAAGAGGTAAGCTCTCTTCCTTGTTTTTGGGTTCTAGGTTTTATAAGTTCAATGTTTGTACTTCATGTACTTTTTCTCTGTTGTTTTTTAGCTTTTCAGCTTTTAGGCACTGGCTTGTCTGTTAACATTTTTGCGGGTTTTAACTCTTTCTTTTCTTTGTAACTTTGCGCGTCTTTTGGGGAACCTAGGAACAGAAGATGGCTTAGCTTGTTCCTTTTCTATGCGCTGTATTTTCAAAGTAGTTAAGTTCTTAATAACTAATTAATTATGCACTTAAAGCACTGCTGAAATACTTTGTACATATTGCAACTAACTGTTTAAGACATATAACTTTCACAAAGTTTTCTTTAGTTAATTATTGTCTTTAACTTATTCTCGTTTTCGTGCTGTCATAAGTTGTAGAGTAGGGGGTTTTAGACTCAAGTTTTCTTCCAAAATCTGTTTTTTAAATATTAATATTTCCTTTATTAATTGCAATGTAAAAATTTGGATTTCTTTTGCATTGATTTTCAGGTTTAAATTCTCTCTCAAACGAACTTGGCATTTCGTTATAGCTGAAAATTATTTCTAATTATTATGTCACTCTCACAGCTTGAGTTCTCTTTAATCTTCTTCTCTCTGTTTAATAGTAACAGATGAAGAGCATGGGTCGGGCCAGGAAGGTTAATGGATGCAAGCGAAATTGTTAACTAGTGCTAGGTCATGCAACTCTGCGGAGGACATGACATATATATATTTTTTAAAACTATTTTAGGTGGGAATGTTACTTGCATCTATGGCCTTGCAGAAACCCATTTCCAACTAGGTCTTTGTGGAAGTGAGAAAATGCAGAGTTTTTGCTGGTCCTTGATAAAGCCAAGGCTCAGTATTCTCGACACCTTCTACATTCAGTTGTTTTATTTTATTTTTTTATCTTTTCTCCTTTTACTCACACAGGTAGATACATAACCTTTTCTATGTTGTACTTGGTGTGAGTCAAAATTATATATGTATTTTTTTGCTTAGGTATCTTCTTAATAGAATGTGAATTCTGAATTTTCAAAACTGCTGCGTTGCGCGTTTTGATCTTCAGGTTATTTTGCAACTTTCGTTTTAAATTCTAAAGTTTTTCCTTAATCTTCAGTTTTGCTCTTAAGTAATATATATATATATTTATACACACCATTTTGTGTTCCACCAGAAATCTGATAGTTTCCCTGAGTCCAGAAGATGACATATTTGAAGTGAAGCCAAGGAATATTGTGCAACTGGTTTTTCTTCGAATAAATATGTCACTCTCATTCAAATCCTCTTCTTCAGCTGTTAACGGTTTATGGCGACACTGTAACTTGAGAAACAAAAGCTTTATATCAGATCATGAATGAGAAGAAGCTTCAGTATTTATGAAAATAATGCTAAAAAATTATAAGAGCTTTAATAACACATGCATATTAATTTGCATGATTCAGGGGCATATTTAGAAGGGGCCAAGGCCACCTTGCCGCTCCAAAGTGTTTCATTTTTATATGTTTTTGGTTAAAATGCTTCCATTAGAGAAAAATACTTTAATTTTTTTCTTCTATTTTTTTTATTAACATTTATTTACTTCTGGTGGATTTCAAAAACAAAAAACCCCAAACAAACGAGATGTTGCAACCAGTAAAGAACTGACATTGAGTCAAAAGGACGTTTCTTGTGTCTCACTATGCCCCACTGCCGAAGGTTGCATTATGAACACTTGAAAGACTATGAGCGAGGAAGGATTGTTGGGATGAGAGAAGTTGGATTTTCCTCTCATGAAATGCCAGTACATACTGTGATGCGAATGTGGCGTCAATGGACCGATGAGGCTCAGATGCACAGAGATCCTAGAAATGGATCACAAAATCACACATCTGCACAGGATGATAGACACCTTTACCGCATGGCAGTGACTCATAGCACAATGACATCCATGGTGTTAGCGCAGCAGTGAAGCAGGTCAGGTTTTGCCCTCCAGCACAGTTCAACATCATCTGCTTAACAGAGGACTGGTTGCTGGTGCCCATTGCTGCACATTCCTTTGACCCTCAACCACAATTGCCTTAGGCTCCAATGCGGTCTCAAACATGGACATTTCATGCTAATTGGCAATAAGTCCTGTTTCTGATGAGTCACGATTCAACTTGATGCCCCATGTTGGTCACATATGTTCAAAGATTTTGCTGAATGGCACCTTGCAGCATCAATCATACCGGCTCAATGCCAAGCGTTAGGGTGCAATTGGGTTCAATTTGCGACCTCACCTGACATGAATTAAGAGAACCCTCAACAGCCAGCGGTATATCAAAAATGTTTTAGAGGCAGAGGTGACCAGAGCTGTATAAAAATAAAATGTATCTGCATACGCAACCACTGAAACAGAAAACCTGTTGCAAACCCGCGAAGCACGAACCATGGTAACAATAGAATAAGATAATTTAAAGAAAAATTAATGAAACAACAATAATTAGAACATAACAGATTCCAATGAGAACAAAATAAGTACATTATGAATGAAAGTGCAGCAATGTGTATGAAATGGACCTTTATGGCAAAATATTAAAATATTGGACTATGAATCTCATAAAAACAAGAAACTAATTAAAGACAGTTTTTATATCCAGAAAAACAGTTCCAGTAATGAACCTTCAAAAATTATAAATAGCAGTTTCAACAACTTAATTCAAAACTAGCAGACTTACAAAATACATAAAGAAAATATTTTAATTTAATAACTGGCAACTGCAAGAGGAACCTGGCAATAAAATTTTAATTCTTTCTGTGTAAAGAAAATTTTTGATATAGTTCCTATACATTGAGAACAGGCCTTGATAAAATCTAGAAGCCAGAAATGTCTGTAAAAATAAAAGAACTCGGAAAATGTGAAAAATAATTGAACATTCTTCAAGTTAAAATACACTGCTGGCCACCCAAAATGCAACACCAAGAAGGACACGAGATAGCAAAACCAGATTTACTGGACACATAACAACAGATACAAAGATGAAACAATTGAGCTTACAGGCCCGTGCGACTTACGGAACACGCAGAAATCAATAGTTCGTGTAGCCCTCATGACTGGCAATAACGGCCGCTACACGCCACAGCATCGAACGAAAGAGGCTTTGGATGTGGGCTTGGGGAATGTCGGTCCAGGCTGCTTCCACACGTTACCACAGTTCATTAGGCGTAGCCGCGGGTGGTACTTGCCGGGCCACTCGGTTGCCGATCAGTGACCAGACGTGTTCGATGGGCGACATATTGGGAGAACAGGCGAGCCACGTCAACAGTGACACCTGGTGGGCCGTAAAGAATTGTTGCATGATGCATGCCATGTGCGGGCGCGTATTGTCCTGTTGAAACGTGGTCGCTGGCAGATCCTGCAGGTAAGGGAGGACTACAAGCTCCAAAACTTTGGAGATGAAGCGGTGGCTGTTGAGTGTGCTGGCAATGCGTACCAGAGGAATGCGGGTGCCATATCCAATTGTGCCCCAAACCATAATGTCAGGCGACGGACCGGTATGGCGATGCATAATGCAGACGTCATACAGTCTCTGGCCACGGTGCCGCCACACGCAGATCCGACCATCGTCGTGTTGCAGGCATAAGCAGGATTCATCGGAGAAGACAATGTCGTGCCATTCCGTAGTCCAGGTGCGGCGTTCAACGGCCCACTGCCGCCGCACTCACCGGTGGTGTAACGTCAATGGTAATCGGAGCAATGGCCGCCGTGCGACTAGTCCCCGCTCCTGCAGACGACGTTGAACGTTACGTGCCGACAGAGGTTATTGGACAACACACCCTAATTCCTGCGCTAACGTTCGTTATGTGGCGGTGCAAGCCATCATTGTCCACCACACAACACGCCGGTCCTTTCATTCGATGGTGTGCCGCGGCTGCAGCAATCGCTCACATCGGTCCGTCCATCCCTCCTTCACCCACCGAATCCATACTCGCCTCACTGTGGCTGGATGTCGTCCCACACGGGCGGCGATGTTTCAGTACGATAAACCGCTGTCACAATAAGCCACTATTCGTCCTCTGTCGAACTCCGAAACCCGCTGGAATGACATCTGTATTCTGCGACGAGGCATCAGGAAGCTTCCCATGCACTGGTCCGGCAGCACAACACACTTTCACTACTTACACCTCGCCTTCTGTGCACCCTTCTTATAGTGCTTCTCAGTGGCGTGCCGGGCGCACATGATTTGCATATGCCCTGCAATGCTAATCGTTTGCATGTCCTCTCGCAGGCAATGCATGCTGCGAATTTCAGGCTAATCGGATGCTTCCTTCTTGGTGTTGCATTTTGGGTGGCCAGCAGTGTAAAATCAAGAACATTAACCTGAGTAAATGTTTTAATTGCTGTAAATGACATTTTTATTTTTTTTAATCTACAAGCAAAAACTATCTACAAAATCTGCTAACAATTTGGAAACTATCCACATAGAGCGTATGTGCATACGTCTACATTCTGCTACTCTGGTCAGGTGACATCCTTTCTTCAAAGTTGTCCTGGTGCTATATTCCTGCAGGACAATGCTTGTCCACATGTGGCCAGGAATGCCCAAGACCTCTTCCATGCATGGCAGATACCGCTTCTTCCCTGGCTTGAAAGTTCACCGGATATATCTTTGGTAGAACATGTCCCGGACATGGTAGCTAAGCAACTGGCCCATGAAGTGCCTCCGCTAGTCACTACAAATGAACTCTGGTCTTGCATAGAAGAAGCCTGGCAGGCTATTCTCCTTCCCCAGGATGGTATCAGAAACTATTCAATGGTATCAGGAGCTTTACACTTCCTTTTCTTCTACTCTTCCATTCAATGCCACACTGTGTAGAGGCCAGGGTTTAAAATGCGATCACATTTTGCGAAAATAAATGCAATTTTGCTAAAATATTTATATTTCTTTTCGCATAAATGCAAAAACATTTAAATGGCACTGTTTCTTAGTGAGCGCCATTAAAATTCCGTGATTCCATCATACACATACGAAATATCGTCGTGGTGGAATTTCTCTTCTTTCATCATGTGTCGTCAAATGATGCATAGAAACTAGTAGCCAATCCAGTTTCTAAGATATCATAAGCTGAGCTCTTCCTTACGTTCTCCCCGCTTAGGTTTTTGAAAATTGGCAACACCTAGTCGCCAACCGTGGTAATCTCTCTCTCATGTGTTTGCTTTCGCGGTAGTCTTTTTCATGTGGCCTTATTCGTGTGCGTTGAACATTTTTTCGTAGTCTAAATATGAATAAATGGTTAGAAATAAGTTCCAAATGAAAAAAAAAACGATATTGAAAGTGTTACTACTACACAACAGCCAGCTAAAAAACCTAAGGTATCCAAAACTTTAGTGGAGAAGTGGCTTTCACTTTATAAGTGGGCCAAAGTAAGATGGCATGACGATCAACTATACATTTCGTGTGAGCTATGCCAGAAATCCAAGAAGAAAAACGTCCTTGCAACTGCTGAAGGTAATTTTTTTCCTTTTTATTTACTTTTTTTTCTTTAGGTAAAATTAATTTTTTTCTTTGTCATGCTTGATTGCCGTTCAAAAACAGCGTGTCCAAGATGGGCAATCGCATTTGGCAATCAATCGCGCAAGCAATCAATCTACGAAGACGAATTTTGAAACATTGCCATGTTTACAAATTTCGGAATAAATTCCACAAATTTAGTTTCAAATCTGAATTATTATTATATTTTGTTTTTGTTTACATAGGGTAAATGTGTAGTTTAGTGCCCTAAATTATTTCGCCACAAATGTTGAAGGATTTCGAAAAAGTGGTACAACTTTTAAAGTATGTAACATACTTGCCAACTTTTACGGATTATCTGTAAAATTTGCAGATTTACGGATAACGGCCTTTCCTTTTTTTATGAAATTTTTAATATTTCGATTGCTCAATCAAAATATTTCAATCTCCTGCAACCATCCACTTCATTCTATCGGACCTTACGAGCACTGTGCGCACCTATTTTCCCGCTGACTCGACGAAATGTTTGTTGAAAAAACACCTGTGAGCGTTTTCATGGCTGATATATATATATATATTATGTGTCTTCTTTTTTTCAGTCACAGCACAGAGTAGTGACTTCCTTTCTTTTTTTATACTGTTTTGTTTGCAAAGATTGGCGAAGAACACCTGCGTGTGTTCCCACGTTTTCCTCATGCCTGCCATTACTGCACTAGCGCGCCAGCTGTAATGATACATTTTCTCACGCTCCCGTCGCTCCGTAACATAAACAAGCGCACTCTAGCAAAGCTCGGAGTGTGTTGTTTATGTTACTTCGAAAGATCAGCGAAGTACTTTTTCATATTTTTTTTGTTTGCTGCTCATCCGAGGAAAGTTGTATTTTTCTTGACAGTTGTACCGTGTACAAGTATCTCTTCCTTCCTCACTTTTTAAGATTTGTGTTTTTACTTTTTGTATTTTGAAACATTTAATGCATAATTTACTTTTGTTTCTTTTTCATTTTTGTGTGTGCGAAGATGAGAATTTTACGTTTGGCATTTACAGAACGGATAAAGCTTTTGGTTTTCGTTGTTTGCATGCAAAGTGATTTTATTTTATTTATTTTTCTTTTGTTTTGTCTTTACATTTCTGCTGCTTTTCGTACGGAATTTTCTTATTAGAAATCGTTTATCAACAGAAAATGTAAAACACATATTAACCATTAACATAGAAGGGCCAGGTTATAAGGAATTCAATTTTAGAATTGCATATGAAAAATGGTTAAATAAAAAACACTGGCACATTGTAACTTAATGAAAAAATTTGATAATTTTTTTAAACTAGAGTGTTTTTATTGGTCTCTAAATAAATGCTAAATTGTTTATAAAATATCCTAAGAGACATTTCAAAATGCTAAAATGTTTCTGGAGATTTTAGATAAAATGCTAAAGGTTTTCAAAAGCCAGTTCAGTTCATACCCTGGTAGAGGCTATTATTGTTGCTCAAGGTGGCTTCACATGATACTGAATTTTGAAGTGAAAAAAATCTAGTATAGCTCTACAATTATAACCAGTTATCTCCTGTAACATGAGGATTCTGTGATATAATTTCATTTGAATAATATTTCATGATTCTTTCTTAGTGTCGCAATTTTCACAAACAGTAGTAGTGTATTACAGAAGACATAAGGAAATCAATCATGGACTAGTGAGAAAAGCAACTGAAAACAACCAAAGCCCACAAAGGAAAGAAAACAGATTATGGCACCGAGAAATGAAGACAGTATTCTGACAAGAAATAGAGGCAAAATTTTGATGGGAGTGAAAGAATTCTACACAAAACTGAAAGGAATGATACATCTATTCCAGACGTAACTAGAAGTGTACTGCACCGAAGTTACTGATGGAAAAATGCATGTTTCTTGGGAAAAAAAATCTCTAAAACATATAAATAAAAAATTGAAACTTTGCCAGAAAACTCCAAATTGGGAAAAACCACATAACATTCTCATCCTCTCTGGAACAAACATTCCCACCAGCACCAAACATTTTTGGCCACCAGATGGTCATCTTACATGTTTTCCTGACTTTTCCTGATCAAGATAAAATTACCTAGGGTGCTACAAAACTGATCCTAGTCTGTTCTTCTTTAAGAATAATTAAGTTTCCCTTCCAAATCAATCATATTTTAAAGGAATCACAATGGTGAAACTGGGGTATGACCTAAAATCAAATGTTTAGCTCATCTACAAAAAGATAAAGCTCGAGATTAAAACTGGTGCTTGTGTGGATTTTGACAAATTGCAGACTTTCATCTATATCATATCCTTAATACTGCTTTTCAAGTTACAAATGTGGAATACAAAGCATTTTACATTAAACATGTTTTATTCCACAACATATTTGATCTGCCACAATTACTGGAAAATTTCATCAGATTTAAGAAATGATTCACAATTAACTTTTATGGGGAAAATAAAATTAAAGACAGACAAATGAAACACTAAAAATTTTTCTTTCAACAATAACACTGATTTATGAGGGAAAAAAATGTAACAAATTGTTTACAGCAACTGGAGTTTGCATTTTCCTGTTGGTTTCTTTTCTTCATGGTAGCTTACATAGTGTGTGCAGTATTTCAATAAATGCATGGCAAAACCCCATGTTTTAAGAGATTTATTTAAGTCTAAGGCAACAGTATACTGGAATTTAATTTACAATAATACAAAAATGATCTTTTCTTCCCTCAACAGTAGGTACTTTGAATCATAACAAAAGCTTATGTGTTCAGCTTCTTTGATGCAGCAATAGTGGAACACAAAAGTAAAATGTACTGCACCATTTACTTAAACACAATTTGTCACATACAATAGCCATAGGATCCCACCTTGTCCTTCACCAAGCAGGAACCTATTTGGTTTTTTCATTTCCATGAACTCCCCTAGTTTACCTTACTATATCACCTGGTCACCAAAGCAGCTGTCTGTACACAGAAACTTGAAATGTACAGTTGGAAAAAACACAGAACTCAAGTTCGAATCAAACAGTTTGAATCGTTGAGTTTGGAAGGTTTTGACGAGACTGTGTCAGTCCTTGTTGTGGGTAATGTGTGTATAGATCACAACCAAACAATCAGTCCACCATTATCTCATTCTCTCCCTAACTTGCTGACTGAAGAAAGGGATGCCTAGGGCCAAATCTGATTTGCATTATGATCCTCTGGTTCCCTAGGTCCCATGTGCAAAAAAACCCCAAAAAAACCAGGATCATCTTTAAAATTTACCTGCTTCAAATTTGAGTCTATTCAGCTTTTCCTTTAAGTTATGAATCTCTGTCTATTTCTCTAGCAGCCAGTCCACTGGTTTTTATCTCCCCTAATCCCTTTGTGGTCAGAAATTGGTATAAAAAAAACAAAAAAAAACATTCTTTACTGTTGTTGAAAATTATTTCTCACAAAGAAAAAAAAATTCAATTATATGCATGAAGCTGCCATGTTTTCACTTTTTCCCATGTAGCCATCTCTTCAGAAAACTTGGAAATTACATCGCCCTGGAACTGGAATAGATACAGTTACAACACAGAAGACAATGAAGTTCCAACAATTGAAGCTAAGCAGATGTAGCTTAGAAACCTGAATATCATTCATATTTCAGTTAGTTGAAGCAATTCAATGCTTCCTTGTATCATCAATGACTAATTTCTTATCAAAGATATGGACACAGGTCACACAGGGTTCATTCTGGGATTAAAAAAGGGCACTTTTTTAACTGAAAAGGGCTTAATTCTTTATTTATTTAGTTATCTAAATTGAATAAAGTTGCACATAATAATATGCAAAGGTTTAATTATTTGAAAAAGGACACATGCTTTTACTGGAGCTTTAATAGAACTGTAAATGTTAGTGTTTAGCATATCAGTAATAATTCCAGAGTAAGTACCCTTCAAGTAGTATATTTTTATCAATATTGTGTCAGAAACATATACAGGGAAGTTTTCAGACAGTCTGAAGTTCATATACACTGTTGTCCAAAAGTTAAGGACATCACATTTTTTTATGTAGAAATGAAAAAATTATGTCTGTAGCTAAATTTGGCAGTAGATTTATTATTGCCAGTCTTGAAGCAGAATCTTTTTCAGGAGTCTGCAATGCAGAAAGGAAAAGCTAAAAACTGTCTGCAAAATAAAGGGAAGCCTAAATATTATTTTTTTAAATAAAATTTATAGTCAAACTAGTTTTGCTCTGATAAGAAAAAAGAAAGATTTTATTTTATGCAGAATTTAAACATCATCCCTTAAATGCTTTTAAATTTTTAAAAAATAATAATCTGGAAGTATAATTAATAGTAAATAATTTGAAATTCATAAAATTATAATTATTATTATTTTTGCATTTAGTTAATCGATTAAACTTTCAACTGCTTCCTTTAAGGGATGATACACATTGTGTGTGCTTTTCTTAGTTCCTGCAGCAATTATGTTTTATTGGGGGCCTAATCAGCTGATGATTTAAACAGCTGTGTATGATCATGTCAACTTTGGAAATGATAGTAAATATATATCATCATCATCATTGTCAACCATTATCAATCCACTGCTGGATGAAGGTCTCCCCAAGTTTCCTCTACAACGGTCTGTCTTGTGCTAGTCTCCTCCATGTCACTCCCGCATACTTTCGAATTTCATCCACCCATCTCCCATGTGGTCTTCTTCTGGGTCTTTTCCTGTCCCTTGGAATCCAATCTAAAATTTCAGCTGTCCATCGATGGTCTGTCCTTCTGGCAGTATGTCCAGCCCATTGCCATTTCAGGGATTTAACTCTGATCATGATGTCTTCCACTCTTGTCATTTTTTGGATCCACGAGTTCCTCTTCTTATCTCTCCTGGTTACACCAAGCATGCACCTCTCCATGCTGCTTTGAGTTGTCTGCAGATTTTGTATGTCTCTTTTAGTTAAGGTCCACGTCTCTGCACCATACGTAAGCACTGGAAGGATGCATTGATTGAACACTTTTCTTTTAAGACATAATGGTATATTGCTCTTGAAAATTATGCTGTTTCTTCCAAAAGCTCTCCAGGCAAGTTTTGTACGCCGATTAATTTCTTCATCAATGTGACCCTCACTTGATATCTGCTGTCCAAGATAAACGTACGTGTCCGTTATCTCCAGCTTTTCTCCATCAATCGATAAATCTTCATTTCGTGTAAAAGCATTGAACATCACTTTTGTCTTCTGAAAGTTCATTTTCAATCCCACTTCTTTACTCTTGTCAGCAAGTTCTTGGATCATACTCTGCAGCTCTGATGGGGTAGTTGCAAAAATGACGATGTCATCAGCAAACGAAGGTGGGTTAGATAATCTCCATTAATCTTTATTGAAAGACATTTTCCAATGTGCCGTTAAAGAGCTTCGGAGATATGGTGTCACCTTGTCTCACTCCCTTTCTAATTTTTATGTGTGTTGTATTTTCAAACAGCCAAATCTTTGCACTTGCATTTTCATAAATGTTATTAATAATATTAATGTATGCATCTTCAATACCGCACGATTTCAGAGCCATTGTAACTGCTGATGGTTTCACCGAATCAAAGGCTTTTTCATAATCGATAAAAGCCATGCTCAATGGAAGTTCATATTCCCTCGCTCTTTCAATTAGTTCTCTCAGTACATGGATATGATCTATTGTGCTGTAGCCACTCCTGAATCCAGCTTGTTCTCTCGGTTGAGACATGTCCAGAGTTACCTTCAAACGGTGTGAAAGAACGTTAGCGAAGATTTTATAAACCACTGATAGGAGGCTGATAGGTCTGTAGTTCCTGAGATCCTCAATGTCACCTTTTTTATGTAGCAGGATCATTATAGCGTTGTTCCAATCCTCAGGAATCTTCCCTTCATTAAGGCATCGAGTGAAATTGCTTCTTGTATGATGTCTACAGTAATTCCATCTTCTCCTGGAGCTTTTCCCCGCTTCATGTTCTTGATTGCATGTGGAACTTCTGCTGGGAGGACTGGAAGAACTCTGGTATTGGTACCTTTCATGATGTCTGAAGTACATGCATCATCCCTTTCATATAATTTGGAGTAGAAATCTTTCACTCTTGTCAAAATGTCACCTCTATTTCTTGTTCCAGAACCATCTTCTTTTCTCAGTGCCATAATCTGTTTTCTTCCGTTACTGAGATGTCCCTTTGCTATCTTTAGGCTTTGTGTTGTTTTCAATTGCTTTCCTTACTAGTTCACAGTTGAATTTCCTTACATCTTCAGTGATAATTTTTCGTACTGTCTTGCATAGCTCTATGTATCCCACTTTGGAAGTCTTATCTTCTTTAGTTGTCCTCATCTCTCTTCTTTTTTGCATCAACATTTTGGTTTTTCCTGATAATTTGTTCACATGCACTTTTTCTTAGACCCAGCTAATTTTGTTGCTGTTTCCATAAGAGCTTTGGTTACTTTTCTGTTAACTTCAGAAATATCCACTTCTTCCGATGTTAGGCCTTCTAAAGCAGAGAATCTGTTTTTCAGTTCCAACTTGAAGGTATTATGGTGTTTTTTAAGGTTGGTTATGTCAATACATTTTGTTTGTCTTATGAGCTTGCCACGTTCGAGTTTAGTGTTGAGGTGCATCTTGCACCTCACCAATCTATGGTCACTACCTGTGTTGAACTTGTTTAGCACACTGCAGTCTTCTATGGCAAATTTTTTGTTACACATAATAAAATCAATTTCACTTGTCGTCCCATTTGGATGTCTCCATGTCCATTTCCTGTGCGGCTTTTTCTTGAAAAAGGAGTTCATGATGAAAAACCCTTCTGCTTCTGCAAACTCTACAAGAGTATTTCCACACTGGTTTCTGTTGCTGTGACCGAATTTACCTACTGGAGTTTCATTCTGTTGGTGTTGCCCTATTTTTGCATTGAAATCTCCCATAATTATTTTCAAGTGCTGCTTACCTTTATTATTTAGATGACGTATTTCCTCATAAAATTATTCAATTTCTTCTTCAGGATGACTTGTGGTGGGTGCATAAGTTTGAATAATCTGAGCCTGGTATGTTCCCGAGAGTTGGATAACGAATCGTGCAGCTCTGTCAGAGGAGCTTTCAACTTCTACAACTTTATCCTTCAGTTTCTTGTTTATTATAAATCCAACACCACTAGTTCTGCCAGTATCTGTCCCACGATAGTAGAAGAGATGTCCACTTTTCAGTTCAATGAGATTTTCTCCTTTTCTCCTTACCTCACTTAGCCCGATGATGTCCCACTTAATCCTTTGTAGTTCCTCTTCCAATTCAAGAAGCCTTGAATCAGAAGATAGGGAGCGTCCATTATACGTAGCCAAAGTCAGCATCAGATGGCAGCCTAGTCCGGTCCTCCGGGGATTCTTAGCACCCTCTGCCTTCATGTCGCACTGGCCGCTGCCTTGGCCAGGTACATTCCAGCTGCCGGAGACTGAGGGCCAAGATTTAAGTTGTGGAGTCATTTTGGAGGGGTTTGGCCATAACTCACCATGCTGGCCAAGCGGGTTGGTGAGTGTGGGATAGCATTTCCTCTAATCCCGATGGTATAGTTATACCGCTATTGGCGGTCGTCAGAGCCCCTTTAGTGGGAACAGGATGCACCACGAGAAGGTGGGGTTGACATTTGTCAAGGAGAGGCTGTGATGTTACGCATCACCTGATCTTACATCCCTATATATATATATATATATATCACATTTCATTTTTTTGTAAAACTGGTGCCCATATAGGATTTTTGTTTGGAATCCTTTTGTGCACTGACCACAGGTTTTGAGAAAAATTTACTGAATTTGGGAAAATGTGGTGGGAGCATTTTCATTGATACAATTAAATCCCAAAAAAATATGAAATTAAAGTGAGAAACAAGGCAAGACTTCTTTTCTTGTAAAGCAAAAAAAAAAAAAAAAAACCCTCATCAATGTGAAATAAAATCATCTGGAAGTAAATTTAAAGGGAAAAATTGTGACCATCAGCTACTGGAATGCTACATAATCAGTGTTCGAAGTGGGCCGGTATGGCATACTGGTAGTTAACAAAAATGGAAGTGAGCATACCGCCAGTTAAACAAACATTACTTACCATCCCGGTAAGCAATAAATTATAAACCTGTCACAAACTACGTAAAGAAATTAGGATGAAAGCACAAATTTTAGCGCAAAAATTGGCAAATGGCATTTTTAACAGATAGAATTGATAAATGATTAGCAGCTGAGACTGAAAAGATGTTAAGTGCTCTGCTGCTACACTACAGTTTTAGTGTAGCAGCAGAGCACTTAACATTACTGAAGCAGAATGGCTTTCAATTTAATATCTTGTTGTCGACCATATCGGCAGTAGCTCTGTGCCACTTTGACCACTGTTAATAACACATATATCAAACCGACCATAGGACAAAAAAGCTGAACTTTTACCCAGGTGAAAAATCAGAATGTGCAGCAAGAAACTGTGAATATAACACAGCATGAGCACGATGGAATTGTTCATTGTAATTTATGTACGTACGAGCAGATATTAAACTGGTACACACTGCTGTATTCACAATATCAAATTACTGAATTCAAAACAAAATAAAATTGTTTTAAAAGGAAAACTCCAAAGGCAGTTTTTTTTTATGTGCTTGCTAGAACATCAGCCCAATTTTCCTCTTGTGTTGCTTTCTTCTCAGAAAGTTCCACAGCCATACTTGTCTTTTGTTAACTTTGCAGCTGTCCAACAGCCTTTGCTTAGTTTTTCTTTCTGTTGATGTCATTCCCTTTCAATTTCTTCATTCTCACTTTTTTTAAATCCTTTCATTCTTTCAGACAACAATAATTTATTCATCATGCTGAAAGAACTTTCAGCCTGAGGACCTTGAATGCATGATATCAAAGCTGTCACCACTTTACATAAATGGTGTAACTTTCAGAATATGAATACTTTTGAACACCATGCATCAATTTGAACAAATTTTCAAATTTTGTCACTTCCGTTTTTGGAAAATTTCCCCTTTCTTATCAAGCTTAAGTGCAGACATCTATGGGGGAAAGTAACATTTAACAACAACACACAATAGTGAGAAATTGCAGGAAGAAAAAATTACATTTATGGGAGAAATCTTCGCTTCGACCAACTTCCGTTTTCAGAGACTTTCCTCTGTTTTTGAGCTGAAATGCAGTATTTGTGGAATAAAAATGATATTTAAGAACACTACTGGGCAGACAGAACAGTGCGCAATGGGATAAATCTCTGCTGCGTCTAACTTCCGTTTACGAAAGTTTCAAAGGGCGGAATTCTGTCCTCAACTGGAAAGTGCTCCCCCTTTCCCCTCAAACTTTTGGTTCAGTTGTGCATTGATCTCGAGAATGCCCAAAATGATAACACGGAAATAGCAGAATTCTTTCAATCCACGGAAGAATCTCGTGCCTGAAGACTACAGGAAGATCTTCGCGTCGTCTCAACTTTCGTTTTCGGAAATCGTTGCCCACAGTTTCTTGCTGAAATACAAACATTTATGCAATAACATGATATTTTACAGCAATACTGAACATAGACAACATCGTGAGAAAAAAGAAATTACAATTACGGAAAAAATCTCCACTCCGTTGAACTTCCGTTTTCAAAAGTTTTGAAAGACAAAACACCTTCCCCAGACGGAAAACGACCCCTTCCTACCCCCCCCCGATCTTCGGTGTTTTTTTCACTGAATTTAACTAAGATGAAGTTATCTGGAAGAAAAAAAAACTGCGACCGTCAACTTCCGGAATGCCACGGAAACGGAGAACGAAACGTGTTATTGCAAATGCTAAAAAATATGGCTCTTGAAAAAAAAAAAAAAAAAAAAAAGCACATACACTTTTAATATAACTGAAACAAAGCTATCTGGAAGCCAAAAAAGAAACATTTGAAAATTAGCAACCATCAGTTCCCGGAATGCTGCAGCATAAAATGCCCATAAAAACGGAGTAGGGATGATAAAAAAATGTGCAAAAGTGATTTTCGGAAAAAAAAAAATGAAAAATGAAAAAAATGAAAGAAAAATTGTTCTTCCAGATGGTTCATCTGATATGAACCATCTGGAAGAGCAAAAAGAAAGATTTGGATGTCAACTTCCAAAACACTGACAGACGCGAAAACAAAGGGAAAGTCGAAAAGGCTTAAAAAATATTGCTCATGTAAAAAATAAAAAATAAAATTAATCACATATATCTAACTTACACGATGTTATACGGATGCTAAAAAGAAAAATTGCGGTTACCGGTTTCCGGAATGCAGCGCAAGACGGAAATGGTGGGAACAGAGACGCTGTTAAAAAGTGCGTAGGAGCATCGCTTCCTAGCTTCATTATTGAAAGAAAGCAATATTCTTGTTAAGTCAAAGTTACCTGTTTGTAAAACAAGGAAGAAGAAAATTAAAATAAAATGAAATAAAACTGAACAAGTGTTCATCGTTTTGGGTGGAGTAGTGGCTAACATACTCGGGCGCTTATCCGGGAGAGTGGGTTCGATTCCCACTCCAGGACAAAATTTTCAAGTTTTCTGATGTTATTTGACATTACCATCCATGTCATATTTACACCAAAAAACGGATTCATATCTTCAAAATTCAATTGTTACTTGATCTATTGACATAACTTCACATCTGAAAGCGGGATCCAACGTTAAAATCGCACAAAAATTTCCCTTCCTCTGCTTTAGAATTGAAAGGAATGTTAGAAACAATGAATGTTAAAGAAGCAGTCAGAAAAAGTCTGCACACCTTTCCAAAAAACTGCGACGGGCGTAGCCGTGTTGCGCTGTGTCTTTTCCTGGGGTTGAGTTGATTGAGTACACAGTTAATGAAATAAATATTATAAACTTTTGAAACTTTGTGAAAGAAATCTGCAAGGGTTAAAGTAATCTGTGGTGCCCGCCATATTGACTGAAGGTTATAACTAGAATACTGATGTCCAAGTTCGAGTATTTTAGGATCGTACAAATTTCCTGTAGGCGGGCTGGGAAGCGAAACACGAAGGGTGGGAGCGCTTAGGAGTGGATGCAGAGACAGAGTAGGGGGGGGAGTAGAGAGAGCAAATACTGGTCACCTCTTTTGTCAGTAATTTGTACAAACTCTTTCCTCCCCCAGTAGTTCAGAGGGCAGGTTTTTTTGTCTTAAATCTCAAGCTTCCTTCCTTCCCTGCCGGCATAGAGAAACAAACAATACGTGGTTGTATCTCATCGGTTTCCCTCTTGAAAGTCGTAATGACCCCCGTTGGGTAGGATCTCGTCTTATAGGAATCCTAACTAACGGGGGTCATATGACTTTCTAGACGTAGATGAGAGGCTAATATGGAGTCGGTGCGCTATTTTGGTTTCACAGCAGTGTAGGATTGATTAGGGCAGGTCTGCGCGCGTTTTGCAGTTTCCATTTTAGGGCATTCAGGATGAGATTTTTTTAAATTTAAAGAGCAGTAGGGCGCATAATTTTAGCGTGAGGGCGGAATTTAAAAACCTGAAGGCAGGCAGGACGCGCCGCCCTGCGAAAAACGCCTAGAATGAACCCTGGGTCACATATGTTAGTGCTTCAGAGATCATAGAAATCAATGGAAAACAAATCCCCACGAAGAAATTATTCTTCAAAAATACATGGAAGGCAGATAGCTTCAGTTGCTTGGAACTTCATTGCCCTGGGCACGGCTGGTGTTAGGGTGCTTGGTATCCTAGGCAAGCCATAATCAGCCTTGCAACCCAAAAATCTATTTTATGTTTGTGTGGCTCAACATTGCACTTATTTAAAAATTTCCAGATGCAAAAATATAATGTAAACTAAACAGAAGGAAACTAACGGAAACTACATCTATTTACTAATTGGTATAATATAAATTAAAATTAAAATTAAATTTCATTTTGCCTGCTTTATTGTTTATAAAATTATCAACAAATGTATTAAAATCTATGTCATGGGCAATTTCTTGTTCGATTGATAACATAGATTGCACAAAAATGTTCTTTCCCAGATCCCCAAACAACAAGCAATAATAATAATAAATAAAAATAAAATAAAAAATACATAACAAAACCCAGAAACAAGAATTCCAGCAGAATGAGTATAAAGATAGTCTCTCTCTTATTCTTGCCCCTGCTCTCATTCGAAAATAGTCTCAGTGTGACAGTTGGTAACCTTTAGGCTTTGAGCATTACCTCTGTTTGTGATAGAAGTGAACAGTCGACATTTCCTTTGAAAGCCGGATAAAACAGAATCCATATTTGTTAAAAACTTGTTTTGTGTCACACTCAAGCATCGCCTTCTGCATAGAGCCATGGGCCTGATTTATGTTAGTTGTTGGACAGATGTACACAATTGTATTAGTGTCGGATTTACTGCAAGCTGACTTACCGAGTCTATAAGAGCAGGTCTCTGTTTCTTGCTTACTCTAAAAATAAAAATTTGCAAGTTATACTGATAACCGTCAACAGAAAATAAAATTTTCTTTGCTTTTATTGTTTTTGTTATTCTTTTTCTCATCTATTAACTCATTAAATTTTATCAATCCTAAATCTTGGCACCCCCAAATCTGGCACAGTAGGTAGCTGCCTAGTTCGCCTAGTGGCTGAACTGGCACTGGTCCTAGGTGGTGTAACAGTAGCATACTCAAATGGAAATCAGGAGATATGGATTCGATTCCACTCTAGGGTGACACAATATTTGAGTTTTCTGAAGAGATGGATACTTGGGAAACAGTGAAAATATAGCACCATTGTGCCAAACTGATAGTTGTCTTCCACGTATTTGAGAAGAATTATTTCTTCTGGGATTCATTTACCATTGATATTTAAATAATTAAAAAATACATTCTTGGATTTAACACCCTAAAATTGAGTATAGGTAATTTACATATTCAGTGAATAACTGAAGAACATTTCTGTGCTAAAACTGACTAACAAACAACTTAATGCCATATAAGTTCACAAAGATTCAATCTTCATATTTACCATTTTGTTTATTTCCTCCACAGCTTGGCCAAAGCTAGTAGCTTGAAATCCTGTTGTTTTGTATGAAGACAGAAGAGCATGATAATTAACACCATTATTAAAATCATAGCCTTGAACTTTTTCATTTTCTTTCAAGTTACAAGATGTTTTTTTAAGGACTGCTTCCAAAGCAACTGAAGGTACATCTAGCGATTCTGCCATCTGAGAAGAAAAAATGGGACAATAAATAAGTTAATAAAAATCAAGTGTAGATGTACATAACCAATGTGTAATGACAACAAATTAAAAGAAACAACCTAATTTTAAAGATATAATAAAGTTAATACAATATACACTGAAGTGCCAGAAAAACTGGTACACCAGTCTAATACTTGGTAGGTTCCCCACAGGTGAGCAAGACTGCAGAAATACAACAGGGCATGGACTCCACTAGCTTCTGGAAATATGCTGTAGGCAATGCACACCATACTTCCTGCAGAACATTCCACAATTCAGGTGCATTCCGAGGTCTCGGATTCCTGTGTTCGATAGCGCGTTGCATGGCATCCCAAATGTGTTCTATCACGTTCAGATCTGGGGACTTGGGTGGTAATGGCAACACCCCAAACTCAGATGAATGCTCCTCTAACCATAATGTGGCATCCCCACACTTGTGTGGAGGTGCATTGTCCTGTTGGAACAGGCCCAACCCATCAGCATGAATGCAGGACATGAACGGGTGTACCTCGTCAGAAAGGATGCGCACATAGTGTTACCAGTCACAGATGTTTGTAGACGTACCAGGGGTCTCAGTGAAGTACAGCTAAACACACCCCATACCATTACGGACCCCCTATCAGCTGGTACAGTTCCCTGTTGACAGGCGGGATCCATGGCTTCATGGGGTTTTTCGCCACACACGAATCCTTCCATCTGCCCGATACAGTTGGAAACGCAACTCGTCAGACCAAGTTACTTGTTTCCAGTCATCAAGTGTCCAGTGGAAGTGTTGCCATGCCCAAGTGAGACGCATAGCTCTGTGTCGTGCACCCATCAAGGGGACTCGAGTTGGGCGTCGGCTCGCAAAGCTTATATCGTGCAAGGTACGTTGCACAGTCCGGATGCTTCTGCTTGTTGAGGCTCCAGCATTGAATTCCGATGATACCTGTGAGAGTGTTGCATGCCTATCACACGACACGATTCTTGACAGCCGACGGTGGTCACGGTGTCATGTTTTTCGAGCGCCTACCACTGAACCAAACAATCAGTTCGAATGTGTACTGTCGGCAATTGGACAGGTTGAATGATTCCATCATCCAGAAACGTCCAGAGCTCGTTCATCGTAAAGGTGTTGTGTTCCATCACGACAACGGGAGATTACACACAAGTTTGATCACCTGCCAAAAATTATTGGAGCTTGGGTAGGATGTGTTGCCACACCCAGCATACTCGCCTGACCTTGCGCCGTCAGACTTCCACTTGTTTCGCTCTCTTCAGCAGTCCTTGCGTGGTATAATGTTCAATTCAGATGAGGCTGTAAGTTTTTCGCCACGAAAGACAGGTCCTTCTATGAACAAGGCATTCTGCAGCTCACTGAAAGATGGCAAAAGGTTATCAAACAAAACAGGTATTATATAATTGATTGATCTTTGTTCTTTCTATCAATAAATGACCTTTGCAAAACATGGCTAAAATACGTCATGACTTTTTCGACAACCCAATAGCTACGCAAAATATTCCCATATTTTTATTTTGACTTTGATGAAATCTGAGTATTTTATTAGCAGTAATCAGTGTTAAAATTCTCGAAAATGAATAAGATCAGTAGCTTACATGGTCATTTGTCCAAACCAGTGGTGTAGAAGAGCCTTAATAGCACTAAGGCAGTAATGGTTAGTTGGAGAGAAAAGAATGTGGTATTCTTATGGGTCTTCTCCTATCCACTGGAATTCAGCCTACTATTTTAGTTGTCCAATAGTGATCAGTTCTTCTAGCAGTATTCTGCTTATGGTTAAGCTTTAAGTTGTTAATTCATTTTGGGGTCAGTCCTGACTCACCAAGGTGGAAACATGGATTGGCAAAAGTGGGACAGCATTTGCTCTGGTCCCGGTAGTATAGTCATACTGTTCTTGGTCAGTCTCTAAAGCCCCATCAGTGAGAATAGAGTGCACCATGAGGTGGTGGAGTTGACATTTGTGTAGAAGAAGTTATACGAATATGTATTACCCATTTATGCTCAACATGCTGTGAATACGGTTCCTTGTCTACAGCAACTGAGCACCATCACTGACCCAGCTATCCATTTTCATGTAGGACTTACGTCCACAGCGGAGGATTAGATCCCAGCCACCTTCAGCTGTTACAGTCTATAGGCAGAGTGCTGTACGGATAGGTTGCACAAATTATCATCATCATCATCATCATTGTCAACCATTATCAATCCACTGCTGGACGAAGGTCTCCCCAAGTTTCCTCCACAACGGTCTGTCTTGTGCCAGTCTCCTCCATGTCACCCCTGCATACTTTCGAATTTCATCCACCCATCTCCCATGTGGTCTTCTTCTGGGTCTTTTCCTGTCCCTTGAATCCAATCTAAAATTTCGGCTGTCCATCGATGATCTGTCCTTCTGGCAGTATGTCCAGCCCATTGCCATTTCAGGGATTTAACTCTGATCATGATGTCTTCCACTCTTGTCATTTTTCGGATCCACGAGTTCCTCTTCTTATCCCTCCTGGTTACACCAAGCATGCACCTCTCCATGCACAAATTATACAAGTATATATATTGAATATATATATACTGAATTCAAGAGTAGCTAGTGCACTATTAAACATATCTATGTATTGAGAGAACTAATTGAAAGCAAGAATGAATATAAACTCCCACTACGAATGGCTTTTATTGGTTATGAAATAGCTTTTGATTCCTAGAAACCATCAGCAGTTATAATGTCTTTGAAATCTTGTGGTACTGAAGCTGCACAGATTATTATTGCTATACATCTATCAAATATAAATGCAAAGGTTTGACCATTTGGGGACACAGCACATATAAATCACTGGAAAAGGAGTGAGACAAGGTGACACAATATCTCTCAGGCTCTTCAAGGTAACATGGCAGAATGTCTTTCAATCATTGAACTATGAAGACAAGAGGATAATGATTAATGGAGATAATTTAACCAACCTTTGTTTTGGTGAAAATCTTCCAAATATGTGGAGACATGTAAATAGACAAAGTCATTACTCTTTCCATGTTTTTCTTTAATTAACACACAGCAACTGAAAAATTCTACAATTTTTCAGGTGCTGGGTGTTAAAGAAAAACATGAAAAGAGTGATGACTTTGTTTATTTACAACCTTTATTTTGCTGATCATAGTCATTTTTGCCAAAGTACCCTTCTGAGTATGATCCAGGAACTTGCTGGAAGTAATGAAGTGAGATTAAAAATGAAATTACAGAAAACAAAGTTGATGTACAATGCTTTTACAAAAAATAAAAATTTATACATTGATGAGGCAAATTTAGAAGTAACCGACGTCTATACATATCAAGTCAGGGTCACATGGAAAGGGACTTACTAGATCTATTTATAGATTCACTCTTGAAGAAAGGGGAGACGGTTTTTCTCCCCATTGAAGTTTGAGCACGAAGTAATGATAATGGACATCTGAGCTTCAGCTGGAGCTCTGACATCACAAACCAACTTCAGCAGCTCACTTTTATTAAGTTTTTCCGAAAGTGCATGATTTCGTAATTGATTAGTCACTTCCTGATTATCAACAAAGAGCAATAATTATTACTTTTGTTAACAAAAGAATTGAAGTTCAAAATGGAAACTAACTTTCCGTTGCGGTCTTTTGTCCCCCATTGAGTCACGTTTCCTCTGCACGATGAGCACGCAGTAGTGTCTTTGGAACATTAATTTTGCCTTAAACAAACTATTTTTTATATTTTTGTTCTGCTTTAATACAACAAAATGTTACTACAGATTGAGAAAACACGCTTTAAGTGAAATTAAATGTAAAAAATTGTTATGTTGTTCTGGTTATGGAAAAAATAGATCTGATTCTTATTGAGTAAATGAATGTTGTTAATGAAACCATTTCAATATGTTGAAATCAATTTTAATTTACATTGTTTGGTTTTCATAAAAAAATATTAAATAAAAAAAAATATATTAAAAAAACTATAGCGCCCGTTAAAAAACTTATTCCTACTTCACCACTGTATGTAATGGTATTATACTTAGGATGAGAACAGGGTCAGAGGTTGATTTCAGGGAGGTAGGATAGCGGGGTCTAAAGCTTATGAAAACATAAAATGTCCCTTTTTAAAAAAAATGTGCCCTTTTTCCAGATATGACCTGTTGTCATCCTAAAATGCCCTTTTTTTTTAACATCTCACAACGTTTTGCACACATAACATGCCCCCTTTTTTTAAATACAAATATGCCCTTTTTCAGAAAATTACCCTGCCTTAAATATACGATGTCATCGCTCTGTCCATGTTATTTTATAAACAACGAATAGCAACTGAAAAATTGTACATCTGACACCACTGGGATCGAATCCCAGATCTCTCTATAACTAGCCGAGTGCGTTCGTTTTACGCTACAGTGCCAACAATTCAGAGCGCTATTCATGGTTTATCAGTCAGCATCTGACTACACAAATCGATATTTGATGGGCTCAGCAACTGATGTGTCGCCATCTAGTGGCATTCAACAAAGCAAGCTATTTAATTTTCACCCTTTTCAATTTCTAGGGTGAACACTAATACTGCTCGAAGAAAGGAACACTGTTGGACAACTGAATACTAGACTAGATGTCAAGGGACAGGAAAAGACCCAGATCACCACATGGAGATACATTCATGACAGAGTGAAAATTGCTTAAAAGTGAAAATACTACAAATACGTGGAGACAGTTAATAAATAAATAAATACATCGCTCTTTCCACGTTCCAGAAACACACAGCACCCGAAAAATTTTTTTTCAGCCAACCGCTGTGGAAATGAACCAACAGAACTCTCGATATCGCGCCGAGTGCGTTACATTTACTTCCACAGCGGTTGGCTAAACAACAATTTTTCGGGTGCTGTGTGTTTCTGGAACGTGGAAAGAGCGATGTATTTATTTATTTATGCTTAAAAGTGAGTTGTGCAGCTGACCTTCATCCAGCAGCAGAATGAGAATAGTTGATGATTATGTTATAAAATTTTATTTTTGACATGAAAATGTGTGGAATAGCATAAAACTTGAAGAACAATATATATAGTGTCAAAGGAGTTACAGATGATTTATGACTGAGTGAAATACTCAATCAAACAAGTGCAATTGCAGCTACAGATGGGGTATTCAGTGGAACCATAAAATTGCAACATATAAAATCTTTCCTAACACCTCTTTTCCTCTCCTTCATTGGAAAGTACTCAACAACTTCCTGAGCTTTGTGGCATGTCTCTTCCTTCTCTAGAATCATAATATACCAGCTCATAGTTCTAATGAATAACCAGATTCCACATATCTAATTGCACTCTTAGTAATTACACACACAGAATGAAGCTGTTCACTGGAATCACTTATTATTTTTTTCCCACACTATATTTACCTTTTTAAGCAAGCTGATGGTTTTGATACCAAGTAACATACAATTATGAAAATGCACTCTCTTTATTTTCACATATAAAAATTTTACATAAGTGATATGCCTTTATGACTCTTTTTCTACATTTCTGTATATCCTACATTTCTGTCTCCACTAAAGTTCAAAAAGAAAATTGAAACAAATTTGCAATGCATTGGATGAATGCCAGTAAATGTGTGGTGTACAAATGTCAGAGCACATTTAAGGAGACAGGGGGCCCGGGGCTAAACAGTATTTCGAGGCCCCAGTGTTAGTGGTACATCTAAGATTTCACTACGAGTGGACGAATAAAAATACTCAGGAGAAAACATTCCCAAAACATGACGAGGAAAGACATAAAAATATCCCCACCATATTGAGGTGTGTATCCCATGATTCACGGGCAAATCAGCGGTAACAAGAAAACGTAAAAATGGGTATCAGTTCAGTTCTTTAATCCCCCCAGGGTTCAGCTTCTTGAAATTATATCAAAGTAAAGGGCAAAATAATATGATCCAGATATCAAGACTCAAATTAATTCTTAATGTATGAAAATTTTCCTCAATTACAGATGTGTACAAGAAAACATCTGTAATGCTTTTGAAAGACTTGAAGATGGACTGGAGCAACTATATTTTTTGTGGACTCCTCTTAAGAATAGGGAAAGAAATAGAAAATTTTCACAAGACAGTTCCTTATAGTTTTTGCTGTGCTATCTGTAAAAATACATAAAAAAAACAAAAACTATAGAACTCTGTCAATTCTTCAAGCATCCTGCATAATTTTGGGGCCCCTTGAAAATGCAGGGGCCCAGGGCTGCAGCTCCCCTTTTAAATGAGCTCTGACAAATGTACTATTCAAGTACAGATTCTGATACTATATAATGCTATTATTTCTTATGATGGATTCTCAGATTTTTATATAGCAAAGATCAGAGAATGCCTGACATTTCATGGGAAAACAATAAAGATGGACAATAACTAAATGAAATATACACAGAAACTGTGTTGCAAATGACTGATTATTATTGATATTTGATGTTAAATTATAATAGGGGTTCTAAATTTCAAAAATTATGTGGGCATTTAATTGCTGAGCTGTTGTATTTCCGGGGAACAAGGTTCCTGAAGATACAGTGCCTCTGCTCATAAGAAGCTCAGCTGTTGTAGTATGGGATGCGAAAAACTTTGGCTTATCCACGTAAGCAATCATTACTGTTGAAAATAAATATTGGAAAAATATCTGTACCTGCTGATTGAAGAGTGAAACGTCAATGTTACTGAAATATATATAAACAGTATTTTTCATCACGTTCGGCACAAATACTTGAAATAATCGGGAAATGCGGTTTAAGCCCATTTCTACAAGTTTTCTGAAAAACTGCCGCAGATGACTGTCACTACAACACACTAATACGGTTTATGCGGTGTGCGACTGTAACATGAATTTTCAGATCTTACATAAATAATACGGTAAGCAAAACAACAACAAAATCAAACCTCCGAAATCGGTACCGCGGTACCTTGATGCAGTAGATGAACATCAACAAACACGTGCTGTACGATAGAAGGGTACGGATCTCTAAGTCTTACATCCCTTTTAATTAGAATACGAAAAATTTGCGAATTACTCAGTCCGACCATAAAACAATACATAAAACATGAGAATTACCCTGATTAATTTCAGCGAAAACCTAGTTTTGGCTTATCCACGTAAGTAAACAAAGCCGAAACAACCCGATGATATCCTCGATGTGCGTTAGTTTGGGCTTAAGATTTGGCAGCTCGAGCGTAAGCAGGGCCCCCTATGTGGTCGATGAGTCAGGATCACTCAGCGTCATGATACATTAATTGCTGGGCCGTTTTTTTAGCGTTAAATTTTTTGTAGAAGTAGGATCAATCACGGTGGTAACTTTGGGTTCTGTCTAGAAAGGCGTTGGGGCCTACAGTCCATGCAGAAAAGTACGAGCAGCCTAGGAAATTTGTCGAAACGCAGCAGATCTGTTTCACATCATTTGGACGAGGAGGTTTCCCAACATGCCTCACGGAGGATGGCTATCATGAATGAGATCGAAGAGCAAGAGAGAAAAATTGTGAACGAATTCTGTCACTTGTTGGAAAAATCTAAGCAACTTTTTAACGGGCTCAGGTAATACTTGAATCCCTTAAACCGTTCTGCAATGAGATATCTTCCACTTTACTGTTGTTGTTTTTTTATAGAAAATTAGTGATAAACGAGAATCAGTCTCGGATGATGATTGCTCTGCTTGCATCATTTTTCCAAACAGCGAAAAAATATAAAATAAAAAACAAAGTGAGAATTACACATTCAGTCTAAACCGTAGCGTAAGTATTTGCGTTGCTTATCAGTATGCCTTTTACGCAATTATATGCACATTGGAAAAGTGGTTGTACCGAGTTTCAGTTTTAAATCAAATGGTTAATTGGGGTGTGGTGTGAAATTATTCATTTTAAAACATGAAGGAACGGAGTTCGCCAATTTTAACTAGAAATTGTCGATTCAAGCAACCATTTTCAGTGTCTTACATTTTTATCGAAATAAAATGGATTACGATTGTTTAAAAAAAATCAGCTTTCATTTCTGGATGCTGCAACATTCATTGTAATGCGGTCAACGTAAGTACATTAATTGAGTGAATTTTTTAATTTTTGACGAGTGATTGCATGCATTAAATGATTCTATTGGTAGAATCATCAGATGGATTAAGAAAAACAAAAGTACAAGCTTTGTGTGTTGATGGTGTAAGGTACAGTAGATTGGTAATTGCCCAGTTGTTAATAAAATGTGGAAAAATAAGCAAATGCAGTAAGTAGTTTCACAAGTCACCAGCCATCTGTGCTTCTCAATAGGAATGCTAAAAAAGCACACATACGAGATGAAACATAATTCTGATCCTTTTACAGAATTGTATGTACCATAGTATAATGGGCTTCTTGTTGCAGATTTTGGTCCTCTATTCAGTTCTGTGTCATGTCACGTTACTGTTTTAATTCTTTTCTTTCATGCTGTCTTCTATATGATATAAGTACTCTATTTCTCATTCACAATAGTCCTATGCTCATAAAATAGCACAATTTTCCCTTCATCTATACATGTTAGATTAGCATGGCCTTTTTTCTTGGACCTATTTTGAAATCCACATCACTTAAATGTTACCCTTGTCTTCTCATCCATAGTTCTGTTGTTCCTGAAACTGTTGTACAGGCACTTTAGCCTCATTTCTGTAATGTGTAGTTTCAGCATTGCACCTCTTTTCTTATTACAGTCTTGCAAATTTAACTTTTCAGCTTTATTGGCTGCATCACATTACTGAGCACACTTGATCTTTTCCTCTCTGCTATTCCATCTATTTGCTATTCCTTTGCTTATTTTCCATGCTGCATGTTCTCTTATAATGGTCCTAGATATTTAAATCATATTCTTTTAATTTATTTGGATGTTTTCACAATCAGTTTGAGTTTCCTCTCCTTGCTCTAATGCATATTTTCTGTTCTCATTGTAATTATCATCAGCTCTCTATGTTGCTTTTTCACTTGTGGCCTGGAACAGTGTTATTGTCTACAAACAGCATGGGCATCACAGTGATTCCTATATCACTCCCCTTCCCTGTGAATGTATATCTATGCTCCCTCTAACAGAAAATATGCACAGAAGGCTTAACATTGCAAAAGATATCCATCAAAATAATGACTCCTCCCTAATTTGACATTTAGAAGCAGTAATTAATCCCTTGACAAGATTTTGTGTCAGAAAAACAACAAAATGTGTGGATCATTCTCTTCATAATTACAGCTCCCCGACAGAAAAATAATTTTTTACATCTAATAGGTGCAGGGACATGTCCACAGATGACACCAGTGTTCAAAGTATGCATACCGGCATACTGGCAGTTAACAAAAATGGAAGTGAGTATACTGGCAGTTAAAAAACATTATTTACCATCCTGGTATGTAATAAATTATAAACCTGTCACAAACTATGTAAAGAAATTAGCATGAAAGCACAAATTTTAATGCAAAAATCAGCAAATTACATTTTTGACAGATGAAATTGATAAATGATTAGCAGCTGGGACTGAAAAGACATTAAGTGCTTTGCTACTACACTACAGTTTTAGTGTAGCAGCAGAGCACTTGACATACTGAAGTAGAATGGCTTTCGATTTAAAATCTTGGTGTCGACCATACCAGTAAAGCTACTTCGACCACTGACTGACATGATAAAAGAGACATACTGTTACTAATAGTAGGAGTCTTTCTATAGACTGTGTTTGAAAGTGTGAAAGGAAAAAAAAAGCACATGTGGATTTAAATTTAAAATGTGTGCCTTTCTAATAAGACAAATCATTTGTGATAAAGCTAAACACATTTATGATCTCATTGCGAGTGGTGATGAAGAAAAGCAGTATGAAAGCCTTTAAAGCCAGCAAGAAGTAGCTGGAAAATTTTGGAAAAAAATATGCATTGCATATTGTAAAAGTCATTGGGAAAGTTGACTGCTACTGAATAGCAAAAGCAGCAGCATTCCTTGACAGCTTTTGGCTTCGAGATGGCAAAAGACCGATATCATTTGGGTATCTTTTTTGTTGTTGTTGTTGTTGTTGTTGTTTTCAAATCCTATAGTATTTTGATGCACTGTAAACATCTGTGTTTTTACAGTGGGAAAAACAGAAACATTTTTTTATCTGTATTTAGCCTGTTAGCAAAAAGTTTGTATCACCATTAAGTTAATTACATAACAAGGAACTATACACCAACTGTACTTAAATAGTATAACTATATTAGATATCCGAAATTTCGTGGTGTAGAATATAAATAAAAATTTCTAAGCTTTCACACATCAACCAGAAGGCTTTTTCAAGGAAGGTAGACAGCAAACTGAAAAAAGAAGACACCTTCCAGAAAAAAGCCATCTATTTGATGTACGGAAGCTTGGAAATTTTGATTTCTATTCTACACCAAGAAATTTTGGATATCTAGTATAGTTATACTATTTAAGCACCATAGAGTTGTTGGTGGGCTAGTTAGTTTACAAGTAATAAATGCTTTATCCAGGAGGTTCAGCAGGATGTGGCATTCAAGGTGCTGTTGCTTTCAGCAGTATTGCAGCTATTCTTAAGTGCTCAAGATTGTGAGCTTGGCATGTTCCTACTTTCTAACACCACCTCACATTTGTAACTTATCAGGATACAATATTAATGTTTAAGTCATGATCAAGTGGGTGTTTTTTTTGTTTTTTTGTTATAATTATTGAAAAGGAAATTCTGCATGCCCAAATTTGCTTGAATGCTGGTCTTAGATGTTTTATGTATATATATTTTTTAAACAGTCCTTTATTACATCAAAGGTTTTAACTTGTCAATGGTTTTTAATTGGATTTTACTAAGATCGTGTACAGATAGATGGCTGTAATTCATTCAGTGATACAACTCTAACACGAATGAATTCTCGATTGTTTCTACAGGATTGAAACTACTCCAATTTGCCTAATTTCATTATTTAAACAAAATGGTTTATTTTAACATTCTGACCCATTTTTTCCCAAAGTTCTATGATATGTTGATGGAATGAAGCAGAAAACTTAGCTTGTGGAAAGTGGTGCTAGCATGTTGGCAATGGTGCAGAAGTACAACTAGTATCAAATTCAGGCAACATCACAAGCAATGAACGGATAAAATGAAGAGACATCATCTCTTTCACACATTTTTATGCAGACCACTGAGATGTCCTGCTATTACAGTAGGAACATGAAAGCACTGTCTAAGCAACTTTTTTCAGCAGTCAGGTTTAGGGACACAGGAACTGGGGAGAGGAGACTTGGAACTTTGAAAAATGTGAAAGTGAATCATGGAACTATTGAATTTTTCCATTCATCATTCCTCTCTCCCCTAAAATTTGTTCAGGTGGGTACTCTTGGATGGATCAGTCAAATTGATTCTCACCATGAACTAACATAATGCTTGTCTTTTTATTGATGAATCAGCATCGATATGTGCTGTATTCCAGAAACAAATTTTAATTAATTTCAGATTTTATTTTATTGAGAATCACTTATCCATATATGTTTCAGGAAAGCCACTGTAGTTGAGATATATATTCCATGAGTTTATCATTATAGTCCTTAAACTTTTTTTTAAGTCCTTAGAACTTAAAGAAAAGTCTTTAAACTTAAAGAAAAGTCTTTAAACTTAAAGAACATAACAAACTCATGGTCATTATCTCTAGGAAAAGGACGGATGACAATAGCAACGATAGCAACCATAAAATGGAAGGCAGGAAAATGTGAAAATTAGCATAAGTGCGGGATACAGTAAGATGTGTTGTGCGTATGCAAATTTTGGATTGCCGAACTTGTTCGTGACGTCATAGCGCTGATAAGAGATATAAAGGATTTGACGCGTATTGACCATTGTTGTTCAAACGCAAAGTTGAAAGGGAAAGAATCAATTGACGAACTTGCAATTTTCAGTATGTCTTCCCGACATCACCTAGATGATTTTACGCGTGGCCGTATTATTGGCAAGATTGAAGAACGGCGAAAAATAACAGATGTTGCCAGGGAGTTCGATGTCAGCCACAGTGTTGTTTCAAGGCTTTGGAAATCATTTCAAACAAATGGAGAGTGTAGCAAATGTCACGGGGAGGTCGTGTTCGCAGTACGACACCTGCAGAAGATCGGTACATAGTGCTATCAACAAAAAGACAGCGGCGCAGCACAGCTAGTGAGGTAGCAAATCAGTTTATGGCTGCTACTAGCAAGCGGATCTCCCGAAAAACTGTTGCCAGACGTTTGCATGAAGGAGAACTAAACGACCGCCGTCCTGTTGTATGCATCCCATTGTCCAGACGTCACCGTACCGCCCGTTTGCAATGGTGCCATCAACATCGCAATTGGACTGATAACGACTGGTCTGCTGTCCTCTTCTCAGATGATAGTAGATACAGTCTATCGTCTGATTGTCGACGACAACTGATCTGGCGTGATAGTGGTACTGCATATTGTCCAGCAAACATACAAGAAAGGGACCGATATCCAACATGTAGTGTCATGGTATGGGCTGGCATCATGATCAATGGCCGTACGTCCCTCTATGTGCTTCCAACTAGGACTATGACTGGCCAACGATACATTAATGATGTTCTGCTACCTCATGTTCGCATGTTCCGTGGTGCTGTCGGTGATAGATTCATTTTCATGGACGACAACGCAACATGTCATCGAACAGTCGCTGTCCAGGAGTGTTTTGAGAGTGAGGATATTCAACGCCTCGTATGGCCAGCACGTTCTCCAGATCTGAATCCCATTGAAAATGTGTGGGATGCTTTGGGGAGGAGTCTTGCTGGTCGCCAATGCCCTCCAATAAACAAGGACACCCTCATCCGTGCACTGACAGAGGAATGGGATAAATTACCCCAACAGCTGCTTGATAATGTTGTGCAAAGCATGACACGTCGTGTGGAATCTTGCATCGCCCTCCATGGTGGCCATATCCCGTATTAACATCTTACGCCGGAACACCTGCGGACGGTAATTGCATTTTTTTCACATTTACGTATTCTGCACAAAATGGCCTGTTTGTCCCTTGAACACGTTCCAAAGCCTTCTAAATTTCAGAGCACAATAAATTGTCTTTCTTGTAATGTCCTGGCATTCTGACATTATTTTATTTCACTTAGCATCCAACCACACTTACTTTTTTATGCGCTATATAGCCGTTTATGATCCGTCCTTAGCAATTGTCCAGCAGTGTATATCAGTGGCATATATTTGAGGATTCCTTTATTTTTGTGTCAAAATTGTCAAAGTTAAAAACTATTAAGTCGTCTATATATCTAAAAAATTTACCATTTTCAGACAGATGAGTGAATGTTCTTTCATATACATGTAGGTATAAATTTGCTAGAATGCTAGAAAAGACTGAGCCCATGGGTATTCTTTGGGTTTGGAGATATATTTTTGAACCTTAAGCCAGATAGTTTTTTTTTAAATATACACTTGGTTTTTAAGTGACTCCAGGTGTCTTTTGTTAATTTTAGTATATCATGGTATTTGTCATATAAAATATCGCAAATGCGCTCTAAGTCGTTAAGATTGATTGACGTAAAGAGATTTTTTAAGTCGTATGTCTGTATGCGAATGGTAGGTCAGAGGAATGGTTTCTCAACATGTCAAGAACAGCGGTGTTGTTTCTAATGATCCAAATGTGTTCCACAGTGTCTAAAATTTTGCAAAGACATTTTTCCAGTTTGCTACCCGCTTCTACGCCATAACAGTTGGTAGCAGCTGTAATAGATCTAAATTCAGTTGGGTTCTTGTGAAATTTTGGCACTAAATGTAAGAAAGATATTTTGACCTTAATATTCGAGAAATAATATGGTTGTCTTTATTCATATTTAAGTTCAAACATAGTGACAAAATCCAAAGTACTCAGCTCAATACATCAATAGGCAGTTCATTATAGCCAAGTGGAATAAATCTCAGAAGTTAAAAATTATAATAGCTAAAAATGTATGAAAAGCTCTAAAATTCACAAATTCAAACTGTACAATAAGACATATAAGGAATACAAAAACGAATATATGAAAATCCACTAAAGCACGCCAAATGCAGCAGATTAAGATAGATTGTTCATAAAAAATATATAATTAGACTAAATCCAATACACGAACAAAAAACCTCTAGCACAGCAACCAGAGACATGAAAGAAGCATATTATCCACTGACATGCACAAAGGCTGCATGCACAATTGGAAATATATATATCATCATCATCATCGTCAACCATTAGCAATCCACTGCTGGACGAAGGTCTCCCCAAGTTTCCTCCACAACAATCTGTCTTGTGCCAGTCTCCTCCATGTCATTCCTGCATGCTTTTGAATTTCATCCACCCATCTCCCATGTGGTCTTCTTCTGGGTCTTTTCCTGTCCCTTGAAATCCAATCTAAAATTTTGGCTGTCCATTGATGGTCTGTCTTTCTGGCAGTATGTCCAGCCCATTGCCATTTCAGGGATTTAACTCTGATCATGATGTCTTCCACTCTTGTCATTTTTCGGATCCACGTGTTCCTCTTCTTATCTCTCCTGGTTACACCAAGCATGCACCTCTCCATGCTGTTTTGAGTTGTCTGTAGCCTTTGTATGTCTCTTTTAGTTAAGGTCCACGTCTATGCACCATACGTAAGCACTGGAAGGATGCATTGATCAAACACTTTTCTTTTAAGACATAATGGCATACTGCTCTTGAAAATTATGCTGTTTCTTCCAAAAGCTCTCCAGGCAAGTTTTGTACGCCGATTAATTTCTTCATCAATGTGACCTTCACTTGATATCTGCTGTCCAAGATAAACGTATGTGTCTGTTATCTCCAGCTTTTCTCCATCAATCGATAAATCTTCATTTCTTGTAAAAGCATTGAACATCACTTTTGTCTTCTGAAAGTTCATTTTTAATCCCACTTCTTTACTCTTGTTAGCAAGTTCCTGGATCATACTCTGCAGCTCTGATGGGGTAGGTGCAAAAATGAGTACGTCATCAGCAAAACGAAGGTGGGTTAGATAATCTCCATTAATCTTTATCCCTTTGTTTTCCCAGTTCAGTGATTGAAAGACATTTTCCAATGTGGCATTAAAGAGCTTCGGAGATATGGTGTCACCTTGTTTCACTCCCTTTCCAATTTTTATGTGTGTTGTATTTTCAAACAGCCGAATCTTTGCACTTGCATTTTCATAGATGTTATTAATAATATTAATGTATGCATCTTCAATACCGCAAGATTTCAGAGCCATTGTAACTGCTGATGGTTTCACCGAATCAAAGGCTTTTTCCTAATCGATGAAAGCCATGCACAATGGAAGTTCATATTCCTCGCTCTTTCAATTAGTTCTCTCAGTATGTGGATATGATCTATTGTGCTGTAGCCACTCCTGAATCCAGCTTGTTCTCTCGGTTGAGCCACGTCCAGTGTTACCTTCAAACGGTGTGAAAGAACTTTAGTGAAGATTTTATAAACCACTGATAGGAGGCTAATAGGTCTGTAGTTCCTGAGATCCTCAATGTCACCTTTTTTATGTAGCAGGATCATTGTAGCGTTGTTCCAATCCTCAGGAATCTTCCCTTCATTAAGGCATCGAAGGAAAATTTGGGCAAGTACTGTTTCGATTTCTCCACTTGCTTCTTGTATGATGTCTACAGTAATTCCATCTTCTCCTGGAGCTTTTCCCCGCTTCATGTTCTTGATTGCATGTGCAACTTCTGCTGGGAGGACAGGAAGAACTGTGGTACTGGTACCTTTCATGATGTCTGGAGTACATGCATCATCCCTTTCATATAATTTGGAGAAGAAATCTTTCACTCTTGTCAAAATTTTGCCGCTATTTCTTGTTACAGAACCATCTTCTTTTTCAGTGCCATAATCTGTTTTCTTCCCTTACTGAGATGTCCCTTTGCTATCTTTAGGCTTTGGTTGTTTTCAATTGCTTTCCTCACTAGTTCGTAGTTGAATTTCCTAACGTCTTCAGTGATACTTTTTCATACTGCCTTGCATAGCTCTATATATTCCACTTTGGAAGCCACATCTTCTTTAGTTATCCTCATCTCTCTTCTTTTTTCCATCAACATTTTGGTTTTTCCTGGTAATTTTTGCACATGCAACTTGTTCTTAGACCCAGCTAATTTTGTTGCTGTTTCCATAAGAGCTTTGGTTACTTTTTTGTTAACTTCAGAAATATCCACTTCATCCGATGTTAGGCCTTCTAAAGCAGAGAATCTGTTCTTCAGTTCCAACTTGAAGGTATTATGGTGTTTTTTAAGGTTGGTTATGTAAATACATTCTGTTTGTCTTATGAGCTTGCCACGTTCGAGTTTAGTGTTGAGGTGCATCTTACATCTCACCAATCTATGGTCACTACCTGTGTTGAACTTGTTTAGCACACTGCAGTCTTCTATGACGAATTTTTGTTACACATAATAAAATCAATTTCACTTGTCATCCCATTTGTATGTCTCCATGTCCATTTCCTGCGTGACTTTTTCTTGAAAAAGGAGTTCAAGATGAAAAACCCTTCTGCCTCTGCAAACTCAACGAGAGTATTTCCACGCTGGTTTCTGTTGCGGTGACCCAATTTACCTACTGAAGTTTCATTCTGTTGCCATTGCCCTATTTTTGCATTGAAATCTCCCATAGTTATCTTCAAGTGCTGCTTACCTTTATTATTTAGATGACAAATTTCCTCATAAAATTCTTCAATTTCTTCTTCAGGATGACTTGTGGTTGGTGCATAAGTTTGAATAATCTGAGCCTGGTACCTTCTTGAGAGTTGGATAACGAGTCGTGCAGCTCTGTCAGAGGAACTTTCAACTTCTACAACTTTATCCTTCAGTTTCTTGTTTATTATAAATCCAACACCACTAGTTCTGCCAGTATCTGTCCCATGATAGTAGAAGAGATGTCCACTTTTCAGTTCAATGAGATCTCCTTTTCTTCTTACCTCACTTAGCCCGACGATGTCCCACTTGATCCTTTGTAGTGCCTCTTCCAATTAAAGAAGCCTTGAATCAGAAGATAGGGAGCGTTTATTATACGTAGCCAAGGTCAGCATCAGATGGCAGCCTAGTCCGTTCCTCCGGGGATTCTTAACACCCTCTGCCTTCATGTCGCACTGGCCGCCGCCTTGGCCAGGTACATTCCAGCTGCCGGAGACTGAGGGCCAAGATTTAAGTTGTGGAGTTATTTTGGAGGGGTTTGGCCATAACTCACCATGCTGGCCAAGCGGGTTGGTGAGTGTGGGATAGCATTTCCTCTAATCCCGATGTTATAATTATACCGCTATTGGCGGTCGTCAGAGCCCCTTTAGTGGGAATAGGATGCACCACGAGAAGGCGGGGTTGACATTTGTCAAGGAGAGGCTGTGATGTTACACATCACCTGACCTTATATATATATATATATAGTAGATATTCACATTATTGTAGATAATTACAATGAAAATCACACAGAACAGAACAAGAAGCCTGGAAAGGCATGTACACCCTATAGCTGCAGAATGCTTAATCCAAGATTAAATAAAAAAGTAAATAAGGAAATAATACCAACACATTAGGCTCTTGTGCTTAGGTGCCTTTCTGACCCCATAAACACAATGAAACTTCCTGAACAGCCATGGCACTCGCAAACTGTGCATACAACAGAACACCCTTTGCTCATTGTTGAACAGTCACTGCCATTTTCACTTTTGCCACGAAGCTTCTAAAGCACATGAACACTGGCTACAGTGCATCAAACTCCCTTCTTTCCTCACCATTCAGGTTTGTGCACACTGACTACAGTGCATGAAGCTCCATTTTCTTTCACCCTTTGGGCAGAATTTGACCTCCGTACTACAGCATTCACACAAATCCACTCCACAGACATTAGAAAACACGTGGAAAAATTTGAGCACCTGGCATGAACTCTGCTGAGTCTGCAAAGGGTGTCATGTAGAGGCCTAGGCAAGCTCCCACCCGTAAAGGTAATTTTTGCCCAATATTGATTTATTATATACACTGAAGTGCCAGAAAAACTGGTACAGACAAGCTTATGCAAAATATGTACATAGCAACGTCACCTATGTGCATACTCGGTTGCGTCCGCCAGTGCGTATATAAAGCGATAGACATACTTGCCAGCTGTCAGAGCTGTTTTCGGCATGAGAATGACAAGTCATAACAATTTAAGCAATTTTCAACGCCGTATCATGGTTGGCGTTCGTGAGATGGGCCATAGTATTTCGGAGGTAGAAACGAAGTTCGGATTTTCACGGACAACCATTGCAAGAGTGTACCGTGAATACAAGAATTTCGGCAAAACCTCCAACCTACGATATCAGTGTGGCCGTAAAAGACATTAGGAGAACGTGACTATCGTCTGCTGTCAAGAATCGTTTCACGCAATAGGCGTGCAACACTCTCGCAGGTATCATTGGAATTCAATGCTGGAGCCTCAACAAGCGGAAGCGTCCGGACTGTGTAACGTACCCTGCACGATATGGGCTTTGGGAGCAGACGCCCAACTCGAGTCCCCTTGATGGGTGCACGACAAAGAGTTATGCGCCTCGCTTGGGCATAGCAACACCGCCACTGGACACTTGATGACTGGAAACAAGTACCCTGGTCTGACGAGTCGCATTTCCAGTTGTATCAGGCAAATGGAAGGATTCGTGTGTGGCGCAAACCCCATGAAGCCATGGATCCCGCCTGTCAACAGGAAACTGTACCGGCTGGTGGGGTTCCGTAATGGTATGGGGTGTGTTTAGCTGGACTTCACTGGGACCCCTGGTACGTCTACAAACATCTGTGACTAGCTAATACTATGTGCGCATCCTTTCTGACGAGGTACACCCGTTCGTGTCCTGCATTCATGCTGATGGGTTGGGCCTGTTCCAACAGGACAATGCACCTCCACACAAGTGTCAGGATGCCACATAATGGTTAGAGGAGCATTCATCTGAGTTTGGGGTATTGTCATTTCCACCCAAGTCCCCAGATCTGAACGTGATAGAACACATTTGGGATGTCATGCAATGCGCTATCAAACACAGGAATCCGAGACCTCAGAATACACCCAAATTGTGGAATGCTCTGCAGGAAGTATGGTGTGCATCGCCTACAGCATATTTCCAGAAGCTAGTGGAGTCCATGCCCCGTCATATTTCTGCAGTCCTGCGCTCCCGTGGGGGACCTACCAAGTATTAGACTGGTGTACCAGTTTTTCTGGCACTTCAGTGTATATGTTACAAGCCATACCACAGCATTTTTAAATTATCCACACTCAAATGGATCACCCTGTATATATATATATATCATCATCATCATCATCATCATTGTCAACCATTATCAATCCACTGCTGGACGAAGGTCTCCCCAAGTTTCCTCCACAACGGTCTGTCTTGTGCCAGTCTCCTCCATGTCACTCCCGCATATTTACGAATTTCATCCACCCATCTCCCATGTGGTCTTTTTCTGGGTCTTTTCCTGTCCCTTGGAATCCAATCTAAAATTTCGGCTGTCCATCTATGGTCTGTCCTTCTGGCAGTATGTCCAGCCCATTGCCATTTCAGGGATTTAACTCTGATCATGATGTCTTCCACTCTCGTCATTTTTCGGATCCACGAGTTCCTCTTCTTATCTCTCCTGGTTATACCAAGCATGCACCTCTCCATGCTTCTTTGAGTTGTCTGCAGCCTTTGTATGTCTCTTTTAGTTAAGGTCCACGTCTCTGCACCATACGTAAGCACTGGAAGGATGCATTGATCAAACACTTTTCTTTTAAGACATAATGGCATATTGCTCTTGAAAATTATGCTGTTTCTTCCAAAAGCTCTCCAGGCAAGTTTTGTACGCCGATTAATTTCTTCATCAATGTGACCCTCACTTGATATCTGCTGTCCAAGATAAACATACGTATCTGTTATCTCCAGTTTTTCTCCATCAATCGATAAATCTTCATTTCTTGTAAAAGCATTGAACATCACTTTTGTCTTCTGAAAGTTCATTTTTAATCCCACTTCTTTACTCTTGTCAGCAAGTTCCTGGATCATACTCTGCAGCTCTGATGGGGTAGTTGCAAAAATGACTACGTCATCAGCAAAACGAAGGAGGGTTAGATAATCTCCATTAATCTTTATCCCTTTGTTTTCCCAGTTCAGTGATTGAAAGACATTTTCCAATGTGGCATTAAAGAGCTTCGGAGATAGGGTGTCACCTTGTCTCACTCCCTTTCCAATTTTTATGTGTGTTGTATTTTCAAACAGCCGAATCTTTGCACTTGCATTTTCATAGATGTTATTAATAATATTAATGTATGCATCTTCAATACCGCAGGATTTCAGAGCCGTGGTAACTGCTGATGGTTTCACCGAATCAAAGGCTTTTTCATAATCGATAAAAGCCATGCACAATGGAAGTTCATATTCCCTCGCTCTTTCAATTAGTTCTCTCAGTACGTGGATATGATCTATTGTGCTGTAGCCACTCCTGAATCCAGCTTGTTCTCTCGGTTGAGCCATGTCCAGTGTTACCTTCAAGCGGTGTGAAAGAACTTTAGTGAAGATTTTATAAACCACTGATAGGAGGCTGATAGGTCTGTAGTTCCTGAGATCCTCAATGTCACCTTTTTTATGTAGCAGGATCATTGTAGCATTGTTCCAATCCTCAGGAATCTTCCCTTCATTAAGGCATTGAGTGAAAATTTGGGCGAGTACTGTTTCAATTTCTCCACTTGCTTCTTGTATGATGTCTATAGTAATTCCATCTTCTCCTGGAGCTTTCCCCCGCTTCATGTTCTTGATTGCATGAGCAACTTCTGCTGGGAGGACTGGAAGAACTCTGGTACCTTTCATGATGTCTGGAGTACATGTATCATCCCTTTCATATAATTTGGAGTAGAAATCTTTCACTCTTGTCAAAATTTCGCCTCTATTTCTTGTTATAGAACCATCTTCTTTTCTCAGAGCCATAATCTGTTTTCTTCCCTTACTGAGATGTCCCTTTGCTATCTTTAGGCTTTGGTTGTTTTCAATTGCTTTCCTCACTAGCTCACAGTTGAATTTCCTTACGTCTTCAGTGATACTTTTTCGTGCTGTCTTGCATAGCTCTATATATTCCACTTTGGAAGTCACATCTTCTTTAGTTGTCCTCATCTCTCTTCTTTTTTGCATCAACATTTTGGTTTTTCCTGATAATTTGTTTACATGCAACTTGTTCTTAGACCCAGCTAATTTTGTTGCTGTTTCCATAAGAGCTTTGGTTACTTTTCTGTTAACTTCCGAAATATCCACTTCTTCCGATGTTAGGCCTTCTAAAGCAGAGAATCTGTTCTTCAGTTCCAACTTGAAAGTATTATGGTGTTTTTTAAGGTTGGTTATGTCAATACATTTTGTTTGTCTTATGAGCTTGCCACGTTCCAGTTTAGTGTTGAGGTGCATCTTACATCTCACCAATCTATGGTCACTACCTGTGTTGAACTTGTTCAGCACACTGCAGTCTTCGATGACGAATTTTTTGTTACACATAATAAAATCAATTTCACTTGTCGTCCCAATTGGATGTCTCCATGTCCATTTCCTGTGTGGCTTTTTTTTGAAAAAGGAATTCAAGATGAAAAATCCTTCTGCCTCTGCAAACTCAACGAGAGTATTTCCACGCTGGTTTCTGTATATATATATATGTATATATATATATATATATATATATATATATATATATATATATATATATATATATATATATATATCATCATCATCATCATCATTGTCAACCATTATCAATCCACTGCTGGACGAAGGTCTCCCCAAGTTTCCTCCACAACGGTCTGTCTTGTGCCAGTCTCCTCCATGTCACCCCTGCATACTTTCGAATTTCATCCACCCATCTCCCATGTGGTCTTCCTCTGGGTCTTTTCCTGTCCCTTGGAATCCAATCTAAAATTTCGGCTGTCCATCGATGATCTGTCCTTCTGGCAGTATGTCCAGCCCATTGCCATTTCAGGGATTTAACTCTGATCATGATGTCTTCCACTCTTGTCATTTTTCGGATCCACGAGTTCCTCTTCTTATCTCTCTTGGTTACACCAAGTATGCACCTCTCCATATATATACAGCATTCGAATTACCCAGTGGTCCGCTGGCTATAGGCCAGTAAAATTTCCGTCGGACCACTGAACTATTGATTTTACTGGCCGAAACTGCCAGTAAGTTTTTTTTTTTTTTTTCTAATTTGTCACTAGTTAAAAATGAATTTTTATTTCTTTTACCTTTCTGTGTGTTTTTTTTTTTTAGGCTACAAACTAATGATAGGTTTAAAAACAAATATTGGAGATAATTCCATTGAAATCATATGTTATTTTATACATATATTGTAAATGTCTTTAATGTTTTTTAATTATTTTTTTAAGGACCAGTGGTTTTCAAATTCCGGTGGTCCGCTGGGCCAGTAGAAGATTTATTTCTAATTATAACACTGTATATACACTGCTGGCCACCTAAAATGCAACACCAAGAAGAAAGTATCCAATTGGCCTGAAATTCGCAGCATACGTTGCCCGCGAGAGGACATGCAAACGATTTGCATTGCAGGGCATATGCAAATCATGTGTGCCCGGCATGCCACCGAGAAGCACTATAAGAAGGGTGCACAGAAAACGGGGTGTAAGTAGTGTAAGTGTGTTGTGCTGCCGGACCTGTGCGTGGGAAGCTTCCTGATGCCTCGTCGCAGAATATGGCAGTCATTCCAGCACGTTTCTGAGTTCGACAGAGGATGGCTTATCGCGACAGCGGTTTATCGTACCGAGACATTGGCGCCCGTGTAGGACGACATCCAGCCACAGTGAGGCGAGTATGGATTCGGTGGGTGCAGGAGGGATGGACAGACCGACGTGATCGATTGCCGCTGAACACCACCAAACGAGAGGACCTGCATGTTGTGCTGCGCGCATTGACGGCTCGCACTGCCACATCACGAGCATTAGCGCAGGAATTAGGGTGTGTTGCGCAACAACCTGTGTCAGCACGTACCGTTCGACAATGTCTGCAGGAGTGGGAACTTGTCGCACGGCGACCGTTGCTCCGATTATGAGGCCTATTGCTTGCTTTCCAGGTCATGGGAGATAAACGTCTGTCTTTTTAAAAAAGTAAACATACAGTGGAACCTTGTTTATGCATTTTCCCCTTTTATATGGAGTTTTGGGTTAGTCCCACTCTTTTGTCAATTCAGTTAAATGTAATTCATGCATATGCTTTTTGGGATTAAAAGTTAAAATTTGAATTTCAGGTTATTAAAAGTGCATGGTTCTTTTATTCTTTTATTCATAACCCAACATGTTATAACTTTGAGAGAATTCAGATAGCATTGTTATGTTCCTACTTGGTGCAGACAAAGTTGAATCTTGATCCCATGAGAAAAGGGTTCGTCATTCAATTTCAGTTTGGACAAAAAATCAGTTTTGCATTTCACGGACGCGCGCGTGCACACACACACACACACACGCACACACACACTGATAAATCTCGGAGAGGTAATTGCGTCCACCAGAAGAATATAATCCTAGATGTATTATCAATATTCAACATTCCAGTTTCAAATGGATATACCCAGGATCCTCAGTAAAAAAAACCCTGTTAATTCATGTGTTGCATATTAAAGCGACATTCTTAGTTGTGAGGATTTCACTTAATCTAAAATCAAGATCTTTATTAGACAGACAGAGCTGTCAAACGAGAAGCTTAATTTCATAAGCTTTATGGTTTTTGCAGTATGATAAATCATATTATAATTTGGAGTGCTTTTTTTTCTTTGCTGCCAATTCAACTTTAATTAAATCATTATTAAGAAATAACTTGTAGTCCTTCAAAGCAAAAAAAAATTACAGTAGTTTTCATGGGCACCAACAGGGGGTCACTTGACCCCCCCCCCTGTAGAATTATTTTCTCTTTATTTTATTTTATTTTGCTTTATTTTATTTTATTTTGCTTTATTTTATTTTATTTATTACTTTTTTTTTATACTCACAGAACTGGACCACAAGGAAAGATGGAGTTTGGGACATTTAATTTAATATCCCAATTTTATTGGAAATTTGGAATTGGAAAATGCTAACGTGAAAGTGGAAAACCTAGCAAACCATAAGGTAGTACGCCCAAACAAGTTCCGCTTAGTGTGGTGTGTGCTGAACTTAAAAGACTTGGCGTGGCCTTGCTCAACAATGTTCATTATTTTGAAAACAGTTACCAATGCACATTATAATACATGACTATTACTAACATATGCTTTCTTTAAGAGCAGCATCAATTAATAATAATAATAATAGTAGTAGTAGTAGTAGTAGTAGTAGTGCTCTAGTGTAGTAAGTAAGTAGTAGTAATAGTATTAATCTTTCATTTTCATGAATTACTGTTTTCTGCATATTAGCCAAACGTTAATTAATTACACTTGACCCCCCCCCCCTTGAAAACTTTCCTGCAGGTGCCCATGGTTGTTTTTAACATTTTAAAAGTTTTTTTATGTGTTTTTTAAGGCCATCTCCTAGAAAAAACATATAACTGAGGTTCCACTGTATTACATAAGCATACATTAAAAGATCAAATGAAGTATAAGGATGTTTGGCTTGAAATATGCATTTTCACAGGTAATTTGTGTGTTTCATGCATTTGCACTGACATAAAAAATGGCTAAAATATGCAATTACCTATAATCTGGACTCTAGTGGTAACACTAATCACGATGCACTAGCATGCAGCACTATTGATAAGGCTTGTTTTACCATAAAGTTGTACAATTATAAGTGCCAAATAGTAACATTTCTAGTCGGAGGTTGTTTATAAAAGGGTTCAGTGTAACCAGTAATTGTATGTTTATCATGGGGTTCAGTGAGCCTTCACTGCAGTTGATCTGGTGTCTGAGCATTGAAATCCTTATTCTCATTTACCATTTGTATATATTTCAGTCTGTTATGTATGCCTAAATCCCACAGTCAACATCTGTTTGAATTACTGGTATTAAGGAACCTCATTTTAATTAGAATTATTAGCATGATCAGATTTTGTGTGGAGTAATATGGTATAATCTGGATTTTCTCAGATTTTTCTTGTAAAATAATTATATGTGGTCAAGTATAGCACTTCCTTTACATTTCTTTGTGAAATAATTGAAAGTTTCTGTGCCATTTTTCCCTGGGAATAAAGTGGTCTGAAAAATGTTCAAGGATGACACTTTCAAGCTATAATTTTCATACATACATACAGGCATACCACTAAGCTGTTCTCTGAGATTCAGAGGTTAGCTCCGCAAAGAAATACAAACTACCAGATAAATTTTTAAATGAATATTTACTTACTGTTGCTGTATCAAATTTCTCCATTTACAGCAATCTTGACATACAACTTGGGCTTCACTGACATCCACCACACGTCCTACACAAGACCTATACTTCATACTCATAATCTTTTTTCTTGCAGACACTCCTGAATCTGATCCTCCCATGACTTCCTTGGCCTTTCTCTACATTTCTTACTTGCCACTTGGGCTAAAAAGATTTTCTTAGTAAGCATCTCATCACTCATTCTTCCAACATAGCCAAACCACCGAAGCATATTAGTCTCCACCTTGCTAACAACATTTTGCTTCACTTTACACAACTGCAACACCTCTTCATTCCTCACACAATCAGAACGTGTCTTGCCACAAACCCCACGTAAGTAACGCATTTCTCCAGCCCACAAACGACTCCTATGTTTTTTCTGCAGCACCCAAGTTTCACTGCCATACATCAGAGAAGGAACAATTACACTCTCATACACAGCATGCAGGACTCTCTTGAGAACCCATCATTCCTGTGAAAACCTCCCAAAGCAGCCATGATTTTCAATGAAAAATTCGCTTGCCAACTAAATTCACCATCCAATTTGTTCTCTCTGTCAAACATGCTTTCTACATACACAAACTCATTCACCTGGTCAATCACTGTGCCATTTAGACTTATGTTACATTCAGTACTACCAGTTCCTCTCTCAAAAACTATAATTTTGGTTTTTCCCTTATTTATACTCAGTTTGAATTCCATGCAAACTTTGTACATCCGGGACAACATACTTGACACACACTCACAAAAAAAATTCAATCAGAAGTATAACAAGACTTTTGACTCCAAGGGATTATGACAACCGACTGCATATCACATCCACAAAAAACATACCCAATGTTACTATGACTAAGCTACTTTCACACATTAGTACCAAAGATGAATTAATGGTTTACCTAGCTCAAACCATGCTTCAGTATGCACAAATGACCCCCTTTCCCAACATGAATTTGTAGTGACATGGCATACAGCAATGGCTGCTTCACATTCTCCTTTGGACTGTCTTCATAGCACACAGGAAGAGGTAGATGCAAAATAATTCTTCATGTTTCTTCTGTATACTTTTCACACAATACTAATAATGTTATTTTGTGAAAAAGGTAATATTAAATCGACCAACTTGGTATGCAGTAGTCAATAAGACCATCTTTGTGACTTTGCATTTCAGTAGTGCAACAATATTTTTTTTTTTTTTTTTTTATTGTGGGTTTAACGACCACCTTGCACAACTCAATGGGCTTCAAGCAGTCGCCCACCCCTAATTTAGGGTCACTGGTTCCAGGAAAGGGAGGGAGTCAGTGCTGTAAGACAAACACAACATCCATGCCTTCCCAGGATTTGAACCCGATCCATCTTGGATGAATGATCAGAAGCCATTTCTTAGACCACTATATATACACTATCTACCAACAAGTAATTGGACACCCCTGCAATCGACGATATCTGTGGTCCTGATACACGTCACGGCCACTGACGTTAAATATCGTATGGGAAACAACAACGCAACCAGTCGCATGCAAGATGCCACGCAGTTTGGAACTCTCTGATTTCGAGAATGGTGTAATCGCCGGGTATCACAGAAATGGCTGATCTATACGTAACATATCCAGCAAGTTGAAGTACCCAAAATCGACAGTGGCCTACATGATTGGCAAGTGGAAGATGAGAGGTGACTGTTGGAATTTGCCCTGACCCGGCAGACCCACAAAACTAGAAGTTAGAGACCGATGGGTGCTGGCCAGAGATATTCAGAAGAACTGCACCAAATTGATGGGCCACATACGCGAGGAGTTTCAACAGGCATCCGGGAGTGTTCTTTCGATTAATACCATCCGTAAGGAAGCCCATCTGCTTGGTCATTATGGACGTGCTGCCGCCCACAAACCTTTGATCACCAAGTCCAATAGTGCTGCTCGGCTAACATGGTGCAAAGAACGTTGACAGTGGACCGTTGAACAGTGGAAACAGGTTCTCTGGAGCGACGAATCAAGGTTCACCCTCTACTGTTCGGATGGCAGGGTCTGGGTTTGGCGTCTGCTTGGAGAACGCCTCCTGCCGGAATGTATTGTGCCAACTGTGTGAAGTTCGGCAGCGGTGGAATTATGCTATGGGGGTGTTTCTCTTGGTATGGCATGGGACCCTTGGTCGCAATTCCTGGTAGACTCAACGCCGAGACCTACTGCACCATTTTGGATGACCATGCGCTTCCTACGTTGTGGCAGTTTTACGGGGTGGACCCATGTTACTTTCAGGATGACAATGCCACCTGTCATGTTGTGAGGTCCACCATGGCTTGCTATGGTGACAATGGGGTTAATCAAATGGACTGACCGGCGCAGAGCCTAGACCTTAACCCCATCGAACACCTCTGGGACGAGTTGGAGCGTCGACTTAAGGGGTGCCCTAACCGTCCGAAATCGGTGAAGGAACTGACCTGTCTTCTCCAAGCCGAGTGGAAAAATGCCTGGTTGAGAGTATGCCCCGAAAGGTCGCAGCTGTAATCTCCGCTCGTGGAGGCTCCACCAAGTATTGAAGGTGAATAAACTTCGTTTTCCTTTGCTATCACTGGTGTCCAATTACTTGTTGGTAGATAGTGTATATATCATCATCATCATCATCATCAACCATTATCAATCCACTGCTGGACGAAGGTCTCCCCAAGTTTCTTCCACAACGGTCTGTCTTGTGCCAGTATCTCCAGCCCATTGCCATTTCAGGGATTTAACTCTGATCATGATGTCTTCCACTCTTGTTATTTTTCGGATCCACGAGTTCCTCTTCTTATCTCTTCTGGCTACACCAAGCATGCACCTCTCCATGCTCCTTTGAGTTGTCTGCAGCCTTTGTATGTCTCTTTTAGTTAAGGTCCATGCCTCTGCACCATACGTAAGCACTGGAAGCATGCATTGATCAAACACTTTTCTTTTAAGACATATTGGCATATTGCTCTTGAAAATTATGCTGTTTCTTCCAAAAGCTCTCCAGGCAAGTTTCATATGGCAATTAATTTCTTCATCAATGTGACCCTCGCTTGATATCTGTTGTCCAAGATAAATGGTGAGTTATGGCCAAACCCCTCCAAAATGACTCCACAACTTAAATCTTGGTCCTCAGTCTCCGGCAGCTGGAATGTACCTGGCCAAGGCAGCGGCCAGTGCGACATGAAGGCAGAGGGTGTTAAGAATCCCCGTAGAACCGGACTTGGTTACTATCTGATGCTGACCTTGGCTACGTATAATGGACACTCCCTATCTTCTGATTCAAGGCTTCTTGAATTGGAAGAAGAACTACAAAGGATCAAGTGGGACATCGTCGGGCTAAGTGAGGTAAGGAGAAAAGGAGAAGATCTCATTGAACTGAAAAGTGGACATCTCTTCTACTATTGTGGGACAGATACTGGAAGAACTAGTGGTGTTGGATTTATAATAAACAAGAAACTGAAGGATAAAGTTGTAGAAGTTGAAAGTTCCTCTGACAGAGCTGCACGACTCGTTATCGAACTCTCGAGAAGATACAAGGCTCAGATTATTCAAACTTATGCACCCACCTCAAGTCATCCTGAAGAAGAAATTGAAGAATTTTATGAGGAAATTCGTCATCTAAATAATAAAGGTAAGCAGCACTTGAAGATAATTATGGGAGATTTCAATGCAAAAATAGGGCAACGGCAACAGAATGAAACTTCAGTAGGTAAATTTGGTCGCGGCAACAAAAACCAGCGTGGAAATACTCTTGTTGAGTTTGCAGAGGCAGAAGGGTTTTTCATCTTGAACTCCTTTTTCAAGAAAAAGCCACACAGGAAATGGACATGGAGACATCCAAATGGGACGACAAGTGAAATTGATTTTATTATGTGTAACAAAAAATTCGTCATAGAAGACTGCAGTGTGCTAAACAAGTTCAACACAGGTAGTGACCATAGATTGGTGAGATGTAAGATGCACCTCAACACTAAACTGTCGAACATGGCAAGCTCATAAGACAAACAAAATGTATTGACATAACCAACCTTATAAACACCATAATACCTTCAAGTTGGAACTGAAGAACAGATTCTCTGCTTTAGAAGGCCTAACATCGGATGAAGTGGATATTTCTGAAGTTAACAGAAAAGTAACCAAAGCTCTTATGGAAACAGCAACAAAATTAGCTGGGTCTAAGAACAAGTTGCATGTGAAAAAATTATCAGGAAAAACCAAAATGTTGATGCAAAAAAGAAGAGAGTTGAGGACAACTAAAGAAGATGTGACTTTCAAAGTGGAATATATAGAGCTATGCAAGACAGTACGAAAAAGTATCACTGAAGACATAAGGAAATTCAACTGTGAACTAGTGAGGAAAGCAATTGAAAACAAACAAAGCCTAAAGATAGCAAAGGGACATCTCAGTAAGGGAAGAAAACAGATTATGGCACTGAAAAAAGAAAATGGTTCTGTAACACGAAATAGAGGCGAAATTTTGACAAGAGTGAAAGATTTCTACTCCAAATTATATGAAAGGGATGATACATGTACTCCAGACATCATGAAAGGTACCAGTACCAGAATTCTTCCAGTCCTCCCAGCAGAAGTTGCACGTGCAATCAAAAACATGAAGCGGGGAAAAGCTCCAGGAGAAGATGGAATTACTGTAGACATCATACAAGAAGCAAGTGGAGAAATCGAAACAGTACTCGCCCAAATTTTCACTCGATACCTTAATGAAAGGAAGATTCCTGAGGATTGGAACAGCGCTACAATGATCCTGCTACATAAAAAAGGTGAAATTGAGGATCTCAGGAACTACAGACCTATCAGCCTCCTATCAGTGGTTTATAAAATCTTCACTAAAGTTCTTTCACACCGTTTGAAGGTAACACTGGACATGGCTCAACCGAGAGAACAAGCTGGATTCAGGAGTGGCTACAGCACAATACATCATATCCACGTACTGGGAGAACTAATTGAAAGAGCGAGGGAATATGAACTTCCATTGTTCATGGCTTTTATCGATTATGAAAAAGCTTTTGATTCGGTGAAACCATCAGCAGTTACAATGGGTCTGAAATCCTGTGGTATTGAAGATGCATACATCAATATTATTAATAACATCTATGAAAATGCAAGTGCAAAGATTCGGCTGTTTGAAAATACAACACACATAAAAAATTGGAAAGGGAGTGAGACAAGGTGACACCATATCTCCGAAGCTCATTAATGCCACATTGGGAAAATGTCTTTCAATCACTGAACTGGGAAAACAAAGGGATAAAGATTAATGGAGATTATCTAACCCACCTTCATTTTGCTGATGACGTAGTCATTTTTGCAACTACCCCATCAGAGCTGCAGAGTATGATCCAGGAACTTGCTGACAAGAGTAAAGAAGTGGGATTAAAAATGAACTTTCAGAAGACAAAAGTGATGTTCAATGCTTTTACAAGAAATGAAGATTTATCGATTGATGGAGAAAAGCTGGAGATAACGGTCACATGCGTTTATTTCGGACAGCAGATATCAAGTGAGGGTCACATTGATGAAGAAATTAATCGGCGTACAAAACTTGCCTGGAGAGCTTTTGGAAGAAACAGCATAATTTTCAAGAGCAATATGCCATTATGTCTTAAAAGAAAAGTGCTTGATCAATGCATCCTTCCAGTGCTTACGTATGGTGCAGAGACGTGGACCTTAACTAAAAGAGACATACAAAGGCTGCAGACAACTCAAAGAGGCATGGAGAGGTGCATGCTTGGTGTAACCTGGAGAGATAAAAAGAGGAACTCGTGGATCGGAAAAATGACAAGAGTGGAAGGCATCATGATCAGAGTTAAATCCCTGAAATGGCAATGGGCTGGACATACTGCCAGAAGGACAGACCATCGATGGACAGCCGAAATTTTAGATTGGATTCCAAGGGACAGAAAAAGACTACATGGGAGATGGGTGGATGAAATTCGAAAGTATGCGCGAGTGACATGGAGGAGACTGGCACAAGACAGACTGTTGTGGAGGAAACTTGGGGAGACCTTCGTCCAGCAGTGGATTGATAATGGTTGACAATGATGATAATGATGATGATATATATATATATATATATATATATATATATATATATATAACTTTAATCAACTGTATATATATACTTTAATCAAACTATATCTCTAGACTTTTTCAACCAATGTTTCGGATGAATTATTCCTGTATTTTTGTTGTATCTTGATAGTCATGTGTTTTGTTCATTTTTCTCAACTCTCAACATTTTGGAGTGATGTTGCAAAATATGTAAATTCTTAAAAATTCACTTTTAGTAAGTCTTAAAATGTTTTCCTCTCTCTCTCTCTCTCTCTCTGTCTCTCTCTTTCTCTCTCACACCGGAATTTTAATGAATTAGTGCAGTTTTCTTGTTATGTGTGTTCTCAGGAAATGTATGTATGCTGTTCTGCTGAAACACTAAATTCATCTTTTATTGTATAATAGGGATTTACCACAATATGGTCACAAACAATGGCAAGCATACTTTGGAAGAACATTTGATGTTTATACAAAGCTTTGGAAATTTCAGCAGCAACATAGGTATAAAGAATCAGTTCTTGAGCATGATCCATCATTTTTTAAAAAATAAGCATGTATAAAAATGGTATGAACTGTTTATATTCTAAGGCATGAACGTTTTTTTAACTCATTTATATTTCTAACCGTAATGATGACATTTTATTTATTTCTTACTGTAGGCCTGTACTTGCCATATTTATATAAAATTGTAAGAAATTTTTAGTTGCAATTAATTTCTGATCAAAATAAACACACTGATACTAATTGTTCAGTGTTGAGATATACATTTGTTTACATTGGTGTTCACAGAACTTCCTTTCACCTTTTCCCTTGTCTTCATTGCTCTTCTTGAAAACACCTAAAGACAATTTTTAGGTAAATCTGATGTGCTAAAAGGGGTTTAATAATAATTTTTGTAAGCATAAGATTATGTCTTAGTAATTAATGACATCATGCCTCCTCCGATCATTACCTAATCTACAGTGAACAGTTTTTTCAATTATGGGTTTTATACAGGTAATTTTCAATACATTTGGTGATAAGATTTTTGAACTAGAACCTAGTTCATCGTCAGGATTATGTTATGTCACTGGAGTAGTTGTTGCCGTTCAGTCGGGAGGGCCCAAACCACAATAATTGTTAATTGTGATACTTCTTTTGCTATTTCTATCCTTTCTTCAAGTTTCCTCATTACTACATGGGATTGATGGGTAATTATTTCTATGGAGTGTCCACTTGCTTGTACATGTCTGTTTAGCCCTATCTTGTTTCTAATGACTGCTTTATGTTCCTTCATATGACCTTTTAAACTTCTCCCCATTTTACCTATATATAGCTTAGTCTGCAAGTATAGTCTGTGCTATATAATACTCCTTCTTGTAATTGGATGACTTTTTGTTGTCGTTTTGGAGGTGGAATTTTTTTTTTAACTTGTTATTCAGATCTCAAGCAAGCCTGATTTTATATTTTTCACTGATCTTTTTTAGTTTTTCGAAGAGACCTTAGTGGTAAGTAATTTTGCTTGTGAACTTAATGTGATGATCCTGCATCTTCTTTTCACCTTATTATTAAAAATATTCTTTATGAATGAGAAGGGAAATTATTTTCTGTTAACTAAAGTAATTGTCGAGCATGAAATCTCGACATTTTTTGGGTGTGTGACTTTATATGCCATTAAAGGAAATTTTAGACTCATGTGAGTCATGTATTATTTTAAAAAGATGGTGTAGTGTATTCTGTAATAAAGTTAAACATGCTGTGACTTTAGTATATGTCGCGTTAATGGCAGATCAAATTATCATTCACAATGGTGAGGGTCAAACCATTCACCATTCGTGGTCAAGTCATTCATTGTGAGATAATCATTCATAAATGGTCTATCATTATTGTTTCGGGACAGGTTTCTCATTCTTCCAACAGCATGAGATAGTTATCATATAATGTTGTATCATATCTTTTCATGTTGTATTCCTTTAATTTTCCTGTTGTCTGAGTTTCATTAAAGAGCCATTCTTTTTTTGCTTAATAGTTTTTTTAATTCAGCATTTATGTAATTGTTCTTTCAGCATAATAACATTTTTAGAACAATTATAGTTCTTCAGACAACATCACAGAGATTAGTGAATAAATTAAACTATTCACAGACTTCACTCAGATTTAAATAAATGAAAATCATAGTAAAGTCTGAGAACCACAAAAACGAACTCAGAAAATGTGAAAAGTTCTTGAACTTAAAACTGGTTAGGTTAATGAGTCAAGCTTTGACTCACACATGGTGGGCAGCTCTCTAGTTCTCTTAGCAGCCCATTGGCATTACTGTTATCCTTCGAGCAATTTTTAGTGTTCATGCAAGTGCCATATTTGTATATTCGATTTTGTGTCTCTGAAATCTTGCACTCATTCATTTGATTCACTGCACAAGCTATCAATGAAGTCTGTCATTCTCCTTTTTTCTTTCTTTGTCCTATTTTCATGAGAGAAGGAACATGTGCAAGTTTGCTACATGTAGCACACTAGATGATACTGTTACTATAAGAAATTAGGTTTAGTTAAATGTGAAAAGAAAACTGCATTGTATATCTTTGAGTTTGCATGAAATGTAATACTTGCTATTCAGAGTTGAAGAAATATTCTTCTCATAATACGTGGTAAATATGTCAGCAATCGGACATCGCCGAATCGACTGTAATTACTGTTTCACACGTGAATTAAATCACATCAGAAAACTTGAAAATTTCATCGCCGTGGAGCGGGAATCAAACCCGCATCTCCCGATCTCTGTTCGAGCGTGGGTGGTGCAACGAATAGCACACTTGAACGGAGATCGGGTGATGCGGGTTCGATTCCCACTTCAGAGCGATGAAATTTTAAAGTTTTCTGATGTGATTTAATTCACATGTGAAATAGTAATTACAGTCAATTCGGCGATGTCCGATTGCTGTGGTAATACTTGCATTTTTTGTTTTAGAGTAGGTATTGTTCAGTTGAAGAATTTTCATGTCTCCTTTGTTGGATGAGTTTTTTTCCTTCAATGTTTTTGGCCTTTTGGTGACTCTCAAGGCATGTTCTTAATGCTTTGAGTTCACTTCATGCAGCCATACAGCTTGAACCATATAGTGCACCTACCAATGTTTAAGCTAGAATTTTTTTCTCTTGTAGAAATTTGGTTATTTTGTTGGCAAAAATTGTAGCAAAATGCTATGCAGATTAACCAAATTTATAGTTCTATTTCTTACTGTATTTATGTATGAAAATACAAGCACAGTGAATTGGCTAAATAAAATTTTGTACTTTAAGTAGAATTCAAGAATAAAAACAAGTAAGCCTTTACACTTCTAATTTTAATAAAAATACTTAACATTTGTGGATGCATGCAGTTTGTGAAAATACATATATACAAAGACCAGGACTGAGCAAAGCCATAACTGAGAACACACTGACTAACCGGTCAACCCGAATTGAAATGGCGTGTGTTGCTGTCACAGTGAACCATCAAAGAAACAAACGAAAGCCTCTTTCCTTATTCATTGCAGCAAAGCCCTTGCAAAAAAGGTGCTCTCGAGGCTCACCAGTTCTTTTCTGCAATAGGAGAAAAGACAATGCGGATGAAAAAACAACAACAGGGTGAAGCAGCATGCAACAGAAATAACGAAAAGAAAATTATGGGGAAGGATACGATGTTGGCAAAGCAAGGCAGCGATGATGGAATGAAAAAATGCCAAGGATAAAAAAACAACAATGCAGGGGTGAGTGGGTTGACGGAAAGAAAAAATGATGGGGAAGGAAACCAGGTCACCAGGGGTGAAGCAGCAATGATGGAACAAAAATTTGAGGAAGATAAAAAAAACCCCAACAGCAATGCAAAAGCAAAGCAGGGGAGGGCAGAATGATGAAAGAAAAAAATGACAGGAAACAGTCACTATTTGGTGATTCAGTGGGAACTTTTTGTCACAGAATTACTGTCTTTATTGTGATTTGGTGAAAATGTGAGGACAGCTTAAACACTGGCACCTACTCTAGATTAATTTCATTTCCATAATACCAGATTATTTCTTACACATCCAGGATATGTCTGCAGCCTTAATCCTTAAGGCTGCAGACATCTCCTGGATGCAGACTCAGACTACCACTGTATACAATTAACTTCCAGCAGTCAGACTACCAGACAGCTGGAAGTTAACTGTGTTTTTGTATGCATTGTTACTTCACTTCTTTTACCTGTTCAGTATGTCCAGAAATACCAGGTAATGGGTATTTTTGCTTTCATGCAACGTTTTGTTATCATTTGTTATTGGCGTGTTAAATTTTTGGTGAAAACATGTTTCTATAATATCATCATATGGTTACAAAAGTAGACAACTTTGTAATACCTTTAGCATTTTCGATGTTAGAAATTACAAAAACTATTGAGAAAATAAATCATGAAAAAATGAATCTTGACATCTGAAGATATAATGACATGAGAAATAGTGAAAGTATGCAACTGCTCTGCCAAAAATAAATTTTTTCATGGAGATTCATTTCTGAAGAATTCTGTAGTGATATCTAAAACACTGGGGATTTATTTATGCCCTATATTGTCTTCTGGATGAGAAAGGGTTGTAGTTATTACAGAAAAGCATTGGATTGCTTTGATTGGCTCAAATCTGAAAGTTATAAAATTTAACTTAAGTTTCACAATAATTACTATAATATAATCTTTTATTATATTTGCACTTTTAAGGTATTAACCTCCTGCAAAGTGCGCATAGTTTATGTGCAATTCATAAATGAAAAACTAGTATTTCATATAATCTTTTGTTGTCAAGTTTCTTTGGGGTTTCACACCAAGCAGTCATCAGGACTGACTCAAAAGAGTAGGTGTTGCCACTTGTGTGGTTAAGTTCCAGCCTTTCTGTTCATTAATTGTGGATCCTCTTCTTTCAATTTGTGCACCTACCCTCCAAGTTCCTTTTTACAAAGTGCTGTTGATGTGAAATAATTTTTATGGAGTCCCAGTTAATTAAATGTCCAGTGTTTTGAATTTGTCTGTCAAGTACTCTTCTGCTGGTAACATTTTGTATAATTTAAGGTAAATTTTTGGACATTTCATCACTGGGATTTGCTATGGCTATATTAATAAACATAATTGTAACAGATTATGGGTCTGAAAGTTGTTTTGATTCCTAAGCTATATTTCCTTTGTTTCAGTTGCTTGGAAATTTGTTGTATTGGGTGGTGTAATGGGAGCACACTCAAATAAAAATTGGGAGATGTGGGTTCAATTTTCACTTCAGGATGATGCAATTTTTTTCATTTTCTGAAGAGATGGCTAAATGGAAAAAGGTGAAAACATGGCTCTTTTCTGCCAAAAATGACATATTTCTTTCATTTTTTTTTTTTTTTTATTTAACCCTGATAAATAGTTCTGGAACGTAGAACTCAAAACAAAAATTAGAAATTCATTTCACTTTTTTGTAATAATTTCATTGTGCTTCCCCTTTATTGATTTTTTTCCTTCTGAAGTACAGCACAACCAACTCATAAAAACAAAGCTGTTAGTGCTTGACCGTGGAATAGAGATTTTGTTGAAGAGTTTGATGACTATAGTGCTGTGTTTCTCTTAAATGTTTTCTGACCTCAGAACCCTAAACAATTATACATTTTGTGGAACCCCTACAAAAATTTTCATGCAACAACTGTGGACAAACCATGGCAACAAATAGAAAAACAATTCTGCAACAATGAAGCCTGGCAACAAAGGCATTGCATTAAAGTGGTGTATCCAATTGAATTGTTTTTCAGTATTGTTATCATAAAATAGCTAAGTATTGAAGATTTTTCAAGTATTTGTATAACCCTCATGTTACTCAGAACATTTTAAGTAACACTAATATAGTGTGTAATTGAAACACATGCCAATTTCTAGGTATTGCATACTTCTGTTGGGTTTTTGGGCAGTCACTGAAGAAAACATTGTCTTTAAAATTTAGATGGATGCACATGCACACAACAGAAAAGAAAATATGAGAACCTTTGTGCATCAAGTTGGTTCATGATTAAATGGATAATAAAAATAAATATTTCCTAAAAAAAACCCATATGAGATGTTTAATCAGTGTTTAATTTAATAAACTAAAAAGCCAGTTTTAAACGTAAGCTTTATTCAAAGTTGGTTGATTTTTCCGAGTGTGTGTGTGTGTGTGAAGATCGCGCCACAAGCCTTCAAGTATGACTCAGGAATTAAGCATCTGAAAATTATGTCAGAAAGATAACCTATTCCAACCACATTCACCAAAAAAGTAGTTAGATAAATTTCATGTTCTTTCTGCAGTTTTGATCGTAAAACTATTCATGAGCTTTAAAACAAAACCACAAAAGAAACTGAAATAGCATGGAGAATATTAAGAGCATTAAAAAGTTTTCTTCCTGCACAAAAATCTTATTTCCCTGTTATCAGATTTTTTATTTTTTCTCTAAGTGCATTTTTATTGAAATGATTTTATCATGTGGCAAAAATGTGTATGGTGGTATGATGAAGTTGAAACTTGGAATTGATGCCAAATATAGATCGCTACAAGTTTGAACATTAGCACATACAAAAATTAAGCTGACCTTTGATATTTAGCAATGCTGTTTGGGCATAATGAATGAAAACAATCTGCTTATAAATGACAAGGGATTCTCATTAAAAGTTCCTTCTTACAAAGTTTATTGCCATGAATATTTGTAATGGTGTGGTTTCTGTTTCCTACTGTTCCTATGAATTTTCAACAATTTTTTCTCTATATTAAATATTTTAATTATGAGATCTCATGCTCATATTTATACCACATTGCTTCTGGCTTAGAGTGTACCTGTTTTTGCCAGTTGATGAACTCAGAATAATGCTGCAATTTATGGATGATTTACATGTGCAGTAGTGGTAGCAGCAGCTGCTAGGTAAAGTGTTTTAAGTAGAAATTTTGTCAAATACATATACATTTTTTATACAATTTCTTTTATACTGCTTATACTGGACTAGGCCAGTTGAATAAAAAATCAGTACTGATATCTTCAGTAGCATGAACCATGCTGAAAGCTATATGTATCCTATACAGTAAGGAAGCATTTGTAATTTTGTGGTAATTGTAGTGAGCTGAAAGGTGGGACTGGTTTTATCTAATCAGAAACTACATATAGATTATAGATGAGTAATTTCTATAGTATCACTTTATGGTGCACGGCATGTAGTGTTGATGATTTTATCAAGATGGCCATCAACAAAAGTCATAAAATCATCAATATTTTTGTTATTTATAAATGGATTTTAATTTTTAAGGTCTCATTTTAAAGATATTTTTAGGCTCAAAAAGTTGTCACATTACAACATTTATTCTAAAACTAATGGTTTCTCAGATGCTTTCATATATTAGAGTGTCTGAAAAAACAACAGTGGCATTTTGGATACAACAGTTTTACTTACCCAGAACCTCTGAAGAATCCAAGCTAAATTTGAAAGTGCATAGCATCATGTTCAATAGCTGAACCAATCTGTTTGTCAGATGTTCAGTTCGTGCACAGTACCAAGCTTTCGGTTTAGAGGCAAAGAACTCTTGGTACTTGTGTTCGACATTATTCAAAGTAGTCAACTGTTTGCCACGGAGAAAATGTGCCATTACCTGAAACAAGTGATAGTTTCAAAGGGTACGGTCCAAGCTGCTGTACATGTATGCTGGATGAAGCAGCAGCTTGATTCCATGCAATTCTTGAAGTTTAACTTTAGTCCGATTAGCGGTATGAGGTTTTGCATTGTCTTGTTGCGGCAGTGCTCGCTTTCGATTGACTGAGGTAGGATACTTCCGCTGAATTTTGTCATATATCCTGTCCAGTTGCTAAGAATACAATTTGGCATTGATAGACTAACCATTTGGGATGAGCTTGAAGTGTATTACACCTTCATAATTCCACCAGACACAGAGCATAAACTTTTTTTCAAAACATTGGCATTTGGGTGGTAAAGGTGGTTCACCTCTATTCAGCCACTGTTACGCAGAATCTGGATTAGGCAGATATATCGGTTTTTCATCCCCAGTAACTATTCATTTGATAAATCAAGTATCACTTGGATTTCCGAGCAGTTCCTTGTGTACATCAACACATCATTGAGCTTTATCTGGTGTGAGCTCATGAGGCACCTCTTGGCACTGTCTGTAAACTTTTCCAATCTAGTTCAGGTGCTCAGTGATGATAGATTTAGAAAATCCCAGCAGTTCTTCTTCTAACAATTTGCGAATGCTTGTTCTTGGATTGTGTTCCACAACTGCATGCTGGGCTTCCAAATCAATAGCAGAGGGCCTACCTGAACTTTTCTTTCTTTTCAAGCTCAAGTCACCAGCCGTGAATTTCTTGAACCATGTTTGCATGGTCCAAATAACCACCAGGCCTTTGCTTTCAACTTCATAAATTTTTTGAACTGCTTCAGCAGATTTAAACCTCTGTTTCCAGTAATGTCACAATTGAACCAATATTTCAAACATTGTAGCCATGGCAGTTGGCCGCAGAGCAAGTTCAATGCATGGGTTGCGACATGTGCTTCACTTCTTGTTTGACTTTCCACAGTACTTTCATTCGTCTGCAGCACAGGAAAACTGTCTTGCAGAAAATATGCATATTTACATTATGAAACTGCCCTATGCAAAAATGCCACTTTTTCTGAACACCCCAATACTTATAAGATTGAACCTCATTTGAACTTTTTTTTTTAAAATGTTTCTCAGGAAATAAAACCCCTTTTGGGCTATTGCAACCATAATTTAAGTTGTTACATTTACTTTTATACTAGTGATGAACTGTTAAAATTGCTAAACTTGAGATAATTACATAGACTCCCTTAATGGATCACTAATTGTGATCAACAGCATTTTCACTGTCAGTATCTGTCAAGTCCTGTACAATGCAAAAATTATTGTCATAGAGTTCGTTTCCTCCACATTCATACATAGGTTGTTTGCTGAATATTAGCATTTGCTATAGAAAGGAGCTATTTGTCTATCCTCCATGTTCCATCCATGCCTAGTGGGAGGTGGGATTGTTGGCCATGATTGGTCATCTTGTTTTCAGACAATGACTTGGTAGTAGACACTCTCCATTACATGTATGAAGGCACTTCTTTTGAGTGGTAACTTTTTCCAACTCATCTGTTTTTTAGAAATTCTAGACTAATGCAACTCTGCAAGTTTAGTTATACTGGCTCTGGGCTGACAGAGTTGGCAAATAGATGCTTCCAGTTTATTCAGTATCTGTTCAGGAATTGCTTCTTGTGTTCCTAGTGAAGTAACTTCCGAAAGAGTGCCTAGAGAAGTAAGTGCGATAAGTCACTGTATGCTTTCCCATATGAAATTTGAAATTGTGCCATTCCCTGACAAAGTACCTGTCCAATTAGATACACACAAAGCTCAGTGCAGGCAATGCAGAGGCCTTCAAGGAGCATACTGACGAGATTATCTCTGCAGTTGAAGTAATGTTTTTTGGAGTAGGCACAAAGTAAGATTCTGGGGAAAGTTTTGTGTTAATTTTTACAGCAACTCTAACGTACAGCAAGAATCAAAACATCTGTATCCTGTCCAAATAAGTAGAAATGTTGTGGCTCCTTTTTCAGTGGTATTGGTGTCATGAAGAACTATTTTTGCATCTACCCCTTCCTGTGTGCTATGAAGACAGTCCAAAGGAGAACGTGAAGTAGCCATTGCTGTACGCCATGACACTACCAAGTCATTTTGGGGGAGGGGGTCATTTGTGTATGCTGAAGCATGTTTTGAGCTAGGTAAGCCATTAATTCATCTTTGGTACTAATGTGTGAAAGTAGCTTAGTCATAGTAACATTGGGTATGTTTTTTGTGGCTGTGATATGTAGTCGGTTGTCATAATCCCTTGGAGTCAAAAGTCTTGTTATACTTCTGATTGAATTTTTTTTTGTGAGTGTGTGTCAAGTATGTTGTCCCGGATGTACAAAGTTTGCATTTAATTCAAACTGAGTATAAATAAGGGAAAAACCAAAATTATGGTTTTTGAGAGAGGAACTGGTAGTACTGAATGCAATATAAGTCTAAATGGCACATTGATTGACCAGGTGAATGAGTTTGTGTATGTAGGAAGCACGTTTGACAGAGAGAACAAATTGGATGGTGAATTTAGTTGGCAAGTGAACTCTTCATTGAAAGCCATGGCTGCTTTGGGAGGTTTTCACAGGAATGATGGGTTCTCAAGAGAGTCCTGCATGGCTGTGTATGAGAGTGTAATTGTTCCTTCTGTGATGTATGGCAGTGAAACCTGGTTACTGCAGAAGAAACATAGGAGTTGTTTGTGTCCTGGAGAAATGCGCTACTTATGGGGGGTTTGTGGCACGACACGTTCTGATTGTGCGAGGAATGCAGAGATGTTGCAGTTGTATAAAGTGAAGCAAAATGTTGTTAGCAAGGTGGAGACTAATATGCTTCGGTGGTTTGGCTATGTTGGAAGAATGAGTGATGAGATGCTTACTAAGAAAATCTTTTTGGCCCAAGTGGCAGGAAGGAAAGGCAGAGGGAAGTCATGGGAGGATCAGATTCAGGAGTGTCTGCATGGGGAAAAGAATATGAGTATGAAGTATAGGTCTTGCATACTACGTGTGATGGATGTCAGTGAAGCCCGAGTTGTATGTCAAGATCGCTGTAAATGGAGAAGTTTGATACAGCAACAGTAAGTAAAAATTATCTGGTAGTTTGTATTTCTCTGTGGAGCTAACCTCTGAATCTCAGAGAACAGCTTAGTGATATGTATTATATGTGTGTCAAACACTAAATGCATTTTATTATACTCCTAGTCCCTTTTTGAAGTTTTTGGGTGAGTGCTTCTGCCAGATCTTTGCATGTCTGAATTCCTTTTTACTTATCCAAGGCTTGTAGCTGTGCCTTATGCCATCAATAGTTGTAGCAGAGAAGGTCCTGTCATGTCGAGTATTAATAATTCATGTTCTTTGTTTGCTGTTTGTGCTGTGGCTTTGCTGTGGTTGAATTAGCTTCAAGATTTTGATCAATTTCCTTTTTTCTGTGGCAGAAATTCATGTAGCCTTCATCATTAAACAGCGATCATGGTACAATGCAGAATTTGTAGAGCCCTGATGTCTCATGTAAATCTGCTTGATGCTATGATCTATTTAGAACAAGTAGTCAGGCTAATAGTGAGCTATCTGCTTTTAATTCTTTAACAGTGCCAGACACTTGAACAGTATATTTTCTTTCTTGTTCGTACATTGTGGCATACCACTGAGGTGATGCAAGAATCAGAACTGCAAGTTGCAGTGAGAAGCTAAGGTCAGTGTAGTTCAGTCAGAAGAATAACTGGATTCAGAGTGATTAGATGTGGGTTCGATTTCCCCCACCATCAAAAAGGACTTTTCTTCACAACAGAAATGAAGATTTAGTTTGAACTTTTTGATAGGATCTCATAAACTGATGACTTTAGAGATGAGTCTCTGTGTTTTGAGCTTGTCATGCAATTTAATGCCAATAGTATGGAGCTTGCTAACAACTTTTTTAATACCTTTACTAAAAAACCCTATTTTGGTCGCAATGTTCAAAAGCTCAGGTCCATTATACACTATCTACCAACAAGTAATTGGACACCTGTGATAGCAAAGGAAAACGAAGTTAATTCACCTTCAATAGTTGGTGGAGCCTCCACGAGTGGCATTACAGCTGCGACTCTCCAAAGCATACTCTCAACCAGGCGTTATACGACAGCTAGCAGTATTTTCTTCCAGTCGGCTTGCAGAAGACAGGTCAGTTCCTTCACCGATTTTGGATGGTGGGGGCACCCCTTAAGTCGACACTCCACTCGTCCCAGATGTGCTCGATAGGGTTAAGGTCCGAGCTCTGCGCAGGCCAGTCCATTCAATTAACCCCATTGTCGCCATACCAAGCCATGGTGGACCTCGCAACATGACAGGTGGCATTGTCATCCTGAAAGTAACATAGGTCCACCCCGTAAAACTGCCACAACGTAGGAAGCGCATGGTCATCCAAAATGGTGCAGTAGGTCTCGGCGTTGAGTCTACCAGGAATTGTGACCAAGGGTCCCATGCCGTACCAGGAGAAACACCCCCATAGCATAATTCCACTGCTGCCGAACTTCACAGTTGGCACAATACATTCCGGCAGGAGGCGTTCTCCCGGCAGACGCCAAACCCAGACCCTGCCATCCGAACGGTAGAGGGTGAACCTTGATTCGTCACTCCAGAGAACCTGTTTCCACTGCTCGACGGTCCACTGTCGACGTTCTTTGCACCACGTTAGCCGAGCAGCGCTATTGGACTCGGTGATCAAAGGCTTGTGGGCAGCAGCACGTCCATGATAACTGAGCAGATGTGCTTCCTTACGAATGATATTCATTGAAAGAACACTCCCGGATGCCTGTTCAAACTCCTCGCGAATGTGACACATCGATTTGGTGCGGTTCTTCCAAATTTCTCTGGCCAGCACCCGTCGGTCTCTAACTCCCAGTTTTGTGGGTCTGCCGGGTCGGGGCACATTCCGACAGTCACCTTTCATCTTCCACTTGCCAATCACGTAGGCCACTTTCGATTTTGGGTACTTCAACTCGCTGGATATGTCACGTATAGATCGGCCATTTCTGTGATACCCGACGATTACACCTTTCTCGAAATCAGAGAGCTCCAAACTGTGTGGCATCTTGCATGCGACTGGTTGCGTTGTTGTTTATTTAACGGTGGCGGCCATGACCTGTATCAGGACCACAGATATCGTCGATTGCAGGGGTGTCCAATTACTTGTTGGTAGATAGTGTATAAAAATATAATTCCCATTCCTTCTGTGCCTTGTAATCCTGTTAACAGAATGGAAAGTTTGCTACTATAATGATGCTTGATTAGTGCACATCAACATAGCTGAAAGATATGAATCAAAGTTCAGATTTATACCCTTTAGTTGCTTGGAAATGCATTTGTAATGATAGATAAACAAATGGAAACCAGAGGTAGACGTTTGATTTACACTGTGAGATGATATACTTTTCAAGTTTCAAAAATTAATAAATGCCTTTTTATTCCTATTTTATTTTTTATATGCCAAATAAGTACAGAGTGTATGTAAAAGAATGTCATGAATGAAAAAAAAAGTAACTTGTAAAGTATTGCACATACCTGTATTACACACACACACACACACACACACACACACACACACACACACACACACACACACACACACACACATACACACACACACATACATACACACACATATCATCATCATCATCATCATTGTCAACCATTATCAATCCACTGCTGGACGAAGGTCTCCCCAAGTTTCCTCTACAACGGTCTGTCTTGTGCCAGTCTCTTCCATGTCACTCCCGCATACTTTCGAATTTCATCCACCCATCTTCCATGTGGTCTTCTTCTGGGTCTTTTCCTGTCCCTTGGAATCCAATCTAAAATTTCGGCTGTCCATCGATGGTCTGTTCTTCTGGCAGTATGTCCAGCCCATTGCCATTTCAGGGATTTAACTCTGATCATGATGTCCTCCACTCTTGTCATTTTTCGGATCCACGTGTTCCTCTTCTTATCTCTCCTGGTTACACCAAGCATGCACCTCTCCATGCTACTTTGAGTTGTCTGCAGCCTTTGTATGTCTCTTTTAGCTAAGGTCCACGTCTCTGCACCATACGTAAGCACTGGAAGGATGCATTGATCAAACACTTTTCTTTTAAGACATAATGGCATATTGCTCTTGAAAATTATGCTGTTTCTTCCAAAAACTCTCCAGGCAAGTTTTGTACGCCGATTAATTTCTTCACCAATGTGACCCTCACTTGATATCTGCTGTCCAAGATAAACGTACGTGTCTGTTATCTCCAGCTTTTCTCCATCAATCGATAAATCTTCATTTCTTGTAAAAGCATTGTACATCACTTTTGTCTTCTGAAAGTTCATTTTTAATCCCACTTCTTTACTCTTGTCAGCAAGTTCCTGGATCATACTCTGTAGCTCTGATGGGGTAGTTGCAAAAATGACTATGTCATCAGCAAGACGAAGGTGGGTTAGATAATCTCCATTAATCTTTATCCCTTTGTTTTCCCAGTTCAGTGATTGAAAGACATTTTCCAATGTGGCATTAATGAGCTTCGGAGATATGGTGTCACCTTGTCTCACTCCTTTTCCAATTTTTGTGTGTGTTGTATTTTCAAACAGCCGAATCTTTGCACTTGCATTTTCATAGATGTTATTAATAATATCAATGTATGCATCTTCAATACCGCAAGATTTCAGAGCCATTGTAACTGCTGATGGTTTCATCGAATCAAAGGCTTTTTCATAATCGATAAAAGCCATGCACAATGGAAGTTCATATTCCCTCGCTCTTTCAATTAGTTCTCTCAGTACGTGGATATGATCTATTGTGCTGTAGCCACTCCTGAATCTAGCTTGTTCTCTCGGTTGAGCCATGTCCAGTGTCACCTTCAAGTGGTGTGAAAGAACTTTAGTGAAGATTTTATAAACCACTGATAGGAGGCTGATAGGTCTGTAGTTCCTGAGATCCTCAATGTCACCTTTTTTATGTAGCAACATCATTGTAGCGTTGTTCCAATCCTCAGGAATTTTCCCTTCATTAAAGCATCGAGTGAAAATTTGGGCGAGTACTGTTTCGATTTCTCCACTTGCTTCTTGTATGATGTCTACAGTAATTCCATCTTCTCCTGGAGCTTTTCCTTGCTTCATGTTCTTGATTGCATGTGCAACTTCTGCTGGAAGGACTGGAAGAACTCTGGTACTGGTACCTTTCATGATGTCTGGAGTACATGTATCATCCCTTTCATATAATTTGGAGTAGAAATCTTTCACTCTTGTCAAAATTTCGCCTCTATTTCTTGTTACAGAACCATCTTCTTTTCTCAGTGCCATAATCTGTTTTTTTCCCTTACTGAGATGTCCCTTTGCTATCTTTAGGCTTTGGTTGTTTTCAATTGCTTTCCTTACTAGTTCACAGTAGAATTTCCTTACGTCTTCAGTGATACTTTTTCGTACTGTCTTGCATAGCTGTATATATTCCACTTTGGAAGTCACATCTTCTTTAGTTGTCCTCATCACTCTTCTTTTTTGCATCAACATTTTGGTTTTTCCTGATAAATTTGTTCACATGCAATTTGTTCTTAGACCCAGCTAATTTTGTTGCTGTTTCCATAAGAGCTTTGGTTACTTTTCTGTTAACTTCAGAAATATCCACTTCTTCGTCTTCCGATGTTAGGCCTTCTAAAGCAGAGAATCTGTTCTTCAGTTCCAATTTGAAGGTATTATGGTGTTTATAAGATTGGTTGTGTCAATACATTTTGTTTGTCTTATGAGCTTGCTACGTTCGAGTTTTGTGTTGAGGTGCACCTTACATCTCACCAATCTATGGTCACTGCCTGTGTTGAACTTGTTTAGCACACTGCAGTCTTCTATGGCGAATTTTTTGTTACACATAATAAAATCAATTTCACTTGTCGTCCCATTTGGATGTCTCCATGTCCATTTCCTGTGTGGCTTTTTCTTGAAAAAGGAGTTCAAGATGAAAAACCCTTCTGCCTCTGAAAACTCTACGAGAGTATTTCCACGCTGGTTTCTGTTGCCGTGACCGAATTTACCTACTGAAGTTTCATTCTGTTGCCGTTGCCCTATTTTTGCATTGAAATCTCCCATAATTATCTTCAAGTGCTGCTTACCTTTATTATTTAGATGACGAATTTCCTCATAAAATTCTTCAATTTCTTCTTCAGCATGACTTGTGGTGGGTGCATAAGTTTGAATGATCTGAGCCTGGTATCTTCTCGAGAGTTGGATAACGAGTCGTGCAGCTCTGTCAGAGGAACTTTCAACTTCTACAACTTTATCCTTCAGTTTCTTGTTTATTATAAATCCAACACCACTAGTTCTGCCAGTATCTGTCCCACGATAGTAGAAGAGATGTCCACTTTTCAGTTCAATGAGATCTTCTCCTTTTCTCCTTACCTCACTTAGCCGGACGATGTCCCACTTGATCCTTTGTAGTTCCTCTTCCAATTCAAGAAGCCTTGAATCAGAAGATAGGGAGGGTCCGTTATACGTAGCCAAGGTCAGCATCAGATGGCAGCCTAGTCTGGTCCTCCGGGGATTTTTAGCACCCTCTGCCTTCATGTCGCACTGGCCGCTGCCTTGGCCAGGTACATTCCAGCTGCCGGAGACTGAGGGCCAAGATTTAAGTTGTGGAGTCATTTTGGAGGGGTTTGGCCATAACTCACCACGCTGGCCAAGCGGGTTGGTGAGTGTGGGATAGCATTTCCTCTAATCCCGATGGTATAGTTATACCGCTATTGGCGGTCGTCAGAGCCCCTTTAGTGGGAACAGGATGTACCACGAGAAGGCGGGGTTGACATTTGTCAAGGAGAAGCTGTGATGTTACGCATCACCTGACCTTACATCCCACACACACATATATATATATCATCATCATTCATTGTCAGTCCACTGCTAGACGAAAGTCTCCCCAAGTTTCTTCCACAACGGTCAGTCTTGTGCCAGTCTCCTCCATGTTACTCCCACATACTTTCGAATTTCATCCTCCCATCTCCCATGTGGTCTTCTTTCTGGGTCTTTTCCTGTCCCTCGGAATCCAGTCTAAAATTTCAGCTTTCCATCGATGGTCTGTCCAGCCCATTGCCATTTCAGGGATTTTACTCTGATCATGATGTCTTCCACACTTGTCATTTTTCTGATCCACGAGTTCCTCTTCTTATCTCTCCTGGTTACACCAAGCATGCACCTCTCCATGCTACTTTGAGTTGTCTGCAGTCTTTGTATGTCTCTTTTAGTTAAGGTCCACGTCTCTGCACCATATGTAAGCACTGGAAGGATGCATTTATCAAACACTTTTCTTTTAAGACATTAAGGCATATTGCTCTTGAAAATTATGCTGTTTCTTCCAAATGCTCTCCAGGCAAGTTTTATATGCCAACTGATTTCTTCATCAATGTGACCCTCACTTGATATCTGCTGTCCTAGATAAATGTAGGTATTGGTTATCTCCAGCTTTTCCCCATCAATCGATAAATCTTCATTTCTTGTAAAAGCATTCTACATCGCTTTTGTCTTCTGAAAGTTCAGTTTTAATCCCACTTCTTTACTCTTGTCAGCAAGTTCCTGGATCATACTCTGTAGCTCTGATGGGGTAGTTGCAGAAATGACTTTGTCATCAGCAAAACAAAGGTGAGTTAAATAATCTCCATTAATCTTTATCCCTTTGTTTTCCCAGTTCACTGATTGAAAGACATTTTCCAATGTGGCATTAAAGAGTTTGGGGAATATAGTCTCACTCCCTTTCCAATTTTTATGGATGCTGTATTCTCAAATAGCCGAATCTTTGCACTTGCATTTTCATAGATGTTATGAATAATATTAATGTATGCATCTTCAATACCACAGGATTTCAAAGCCATTGTAACTGCTGATGGTTTCACCGAATCAAAGGCCTTATCATAGTCGATAAAAGCCATGCATAATGGAAGTTCATATTCCCTCACTCTTTCAATTAGTTCTCTCAGTACGTGGATATGATCTATAGTGCTGTAGCCACTCCTGAATACAGCTTGTTCTCTCGGTTGAGCCATGTCCATTGTCACCTTCAATCTGTGTGAAAGAACTTTAGTGAAGATTTTATAAACCACTGATAGGAAGCTGATAGGTCTGTAGTTCCTGAGACCTTCAATGTCACCTTTTTTATGGAGCAACATCATTGTAGCATTGTTTCAATCCTCAGGAATCTTCCCTTCATTAAGGCATCGAGTGAAAACTTGGGTGAGTACTGTTTCAATTTCTCCACTTGCTTCTTGTATGATGTCTATGGTAATTCCATCTTCTCCTGGAGCTTTCCCTTGTTTCATGTTCTTGATCGCATATGCAGCTTCTGCTGGGAGGACTGGAAGAACTCTGGTACCTTTTGTAATGTCTGGAGTACATGTATCATCCCTTTCATACAATTTTGAGTAGATATCTATTTCTTGTTACAGAACCATCTTCTTTTCTCAGAGCCATAATCTGTTTGTTTTCTTTCCTTACTCAGATGTCCCTTTGCTCTTTTCAGGCTTTGGTTGTTTTCAATTGCTTTCCTCACTAGTTCACAGTTGAATTTCCTTACATCTTCAGTGATACTTTTTTGTACCGTCTTGCACAGCTCTATATATTCCACTTTGGAAGTCACATTTCCTTTAGTTGTCCTCATCTCTCTTCTTTTTTGCATCAGAATTTTGGTTTTTCCTGATAATTTGTTCTTACGCAACTTGTCCTTTGTACCAGCTATTTTTGTTGTTGTTTCCATAAGAGCCTTGTTTAGTTTTCTGTTAACTTCAGAGATGCCCACTTCTTCCGACGTTAGACCTACTAGAGCAGAGAATATGTTCTTCACTTCCAATTTGAAGGTATTATGATGTTTTTTTTAAGGTTGATTGTGTCAATACACTTTGTTTGTTTTATGAGCTTGCCACACTCGAGTTTAGCATTGAGGTGCATCTTACATCTTACCATTCTATGGTCACTACCTGTGTTGAACTTGTTCAGCACACTGCAGTCTTCCATGACAAATTTCTTGTTACACATAATAAAATCAATTTTACTTGTCAATCCATTGGGATGCCTTCGTGTCCATTTCCTTTGCAGCTTTTTCTTGAAAAAGGAGTTCATGATGAAAAACCCTTTTGCCTCTGCAAATTCTACAAGAGTATTTCCACGCTGGTTTCTGTTGCCGTGACCGAATTTACCTACTGAAGTTTCATTCTGTTGCAGTTGCCCTATTTTAGCATTGAAATCTCCCATAGGGATCATTAAGTGCTGCTTGCCTTTATTATTTAGATGATGAATTTCCTCATAGAATTCTTCAACCTCTTCTTCAGGATGACGTGTAGTGGGTGCATAAGCTTGAATAATCTGAGCCTGGTATCTTCTCAAGAGTTGGATAACAAGTTCAGGGGGTGCAGTCACCCTAAAATTCCTAAAATCCCTGAACATTTACTTGCATCCTAAAATTCCTAAAATATCCCTAACAAAACGTAAAAGATCCTAAAATTGTTCCCGCATCAATTTTTTGGTTTTATATGTGAAAAATAGTTTGTGACACATTTTGTGATATACAGTGATTTTCACATGGTTTGTACGGGTCCTGGAAATCTTGCAAAAGTCCTGGATATGTCCTAAAATTCTGTTACATGTTCTGGAATTTTATCCATTCTTTGCATTTTGTCCCAGCGCGATGTTTTCTAGTTTTCTAGTCGAGAATTTTTCTACTGACATAACTTATGCGCGAGGGGGGGCGCTGTTGGTTTTCTTGTCTGTTAGGAGGACTGATGAAACTGCGTTAATAGCATCTTTTGCATCGTGCGTATGTTACCACTTTGTCTGTCTAGCTGGAATGACCATATCTCTGCAATTATTGGTTAGATTTGTAAAATTATTTTTGTATCGGAGAGCTTAAAATGTGAGAATGATGATCCATTCATTCCGTTTTTTTCCGATGCACAACATCGCCGCTAGAGGACGCAAATGGAGATTGTATTGAATTTAAAATGTGTTTTCTTTCATATATTTGCTTTTAAATATCCAATTGAAAAAATTCTTTTTCCTTTCGATGACATTTATATCAAAGACTATTTTAGTTAGAGTCCCTTTTTCAAATAATGCATAAATTTTCCGCTAGGGGGCGTAAAGGTAAATCACGATTTTTCCAATATCTCCGCTTCTAAAAGTCCGATTTGAAAAATTCTTCTTGCGTCGGATACAGCTCTTGATGGGAAATGTTTTGCATATAAATGCTAATTTTTGGTAAAGAATTGTTTGGCCACCAGGGGCATAAACGTTTATTTTTGCTTCTGATGTATTTGCAACAAAATCTGAGCTGGAAACTCGACTGAAGAAATTCTTCCATGAACCGATGCCGCTCACCTCAAAAAACTTTTTGAGAACACCTCCTGCTTAAATTAGTGCATATTTTTTCCACCAGGGGCATACACGTATATCTTATTTTTTACCATATCTCTGTTTCCAGGAGTCCAATTTGAAAAATTCTTTCTTTGTTGGAGAACATTTGCGGTGCAAATGCTTCTCATATAATTTCAAATATTTCTTAAAGCACAAGTGTGCCACCAGAGGGCGTAAGTTCACGTTTCCGTTTACAGCAATATCTTTGCAACTAAAAAATCGACTGAAAAATATTCTCTTGCGATCAGGTACTACTAATTGTGAAAACTCCATATATGTATTTTCTTCCGAAAATAGAGCGCAGTTTCGCCGCTAGGTGGCGCAAATATTTAATTTATTTTTGTCAATATCTGTACTTCTAAATGCCTGATTTAAAAAATTATTTTAACATCAGATACCATTTACCTTTGGGAACACTTTATGTTTATATTTGAGGAGGTTTGTGCAAAGAATAGAAACGCTTCGTGTGAAGAAGCTCAACTCTCGTGGAGATAATGTAAAACAGGCGACAGCAGCGCCACCATTTAATGCGGTCGTAGATGCTCTGCGGGAAAGTTAACATTCAGGCGCAAAAAGCGTAGGAGACACGGGACGGGAAGCCTATTTCACGGAAAGGAAGCGAAGCTTTGATCTGCGACTGTTTCCTTCGGTCTCATTGGGTCTACTAAAGCATTTTTTTTTGTTGTTCTTTTCTGAGTATCCCTCCTGTCCCTTCTTTTGGTGAAACAAATATATACATTAGCAATTAATATTATTTTAAGGAAATTTTAGCAGTTTTATTCTCACTTTAAGCACCGTAGTAATACCAGGTTGCTTGGCATGAATTTCATATTTACAATATACCTTAAATGTCAAAAATGCTGAGGCTGGTTTTGAATTTCCATGGGATTCGTGGTACTTCGTATTAAAAATTGTTTGCATGGAATTTTCAGTAGCAAAACAAAGGAATGGGTTCCCACAAAACGTAAACATTAGGTACCCAGCAAAAACAGTCTTGCTGGGCCAGCACTGTCCGCCAATTTCCCAGTAGTAGCCATAATAATAAAAAAGAAAAAAAAAAAAAGCAAAGACAACCGCAGTTTCCCAAAGCTACAATTTTATTTTGTACCCTTCCGAAGTTTGTAAATTAAACGCACTGCGCTGGGGAAATTTTCTCAACAGATCGGAAAAACATTCGTTCGTATCTGAGTAGGTTCGAACCTGGGCCGTTGGCGTGATAGCTGAGCTCTCTACCGACCGGACTAATTCGTCACGTTCGAGTGTATGCTTAAAGCTGTCTGTTTGGTATGCAATGTGTAATCGAATGCTTCCCTCTTTCATTTTACAATATTACGAGGTATTTTTCATAAAAGTCAGTTTCATATAATTGATAAATTAATTTTTTCAACGTAACGATAGTTTTTTTTCTTTTCACCTTAAGGGAACTTCACTCATTTTCAAGGCGTGTACATACTTAGAGTCGCTTTCCAAAGTTTTGTACTGTCTTGCCGTCTTGAAAAGAGATTGTTGAATAAATATATATTTACACGGGTTCATGTCACATTCTGTTACATTTTTAACGTTGTGTCTTTCCTTTCCGTTGTCCGAAGCTACATTTGTTTTAAAGAGTAAAAGATATTTTATTTTACTTATCGTTATTTTTAGAAGCGAATTCCTCCCAGTCTTGTGTATTCAACCCATGGATGAGTACACCACATAGCGTTGCTTTTTTTTTCTTTCTAATAATTAATGAATTTTGTACGCGTATAATTCTTTTTTTTTTTTTTTCAGCAAATGTTGTTTTAATGGTTTTCCAGGATATTTGTTTCAAGCGGTTTCAAATTTGTTCTTGTTATTCATCCACTCCATTCCATGAATTGTTATTCATCGGAATGGAGTGGGTGTATTTCATGGCTGTAATATAAACGCAGATCTAGATGAGAACAACAAAACCTTTGAACAAAACGCCAACACAAACAAGCGTTTATATTCTTTGAACACAAACACGCATGCTCAGTCCAACTCAGTCTGCTCCGGCATCCTGCGGCATCAGCCTGTAATGTTGGCTTCTGTGTAGTAATTCTTTGCCGCATAATATAGTGGCGCTAGTTACGTCTCGCTGAGCCTTACCTTCTTATCAGTTAGATATTCTTTGGTTTGTGGTTCATAATTCTGCTGCTAGGTGGTGTTTGTGTACTTCCGTTTGCAGCCTATCTCTGCCTCTAAAACCCTATTGAGAAACTTCTTTTTTTACTGTATGCCATTCGGTATAATAAAGATGGAGAGTAAATAGGATTTTTGCTACAATAAGAAGATCCTCTTCAAATGATGTACAACTTTCCCCTTAGGGTAAGGTGACCAGATTTTTGAGAATGCAATTGAGGACAAAATGACTTTTGTCCTGAATTTCAATGCAAAATTGAGGACAATTTCTTTTCAAAATGAGGGCATAATTAAGGACAGCATCTGACACAATATGGTAAAGCCAAAGGTTAGCAAAGAATGTTATGAAATGTCCCATAATTCTGTACAAGAATAGATATCTGAAGCCAGAAAATTACTATTTGCTGACTGTGCAGAAATCATGGAATGGCTGTATGTTATTTTTATGAGAAGGAATATTCCAAGTCCAATAACCTCACTTGAAGAAACAGTTTAATGAAAAATGTACTGAACAAAAGTTGTGGAACTCTCAATGGAATCTATCAAATGTTACCAAATTAATTACATCAATTAGTTATTTAATTGTGAGAAAGTGGATTCTGAGAAAGTGGATTCTGAGAAAGATGAGATTCATTTCCCATCCTAAAAATATGTTAGTTAAATCCAGTTAAAATAGAAAAGAAGTACTTAAAACAGAAACAAAATCGTAACACCACATTTATCGAGATGACTTTGTTTAATGCTTTGGCATGTCTCCCATTAATGCTGCATGATTTCTAACTTAATTCAAAGAAAAATTCATCCTCTTCAGAAAATAGTTCCATACCTTTCCTTTATGAATCCATTTCCTACCAATTAAATAAGAAATTGATGCTAAATTTGATTGCATTTGGTAAATTCAATTGAATTCTACACTTTTGTTTAACACATTTTTAAAAATGTAAATTTTTGTGGGGAAATTTCAAAAATTGTGAACAAAAACTAAGGAATTGAGAACATTTGACATGTTGATTCATTCAAAAACATTACATGCTAACTAAGGAATTGAGAACATTTGACATGTTGATTCATTCAAAAACATTACATGCTGCAGAAACGTGTTATCCCTATCAGTTTTATCCAAAAATTGTGCAATGAACTCCATCTGTTTTAGGTTTGTCGTGTGTGTGAAGAGCATGCAAAATTTGCACTTTGTTAAGCAAACAGTTTTAGTCTTTTATGGAGCACTTTGTGGACAAGTTGAATGTCATATTTGAAGTTCCTGAGATGGCCATCTTGTTGCTTTGCCTGGGCTGCATTGAAATGCGTGCCTAATGGATTCTACCTTCACATCAGTGACACGTGGCCTTCCTGAGGAGGAATTCTTTGGACACTACCGGTGCCATGAAGCGATCATACCAGTTTCTTATGTCACATCTTGATGGTGGATTATGCACTGCATACGTTCAAATGAAATTGTACTGCTCTTGCATTGTTAATTTGATCTCAATAAACCATTTCCCACACATAGCCTTCTGCTGCATGGATAAAGCTATTTGTAATGGAATTTTGCTAGCTTCTTCTTCTTCTTCACTTTACCATTCATCCAATATATGTTAGCACTAATATGAAACTCCCATTTTTGCTTTATTACTATAGAAAAACCACATCACAATAGCGGGGGCAACTCCTGGTTTTTATGGTGTGTAGGATTTAAAGGGATGGGGCTCAGGTAATAAGGCTTGGAGGAGGATATGAGAAAATCTTAAAAATAAATTCTGTATATCTTAAAGAAAAATGCATAAAAACCATACAGTAAAATTAAATAAATAACAACAATAAAACAAAATAAAAATGTACTTTGCTGATGGCTGTTATTTTTATTTGAGGTCAATTCTTCTGTTCTTGGAGGTAAAGGTATCAATGATTGCATCATGAAAGTTGTGGCCACTTTTCAGCTTCTTAAAGAATTATCTCTATGGATTTTGAAGCTAATCCATTGATACAATCTTCAGCTGTTGAGATTTAACTGTTGGTCTTGATACATTTCAGTGAAGAAAAGCTCCTTTCTGTACCAGAGCACAACAGTAAATACATTGAATGGTAAATTAAAACACAAAATCGAACATACTTTGAAACTTCAAAGAACTTAGCAGAACACAAACACTTCCTTTTCCTTACAGAGCTCTCTCACTTGAGCTGTGTGTTGGCATCATGTGACACCAGCTAATGCTGTGTGTTTCAGGAGAGGAGCCAACGAACATGGGAACGAGAGTAAGCGATGTGTAGCAGCTCATAGCTTGACTCGAGACGTCCTCAGCACGTTGTTCAGTTCTGTGAACTTCTGCCTGCTTACCCTCGACCCAGCCACCTGTGCACTCAATGGGCAGAGCTGGTAAGCGAGGATAGCTGATAGAAATCCTCAGTTTCTGTTCAGAGCAGAGCTTTTGCACATGATCATCATACACTGCTTTGTACGCACAGAAATGCCTCAAGGATGATCCCCACTGCAGATGTGCCTCATTTTTTTTTTTATTCCATGTTTATAAAATAAGTCTTTCAAATATTTCATTATGAGTGTGATTATCTTAAATTAAAGTGTAGGATGATCCTCATGTCCTACATGGACATGAGGATCATCCTGAAAAGAAATGTTCCAGCTATCGTGCAGAGGCACGATAGCTGGAACATTTCTTTTTTCTTTTTTTTGCAAAATTTTCCTGTTGTGATACTGTTTTATATACAATGTGTCCCCCATTTTGTACTTATTTATCAGCTAGTGTATTTTAGAAAATGGTTTCATATGTATTCCTTTTTTTTTCTTTTGTTCATTTCCTGAGTGGCTGAGAATTGAGAATATATATTTTAAAAGCTAATGATTTTATGTTTTCTGAGCAGACAGGTGCTTGACTCCAAATATGGGTTGAAACGATGGCAGATTGGAGAGATAGCTTCCAAAATCGGGCAGCTGTATTATCATTATTAGTAAGTATTGCAAAACAAAATTTTGAAGTGCTACTTTTAAATCTTTTTCCACTGATTATGTGTCATAGTTTTATGATGATACATAAATACTGCAGTATACTGACATTAAACAAAGTTTCTCAGAGTAGAATTATAGGTGAATAATGTGAAAAAATATCATCGAACATTCTCAATTCACTGCTTGATGGAAGTTCTCTAAACTTGTTCCAAAACTTCCTGGCTTGAGCAATTCTCATCCATGCCACTCTCGCATGCTTTCAAATTTTATTCAACCATCTACCACATGTTCTTTTACTGGATCTTTTCCTATCCCATGATATCCAGTCTAGTATTTTAATTGTCCAACGGTGGTCAGTTCTAGCAGTAAGTTCAGCTAATTAACATTTAGGTGTCTTTACTTTGACCATGATGTCATTAATTCTTGTTATTTTTATGATCCAGGAGTTCCTTTTTCTATTTTTCTTGGTTACTTGAAGCCATTTTGTCTACTGTGCTATTGTAGATCCCCCAACCATCCCACTTTACACCATTTTCTTCACATAATCAAAGAACCTCAACAACTTGAAGTAGCATGTAAATATAAAAAAACAACAACTTTAGAATGGAGGAACGTATCTTTGATTCATGTGGTCTTCAACCATTTGATAATTTGTTCTACTGCCTTACTTGTTTTGATATCCGGAATATGTTCTGTTTGATACAATCTAGCTATGAATCTCATGTGCCTGCTGTTCGCAGCACTTTCTAGACCTCTTCTAACTTTACAGATAAATTTGGTTTTATTGTGAGTCCTGCATGTTGTAGGAAGAAAAAAAAAATGAAAATACCTTTCTATAAATTTGCAGTAATTCTGATGCAGAACTGCTTTCCTAATTTCCTGTTTACACCAATTTATCTTCTTCAGACATAACAAAGTAAATAACTTGCTACTCAAGAACACCTATCAGATTCTTGTCGCACAAGACATTTGTATTATCGTATTCACTGCACCAGTGGAAGAGTGATATGAGACTTAGTTTTTTGCTACTCATACGAGTTGTGTCCAGGTTCTAGTCCTGGATGAGGCAGAGGTGTTTTGCTTGTTGTACGGTGCTGAGTCTCTCTTTCTCCCTTCTCTGGAACCAATGGCCCTAAATTATGGACAAGCAACTGCTTATAACCTGAAGAGTGGCTCATGGTGGTAATTAACCCCCCCCCAAAAAAAAACAACAACAACACCCCAGTTTCATTGCTATTCATTATTGACCACTGTAGATGTTACAAAGCTTTGCTACAAACAATATAATTTATACTGTTAGTGACATCCAGTGACAGTTTTTCTATATCCTCATGTTGACACCCAAGAAAGACTTCCATCTGGGAGTTTTGAACAAAATCAAAAAATGTTACTGTGGACATTGATTCCTTATTCATTATTATGTAAATTGTTCTCTTCATCAAAGGTAATTTCAAACAGTGTTTTGAATATTTACCACACAAGGAAGCAAAGCAATAACCGGAGTTTCATTTTTACTTCAGTAATTTCTTCACATCCAGATTTATTGGAGGGTTGACAGAAAAGGGAATTTTTGAAATCCATCAGGACAATGAAAGTTAATGGAAAATAGGAGAAAAATTAAAGCATTATTTTACATTGTAAGTTGATGCATTTTTATTAAAATTAAATAATTTTTCTAATGAAAGCTGCATTTTAACAAAACATAAAACACTTTTGGTAGGGGAAAGGCCTCCTTGCCCCCCTCTAAATATGTCCATATTTCTTCAGTTTTATCAGTTATTGTTATGTGTTCTTGTCAAATATATAATTTACATGTTCAACCTTTCAACCTTACAATACCCAAATAGACCTTATGAGTTGATTGAACTGAAACGAAACTAATGTTGAAGTCTTCAGGTAATTCATAAATAATGATTTGGCGATTTTCCAACACTGCTGTTCACACAATTTCGACATTGACTTCACTTTTGCTGGTTGTTGACTTCTCAAACAGTTCATCATTCTCAACACTTTCACAACCATCTTTAAAATGTTTATACCACTCATAAACTTGTGCATGACTCATACAATCCTTCCCATAGACTTTCTGTTGCTTTAAGTATGTATCTTTGCAAGTTTCTCCAAGTTTTTGAAAAATGTAATGCAAATTCGTTGATCAATCATTTCTGACATGAAATGTAATGTACAGCTTCACACACGTAAGAATAAAGTATTACTGTAAAGAAAATAGATGCACAGGTGAGACGTGACTCACGGCACATGCATAGTAGGTTCTCAGGTCAACCTTTGCCAAACCGCTTCCTGCTGTGTTGTGTGATTCCAAACTTATGCAACCAATCTAGATACCTTTTGATCACACCTCATATTATGGCCCTTCAAAATTATTACTTCCAGTTTTTGGCATAATTTTAGTAAAAATGTAAAATAGTGAAACTACATTAGCAATCAGAATTTATTGACATAAAACAGAAATCAAAGTTTCCAAGCTTTTGCACATCAACCAGACAACTTTTTCTACCTTTCTTGAAAATGTCATCTTGTTGATATGTGAAAGCTTGGAAACTTTAATTTCTATTTTGCACCAATAAAAGCAGATTTCTAATACAATTTTACTATTTTTAAGTATAGTAGTTTTATTATTTGAAGTATAATCCAAATTATTTTAGTAACAGATTTACTATTTAAGTAATTCGGATTTTTAATACAGTTTTACTATTTTAAGTATAGTTTTGTGAACAGTTCCTTGTTATTAATTAAAACTCCTGTTCCTTGTCATTCATTAAAAATGTAAAAACTAGGTAAATACCCCAGAGCCAACTGTTGTAAATATCAAATAAAATGTAAAAGTTATGTGAAAGCTGACAACACAGTATTCTGCGGAAATGCAAAATGAAAAATGAACTAGCACAGAACGAGTGAGTATCAGATATTGAACATAATAATAGGAAGATGCTTTTTGGGGTAGTGCTTGGAAAAATTATGTTCAAAGTGAAATGCTCATGGGAGCTTTCTGTGACAAAGAGCAAATGACTAATTTAGCTCTTCATCCGTATGCCATATTCGGTAAAGTCAAGAAAGTTAGGCATATCAGCATATTGTTTTATACTGTATACGCCCATCCACTATTCCTGACAAATCACAAATCCTTTCATGCATATGAGGTGTTTGCACCTCACAGTGTAGGTTACTCTGTACTCTGGTTAGCTGTGTGGAATACAATATGCAGATAACTAAAGTCCTTAAAAAAATACTAAAGTGTATAGTTTCTATTTTAGCCACATGGTATTTTACACCCACATTATTTCTTGGCATTTTACACCCATTTACATTTCTTATTTATTCACATGGCATTTTACACCTGCAGAGTTTGAATTTATGCCCCTGGTATGACCGTTCTGAAAGGGCAATCAACCACCTGCCTTCCTAATGACCCTGATCTGCACATGTTTTGCTTCAGATTGTAGAACATGGAATTGTCACTAGGGGCCAGGGTCTGCAATATAGGAAAGATTGCATAGTTCCTAAAAGATAGAGTCTGTCACAGCCATGAGTGTTGTTCATGATTTGTGCACAGGGGCATTGCTGTGCAAAAGCACACTTCTAGTTAGCTTCTAATTTCATTTCTCCTGTATGCTATCCCATGAATTTTAAAGAATTGAAGCATATGAATTCACCATGACTGTTTGCTGGTGTTGTAAGCAGGATCCAACTTAGAAATGATGAGGCCCTGGACATACCAATTTTTGAAGAAATTTTTATCTGCTTTATTTCCTTTGAAGAAATTAAGGGCTCATGACCAAGGACTGATTCATGCAAGCTTCTTGCCCCCCCCCCCACATAATACACAATGGGGGATCAAACTTAAATCAAGCCTTGGTTGCAAGATGTCTAGAAACAGAGTTCTTTCAGATCACACACACACAGTGGTCATAATCTTCCTAGCTATTGATTGTGTCTGCAATTTCTTTGGGGTAGAGTACCCAAAAGAAATTTGGGATGCAACAATTGCATGGACTCTTGCCTGCTGTCAGGATCTCAGAGATAATAATAATGAAAGAATATGCTTATAAAGTCATAAATTCCTCATGGAAATTTGAACTCAGCACTGCTTGTGCAGTGGAGTAAGGTTCTAAAGAGCTCGTTAAATCTGTTATTCATGTATGTTGCATTCCATAGAAATCACTGAAACCCTCAAAAGTATGTCTATCCCCATAAGGACTTCTATTTTTTTTTTTTTTTACACATTTCTTGGATAGTCACTACCACAGGCAAAGAGGTTATCTTAGGTGGAGTCTCTACCCTACTTAAACCATTTAGATAAAACTTTTAACTGGTATTCTGAAGGCGAATTAGCACCACACACACATGCATGCACACAAACAGACACAGATTCCTGATTTCACACAGGTACCTTATTGTGTTATGCATCTCTGTGTTACAACCTAGGAAGAAATTAAAATGAATAAAGCAAGTAGTAATATTTAAGAAAATACCATTAATCTTTACAATTGAATAGATGTATCTAGTCTGAGTCAATAATTTATCAAGTGCCCTCCATGATAAATAACCTTTATTCATGGGAGAAAAAAATCAATAATTGATGTGCAGTTTGAACTGACAGATATTTTCAACTATGATTCTCAATTGCTGTGTAGGCTTCTTGTGTAGCCGTCAACTTACAAAATTAACATAAAATTTAGAATGTGCATAATGACTTATAGACAAGATTTTGAACATGAAAACTTTATTTTCATTATTTTTCTGTTCTTACAGTCTTTTTTCTTTCAATCTGTTCTTTCCACTTTAGTTTTCTTTTTTCACTTTTGTGTTTCTTTTTCACTTTTGTGTTTCTTGTGAAATTTTTATTCCTATTTGAATTTGCACATATATCACTGGTTCACCAGTTTGTAAGCTATAGTGACAATGCATTTTAGCTAACTTGCTAACCAAGTAATGTGCAGTTGAAATTTTACACTTTGTAGAGAATTTTGTAGTTTGTAGGGAATGGTGACAATGCATTTTAGCTGACTTGCTAACCAAGTAATATGTTGTTGAAATTTTGCACTTTTATTTAGTTGTGATCAGATATCTAACAAATAAAATTCCACTTTCTTTAAAGCCTCCGCACTAGCGAAACCAACTATCTGAATGAAACCTTCTCCTTCTATGCGGCAATCAGGGCAAGAGGTTATTATAGTAAAGCCAGCAAAGAAGAAAGGTGAAGAATTTATTTTTCAGTTTATAGATATTTGCTGTATAGTATCTTCTTTGGAATAAAAGGCATGTAAATGTATAATATAATTCTGTTATTTGTGTTCCAGGTCTGATCTCATGGTTAAAAAACTCCGTTACTATGCACGCTTCATTGTTGTCTGTCTTTTGCTCAAAAAGATGAAGTTGGTTAGAGATTTAGTGAGAGTAAGTAACATCATGTGTCTTACCTCAGTTTGAAGATTTATGAAAAATCCATTAGTGGAAATGAAAACTGGAATACCTTTAAAGTATAGTTCAGTTTTAATAACATTTGAGGCCCAAGACATTCATACATACATACATACATACACACGCTCACACAAGCACGCACATATGTTCATACGTTTAGAAAGGCGAGATAGTTAGCTTATGAGAGGGAGGAATGTCATCATAAAATATCACAAAATGAGTTGACTGCTATGTGTGAACAGCATAAGGATGTTTAAAACCATGAGAGAAAACCACACATATTCAATGGCCAAGACAGGGCATATTAGAAACACCAGTGAACACCATAACCCTTGTATCCATTTGGCGAGCAAGTTCTACACAGATCAGTGTATGAAGTCTTCAGTGATGTCACACCTGATATCATGAAAAATATAAACATTTTTATTTGTTATCTTAAATAGCACATTCTGTAAACATTTGAAAATTTAATCACTTACTCCTGTAACAACTTTCTACATGATCACCAACAATGATCAGAGTGAGATAGCTGTTAATTATGGTGTTTCAGTTTCCATTTCTTTTGCATTTGTAGTGTTTTGTGATGTATACCAAAGGTCTTATTAACAGTAAATGAAGTTCTAGTTATCTTTTTGATATTTACTTGGTACTGTAAGATATGGAAAAAAATATTAAAGATACATTAATTTTTGTCTTTTATGTAGTACTTAATTGCACATGAGTTGATAATTTAACAAGAGGATTCTATAATGAAAGTTATAATAGTGCTGACATATCTTTCTCCAGCATTCTTTTAGTGCAGCTTAAAATTGATGCAGTAAATATCAGTATTTTTACTGTATGCAGTGTATGTTAAAGATTATCTCTTGAAATATTTTGGGGAAACAAGGTAAAGGGAATGTCAAAAAGCAAATCGAATAGTGTATATGAATTACAGATATTTTTAGGGGGTGGTTAATATGCATGTTATGCATCATATGATAGCTGTTGTATATTGTACATTGTATGCCAGTTGGGCGATAATCAGATACTGGCTAGTGATTGTGCCAGGATTTTTTTCCACCGTATGATTTGAATTGAATCCCATGTTGTTCAGTATTAAGTAAAATTACATGTTGTGTGTTTTTAATATCTTGAACCATCACAAGTTTCCACTATGTGGGTGATCAAAGTAAAATGAATTCCTTATAATTATACATTGGCGTTAGCACAGACTAATAACCCTGGCCCAGTATCTATGGTTTCCAGCAGGTATCTAAAGAGATTCTGCTATTTCACAAGCTGTTTCCAAAAACTGAAATAGAAAATGTTGGAGATGATGATTGTGGAATTTCCTTTCAAAGTTCTTAATAAGATAACACAGACCTTGTTAGACAGAGGTTTGAAAAAGCTATTAGTTGGCAGGTTCTTTGACACTATTTTTTTTGTAAAAGCACATTTTTCATAGCCCTTGAATGTTCATCATATGCAGACCTTAGAATTCATGGCTGCCCTGCATATATATATATATATATATATATATATACTTAAGAGCAAAACTGAAGACTAAGGAAAAATTTTAGAATTTAAAACGAAGGGTGCAAAATAACCTGAAAATCAAAACGCGCAACGCAGCAGTTTTGAAAATTCAGAATACACATTCTATAAAGAAGATACCTAAGCAAAAAATACATATATAATTTTGACTCACACCTAATACAACATAGAAAAGGTTATGTATCTACCTGCTCAGATAACTACCTTTACACTTTTAGATATATTGATGATCTGCTGTGTATCAATAATTCAGAAGTTATAGAGAGTGATTTTGATAATATCTATCCTAGCTCTCTTAACTTATGTAAAACCAACCACAGTAATCAGGAACTTGAGTTCCTAGACTTAAGCATTAAGCTCAACAGAGGTAACCCATCTATTAGCCTCTTTGATAAAAGAGTTAATTTTCCTTTCAAAGTAATTAAATATCTTCACTGGAATAATAACATTTCAACCAAAGTAATTGAGAATGTACTAATTTCTCAGGTCCTAAGAATTTCAAGAATTTGCAGCAACAATTTGGATTTCAATTACCACATTAATATACTATTAGAAAGTTTTCTAGAGAACGAAATTCCTTCTTCTTTCATCAAAAGAACTTTAAGAAAAATTATTCTGAATAATAGAGTAAGGTTGGCAGATCTGCTTTAATTTTCTACACAGTTAATAATATGATTCTGACCAATCAAAGCCGTAAGGAAGTTGGCTAGAGGATGCCTATTAACTACCTAAAGGAACCTTAGTGCTATGGATATGACGGTCCTATTAAAACAAAAAATTAAATAATATAAACAAAATCACAAAAAAGCTTAAAAATCTGTTTATAAAAGAAAATAAAAACAAATAAAAAAGAAAACTAGTTATTCATCACTAGGATAGCTATACTAAAAATAGTAAAACCAACATTAAAATTAATAAGATTCTGATTAATCTATAGAAGCTCACTAAGGTGATTTAATACATGCAAAGATTATTAAATAAACTGCTCGTGTATTTTATAATATTTCTCATGTATTCTGGAGAGTTAATTCTGCTCATTCTGATCATACAGATCCACAGTCTTAAGTTTATATATTTTTTTCTCTGGTTAAAATCTCCGCGTTGTTTTCTTGCTGTATGAGGAGGCCATCAGCCCCACCCTCACTGCCCCCAGCGTCTAGGGAGTGGCGGAAGGGGTCAGCCATGTTCTCCTCTTGTGTGGAGAAAAGTTTTTGTTACACAAGAGGTAAGCTCTCTTCCTTGTTTTTGGGTTCTAGGTTTTATAAGTTCAATGTTTGTACTTTATGTACCTTTTCTCTGTCGTTTTTTAGCTTTTCAGCTTTTAAGCATTGGTTTGTCTGTTAACATTTTTGCGGGTTTTAACTCTTACTTTTCTTTGTAACTTTGAGCGTCTTTTGAGGTTCCTAGGAACAGAAGAAGGCTAAGCCTGTTCCTTTTCTATGCGCTGTCTATGCGCTGTTTTTCAAAGTAGTTAAGTTCTTAATAACTAATTAATTATGCACTTAAAGCACTGCTGAAATACTTTGTACATATTGCAACTAACTGTTTAAGGTATATAACTTTCACAAAGTTTTCTTTAGTTAATATTTATCTTTAACTTATTCTCGTTTTCGTGCTGTCATGAGTTGTAGAGTAGGGGTTTTAGACTCAAGTTTTCTTTCAAAAAATCTGTTCGTTATGGATTAACATTTCCTTTTTTTTTAATTGCAATGTAAAATTTGGATTTCTTTTGCATTATTTTTCAGGTTTAAATTCTCTCTCAAACGAACTTGGAATTTCGTTATAGCTGAAAATCATTTCCATTTATTATGTCACTCTCACAGCTTGAGTTCTCTTTAATCTTCTTCTCTCTGTTTAATAGTAACAGATGAAGAGCATGGGTCGGGCCATGAAGGTTAATGGATGCAAGCGAAATTGTTAACTAGTGCTAGGTCATGCTACTCTACGGAGGACATGACTTATATATATATATTTTTTAACTATTTTAGGTGGGAATGTTACTTGCATCTATGGCCTTGCAGAAACCCATTTCCAACTAGGTCTTTGTGGAAGTGAGAAAATGCAGAGTTTTTGCTGGTCCTTGATAAAGCCAAGGCTCAGTATTCTCGACACCTTCTACATTCAGTTGTTTTATTTTATTTTTTTTATCTTTTCTCCTTTTACTCACACAGGTAGATACATAACCTTTTCTATGTTGTATTAGGTGTGAGTCAAAATTATATATGTATTTTTTTGCTTAGGTATCTTCTTTATAGAATATATATATATATATATATATATGGGATGTAAGGTCAGGTGATGCGTAACATCACAGCCTCTCCTTGACAAAGGTCAACCCCGCCTTCTCGTGGTGCATCCTGTTCCCACTAAAGGGGCTCTGACGACCGCCAATAGCGGTATAACTATACCATCGGGATTAGAGGAAATGCTATCCCACACTCACCAACCCGTTTGGCCAGCGTGGTGAGTTATGGCCAAACCCCTCCAAAATGACTCCACAACTTAAATCTTGGCCCTCAGTCTCCGGCAGCTGGAATGTACCTGGCCAAGGCAGCGGCCAGTGCGACATGAAGGCAGAGGGTGCTAAGAATCCCCGGAGGACCGGACTAGGCTGCCATCTGATGCTGACCTTGGCTACGTATAACGGACCTTCCCTATCTTCTGATTCAAGGCTTCTTGAATTGGAAGAGGAACTACAAAGGATCAAGTGGGACATCGTCCGGCTAAGTGAGGTAAGGAGAAAAGGAGAAGATCTCATTGAACTGAAAAGTGGACATCTCTTCTACTATCGTCGGACTGATACTGGCAGAACTAGTGGTGTTGGATTTATAATAAACAAGAAACTGAAGGGTAAAGTTGTAGAAATTGAAAGTTCCTCTGACAGAGCTGCACGACTCGTTATCCAACTCTCGAGAAGATACCAGGCTCAGATTATTCAAACTTATGCACCCACCACAAGTCATCCTGAAGAAGAAATTGAAGAATTTTATGAGGAAATTCGTCATCTAAATAATAAAGGTAAGCAGCACTTGAAGATAATTATGGTAGATTTCAATGCAAAAATAGGGCAACAGCAAAAGAATGAAACTTCAGTAGGTAAATTTGGTCACGGCAACAGAAACCAGCGTGGAAATACTCTCGTAGAGTTTGCAGAGGCAGAAGGGTTTTTCATCTTGAACTCCTTTTTCAAGAAAAAGCCACACAGGAAATGGACATGGAAACATCCAAATGGGACAACAAGTGAAATTGATTTTATTATGTGTAACAAAAAATTCATCATAGAAGACTGCAGTGTGCTAAACAAGTTCAACACAGGTAGTGACCATAGATTGGTGAGATGTAAGATGCACCTCAACACTAAACTTGAATGTGGCAAGCTCATAAGACAAACAAAATGTATTGACATAACCAACCTTAAAAAACACCATAATACCTTCAAGTTGGAACTGAAGAACAGATTCTCTGCTTTAGAAGGCCTAACATCGGAAGAAGTGGATATTTCTGAAGTTAACAGAAAAGTAACCAAAGCTCTTATGGAAACAGCAACAAAATTAGCTGGGTCTAAGAACAAAATGTGAAAAAATTATCAGGAAAAACCAAAATGTTGATGCAAAAAAGAAGAGAGATGAGGACAACTAAAGAAGATGTGACTTCCAAAGTGGAATATATAGAGCTATGCAAGACAGTACGAAAAAGTATCACTGAAGACGTAAGGAAATTCAACTGTGAACTAGTAAGGAAAGCAATTGAAAACAAACAAAGCCTAAAGATAGCAAAGGGACATCTCAATAAGGGAAGAAAACAGATTATGGCACTGAGAAAAGAAGATGGTTCTGTAACAAGAAATAGAGGCGATATTTTGACAAGAGTGAAAGATTTCTACTCCAAATTATATGAAAGGGATGATACATGTACTCCAGACATCATGAAAGGTACCAGTACCAGAGTTCTTCCAGTCCTTCCAGCAGAAGTTGCACATGCAATCAAGAACATGAAGCGGGGAAAAGCTCCAGGAGAAGATGGAATTACTGTAGACATCATACAAGAAGCAAGTGGAGAAATCGAAACAGTACTCGCCCAAATTTTGACTCGATGCCTTAATGAAGGGAAGATTTCTGAGGATTGGAACGACGCTACAATGATCCTACTACATAAAAAAGGTGACATTGAGGATCTCAGGAACTACAGACCTATCAGCCTCCTATCAGTGGTTTATAAAATCTTCACTAAAGTTCTTTCACACCGCTTGAGGTGACACTGGACATGGCTCAACCGAGAGAACAAGCTGGATTCAGGAGTGGCTACAGCACAATAGATCATATCCACGTACTGAGAGCACTAATTGAAAGAGCGAGGGAATATGAACTTCCATTGTGCATGGCTTTTATCGATTATGAAAAAGCCTTTGTTCGGTGAAACCATCAGCAGTTACAATGGCTCTGAAATCCTGCGGTATTGAAGATGCGTACATTAATATTATTAATAACATCTATGAAAATGCAAGTGCAAAGATTTTGCTGTTTGAAAATACAACACACATAAAAATTGGAAAAGGAGTGAGACAAGTTGACACCATATCTCCGAAGCTCTTTAATGCCACATTGGTAAATGTCTTTCAATCACTGAACTGGGAAAACAAAGGGATAAAGATTAATTGAGATTATCTAACCCACCTTCATTTTGCTGATGACGTAGTCATTTTTGCAACTACCCCATCAGAGCTGCAGAGTATGATCCAGGAACTTGCTGACAAGAGTAAAGAAGTGGGATTAAAAATGAACTTTCAGAAGACAAAAGTGATGTTCAATGCTTTTACAAGAAATGAAGATTTATCGATTGATGGAGAAAAGCTGGAGATAACAGACACATACGTTTATCTTGGACAGTAGATATCAAGCGAGGGTCACATTGATGAAGAAATTAATCGGCGTAGAAAACTTGCCTGGAGAGCTTTTGGAAGAAACAGCATAATTTTCAAGAGCAATATGCCATTATGTCTTAAAAGAAAAGTGTTTGATCAATGCATCCTTCCAGTGCTTACGTATGGTGCAGAGACGTGGACCTTAACTAAAAGAGACATACAAAGCATACAAAGGCTGCAGACAACTCAAAGAAGCATGGAGAGGTGCATGCTTGGTGTAAACAGGAAAGATAAGAAGAGGAACTCGTGGATCCGAAAAATGACAAGAGTGGAAGACATCATGATCAGAGTTAAATCCCTGAAATGGCAATGGGCTGGACATACTGCCAGAAGGACAGATCATCGATGGACAGCCGAAATTTTAGATTGGATTCCAAGGGACAGGAAAAGACCCAGAAGAAGACCACATGGGAGATGGGTGGATGAAATTCGAAAGTATGCAGGGGTGACATGGAGGAGACTGGCACAAGACAGACCGTTGTGGAGGAAACTTGGGGAGACCTTCGTCCAGCAGTGGATTGATAATGGTTGACAATGATGATGATGATATATATATATGTTTGCATGGCAACCATGAATTCTAAGCAGTCTGCATATGAGCTGATGAAGTTTTAACATGTTTCCAATTATGCTGTTGGAACATTTCTAGGTAGGTTTTTGTTCTCTCAGAAGACAAAACTGTTCTTCAGTAAATGAAATGTGGAAATAACATAGCCAGTATAGTTTAGTAGACATTAATGTTCTTAAAACCTTGGCCATTAAACATTAACATTTATTTAGTGTACTGTATATAAACAGTTAAACATTAACGTTTATTTAGTGTACTAACTATAAACAGTTAGATTTATGTCATTATTAAGAATTGAATGCAAAATGTTAAAATAAAACAAAGACCATAACAAAAAGGTGAGTATTTTGATGAGTGACTTTTTAAATGCATTGTTATGTCCTTTAAATGTAACTAGACGAAACCCGTCGGAATCGATGGTTAGTTTTTTTTTTTTTTTAAAGAATAAACTCATATGAAACAACAAATGCAAAATTTATTTGATTGACAAATTCATTCAACCACTTCAGTCAAGACAATAGTCCAGGTTTTTTTTTTTTTTTTTTGACTGAAGGTTTAATGACCACCATGAGCAACTCAATTTGCTATAAACAGTCGCCTGTCCCTAATTTAGGGGCACTGGTTCCAGGGAAGGGGAGTGCCAGTGCTGTAAGATGAACACAACATCCATGCCTCACCGGGATTTGAACCCGGACCCTTCACGAACGAATCATCATAAGCCAGCGCTTTAGACCATTGCGCCACCAGGGCGGCCAAGTTTGTGATGAACATCATGACTGCACCCTTTTTCAGTCGTAAAATGTGAGGCAAAAGTCCACTCATCTCGATCATGTGCAAAAATTCAACTGGATAGCACGCTCTTTCACTCTCATCTTCAGTCACAACTGTGTTTGGAAATGTTGTTGGAATGAGATTCGCATTGTGAATACTCTTCATTCTCTCTTGTCTGAGACATATAGTTGCGACCCATTGATCGCTCACGCCTTCTAGTAAGGCTCTTACGTTTACTTTTTTTTTTTTTTTAATCTGTGGGAGAGACATTCTGTTAAGGGTAAGTATGCAATAGAGTATTTACTTTAGGACTGATCATAGAGCACCATGCACACATCAAGTCTGACACTGAACTGAGTGCCTGACGTAGATAAGGGCCGCATGCTTCTCCCATAGACTTTACATGGGAATTTTGCCACCCCACCATGCCTGAACCATTGCCCCAATCTTAGTTTTCTCTTCAACTGGCACATCTACATGGTAAGACCTTTACTTTGATACCTAAACCATATTTTAAGGTTCAGCCGTTCTCTCAAAATAGGTCCCACAGTAAAAAACCTTATAGAATGAAGATATAGATGGCGCAACTCAATATGTACATTCTAAATATTTTCACTAACAATGGTCAGTGGAATGTTTATTTACATCTTTACATAATAGGAAACGTCTTACCTATGTGAATAAACTGGATCGAATGAATAGTAAATTGTATATATACATCACACAGTCTAACGGCATAACGAAATCAATTCTTCGAGAGTGTTTGCTGTTCTGATGGGAAGAACTTAGATGCAAATGACTGCTAGTGTTGCTTTGCGCAATGGTTCGCTCAGAAAAGAAAAGACTTCAGACTTTGGATTAACTCAGTTCCTCCATGCTTCCGCCTTCAACAGCGCATGAGTCAACCGCATGTGATCGAATGTCAACCGCGTGCGATCGAATGTCAACCGCATGCTTCTCCCATAGACTTTACATGGGAACTTTGCTGCCCCACAACACCCGAACCTTTGCCCCATTATCATTTTTCTCTTTGACTGGAACATTAACATGGTAAGACCTTTATTTTGATACTTAAACCATATCTTTACGTTCAGCCATTCTTTCAAAATAGGACTTGCAGTAAAAAACCTTATAGAATTAATATATAGATTTTCTGTTTGCAGCTATTACTGCTCTTAGCACCTATTATTATTATTTTTTTTTTCATATATGTGTGCAGTGCCTTACCCATTCCGCAACCCTTTCCCATGGTTTTTCAATGAATTTCAAAAATCTTTTCCTCCAGCTGAACATTGTTTCCTAAATTTCATTTAAATAAAGGTTAAATTTCATTTAAATAAAGGTTATGCTTTATTTTGAACTTGTTAACTTCAATTGTGTAAAATACTAATGTATCTATTTTTGCTGGGAGGAAATTATGTACAAAAAGTGTTGAGTTCAATGCCTCCATACTTTTTCCAGAGCTGATATTTGACTTCTTAATTTATTGCCATGTATGGTAGCTTCCAGGAGCATTGTAAGCACCTGTGTCCAGTATAATGGCATGAAACTTATTAATGTAACTCGTCTTCAAGTTTAAAAAGGCTAGGAACTGGAAAATTTGTAAAAATGTACTGCATAGACAGTTTTTCTTATGAGGTTTATCTGGAACATGGGTGATTCTTCCAAGTCCCTGGTCATTGTCTGTTTAAGGTTATTCTTTGGTGGGGCTTGTTTTTTTGTTTTGCCGTCACAAAGTTTTCATGAGGTGAGGTTGTTAGCCTTATGCTCAACACCCAACCTGTATGGTTAGCCTTATGCTCAACACCCAACCTGTATGGTTAGCCTCTTGGATTGGTTTTTCACCTTTGACCTGTCCAACTAGGGTGGCTGTACTGGTAACTAAGTGGCCACTAGCATAACTGTCAGTATTTTTAGGACATGCCAGCTCCCTCCCTCCCTACCTCCCCCTCCTCCCTATTATAAGGTAGAGGCACCAGTGGTGGAGGCAAGTTCTGTACTTTGAAACTCTTTTTCCTTACAGCACATTTAAGCATATTATTATTCATCATAAACGTGCTGTATTTATCTAATTACAGCATGTTCTTGTTATAAATGGACTTATTTCACATCCATTCATGTATACATGATTAGCAGATTAGGAAATATAAGTTGATTTGGATGAGTGGGACTTGGCTTTTTTGTGATGTTATATGTGCAAACACTTATTAAATTACTTGACTTTATAAACTTTTAAGTACAGTATTACTTGACTTAAACATTTAAGTAGAGTACTTCACTATCTGTTTTGAGAAGTGAAATGGAAAGGATGATGAACTTATTAAATGCAATTATTTTCAAGTTTGTACAATGTCATTTTAATGCTAAGATAAAGTCATGCACACACACAGAGTCAAATTTTGTCTGCAAGAAGAAACTTGCTGTTACCAAGAACTGTAGGAATGTAAAAAGAAAAAGCTAGATATGAATCATTTCTAGCCTTTAAGAAGGTAGAAAAAGCTTCTTCATTGGATCCCGCTAAGTTTTACCCTGAAGAAATCCAGTAAACATGGAGGTTACTTCTCATGATGTAGCTGACTACTTAGATAAGAAAGCAGAAAGGTCATTATGATTATGTGTATGAATAAATTGTTGACCAACTACCTAACATAAGGCAACTCTAATCAATTGTTAGAGTCATCCCTGATGGGTGTAAAGCATAATTCTGAAAATAATGTATTATGTTTGCTATTAGTCAAACCAGTTATTGTAATTGCTGTATATTTTTGCTGGCCATGCTTTAATTTTTATTTCCAAAAATCATTAATAGAGAATGTACCCATTTCATAAGATATAATAGTAACAAAAAATAAGAATAGTGATTTTTTAGGTTTGGTTTTTGCATTGTTTTCATGTAAGTGATGTTATTCAAGGATGTATCTGTCACTTACACCAGGAACTTTTTCTGTTTCCTATACCTCCTCCTTATTTGCAAGCTTATAGAAAAAATGTACCCATGTTGTCATTTTTAGTTTTTTTTACTTTCTCAGATTTGTAATATGGTTTGCCGTAATGCTGGTACTAAAATTATTTATTTTTTGCTTTTCTGTATCAACAGGAATTAGCCAAGCAGATTGATGATTATACTGCCACTTATGAGCCAGAGGACCAGTTGGAATGGTCCCTTGTCCTTGGGGAAATCAAATCCTTCATTGAGGTGAAATTTCCGTTTTGTAAAATACTGGGTATCTGTGAAGGATTACCCTGATTACAGTATGATATGATATTTTAATGTCTCTTATACATCTGTTTTCAGTTATTAGATGATCTCGTACATGCACACTTTCTGTGCTGGTGTGTTTCTTTTATTGCGTCTGCTACTAGAAGCCCTGTAACAGTTAAGATGGCTTCTGCGACAGAGAAGTCACAATATCTTTTGTGGCTGGCCATAATAAAATATCCTGTCAGTGTTTAGTGAAAGATCAGAACTAAGTATGGAAAGAAGCTACCTGATGTGAAGTTAACAAGTCATGGATGACAAAATTCTGAGAAATAGGAACAGTAGTGGGAAAGGGAAGGAGTATTAGTACACCATCAGTTTTTGATGAGATGATGGAAACATTCAAACTGCTTTCACTCTTGTCTCTATGGAAATTGGTGAGACAAGCTTCATGCCAATTACAGGTACTGAAGGGTACAGTGCGCAGGGTGTTGAACAGTGGTGTAGTCCTGAAAAAGAAGTGGCCTGACACACCGAAGATCAGCCCAGGCGTTATGAACTCCAGGAGGTGTGTGTGTGTGTGTGTGTGTGTGTGTGTGTGTGTGTGTACGAACGATCGAGTCACATTACTGTGACCACCAGCTAATATCCAGAGTAACTGCCGTGTGCAGCATGGACAGCAGCTAGACGGGCTGGGAGTGACTCAATAAGGTGCTGGAAGGTGTTCACAGGTATGTGGAGCCATGCTGCTGACTGCAGTGCATCTGACAGCTGCTGGAGGGTGCGTGGTGGAGGATCCATAGAGCGAACAACATGATCAAGGTGGCCCGACGGATGCTCAATTGGGTTTAAGTCTGGGGAATTAGGGGGCCAGGGAAGTACTTTGAAGTCTTCATCGTGCTCTTCCAACCACTCTCGGACATTTCTAGCTGTGTGACACGTCACATTATCGTGCTGGAAAATCCCATCCACCCCAGGAAATACAATCAGCATGTATGGGTGTACATGGTCTGCTAGGATGGATTCGTAACGAATTTGGTCCATAGTGCCTTCCACAGGTTTGAGTGGACCCAGAGAATGCCATGAAAACATTCCCCAAATCATAACGCTGCCTTCACCAGCTTGTGTTCTTTCAGTAGTGGTCGAAGAGTGTTTGTTCTCCGATGTTTCTCGCCTTATATGCCAACGTCCATTCGCTTCCTGAAGCAGAAAATGTGACTCATCTGAGACGCCAATCCTTTGCCAATCAGTGGAGGTCCAATTCCAATACTGCCATGCAAATGTAAGCCTTTTCTGCCGATGCCCCTTTGTTAGCATAGGTGCAGTGACCATCCGTCGGCATAGGAGCCCCATACGTAGCAGGGTTCATTGAACTGTCATTTTGGGCACACTTCCGGTAGCCTCCTGGTTCATTTGGCCAGTGAGTTGCTCCACTGTAGCATGTCAATTGGCCCCCATGCACCTTTGAAGCCGACGCTCACATCAATGGCATGTGGTGCTCCGCAGCTTCCACATCGCTTATTCGCAATGGTGCCATTTGATTTCTCCAATCACGATACACTTTACCCACAGCAGCATGCAAATAGTTCACGAACTGCGCTGTTTCAGAAATACTGCCACCCTTGGCCCGAAAGCCAATAATAATCCCTTTTTGCAAATCTGATAAATTGCTCCTTTGATCCATGACAGCAACAAGTGATATGTTTTCAGAATGCCTACAGCACAGCTTATATGCCCTCCAAGCCAGCTCATGGCACGTGCCTTCTTTCATTGGCTTTGGCTATGCGCTGTTGACGTCAAAAGTAGGAGGTGGTCACAATAATGTGACTCGACTGGGTATATACACTGAGTGGCCACTTTATTATGACCACCCTCTCAGTACTTCGTTAGGCCACCTTTTGCCTTTAATACTGTGTCGATTCTTCGTGGCATGGACTCCACGAGATGTTGATAGGTGGTTTGTGGAATCTGAGACTATGCCTGATGAATAGCACTTTCCACGAGTGTGAGATTGCAGGGTTGTGTATCCAGCTGCCTGATATCTCGTTCAACTTCATCCCACAAATTCTCAATGGGGTTGAGATCTGGAGAAGTGTTGGCCACCTGAGCAAAGTAAACTTACCGGCATGTTCCTGAAACCAATCCTGTACAATACGAGCACTATGGCAGGACGCATTATCTTGTTGAAAGTAGCCATCGCCATTGGGATAAACCATCCACATGACAGGATACACTTGATCCGGAACGATGTTTAGATATGATGTGCCAGTCAGACGTTGATCAACTCGAATTAAAGGGCCCAAAGCATACCAGGAAAACGTTCCCCAAACCATAACGTTGCCTCCACTAGCTTGAAGGGCTGTAGCAATGCATTTGGGTTCCATGCTTTTGTGCTGTTTCCGCCAAATTTTCACTCGGCCTTCGGCATGGTACAAATGAAAACGTTATTTATCAGACCACATAATTTGTTTCCAATTATCGACTGTCCAATCCTTGTGCTCCTGTGCGAACTGGAGATGTTTTCTTTTCTTAACTGCAGACAGCAAAGGTTTTCGAACAGGCCTTCGGCTGCCATATTCCATCCGATGCAGTGTACGCAGAACAGTGCATGCAGAGATCATTTGAGGGTATACTTGATTAAGATGGTCTGTAATTTGCTACACTGTTGCCCTTCTGTTGTCTGTTACCAGTATGGACACTCTCCGTTCCGCCCGAGCAGTCACTAGTCGAGGACGACCACACGTTACACGTAGAGACCCAGTTTTTTGGCTGACAGTCCAGTCTTTAAACACTTTAACAACAGCTGTTCTGGAACATTTCACAAATGTGGCGGTTTCGGTGATACTCGCTCCATGGCTCCGAGCTCCTACAATCATTCCACGTTGAAAGTCCTTCAAATTGCATTTATTACCCATCTCGTCACCCAAAAATCATTTCTACTACTGTCGCAAGCACTAAGCTTTCCCTTTTTATACTAGCCTCGCACTCTGGCGGCAACAGCGTGCCGCCATAGCTCATTTGCTTAAAACTGTCAGGTGGTCACAATAAAGTGGCCACTCAGTGTATACACTGAAGTGCCAAAACTCATGGGATATGTACCTAGTATCGTGTAGGACCTCCTCTAGCCTGGCGAAGTGCAACAACTTGACGTGGCATCGATTCCACAAGTGGCTGGAAGACTTCTGGAGAGATGTTGAGCCATGTCATCCGAACAGCTGCCCACAGTTCCCTGATATTTGTAGGTGCAAGATCTTGGGTGCAAATGGACCTTTCCAACACGTCCCATAAGTGCTTTATTAGGTTCATGTTGGACGAATGTGGTGGCCACATCATCCGTCAGAACTGTCCGGAATGCTCCTTGAACCAATTTTGGACAACTTGGGTCTAATGACATGGTGCATTGTTCACCTGGAAAATCCCATTGCTGTTGGGATACATGAAGTCCATGAAGGGCTGCAAATGGTCACCCAGCAGAGCAACAAAGCGATTGCCAGTTAATGACCTGTTTATGAGAACCAGAGGACTCAAACCATGCCACGTAAAGACTGCCTTTGTTAGAGAAGGTACCAGAGACATATTCATCAGGGAACATGTATGGAACCACCACCGGCTTGCACAATGCCTTGTTGACAGCTTGGGTCCGTGGCCTCATGGGGTCTGCGCCACACCCGAACATTACCATCAGCTCATAACAACTGGTAGCGTGACTCATTGGACCACGTCACTTGTTGCCAGTCTTCCAGGGTCCAATTACTGTGTTCACGAGACCATGTAAAGTGCTGTGTCCGATGTCGTGGTGCTAACATAGGCACTCTGGTGGGTCTTCTGCTCTGCTCCTATACCCTATGGATGCTAATTTACGCTGCACTGACCTGATGAATATGTCTCTGGTACCTTCTGCATTGACTGTGGATATAATTTGAGCCAGTGCCGCTTGTATGTTAGCATGGACAATCCTGGTCAGACGCAGCTGGTCACGGTCATTCAGCACCCTTGGTCGGCCACTGTGCTGCACACGGTAGGTGGTAATGCCTTTCATGAGGTATTCTCGGTACACATGTGACACCGTGGATCGAGGAATGTTGAATGTTTGCACAACTTCAGAAATTTAATGTCCCAATCCATCTGGCCCCCACTACCATGCCTCGTTCAAACTCCAATAATTCATGTCAGTTTGCCAAAATCTTACTGGCGGTTGTTCAGCCTGACTCACGAGATTACACCTCACAACAGATAAAGACACTCGCAAGTAATAGACACTGAAAGTTTCCACGTTTGTGAACTTAGAATTTTTTTTTGGCAATTTCAAACCCCCTCCCCTTCCCTTTCCTTTTTTTTTTTTTTTTGTTACACTTGCCTAAAAGTCTAGGCTGTTAATCCTATTTAGCTGCCTGGTTTCTAGGCCAAGTTCACAAAGGATTTTTTCTGAGATGCTTTCAAGAATAAATTTTGGCCTTTTATTATTTACAGGGTTCTTAATATCATAATTAAGGGCCTCTCTAACCAAGGGATTGCTGCCCTGGTGGTGCCGTGGTCTAAGCGATGGCTTCTGATCATTCGTCCGAGATGAGTCTGGGTTTGAATACCGGTAAAGCATGGGTGTTGTGTTTGTCTTACGACATAGGGATCTCTCCCTTCTGTGGAACCAGTGGCCCTAAATTAGGGACGGGCAACTGCTTATAGCCCAATGAGTTGCTCATGATGGTCATTAAACCTCCAATAGAAAACAAACAAAAAACAGCAACAAAGGATTCGGATGATCCATAGGATTACTGTAGTACCTCTTTGCTAATTCATACATAGTTCCTAATTTCATGAATAGAGGTATGCCGTGAAGCACCTGCAGCAAAATCTGACATAATAATAACAGCAATTTTACATGACTAATTTTAACTGCTCTCTCACTGTGGCAAACTCCTAAAATATGATCTCATTTCTCATTCTGGATTGTCTTAGAGTTTCCTTTGAACATAATTGTAGTTTCAAAATTAGTTTTTAAATTTTAATCAAGTATGCCAACAAATTCTAGAAGACCTTGAAAAACCCATTCGTTTGTAGAGTCTGGATTATATCCTGGCCATTTATAGAATAAGTTCATACTTCCTATAAAACTTAATAAATATGTCTTTGTTTCTTATGATGCCATCGTTATGTCTATTTGTACTTCATCAAGCTTTTGACAACTGGGAGGGATGCAGTAGTATTTACTCTTCCTGACCAGAGCAAAATTCTATGTATTTTGTCGAGTTGTCATGATTTTTTAATTTTTTTTTTCTGAAAAGTGACTCCAGTTCACCCCTTCAGTTTTAGTAAAACAGAACACATTTTTAGCATCGCAACCACTTACTTATCCAATCATTCTTAGAATAAATTTCATGTTTAAACTTTCTTTGGTAGGTACTTTCCCAGCTTGATTATACTTGAACTGTTTCTACATTTGAAACAGGATGGGCATGATTTTTTTAATATCACTTTTTATACATTAAATAAAATAAAATAAAAAGTTGTTTAATGTAACTGTGTTACATGCACTTTATACATTGTTCAAGCTAATTGAGGAAAAGTTATTTGCTGTAACTGCACTATGTTTCCTTTTACACATTGTTGATTCACTATGGAGACTATAGATAGTCAGTACAGCATTAACAATAGCAAAAAGTTGACTGATACAGAAACCAGTCGTAATGCATATTGTGCTGAGCTAGCTGTTAACTCTTGGCCCATATTCATGGTGCATCTTAATGTGGGCCCTAACAATGAACAATCTTTATTACAACTGATTAGCTGATCTGCACCATGCTTCAAGCTTTGCATCCAGATAGCTGTTTGAAGTGCAATGCTCCTTTCTCCTGTACTTTTGTACATTCATCTTCAGCAGAAAGTAACAGACCTAATGGACATCTGTTTCTTCTGTTGTTGATGCAACTGCTTAGCTAAGAATGACAATGTAAAGCAAACCCTTAAAATTACCTGAAGGAGCAGCAGGTGTCTTCACAAGATTACTTCTCTAAATAATTGTTCTTGTTCCTCGGAGGAATCAAATGTTTTTTCGGAATTGTTTTTAATATTGAATTTTATGTTGAAAGAATGGTAACAATTCAAGTCCAGAATTGAATAATTTTGAAAAATGTGAAGTCAAAGGAAAATTGTGTGTGAAAAACATTTCCTTTAATCATCAAAATCCATATTATAAAGGACTGTTTTTGAATAACTTCAGAGGATTAGTAAGAAGTTTCATGTAGGACTTTCACTTGCCCTAAACACAAAAGTCAGTAAATCCGTCTCAGGTATTCAATGGAAAGAAGATAATCACATCTTGTGAGAACATGTGGTCTACAGAGTGGTGTTGCTATGTAGAGATTCTTACATGGGAGAATGGTAAGGCAGTTGAAAAACTCATCCGAAAGAATATAAGGTTTTAATCAAAACTATTTTAAGCAAAGCAGAACTAGTTAGGCACATTCAAATTTCTGGGCATAATATTAATCAAGGCTTTCTAAAAATTGTAGCCTGTCAACCATGTTTTTTTTAAAAGGAACTTTTACAAGGATTAGAAATTGAAAAAGACTGACTGCTACAATTAATTACCACAATCATTGACCATTACAACCACAATGGCAATGTGTCAGCATCTATTTAAATGACTTAGCGCTCAGAGATACTTGGTGCTTCATTCAGAAATTTTACAAATATGAAAGTTTAGTCTAAAAACAAAAAAACCTGCTCGTGAACACTGTTATTTTCAAATCAATTTGAATTGTAGAGGCTACTGTTATTATTTTCATCCCTGCCAACTGTTTTAGATAAATGTAAAACAAAAATATTTTTAATACAAAACTTTTATTACTATTTGTACATTAAAATTCTTTTGTTGGATATGCAGAAAAGGTGGAGTGCTGTGTGTGTGTGTGCAAATTTTCTAGCATTTTAAAAGTGCTTGTTGATGTGGTAAAAAAATATTTCCTAATTTTATTATTTGTTACATTTGCATAACTTGTTTTGTGATATATGAACTGAAGAAGTTTGCTATTAATATTTCATGCATTTAGGTTAAATAATATTTGTTTCAAGGTGCATTCACTGTATTTTCTTGTAGGCTGACAATCTGGTAAATGTAATAGATGTTGATTCCTCCTCCATTGTGTTATCCCATCGCCTGTCACCTCTAAATGCTCCACCTGTGGAGAAAGTTCCTTCCAATCACTTAACTCTTCAGGAAATCTTAATCATTGGTAATTGCTGTGATCAAGTAAGTTTTATATTAAGTTATGCATTCCAGTAAGTTATGTGATGCATGTGTATGTTTAGAAGCACACATATGTATACATATATATATATATATATATATATTCACAAGTGGGAATTGATTAACTCTCCTTCCCATATTCACATGTGTATATATAAAAGTTTGATTGTGTACCGCACTTGTGTACAACTAAACAGATTTGTGGAGGGGGAAAGTGGCATTCTTTATTTTATCTTAGAATAACTATATTGTTCTTAGGTCATTATTCCAAGTTGTTCTACTGTTTCTGTGCTAGTTTCTTTCCTTCTATTTATGTTTTTCTTTTTTAACATCAAAATTTTCTTTCACTAGAATATTTGTAAACTCAGCACAAAGGTTTTCTGTTGAGCTTGTACATATTTCAGAGCATAATTAATTTTGGCTAGCGTACATTGTGGCTCAGCAATGACAGGGTTAATACATACATACATACATAGCACTAAGCTGTTCTCTGAGATTCAGAGGTTAGCTCCAAAAAGAAATACAAACTAACAGATATTTTTACTTACTGTTATCGTATCAAACTTCTCCATTTACAGCGATCTTGACATACAACTCGTGCTTCACTGATATCCATTACATGTCATACACAAGATCTTTTATACTTCATACTCATAATCTTTTTCTCATGCAGACATTCCTGAATCTGATCCACCCATATCTTCCTTGGCCTTCCTCTGCCTTTCCTTCCTACCACTTGGGCTAAAAGGATGTTCTTAGTAAGCATCTCATCACTCATTCTTTCAACATGGCCAAACCACCGAAGCATATTGATCTCCACCTTGCTAACAACATTTTGCTTCACATCACACAACTGCAACACATCTTCATTCCTCACACAACCAGACCGTGTCTTGCCACAAATCCCCCGTAAGTAACACATTTCTCCAGCACACAAACGACTCCTATGTTTCTTCTGCAGTACCCAGGTTTCACATTAGAGTAGGAACAATTACACTTTCATACACAGCCATGCGGGACTCTCTAGAGAACCCATCATTCCTGTAAAAACCTCCCAGAGCACCTATGACTTTCAATGAAGAATTTATCGCCTACTAATTTCACCATCCAATTTGTTCTCTCTGTCAAACATGCTTCCTAAATTCACAAACTCACTCACCTGGTCAATCACAGTGCTGTTTATACTTACATTACATTCAGTGCTACCAGTTCTTCTCTCAAACACCATAACTTTGGTTTTTCCCTTATTTATACTCAGTTTGAATTTCATACAAACTTTGTTCATCCGAGACAACATACTCTGCAAATCACTTTTGCTCTCTGCCAACAGGACAGTGTCGTCAGCATACAGCAATCTGCACACCTGGATATCACCGAGACATAAACCACTATCATCTATTTTGGCATCGCGCATGCACGCGTCCATAAATATATTAAACAGCCATGGTGACATTACACAACCTTGTCTAACTCCTGCACCAATAGAAAACCATTTTGATAAAACACCATTCACTCGTACACAAGCTGTATTACCAGCATACATGGCTTTTACACTATTAAGTAGATTCCCAGCAACACCATATTCATTCAATACCTTCCATAAAAGTGTCCTATTTACTCGGCCATAAGCTTTCTCTAAATCTATGAAGGCAGCAAAAACTTTCTTACCGACAGCGAGATACTTTTCAATCATCGTGCATAATGCAAAAATTCTGGTTAGTGCAGCCTTTACCAGGCATAAAACCACTCTGAACATCCCACACTTTCAATGATGTATGACCCCGTACTTTTTCAATAACAACCTTACCAAACACTTTCCCTGGTACACTTAGTAGGCTAATACCACGATAGTTCTTGCATTCAGTCTGATCACCTTTTCCCTTATACAAGGGAACAATAATAGCATCCTTCTAATCCAGAGGGACCATTCCTAACTCCCAGCACAACTGGCAAATTTCAGTTAACCAGTCAATTATAGAGTCACCATAATACTTCAACATCTCTGCAGTTATGCCATCAACTCCTGGAGCCTTACCATTCTGAAGAGATTTTAGAGCTTTGCACACTTTGTCTCTTGAGATCCCTCCTGTGCTTTCATCCCTCATTGTGACATCATCTGCATCTGTCTCAGAATCATCTTTGCTTTCCTGATCTAATAACTCACAGAAATATTCACCCCATCTTTCACTTAACTTATTAGGCTCCCATATCATTTCCCCGATCTCATTCTTCACACAACTTACAGCTTTGTTTCCCCTATGTTTCCTGAGTCTCATGCACTTCCAGAAAAACTTCCTATCTTTCCAAAAAGCCATTTCATGCCTTTCCACCTTCTCCTTTCTATATTTTACCTTACTCTGGCGAACCAGCTTAGCAGCTTCACGCTTCTTACAGCAATATTCATCCACAGAGACTCTACCTTGCAACATCCCCAAATAGGCTTCCTTCTTTCTCTTTACTGCCTCTTCAATCTCACTATTCCACCAAGCATCACCTGTAGCGTTACCCACTATTGTGGTGCCACAGACCTCTTTAGCAGCAGTGACAACACAGTTCTTAAAACATTCCCACTTCTTTTCTACATCCCTCTCACCAGACGTCAGCTCCTTCAGTCGTTCTCTGAGTAAGTCAGAATAACACTGATGATCTTCAAGGAGCCTATCAACCTTTATTCTTTCTATCCTGGGTCTCTTCCTATTCCTTTTCCTCCAACCAACATTAAGTTTCACTCGTGACACTACCAAGTAATGATCAGAACCAACATCCGCACCTCTTATCAAACGGGTGTCAACAACTAAGTGTTTCGCCGCCCCGATGGCGCAGTGGTCTAAGGCGTTGGCCACTGACCGTTCGTCCGAAGGGGTCCGGGTTCGAATCCCGGTGAGGCATGGATGTTGTGTTTGTCTTATGGCACTGGCTCTCTCCCTTCCCTGGAACCAGTGACCCTAAATTAGGGACGGGCGACTGCTTATAGCCCATTGAGTTGCTCACGGTGGTCGTTAAACCTCCAATCAAAAAAAAAAAAAAAAAAAAAACTAAGTGTTTCAGATGCTGATCATAAACAACAAAATCTATCACACTCTTTTGACCAAGAGTACGATTTTCCCAAGTATATGAGTGGATATACTTATGGTTGAAAAATGTATTAGATACACACAAACCATTCTCAATGCCGAGTTCAATTAATCATTCACCATTATCATTCACACAAGGATCATTAAACTTACCCAGAACATTGTCAGAAATTGCATTCTGCACACCTACTCTAGCATTGAAATCCCCTGCTGTTACAACTTTTCCCTTAGCAGCAAACTGGCTCAAAACAGCTGTTAGCTCATTCCAGAAATCTTCCTTCTTATCAGAAGGTTCAGAGTCACAAGGAGCATACACTACAACAATTACGATTCTCTGAAGTTTCACTTTCAAATGAATCCAGAGAATTCTCTCACTTATGCAACTATAGAGAATCAAGTTATTCTTCATCTTTTCACTTAAAATCACACCTACACCAGCCTGTCCTCTCACATTATCCAGTACTCCAGACCACACACTCACTGCCCAGGCAGCACGCTTACATTGGCCCAATGTAAAACACAAAACGTTTGGTTACTACGGTGGCACTACCTCAATATGTCTTGCTGGCCACTTACTAGCCTCTGGTAGGCCCAGTGTACTAGCCAGCAATGATCCAACGTAAGAATGAACGTTGATATAACATTGTGCCAGCATTAAACTAATGTTTCATACAACATAAATCCATCAATCCTTCAACACTGAGCCACTCTTACAACATTGAGCCATCGGTGGAATAAGGTTACGCCAACATTGCACACAATGTTATACCATCATTTGGATAACATTGTGCCAACATCTTTTACAACATTAAGCCCTCACTTAGATAACATTGTGTCACTGTAGCAACGACGGCCCAACATCTTTTCAACATTGAGCCAGTGTATCGCCCAACGTTAAACCATCATTTGGATAACATTGTGCCAACATCTCCTACAACATTAAGCCATCACTCACACGACATGCAGCCACTGTTATGACGTTGAGCCACCATGTTTATAACATTGTGCCAATGTATCACACAATGCTCAGCCATCACTCTTATAACAATGAGCCAACTTTTTAATGCAAGAATGTGTACAAGTCCAGTGTCATCAGTAGTTTTGCATGTTACATTCTACATGTTTTAAGCCCTATTTTTTTACTTGAAAATGTTACAATGTAGTTTTTTTCTTTTTTTAGGGTATGAATGAAAAAGCACGATTGTATAAGTAGTTTTTTTCTTTTTCATACTGTATCATGATAAGACGTGGTTTTGTTGTTAAAAATATTATTCTATTATGATGACGAACTTCTGAAAAAAATGCAAATATTACACAATTTTATTTTTAAAAAGAAGAAAATGGCCGGTGATCAATCTAGGGACCCCAATTAAGAATTTTTTTTCATCAACGACTAACACCCTAGGTACGATCCTTAAAAACTCCCAGTAAATGGAAGGTGATTCCACCACCACCGACAAGAGAAATTCACATACAACACAAAATAATTTGATTAAACATATGTTCCAGGTTAACTATAAATTTATTTTGTGCTCCCAGGCACATGTTGGCAAACAACTCAGTACAAGGAAATTTTAGGTGGCTAGGCCGAATAAAAAAATAATTTAGCTATGAATTTTAGAGTCCAGAGCCTGTTAACAGTCCTAAATAATCCTCTCAGAAACCCTGGTCTGCAAACCAAGTAGTTTTCACCTGTGTGGTTTAGAGGATGAAGGAGGTAAGTGTCACAATTTGGTTACCAGCCTGCCTTACAAAAAATCATCAAAGAATGTGATCATTCACTCAAAGAGTGTTAAGAGCTTAATGCTCGATGTGCATATCTGATAACTGTTGAACCTTGAGCTAAATGCTCTTTACAATTTAGATTTAAATGGTTAAGAGGGACATTTTAAAATTTTCTTTTTTTTTTACAACACACTGCTTTCGGTCAGTTACCTAGAAAAATCTTTTTCTTACTTTACAGTAACAGAAAAACCAAACAAACAAAAATGTCAAGTCACTTTCCTCTCATTTGAGCTAACGAAAAAACCCTGTTCTAACAGGAAACCAAAATTAATATATTTCAATCCATTTCTTTGGTCACTGGCATTAACTAGACATTTTTACAAAAAAAAAAAAAAACAACACAATGACATTATATTACATTTGTTGGTTCTGGCCAGACCATTAATTCCAAACATACATTTTGCATTTCCCTATTTTCTTCCCATTTTAATTTCACCTTCCCCCCATTTTTTTTCTCACCCCTGAATTTTAACCTTTTACATCATTCCACTTCTGATCAAGACACATTTTTTTTTTTTTTCAATTTTAGGTGGTCCTCATTTTTTTTTCCTTTTTTTTTTCTCTTCATTTTTCCTCTTTAAATTTTCCTTTTGATGCCGAATTGGAATTGGTGTTTGTGCTGTTGCTACGAGAGCCGGCACGCCGTGGAAACGGGGCCTGATGCACTTATGATGACATGGTAGGATTTTCCCTCTTCTCCTTCCTTTCTTTTATTCTTTTTTTCTTACTTACTCCCGATGCTGGCCTTTGAGGAGACTTTCTCTCTCTCACACGGCGACAGGTGGCAGCGATGTTACCGAGCGAGTTACGAGGCGTAATGACCGCTAGTGCCTCGGGACGATGTCAAGCACTTTTTCGCGCCATCTCGGCAGCAGAGTAAATTTTGAGCCATGGAAAAATTTGAAAAGAAAAGGATCGTTCCTACCGTTCTTGGGCCATCGCGGCCGCACTTTCCCGGTGCTGGCAGGTTACGGCATCCGGACGTCCGTCGTGCGGACTCCCCTCCTTCACTCGATTTTTTTATTTTTTTTATTGTGGGACTCTCCCTTACGAAGTCTGGTATCGAAGTGTGTAGCAGCACGCAAAAATTCTCCGCTCCTTGCCGAATCCCTTGCGCACGCGCCCGAAATGGCGGAAGGCAATTGGCCCGAAGTTAAGTCAGAAGGCGGAGAGAAAGACACAATTCCCAGAAATCGCTGGCTCACATCTTCTCGGAGTCAGGCTTGAACTTTGACCCACGAAAACGGGCGCTGCAGTGAACCTCGCAGAATTCCGCCCAAATCCTGACGTGTTCCTGTGCCAAGCGAAAAATGCCTTTTCGAAGTAAACAAGAGCATAAATAAATCGGACTTTCTGCACTGGTAAAGCTGGGAAAACGTCCTCCCAGATGCCATTCTACGAATTTATCGCTTTTAGAAAAACGACACCAGAAACTGTAGCCATTTTCGTTCTTTCTTTCTGAACAAAGACTTTTAGAGAACCACCTTTACAAAAATTCATTAAACAAATTAACTAACATTAATGAACATCGTTACAATTAACTTCGTAACGCATAAAAATCGAATTCTCTCTAGCTACAGGTACGACGATCGGAATTACGAAAAAATCGCGTAAAGCAACGATTTCTTATTTTGTCCTGATGCATTAAGCCACAATTTTATTCTTTTACTAAATGACTATTAAATATCATTGACGATAGCGCACGCGCAATTAACTTAGGAAAGTCACTTCGTTACGGAGCGATCGCCGACCCGCTTTTTCTCTCAGTCGCTGCATTATACTATCACTAGTTAATACCAAGTAAGATTCATACTAAAACCAACTAAATATTAATACCAAGCAAGATTTTAATTACGAAAGGTTACTAAATTAAGCCCGATACACACAACAACGATTTTAATTACACGCTACTGACATATGGCATAAACACGCGTTTTTTTCTCATTAGATACCACTACAATAAGATAAAATACTTCAAACACTACATGTTTACAAATTACTTTTCCATTATTAAAGCTTACATAATAATACAATAAAAGAAATCGCGATAACGACGGTAAATACGGAACTACAACCTTACGATTTTTCTTTTTATCGCTACGTTATCCCGACGATCAATAACGCCGAACGCCGCAGCGTTGCCGCTGATTTTAAACTGATACACCTAACACTATACATATATAAACTGCACTATACACTTAAGAAACTAAGGCAAATCAATTCATATACACTACATCATATACTGCACTAAAATAAACTTCACTAATATCTCTTCCCTGAAAGTAAACAGTGCACTAAAAAAATGCAATGTAAGGAAGAAAAAAACATTGCATGAAAGAACAACAAAAAAACCAGCAATATAGCATGATGTCAAACTTCCTTAAATCTGCTTCCCAGCTAGTTACACATCCCTTAACTAGAAACAGATATCACAAGGCTAACTTACCTAGACCTATTCACATAAATTTAACTACATACACAGAGATCAACACTTCACAGAGAAATCAGAAAGAAAAGAAAATAAATGAAAAGAATTTACTTGATTTTTCTTGACTCTTAAATCTATTTATTTTTTTCTAACTCCCTCCTTGCCAAAGGGATTTGAGATCATCTCATGACAAAAATTATCACTCTCATTGAGAGTGCGTGGATCTGGTGACGGGTTTTCCGATCCAAAAATATTGGCCCATTAATTTAGAGATCGGAAAAACGTCAACAGATCATCACATCCTCCTCCAAAGCGAAAAGAAAAAAAAACATTTTTTTTCTTTCATTCCAAGAACTAAAAGTCCAAAGGCAAGAACAAGATGTATTTACAGTCACACCAGAGATACAAAAGAAACCTACACGTGACGCAAACGGAAAGCTACACCACCAAACTAATGCTATGCAATACTCAAGAAAGAACATGGATTACATAATTCCACAAACACCATAAAAAATATACAGATAATTTTTTCTTCAACACTATGCAAGGCTTATTTCACAGAAACAGACCAGTAAAAAAAGGAAACTATCAACATAGGATAGAATTTGCAAATCCTGTTTTTCCGTAAGAGCCGTAGGCTTAGAAAACTTCTGCATCAGTTTTCTCTTCCCATGCACTGAACATGCTTCACTCAACATAATACCTGGTAAAATGTCACACCATTCTCACTTCTGGAGTACTTATGCAGGACTCACTTTGCTCTGGCCACTTCCAGAATACCATTGTACAATACTATATGCTACCAACCACAACAGAGAGAGAAAAAAAACATCATCTAGTTATCCCCTAAATACCATCCCTATGTTGCATAATCATTTCACGTACAAATCTCACAAAATTCTCATCTGATTCAGTGACTCACATTATTCCTGGATTCACTTTCCCCAGGAACATCTCTCACCTCAATACCACCTTGAGGCACATCACAAAACAACCTACACTTAATATGCACCTTCATACCCCACTCCCTGAATGTCCAACATGAGAGAAAAACAAACCATCAAATTTTCTTTTCGTAGGTATGACTCAGAAAAAGAACTCGGTGATTACTTAAAAAAACCCATTCCTGTCCTTTCTCTGAAATTATCATGTTTCCATGACACGTCTATAACACATGAAGATAAATGAGGTCTCATTTCTTCCATTGCCTTTGACACTCAAAAAACTCGGGCATGATATTGCATGATATTCCCATAAAACACCAAATAGTAAACACACCAATTGTCAACAAAAATCCTATCCACTTGTTCACCATCCTGATCACACCAGACAATAAATCAGACAATCCTTATAGAAATCCCATCGTTGCAATGAAAATGTTTTCTCGAAAAGGAAGTAACAATGAAAAAAATTATTCCTTTCTCCACTTCGTATATTCATAATGACAACACACGTCCAATCAAAGCTATACTCACATTTCAGTCCTGACTCATGCACAAAAATCTTCAAAATACCAATTTATGCCCTTTCATAATTTTCTTACTAGTACTCGTCATCTTTACATACTAGCTGAAATGAGAAGCCTGCACACTGATGAAAAGAAAAACAGTGAATGCAAAATAAAATTCCCTTTCAAAATGAAATAAGCGACGTGAGAGCATATTGCCTTAGGGGAAAAAAATACACTATTTATACACAACCAAGCATGAAATGCTAATCGTTATTATACAGCCGGAATTCATTATCAGTTTCCAGTTCCATTCATTACCAAGGGGACCTCAGAGTGATAAAAGAAATTTTTATCATTCAATCAAATGTTACACTTAAAATTCTTTTATGACGCACCCCTTTTACGTTCCACAGTAGAAACTGTAGGAATGTTAGAGTGGTTATATCCCACCCATACAGGTAAATGACAAATGTGGTCTTATTTGCCTTAATACTCAACTTCAAAATTGACAAATGGTCTCTACATTTCTCTGGCAGACAAAGCCTATGCTTATTTTGCAGAGAAGAACTCCTATGCAATGTCACGAGTATTAGTGCAACTGGAATGAGAATCAGGAAGAACAGACTGTTTATCATCACTTCAACATTTTTACTCTGCTCCATTTTTTCCTGACTAGCATTTGTCTGAATGCAATTTTCAGAGAGGAGGGTTTCAGAACAATCTATGATACCTGCCGTTTGTTTATGAAATGTGGATTCCACTTCACTGAGTGCATCTTTTGTCACAGCCACTTCTACTGATCCGCTATCACTTTGCTCATTTAAGATCTCTTCCTCACTGAATTCAAGAACCTCCTTTCTTACACAACATTTTACATTTCCACCAACTTCCAGTGACTCAACTACTGCATTTATCTCTACACTCACACACCCCGAAAAAGCATGCACATTCTCATCTTCCTCAACTTGACTTTGCAAAACTTTCAAAGTCTTTGTTGTGACAGCCTCTGTGTCAATAATTATGGCAGACCCTGTATCTTCTATTTCTAACACCCCCATCTCCACCAACTGATTACTGACTTGTGCTTCAGAACATGGAATTTCATCATCCACCCCAATTTCAATCTGAGCTCCTTTTATTTCAACCTGCTGTATTGCTTCAGCTTGGAGTTGCAGCACTTCCTGTTCTACATTTTCCTGTTCCATTCTAATCTCTTCTCTTTTGTTTACTTCTTCCTCTAATTTCACTCTTTCCTTCATCTGAAGCATTTCCCTTTTTAACTGATCCAGCCAGTCCCTTTCCAACTTCCGAAGTCTTTCTCTTTCTAACTTCTGAAGCCTTTCTCTTTCTAACTGCTGAAGTCTTTGTTTTTCTAACCTCTGAAGTCTTTCTCTTTCTAACTTCTGAAGCCTTTCTCTTTCTAACTGCTGAAGTCTTTGTTTTTCTAACCTCTGAAGTCTTTCTCTTTCTAACTTCTGAAGCCTTTGTTTTTCTAACCTCTGAAGTCTTTCTCTTTCTAACTTCTGAAGCCTTTCTCTTTCTAACTGTTGAAGTCTTTGTTTTTCTAACCTCTGAAGTCTTTCTCTTTCTAACTTCTGAAGCCTTTCTCTTTCTAACTGTTGAAGTCTTTGTTTTTCTAACCTCTGAAGTCTTTCTCTTTCTAACCGCTGAAGTCTTTCTCTTTCTAACTTCTGAAGTTGTTCCTGTTCTAGCCTTTCTTTTTCTAACCTTTTCATCATCATTCCCCTTTCCAGTCTTTCTTTCCTTCTTAATCTTTTTTCATTTTCCCGCTGCTCCCACTCTTTGAGAACTTTCAGCCTTTCCTTTTCGAACTTCTCCTCTAGTTCCTTCTGCCTAGCCAGTTCTGGCTTCTTTAATGTCTTTTGGTACTCATACCTTTCCCATTCCTTAAGTGTTTCAATTCTATCCCTCTCTAGTTTCTCTTCTCTTTCTTTCATTAATCTCTCCTCTTCCATCTTCCGCAAGTTTTCCTCATACCAACTCCATTCCTGGTCCTCTTGTTTCCTGCCTCTTCGTAGAGACCTTTCTAATTCCTTGTGTGCTTCAATTCTGTCCCTCTCGAGTTTCTCTTCTTTTTCTTTCATCAATCTCTCCTCTTCCATTTTATGCAGGATTTCCTCGAACCAACTCCTTCCCTGCTCCTCTCGTTTCCTGCCTCTTTGCATATTCTGTTTTGTTCTCGGCTGCTCAGTTAAGATACTTTCAGCATCTTCCCCGTAAGAACTAGTTCTGGTTCCATAAAACCTAGAATTTCTCACTTCTTGTCCCTGTGAACTCTTCCTACTTGAGAAATTCCCAAAAGAATCGCAAGAAGAATGCTCTGTTCTAGAACTCTGATAACATAATGCCTGATCATTTTCTCTACTCTGATACCTGGGAGACAAGGAATTATGCGTATGATAATCCTGCTGCTTTCTACGTTGCGGTATCTCATCTATACACTCGTTAACTTCACTTAACAACCTCTGTGCTTCCCAGCACGCAGCAATAAATTCCCTTGAAGGCATCTTGAAAGCAAGAGAAGTAACTCTTTAGAATCCACCATAAATTCCAAAATTCAAATTACGAGAAAAGAAAACACTTCACTAATCCTACCTAATTCACTGCATAATTTTGTTGCAGCAACATATTCTCACTATCACCCATTTTTAATTATTGCACTTAAAGAAATCAGCAAATAACCAAACAAAAAATCTAGCACTAATTTCAAAGGCTATCATCACTAACTGAAAGTTACATACCCATTTGCTTAAAATAGTCATTATGGACTCAACTAAACTATGCAGTACACTGCACAATTTAAATAAGGTTATTATACTATGCTTGCTGTTACTGTAATGACTTACTATCAATGATTACTTTTACCCAAGATTAGCGAGCTATAATTATTTTCTACCTGAGCCTAAAGTTATATCTTACTCTTTTTCTTAATTGAAAACAATTACCTCAATTATTACCTCACCAATGTAAACAAAAGCACAATACATAAATGCAATACAATAGAATTCAAATGCCAATTCACACTTCAAAAAAAAATTATGATTGCAAGCACTTGATACTGACTAAAATTTCGAAAATGAATGCCTAACATGAAGAAAATTCTCCCAATTAACTATGTTCTATGTCAAAACCTTATCCTTTAAATGTTGCTAGAGGAATTTGATCTTTTTACAATTTTCACACAGCATTACCTAATATCAGAAATAGCAAATCATAAATGTGAATCTCTCTGGTACAGTAGGTGGAATCCTGGTCACGGGAACCAGTTTGATAAGACGTGGTTTTGTTGTTAAAAATATTATTCTATTATGATGACGAACTTCTGAAAAAAATGCAAATATTACACAATTTTATTTTTAAAAAGAAGAAAATGGCCGGTGATCAATCTAGGGACCCCAATTAAGAATTTTTTTCATCAACGACTAACACCCTAGGTACGATCCTTAAAAACTCCCAGTAAATGGAAGGTGATTCCACCACCACCGACAAGAGAAATTCACATACGACACAAAATAATTTGATTAAACATATGTTCCAGGTTAACTATAAATTTATTTTGTGCTCCCAGGCACATGTTGGCAAACAACTCAGTACAAGGAAATTTTAGGTGGCTAGGCCGAATAAAAAAATAATTTAGCTATGAATTTTAGAGTCCAGAGCCTGTTAACAGTCCTAAATAATCCTCTCAGAAACCCTGGTCTGCAAACCAAGTAGTTTTCACCTGTGTGGTTTAGAGGATGAAGGAGGTAAGTGTCACAATTTGGTTACCAGCCTGCCTTACAAAAAATCATCAAAGAATGTGATCATTCACTCAAAGAGTGTTAAGAGCTTAATGCTCGATGTGCATATCTGATAACTGTTGAACCTTGAGCTAAATGCTCTTTACAATTTAGATTTAAATGGTTAAGAGGGACATTTTAAAATTTTCTTTTTTTTTTTACAACACACTGCTTTCGGTCAGTTACCTAGAAAAATCTTTTTCTTACTTTACAGTAACAGAAAAACCAAACAAACAAAAATGTCAAGTCACTTTCCTCTCATTTGAGCTAACGAAAAAACCCTGTTCTAACAGGAAACCAAAATTAATATATTTCAATCCATTTCTTTGGTCACTGGCATTAACTAGACATTTTTACAAAAAAAAAAAAAAACAACACAATGACATTATATTACATTTGTTGGTTCTGGCCAGACCATTAATTCCAAACATACATTTTGCATTTCCCTATTTTCTTCCCATTTTAATTTCACCTTCCCCCCATTTTTTTCTCACCCCTGAATTTTAACCTTTTACATCATTCCACTTCTGATCAAGACACATTTTTTTTTTTTTTTTTCAATTTTAGGTGGTCCTCATTTTTTTTTCATTTTTTTTTTCTCTTCGTTTTTCCTCTTTAAATTTTCCTTTTGATGCCGAATTGGAATTGGTGTTTGTGCTGTTGCTACGAGAGCCGGCACGCCGTGGAAACGGGGCCTGATGCACTTATGATGACATGGTAGGATTTTCCCTCTTCTCCTTCCTTTCTTTTATTCTTTTTTTCTTACTTACTCCCGATGCTGGCCTTTGAGGAGACTTTCTCTCTCTCACACGGCGACAGGTGGCAGCGATGTTACCGAGCGAGTTACGAGGCGTAATGACCGCTAGTGCCTCGGGACGATGTCAAGCACTTTTTCGCACCATCTCGGCAGCAGAGTAAATTTTGAGCCATGGAAAAATTTGAAAAGATAAGGATCGTTCCTACCGTTCTTGGGCCATCGCGGCCGCACTTTCCCGGTGCTGGCAGGTTACGGCATCCGGACGTCCGTCGTGTGGACTCCCCTCCTTTACCCGATTTTTTTATTTTTTTTATTGTGGGACTCTCCCTTACGAAGTCTGGTATCGAAGTGTGTAGCAGCACGCAAAAATTCTCCGCTCCTCGCCGAATCCCTTGCGCACGCGCCCGAAATGGCGGAAGACAATTGGCCCGAAGTTAAGTCAGAAGGCGGAGAGAAAGACGCAATTCCCAGAAATCGCTGGCTCACATCTTCTCGGAGTCAGGCTTGAACTTTGACCCACGAAAACGGGCGCTGCGGTGAACCTCGCAGAATTCCGCCCAAATCCTGACGTGTTCCTGTGCCAAGCGAAAAATGCCTTTTCGAAGTAAACAAGAGCATAAATAAATCGGACTTTCTGCACTGGTAAAGCTGGGAAAACGTCCTCCCAGATGCCATTCTACGAATTTATCGCTTTTAGAAAAACGACACCAGAAACTGTAGCCATTTTCGTTCTTTCTTTCTGAACAAAGACTTTTAGAGAACCACCTTTACAAAAATTCATTAAACAAATTAACTAACATTAACGAACATCGTTACAATTAACTTCGTAACGCATAAAAATCGAATTCTCTCTAGCTACAGGTACGACGATCGGAATTACGAAAAAATCGCATAAAGCAACTATTTCTTATTTTGTCCTGATGCATTAAGCCACAATTTTATTCTTTTACTAAATGACTATTAAATATCATTGACGATAGCGCACGCGCAATTAACTTAGGAAAGTCACTTCGTTACGGAGCGATCGCCGACCCGCTTTTTCTCTCAGTCGCTGCATTATACTATCACTAGTTAATACCAAGTAAGATTCATACTAAAACCAACTAAATATTAATACCAAGCAAGATTTTAATTACGAAAGGTTACTAAATTAAGCCCGATACACACAACAACGATTTTAATTACACGCTACTGACATATGGCATAAACACGCGTTTTTTCTCATTAGATACCACTACAATAAGATAAAATACTTCAAACACTACATGTTTACAAATTACTTTTCCATTATTAAAGCTTACATAATAATACAATAAAAGAAATCGCGATAACGACGGTAAATACGGAACTACAACCTTACGATTTTTCTTTTTATCGCTACGTTATCCCGACGATCAATAACGCCGAACGCTGCAGCGTTGCCGCTGATTTTAAACTGATACACCTAACACTATACATATATAAACTGCACTATACACTTAAGAAACTAAGGCAAATCAATTCATATACACTACATCATATACTGCACTAAAATAAACTTCACTAATATCTCTTCCCTGAAAGTAAACAGTGCACTAAAAAAATGCAATGTAAGGAAGAAAAAAACATTGCATGAAAGAACAACAAAAAAACCAGCAATATAGCATGATGTCAAACTTCCTTAAATCTGCTTCCCAGCTAGTTACACATCCCTTAACTAGAAACAGATATCACAAGGCTAACTTACCTAGACCTATTCACATAAATTTAACTACATACACAGAGATCAACACTTCACAGAGAAATCAGAAAGAAAAGAAAATAAATGAAAAGAATTTACTTGATTTTTCTTGACTCTTAAATCTATTTATTTTTTTCTAACTCCCTCCTTGCCAAAGGGATTTGAGATCATCTCATGACAAAAATTATCACTCTCATTGAGAGTGCGTGGATCTGGTGACGGGTTTTCCGATCCAAAAATATTGGCCCATTAATTTAGAGATCGGAAAAACGTCAACAGATCAATCATATGTTCTAGGATATGAATCAAAAAGCATCATTGTATAAAAACAGACGAGTCGGAAATTAGCTACGTACAGTTAACAAATTTTTACATGTATATATGCGCAGCAAGAAATGTTACACATTCTTGTGTAAACAAATGCAGTAAATTGTTTTTTAATGATGCATATGGAGGTGATATTTTGCTATGTAGCGTACTGTGATTATTTAAAATACAGTAAAACCATGCTATAGCAACAAATGTATATAACAATTCCCGGGCTACTTACCATTCATTTGACTGGTCTCAAAACAAACACACACAAAAATATTTGAAAATAATTTTCAGCTGGTTATAAGGAAACCTAATTATAACAAAATGCTTGAAAGTAGAGTTAAACCAATTCACATATACCCTACAGGTTTAACTCTACTTCCAAGCATTTTAAAGTACTGAAAAAAAAGAAAGGTAAAACAATAATGGATTTTCATTCATACAGTTTGCAAGAGCCCCCTCCCCGCCCATTAATTTTTTTGCTTCCGAGTCTGAAAATGCCAACGAGTAGTATACAGGAAGTCTAATGAGTAATGCTAAATAAACATAACTAAATATGACATACTTCAATGGTACAATAATAAGTGTTAATGGTACAGGTGCTTGTATTGATGCAATATTTTACAATGCAAACTTCTCAGTCAAGTATGTAATTGAGGTAACATATGCAGTTCATTCATTAAAAGCTAAAGTAACTTATTACTACTATCTTAGACCAATGGTGTTATTAAAAATTTTTTAATTGAATTAAAAGAAATGTGTAGCATTTCTGTTTCACACGTTTGACCAATATAAAGTAACACTCCGGAGTACTTTTTTTTTTGTGTGTGTTACACACATCCGTGATGAATACCGTACTAAGCCTTATGCTAAATGAACACCCCGAATTAAAACAAATTAAATACAGCCACTACAGCCATTATATCAAACTAGTGGCTGTATTTAATTTGTTTTAATTCGGGGTGTTCATTTAGCATAAGGCTTAGTACGGTATTCATCACGGATGTGTGTAACACACACAAAAAAAGTACTCCGGAGTGTTACTTCTTTATATTGGTCAAACGTGTGAAACAGAAATGCAACAAATTTCTATTCATAATAGCCCTAAGAGTGAGATTTTTCAAATTCCACATGGGCACATTTCTTTAAACTTAAATGTAATAGACAGTTGTTATATTGTGAAAGCCAAGATATCTTTAGAACCTGCACAATGTTAAGTAGGTGAACATGGTTGATAGGTCATAGATAGTTGCTTCTAAACCTTTCCTGTAAGTGTAAACCCTACGAGAATTTGTGGCGTGTAGTGAAACGAAAAATGAGTAGAATCATGTACAAAGTGCATGTCATTCTGCAGATTATTAGGTTGCATATGTTATCTACATTACGAAGAGTAGCCTCTTGGTCAAGTATTGCTGACATTATCGGCAGTCTACTGTTACCTTCTTTATAAATCAATGCTTCAAAATGCTGAAAACATATGTAGTTCATTCATGAAAACTAAAGTTAACACTGTCTTAGCCCAATAGCATCCTACTATTTTATTTTTTTCCCCAGCACGGGGATAACTGGTTTACCAGTTATTTGGGGAGCGGCGCCCCCACGACCCGAGCTGACCTTGTGACTGGTCAACATCTGATGTCATGCCACCGCTTGTTTTTTTTTCGGTGCTGTTGGAGTTTGCAGGGACGGCTGTTCATCCAGCTGTTGGGGAGTCGCGGCCCCACGATCCCGAGCTGGTCTTGTGTCTCGCTTTTCGTTTTTATTTATTTTCTGCACAGGCCAGTTGCTCGTGTTGTATACTCTACTTAATCACTACCACGCTATGTACTAACACCCCGGTCTTGTGGTTTTGTTACCCTCCACTACTAACTGTTTATATTAACCGCTCAGTTCGTAGGTTGCTGAGATTCCGTTTAGGTTCCACTCCAGGGTTTTGTCTTCCTTGGATTACTTTTTCCCTTTTAGCTGGTTTGGGTGCTAGACCTACCTGCATGTTTGCCGCGTGCGGAGACCCGTGAGGCGGAAATGGGATGTCTGGCGGCTGAGGTCGCAGGAGACCGGAGAAGTGCCTCCTGTGTACCAACACTCCTCTTCGACCCCGGCTTCGCTGTAAACGGGAGGCTAGAGACTAACCCACCTCTAGTCAGAAGTCCTGTACCAAGTTGTGTACAGGGTTTTAGCGGCTTTATTGTCGTATAGCATGGCAGCGTAAGCCCGGGGGCTGTGGGATCATGCCAAAGGCGTTGGCATGACGGTACCCGGAGGCTGAAGTGTCCGCCGAGTGCGTGTGATCACAGCCAACGGCCTATATCTGCAACGTATAAGCTCCAGAACTGTGTCCAGCGTCATTTTCTTGGCTTGCAGACCTCCAGTTTTCCCTTGTAGGGCTCGGTGGTGAGTGGAGTAGTCTGCAGACGAATCCTCCTCCTTTTTTCCATCAGTAAAAACAAAAACAAACACTCCAAACTCAAGTCACCTGAGAAAATGATAGTTGACATCGACTCTCCTTCGTCTTCTCAACCTACCAAGTCCCATAACCTTAAACGATCTTTTGATCATGACCTGGACCAAGAACGTGGAACCTCTTCTTCGGCAGCTGTACCAGTTGCTCCCAAGTGTCGTCTCCCCTCGATTGCTGTGAATACGCATGCTACACACTTAGTTGTAGAATCCATCGATCCGAATGAGAGACTGTCCACCAGATCTCCCTTTTTCATTTCTAAAGCTTTGGACGCTGCGGTTGGCTCCTTGAAGTCTGTGAGGAAGCTTCGCTCTGGGGACCTGCTTGTCCAAACTTGCAGTGTTTCTCAGAGTAACACTCTTCTGCACCTCACTAGTCTTCAAGGCATTCCTGTCAAAGTGACACCTCACCTGTTTCTTAACACCTCTCGGGGTGTTATTTCTGAGTTTGATCTCTTGCCATGCAGTGAGGATGAATTGGTGAGTGAACTTGCAGATCAGGGTGTTATTGGTGCACGTCGTATGATGTTCCGGCGCGATGGTTCTTTGATTAAGTCTAAAAATGTAATCTTGACTTTTAACTCCCCGAAAGTTCCGACCGAAATCAAGGCTGGCTACTTGGTCTGTGGAGTTCGCCCGTACATTCCCAGTCCTCTGCGCTGTTTCAGGTGCCAGAGGTACGGGCATTCACAACGTTCATGTAACAGTTCCGCTTGTTGCCCAAATTGTGGCTCCAGTGAACATGACGGGGAAGGTTGCACTTCTGCGGCCTGCTGTGGTGAGGCCCATGCAGCTTACTCCCGCAACTGTATGAAATGGAAGGACGAGATGGCGATCCAGTGCCTCAAGACCCTGGAAGGCCTCTCGTACCCTGCTGCCAAGGCCAAGTTGGGTATTCCCAACAACCGACAGCGTACTTTTGCCGCAGTAGTTCAGTCTCTGCCACAACCCGTGCAGCCCTTTGTCCCGCGCCCTGTAGCTCTCGCCGGACTTGCCAAGAGATCTACAGCTGAACAAGCGACACAGGTGGATTTCTCCGAGCTCCAGCTTATTCGACCAGCTGACTCTGCGCCTTCTCTTTTGAAGACGACTGACTCTTCCAGTTCCCAGCAGAAAGCCTGCATGTGTGGAAGACCCGGCCCTAAATCCGCAAAGGTGTGCAGTGTCCATCCAACTGTCGCGGTCCAACTGACCAACATTGCGCAACTGTCCCAGACTCAGCGAGGTCCCCACCCTCAACCAACATTATAGAGGAACATAAGGGGGAGGAGAGTGACAGTTTGTCCCTCTCCTGTGACTCATCTTATGTGTAGTTGTGTTCGTTTTCGTGATGTGTTTGATCATTCTCATTCCTCAGTTTTACTTAATCGGCTAGTTTCTAACCATTGTACCATGTTTTTAATACTGTTCGTTTCATTGTCTTTTCTCGCCCTTCCATCATTCTCATGGTTCGGTTTTACTTGGTCTGCCAGATTTTGGGATTTATGCCACATTTTTTTTTTAATCCTGTTTGTTTGTCTTGTGTCTGGCGCTCTTTGGCCAAACATGGCTCTTGCGCCATAAAAATCAACCAACCAACCAACCAATCATACTATTTTCTGACTACTTTTGCATCAGTTATCAAGAAAGCAAAAAAAAAAAAAATATATATATATAGTATACATGGTTTGTCAATAACCCTTTTTTTTTCAAATTACACATGCACACATTCTTTAAATTTTATGTTAAACTCTCATTTTATTATGATATCGGAGCAGCTTCAGAACCTGCATTATGGAAGAATAAATTAACATGGTGTAATAACACTGAGAAATAAGAATCATATTCAAAGCAGATGACATTTTGCAAAATGAGGGTCTACCTGTTAACTCTATTGAAAGGCAAACCTGCATGTATCCATACAGTTAAATAAACTTTAACCCATATTTTACCCATATATGAAATCAAATTTTTGAAATTACACTGATAAATACAACACAACAATCACAACTGATAAAATCTGAAAAACCATTTATTTTTGAAATTTTGATTTACATTTATTAAGTTAAAAATAATTATTGTTGATATATTTCATAATAAAACACATATCAAAAGTAAAAGCTGCTTGAATATAATGTGCTTTCTAAAAGCACAGTATTCAACTATTAATACGTGTTGTGGTGAGATGGTGGTCAAGAATTACTTGCACTTCTACACCTGCCAGAGTTACTGCTGGATAAAACTGGATTTTCACAACTGAATCTAAAGTGGATACACAAGAGGTAAGGGAAAAGCATTAACGTATAATTCCTTAATGCACAAAATCAAAAATATATATATACTTAAATATTGCACATTTAATATAGCAACAGGATACACTAATAAAATAATTACATTAACTCTCCAATGCAGTTTGTGAAATGAGATATCTCATAAATATTAAAACCCAATAAACAATATGAACAAGAAATTGTTACGTCTAAATTTTATTATTTTTACTAGATAATAGTTCATGTACTTTCTTGGATGAATGAACACTGAAAAAAATTCACACACCGTTCCAGATGAAAATGAAATACAGAATTTTAAAAACATCTTTGCAAAACAATTAATACAAACTTAGTAACCCAAATATCAGCTATACAAGAAATTTAGCAGAATACTGGGCCCATAATTTCCTGAGATCAATTATGATCAGAAAAATGTGGAAAAGCCTTGAAAACAGTAAAGTGCACAGCCTATTTCCTTCAAGTGATCTGAAGCAGGTGAACATGTGCAAATTATACTACAACATTTTTTGACATGTTAGTTTGTAACTGCTGATAATTTGTTTACTTTTCACAAGAAATGCAATCGTGCAATTTTCCAATTAAAAATTAAGAAATTCGGAGACCCTGACGCTGAACTTGTAGAGCCATCATCACAGTTGGTCCCCTTGATTTCGTTTTTTTTTTTTTTTTAGCAGTAGCAACACTTGCTAGTGGCCTTATTTTTTACTAGCAAAAGTTTATTAACATTTTAAAAAACAAACTTTAACATGTTCCCCTCCACTAGTCAATCATGGCAAATTTTGATTTCACCACTGTAACTGTCACATTATAATGCTGAAAAGATTACAAATATTTAGATATAACTCACCTTTTCATGACCTGACAGATTAATTCTAACAATTTAATTCGAATGAAAATATTAAAATTTTTTTTTTATTTAACTTTATTCACACAATTCAAAATCTTGGAAGTTATTTTCCGTATAGTTTATGATCTGGGTTTCGGGTCTTTTCATCATACAACTTTAAAATAGCAGGCATGGGGTCAGACTTTTTTTCGGATGGACCTTCAACCTCAATACTCACGACAGCATTCAATGTTAGTAAGTTTAAACTGCCCCTCCAGTCAGCCTGGATTCTCTTCATGAAACTGAACCCAACCTCACATGCAGAAGTAGATAAGGGAAATATACTGCCTTTATTATCTCGTGTGCATCCTGCAACACGAGATAAAGGCAGATAGCAGCGAGAGCATACATCCACATAGCGACTTATTCCGGATTTTTTTTTTTTTTGATTGAAGGTTTAATGACCCCCATGAGCACCCCATGAGCAACTCAATGGGCTATAAGCAGTCGCCCGTCCCTAATTTAGGGTCACTGGCTCCAGGGAAGGGAGAAAGCCAGTGCCGTAAGACAAACACAACATCCATGCCTCACTGGATTTGAACCCGGACCCCTTTCGGACGAATGATCAGAGGCCATCGCTTAGACCACTGCGCCACCGGGGCAGCCATATTCCGGAATGAGGGGACCCGGGTTTTGATGCCTGGCGTCAACAAAACTGACGGAGAAATTTACTTTGTTATAACTGACATCTATCAGTGTAAATTTCAAATAAATTATGTTAGCTCATTATCTTTTACAATGCTTACTGTGATTTACAGTAAAACTGCTTAAATGTTATTATTATTATTTTTTATGTTGCTGATTGAATAAATTTTGTTTCCTTCCAAGACACATTTGTAATGATATAATTCCTTCAATTCTTATATTTATGATGATTTTCAGTTGCAACCTCATAATTTATGACATTTAATTACTCTTAATTTCACAAAAACTAAAGTTTCTGAGAAAAAGAAACTGAAGTCAAATTTAATAATGCCTCACATTAAATTTAAAAACAATGCACTAAGTAATAAATAATTTTAAAGCCAGCAAAGAGAACTTCAGTTACACTTTTTGTAATATATGAAACAAAAATTTGCCAAACTTTTGAACATTAAAATTTTGTCACTGTAAATTTTAAAACTATGGTACAAAACAAAACTTGATATACAAGCATCTCTTTTCAGTACCACAGCAGGAATTTTAGCCCCCTCCCCCAATATATTTAAGACCCTATGTAAAAAAAAAATGAGACCCATTCCAAAGAAACTGCTGAAGTGTCCGTTTGCTACTGGATACTAGGTGGCTGTGTCCCAGGCATGCGAATCCCTTTGGCACTTACATGTTTGTTTGTCTATGGTTTGTACATTATGTCTCCGCACTGACAATCAGAAATATCTGGTCCTACTTTGCAACTTCCCACCCCGTTGCATATCGCCTTCCTCATTTTGCTCTTTGTCCGCATGGCTCTCAAGGCAACACAAGTATCTGCGTGTAATGCCTCTTCTCGGTGGTAGTAGTGAAGTGCATAGGTTATTTCTTAGCTTGATGAAACAACCCTTATTTTGCACATATGTGATAACAAATCCTACCTTCACAGCTAAATCAGGAGAGTAATAAACTTTAATACTCTGTCATAGAGACTATCTCTACACAGCTTAATTCCAAGTGCAGAATTAAAAAAAAAAATCTTTTTTTTAAGACAATTTGTATTCAAGCAAAACTGTTACTTTCAGGTTAAGATTGGGGGAAAATATTTAAAATTTTCAACAAAAAAACCCCCACGTACTCAAGGACCCCACAAATGGAGGGGGCGTGCAGTTGTGTCGTCTGCGGCGCCTCTGCTACGCAACTGTCTCTTGTGTGCGTCAACAAAACTGTAAAGTTTCATGAAAATCTAAGAGGGTCAGATTCAAAATAGTACTTTTTTTTTTTAATGTAGATTTAACTAATCTACAGTTTCACTTGCATTTAACATCATGATCAATTTCACTCCCACAAGAAAAAACTGACATTTTAAATGCTATTTAAAAATGTAATAACTGATATTTCTTAACTATGATATTTGCACAAGCTAAAAACATAAAATGGCACAGAACTCTCCAAAAGGTCAGGTTGGTGAGGCAAAACCAACATCACTAATGGAAAAAAAAATTGAAAAAAGATAAGCAAAATAAAAATTAGTGCTGATTTAACAAAATAAAAATTAATGCTGACTACCAATAAACTAATTAAAATTGAAAACAAGATAGATGACACCGAATTTTCGGGTGTAATGAGCACGTCTTTTGAATCCGTTCTGACGCAAATTAAATTTATCAAAGCTATTCAAAGTCAATGGAACCGGTATGGGAAACAATAGTATCTGATGGAAGAAAGAAGTTTTTCAATCGAGTTTTTAATCCATCAGATATTGCTGTAAACGAAATCGTGAGCTTACGACCTCTGGTTGCAGACTTGCACCTTAAGAAAAACATAAATTTATATGAGAAACATTTCGCACCGGAAACGCTCTCCAATACAGAAAGAATTTTTCAAATCGGACTCTTAGAAACAGAGATATCGACAAAAATAAGATGTGACTTTACATCCCCTCGTGGGAACACCATGCATTATTTTAGGAAGAAAGTATTCTCAAAAGGTTTTTCCATATGAGCGGTGTCGGTCCAAGAAAAAAAATTGTCAAGTTTACAGGAGCCCAGATGTTGCTTCAAGTACATAAGAAGCAGAAATTAACACTTATGCCCCCTGGTGGCCAAACCATTCTTTACCAAACATTAGAAATTATGTTATATTTTCCATCAGGTCTTGTATGTAATACAGGAAGAAGTTTTCAAATCGGAGTTTTAGGAGCAGAAATAACGCAGAAAACGCAATTTACCTTTGTGCCCCCTAGCGGAAAGTCTATGATGTACTTCTTGAAAATTTTGAATTTATAGGAAAAACATTTCGCATCGGAAACACTATCCAACAAAGAAGGAGTTTTTCAAATCGGACTCCTAGAAGTAGAGATATCGACAAAAATAAGATATACATCTACGCCCCTGTCATAGAAACCATGTATTATTTCAAGAAGAAAATGTTCCTAAAAGCTTTGTCGACATGAGTAGTATCGGTCAACAGACGACCTTTTTTCAGTCGAGATTATAGAAGCTCATATTTTGCCGCAAATACATCAGAAGCGGAAATTAAGACTTACGCCCCTGGTGGCCAAACCATTTTTTACACACACACACACACAAAAAAAAAAAAGAAATTATGTGCAAACGATTTCCCACCAGGAGCTGTATCCGGTGCAGAAAGAATTTTTCAAATCGGAGATTTAGAAGCAGAGATATAGGGGGAAACACAATTTACCTCTACGCTCCCTAGCGAAAAGTCTAGGAAGGACTTAAAATTTTTGAAATTATATGAAGAACATGTCCCACTGAAAACATTATCCAACAAAGAAGGAATTTTTCAAATCGGACGCCTAGAAGTTGAGATATTGACAAAAATAAGATATACATCTATGTCCCCTGGCGGAGAAACTGTGGAATATTTTAAGAAGAAATATTCTGAAAAGGTTTATGGATGTCAGTGGCATCAGTCCACAAAATAATTTTTGTCAATCGATATTTTAGAAGCTCAGAGTTTATGGCAAATACTTCAGAAGCAAAAATTAACACTTACGCCCCCTGGTGGCCAAAGTATTCTTTACCAAAAATTTGAAATTAGATGCAAAAGAGTTTCCATCAGAACCTGTATCCGCTGAAGAAAAAATGTTTCAAATCGGAGTTTTAGAAGAAGAGTTATCGGGAAAAATGTAATTTACTTTTACGCCTCCTAGTGGAAAATCTATGCGTAATTTGAAAAAGTAACAATATCTAAAATACTCTTCGACACAAATGCAATCAAAAGATAAAATAATTTTTTCAATCGGATATGTAGGAGCAAATATATGGAATAAAACGTATTTTTAAAATCAACATCATCTGCATTTACGCCGTCTAGCCGCAAAATTGTACACCGTAAAAAAAAAAAACGAAATGAAGGATCATCATTCACATGTTTGAAGCTTCCCAATGCAAAAAGAATTTTTCAAATTGGACTAATAGTGGCAGAGATATCGTGGGTACAGACAGACAGACGGACGGACAAACCGGTAACATAAGCACGATCTTTTTTTACAAAAGACGTGCTAAAAAAATTCATAAAAGTGAGAAAGGGATGCTGGTAACCAACAAACATTCTCCTATTTCCTTTCATTGCAAGATTTCTTGTCTCTTATTGTAATAAGATTCTTTTACGACTAGCAGTTAATTTTGCATCGTCAATCCCCTCTCCATTGTTTTAGATGCATATCCTTTAGTCTGTGACCAGATAGTTTACAGTGCAGCACCTGTCAAAGAAACCTCTCTGTTCCACATGACACACATGCCCAGGGGTAAACAAAACCTCAAAATTTTCAAGCACCACCACATTTTTTCAGGAGATACAAAAAGAAAACCATGATCTATCTAAATACATAAGAACTGTGACTATCATCTGTCGAAATTAATGCATTGTTTCTTAGAAATTCATTAATTCAGTGTGAAATCCACAACTAAAGATATGGAACATATTATACATTTGTATTAATGGTTGTATTTCAAAACAGGTTTTTGCTTCAGAAAAAAACACTCATGAATAAAATACATTTATAAGCACCCCAATGCAAAATCAATGCCATGGCTACAAGCATTTCTGATGCTCGCTCTGTAAGCACACATGTATCTATCTTGGGTTGCACTGTGAAACTTTAACTTGAATTGTTGCTGTAGAACACATAACTGTTGAGGCAATAGAGCCAAAAATTGATATTAGCATCTTTATTATTCAGATTTTATTGTAAGTAATCTAAAAATATCGCAAACAGAAAAAATCTGTATAATGTACTTGTTGCTTTATTAAAGTTGAAAGCTTCATAATATAAAACCAAATTTTGAAAAAGATATTAGATCTGTTGTGCCTTAGACCCCTTGACCACCGGGCGGCACACATGCCGAAAGCATCCTTTCATTGTTTTTTACAGAAGAAATATGCAACAAATATCTGCACTACTAGTCTTGTCACTCCACTGAATCCACTTTTTAAAATTTGTCCTTGTCTCTAAATCAGTCAGGTTAATAAAACCCCTCACTTTTCACCCACCCCCATACTGTGCAAATGATTCGGCTCAATAGCAACATCATCATACTACTGTATGAGGTGTGTTCAATACGTAAACAATGCAATCCAAGTGTGTTGTCCAGCAACCAGTCGTACAGCAACAATTCTTTGTCATTGGCTTCATTTTACCGAATAATAGAACTCTGTACACCTATTTGTTCATATTTAATTGCATTTAAAATTGATTATTCCTTTCAAGTGTGTCAGTGGGTGTCAAACAAAAATCAGATAGTTTTTAACTCATGAAAATGTACCTCCTAAAAAAATTCTGACTAGATTAGTGGCAGTTTATGGTTCTGAAACTTTGCACATACGCACTATTTGTCGATGGGAAAGAAAATCAAAGGACGTTGAGGAATGTTGGCCGTAAAGGATCAGCCATGAAGTAGGAGGCCCGTAATCGCAACTTGCAATTTGAATAAGTGAAAGGTTGATGGGCTCATCAGGGAAAATTGAAGAATAACTCAGATATTCATAGCAGGTACACTGAACATTAATAGGTAACATCAATGACATCGATAACATTTTAGGATACAATGCTCATTGGATACTGCGTGACCTAACGACTGACATGAAGAAATCAAGACGAAGCATGCCAAAGGTTGCTTGCTTGCTATGAAAAATATGAAAGTGATTTTCTCCAAAGCATTGTGACTGGTGGTGACAGTTGGTTTCACCATTATGACACAGAATTGAAAAATCAACAGCTGGAATACAGACATCCACCTTCTTCTCCAACGAAAAATTCAAAACTCGAATTTCTGCCGGCAAGTGCATGCTCACTGTGTTCTGGGACTGCAGAGGTATTATTCGTCAGGAGTACGTGGTCAAAGGTGCGATTATCAACTCTGAGAGCTATGTGCCCTTCTTAAAAACAGTTAAAGCAAAGAATAAACCATGTATAAAGGGGAGGATGCCAAAAATTCTGGAATATGACAAGCACACACCAGTGCTTTCACTTCAGGGGCTATACAGAAAATTGGGTTTGAAGTTCTTGAACTCCCTACATATAGCCCCTATTTGGGGCAGCCCAACTTCTGGTTGTTTTCTGCTCTCAAGAGATATCTGAAATGAATTCAGTTCACCTGTGTCAAAGATGTTCAAGCTGCTATGAGGAAATGGTTCTGAGAACCTGAAGATTTTTACAGAGACGGGTTTATAAAAAAACTTATTAAACGTTTGTGTATCTATGTTGAGCATGAGGAGACATATGTAGAAAAATAAAATATTTGAATTAAAGTAGAAATTCTGAACTTTGTTCTTTTGTTTCAATTTGATTCTTTGCCACTGGGATTGCATATAAATATGGAGGCATTACTTTCTGAACACTGTCAGTACATGCAGACATTCTGTTCAGTACAGTACATGAAGCTTTCTGTTTACATATCTGAAGCTTTATTAGTTCAGTTAAATTGTGCTCCTGAAATATTATAGTATCTGAAACATTGCTTATTTTGATTCTCTGTCCTTTTATCACATATACCACATGGAAATGGCTGGACCCACTACTATTTTTTTTTTCATAAGAAATTCAAAATTGACTCTAGAAAAAAATTTGCTGCATTATTTTTCTAGATAACTATGGTGTTATTACTATCATTGTCTAAGGAATGTGCATATTTTAATTCATATAACTTACATTGTTGTGAAATACAGTAATTATTCTATTGAACTCATGAGCAGAAACATTGCTCATCTTGATCATTGTAATTTTTTTACAGTTTTTGAAACAGAAAAATGATCATGAATAATATTATCTCGGTGTGAGAGAGAAAGAGCTGAATAAATTTGAAACATGTCAAAAACCATTAAGTACTTACACATTATGAAATGGCAGAATCATAATAAATTTTGAAACAGAAAAACAAGAATTAATAAAGTACTTGCACATTATGAAGCAGGAAATGGCTTGGCTCCATGAAGGCATCCACCCTTAATAATGGGTATATTTGGTACTATAACAATGCCAAGCTGATTACCATATCACTCCTATTCTTCAGCAACAAAACAGATTGTCAGAGTAGAACAAGACAAAAAGTATTGTTATAGTATATGCAAAAATAAAAGTATTTTCATTTAAGCAAATTTTGCATAATTATGTGGTGGTCATAAGAGTTAATATAGAAATTAAATGAACTGTACATATAAAACAGAAGAAAAATTAGTCACTTTCAGGTTTGAGATACACATTATGTTACTGTATGTTTTTGGTTTTGTTTCGGAGTTTTGTTACAACCACATAACTCTGAGGGTTATAAATAGTTTTACGTGGCTAATTTTGGGCCACTTCTTTTAGGAGAGGGAAAGAGAACCAGTGCTGAAAGACAAACACACCACCGATGCCTCATCTGAGACTCAAACTTGAGCCCAGCTCATACAATTAGCAATTAATCAGTGTCTGACTACTTGTCCAGTGGTGTAGCATTAAATGTTTTCCCTGAAACAAATTATTTCATAGATGCTTCTTTTAATTGCATTAGTGAAAAATGCATAACAACAATCAAGTATTCTATGATGGGAACAAGTGTATTAAATTTTAGAGCTTTCAAACTCTTAGTCTGAACAAGTGTAAGGAAAGAAAATGTGCTTTACATTTTATACATAGCTAATTTCAGCACAGCTTTTTGTAGCATTTTAATAAAGCAAAATGTCTCTCACTATTATTCCATTTCTTGCCTTCATTATCACAATACAAGAAAGTGGCATATGTATTCACCAGTAACAAGATGTTACATACAGATTGTTACAATTTGATGCACATCATAAAGACAAGTGCCATTAAAATGGGTTTGAAATTTAGCTTCTTTTGTATTCACATTGTAGTCATTAAATGCAGTCAGGTTCCATTAATTAATGTACAGATCCTTTCATATGCTATACTTTATTAATGACATTATAAAAAAAGCTACAGAGAAAATGTTTGAAAATTGTTTACACTGACTACCAGAACAAAGTATCAGAAATCTAATTTTTAGATTAATTTGCTACAGAAAATTTCATGGGTAATAACTCAAAGGGTTCATTTTTTCTCTGATAAATATTTTTCCCCATCAGACTGCTGAACACAAAAGAATAGAATAAGGACATTCGGCAAGAAATATTTTGATTGTTTATTTTGACAGCTCCGTACCCCACCCCACCCTCACTATGCACGCCAAAAATAAGCAAATAAGTATTGCAGCACAAGTTCATAATGTTAACAAACGTTCACTGGTCATTGAATCCATTAAGAATCTAATTTTGGAATGGTTAAGCATATGTAGCTATAAAATGCACGCAAAAAAAAAAAAAAAAAAAAAAAAAATTGTTAGTGATTAGCATAATAGTAATTTTAACCTTATGATTACCATAGTAGTAATTCACAATAGTAAACTTAGATTTTTTTTTCTTTTTGAAGATCTTCACAATTAATTATACTGTTCTATCAAAATATACCACAGCAGTGAATCTTTTTATATCAGCAACAGTGAGTAACATTTTTAATGGCACACTGTTTTGCTTAATTCACTGTTCTTTTTAAAGGATCTGCATTAGCTTAAATGTGCTTCATACAGCTGTTATATATTTTTATTTACATCAATATACTCTGCATTCTCACTTCGAAAATAAGAAGTGAAGACCATTATTTGGTATAAATTTTCTAACTGGAAACATTTATATTTCACAAATCAAAATATTCTGACTATATCCAGTTGCAAAATTGTGATGTTTTCATAATTTCATATCACTTCTAATGATATGTGCTATCAGAAATATCATTATTTTTACAATATATCCAGGCCACCTCTGCATGAAAAATTAGTGTTACCTCTTAATCAAACTTAACACGTCTGGCCCTCAAAAAAAAAAAAAAAAAAATGACAGCAAATGTCAGTGTAAAATATCATAAAATACCAGCGAAAATGAATTTTCATTCAAAGGTTTTGATATTAGTGACAACACTGAAAAATAAATATCAACATTTATACTATCATTAACAGTATAAAAGTAATGTAAATCTCTCCAACTGAGGTAATGTTACAATAAATCTTTGAGAAGAAAAGAACACAATGAAATCACTTCACACCATAACCTAAAATTTACTGCAATGTTTACGTTTGCAGTTTTTTACTGAACGCATATTTTTTGAATTAACACAGTGCTGAAATACTGGAATATTAAATTTTGAATTATGGGAATGTTCATCGCTCCTTTACATAAACTCACATGTCGAATCTGAGCGAAAAATCTAGCTAATTCAGCATTTGTAATTAGCCAGTAAGTATAGTTCAAACACACCTCACCGTCACTGCGAAATTATATTGTTAACAAACTTACCTATTTAATAACATTTCGTAACTTTCCAGCTCACTCTGACATCATGAGCAAATCATCAAAACAACTCTCATCCACGCGGTTACGGTTCTTTACTTCGTTTACGTAACAAAAAATAACCATGGGATGAACAACAGCAGATTTTTAAATTATTTTAGACAGGATGTAGTTAACTTCCAAACTTCAGTTCTGTATTGCAGATAAAGCAGCAATAAAAATGCAACATCTATAAAAATATGCCATTACAATTTAGCAAAAGCTATTTTAAAATTAATTCTTGTATGATAAAAACATGCAGAAAAGTCTAATAAGATTCATTCTACTTACGTGAGAGTTCCAGACTTCCAGTTAGCACGCGTTCTGTCAGCAATGGCGGAACAAGATCGAGTTGGTCACGTGTTGCTTCAGCCTCCAGGTGTAGTCTTCCTCCATGTTGACGACTCCCAGGGAAACGGGTTATGGTTGAAGTTTTCTCTCGTGCTTGACTGTAATCGGATTATCCAAACGCCCTTTGGTAGCTCATCAGTTAGAAACTGATGACATCAACATTCAGCGTTGACGTCTTGCCTACCAGATTGGGAATAGAATACGGTGGCACGGTGTTGCGCCTACGTTAAATTGGAAGGGTGTGCTGCCTGGGTGTGCCATTCACTTCTTCTACCCCAATTTCCTTCTTTTTGGTTTCACTTACACACAGCACATCCAGTCTATACTTATTCATCTCCTCAATCACCTCATTCATCTTGCCATTTATACCTCTAGTATTCCATACACCAATCTTACATTCACTCAGCCGAGATCTCTTTCTCATACGCCGTTTAGAAAGTCCAGGTCGATTCCGTAGTGGACTGTCTTTCTCAAGTGTGGTAGGTCCACCATATCCCACTCTTGAGTCCGGATATTGATTTCTTCTTGTCTTTTTAATCAGGTAAGTACATCAGTGTGGGGGATTAGCCCACAGCTGAGGGTTTCAGTTGGTCATTCAACCTAAGGATTCTGGAACAAAACCCAGTGAGTTGGGGTCTTTTTGCCAATGTCACACAGAACTAGCTGACACCTCTCCAAGATTCATAGAGGCCCTAGTTGCTGTTGTGTGTGCCATTGTTACCACGGAGCGCCCGAGGAGGCAAACCCATCGCTCACTACGACCGCCCGCACAGGGTTAATGCATTTTTAATATGAATATCAATTAGTTAACATGAATGTTAACAGCTTTTTCTATTTTCTTGTAATTCTTGTGGTACATTTATTCTTGTTGAGAAGATTTATTGTCAATAAAGTTGTACATTTTAGCTTATAAAAAAGTTGTAGATGTTTGGCTTATAAACCATGTAAATGTATAATGCAATGTACATATGTATATATTGATTATCCCTCTATTGCAAATTTTATAAATGAGTGGTAGGCAATGCACGTAGCTAACAAACTAATTAAGAAGAAGGTAGTGTAGAACACGCTAAGTTACGTATAAAAGTTTAATGCAAATATATTTTAGCCATTACTATGGCCTTTCATCAGTGCAACTACGATTGGTTTATGTTGCCAGATTGGAAAGGTAATGTAAACCAATCGTAGTCGCACTGATGAAGGCCATAGTAATGGCTAAAATATATTTGCATTAAACTTTTATACGTAACTTAGCGTGTTCTACACTACCTTCTTCTTAATTAGTTTGTAAATTTTATTTTTATTTCTTGTCTAACAATGAGCCAAGTTTACAAAAAGGTGGAGAAAAAGACAAATTCTGTTTTCTGTTATTCTTTTTCTAAGGTGGATAATATCTGAATAGTCTTGCTCCTGAAATGAACTTTAAAATGATATATGACTTGGCCATAAATATATTTGACTTGGCCACTGAATTATGTAAAATGGAAAATCTTCCATTTAAAATTAAGTGTCTTTTAAAGAGTAAGACTACATTGTGCATCTGATGGTTTAGGAAGTAGAAAATGTGCATAATTTGCCTTGTACTATGCAGGTAAATTTATGGGCGATGTTTTTGTCCATCATAGGTATAGCAAACAGAGTAGTTCAAGTGATATGTAAAAAAATCGTTACTTTTCTCCTTTACATGTTTTGAAAATCATGTTAAGTAAAACCAAACAATAGGAACTACTGAGAACAGAAACATCGACAAACTATCATAATGCAAAATTTTTCATCTTCTGTGATATTAAGAATGTTTGCATTGTGGTTATTTTAAATCCCATCCTCCAGAATAATTATTGCAGCCCCTTCCTTGCAAGAATCTTGCCTTCTGGTCAAATAAAACTGAAACAAAAAGGATGCTGATTCTCATTAACAACTGGCAACTAAGTGATATCAGATTATTACTTTAGAATACAGTCTTCATAATTTGACTGTAGATCTTGCTTGCTCAATGTGATACTAAAAGCCAATGTAACGGATTTAATTTTGCAGTGTAACGTAATTCTTAACATTTATTATGTATTCTTGTACCATTGCCTGTTCAACATGATGATAGTTTAACCATGCAAATTGACTTTTATAAAATTATTATGTGAGTTTCTCTTAAAATTTCTAGCCATGAAAAGTGCTTTTAGATAATGCTTACAATTGTTGAGTTCTTAAATTAAAGTCTTGTGTAGATCGAAAGCTTTGGTTCAAACTCATTTTGACCCATTTCTTGTTAAACTCTGGCTTTGACCGAAAAAGAGATAATGCTGTAGGGATAAGAAAAATGTTTTCAATGGAAAAGTCACTGACAGTACCAAATGTATATGTGCTTTATCCTGAAGTAGTTTTAATTTTGCAGTTCAGTCAGCAAGGATGCAAACAAAAAATTGCAGTGTACATTTTTGTAATGTAAATAAGTGAATTGTTTCAACACACACACACACAAAAAAATAAAAATAAAAAAATAAAATAAAAAAATTTTGGGATTTTACCCAAAGTTTAAATTTCTTTATTAAACTTTATTTATGAACTTTTTTCTTTATTTCATTTATGTAGGTAAAATTCAGTGAGTTAACTTTAGACATGTTCCGCATGCTTCAGACATTAGAAAGGGAGCCACAAGAAGACACTACACAAATGTATGACACGTCTCCTGCTCCTGGAAGGATACCTTTTGTAAGTAACACATTTAGGAGAAATGACTTTGAAAAAATATGTATTGTATTGTTTTTCTCTCAGAAAATGGTAATAATGTAATATGGCAATGAATATTTATCTGTGATGATATTGCCATATATAAATAATTCATTTTTCAGAAAAATTATAATTTCAAAACAAATTTTCATTCTTTCTTCTAAAAATAATTATGCTGTAACACCATGCCAATTACTTATTTATGCTGATTAATACAGAATTATTATTATTATTATTTTCTTTATTCGAAATATACGAATCACAGCCTATGACAAACAAAATAAACAGCAAATTATCATTGACTGGTATTGTTGAACTGATACGAGTTTCCACCGAAGACCTAGGTATCAGTCAAGAATCGGCGTAAAATATATGATGTTCCAAGTAAAGCTGTCTTCTGCAGTTCTGTAGGTGGCATATCAGAAAGCTGCAATTTTTCAAAATGATTCATAAAATTTTTTGACATTGTTCCAAGTGCCCCGATGACAATGGGGACTACCGTTGTGTGTTTAGTCCATAACCGGGTAACTTCTATGGCCAGGTCTCTATATTTAGTCATTTTTTCCAATTCTTTTTCATTGACTCTGGCATCTCCAGGGATCGCTATATCAATTAGCCAGACTTTCCGATTTTCTATTACTGTTATGTCTGGTGTATTATGTTCTATGTGTCAATCGGTTTGAATTCTGAAATCCCACAAGATCTTGACTTCATTATTTTCTATGACTTTCTCAGCCTTGTGTTCCCATGAGTTTTTCGATGCTGGCAGATTGTGCTTTCTGCATAATGACCAATGAATTCATTGTGCAACCCTATCATGTCTAACTTTGTTATCTGTCTGTGCAATTTTGCTACATTCACATATTAGATGAGACACAGTTTCATCTTTTTCTTGACAAAGTCGGCACTTTAGATTATCACTGACTTTATGGATTTTAGCCTTCATAACATTTGTTTGCAATGCCTGTTCTTGTGCAGCAAAAATCAGACCTTCTGTTTCTTTCTTGATGGAACCCAATTTCAGCCATGCCCAAGTCAAGTTGTTGTCACTTTTCCCATCAATATTCTTTAGAAATTGTCCATGCAGTGGCTTGTTCTTCCAGCCATCTAATCTGCTTTCAAACTGTTTCCTCTTGTATTCAGCCTTGTTTTCTGTTGTTTTAAAGATATTTTCATTATTCACTGCCTGAAGTAGCTTTTCTCTGCTTCTGTTGACATAATCATTCAGGCTTCTTTTTTCTTCCTCTACTACCTGTTGTACTTGTAGTAGCCCTCTGCCTCCAATCTTCCGAGGTAAATACAATCTGTCAACATCACTTTTTGGATGGAGTGCGTGATGCATGTTCAATAATTTTTGAGTTTTCCGATCCAGTATTCCTAATTCACTTTGGATCCAGTCAATTATTCCAGCTGGGTATCTAATTACTGGAATGGCCCATGTATTTATGGCTTTGATTGTATTTCCACCATTTAGTTTTGATTTCAATATTTTTCTTACTCTCTTGATATACTCACTCTGAGTCAGACCTTTGACTTTTGTATGTAAGATGTTATCTGATTCAAGAATTCCAAGGTATTCATAATTTTCATTATCTGACAATGATTTCATTATATTACCATTTTCTAGTTCTATTCCATCTATATTCTGGACTTTTCCCCGGCGCATGGATAGTAACGCACATTTTTCCAGTCCAAATTCCATCTGTATATCATCACTAAATATTTGCACTGTATGCAGCAATGTTTCAAGTTCGGCAGAACTTTTTGCATACAATTTAAGGTCATCCATGTACAGCAGATGGCTTATTTTTCCATGTTGGTCCGAAATGTGGTAGCCCATTTTTGTTTTGTTCAAAATCATTGACTATGGAATTAAAGAGATATTAAACCATAAAGGCGACAAAGAATCCCCTTGAAATATGCCTCTCTTGATATTAACTACTCAGAGTTCTTCACCATATGCATGTAACACTGTTTTCCAGTTTTTCATATTTTCTTTGAGGAATCGGCAGATGTTTTTGCTAACTCCAAATAGTTCCAAACAAGTGTTAATCCAGCTGTGGGGCAATGAGTCAAAGGCCTTTTTATAATCTATCCATGCCATATTCAAATTCGTTTTTCTTCTTTTGGAGTTTTTTTAGTACCATTTTGTCAATTAGCAGCTGGTCTTTTGTGCCTCTTGACCTTTTGAAGTTCCCCTTCTGTTCTATTGGGTACAAATTGTTTCCCCATAAGTAGTCATATATTGATCTTGCTAGTACTCTTGTAAAAAGTTTGAATGTTGTCGAGAGGCATGTAATTGGACGATAGTTAGTAGGTTCATTGCCTTTTTCTTGATCTTTCACTATACGGAATGTGCGACCTGTTGTCATTCAATCTTCTGTGGCTGAATTCTGTAGCATTATATTGAATTGCATAGCTATTCGTTGATGAAGACTTGTAAGATACTTCAATCAAAATCCATGCAATTCATCTGGCCCAGGAGCGCTCCAGGCTTTCACATTCTTTACTTGCTGGGTAATCATATCAGTTGTTATCATCAGATTATCCATGTGTATTCCTTTCAAATCTTTACGAACATCGTTGATCCACAAGGCATTTTTATTATGTTCAACTGGGCTTTCCCAAATTCCTTTCCAAAATGTCAAGGCATCTTTCTTGCATGGGCTGATGTTTATTTGGATTGCCTTTTGTCTCAATGATTTATAATATACTTGTTGCTGATTCCGAAATTGCGCATTTTCTTTGTACTGTTTTATGCGTCCGTCATATCTTTCAATTTTCTTTGCAGTAGCTGTTACTCGTTTTAATTCTTCCATAATTTCAACAATTCTTTTTCTTTCCAGGTCGTATTTTTTGCAGAGTCCATCTTTTATTTTTCTACTTTTAAGCTTCCCATCTTTCAGGCATTTTAAGTTACTAATGTCACTACGGAGTTTATTTATTTTATTTTCTAGCCGAATTTTCCACTTAGGAGTGCCAGGCATTTTTTTCTTTGGCATCTTGTAACCAAGTTCCATGGTTACTATGGCAGCTGTACTGTACATGAGCTGGTTTGTTTCCTTTAAAGTATGAGTTGGAATTTTGTCCACAACATCATTTGCAGTTTTTAACAAATGTTTCACTTGTTTGCTTCATATTTGGCAAATTACAGGAAGTCTTTGTTGTTCCTCACCTTGCATCATATGGATTAAAATTTTCTCTTTCAGGAGATTTTGCTGTTATGTCAATTCATGGTTGTCATGTTGTTTCACAGATTGTTCTTTAGGTAAAATATTTTCTGCTACTTGATCTTCAGGATTTACCAGCACAAAGTTTTCCACGACGTGGTTCTTATTTTGTGTTGGTCCTTCTTTTGCCAATTTCTCCATTTTTGCAATTCCAGTTCTGTAAATACCTTGTTCCTGATGATAAACCTTCTTTGATTAATTATTCTTTGTTCTGTTATTCCACTGTCTGGATGTTTTCCTTTCCAAATTTGCATCATTCTTTTTGAAAACCGCGGGCTGATGGATTTGCCTGGTAAAAGCATTTCATGATTTCTCGATTTTCAGCAACTGTCCAAGTTTTCCATTTCTTTTGTTCCAGTAGCATTGCAGCAGCCTATCCTGGTTCCTCAACAGGATCTGCTGAGCCCTGAAGCCCATTTGTCGACAGGTGTCCAGGAACCAAAGCACCTGACGCGGTCCTTGTTGACCCGGGCGACGACTGATCCGGTATGGAATTCTTTTTCTTTCGTCTCATCATGATTGATGGTTGTTGGGTACTCTTAGTCTGGCTCCTCAGTCAAGACCTGTCTGGCTTGGGTGGCCCTGCTGGTAGCTATGCTACCGCCAGCATAGCTCTCAACCTCATCGGGACACACAAGCCCCACCACCGCGACAAGGTGGCACCCTCGGTGGGGTTATTATTATTGTTATTATTATTATTATTATTATTATTATTATTATTTCTATTTCAAAAAGAAGCAGACCCAAACATATGAACATAATGTGTTCTTTGAAATATATTTGTAAGTTGAGTTTATTTTTTCATAAGATATATTGTTAAATTTGTTAAAGCATTTCTGGAATAAATTAACTTTATATAAAGATTACAAAACTACATAATTCTAAAGGAATTAATTTTATTAAAAAAAACATATTTTTTTAATGCATACATACATTAGCATACCTGCCAAGTTTTACTGAAAATTCTGTTCGTTTTATGGTTATTTTATGGATGATATATTTAACAGTTTTTTTTTTTTTTTTGAGGTTAGACCAAGTACCACCAGGCCTCTATAATCTGATTTGCATGATCACAATTTCACTCAATTTTGTACACCCAAACCTCTCTGATATATATATATATATATGAAAATATCAGCTTCACCTAAGACATGAAATTGTGTTTTTTAAAGGTCACAACCTCAGTTTAGTTGAAGTAAAAAGTTACAGCAAGTGCCATTATAATTTTGCAATTACAAATACAATTTTTATCTCTGTGTGTAGCCTAATGATAGCTTACTAGTGTGATGATTATATATTGATTACATTTTAATCGCTGTAAGCATGAAGTATTGCCAAATGTCTTAATTATAGCATATGTGAAATAGATTAAAATTGGCATCATTTGCACAATAAATCAGCTTGTAATGAATGGGTTCAAAATGTTTAATCAATGCATTTGGTACATCAATTAATTGAACTTATAGATTAAACATTTACAGTTTTTTTTTTATGGATTTCCATTCTTGAAAGTCAGCAGGTTTGCATTAAGTACTACTGTGGAGAACAGAGCCAGGGATTATCAAATTCAATAAGACTAGGATTCTTTTGTACTTTTCTTAAAGAAGTCTGAAGCAAAGGTTGTTCAGAACACTTTTTGCTTAATTTCTTTGTACACTACTTGTTTGTGGCAGGCCAAGTCTCTATTTATGCCTTGGTAAACTGTAGAACTTTTTTGGCACTTGGGCCCTTCTTCTCTAGTGCTTTTACAGTCACCTCAATTTCATTTAAAGAATATGCAAGAGTTTTGGCTGTCAGAAAACTTTTGTGGAAAAGTTCATACTACTTTCATTGTCTTTGGCATCTGCCTCTTCTCTGAGTTCCTTCTATACTTCCATTCCTTTCCCACACTGTGTATTTAATATGACATAAAAAGGAGTATTACTGAATTTCAAAAAGTATACATTTGGCACAGAATGAGGAATTTTTAGACTTAACATTAACTGCTGCAATTTATTAGTCCATGCAAAGTTCATAAATACAGATTGTTTGTTTCATGAAAGTTGATACATGGGGATTTGGTGTTAAGAAAATATTATTTTTCTATTATGATGATGAACTTACTTACTTCTTAAAAAGCAAATATTACAACCATTTTATTTTTAAAAAAGAAGAAAAAAGCCGGTGATCTATCTAGGGACCCCAATTAAGAATTTTTTTATTAACGACTAACACCCAAGGTAAGATCCTAAAGACTCCCAGTAAATGGAAGGTGATTCCACCACCACCGACAAGAGAAATTCACATGAGACACAAAATAACTTGCTCAAACATATATTCCAGGTTAACTTGGCCCAAAGTTAAGACGGAAGGCTGAGAGAGAGACAAAATTCCCAGAAAATCGCTGCCAAGCATTTCTCGGAGTCAGGGTTGAACTTTGACCTGACCTCCCAAAAGAAAAGATGGCCGACGACGGAATTTCTCTCGGCGCACAGGGATTAGCAGTTGGTAACAGATTTTAAGCATTCTCCTGGCATTTTATGCATAAATACTTGGCATAAACCATTGCAGAGCTGGTGAAAAAGACGCGAAACGTCCGACTCGTGACGGCGCCGGGTTACGATTTATGATCGTGTTTTGGAGGAAATCGAGCTCACGGTGGACCTCCTTTGAGTTCGTTTTGAACAAAGAAACTCCTAAAAACCCAGGCAAAAATGGTGACCACCTTTACAAATTCGAAAAAATTAACTAACATCTTCTATACAATTACATTTCGCTAAATTAGTACGTAGCACTAAAGATCAAATTCGTGCCTCGCCGACGGTAAGGACAATATCTTTCCCTTTCTGCGATCGGAATTACAAAGAACAAAAAACTTTACTGCCTACCATTTTTAACCAAATGAATAAGAACTCTTTTTCTTGCACTTCATTATTAATTTCTTTTCCGTCCCGTTTCGAGTTTTAATCGAGTTTGCGATTACATAAAAATAACTTCGTAAAGATGTCCTAGCTTTTTCTTTCTTCCCCAAAGATACGGAATTACTCTTCCCAAATAGTTCTCTTAGAGAGTTAAGTGCTGACATTACATATAGTTCTAATCACAAATAGTTACAAAACTAAAATAGATACACAACTAAATAATGGTTAGTTATAGGCCACGGAAACAAGACACGACCCACGTATTCGTTCTTCGTTACGAACCAGTTACAATACGATTAAATGATTACTTTACATTTATGAATACTTTAACATAATTATAGTTTACAGGTTAATATAAACAAAGAAATAGCAATTACACGACGGTAATTACGAAATTGATTATGCATACCACTTACAATTCTTTCCCCCCCCCTCAACCTGACGTTTTGATCGTCGGAGTTGGCGACAAAATTACATATACTTTACCACTACATATACTACTATGCAAAATTACTACTTAGGCATTAACTAAATTCATTTATCCTACACTAAATACTAGATTTAAAGATACTCTACTAAATTTCTGCACACTTTCCAACACTTACACAATTCAATAAAAATCAGCACTCAAAATAAAGTGCAAAGAAAAGCACAACAAGATACCAAGGCAATATCCATCAAACACTTGAACTCTTGCTTAACTAAACCAACCAGTACTTCTGCCTCTACATAGCCATCAAAACCTGAGGGCTAGCTTACCTTAACAAATCACTAAAAGCAAAAATATTGCCACACTCATACAATAGAAGTAAATTTACAGAGAGACAATAAAGTTGAGAGAGAGGAAAAGAAAAAAAAAAGAATGAAAGAATTTACCTGATTTTTTCTTGACTTCTATATTTTCTAGCCCCCTCTTTGCCAAAAGAGGCCTTTTGGGGTAACACACAGAGAAAAAAAAAATCACTCTCATTGAGAGTGCGTGGATCTGGTGATTGGTTTTCCGATCCAAAAATATGGGCCCATTAATTTAGAGATCGGAAAAACGTTAACAGGTCAAAGTTCACAAGTAGATGTTTGCTTGTAGAAGAGAAACAAAAGTTGGAAGTAATTCTACTCAACACACAAGTTTAAAAAGTATGAAGTTACTTTTTAATTTTGTCAAGAAATTTAATTTTTGTCAGGAAATTTAATTTAACCAGCATATCACATTCTGAATGTTCATGCTTACATTCCCCAAGCACAAATTCTTATGAACAGAACTTCTAAACATAGTACTTCTATTCAGTAGAAAGTAATTCAATGTTGTAAGTGACATAGTGGTTGTGTATTCTCGGCTCTTTTACATTAAATCTGTATTTCATGGTGTTTAATGTGTAACTGAGCATGCTAAGCTTACTGCAAAAGCAGTTGGTGCCAAGTAAAATCATCATCTCACATCAATACCATCAATGTGGTGTTCAGGAGGCTTTGGGCACTATTTACTATGTAATATTAGCATAATAATTTCTCCATCTCTTTGTGCCCATTACAAGGTTTTCAGCCTCTAACATATTGCTCCCGCGATCGGGAGCAATATGTTAGCGGCTAATTTTGAAACGTTAATCTAACACGTAATTTCTTGGTTTGTTATCTGGTGTCACAGAATGTAAAATGTAATGTGTATGTAGGCAACGTTTTGTTTCCCATGTGTCACACATGATCAGAACACATCAATATGCAGACCTCAGCACAAGTCACTTTTCTCACTATTTGTCACCTTTTTTTTAAATTTGTCACTTTTTGTTACCTTTTTTAAAATTTTGTCACTATTCTCACCTTTTTCTTAAGTGTGCCCATATTTTTTTTCAATTTAGCTATAGTTTTGCATTGTTGTTTTTTATATCTAGGGGATTTTTTGTCAGATGAAAAAAGAAATGCTGAAACAAAAATAAATTGTTTTGTTAAACACCCATCCCTGTAGTAGTATCATGAGTGTTTTTTTTTAGGATCATGAGTGTTTTTTTTTTTTTTAGGATCATGAGTAGGATCATGAGTGTTGTTTTTTTTTCGGCAAGCAGAAGCTTGCGTAGCAGTTGTTATATAGAAGTTGTAAATACCACTCACCGCAGCATCAAGAGCAAGCTTCGAGCTTCATAACAAAGCAAGAGGCGGTGACCTCGCCCACGGCAGCCAGTGGGTTCTCAAGGATTTTTTCAAGTGCAATAAAAATGACAAAAGTTTATCCGTGGATTTTTCATGAAAATCTCTGAAATTTTGATCAACGCCATAAATCGCTAATAGGAATAAGCCCTCCAAATTTTGCGTAAATCAATTAAAAACTTTTTAAACGTGCCATAATTTTTTTTATTTGGTCTTTATCATGTGGCTGGCCTGCCCAGAATTTGTAATTGGCATTTTACAGCTAATTTAAAAACGTGTTTGCCAATTCACTTGAAATTTTTAAGGTCATCTCCTAGCCAATTGTAGTATATGTACAAATTTCAGCCAGTTACGTGAAGAATTCAGAAAAATAGTTTTCTTAATTTTTTATCACGTCTTTTGTAAAAAAAGATCGTGCTTATGTTATCGGTTTGTCCGTCCGTCTGTAGACACGATATCTTTGCAACTATTAGTACGATTTGGAAAATTCTTTTTGCATTGGGAAGCTTGAAATATACGAATGATGATCCTTCATTTCGTTTTTTTTTTTTTACGATGTACAATTTCACCGCTAGAGGGCATAAATGCAGATGTCGAATTCAAAAATACATTTTATTCCACATATTTGCTTCTAAACATCCGATTGAAAAAATTCTTTTATCTTTCGATTCCATTTATGTCGAAGAGTATTTTAGGAATAGTTGCTTTTTCAAATTACGCATATATTTTCCGCTAGGGGCGTAAAAGGTAATTACGTTTTCCTCGATATCTATTCTTCTACAACTCAGATTTGAAAAACGTTTTCCTTAGCAGATACAGCCCCTGATAAAAAATCTTTTTCATATAATTTCTAATTTTTGGTAAATAATACTTTGGCCACCAGGGGGCGTAAGTGTTAATTTTTGCTTCTGATGTATTTGCCATAAAATCTGAGCTTCTAAAATCTCCTTTGAAAAAATTATTTCGTGGATTGATGCCACTTACGTCAATAAACCTTTTCAGAGTATTTTCTTCTTAAAATATTCCATGGTTTCTCCGCCAGGGGGCGTAGACGTATATCTTATTTTTGTCAATATCTCAGCTTCTAATGGTCCGATTTGAAAAATTCTTTCTTTATTAGATAGTTTCTGGTGTGACATGGTTTTCATATAATTTCAAAATTTTCAAGTAATTCATAGACTTATCGCTAGGGGGCGTAAAGGTAAATTGTGTTTCCTTTATATCTCTGCTTCTAAATCTCCGATTTGAAAATTTCTTTCTGCAGCGGATACAGCTCCTGATGGGAAATCCTTTGCACATAATTTCTAATTTTTGTAAAAAAATGGTTTGGCCACCAGGGGGCATAAGTCTTCATTTCCGCTTCTGATGTATTTCCAGCAAAGTATGAGCTTCTAAAATCTCGATTGAAAAAAAAGTTGTTTGTGAACCAATACTACTCATGTCGACAAACCTTTTAGGAACATTTTTTTCTTAAAATAATGCCTGGTTTCTACGCCAGGGGGCGTAGATGTATGTCTTATTTTTGTCAATATCTCTACTTCTAGGAGTCCGATTTGAAAAATTTCTTCTTTGTTGGATAGTGTTACTGATGCGAAATGTTTTTTCATATAAATTCAAAATTTTCAAGTAAATCAGACTTTCTGCTAGCGGGCGCAAAGGTAAATTGCGTTTTTTGCGTTTTTTCTGCTTCTAAAACTCCGATTTGAAAAAATTCTTTCTGTATTGCATACAACACCAGATGGAAGATGTTTTCCATATAATTTCTAATGCCTGGCAAAGAATGGTTTGGCCACCAGGCGGTATAAGTGTTAATTTCTGCATCTGATGTATTTGCAGCAAAATCTGGGCTCCTGGAAACTCGACTAAAAAATTTTTTTTTTCTTAGACTGATACCGCTCATATGGAAAAACTTTTTGCGAATTTTTCTTCCTAATATAATGCATGGTTATCCCACCAGAGCGCGTAAAGTCACATCTTATTTTTATCAATATCTCTTTTTCTATACGGCAGTCATTCCAGCACGTTTCGGAGTTCAACAGAGGACGAATAGTGGCTTATCGCGCCAGTGGTTTATCGTACCGAGACATCAGCGTCCATGTGGGACGACATCCAGCCACAGTGAAGCGAGTACGGATTCGGTGGGTGCAGGAAGGACGGACGAACCGACGCGAGCGATTGCCGCAGCCGTGGCACACAACCGAACAAGAGGACCGGCATGTTGTGCGGCGGGCATTAACGGCTCGCACCACCACATCACGAACGTTAGCGCAGGAATTAGGGTGTGTTGCGCAACAACCTGTGTCAGCACGTACCGTTCGATGTCGTCTTCAGTAGCGGGGACACGTCGCACGCCGCCCTTTGCTCTGATTATCATTGACGTTACACCACCGGCGAGTGCGGCGGCAGTGGGCCATTGAACGTCGCACCTGGACTACAGAATGGCATGCCATTGTCTTCTCCGACGAATCCCGCTTCTGCCTGCAATACCTCGATGGTCGGATCCGCGTGTGGCGGCACTGCGGTGAGACACTGTATGATGCCTGCATTATGCATCGCCATACCAGTCCGTCACCTGGCGTTATAGTTTGGGGCTCAATTGGATATGACACCCGCACCCCTCTGGTATGCATCGCCGGTACACTCAACAGCCACCGCTACATCTCTGACGTTTTGGAGCCTGTAGTCCTCCCTTACCTGCAGGACCTGCCAGTGGCCACGTTTCAACAGGACAATGAGCGGCCGCACGTGGCACGCATCGTGCAATGATTCTTCACGGCCCACCAGGTGTCACTGCTGCTGAGACTGCCTGTTCTCCCTATATGTCGCCCATCAAACACGTCTGGTCGCTGATCGGCAACCGAGTGGCCCGGCAAGCACCACCCGCAGCTACGCCTGATGAACTGTGGCAACATGTGGAAGCAGCCTGGACCAACATACCCCAAGCCCACATCCAAAGCCTCTTTTGTTCGATGCCGCGGCGTGTAGCGGCCGTTATTGCCAGCCATGGGGGCCACACGAACTATTGATGTCTGCATGTTCTGCAAGTCGCATGGGCCTGTAAGCTCAATCGTTTCATCTTTGTATCTCTTGTTATGTGTCCAGTAAATCTGGCTTTGCTATCTCGTGCCCTTCTTGGTATTGCATTTTGGGTGGCCAGCAGTGTATATTTCTCCTTTTAACTGTTTGATTTGAAAATCTCTTCATCTCTGGTACCTTCCTTGTGTTATGAAAAACTTTTTGTTCACCATTTGTTAATTTCCATATCATATTTTTTAGCCACTGGTAGAACTAAGTAGATGTTTCTATTTCTGGATGTTTTATTGATTGTTGCAACCGATTGATTGTTTTCCAAACCTGTTCCATCAATTTTGAATAGCTTTGATAAATTTAATTTGCATCAGAATGCATTCAAAAGACATGCTTATTACATCTGAAAATTCGGTGTCATCCTTCTTGTTATTCATTAAGAAGCATAAAAGTAATTTACCCTCTACACATTTGATTTTCAAAGTAAATTGCTAAAATTTATTTGAAAAATAAATGATATTTAAAGATTGAAATTATTTCAGATACACCCTTTATTTTATGTCGCCTTGTTTTGTTATTCATCTTAGATTTCTGTTTAAAATAAATGATCTCTATATTACAATATATATATATATATATATTTTAAAGCTAATGGCATATATGAATAATAGTAAACTTTAACACTGTACTATGGTTCACTTCAGTATACAGTAGTACACATCAAGAAAGAACCTTTTTATCTTTTTTTTTTAATCTTAAACTTTAAAAAATTCTGAATTTTAGGGAAAATTTCTAAAATCTTCTGTGTTTTCATCTTTGGAAGTTGGCAGGTATAGGGCGGTTGCAAACGGTAGTTTGTTTCCAGCATCATTCTGCGTTGGTATGACTTTCATTTAGAAAATCATTCCAAAATTCCAAACCATTAGTAGCCATTTTTTTTTCACGATTGTGGATGACGTGTGTGCGTGCGCAGTGTTTTTTGTGAGGTTCAGCATCGGCTTGAATTACAGTGGAAAGATGGATAGTCAAAAGCATGTAACGATGCTGCCAAAAAATGAAGATCTTGAAGAAGTCCTAATTTTTTCTCAGTGCCATCCATATTTTTACTTGCAGTTAACATTTTTAATTACGAGGGTTGTACCGGAAGTAATGCAAAAGTGGGCATAACTTTTTATTAACTGATAGAGGTCTTCCAATTGCACATGTTGGTAGAGTAACTGTTCCTCTATAGTAACCCCTTTTCTTCATTGCAGGTAAATAATGCATTCCAAGCAGAAGCAACATGCTGTCATTGAGTTCTTGACAAAGGAAGGGTGCACTCCGTCCGGCATGCACAGAAGGCTACAGAATGTTTACAGCAGATGACACCATTGACAAGAGCAATGTGCACAGATGGATAAAGAAGTTTAAAAAAGAGGAAACCAGCATTGAAGACAAGCCACGCAGTGGGAGACCATCTGTGACCAGTAACACGAATAGTCAGTGAGTAGATGAATTGATTCGCGCAGAGAAATGAATCACGATCCGTGAGCTTGTTGCACAACTGGACTGTGGTCATGATGCCATACAGAAGATGGTGGAAGACTTAGGGTATTATAAAGTGTGTGCAAAGTGGGTACCTCGGCAGTTGACACCCGATTTGAAGGTGAGAAGGGTGGAAGTCTGCTCTGATTTGCTGGAAACGTTTGAAGCCAATGAAGACATGTTTTTTCCGATCTGGTGACAGGGGATGAAACATGGGTGTATCTTTACGATCCGGAATATTGGAATAAAGAATCAATCTGTGGAATGGTGTCACATCTCTTCACCAAGGCCTAAGAAGTTCAAGAGCCAGCGATCAGCTCAGAAAGTCATGGTGACTGTTTTTTGGGATGACAGGGGTGTCATTCTTGATTTTCTGGAATGTTGCCATACCGTGACCAGCAAGCGGTGCATTGAGACACTCAGGAAGCTTAGAGAAGCCGTAAGATAGAAAAGAATGAACCAGAATCTGAGAAGGATCCGCATTCACCATGACATGCGAGACCACATACATCTTTGGGAACAAATCAGGTGATCAGCAAATTAGGCTGGTCAGTGGTTTCCATCCACTGTACAGCCGCGCTGTGGCATCGTCCAACTTCCACCTGTTTGGTCCGATGAAAAACAGTCTCTGGGGACAACGATTTGATGGCACAGATGAGATGAAAGTGGCTGTGAAGAAGTGGGTACAACAGTCCACACCTGAATTTTTTAAAAGAGGATTCGAGTGTTGGGTTCAACGATGATGCAAATGTATTGCTTGTGATGGAGACTATGTTGAGTTACATGTGCAATTTGAACTTTAATAAAAAAGTTATGTCCACTCAGTTAATAAAAAAATTATGTCCACTTTTGCATTACTTTTGGCACAACCCTCATATTATTTAACTTTTATGCAAACTAGTGGAATTTTATTCCTGTTTTATTTTTTTTCACTATCTGTTTTATTTTTGGCGGAAGTGCAGAAATTTGAACTGACCCCCCCCCCCCCATGAAAAATTTGGCGGACTCAATCTTATGTAAAATATTTAGTGAAAGTTCTGATATTTGTGTTGAAACCCAAGCGGGCACAGTTATTGCACATGGTAGTGTTGGGTGAGGAGGGTCTGGGTATGTCCAGGGCCGACTTCAATGGGAACCATCCCCCCCCCTCCCCATTCATGCAAGGATGTCGAAGGAAAACACTGGAAAACCCAGTGGGCAAGGGTAGTCAGCAACAGGAATCAAACCCATCATCTCCTATTCCAAACTGGTCCTTGAAAAATAAACCACCAAAATGTTGCTTACCATGTGACCTGGGGTGGTCAGCAAAGTTGTGGAATTGCTTTCTTCATGTGAATCGGCATCATTTTTAATATAAGCTCAAAAAACAAAATTTCTATGCAGGAATAATGGGCAAATCTGAGGGTCTTTTTTTCAGCATTTTTTTTTTTTGTTTCTTTTTGTTTTAAATTTCTTTTCTGCTGATTCGAAATTCCCTTGGGGGGGGGGGGCTAAATCGTGAAGAGCTCACTATTTTTCTTTCTTGTTTTCATCTAAATCTTTTCAAGGTTATTAAGTTTCCAAAACTGCAAATTTTGTTATGTTCATGTTTTCTGGTAATGGTTTTAATTTTAGCATCATCATCGCAGTGTTCAAAATATTGCATAAATAGCAGTAAACTCACTTTTTTTTATTAGGATTTTAAACTTCAAAAAATAAATGACTAAAGAAATTGTGGATTCGTGTTTGTATTTTCAGAATTGTAGGAGTTCAGGGTGTCTACTAGTCATGAAAATCATGAAAAAGGCATGAATTCAGAAAAGGGTAATAAAAGTCAAGAAAAAGTCAAATTTTGCCTTGGGGTCATGAATTTTTTTGATATTTAGTAATTGTTCATTTTCTGGTAACAATCTGAGTAATTCTCCATGCACCAACCACGTAAGACATAAATGTGGTTTCCATATAATGATACAAGAGTTTAAAAAAAGGGGGTACTCGTGTTCTCCTCCACAAAGAACTGTTACAGCAAAAAATGTTTTAGCATAGAAATATATGTGTAAATGTCGTTTGCAAAATTTTATGTTCAATTTAGCAATTTAAATTATACTGCTTATAGAGTCATTAACATTTTCAAATGTAAATGTTGAAGAAAGGTGTGTAATGAAATTGTTTAGCACAATGCTGAGTATTTCAGCTTACTTCAGGCATAGTCAAAGTTTGATGAGTCAGATTTTTGTTACTATCAGAAGGGCAGGGGTGTACGTTTTCTGTAGAAAAAATGGGGAGCAGTGTCTCCCATCTTTAACATATGTACGTACCCACACATGCATGCATGCATACTTGGACACACACGCACGCACACACATACATGACTTTTAAAAATCATCATGAAAATTTTTAATTCGTCGTGAAATTGCATTTTACAAATTTGGTAGACACCCTGGAGTTTTATGCTTTCCTAAATCTACATTTCTTGCTAACTGCAATTACAAATTCAAATTTCCTGTCATAGACTGTGTTGACTCATTATGGATTTCACTTAAAAGCACCCTGTACATAAAGAGCCTTTATATAATATAGGGAAGGAAATCTGCTTCCCAATTTTACTCATTATACTTTTATAAGAAAGTAAAGTTGAAAATGATTGAAACTTCATAATGTTGACATTAAAAAGCATGTCAATTTCGCTAACCCAACAACCAAATATAGAGAAACCACCAGCACATCAGTCCCAGATTACTCGCAGAAGTGAGGATATTAAACTTATTGCCATTTAAATACATCATTAATTTAATATTAGCTTAAAAAATTACAGCAGATTTGTATAAAACAGTATAGTTTGAATTTATCTGGCACCATTTTGATTTATAACCAAAATCTGCAGAATTGCATTTTTTATTGCTATGTTGCTCTGTGCTTCCATTTTCGATTACATTGATGTTTCAAATAGGTATCTAACCAGTGTTAGACTGTAAAACACATTTGCTAACAAATTAAAGGTTTGATGAAATGTGTGTGTATGAGTAGTTTACTACTAAAAATTCACTTAAATCTAACTAAAACAGGCAAATTTGTTGAAACATTGTTGAAAATTGAATTTGTTAATAGGATTGTAAGAAAATGCAGGCAGTGGAGAGTTAAAAATGCAAAGGGTTACTGTATTTTTTTTAAACATTACATTCATTCTTTAATATTAGTCTTTCATTATACATATAAACCTATTGTAGTTTGTATATGTAATCATTTCTAGAGCATACTTATTTTCCTAGTGCAGTATATAAATCGTCAAATGCCATCATGCTGATAAAATAAACTGTTTGTGAAAATTGCAACACCATTCTAGAAGGAATTATGGTAATCACATGAAACTTACAGGATATGCAGAGCAGAGCAGGGTAGGACATGCAAATGATTAGAAATGCAGAGTCATTGCGCATGTCTTGGCCCAGCAGTGCCGCCTGAACAGTCGAATGAGGGATATAAAGAGAGGGCTGTTTAGGATGCACACTAGTAGTGCATCGTGGACAGCGAGTTGTTAAAGTGTCTCCAGGATTCAATAATGCTTTGGCGACGACGAAGGGCGCAATATCACCATACGACAGAGTTTGAGCAGGGACGAATGATTGGTCTGCGTGAAGGTGCATTTTCGTATCGTGGCATTGCGACTCGGATGAGACATAACGCCATGATAGTGATGTGCGTGTGGCAGCAGTGGACCGAGGAGAATCAGGTGCATCGACAATCCAACAGTGGACCGAGAAATGTTACAACACCGCAGATGGCCGACACCTCGTCCGCATGGCAGTGGCGAACCTTTCCGCATATTAGCAAGTGTTAGCACAACAGTGGAGCACTAAAACAGGTGTGGCATTGTCTGCCTCCACAGTTCGACGTGTCTGTTGCACAGAGGACTGGTTGCATGCATCGCTTTGCGGCAGATTCCTTTGACCCTGAACCACGGACGCCTCAGGCTGCAATGGGGTTTTCAATGCAGACAATGGCGTGCTTGATCGATACAACACTTCAAGAAAGGCTTCTTCGTGAACCAAATCTTACACTTCAAAAAGCGGTGGAACAGGTAAAGGCTGCTGAAGTGAGTAAAGAACAGATTAAAAATATGAAAGAACAAAATGAAGCTGTGAACATAATTAAAAATAAAACAGCTGGGAAAACGTTCATGAAAAGAAGTATTAAGCCAAATGTAGTTTCTAAAAGTAGCAGTGTAATGGAGCCATATCTTTGTAAAAAGTGTGGTAGAAAGCACAAGGTAGGAGAGTGTTTTGCATTTGGAAAAATTTGTAATAAATGCAAAGGGGTTAAATCATTTTGCTGTAGGATGCAAAGTTAAAGTAAAATCTGGAAGAAGGATTTATGAAGTACAGAAGGAAATTAAGGAAATCCCTAATTTATATGTGGATACTATACAGAACCCATGTGTAGATAAAGTTGAAGCTGACAGTAAAATTTGTGAGAAGTCGAGAAGTAAAAACATACAGATTGAAGACTGTGAAGTAGAGTTTAAATTAGATACAGGAGCTGAAACAAATATTCTGTCTCTAGAAACGTTTGAGGAAATTTGTTCTCAGGTTAAGTAAGACCAGAGCTCCAGCATACTTCTACAATGTTAACCATGTATGGAAATTTTAAGATAAAACCAAAAGGGAAAGTAGTTCTTAAATGCTCCACTGAGAAGGTTAAACAACAGAGAATACTGTTTAACATGGTGCAACAAGATTCTAAGCCAATATTAGGATTAACAGTTTGCTTACAACTTAATCTAATAAAGAGAGTTGTTCACATTAAATCTACTTTAAGTAAAGAAGCTATTATTGAGAATTATGCAGATGTTTTTAAAGGTCTAGGGAAGATGCCAGGTGACCCATATCACATAGAAGTGAACCTGGGTACTGTGCCAGTGATAAATCCTCCAAGAAGAGTGCCTCAAGTACTACATAATAAATTGAGACAGTTACTCCAACAGTTGGAAGAAAAGAACATTATCTCTAAAGTAGACAAACCCACTAACTGGGTACAAAATTTGGTTATAGTAGAGAAGCCAGACGGAAATCTTAGGTTGTGTCTGGACTCAAGAGATTTAAATCAGGTAATAAAGAGAGAGCATTATGCCATACCATCCATAGAAGATATAATAAGCAGGCTAAATGGAAAAAAAAAGTTTTTTCAGTATTAAATTTGAAGGAAGGTTTTGGCAAGTTCCTTTAGATGAAGATAGTGCAAATTTGTGTACTTTTAACTCTCTCTTTGGTAGTTCCATTTTAACAGGATGCCATATGGAATCGATTCGGCACCAGAGGTCTTTCAGAAAAGAAATCTAAAAATCTTTGGGGATATACCAGGGGTAGAAATTTATATGGCTGATATTATCGCCTCGGGCACTGAGGAAGAAGAACATGATAAACTTTTGACTGAAGTGCTCAAAAGGGCTAGAAAATACAATGTGAAGTTGAATAGTGCAAAATTTCAGTACAGAATAAATGAAGTTAAATATGTAGGACAAATCATATCTAAAGATGGTATCAAAATAGATCCACAACATGTAAAGGCCATTGAAGAAATGCCAGTTCCAAAGGATAAAACAGATGTCAGAAGACTACTAGGAATGATGAATTATGTGTCTAAGTTTATACCAAATTTTTCCAGAATCACATCCCCATTGAGAGCTTTGACTAAGAAAAACCAGGAATTCAAATGGGACTGAGAACATGAAAAGGCCTTAAAAGAATTAAAACATTGTTTGAGCTCAACACCAGTTTTAAAAGTATTTGATAGTTCAAAGAACATCATAATACAATGTGATAGCTCTAAAGATGAAATGGGTGTGTGTCTCATGCAAAAGGGACATCCAGTTTCGTTTGTGTCAAGAGCATTGACTGAAAATGAGTAAAACTTTGCACAAATTGAAAAGGAGTTATTAGCCATAGTTTTTGCCTTTGAAAAATTCCATTATTTTGTTTATGGCAGGAAAGTAACAGTGCAGTCAGATCATAAACCATTGGAGTCCATTGTGAGAAAACCACTGCTTAAAGTCACAGCAAGACTGCAATGTATGATGCTAAAACTGATGAAATACACTTTTATTGTGCAATATATACCAGGCTGTAAGATGTACATAGCCGATACACTATCTAGGGCATTTCTAAGTGGTGAAAAGACCCAGAGCAATTCAGAGTTTGCAGAATGTGATACACAGTGTGTCCAAGTACCTGCCAATGAGTGATGAAAGAAGGGCACAATTTAGACGAGCCACCAAAGAGGATAAAGTACTAAAAGTAGTCATGGAATATTGTACAAAAGGGTGGCCTAAGTACTTTAAACCTGAGAACGGGGATTTAAAGCAGTATTACAAATTACAAAATGACTTATACCTTGAGGATGGTCTGATATTCTTTGGTGACAAATTGGTGGTACCCAGGGATTTAAGGAAAGATATGTTACTGCTAATACATGAGTCACACCTTGGAATGGAAAAGTGCAAACTAAGAGCAAGGGAAATTATGTACTGGCCCAGAATGAATTTCGAGATTGATCGAGTTGTATCTAAGTGTGAAGTGTGTGAGAGATTCCAATCTAGCAATACCAAAGAACCTTTAATTCCTCATGCAGTTCCTCAAAGACCATTTCAGAAAGTTGCTGTTGCCCTTATAAAGTTTCAAAATGTCACTTATTTGGTCCTAACAGATTACTATTTAAAGTGGATAGAGATCTGCAGTCTGAAAACAAAGACAACTGAAGAAGTGATAAGCAAATTAAAAGCTGTCTTTTCTAGGTTTGGAGTTCCAGAAATTTTTGTTTCTGATAATAACCCTTTTAACAGTTGGGAGTTTAAGGCATTTGCTAAATCATGGGATATTGAGTGCATATATTCAAGTCCAAGATATCCTAGGAGTAATGGCATGGCAGAGAAGGGAGTGCATATTGTGAAGCAAATTTTCATAAAGGCCAAGGCGGACAACAGGGACTATTATGTTGGTCTGATGGAGTACCGAAATACACCAATAGCAGCTCTCTCTCCTGCTCAGCTGGTCTTTGGTCATCGACTCAGAACCAAATTGCCGATAAAGGCAAAACTATTAAATGCACAACTATTTGAAGATGTTGAAGAAAGATTAAGACTAAGACAATGAAAACAGAAGCATTACTATGATAAGCGCTCTAAACCGCTTCCTCCATTAAAGGAAGGAGACAGTGTGCTTATAAGGAACTTAAACAATGCTTCATGGGAGCCATCAACAGTTGTTGGAGTGGATTCTAGTCCTAGGTCTTATACAGTTAAGAAAGCCAATGGTGCTGTTGTGTGCAGAAACAGAATCCACTTAAGAAAGTTTTACAATCTAGCCCGGAATCTGCTATCTAGGGACTTCGAGACAGAAGAGCCCAGTGGTGAAACAAATGACAGCTCTACAGACTCGAGACAAGAGGAGAGTCAGACAGAGGAGTTGCCGGGGGCGGAAGCTGTACAACCTAAAAGTTCAATGGGTGACAGTCTTCCTGTGTCATTAGAAGAGACTGGTGTGGACAGACCAAGTCTTCCTGTGTCCTTAAAAGAGACTGGCGTGCACAGACCAAAACGAGAAACAAGACCACCAACTTATTTAAGACCTTATGTGTTAAACTAGTTGTATATGTGAGTATTCTTGATGGTTTAGAAAGGAAAGGAGATGTAACATAATCAAGAATTACTGGGAACATGGGTTGTTGTGGAAACCAGGTTTGTATGGTAATGGCAGTGTTGATAAATAAGTGAACTAGGATCATTGTTATGAAGTTAAAGTTTATGTTCTAGATGGGACTTGGTAATTACTTAAAGTTAGTTCATTATATTTTACTAAGGCTTAATATTTGACAGTAGGAACATCACATACTATAAAAATCTCTTTGCTCTCAGAGATTTCCATTTCCTGATGGGCACATATTCATTACTTCTTATGCTCTTCCACATCTGTCAGTTCTGACTCATAGAACAGTGGCTTTTTGAAGTTCTTCTTCTTCTTTTTTTTTTTTTTTTTTGTAAAAATTGCTGATTTAGATTTGATTCATTATATATAGTGCTAATACTGAACAGAGCTACCTCATAAAGTGAGTAGTTCTCTAGTATTCACTAAGGAAGGGCAGGAAAGGAAGCACAGGTGAGAATAGGCCAAATATTAAGGGAATATGTATTTTTCCAACCCTTAGAGGTATTGTATTTTAAGAAAATTATTCTTGTAATGAAGAGTAAATATGCATAATCAAGACTAACCACATTCCTTAAAGTTTTACAGATGCACAATTTTCTTTGTTAGGTGGTATAAATAGTACATGTGTTTTTCACATAATATGATGTATCTAATTTTATAAGGCAAACAGAATTTTTTTTTTTTCCAGTAGGTAAGCTAGTCAAGATTCCTAACATTAGTTGCATCTTTTCTTGATGTTAAATTGTCTTTGTAGGTGGCATATCTACTAGGTGACACAAATGTATATTTTAAATTTTGCATATTCACGTTTCTGCTAATCAGATGGAGATAATTGTTTTTGCACTGGAAAGCTGTGACCAGGATTGTCTGCATATTGTTTAATTCGTAGTCATAATTTTTTTCATAAGGTGACAAATACAGTTTGCATTTGTATTTGACCACAGTCTTTCCACTTTCAGCTATCAGATTGGGGGGGGAGAGAACCAAATGGCTGTAACCATTGCAAAGGTTATCCCCATATTTTCATATTTTTCATCTGCACTGTTTTTCCTGGTATTTTCATTTTCAAGATGTGCTGATTACACTCCAAAAAATTTTGCATTTCTCTGTTAGGTTTGGAATTGACATCTTGATTTCAACATCTATTTTGGGATTAATGTAGTGCACTCTGCTTATTGTTCCTTCTACCTTCACAAAGATAATTAGTTAAAACATAAAATGGGTGCAAGTAGTAACTTGAAGAAGGAACAATAGGATTATCTGGTCTGAAATAATAGACTTATTGAGAAAGTACAGGGAAAATGAATAGAGAATGTAAGCCTTCATGAGCACAGAGATGCTTTTGTATGCAGCATATAGGGAGCACTGATTTTCTGTAGTTACAACTGTTGTAGTTTGTGTTACCTTCTGTCCCTCAGAAAAACATATTTATATAAGATGTAATCACATGTTAATGAATCAAGAACACAGCGACTCTTAAATAGGTGGTGAATTTTTTCCCTAAGGGATGTCTGTATGTACTTGATACACTGGTAAGTTATGGCAGTCAGTACAAGGTCACAAGATATGTCTCCACACGTTTTGTTGGTGACCCTTCTAGTGAGTTTTCCAGAAAATTTTACTGGAGTATCCTGTGTAAATAAAAATAAAAATAAAAGAAAAAAAGATTTATAGATTTCTTTGAAATAATGTTAGGTCCTCATCTTGTAATTGTAAGAAGTCATAGGTGATGCCCCCACAAAATCAATTCTCATATTATAGTTCTGTCTAACAATAGGATGAAGTGTTCTTTTTTGAGTATTACACTACAACTATCTTTATCTTCAGGACCAGAAGCCAAAGCATGTCCCTGTTTGCTGCATGCCATTCATCATACCATCATGCTACCTCATTATGCCATTTTATCTGCTGATATTGTTGAGGCAATGTGAGAGCACACCCGCTGCAAAAGTTCGCATAACTGTGCTCGCAAATACCAAATATGCTACAAATTTTGAAGATGACAATCCGATTTTTGGCGTAAATGTGACAAGGATGGTAAGTCAGATAATATGCGAAAACTTGAAAATTTTCATCGTCCTGGAGCGGGACTCGAACCCGCGTCTCCCAGAAAACGCCTAGGTATGCTAACCACTACACCACCCAGAACGACCAAGTTTCAAGTTTCCGATCAATTTGAATTTAACCATCACAGGATTCGCTAGTCGAAGCAACCGGCATTCATGTTTAGCGAATCTGGAGGTTAACAATCCTATCCCGTGATTGCCCGGAGAAGCAGATAAATCATGAAAGAAATACGGGATTACGCCATATAATACAAATTTTGAAGATGACAATCCGATTTTTGGCGTAAATGTGACAAGGATGGTAAGTCAGATAATATGCGAAAACTTGAAAATTTTCATCGTCCTGGAGCGGGACTCGAACCCGCGTCTCCCAGAAAACGCCTAGGTATGCTAACCACTACACCACCCAGAACGACCAAGTTTCAAGTTTCCGATCAATTTGAATTTAACCATCACAGGATTCGCTAGTCGAAGCAACCGGCATTCATGTTTAGCGAATCTGGAGGTTAACAATCCTATCCCGTGATTGCCCGGAGAAGCAGATAAATCATGAAAGAAATACGGGATTACGCCATATAATACAAATTTTGAAGATGACAATCCGATTTTTGGCGTAAATGTGACAAGGATGGTAAGTCAGATAATATGCGAAAACTTGAAAATTTTCATCGTCCTGGAGCGGGACTCGAACCCGCGTCTCCCAGAAAACGCCTAGGTATGCTAACCACTACACCACCCAGAACGACCAAGTTTCAAGTTTCCGATCAATTTGAATTTAACCATCACAGGATTCGCTAGTCGAAGCAACCGGCATTCATGTTTAGCGAATCTGGAGGTTAACAATCCTATCCCGTGATTGCCCGGAGAAGCAGATAAATCATGAAAGAAATACGGGATTACGCCATATAATACAAATTTTGAAGATGACAATCCGATTTTTGGCGTAAATGTGACAAGGATGGTAAGTCAGATAATATGCGAAAACTTGAAAATTTTCATCGTCCTGGAGCGGGACTCGAACCCGCGTCTCCCAGAAAACGCCTAGGTATGCTAACCACTACACCACCCAGAACGACCAAGTTTCAAGTTTCCGATCAATTTGAATTTAACCATCACAGGATTCGCTAGTCGAAGCAACCGGCATTCATGTTTAGCGAATCTGGAGGTTAACAATCCTATCCCGTGATTGCCCGGAGAAGCATGATTTCATGATTTATCTGCTTCTCCGGGCAATCACAGGATAGGATTGTTAACCTCCAGATTCGCTAAACATGAATGCCGGTTGCTTCGACTAGCGAATCCTGTGATGGTTAAATTCAAATTGATCGGAAACTTGAAACTTGGTCGTCCTGGGTGGTGTAGTGGTTAGCATACCTAGGCGTTTTCTGGGAGACGCGGGTTCGAGTCCCGCTCCAGGACGATGAAAATTTTCAAGTTTTCGCATATTATCTGACTTACCATCCTTGTCACATTTACGCCAAAAATCGGATTGTCATCTTCAAAATTTGTATTATATGGCGTAATCCCGTATTTCTTTCATGATTTATCTGCTTCTCCGGGCAATCACGGGATAGGATTGTTAACCTCCAGATTCGCTAAACATGAATGCCGGTTGCTTCGACTAGCGAATCCTGTGATGGTTAAATTCAAATTGATCGGAAACTTGAAACTTGGTCGTTCTTGGTGGTGTAGTGGTTAGCATACCTAGGCGTTTTCTGGGAGACGCGGGTTCGAGTCCCGCTCCAGGACGATGAAAATTTTCAAGTTTTCGCATATTATCTGACTTACCATCCTTGTCACATTTACGCCAAAAATCGGATTGTCATCTTCAAAATTTGTATTATATGGCGTAATCCCGTATTTCTTTCATGATTTATCTGCTTCTCCGGGCAATCACGGGATAGGATTGTTAACCTCCAGATTCGCTAAACATGAATGCCGGTTGCTTCGACTAGCGAATCCTGTGATGGTTAAATTCAAATTGATCGGAAACTTGAAACTTGGTCGTTCTGGGTGGTGTAGTGGTTAGCATACCTAGGCGTTTTCTGGGAGACGCGGGTTCGAGTCCCGCTCCAGGACGATGAAAATTTTCAAGTTTTCGCATATTATCTGACTTACCATCCTTGTCACATTTACGCCAAAAATCGGATTGTCATCTTCAAAATTTGTATTATATGGCGTAATCCCGTATTTCTTTCATGATTTATCTGCTTCTCCGGGCAATCACGGGATAGGATTGTTAACCTCCAGATTCGCTAAACATGAATGCCGGTTGCTTCGACTAGCGAATCCTGTGATGGTTAAATTCAAATTGATCGGAAACTTGAAACTTGGTCGTTCTGGGTGGTGTAGTGGTTAGCATACCTAGGCGTTTTCTGGGAGACGCGGGTTCGAGTCCCGCTCCAGGACGATGAAAATTTTCAAGTTTTCGCATATTATCTGACTTACCATCCTTGTCACATTTACGCCAAAAATCGGATTGTCATCTTCAAAATTTGTATTATATGGCGTAATCCCGTATTTCTTTCATGATTTATCTGCTTCTCCGGGCAATCACGGGATAGGATTGTTAACCTCCAGATTCGCTAAACATGAATGCCGGTTGCTTCGACTAGCGAATCCTGTGATGGTTAAATTCAAATTGATCGGAAACTTGAAACTTGGTCGTTCTGGGTGGTGTAGTGGTTAGCATACCTAGGCGTTTCTGGGAGACGCGGGTTCGAGTCCCGCTCCAGGACGATGAAAATTTTCAAGTTTTCGCATATTATCTGACTTACCATCCTTGTCACATTTACGCCAAAAAATCGGATTGTCATCTTCAAAATTTGTATTATATGGCGTAATCCCGTATTTCTTTCATGATTCACCAAATATGCTGTTACAGTGTTGGGTATTAGGTGGACAGTCACAGTGTTGGACATTAGGTGGACAGTCACAGTGTTGGATATTAGGTGGACAGTCACAGTGTTGGATATTAGGTGGACAGTCACAGTTTACATCTGTACTGTCACTTTTCAGTATCAGCAGTTGTGCTAGAAGTAGGCAAACAGTACATTCCCACAAACGCTGCCATGAGTGAGCCCCATTCCACAGTTCTGTCCCTGTAACTCACATGAGTATCAATTTTCTGTACTGACTGCTTACCTTATCATAGAAAATATTTTTTTCAGAGTGATAATCATGTTCTCTGTTTGTAAGAAACAAAAAAAAAAATATAATTACACATCATTGTATCTATGTAATCAACAACATTTTAATCCCAGATATGCTTCATAGTGTGGGTCTTGTACTGCCTTCTTGTTTTTCCAGTGTATGCATAGCAATGTAATATCTACTGTAAATCATACTTCATGAAGTAAAATAGTAATGTAATAAGTCATGAGTGATTTTTTTTTTTTTTTTGTCATACATCTGAAGCAGATCTTAAAAAGAATTCTGTTGAATATAGATTACAGACACTTGCTAGAGAACACTCAAATAAAGGAATGAAATTCCCTAGTAAATAAAATATCTACCATAAGGATCTTTCCTTTTCTTTCTTTTTTTTTTTTTTTTTTTGAAAATTTTAGAAGTGAGTAAAAGTATATGTAAAGCTTGCCCTAGTTTCAAACTTGAAGTCCAAAAAAAATATTAGGATATTAGGATAGAGGTTAGTATGTTTCCCGATTTCATTCAAATTATACCACATTATACACTATGCATGATAGAGTTAACTTGATTCATGTTTCAAGGTAATATAATGTTCAAGTTTCTTGAAAAAAATCCCATATTACAGTTGATTACAGACATAGCAGTCTGTAAAAGAATTAGTCTTTCACATATGCTTATAAAATTAAGTAATTATGTATATTACATTCCATTCTTTTACTTTAAATTGGTTTGATGAAGTAATTAATTGTCTTGCTGTGCCTTTTACATCGTGTGGTTAAATGCCACAGTTATTGTGATTATTGTATGAGTTAGTAATACTAAACAGCATATTGACACTAAATGAAATTGTATTAGATGACATCAACATTTTAAATAAACACTATGAAAGAATATCTCAAATGACATAAAATCATTGACTCTCTTTGCAAAAGTGTGATGTGTTTCTGCAGTCTGGCATTCATCTCATTTTTTTTTTTTTTTTGTGAAGCTTGTTTGTCTGTGAATGCAGTTAGTGTTAAGATGCATGGCAAATAATGATGTGAAGTTGCTGTAGGTGTAATAGCCTTGTAGCTTATTTATCCCCCGCCACAGACTGAAAATGGAGACCAGCGTCCAGCCAAACGGGAAAACCCCCACAAGTACCTTCTTTATAAGCCTAACGTAAGCCAGCTTATTGTCTTTCTCAGTTCTGGATTTAAGGAGCTGCCTCCAAGTGGAGTGTTGTTGGTTTATATGTCTGCTGATGGTTGTTTTCCAAACATCAAGCATCCAGATGATGGTGAGTGGTGATCATAACCGTTATTTTAAATTTTATTTTGTAATGCTTATGCAGTTTAATTCGGATTGTTTGACACTTTGGGGACTTAATTTCGGTTGAATTATTGGGGATATTCCAACCAATTGAATGACATTTCTAGTTGCAGCCAAAGACACTTTAAGTGCACCTTTTTATGCTTTATGTGCTACTGTAATACACTGTAACATTGAAATTGCCACACGAAGAAGCCACAGGAAAATTCACAGATGGAACATATTAAAACTAGTGAATAATTTAATTGCCTGAAAAATAAATTATATCAGTAAGAGGTAAAACCACTTCTATTTGTGATGCATTCAGTAATGTGTCATGGCTTTAATACATAAAGGTGTCTGATGGTCTGCAGCACTGCTGCCATACTTACTGCATGTAATCTTTCAGGGTACCATTGTCTACACTGTTTGTGGTTGGGTGTTGAGATGCTGTCCAATAGGATGGGCCAAAAAAACGTTTTTTTCAAAATCGATCTTGGTATAGCGTGGAAAAGTTACCTATTGCGTCAGTTAGAACCCACAAGAAATTTAACCAATTTTGCTCAATATCTAGCCACGCCCCTCCGGCATTGAAAAAGTCAAAAAAAGACGAAAACTCCACTTTGAAGCCTTTTTCGGGAAATTGCTTTTCGGAATATTTTTTTCGAAATCGATCTTGGCATAGCGCGGAAAAGTTGTTTAATGGGTCAGTTAGAACCCCAAAAACGTTTAGTCAATTTTGGACAATATCTAGCCGTGCCCCTCTGGCATTGGAAAAGTATAAACAATACGAAAAAATAAAAAAAAAGGCAAAAGTGCATTCACTAGTATATTACTTCTTGCAATACAGAAATCTAGAAACTGGAAGTATAATAAAGCAAAAAAAGGAGAATATTTACAAAGGTTAGGCTTTAGAATAATACTGTCCCTTGTTGTCAAAGGTTGGAAGTTCTCTTCTTGCTTGAATCTCAGCCCGCATGTAACCATCTCTTGCAGTATCACTGCAAACTTTCGTTGCAGCTTCAGATATGAGTTTAACATATCTCTTGACTGATTGGGTGTGACATGGAAACTTCTGGAAAGTTAGTGCTGTAACCTGTTCTTGTTTGCACATATCTTTTAACTCTTCATCTGTTATATGCATTGTAAAAGGTGGCTCTGTTATGGTGCACTTCAACCAGTTTATTACATCAATGTAATCAATCTTTAAAGTTGAGTTCGGGAGGTTTGAAAAAGCGTATGCCTTTGGATTTCTTATTCCTGGTGTTCAGGATTCGCCTCACTGCCAATTCCTGGATGTGGCTTCGAGAATCCGTTAGCATTACTAGTAGTATGTTTTCGGGATGAGCAAAGTATGCATTGTTTGAAATTACTTTGTCGGTAATTTTCTTTACATGGTCAGGCAACTGCCTTCTGAGAGAAATCATCTTCCAGATATGTCGGGCTCCATCTTGGCACTGTGGCTTCATTTTTATCTCGAATCACATTGGTGCATAAGCCAGCATCACAAACTTTACGATTATACGAAGATTATTGGATGGATTTTGGGTACTGATGCATAATCGTAACAGACGGTTTGCGGTCGTCAGCCAGCGTGCATGACTGATTTTGCCTGGATTGGTCTTAGCCAGATTTGGAGGGCCACTGCCATCTTTAACAGCAATGCATATGCAATACAAATATTGCTGATCAGTGCTTAGATTACTGATATCTTTACGGTCCAAATGCCAGAGGGTAGTATCAATTTTGTCAAATTTGACAACTGTCTTGTTTTCCCAATCTTTTAGAATGAAACCAACAGGTCCAGAGTAGGAATATGGTACTTTTGTGTGGCCATCGAGTTCCTGAATGAGATGCATTAGAGGCAACTCATTGGTATGTAGCAAACATATGCTCCATTGCAGAGGTCTTCCACAGTGGGTTTCAAGCAAACATATGCTCCTTTGCAGAGGTCTTCCACAGTGGGTTTCAAGCAAACATATTACTCCACCCTTCCATCCCGTATTAACATTTGTTCCATCGTATCCAATGATCATTAGGCTGTTGAGATTGACATTATGCATTTCCGTAAAGACAATTATGCTTTGACTATTTCTTTTGCATTTTCATCAGAATTTAGCGAGATATGTCCTATGTACTTGCCTTCAGGCTCCTCTATAAGTGTTATGTGCGCTTCAGATTTTATCTCTCGACGGCCTGTCATCAGCTTAAGAGTTGGATCTTTGTGCCCATCAAAATTCAAGCTTTTAATAGGAGTCTCCTTTACTGCCCTCAACTCATTTTCTCGGATTTGTTTTCTTTTCTTTTCTACTTCCCTTCTGATCTTGTTCTTGTCAACTATGTACGTTTGGTTTTCTGGTGAAACTAGACTGAAATCAACAAGAACTGCTGTAGTAATTTTGGCCACGGCTGTACTTGAGGCGCCCGTTAAATCTGCAACCAATGCAGTACGAGACATGCTAATCCTCATTTGACTTGATGATGGTCTGACTTCTTTCTTATAACTTTTCTCTAAAGGATAGGTCTACTGGAAGTCTCTATTTGTGTCCGTTACTGATTCAAGTTCAGTGTCTTTGGTTGTCACTTCCAAATTGTCCTGATACCCCAGATTTTCCTTAACCAGAGTAACCTTGTCCCTCTGAAGTCCACTCGTACTCGGATGTGACTTTTTATCCGGAACAATAGATCTATTGGTTTTTTGGCATAATCTTTCCTCCCTTCTTTGCAATTGCTGTGTTGTTGCGATATCAACATTTCCGATGTCCATCTGTCTTATAGTCTTCTGGTCATTCAAAAATTGCCATTCCCTGTCCGGAACTTTGAATTTTTTTTCCGCAGGAACACAATGCTAGATCATGGCACTTGCAAGCACAAATGTCGAATAAATTTCCAGCGTCTGTTTTAAATTTCTGTATTTTAGAATTCAGGAATGGTGTACATCTACTTTTTACAGGTTTCACTACATTCTTGTATTTATGGTTGTAGAATAAAATCATTGCAATCACATGTTTTAAAGATACAACAGGAATGGAGGCACGTACCCTGATGCCAATAATTTTTCCGGCAACTACATCTGCCACACTTCGAGAAGAAGGCTTCTTACTTCCTTCTCCCTTTATCTGCAAACGGGTGCTCTGGTAACATCTAATCATGTCTTTGTAAGTTGGGAGTAAAACTGCATCGTGGGGAAGTAAATCTTTTCCTGTGCCAAATAACGGACAGCTTGTGCTTGCCCGAGGATCTTCTGCTTAGCTCCTTGTTTCTCCATTACCATTTCCCATCGCAAAACAACGTAGATGTCTAACACACCGGCGCAGGCACGTGTTTCAAAACATACTAGTGACCTTTGAAGATAATGAAAGGTGTAGGTGCACACTGCACAGCGCCACCTGGCATTGAGGGAGGGAGGGAAGGGAAAGGAATGACACAACAGTTATTTTGTGGTATTAATCGCGTATATATTTTGAAGGCAAGAGGGGCGTGGTTAGATATTGAGCAAAATTGACAACATTTTTTGGGGTTCTAACTGACCCATTAAGCAACTTTTCCGCGCTATGCCAAGATCGATTTCGAAAAGAAAAATTCTGAAAAGAAATTTCCCAAAAAAGGTTTCAAAGTGGATTTTTCGTCTTTTTTTACTTTTTCAATGCCAGAGGGGTGCAGTTAGATATTGAACAAAATTGGTGAATTTTTTGGGGGTTCTAACTGATTCATTAAACAACTTTTCCGCGCTATGCCAAGATTGATTTCGAAAAATGATTTCCGAAAAGTAATTTCCGAAAAAAGGCTTCAAAGTTGATTTTTCGTCTTTTTTTTTACTTTTTCCATGCCGGAGGGGCACAGCTAGATATTGAGCAAAATGTATTAAATTTTTTGTGGGTTCTAACTAATGCGTTAGGCAACTTTTCCGTGCTATACCAAAATTGATTTCGAAAAAAAAAAATTTTCGGCCCACTCTACTGTCCAACCATGTCCCACACATGTTCCATTTGGGAAAGATATGGTGATCTTTCTTGTCATTTCAGAACATTGTCTGGAGATATTTTTAATATGTGGATGCTCATGATTTCACTACAACATATTGCCAGATGCTCCCTTATGAAAGAAATGGCAACAGAATTCAGGATATCTACCTGTATCTCTGAGCTATAAAAAACTTAACAAGTATTCAGGATATCTACCTACACCACTGAACTATAAAAAAACTCAACAAGTATTCAGGATATCTACCTGTACCACTGGGCTATAAAAAACTGTTTGTGAGGAATACTGGAGAAGTTCAGCTATCATAGCTTATAGCATCCCAGACCATGATCAACCCCTGCTCTTTGCACTGTATGTCGCCATACAATTACTCTTGAATTGACTCTGTTCTCCCCATTGTCACCATATGTGAACCTGGTGATCATTGGACCTGAAACAAAAGCTGGATTCATCACTGAAGATGCCATTTTGTCTGCTATTTCACTTGAGCATGGCACCTCTCCAAATGCAGGTGATGATGATCATTGGATAGGAGCAAGTGGCACAATGGATGTCATTCATGAAGTTTTACTTCCTCCAGTCTTATGATAGAGAGAATGTCTGTAAAAGTGGTGGAAGCTTGTTGCTAGATCAAACGGTCTTCTCGGGGTATGGTCATCTTGCATGCTCCAGTTCCATGGCAATAAGTGAGCGTTTCTCTAAAACACTGTTGCCAGCATCGGTGTACTGTTTCGTTGTCATGACCCAAATGCTGCACAATACAGCAAGGTGACCATCCATCCCATCAGAGACTAATAAAATCTGTCACCTCTCAAATGTACTCAGCTAGCAGTATGGTCAGTGAACCTGGTGCCTTGGCATTCTGTACAAAGTTTGCTTCCTCGTAGAAATTGCAGCTTGAATGCCATAACATCACAGCTAAAACGAATTCCTCTCCTCACAAGGAAATCACTCTTAGCTGTGATGTTATGTCAGAGGTAGTCTAACTTTTATTGGTCCCATATTATTTATTCATGTCCATATCTCAGCTCCTTAACTTAGTTGTTTATGATTTTGCATGTGTCTCTGATCGTAACTTTAGGGTGTTGCAGTTTCAATGTTACAGAGTGTATTTCTTAGTACAGCAGTTCAGGAAATCTTGATTATAATAAATGCTATAGTACTGCTGTATAAGTAAAGTGATAATAGTAAATGCAATGATTTACTGACCATTATTAGAGAAAGATCTGTAAAAGAAATCCACAACAGCAGATCACTGTGCAATACAGCTAAAACACAAGAAATAAGTATGTATACACTGAGATGCTAGTTTATTTGGGACACTTACTTAGTAATGCCCTTATTCTACAGAACAGTCTGAATTCATCACAGGTGTTGAACATACCAGATGTTGGAAGCATCATGCAGGATTGTACCATATGTAAATAATTGAGACATTCATTTGTTGCAAAGTAGATGATGGTACAGTCTCGTAATGAATAACCCATTTTGTCTCATCCCACAAATGCGTAGAGATGTTTGATGGGATTTAAATCCGGGGGCTGTGCAGGCCACTGAAGCAAGGAGAACTCGTCAACATGTTTCTGGAACCATTAAGTGATGATACAAACCTTGAGAGCAGGTCCGTTATCCTTCTGGATGTGTCCATCTGCTTGAGGATTAATGGTAGCAACGAAGGATTGAATTTGGTTAGCAATGTTGTTCAGATACACTGTGGCGTTCATATGTCCTTTGATGGGTATCAGGGTTCCTAATGCATGCCAGGAAAACATTTCCCACATCAGTACACCTCAGGCACTAGCCTGTACTGTTGACACCTGAGAGAATGGTTCCATGCTCTTATATTGCTTGAACTAAATTCAAATTCTGCCATCCACATGATGTTGAAGAAACCTTGCTTGATTCCTTCCTACCGGTGACCTTTTACCAGTTCTTAACCATCCAGTGTTGATGCTCCTGTTCTTATCGGAGGTGGGCTTTCATGTTCTGTACTGACAATATTGGCCCTTGATATTTATCATAACTTTTTTTTTAACATACCTTATGTTTTGTGAACATAAATTACGTTATTGTGTTTTGTGATTTCATATAAAAAAAAGTTGCATTGTTTAAATTTTTTTTTGCATTGGGTCATTTAAGTTAAAAAACAGCATTGTTTTTCAGAATTTTAATAATGTTAATTTCCTGTTATAAAATATTGGCTGGTGCATGCTGTTAACATTTATAGTTTCAAAATTTTTGAATAGAAAGTTGACCAAGGTTCCCATGCAACCTGGAAAGCAAGGAAAACCTGGAATTCTCAGGGAATTCCAAAAATCAGGGAAAACTCAGTGGAAATCATATTGTTTCATAAAAATCAGGGAATTTTTTGTCAGGGCACTGAAATATCAGGGATTTTTTTATTTTGCCAAAAGATTTTTCTTTTTGCAGATTTCTAGCCTTTGTTTGCAATCATTGCCTGCCTACAATTTGATAGATCGTACTTTCAATATATTATGTTATTCTTTAGTTTCCTAAAAAGGATCAAAACTATCTGTTATTAAGTGTTTTTTTTAATTTCTGCTGGCAGTTTGCTTTATGTCTTGTAACATGGAGGAATTAGGCACAAAAGCCTGATACATTCCTGCTTGGAGAAACACATCACAAGAGAACTAACTAACCAATGAATCAAAGCCCTTTGTTGGTTGGTTCTTTCGAGACATGTTTCTCTGAAAAGGGGCCCATTCAGTCATTAATCTAAGTTGCATTGTGTTAAAGAAAAACTGAAACTAATCAACCAACAAATTATTCCTTCCATATGAACCATTTCTATGAAAATATACTGTACTGTATTAACTTCTACGTAAGCAGTAAAAAATACGGGTGGTCGTAGTGAGCGATGGGTTTGCCTACGCGAGGCGCTCCGTGGGAACAATGGCACACACAACAGCAACTAGGGCCTCTGTGAATCTTGGAGAGGTGCAAGCTAGTTCTGTGCGACATTGGCGAAAAGACCCCAACTCACTGGGTTTTGTTCCAGAATCCTTAGGTTGAATGACCAACTGGAACCCTCAGCTGTGGGCTAATCCCCCACACTGATTTACTTACCTGATTAAAAAGACAAAAAGAAATATTAAGAATGACTCAAGTGTGGGATATGGTGGACCTACCACACTTGAGAAGGACGGTCCACCACGGAATCGACCTGGACTTTCTAAACGGCGTATGAGAAAGCGATCTCAGCTGAGTGAATGTAAGATTGGTGTATGGAATACTAGAGGTATAAATGGCAAGATGAGTGAGATGATTGAGGAGATGAATAAGTATGGACTGGATGTGCTGTGTGTAAGTGAAACCAAAAAGAAGGAAATTGGAATAGAAGAAGCGAATGGCACGGTGAGTGTGTGGTCTGGAGTATTGGATAATATGAGAGGACAGGCTGGTGTAGGTGTGATTTTAAGTGAAAAGATGAAGAACAACTTGATTCACTATAGTTGCATAAGTGAGAGAATTCTCTGGATTCGTTTGAAAGTGAAACTTCAGAGAATAGTAATTGTTGTAGTGTATGCTCCTTGGGACTCGGAACCTTCTGATAAGAAAAAAGATTTCTGGAATGAGCTAAAAGCTGTTTTGAGCCAGTTTGGTGCTAAAGAAAAAGTTATAATAGCAGGGGATTTCAATGTTAGAGTAGGTGTGCAGAATGCAATTTCTGACAATGTTCTGGGTAAGTTTAATGATCCTTGTGTGAATGATAATGGTGAAAGATTAATTGAACTCTGCATTGAGAATAATCTGTGTGTATCTAATACATTTTTCAACCACAAGTATATACACACATATACTTGGGAAAATCGTACTCCTGGTCAAAAGAGTGTGATAGATGTTGTTGTTTACGATCAGCGTTTGAAACACTTAGTTGTTGACACCCGTGTGATGAGAGGTGCGGATGTTGGTTCTGATCATTACTTGGTAGTGTCTCGAGTGAAACTTAATGTTGGTTGGAGGAAAAGGAATAGGAAGAGACCCAGGATAGAAAGAATAAAGGTTGATAGGCTCCTTGAAGATCATCAGCGGTATTCTGACTTACTCAGAGAATGACTGAAGGATCTGAAATCTTGTGAGAGGGATGTAGAAAGAACTGTGCATGCGCAGCAAGCTTCGAGCAGCTTGCTGCGCATGCGCAGTGAGCCCCATGGGTTCCCGCGATCGGCTGCGACTGGGAGAATCCACTTTATTACGTTCCGGTAGCACATACTGCACTTGATAATTGCGAAAACCAAACGGTAGCCTAGGTGCACAGTTACTTTCCGAACACCCTGTAGTTCAGGCAAAAATGTCCAGTGAGAAAGTTGTAGCATTGATGTTTTGCTGTGGGTGTGTGGTAACTGCTTCAAGAGTTATTAGATGCTTTCAGGCCCGTTTCACACAGACTGAAATAATCCGCCGAATCAATAAAACCGTTCCACATTGTGGTTTTTGGGTGGCTTTCACACGAGCGGTTTTATTGTTAGAGCAGAGAAAAAAACCCGCTCGACCGATAGGCGGGAAACCAAATCGCTAGCTCTTTGTGTGGTCAGTTTCTGGATTGTGTCTTCGTTCAAATGCAGTATTTGATGTAGAAACTCCATGCATAACACGTTTTAAACTCATGAAAAGATAATGTATTGAATATTACGAGTACCTATGTCGATGTATAATCTACAGTAAATGTAGCAAACATATGAAATAAACCATTTTTTCGGAGCCAGTGTTCTATGAAACCGTTTACTGTGTTGAAAGATACATACACGTAAATATTACGAAACATTTGTAACGTGCATTAAAAAAAAAAACCACACACACTTTTACTGAACATTTTGGAGAACACTTGAGAAAAACTATGGAAACACAGAATACCTTAATAACCTTTTATAAGACGTTTTTGAGAGTACTTTCACAAGGCTGTGTGACATTTTGAAATAATTAACTTTCCTTATATGTGAAACTTTAAATTTCAGGCAATTATTGGTGTAAATTATTTATCAGGTGTGATTTTTTTTGATGTGGGCTGTTATTTCTCCATGCAACATGTAACAATGGATTTCGAAAGAAATCTTAATTCACACATAAAATCATTAAATTTGTTGTTCCGGATAATGAGGATTTTTTTTTTTAAATTATTTACTACATTCTCTTAGTTTGTTTAACTGTTGAAAGAAACAGCATGGCCATTAATTTTTTGTTACTTTATTCTGCAAGCAATAAGATATTTTTTCGTTTGACGCACACAGTTAACGTTTTCGTGAAATTTGACTTCTTTCTTGAAAGACAACTCCCATAACTCTGAAGTTCTGACAGTTAGTATGCTATTAGCATTTCTACATTTATTTACTATCGTACGTTTCTACATTTTATTTTCGGCACTGCTTTTTGCTTAAAATACTGTTTTCATAGTTATCACTTTTTGAAGTCATTCACTCTTATACTGAACATGACAAAATGTAACAATCAACTTCTGCAGCACTGTAAACCATTACAATGTTTGTAGCAAATTCCTGGCATCATACATACACTCAAAATATGGTGATTATGCACGAACTATGAGAAAACAATTATACTAAACTTGAAATAAAAAAAAAGGCAGAAAACGCTGCTATTTCCATAAACGAACAAGATTTTCAAACACTGAGTTTATGCATCTCCTGACCTAGAATAATTTTTTCTGTTGATAAATAAATGATCCGAGTGAATGTCAGGTGCAAGTGCAAGGTATATATATATTTTTTCTTTTATTACAGTGTGTGAGTGAAGGTCCCCACTGAGGTGGAGGACCAGCCCAAAGCACCCCTTCTCTCCCCCCCCCCCCACCTCTGATAGGTATAGGGAGAGACATACTCTTATATTATTGTTCAATATCTCTGCACATAGACAAGTACACTATCTACCAACAAGTAATTGGACACCCCTGCAATCGATGATATCTGCGGTTCTGATACACATCACGGCCGCCGCCGTTAAATATCGTGTGGGAAACAACAACGCAACCAGTCGCATGCAAGATGCCACGCAGTTCGGAGCTCTCTGATTTCAAGAAAGGTGTAATCGTCAGGTATCACAGAAATGGCCGATCCATACATGACATATTCAGCGAGTTGAAGTACCCAAAATCGACGGTGGCCTACGTGATTGGTAAGTGAAATATGAGAAGTGACTGCTGGAATGTTCCCCGACCCGGCAGACCCTCAAAAGTGGGAGTTAGAGACTGACGGGTGCTGGCCAGAGAAATTCGGAAGAACCGCACCAAATCGATGGGCCACATCCGCGAGGAGTTTCAACAAGCATCCGGGAGTGTTTTTTCGATAAATACCATCCGTAAGGAAGCCCATCTGCTCGGTTATCATGGACGTGCTGCCGCCCACAAGCCTTTGTTCACCAAGTCCAATAGTGCTGCTCGGCTAACGTGGTGCAAAGAACGTCGACAGTGAACCGTTGAACAGTGGAAACAGGTTCTCTGGAGCGACGAATCAAGGTTCACCCTCTACCGTTCGGATGGCAGGGTCTGGGTTTGGCGTCTGCCTGGAGAACGTCTCCTGCTGGAATGTATTGTGCCAACTGTGAAGTTCGGCGGCGGTGGAATTATGCTATGGGGGTGTTTCTCCTGGTATGACACGGGACCCTTGGTCGCAATTCCTGGTAGACTCAACGCCGAGACCTACTGCACCATTATGGATGACCATGCGCTTCCTATGTTGTGGCAGTTTTATGGGGTGGACCCATGTTACTTTCAGGATGACAATGCCACCTGTCATGTTGCGAGGTCCACCATGGATTGGTATGGTGACAATGGGGTTAATTGAATGGACTGGCCTTCGCAGAGCCCGGACCTTAACCCTATTGAGCACCTATGGGACGAGTTGGAGCGTAGACTTAAGGGCTGCCCACCGTCTGAAATCGGTGAAGGAACTGACCTGTCTTCTCCAAGCGAAGTGGTAGAAAATACCGCTAGCCGTCGTAGAACGCCTGGTTGAGAGTATGCCCCAGAGGGTCGCAGCTGTAATCGCCGCTCGTGGAGGCTCCACCAACTATTGAAGGTGAATAAACTTCGTTTTCCTTTGCTATCACAGGTGTCCAATTACTTGTTGGTAGATAGCGTATATTCGGAACTCGCTTACCAATGATGTTCCTTTCATATTCAGTGAAACTGTCGAACTCGTACAGGATTCTGCAGATATCATTCCAAGCATTTTTTTTCATGTTCCTGTAATCATCTGACGATGTATCCCAAACTTCTGGTCGCTTTTCCACTTTCAAAATTAATAATTCAGTATAAACATTAACAGCAGACATGATCAACAGAGGTTATAGCACAAACTATACTAAAAAATCAGAATTTTTCTGTTGGAAACTAACAAAGCACGCAAGCCCGAAGTGATTGGCAATCGACTCCACCTAGCAACATCGCTTTCAGCCACTCCCCTCTGACAAGAGTGAATTGCCGTAGTGGGGAATCCGTTGACACAGGCGGTCAACGGATTCCTTACATCTGCATTTCTCTAAATTTGGACGGTATCTTCGTTGTCCGTTTTGTAGTGAACCCCATTGGAGCTCAGCTGCTATCGCGTCAGAGTTTCTACCACTTCCACTCGTCTGAAAGTCTCAGTATAACTCTATAGCCAGCTTCAAAACAAGTAGTTGGGCAGCCGGGTGATTTATTGCTCCAGCGGAAAAACCTGCTTGTGTGAAGCGGGCCTTAGTGTAAGAAGTAAAAATGATTTATTTCTCTCTGTCTGTCTGTCTGTGTCTCTCTCCCCCCCTCACAAGTGCACGAACACACACAGACACACACAAACACACACAGCTGCCCCAGTGGCACAGTGGTCCAAGTGCTGAGTCATGACCTTTCGTCCAAGTGAGTTCAGGTTCGAATCCTGATGAGGCATGGATGTTGTGGTTGTCCTATGGCCCTAGCTCTCTCCCTTCCCTGTAACCAGTGGCCCTAAATTAGGAATGGGGTACTGCTTACAGCCCATTGAGTTGCTCACAGTGGTCATTAAAAACACACACCCACACGGGCATACACACAAATAAGCAAAAAAAAAAAAAAAAAATATTATTATTCAGGAATTGCAACTGAAAGACCTGGAGTATAAATGTCAGGTTCAGCATAATGGATATAGATACTATTTTTGTGCAGTATTAGTGTTATGGATTTTGCATGATCTTTCATTTGTTTACTTGTTACTTACAAGACAATACTTTTTTTTTTTCTCTCTCCATAGGTTATGACTATGGTGGAATAGCCACAAACAGCAAACGAGAGCCTGATCATATCAATAAAAGAAATGTCCAGCTAAAAGACATTCACTGGCAAGTACTGCATCCTGTCTATGTGTATTTTTTTTGTCATTCATTCCTAATAGGATGAGTAATAGTAATGTATAACTTAATGAAAGATATCAAAAACTGTTGTAAGAAAAAAAAAATCTTGGGTCACTAACATTGTATGTTTTTCTGGAGTTGGTTTTATGATAAAAGAAAGTACATTCAAACTTCTTTGAATTGCTTCTCCATAAACCGCCACTCTCGCTGTCCACCTACTGCCGATACACCAAGAGCACCAAATATTTTCAAAGTGTATTGAATATCCTTTTAAAACTGTCATCTGCACAGAGAAGGATTAAAGAAGCTTGCACATGTACCTTTCTTTTGAAATAATGAGAATTCTCATTATTATTATTTCTAGTTCATGGAATGTTTCCATGAGACTTGGCCACAGGTGTTTTGTTATCATTCTCTTCACCATACTTCTGTTTGTTTCTCATTTTTCTTGCAAGAGTTGATTATTGTATTTGGAGCACATGAATTATTTGAATCTGCATGGCTGTTAGCGTGTACAAACATGTTTGTGTTTTAGGGTTCATTAGCAGCCATTAGGTACTTAGAGGAGTATTGTTCTATGAATTGACCTTCTGCTTTAAAAGGGGCAAAGCCACCCCACTCTTGCATTTTCCGGTGGACAACAGGTTCAGTGCATCTACTGTATTACAGCGTGGTTTATCACATGGTTAGGGTATTTTTACAAGTGTGACTCCTGCTTATCGCAGTCTTGTTTTCAACTGAATTCTGCAGCAGTGGGGAAAACTGTCTTGAGTATCCATGAAAAAAAAAAAAAAAAAAAAAAGAATGACTTGTGAGTATACGTACAAAGAAAAAAAAAATGTTCTTCAAGGCTGCAACTTATTGTAAATCATTTTTCAAATTTATTTGAGAAATGTATTAGCAGGTAAAAAGTGCAAGATATCCTAATGAAAAAAGAAAGTGGATTTTCCTGGAAAAATCCTTACACTCAATAAAGAAAATATAAAATGGTCAACATGATAAACTGGGGCAAACCCTACTATTGTGGATAGAACACATTTTTTTCATGTATTGCTTTATAAATTTTCTCACTAATAATAAAATTTTAAATTGGTGATATCTATCAGGATTGGGCTATGTGTCCCTGTTGAGTGGTTTTTCAGAAAGTTCATGCCTTCCATGTTTCTCAACACTTTCATTAAAATAAGAGAAAAAAATTAAAAGCTACTGCCCCAAAAGACTTTTAATTACATGAAAAACAATAATTTTTAATCCATTTGATATCATCATCATCATCATTGTCAACCATTATCAATCCACTGCTGGACGAAGGTCTCCCCAAGTTTCCTCCACAACGGTCTGTCTTGTGCCAGTCTCCTCCATGTCACTCCCGCATACTTTCGAATTTCATCCACCCATCTTCCATGTGGTCTTCTTCTGGGTCTTTTCCTGTCCCTTGGAATCTAATCTAAAATTTCGGCTGTCCATCGATGGTCTGTTCTTCTGGCAGTATGTCCAGCCCATTGCCATTTCAGGGATTTAACTCTGATCATGATGTCTTTCACTCTTGTCATTTTTCGGATCCACGTGTTCCTCTTCTTATCTCTCCTGGTTACACCAAGCATGCACCTCTCCATGCTACTTTGAGTTGTCTGCAGCCTTTGTATGTCTCTTTTAGCTAAGGTCCACGTCTCTGCACCATACGTAAGCACTGGAAGGATGCATTGATCAAACACTTTTCTTTTAAGACATAATGGCATATTGCTCTTGAAAATTATGCTGTTTCTTCCAAAAAGCTCTCCAGGCAAGTTTTGTACGCCGATTAATTTCTTCACCAATGTGACCCTCACTTGATATCTGCTGTCCAAGATAAAAGTATGTGCCTGTTATCTCCAGCTTTTCTCCATCAATCGATAAATCTTCATTTCTTGTAAAAGCATTGAACATCACTTTTGTCTTCTGAAAGTTCATTTTTAATCCCACTTCTTTACTCTTGTCAGCAAGTTCCTGCATCATACTCTGTAGCTCTGATGGGGTAGTTGCAAAATGACTACGTCATCAGCAAAACGAAGGTGGGTTAGATAATCTCCATTAATCTTTATGCCTTTGTTTTCCCAGTTCAGTGATTGAAAGACATTTTCCAATGTGGCATTAAAGAGCTTCAGAGATATGGTGTCACCTTGTCTCACTCCTTTTCCAATTTTTATGTGTGTTGTATTTTCAAATAGCAGAATCTTTGCACTTGCATTTTCATAGATGTTATTAATAATATTAATGTATGCATCTTCAATACCGCAGGATTTCAGAGCCATTGCAACTGCTGATGGTTTCACCGAACAAAGGCTTTTTCATAATCGATAAAAGCCATGCACAATGGAAGTTCATATTCCCTCGCTCTTTCAATTAGTTCTCTCAGTACGTGGATATGATCTATTGTGCTGTAGCCACTCCTGAATCCAGCTTGTTCTCTCGGTTGAGCCATGTCCAGTGTTACCTTCAAGCGGTGTGAAAGAACTTTAGTGAAGATTTCATAAACCACTGATAGGAGGCTGATAGGTCTGTAGTTCCTGAAATCCTCAATGTCACCTTTTTTATGTAGCAAGATCATTGTAGCGTTGATCCAATCCTCAGGAATTTTCCCTTCATTAAGGCATCGAGTGAAAATTTGGGCGAGTACTGTTTCCATTTCTCCATTTGCTTCTTGTATGATGTCTACAGTAATTCCATCTTCTCCTGGAGCTTTTCCCCGCTTCATGTTCTTGATTGCATGTGCAACTTCTGCTGGAAGGACTGGAAGAACTCTGGTACCTTTCATGATGCCTGGAGTACATGTATCATCCCTTTCATATAATTTGGAGTAGAAATCTTTCACTCTTGTCAAAATTTCGCCTCTATTTCTTGTTACAGAACCATCTTCTTTTCTCAGTGCCATAATCTGTTTTTTTCCCTTACTGAGATGTCCCTTTGCTATCTTTAGGCTTTGGTTGTTTTCAATTGCTTTCCTGACTAGTTCACAGTTGAATTTCCTTACGTCTTCAGTGATACTTTTTCGTACTGTCTTGCATAGCTCTATATATTCCACTTTGGAAGTCACATCTTCTTTAGTTGTCTTCATCTCTCTTCTTTTTTGCATCAACATTTTGGTTTTTCCTGATAATTTGTTCACATGCAATTTGTTCTTAGACCCAGCTAATTTTGTTGCTGTTTCCATAAGAGCTTTGGTTACTTTTCTGTTAACTTCAGAAATATCCACTTCTTCCGATGTTAGGCCTTCTAAAGCAGAGAATCTGTTCTTCAGTTCCAATTTGAAGGTATTATGGTGTTTTTTAAGGTTGGTTATGTCAATACATTTTGTTTGTCTTATGAGCTTGCTACGTTCGAGTTTAGTGTTGAGGTGCATCTTACATCTCACCAATCTATGGTCACTGCCTGTGTTGAACTTGTTTAGCACACTGCAGTCTTCTATGACGAATTTTTTGTTACACATAATAAAATCAATTTCACTTGTCGTCCCATTTGGATGTCTCCATGTCCATTTCCTGTGTGGCTTTTTCTTGAAAAAGGAGTTCAAGATGAAAAACCCTTCTGCCTCTGCAAACTCTACGAGAGTATTTCCACGCTGGTTTCTGTTGTCGTGACCGAATTTACCTACTGAAGTTTCATTCTGTTGCCGTTGCCCTATTTTTGCATTGAAATCTCCCATAATTATCTTCAAGTGCTGCTTACCTATATTATTTAGATCACGAATTTCCTCATAAAATTCTTCAATTTCTTCTTCAGCATGACTTGTGGTGGTGCATAAGTTTGAATGATCTGAGCCTGGTATCTTCTCGAGAGTTGGATAACGAGTCGTGCAGCTCTGTCAGAGGAACTTTCAACTTCTACAACTTTATCCTTCAGTTTCTTGTTTATTATAAATCCAACACCACTAGTTCTGCCAGTATCTGTCCCACGATAGTAGAAGAGATGTCCACTTTTCAGTTCAATGAGATCTTCTCCTTTTCTCCTTACCTCACTTAGTCCGACGATGTCCCACTTGATCCTTTGTAGTTCCTCTTCCAATTCAAGAAGCCTTGAATCAGAAGATAGGGAGCGTCCGTTATACGTAGCCAAGGTCAGCATCAGATTTCAGCCTAGTCCGGTCCTCCGGGGATTCTTAGCACCCTCTGCCTTCATGTCGCACTGGCCGCTGCCTTGGCCAGGTACATTCCAGCTGCCGAAGACTGAGGGCCAAGATTTAAGTTGTGGAGTCATTTTGGAGGGGTATATAGAGGTGATTAAATGCTAATGAACACAGATCTATACTCAGTATTTTTTAAGAATTGTGCCATTGTCACTCACCCTGTTATACAACCACAAAAACATATGAAACAAATGGTGGTGGTTCAAACACAAAACTGTAGTTTTGTTTTTTGAGTGATGACTTCATAGAAAAATAGACAAATTCTGTAGTAACAAATGAAGTGTCCAATTTTAATTGTTAGCTGCATTATGGACACAACTCATATGTTCTGAGTAGCTTCTGTGATCAGGGCTCAATTCTTGTACCATTATTCCACCAAATGTAGAACAGTTTGGATTCACAACTGTGATATAGTGCTCATATTCAGTGCCTTATTTATACCCACTAATTCACTTTCAAAAGCCTGATCATATCAATAAAAAAATGTAGCCATAAATACATTTTCCAGTGACCAAGAATATATGGATGGCTACATGGCAGTTGGATTTGCATATATGGAAGCAGTACAGGATGCCATAATGTGACACTGTGAATACACATGTGTGGAAATTTCGTGCACATGTTAGAGGTATTTTTTAGGATTCCAGAAATATGAGATGCTTACATTTGGGTAGACTCCAACCCATATTAATGTGAGGTGTTTACATTTGGCAAACTCTAAGCATCCTACTATTGTAAGATTAGTGGTAGGATGCTTAAGGCAAACTGTTTATGTGCTCCAGTGTAACTCCAGTGATACTCACTGTTTGCAAAGACAGGCATCATCTTGTTAATAATTTTTTTCTTCCATTTGCTTGAAAGATGATAGATTGATGCCATAAATAGTATTGATGTAAACAGGGCCTTTTTTCTATAAAAAAAGTTTACCGGTACTCTCATCCCATCCCCTTATGCAGCTCCATTCTTTTCACCGATACAATGTAAATGATAATAATAACAATACATTTAAATTATTTAATAATAATCATAACAACAACAAATATGAGTACCTTATATCAAAGCACATTCCAAAAAGCCTTCAAGTTAAACATATTATTACTGCCATTTTCACATGTCCTTTCCTTGCTTTTAGTGTCAGTGCTGGATGTCTACTTTTCAGGAACCAGAAATTTATGTAAGGTAAAGGTCGAAACACACGTATAGGAGTATCAACCAGCTTAATGAACATCAATGAACTTAGTCTGTAGGTGTATTGATGCCCTTGGGTGCTACACTCAAGTTCATTTGCGAGAAACCACATTCACACTCACTGATAAAAATTGGTATGCTGTTTATTATGTTTATAAGAGGCGACAGGGCAGTTGGTAATTTCTTGTTGATTAAGTAGTCACGGTAACATCTTAGGATCTGTCTTTCTGGAAGCCCAAGTGTATTTGTGTGTCATTGTTTTACAAAAGACAGTTTTCTTTGCATTGTTTTAGGCTACCATAAAACTTTGTAGGGTCAAGAGAGCAATTTACATTAGCCTTCAGCTTGTCTGTCTGTTCTCCTTCGAAGGCCAAAATTTCAGCTGCTCTGAGAGCTTTGCGATAGAGCATCTTCAAACACTTCAATTTGTATTGAAATTTTTTGGTGAGCAGTGAAGAGAGTGATGTCACGTGCTTTCATCTTAACACCGAGTTCCGATAATCCTTGAAGAGCATCACATGTCAGACCAAGATCCAAAATAAAATCAACACTTGTGATTTTCTTCCTCAGGACTTCATACATTATTGTGTTTCTCTTTTCCCTCCTTTCATCCTGGTTTGCTAATACAAAGTGAGCAACAAGTGCTTCAGAATCTTTCCACACCACAGTGACATTTCTGAAACTAGAAGTCATCCAACGCATGCTTAAAATCCTTCTAACTTTAAATCTTTCTTTGTCTAGGTCTTCAGATTTTTCCTCAGTTCTCTGGCATTTTTTGGTGACCGGTGATACAAGCAATATACAGTAGTTTGTCAAGAAATTACTTGAAATGATTTATTTGAACCGGGAAGTCTTTTTTTCACCACATCTCCAACAGAGAGCTCAAGTCTGTGATTAGCATAATACCAAACTAGCCTTTCTAAATTTTTAGAACTTTTAGTGCCTTCCTTGAAAAGTATACCTGTATTCATACCAGCGCATACCGGCTGGGGGGGGGGGAGAAGAAAAAAGCCCTGGATATAACAGTATTCAGTTGTAGTATTTGTGTTAAAGTACCACAAGTTACCACAGCCAAATTCATCTTGCATGTGCCAGATGAATTTGGGCTGTGGTAACTTGTGGTACTACACTGGTGTGCAAAAATTAAGGATGAGACGGTTTTTCGAATGTAACGTCGTGCACAAGTGCTCCACGTCGACTCAAATCATACCATAAGATCCCCAAGATGTAAGAATATGGGACAAGTGAGCAAAACCGTCCAAACAAGGAATGCAAAGGATACAAAGGCACTTTATTGAAAAGGTAGCTTTGAGCCTAACTGGACAGAAGACAGAAACGTCCATGTGACAGGCGGCTGCCAAGAAAAACCCAGTCTTTAGTAGAGGATATGATCACCCCTGACTGCGTTGCAGGATTTACAACGTCTGTCCATGCTGAGGACGAGGTTGTCAAGGAGCTGATGAGGCATCGCGGCCCATTCCTCTTGTAGCGCCAATCGCAGCTGCGGAATCGTTGCTGGTGGCTGGCGACGTGCTGCCAAGCGTCTCCTGAGAAGGTCCCACACGTGTTCGATTGGATTTAGGTCCGAGGACCTTGCGAGCCAATCCATGCGTTGAATATCTTCACTCTCCAACAGCTCTGCGACAGCCACTGTACGATGAGGTGTGGCGTTGTCGTCCATGAAGAGGAACTCAGGACCCACAGCACCTCTAAACAGACTCACGTGAGGCAGGAGAACCTCTGTACAATAGCGGACACCAGTGACTGAACCTCCTTGGAAGATGTGGAGGTCAGTACGGCTACCAAGCATGATACCGCCCCAAACGAAAACTCCGCCACCTCCAAACCGGACCCTTTTGATGATGTTGGAGGTGTGATTGCGTGTTCCCTGCTCTCTCCAGATGTGTATATGTTCAGAATCACTCGTCAGACTAAATCGGCTCTCATTCGTAAAGAGAACTCGACCCCATTGCTGATGTGTCCAGTTCTTGTCACCACAGAAACTGCCATCTCCGGTGAGCAGGCGTTAATGGCACACACCGTACTGGTCGTCGTGCAAATAGACCACCTTTGTGCAGCCTCCTGGCCACGGTAAAACGCGATAACGGACGTCCAGTTGTCTGTTGCATGTGCCTTGTGATTTCTCCTGCTGTCTGCCGTCTGTCTCTTCTCGCCTGTAGGACAATATACCGGTCGTCCGCCGCCGTGGTTGCTCGTGGATGACCACTGCTAAACTCTTGGACAGCTGTTCCTGTTGTTTGAAATGCTCTCCAGGCTCGTGAAACGATGCTGTGAGCGATCCTGAACTCCTCGGCCACACTAGTCAGACTTCGACCTTCTTCCAACTTCACAATGACGCGACCTTGGGTAAAGTCATCTATATGTCGTCTACTGGATTGCCTGATGGCCATATCACACGGTGGCAGCAACTCGACGTTGTTCAAATCGATGTACACCGTGCAATAGCTTTCACCAAACTGATGAGCGTACACCGCCCGTGTGCTTTATACCCTTCCGACACTCCCTCCCCCCCCGGTCATGCTGCATATATGCGCATGCCCTACCGTACCGGACCCTAGTCTATCTCCTGAGTGGGCTTTCGGTCTGTTCTGCCTGCTTGTTCCACTGTTATGCTAATTTCTCCTCTTCGTCCTTAATTTTTGCACACCAGTGTATAACACAGATGTAAAGATAGTGCCCAGGTGATGTTCTGTAATGTACTATGGATCTTCAAACAGAAGTTATCGCTATCTTCGGCCGCCATCAGGAATCGAACCCAGGTCTTCCAGTTACACGCCGGACATGCTGACATTGCACCACAGCGGCATTGAATTCTCCAGACTCACATACGACTAAGTGCCAAACCACATGGCAGGTTGCTTCTTGGACCCCGCACTATGCTGGGAATTCACCAAAGATGGTCAGGTGTATTAGAATTTGGTGATATCTCAGCCCAGGCATTGATTTGGTTTCAGAAAAAAAAACCAACAACATTGCCTTGGATCATTATAATGGAATCTCTGTTTGGTGACATTCTTTTAGTGATACTTTTTCTCATGCAATGCATGTTAGTCACACTATTTTCAGAAATACTCCCCCAAAAATCAGTTTTTTATATCTTATTGTATTTGTTTCAAAGTATTTAGTGATTGTTTAATGAATTAAAACAAAATATGCCATGCATTTACAAGTTGTTTTTCTTATATAGCCTTTACCCAGGTGATTTGTATCCACTGACCAGAAAGCCACTCTTCCTGATAGTAGACAGTGATAACAGTCATGCTTTCCAGTATATACCACGTTACTTTGGTCAGCCTTTGTTGGTTCTTATGTCGCCTGAAGATCTTCCTCCATCCTTTCATGGTAAATAATTGGATTTTAATTACCCAGGTTGCTGATATAATAAACCTGGAAGTTTACGTAGAGTATCAAGCAACCAATGGTGCAGTACAGTAGAACCCACTTATTATGAGGAGCTCGAGGCTGGTGGAAATTCTCGGTAAATCTGGGTGGCTGACGAAATCTGTTTTTGGGTGAAAAATCCCACCATGGAAAAATATGCATCTGTGATAATGTGCATATACATTTTTATTATATATTCATAACAACTGGACTTGAAAGACTTAATTAGTTAACTACAGAATTACAAATTAAAATAAAATAAGCACTTACAGTAATACATAATACCAGCAAATCTTGAAGCAATGATCATGTGGAAATATTTTTTTAAAATATATTCCCAAGGCTTGGAGTGAGTGGCAGAAAGGGTTTTTTGCAGAATTCACTTGTTGAGCATTTCCATCCCCATTGCTTTTCAATCAACATTTTCCCACTAGCACATCAAGGTTGCTGTGCACTGTGCCAATTTCATCTTGTATACTACCATTCCTATTCCTCCATTTAAGGACACTGTACAGCAAATTTTCTTTGCCACGCTAAATATGGAATTTCATTAAATTTTGTTATTTTTGTCAAAAATGTTCATATTAGCCTTTCCCTCCCTCATTAAATCTGGGGATTTCATTAAATTTTGTTATTTTTGTCAAAAATGTTCATATTAGCCTTTCCCTCCCTCATTAAATCTGGGGATTTCATTAAATTTCATTCTTTAAAAATTATCAAATTAGCTTTGAATTAATACTATACCAAACAAAAGTTCCTGTTTTGCTCATTAAATTCTGAATCTTGCTAAATATGGACTCGTTATATGTGGGTTCTGCTATATGTAAATTCAGATATGTAGAATGTATTTAAACTTTTTATTTCCTTGGATTCATGTCTAAAATTTTCTTTATTATGTTCAGTTGTTGCCCTCAATGTTCAGCAAATATTAATATATTTTTTGTGAGAGCAAGTTTTCCCCCTCTTTATTATTGTTATTACAGAAGATTTTGTATATATTTTAAGATCTTACTTTGCAACAGAAATGAATTGAAAATAATTATAGCTCTTATGTTTAGTAAAATTATCTCATGAATTTGTGTGCCAATGTTGACAAGTGATTGCTTACTAATCAGAGGTTTATCCAGAAATTTGAAATTGCAGCTGAAGGGGTGAATAGTTTGGGGCAGTGTTGAAAACATGGCAAATGGGAGTTGAATGAAAGCAGATGTTATATTTAGGCTTTAAACCCAGGATTAAAAGTGGGGAACTTTTGAATTTTTATAATAGTTAAACCCAGGAATATTTTTTTTTCCAAAACTACACACTGCTATTTTGTTTTTGTGCCACTTTTATTTTCTACGTTTTCTCTTGTTTTCTGTTATGTATAAATGCTTCTTAAGCAAGGCAAAAGCAACAAAATATTAAATGGGTTGCTGGAATAATAGATACTGATATTTGCACAAATGTTATGCATGCTGAAGTGATTCAGAAGTATATCTGGCAAATTTTTTAGCAGACTAAAATGAAGAGATAAGTACATATGTTTTGTGGTTGCAACATATGTTTAAAACATATGTTTTAAACAATAAAAAACTAAAAAAGAAACAATACTTCAAGGTAAAGCTCAGGAATTCTTGTATTACCGTAATTTTTGCTAAAAGAGAAATTTTTCGGGTGTGCGGCCCTTATGCCGAAGCGGGCGTTATGCCGAATTTGTTTTCGATAAGACTGTTTTTTCCCTCCCTTTTTTTTTTTTTTATTCAGATGCTTAGTAAATTTTTTCAAACCACGTCTTTTTTTTTCACAAACTTGACTGTGATCATGTTTTTCCCCCTTTCTACTCATACGTTAGACACATCTATTTAAACGATAACTCTGCTGTCCTGATGTTGGTTTAGGAGGGAAAGTGGGGGAGGACAGGAATGCCTGACTCAAATTCCCTTTGCATGGGGGAGTGGGGGATGGAATGGGGACATAAGCACACAGACGAGTAGCGTGACGTCTGAGGCTTCTGTGGATAGCACGCCCAGCGTATCTCTTTCGTTGGCTGCAGCATACATCATTCAGGAAGGTGCGATGCAACCAAGGGAAGGAACGTTGATTTTCACTGGGGTGGGGAGACCGGTTTGATGGGCACTTCCCTGAACAAAAGCTTAAAAACATGAACAATGCAAAAGCCTGCCTCAGGATGATTCCATTAGCAGAGACCTATTCCAAACAATACTGGTGGGACGGAAAGACAAATTCTGTTCTCTCTTGGTTAATCTGGCATGCAATACAGGTGTTTCTTGGCTCTGTGCTCCTGAGTTTTGCTTCGATTTTAATTTTTTTAGAAGGGAGAGCTTTCCTATTCATATAAAAGCGGAGCTCAACGCGAAGGCTCAGTGTGCAGTAAATGAAAGTAGGTCAAACCACTTGAAAGAGAGAAAGCGGCACCACTGTTTCGAAGTGTTGGCGGCCAGATCCGCGAACACGTGCGAGGCAGCTGGTAAACGGAAGCGCAACTTCATTCTAACAAAAACATCTTGAGATGAGAAAAAAAGCATAACATAGAAGGAACATATTATTAAAGAAAATATTAATCGAAAGCATTACAAGCGATAATTTATAAGTTAATTACTTCTAAGACGGATTCTATTGCGGTGAACAGAGAACCATCCTGTAGCAGACATCCACATTGAATGGAATTTAGACAATGTGCAGTTTTACGAGCAATGCGATATTCTAACGGGAGTCTTAAGATTTACTGTGACTTATATTGATTACATAAATGGTTTTGAGCATTTAATAAAGGCAAACAAATAACATCATTAGCATGATTAATAAAAAATGTATAAATAAAAATTTTTGCCAGTATGAAAAAATAAGTGCATAAAGCAGATCGACACTGAATTGCAGATTAGCCTTTGAAGTATACATATAATCACGCTGGGTGTGAGTTAATTCATGAAAATAAGGAAGATAATTTAGTTTTTTGAGCAGCACCATGACTTGGCAGATGCGGCCCTTACGGCAACTTTTGCTTCCAAGATTGCAAAATTTCTCACCTGCGGCCCTTACACCGATGCGGCTCTTAGTTCAAAAATTACGGTATTTTCCTCAGGAATTCTTGGTTTTTTTTGAGGTTGAAGTGTTTGTGTACTTTCATTATTCTGTTCCTCACATATATTTGCTTTTAGAGGGAATAAGTGACCACATAAATAATTAGTGTTTGATAATATTATTGATTCACAATTTCTAATGATAGCCTGAGAACATGATGAAAGGAACTTTGGAGCTTATAGAACAGGAATTTATCTGGGAAAGGTAAACCTAATCTTATGTTAAGTATCTACTGACTGAGATTGTGAATTAATAATATTACCAAACACTGCTCATTTACCTGGTCGTTTATTACCTATAAAAACAAATATATGTGAGGAACAGAATAATGAAGGTATACAAACACTTCATATCTTAAATAATAAAGCCACATACACTATATTGACAAAAGTCACTGGACACCCCTTCAAAAGCAAATGGACGGATCCGCTGTGTTGTTAAGATGCACGGTACAGCTGCAAATGGTATAAAAACAAGCCTGCAGCTGACCGCAATCACATCGCACTGTGAGGTTGAATGAAAATGTTGCAGCGAGGGAGAACCGACTAAGAGAAAGGAAAGATTATTGGGTGTTAAATTAATGGGTTGTCCGTAAGAGAAACCGAGAGGCATTTAAACATACCCAAGTCAACTATTTTGGATGTACTGAATAAGTGGAAGACACATGGCGTGCCTGAAGCAGCAAAACGTACCAAAGAAAATCAGTGATGGAGGACATCGAAACCTCAGGAGAGTCGTTACAGTTAATTGACAGAGTACTGCACAAGACCTCAGTGTACAGGTGAGTAAAAATGTTGGAATCTTGGTATGTACATGTACCATTCGCAGAGAACTTCATTTCATGAGTTATTGTGGTCATGCGGCTGCTCATAAGCCTTTCATCTCCACTCGGAATGCTACTCATCATTTAGCATGGTGTAAAGAGCATTTATCATGGACCATAGATCAATGGAAATGGGTCATATGGACTGATGAATCCAGATACATGATCCATCAGTCTGTTGACCTTGTGTGGGTATGGCGGCAGCCAGGGGAATGCTATTTACCACAGTGTACTGTTCCTACGGTCAAGTTTGGAGCTGGCAGTGTACTCGTGTGGGAGTGTTTTTCGTGGTATGGTTCCGGCCCATTCGTTATCGTGGACGAACCTGTTAACCAGCACGTCTACTTCGATATTCCGGACAATTAAGCCTTACCAACTCTGTGGCAATACTATGGAACCGAGCCTTGTTGGTACCAGCAGGATAATGCACCGAGCCATAAAGCAAGGACTGTTATGGCTAACTCTGTATTGTCAGTGGACTAGCCAGCACAGATCCCTTATCTTAATCCCATAGAGCACCTGTGGGATGAATTAGAGCGCCACATAAGAAGTTTGGAACCAAGGCCTACTACTAAGCAACAGTTAGTGGCAGCATTATGTACTGAATGGGAGCGCATACCTATCGCTGTGTTCCAAAACCTTGTCGAAAGCATGTCTCGAAGGGTCAGTGCATGCACACCATACTAATGTATGTCAATAATTTCAATGTTGTGTTTCTCTTCTGGGTGTCCGGTGACTTTTGTCAATATAGTGTATATATAGCATGACAGGTTAAAGCTAAAATGCAAAATCTGCTTAATATGTGAAAGCTGTTGACAGCTGTACTAACTTATATGGTAATATATATCTGCCATTGATAATTATGCTATATGATAATAAAAAGAAGTGTGTGTGTTACACACCTTCAAATGGATTTGTGTTGAGATTTTTTGTGGGTAAGGGGGTGTCTGAAAAACTTGGGGTTGTTGGGGATGTGTATGATATATAAATCCCTGTTGCCAATATTGGTGGTGTTCCTCTGACCACTGTTGGAGTAAATTCCGTTGCCGAATATTATCATTGTGCCCACTCAAGAATCAAACAGTGTTACTGAAATGGTAATTTCCAATGTTCTTTTAGTGTTTTTGGTTAGTACTGAGTTATTGGCCATAACTGAGTATTGAGTTATTGTTGAACAGCAAGTGGATTTCAGGTAGTACTGACTCTGTGAGTGATTCAGATTTTATGAATTTGTTTATGGTGGGGTATAATTAATATAATTAATTAGGTATATGGGTATCGTGAATTAAATTATAATCGATTATATGAGTTAGTTTGTGATTGGGTAAAGGTATTGCATCAGTCTTTCCAATTGATTCTGGCCTCCATAAACTTCAGTGGTTGATGATGTGTATAGATATTTTATTCTGATTATTCCCAGGCACAGAGTTGGGTGGCCTTTTTCATCTGTGTGCCTGGTCAAAAAAATTTCAAATTTTCTCTTACCAAATTCTTTATTTTAGTGTGAAACATTAACCACTCCACCTCTGTTTGTCAACTGGCATTTACATATAATATGTTAAAACCAAGATTTATGATTGTAAAAAAATACTCATCGCAATTTTATACGAAAACAAATGACTTTTTTCACATAGAGATATATTTATTAAAAATATTAAAATTTAAAGGAAAACTCTTTTCAAAGTAAACAAGAATGGAAATTTTGCATTTATATATTGTGATTTCTGTGTCTGAATTTTTCAAACAGGATCATCAATGTTTGAAAAAAAAGTTGTAGTAGAAATTCTTAAATTGTATTCTAGATGTTTATCACTTAACCTAGATCTTGTTTTTGATTTTTTAGATTTCATTTTTGATTACAGTTTTTTACATTTGTAAATACTTCCTATCAAAGTTTCCCTGAGTAAATTTTTATAAAAATCTAATAACTTAAAAATTGCCATTTTGCCTTTCTTTTTCTTTGCTGTCTTGAATTAACTCCATCTCAAACTATTCAGAAACTTGGCCCTCCCTTAACATCAAATGTGAAAAGAAAATGTACAAAGTTCCTGTGTTCTAATATCTGCAATTTTATCACTGATTTCTAAATTTATCAATTCTACCTTTTCAAAATAAGCCCAAATAAGGTTTACATATTTTTTTAAAGGAATTGGAATGAATTGCCCAGGGTTCCCCTGGTCCTTGAAAACTCCTTGAATTTAATTTTTCTTTTCAAGGGCCCTTGAAAGTCCTTGAATGTTGTAAGAGTACTTGAAAAGTACTTCATTTTTTCTCCCCTGTTCACCAAATTTCAGAATAGCCGCGGTTCGTTGAAGAGAAGCTATTGCCAAAATGTCACAGGTGGCCACTCTGTATTGTGGAACACTCTCTTGGAATCAAGAGCACATGGCTGTCACATTTCCACTTTTCACGTGGTTGTAATTCTGAACTACAACAAGCGAATGAGAGGGGAATTCTTCTGAACTACAATAAGTGGACGCAAGGGGGTGTAAGTGTAAGGTACTAGCGTCTCAGACTGGTTTTGCGATCTGCTGAATGCTTGTAGCCCAGGAATTCAGTCTAAAATTTCGGTTTTCCATCGGTGGTCTGTCCTTCTAGCAATATATCCAGCCCATTGCCATTTCAGGGATTTTACTTTGATCATGATATCTTCCATATATACAGTATATATATATATATATATATATATACACTGGTGTGTAAAAAAAATAAAGGCGAAGAGGAGAAATTAGCATAATAGCGCAACGAGCAGGCAGAATGAACCAAAAGACCACTCAGGAGATAAACTAGGGTCCAGTACGGTAGGACATGCGCATATATATAGCATGACGTAGATGGGGGGGGGTGTCGGAAGGGTATAAAGCACACAGGCGATGTACGCTCAGCTATTCGGTGAAAGAGCTATTGCACGGTGTACATTGGTTTGAACGACGTCGAATTGCTGCCACCGTGTGATATGGCCAACAGGCAATCCAGTAGACGACATCTGGATGACTTTACCCAAGGTCGCGTCATTGGCAAGTTGGAAGAAGGTCGAAGTGTGACTAGTGTGGCCGAGGAGTCCGGGATCGCTTACGGCATCGTTTCACGAGCGTGGAGAGCATTTCAAATGACAGGAACAGCTGTCCGAGAGTTTAGCAGTGGTCGTCCACGAGCAACCAGGGCGGCGGACGACCGGTATATTGTCCTACAGGTGAGAAGAGACAGACGGCAGACAGCGGGAGAAATCGTTCTGTCCAGTTTTGCTCGAAGCTACCTTTTCAATAAAGTGCCTTTGTATCCTTTGGATTCCTTGTTTGGATTGCATCTTGGAGATCTTATGGTATGATTTGAGTCGATGTGGAGCACTTCTGCACAACGTTACATTCGAAAAACCGTCTTGTCCTTAATTTTTGCATGCCAGTATATATATATATATATAGAGAGAGAGAGAGAGAGAGAGAGAGAGAGATACATTATACATCTGTAGCTCTGTGCAAGAGCCAGAAGAATTCCAAAAGTAAGTAAAACCAAATATGCATTTTATAAGTCAAATGAAATGATGGATAAAAGATGAAATTTTGGCATAGAAACTGTACTTGCAACTTTATGATGCTTTTGGCTTTAATTAATACTAATGAAAAATTAAGTTTCGGCTGTCAAGCATTACTTTTTTTCTGGTGTTTTCCTTGTGTTTGTCTGCAACTGATGACCATATTCCACAGTGCCCAAGGGGATGTTGCTTTCAATTTCTTATATTTTATTCTTCACTTAGTTTGGCTTTAATAAAAAATATTTTGCTTTTAACTGTTTTGTCAAATGTGTAACACATTGTTTCAGTGATAAAGAAACTTGAAATCTTGTGGAACAATAATACCTCACCAAAGTATATCCCTATGTTTAGATATAACTATAATTTTAATTGAACTTTTTGACTATTTGTTACAATTTATTTTAGTGTTTCATGAGAGTTCTTATCAGGCACAAGTATAGTCTTGAAATTTTTTTTTATGAGTCCTTGAAAAGTCCTTGATTTTTTTGGTGGAAAAAGAGTGGGAACTATGATTGCCATTTTTTTTTGTTGTGTTCCCCATAACTGTAATTTTATTTGAAAGGATTTTATATGAGCATAAAATTTTGAATACACTTATCTTTCCTTTGTAATTTCAAATTTAATTCATTGAAGTGAGAAGTTGAAGTCAACGTGAAAATCAAGATTGCATGTCGTTGTCACTAAGCTCTGGAATTTGCTTTCCTTTTATTTCTGTGAATGTGAGAATTTCAATCAGATTATGAAATTGTTTTAACATATACGTCTCGCCTTTGTTCAACCAGTGCACCTTGCAAAAGCAATATCTCCACATTCAAGCTCCAAATCCCTGAGAAATTCTTTGAATTGTTGATGTTTCAAAGCTCAAAACTTTACAAAATTGACAGCTGAAATGACGATTTTCATTACATATGTAAATTTTACATTTGGCACACAGATTTTGCTGGTGAATAATGCAGTGAAACACACACACACATATAATTTTTGGTCCCTAAATTCAGTGTCATTAATTTAGACATAAATTTAGAAATTAAACCTTTGTTGTTTCTAGCCATCACTGGCATAACACCTGTAGCCACACTGCAGTTTTTTCAAAAGTGAGACTCAGTTTAGCTGTTGTTGTTGCTTTCAAAGCAAAAAAAAAAAAAAAAAAATCTAAAAAGCCTTCACCTATCTTGGTAGCTTTTATTGGATGAAGCCCAAGAAATTCTTCTGTTATATGCAAATTAACATTGACTCCAAACATGCATGCTGCAAGTTGAGCTGCATCTGAAACATCAGTACTTTCATCAAGATCTGAAGAAAAGTATTTAAATTTCGATGTAATCTCTGCTAAAGTATGTTCTAGGTTGATACCAAGTTCCTTGATCTACCTAGTTGGGGTCATGCGGGATAACTTATATTATCATTTTCCCTCCCTGGGCATAAAATACCAGACTGTGTGTGGGCATTCCTTTACAAATTTTGTGTAAAAATAATATTTAGTATACTTTGCAATTTTCTCAGTAATAGCAGTACTTTCTCACAAATGCGTCAAAGTCTTGAACCTTTTCCTGAACAAATTTTTTTTGCATGTTGTGTGCAGCCATAAGTACCTAAAATTCTTTTCTGGCTTGGCACTGATAACTTTTGCAATTCAAATGTTTACCAATGTAATTATAAACTTTGATTTTGCTTTAAAAAGGGGAGAGGGGGGGGGTAGGCTTTATTGATTGATTTTGAAAAGACTGTTAGGAATAGGAAAATATGCATTTCTATTATATTATAATTGGAATTGATACACCTAATAGTAGAATCAAGATTTACTAAATAAATATTCATCAATGATATATCCTTTAGATCAGGGGTGGCCAAACCATGGCGCATTGGATGATTATAAGTGGCACGTTGCATCCTTGCGCCTGCTTATTCTTTTGAAGTAGGCGCCATAACTGAATTTATCCATCTTCATATTTTCAACACCTGAGTGCTCTCAGTTCAATTCATACAGCCTTCTTACTCACCAGTTCAGCCGATTTTTTTTTACAGTTTACAATTGAAGGATGTGAACAGTGTGTGTGTGTGTGTATAAGAGAGAGAGAGAAACTGCATTAGTGAGATGTGGTACGATTGAAAATGGTGCGATTCACCCAATAAAACGCTCTCGCAAAAACTCTGCTTCAAACTCCATGCCGTGCCATGAGTGGCTGACCTTGGCAGGTCGCCAGTAAACATTGCTAAGAAACATTACTTCAGGGCGCTTTTTCCCACGAATGCTGCACCCTCTGGCAGGAGAAACTGAGTGAGCCATCGTGGCGTGGAGTTTGAAGCAAGGTTTTTGCGAGAGCGTTTTATTGAGTGTACTAGCGCGGTTTTTGTATTGAGAGTGATTGAGAGACAGATTCAAGAATAAATATATATGACGTTTGTTGAAGAAGAGCGCCACTACTGTTTCTTAACGCGAACATAGAATTCAAATCCCACATAATTGATATTCTGTGACTGTGTGATATGACGTACGTACTTGTGATCTATTTGTTCTTTTTCAACATTTAGATTTTTAGAGTTTTGTACTTTTCTATTTTTTTTTAAATTTTATCCATCACAGAGCAAAAGAAAATGAGCAAAAGAAGTGCAGAAAGTAATAGTAAGCGTGAATTTAACGAACAGTGGGAAAATGAGTTGTTATTTATTGCAAGTCCATCAGGAAAACCGTTTTGCATTGTTTGTGAAAGTACTCTTTCACATAATAGAAGACATGATCTTAATAGACACTATAAAACACAGCATCAGACCAACACAGAAGAAAAAATGAAGCTTGTTTTTGAGTCTGAGTTACGAAAAGAATATGTGACTTAGAAAAAGGAAGAAATCCGAAGAAGACAAAATATATTTGCTAAAGTAAGTTGTGAAGACTTGGCGATGACAGAAGCGTCATATGAAATTGCTTTAGCGTTGGCGAAAAAAAGAAACCTTTTTCTGACGGGGAAGAAATTGTGAAGCCTTGTCTCCAAATATTTGCACGCCATCTTGGTAGTAAAGGTATTGAAAGGAAAGCAGACAAAATTGCTATATCAAGGCAGACAGTTACGAGACGTATTGAGGAACTCTCTCAGGATGTATCTCAGCAACTGGAAGGCCTTGTCCATTCTTGTACTTTCTGTTCTCTAGCTTTGGATGAATCAACGGACACATGTGATGTTGCCCAGTTAACCATTTTTATAAGAGGAATTGATGATAATTTTCATGTCTTTGAAGAACTTGCCAGTCTGGAGTCATTGCATGGTAAAACGAGAGGATCAGACATATTTGAAAAAGTAAAATCATGCCTAGAAAATCTAAAATTAGATTATAGAAAACTCATCAGTGTGTGTACGAACAGAGCGCCGTCAATGATAGGTAAAGTCAATGGCACTACAACTTTGTTTGAAAGTTTTTTAAACTGTCCTGTATTTAAATATCACTGCATTATACACCAAGAGCAACTGTGTGGGAAAACTTTAAATATGCAGCATGTTATGCTACCGGTTGTGAAATGCGTGAATAAAATTAGAGCCAGAGCATTACACAGACGAGAATTCAGAGAATACTGTCAATTGTTAGATTTGGAATATGGTGAACTTGTCCTTCATTGTGAGGTACGTTGGCTTTCTAAAGGACAGGTTCTGAGTAGATTTTGGTAATTGAAAAATGCTGTTTCTAATTTTTTAGGACAGGAAAATGAACTACCTGATGAAAGAATCCTATTATTGGACAACAACTGGCTATTTGATTTAGCATTTTTAGTTGACGCTACTAGCCATCTCAATGATCTAAATTTAAAACTACAAGGTAAGAATAAATTATTTCCTAGCTTAGTCAACAGCATCAGTTCATTTAAAATGAAATTAAAACTGTTCATCTCTCAGTTAGAAAATGAGGATTTGACTCAATTTCCACACTTGAAAGAGCAGAGTGAATGTGCTGCAGATAATAGCAATTTGACCAAATATATTGAAAAAATCAAGATATTGCAAGGGTCATTTGAAAGTCGTTTTCATGATTTTGCTAAAGAAGAAAACTGCATGCTCGCATTTATAAACCCATTTTCACTTAGTGAACAAAACGTAATGCAAATGGAAGTAACATACAAATGGAAGTGATTGATTTAAAAACAAATTCATTATTAAAAATGAAATTTGATGAGCTTTTTCCAGATCAAAATGATTCTGACATAATTAATTTCTGGCGTTCATTACCCTGTGAACATTTCCCAGAGCTAAGAAAATTTGCAAAAAGTTATATATGTCACTTTGGAATGACATACAGATGTGAACAAGCATTTTCATCCATGAACTTGATTAAAAGCAAAAGAAGGTCGCAAATAACTGGTTCAAATTTGAAGAATTCTCTGCTGCTCTCAGTAACAAATTTAACACCAAACATTGAAAGACTAGCGAAATCCAAACACGCTCAAAAGTTTCATTAATGGTAAGTAATGACAGCTGTAATAGATATTGTTTTACATACAATAATTAAATCATTTAAAAATATCGATTATGTCTGTAAACAAAACAGATCATTTCTGACTATTGTAGATTGGTGCTCCCATAAACATGTCTTTTGAACTGGTGTAAATTAATTAATTAATTTAATTGCGTGATTGAGTTATTCCTTTTCCTCCCCTAAGCGAAGAATGTCCTACCCCTATCCCTATTTTTCAACCCCAAACTTAAGTTGTATGGCGCATCTGAACTCATACGTGAAAAAATTGGCGCATGGTATGTAAAAGGTTGGCCACCACTGCTTTAGATACATAACAGCTTTATTTACAATGCTAACATTATCATACTACTTCTGTATACCGTTACTTGAGTGCCAACCTGATGTCTTCTGTCTCAGACTCATAACTTGGATCTATTTATATATTATATATTCTTAAGACACTGTCATATGTAAATAAACAAAAATTTCATTAGGAAAAAATTCTTAAAAAATATGAAGCTGCTCTTTTGCACTATTACTGAAAAAAATAAGGAGCATAATCAGAAAAATATTGAAAATTAAGTATGTCAGGAAATGGAATAAAATATGTATACCTTTGTCAGAAAGATTCAAAATGTGGAAAACCATAGAATATGCTCATCCCTGCTAGAACTGGGAATATATGATTGTAACTGTGTGACATCTCTTTGACATTTGCAACCTTTCTGTGGCCTGGTAAGATATCCTTAAAATTTAAAGCAAAAAGAAAATGTTGTGTAAAAATAAAATGAAATTGTACGTAACTTTTTTTCATTTTTATTAAATCTACAAACCATAAAATGTCTGAGAAATCTGCTAATAATTTTAAAACTATCCACATATGCCTGCATTCTACAAAAGTATAGTTAAGTCTCAGAACAGATGCTAAGCATAGCATTCTCACTACTTCTGCATAGTTGAGTGGTCAGGAGCACTTGTTGCTGAACTTGCACTCAAAATTTTGCACCTCCTCACTTAGTCTCTGCTTAGCTGTTAGTAGATCTACCAAAATTCTGGGAGGTAATATCTCCATTTCATTTAAACACTTAGTTGGTTTTTGTCTAACCATGAGATCAATGCATCATTACTGATTCATTTTCACTATTACCTGAAATACATTTGTTGTGCATTTTCACTGTCCATGTCATACTGATGGCTGTTAGCAGATGTTGATTCTATAGCAAAAAGAAAACATTGTTTTTGTGGTTGTATATTTATTGGGTGTATCTACATTTACACTACACTATTTCTGTTCTAAATTTAGTGCTGTTCATTGAGCCATTTTAAATTACTATCCATATAAAATTTTCCATATTGAATTTCATTAAAATCTATGAAAATATTCTCAAATTACCTCATTTTTACTTTATTTGTTCCTACTGTTCTACCTGCACTGTCTTATTAATTTGGTCATGAAAGTATAATTTGTGACCCGTATTCATATAAAGTTGTTCTGTACAAAATTTTAGTAAACCCAGAGCACAGTTACTTAGTGTGTACTGCATGAACAGTGTTTATACTTTCTTTCTTGGGTAGTACTTTGTAATTTAGAATCTGAACCATTTTTATCTTGGATTAACTCACAGGCATCTTAAAATAGGTACCATTAAACTTGTCTCATGTGTTTGCTGATATTTTCACATTCACTGGATTTAACAGTTGATGTACCATAATAACACCATATCTCCCAAGCTCTTTAATGCCACATTGGAAAATGTCTTTCAATCATTGAACTGGGAAAACAAAGGGATAAAGATTAGTGGAGATTATCTAACTTACCTTCGTTTGGCTGATGACGTAGTCATTTTTGCAACTACCCCATCAGAGCTGCAGAGTATGATCCAGGAACTTGCTGACAAGAGTAAAGAAGTGGGATTGAAAATGAACTTTCAGAAGACAAAAGTGATGTACAATCTTTTATAAGAAATGAAGATTTATCGATTGATGGAGAAAAGCTGGAGATAACAGATGCATATGTTTATCTTGGACAGCAGATATCAAGTGAGGGGCACATTGATGAAGAAATTAATCGGCGTGCAAAACTTGCCTGGAGAGCTTTTGGAAGAAACAGCATAGAGCAATATGCCATTATGTCTTAAAAGAAAAGTGTTTGATCAATGCATCCTTCCAGTGCTTACGTATGGTGCATAGAAGTGGACCTTAACTAAAAGAGACATACAAAGGCTGCAGACAACTCAAAGTAGCATGGAGAGGTGCATGCTTGGTGTAACCAGGAAAGATAAGAAGAGGAACTTGTGGATCCGAAAAATTACACGAGTGGAAGACATCATGATGAGAGTAAAATCTCTGAAATGGCAATGGGCTGGACAAACTGCCAGAAGGACAGACCATCGATGGACAGTCGAAATTTTAGATTGGATTCCAAGGGACAGGAAAAGACCCAGAAGGAGACATGGGAGATGGGTGGATGAAATTCGAAAGTATGTGGTAGTAACATGGAGAAGACGGGCACTAGACAGACCGTTGTGGAAGAGGCTTGGAGAGACCTTCGTCCAGCAGTGGATTGACAATGGTTGATGATGATGATGGTGATGAATGGTAATATATATTATACTGTAGAATCTGTTCTAATTGGCACATTAGGCTTTTCTATTCTTTAAGCATTATACTCCAAATTTCATTTGAATTGATCAATGTTACACTAATTTGAGGACTATTTTAGTTGAGAATCATGTCTGTGCTCCATACGTAAAAACTGGAAGAAGGCACTGATTAAACAGTTTCTTTTTAAGAAATACTGCATCTGACTGACCAAGTTTCATAGGTCGATTATTTTCTTCATAAATGTGGCAATGTGGCCATCACTTAATATCTGTTGCCTAATTTAGGTATTGGTACCTCTACATTTTCCTTATCAATCGCTAAATATAAAATCTAAATATCCATTTCTTGAAAAAAAAGCACTTTCGATCAATATGTATATATGCACAGTATATATGTATATATACACTATCTACCAACAAGTAATTGGACACCTGTGATAGCAAAGGAAAACGAAGTTTATTCACCTTCAATAGTTAGTGGAGCCTCCATGAGCGCCGATTACAGCTGCGACCCTCCGGGGCATACTCTCAACCAGGCGTTGTACGACGGCTAGCGGTATTTTCTTCCACTCGACTTGGAAAAGACAGGTCAGTTCCTTCACCGATTTTGGACGGTGAGGGCACCCCTTAAATCGACGCTACAACTCGTCCCAGAGGTGCTCAATAGGGTTAAGATCTGGGCTCTGCGCAGGCCAGTCCATTTGATTAACCCCATTGTCACCATACCAAGCCATGGTGGACCTCGCAACATGACAGGTGGTATTGCCATCCTGAAAGTAACATGGGTCCACCCCGTAAAACTGCCACAAGGTAGGAAGCGCATGGTCATCCAAAATGGTGCAGTAGGTCTCGGCAATGAGTATACCAGGAATTGCGACCAAGGGTCCCGTGCCATACCAGGAGAAACACCCCCGTAGCATAATTCCACCGCCGCCGAACTTCACAGTTGGCACAATACATTCCGGTAGGAGGCGTTCTCCAGGCAGACGCCAAACCCAGACCCTGCCATCCGAACGGTAGAGGGTGAACCTTGATTAGTCTCTCCAGAGAACCTGTTTCCACTGTTCATCGGTCCGCTGTCGACGTTCTTTGCACCACGTTAGCCAAGCAGCGCTACTAGACATGGTGATCAAAGGCTTGTGGGCGGCAGCATGTCCATGGTAACTGAGCAGATGGGCTTCCTTACACATGGTATTCACCGAAAGAACACTCCCAGATGCCTGTTGAAATTCCTCGCGGATGTGGCCCATCGATTTGGTGCGGTTCTTCCGAATTTCTCTGGCCAGCACCCGTCTATCTCTAACTCCCAGTTTTGTGGGTCTGCCGGGTCGGGGCACATTCCGACAGTCACCTCTCATCTTCCACTTGCCAATCACGTAGGCCACTGTTGATTTTGGGTACTTCAACTCGCTGAATATGTGGCGTATCGATCGGCCATTTCTGTGATACCCGACGATTACACCTTTCTCAAAATCAGAGAGCTCCGAACTGCGTGGCATCTTGCATGCGACTGGTTGCATTGTTGTTTCCCACACGATATTTAACGGCGGCGGCCATGACGTGTATCAGGACCCGCAGATATTGTCAATCGCAGGGGTGTCCAATTACTTGTTGATAGATAGTGTATATATATTATTATTAAACAGACAGCATCAGCACAGGCTCAGTAACTTAGCTTTTGAAGTGATATCATGATATCTACAAAACTAAGATGCAGCCCCCTCATCTCAGTGTACCACGAGCCGCCACAGATTTTTACTCACCTGTACACTGAGGTCTTGTGCAGTACTCTGTTGATTAGCTATAACGACTCTCCTGAGGCTTCGACATCCTCTATCACTGATTTTCTATGGTCTGCCTGTACGTTTTGCTGCTTCAGGCACGCCATGTGTCTTCTACTTATTCTGTGTATTCCTTACTTGCAATACATATACAGTATTTGTGCTTTTAAATTGTACTAGCTTGCTGATGTACAGTATTTGTTCTTCCCAAACTGTACTTGTTCCATTTGGTGCAACATAGTTCCAGTGTGTAATTTTGGACTACATTTAGAATAAGTTCTTCCACATCAAGTTTCATAGGAGTTATTCCTTGTATTTTTTATTTGCCGCATATGTGGAATTATTGTTCTTGTTATATTGTGCTCTTGTGTGGGAACATCTGTGGTCTATTATTCAAGATCTCTTTAGTGCTGTAGTGTAGATTCTCAGATTTCTGTGTGTATTTTTGCTTTAATTGTAGATAGCGTGTATTAGAGATGATCTCAGGCCCTGGCGAGCTCAGGATTCATTAAGAACTGAAAAACCAGGCCTGGGCTTGGCATTACACATGTTGAATTTCATTACTGAATTCTTTATATATATCTAATTTCATTGTTTATAAGTTACCTTCATGAAAAACTGTAATTAAAAAAATAATTCACTGGATATTTTTGTTATAAACTGGTTCCCAAAAATTAAAGATTTTTTAGTGTTAAGTGCACGGGTGGTGCCACTACTGGATCTATAGCTTGATAAATAACAGTTTGATAAAAATGCAGAATATAGAAGTAAAACCTATGAAATTAAAAGATTATCAAATGCACACAATCTTGTCATAGCATCTTTGCCATATTATAGACTCCCTGGCAATCAAAGTTGAGAATACGACTTAATCAAAAAGAACGAATTCTTGTAAAAACTGTTTCACTGGATACATTTTTATGTTATGTTGACTGTTTTCAAAGCAGCAAAACTGTAGGGTGAAGTTACATTTACAGAGAAGTATTGATTTCAAGAAATCCATATCTCCATATCTTTAAACTTCAATATTTCTGTAATATAATAAAGAAGCTGCATAAAAAACTATGTGATTTAGATGGCCTTTTGATGCATAGAGTTTTTCTTTTATCTTGCATTTTTATCAAACTGTTATTTCTTGAACTACCAAGCTTGTAGTGACATAAAATCCCCAATTTTTGGAAACCAGTGTACTTGTTATGTTATAGCCGTAGAGAATAGAGATGTTTTCACCACTGACTGATGCTCAGTTAATACACCATTTGTGTGTGTAGTGATGAAAGGAGTCTTTACTTGGGGCAGCAAAAAGGAAATGTGAAGTGAATTGTTGCTGACTGACAAGCTGAGAGACAAAACATGAAATGCACGGAAGTGTCTTCTGTATTCAATCGGGCAGTTCAGAGTTCACATTAAGGCTCAAGTCCTCAAGTGTCAAAGACTCAGCGGAGAACAGCATGCTCTTTCTCCTGAAACCCCTCCCCATCCGTATGGACGCATTTTACAGCCGCTTTGTTGTGATTTATGGGACACCAGTCAGCTGTAGATAGCAAGGTAAATAAAGAGGATGCACTGACCCTGGCAAGACTATCACGTTGCTTCAGGTTGTGGTTTTGGTTTCGGTTAGTAGCTGCACAACGAAATCGAAACCACAACTTAGAGAACACGATCTTGTGACAGTCCTGTCAGTGTCAACATTCTATTTATTTACCTTGTTTAATCATGCTGAGCTACATAATGGTGTTCTAACTTTGTAGGCCCAACAAGCAGCATTTTCAATAGATCACGAGCTTGAGTGAGATGAGTGTAAACGATATAAAGAGAAAAATTGATGCCGAAGAGTTTGCCACTGTACTGAACAAACTCGGGAAGTTAGAGGTATGGAAATGTTTCAAAGAAATAATAGATTCAAAAATCAATGAAAAAATCGATTATGTTCAATGTGTGAGGTGTACAGGAATCTGGACATACAAATATTCCACAGGATCCAGCAGGCTTACTTGACATACGGAAAAATGCAGCCAGTCTGGTTCAGGCTCGATCAAGAAATTCTTGTTTAAAGGTAGGGGAAATGTGTCAGCTGCAGTAAAAGCGAAAGTTTTAAAAAGCTGTGTTAAATTGTGCATTGAAGACATTCGACCTTTTGATATTGTCGAAGGTAAAGGCTTCCTTGACTTAGCTCAATGTTTGATTGATGTCGGTGCTTCTGAGGGCAAAGTGATGGCTGAATATGTACTTCCACATCGCAGTACGGTATCTAAACATATTAAAAGTTCAGCTGAATCTGTACGTATAGAATATGTTATACAAGTAAACGCAGTCATCCAGAAATATGGCGGTGCAATTACAACAAATATGTGGACAGCCCCTTATCGTAACGAAGCATATATAGCCATTGCCTGCCATTTCGTGGATAATAATTTCGTTTTACGAGGTATTGCATTAACAACAGTGGCATTTCCGCAAGTTTCCAAAACTGGGGAAAACTTACAAACTGAAATTTTGCAGTCCCTGGAAATTGTTGGGTTTGATTGTTCTGTTCTGGATAAAAATATTGTGTTTGTAACGGATGAAGGAGCCAACATAATTTCAGTGCTATGATGTTTCCGCCAGTGGACATGTACATGCCATGCACTGAACAGTGCTTTAAAACAGCTTTATGGAGACAACTGAGGAATTACCTGACATGAAAGCAACTGTGGAGAGTTGTAAATCATTAGTTATGTACTGAAAGAAATCGGGTACTGTGACAGCATTAAAAAAAGCTGTCTACCAAGAAGTGGAATACCCTGTGTGCAATGTTACAATCACAGGGATCGCATTCGTCCTAAAATTCCTAAAATTCCTAATATTTTGTGACCCTCCTTAAATTCCTAAAATTAGACCTAAAATTTGCTATTCATCCTAAAATTTTCGTAAGCTTATTTTTATTAAAAACAACCGTTATTAACGCCAATAAATTTACCATTACGGTAAGGTAAAAAGACCTGTTATTGTAGAAACACAGCCTATATGCTGTGCTGCTGAAGGAGGGAAAAATGACGCCATCGAGATGCACTTGCTTCGGGGCGGGCGTTCCATTTTTTTTGCCTTCGAACAGTTTTTGAGAGTAACAAGAGATCTAAGGGAAAAGGGGAGGGGTCATTTTCACCCCTGGTTTGCGCTTTGCAGACGAACTCCGTGGCACGCAGAAGATCGTACTTTATTTTTGTACATGCCTTGTGGAACCTCCTCTTTCTGCTGATGTTTTGTTATTGTAAACCTCAGGTGGGTGGAAGCAAAGAGGAAACATGTGGTCTTCTTCCGTAACCTCCGGTAATGATGATGGGATGGTAGCTGAGTTATCTTGGCAGGCAGTAGAGCACGTGATCATTGACCTTCGATCATGCGTCGGCGACAGCGACCTTCGATGCGCAATATATCTCGGCTCCGACTCGCTTTGACTGAACTTGCGTGAGATGCGTATGATAGTTTCTGGTTTTACGTCTTTTATGGTGTTCTCTGTGCAGGTTCAGTTCTCTAGTGGTGACCTGCTTTTTTTTTTTTTTTTTTCATATCTTCTGACATCCTCGCAGCCAAATTTCGGGAAGTTGTCTGGTTTTGCAATATTGGAACGTGTTTTTGTACTTCCCTTTCATTTTCTGGTTAGTAATACAAGTGTTTAAGATGCCTAAATCCAAAACGAAATTTCAAGATGCGTGGCTCGCCAAAGAATTGGACGGAGTGAAGTTGAAAGAATGGTGTTCTGCAACTGAAACAATATTTTCTGCTAAGTGTATATTGTGTTCAGAAATTTTCAATATTTCTAATAGTGGCTTTTCACAAGTAAAAGCGCATCATAAAGAAAAAAAAGTTCCCATAACAAGAAATTCCCATAACAATAAATTTGTTAAATAGTGTTCGTGATTCACATAAATTTTATAAAGAGTATGTTGATAAGCTGAAGGAAGAACAATCAAAAAAGGTAAAAGAAAGGAAGCAGAAAGAGAGGGAAAATAAGGAAAAGCAGCTAGAGAAAAAAAGAAAAGCTGAGTTTGATGACAAAATAAAAGAAAATGATGCAGAAATAAATAGGCTTAAAAAAGATAAAGAAGCCTCCCTAGCAGTAATTCAAGAGGGAACAGAAAGAATGAGAAAAGCTGTAGAAAAACAAAATACTGTTGAAATAGCAGTTGCCTCTAACTTGATCATACAAGGTTCAGCTGAAATAAAGAAAACAAAGTAAATTAGTTGTGGTGGAAGCAGAAAAAGATAGGCGTATCAGGAAAAGGTTAAAACAATAATATGAAAAAAGTAATTCAGTGAACAATTGTACATAGTTCTTGGTTTTCAATTACCTTTTTAGGATATTATAATTTAATGTGAAACCTGAAAACTTTCTGTGAAAATCGTGAATTGCTTCTGGTTAAACAGCATATTAATGTTCAAAGTGAAACTTGAATGTGGTAAATATACTTGAATATGATAATAACACGTGAAAAGATAAGAACTGAACATTAGAAGTAAATCATACTTAAACTTTAGACATTAGACGTTATGCAAAAAATTTGGGTGTGAACTTCGACCATATATACTAATGGACTGCGCATTGGCAATAGCTGCATCAAAGCCGCCATGGCTCAAACATTGGGCACGTCATCATCAGACTCCAAATTTCGTGTAAAAATGCTGTTATGATTACTAATTTACATTGCAGAACTTCAGTGTTTTCGGTGTATTATGTGAATGCGCCTCATATATAATGAAAACTCTTCAGGTAAGTTTACTTATGAGCTATATACATGCATGAACGGGTTGTTTACATTTTGTGATTTATAATGTGATGAACATTTGCGAAGAATTTGGAACATGCATTCCATTTTTTTTTCTTAAGTTACTATATTTTTATATCAATAGCTGCAAGTTTCTGGTTAAGTAATTGAACTTTATTGACTTAGGTATTTAATTCGTTTCTTACCCATGAAAAATCATAGAACTTTCTTTACTATATCGCTCAGAGCAACCATAAGCACAGCAGGTGTAACCCATCTTTTTGACTGTTGTCATGTGATTTTATGTTGGAGCCAGAAATTTTGATGTCATGCGCAGTCTATCAGTATATATGGTTGAAGGGTGTGAAGCAAACTCTTTAGAATGTATACAAAGTTGTTTTACTAGATGTATACAAATATACATCTAGTTTTTATTGAAATACACTCCTAAAATTTTCCTAAAATTTTTCTAAAAATTCCTAAAATTCCTAAAATTCCAACCTAAAATTTTCCAGAAGTATGCTATGATCCCTGCAATCAGTGTATGAACAATTAAGTGACATCAGTGACATTTTAGGTAAAAAAACATGAAACCCATCGTATGGAGGGAATAAATGCTGGCATGTTGACGGTTTTAATACCATTTTTGTAAAAGTTTCAGGTGGCAAGTATTCAACTGGAGGGAGAATTTTGTCCAACTTTGCATTTGGTGCTCTTATGGTATCACCACCTCTTGAAGCACTGCAACGTTTCTCCAATGGATTCAGAAGTGGAAAGGGTGTTAGAAACAAAAACTGAACTGATTATCAGTGATTTGCATAAAATTGCAACATTTCTTCACCCGAACTTTAAGTCACTGAGAATGCTAATGGAGGATGAAAGGAAAGATGTACATTTGCAAGTATGAGCATTGCTGGAACAAAATGTTGAGCTTTCCCATGAGGGAGAGGAAGAAACTGAGACATTGCTGAAGAAATCAAGTCAACAGACTTCCAGAAATAAATCAGCAGGCTTATTTGAAGATTTGGAAGATAAATGTGAAATTTATGATCTTGATCCAGATGAAATTTGTAAGTATGTGGAATTGTGCATGAGAGAAACACACCTTGAAGCTGTGGATTTGTTACCATTGTAGTGGAAGAATACTCAATTTCCTAAGTTAGCTGCCATTGCGAGACATGTACTATGTATACCTCCAGTAGTTCTACAAGCTACTACTGGCTGGTATACATAGTACAAGATATTTTACAGTGTTTAGTGCAGCAGTTCAAGTTTTAGAGGAAAGAAGATCAAGGTTAAGCACTGAAGCATTAGATGTGATTCTTTTTTTGAGGAGTTTTGAGAAACTTAAACAGTAAGCAATTTTCATGATGAACTTGCTGGAAACTGCACACACATAGAATAATATCCTGGTTATTACACTATTAAGTGCAAAGCTTTGTTAATGTTACAAAATTCAGAATAATCTGTTATGGAATGCTGATACGTTTTTTTTTTTTTGTTTGGAAATTTTCTTACATGCTTTTTTTATACTCTACTACATCACTGTAAACTATCTTTACCATTTAGCATATATGTAAATTATATTGCAAAGTTTAGCATTCTAGAGTCAGAATTTAAAACACTTGCGACTGTCTGTAAAGAGTTGTACTTTTTGTAATGCAATTTATTCGAAATAAAAGTAAATTTAGAAATACAAAAGAAATAACAAATGTAGTATTTTGTGTTTCTAAAAGATTTTCTTATCTTCAGCTTTTGGCAAAATTACTGATTTCCCTGGTATAGTCGAATGGCATGTGCATCAATTATTTTTTATTTTCTAGTCCACATTTTAGAACATTTGTTTTTATGCATAATGTTTTGAAAAACATATTAATATTATGAAGTAGATTAACTGAAGTAAATTTTTTGAACTAATGATTTTTAAACTAATCCTTGATTGGGCCATAGCTTTGGCCTGTGCGTAATGCAAGCCTTGCTAAGCAAAATTTTCTGAGAGCACGTACCCAGGCTTAGCAAACACGTGTAATCAAAGAAAGTGGGCTGGGCCCAGACTCCTAAAATTGAGCCTGAACTCATCTCTAGTGTGTATAGTTTGCCATCATTTAAGTTATTAATCTAAACTTAATGCAATTGTATCTTATGCTGATTTTCATTAGAATTGAAATTTTTTTAATCTTCATGTATAGTGTATATACTATTTGTATTTTCTCTATTATGTGGTATGATCTAGCTACAAAGTACCATCTTGGACTCTTACTCATATGCAGGCTTATCCAAATAGGTGAATTCAAAATCAGCATAAATGTTTAATGTCAGTACCAAAATACCAGGATGAGTCAAAAGTTTGAACTACAGTTAAAGCTCCTTATTCACAGTTCCCTTATTCGCATTTTCACTATTTGCGGTTAAAAAATTGTGACCAAGTTCCTGTATTCGCGACTAAAAATTTCTTTATTCGCGGATCCAGTCGGTATATTAAAAGGATTCGGTGTCCTTTATTAACGCATCGACATCTTTTGAGTACTGCTGGCACGTGCCAAGGCGGCTTTTACAAAGAGTGTAACCGAATGGACTAATATCCAAGTAAAACAAACCATATTGCCACTATGCCTAAAGTACGTTGTCAAATGCCGCCGCTGCCGTATTACACGTTCCGCTATGTCCTTTGATAAGAGCCGCCTTCGCCACGGTCGGTGTTTTATTGCTTCAACTTGTCAGTCGTTGCAATAATTTTGATTGAATAACACGTGTCTCTTCTGCTTTGTTCCCAATTTATAATGTTGAGTAAAAGGAAAGAAAAATCAGTTCCGACGCGGAAAAAAATAGTGTTGCGGCTTAAAGTAAAAATAGAAATGCTTGACCGTTTACGCCTTGGTGAGTCGTTTGCATCCATATCACGCTCTTTCAATGTTAATGAATCAACTGTACAATCCATCAAGAAATCCGAAGACAAAATAAGGAATTCTATAGCTTCAACCTCACTATCAGCAAAAATTGTTCGTGATCTAGCAATTGAAAAAATGAAAGCTGCGTTATCATTATGGATTGAAGATCGTAACCAGAAAAGAGTGCCCCTAAATGGTCTTATGATCCGCGAAAAGGCAAGGCGTCTTTATGCACATTTTAAAGAACCTAGTGATGAACGTACAGATGGAGGACTTCAAGCATCAGAAGGTTGGTTCAATAAATTCAAGGTGCGACAATCATTGCATAACATTAAAATTGTTGTAGAAGCTGCATCTGCAGACACCGCCACAGCAGAAAGATATCCAGAAGAATTTTCAAACTTAATTGCTCATGGTGGATACAAACCGGGACAAGTGTTTAATGCAGATGAAACTGCCTTGTTTTGGAAAAGAATGCCAAACAAAACTTGCATATCCAAAAGTGAGAAGTCCGCCCCTGGTTTCAAGGCAGCAAAAGATAGAGTTACACTGCTGCTGTGTTCTAACGCATCTGGAGATTGTGTTATAAAGCCACTAATGGTTTACAGATCGTTAAATCCTCGTGCTTTAAATAATCAAAACAAGAACAACCTGCCAGTATTTTGGCGTGCAAATAAGAAAGCGTGGGTTACAAGGGCTATTTTTTGTGACTGGTTCCGGAATTGTTTTGTTCCTGAAGTTGAGACTTATTTGAAAAAAAATAATTTAGACTTTAAGGCCGTTCTAGTTTTGGACAATGCTCCAGGACACCCTCGTGAGCTTGAAACTATGCATCCAAATATAAAGGAGATATTTTTACCTCCTAACACGACGGCTTTACTCCAACCCATGGATCAAATATAATTCAGGCGTTCAAGCTCTATTACATTAGACGAACCTTCAAAATCATACTGGACACCACGGAATGTGATCCTGATATGAATGTGATGCAATGCTGGAAAAATTTTGACATAGCAAAATGCATTGTTAACATAAAAGAATCGTTGGAAGAACTGAAACCATACACATTGAAATCATGTTGGAAAAAACTGTGGCCTGTTCTGACTGTCGGAAATGATGAAGAATCCGTGCGAATTCAAACTTTAACTGCAAACATTGCTCAAGTTGCGAACGGAATAGGACGAGATGGCTTTGAACAGATAGAATCAAGTGACATTCAAGAGTTTCTTGAATCGCAAAATGAAGATTTGACCGAAACCGATTTGGAGGAAATGTTAAATCCGCATTCCATTGAAGAAGAGGCTTCAACGAGCACTGAAAAGGTGACCTTTAACTTGAAAAACCTGAGTGAAGGTTTACGGATGGCAAATGAGCTTTGTGATTTCTTCATGAAAATTAATCCATCTATGGAAAGAAGTCTTATTTTTAAAAGGCAAATTGTTAATGTCACAGCTGAATATCAATCTGAATTGAAAGACCTTTTAAAAGCGGCAAAACAAGAAAAAATTACTAAGTTCTTTAAACCCTTGCCAAAGCCTGACAATAATAATTAATAGATATTGTTAAAAACTTTTATTAAATTGATTTTATTTTGATTTCTTTTTTTATTTTGGAACCTTGGAACGTATCCCTTATAATCCCATACAAATTACCATTCCATATTCACGGTTTCTGTATTCGCGGCATATTTACGGAACATATACCCCGCGAATAAGGAGCTTTTACTGTACACATAATGTTGGGCCTCCGTTCTTATGCTAAATGTGCCCGAGTGTTGACAATGAGCCACAATGGCGTGTATCCTATGAGAATGATAATGTGCATTCGGCATAGAGCCACATTGCATTATCAGGTGCGAAGAGGATGGAGGTTGATAAATGTTCGTGTGCTCCTGTGCCATTATTGGAAAAAAATGTTTAAATGCGACAGTGATTTTATGCAGTTGAAGGCGAGCAAACGGTGGACAGCAGCACTGTACAAAAAACATCCAGCATTTCAATTTCAATTCTGGGGACACCAAACTCAAAAATAAGCTATATACTGTATATGCACACACACTGCTGGCCATTAAAAGTGCAACACCAGGAAGATCGCATCCCTTGTGCTTGAAAGTTAGCAGAAGGGCAGAACACGGGCACACGTGTAAATGATTAACCGGCGGCACATATGGAAATCATGTGGGACAGTAATTCCTCCTGAAAGTCGTATAAGAGCAATGAACAAGCAGCCTGTGTTAAGCACTCAAAGTGTGTTTGCTCGCCATTCCTGGCCACGGACAGCTGCAGCATGCCCGGTCGAAGACAACGGCAGCCTTACCAGCAGGTTTCAGACTTTGATCGTGGGAGAATTGTGGCATATCGAGATTTCGGATTATCACTCTGAGACATCGATGCTCATGTGAGATGGCATGCAGCCATGGTGGGGAGAATATGGTGTCAGTGGGCAGAGGAGGAACAAACACACTGACATTCGGGATCTCAACAGTCCCATCACACCACCGAATGAGACAACCGACATCTGGTGCATGTGGCTCTGGTGGATCGCACAGCCATGTCGACCTCCGTAGCTCAACAGTTCGGGTGTGTGGCACAACACCCAGTCTCTGCACTGATGGTTTGACGTAGTCTGCAGCAGTGGGGAATTTTTGCATGGCGTCCATTGCTCCGGCTACCGTTGACTGTACATCACCAGGTTCTGCGACTACAATGGTGCCAAGAACATCGCACATGGAGGAGTGAATGGGAAGGCATTGCATTTTCCGATAAATCTCACTTCAGTTTGCAGCACCATGATGGAGGAATCGGTGCCTGGTGGCACCGCAGCGACAGGCTGAATGAGTCCTGCATTATGCTATGCCATACCGGCTTGGCACCCAGCATTATGGTATGGGGTGCCATTGGATTCCACTCCCTCATGCGCCTTGTCTGCATTACCGGTACGCTGAGCATCCATTGTTACAGCACTGAGGTGTTGGAGCCTGTTGTTGTGCCATATCTTCAGGGAATGTCTGGTGCCATTTACTGACAGGATAATGTGTGACCACATGTGACAGGCAGCATCCAAGACTTTGTGGATCGCCACCATGTGCCACGTCTTCCTTGGCCCATGCGGTCTCTGGATATGTCGCCTATTGAACATATGTGGTCCATAATTGCCACACGACTGGCATGCTAGTGACCACCCCCAGTTACAATGGAGAAATTGTGGCACCTTATCAAAGTTGTGTGGACATACATTCCCTAAACACACATCCAAAGTCTCTTCCTCTCGATGCCAGGCCATGTACCAGCTGTAATTGCCACCCATGGTGGTTACACCAGATACTGATTGTTATGTATTCCCCTCTTCTCACCGTGCTGTATTATTAATTGATTTAACCTTGTATCATCTGCTTTCCGTACAATAAATATGGCTTTGATATTTCTTGTCTTTTGTGGTGGTGTACTTTTAATGGCGAGCAGTGTATATATGTATGCGTAACATCACAGCCTCTCCTTGACAAATGTCAACCCCGCCTTCTCGTGGTGCATCCTGTTCTCACTAAAGGGGCTCTGACGACCGCCAATAGCGGTATAACTATACCATCGGGATTAGAGGAAATGCTATCCCACACTCACCAACCCGCTTGGCCAGCGTGGTGAGTTATGGCCAAACCCCTCCAAAATGACTCCACAACTTAAATCTTGGCCCTCAGTCTCCGGCAGCTGGAATGTACCTGGCCAAGGCAGCGGCCAGTGCAACATGAAGGCAGAGGGTGCTAAGAATCCCCGGAGGACCGGACTAGGCTGCCATCTGATGCTGACCTTGGCAACGTACAATGGACGCTTCCTATCTTCTGATTCAAGGCTTCTTGAATTGGAAGAGGAACTACAAAGGATCAAGTGGGACATCGTGGGGCTAAGTGAGGTAAGGAGAAAAGGAGAAGATCTCATCGAACTGAAAAGTGGACATCTCTTCTACTATAGTGGGACAGATACTGGCAGAACTAGTGGTGTTGGATTTATAATAAACAAGAAACTGAAGGATAAAGTTGTAGAAGTTGAAAGTTCCTCTGACAGAGCTGCACGGCTTGTTATCCAACTCTCGAAAAGATACCAGGCTCAGATTATTCAAACTTATGCACCCACCACAAGTCATCCTGAAGAAGAAATTGAAGAATTTTATGAGGAAATTTGTCATCTGAATAATAAAGGTAAGCAGCACTTGAAAATAATTATGGGAGATTTCAATGCAAAAATAGGGCAACGGCAACAGAATGAAACTTCAGTAGGTAAATTCGGTCACGGCAACAGAAACCAGCGTGGAAATACTCTCGTTGAGTTTGCAGAGGCAGAAGGGTTTTTCATCTTGAACTCCTTCTTCAAGAAAAAGCCACACAGGAAATGGACATGGAGACATCCAAATGGGACGACAAGTGAAATTGATTTTATTATGTGTAACAAAAAATTCGTCATAGAAGACTGCAGTGTGCTAAACAAGTTCAACACAGGTAGTGACCATAGATTGGTGAGATGTAAGATGCACCTCAACACTAAACTTGAACGTGGCAAGCTCATAAGACAAACAAAATCTATTGACATAACCAACCTTAAAAAACACCATAATACCTTCAAGTTGGAACTGAAGAACAGGTTCTCTGCTTTAGAAGGCCTAACATCGGAAGAAGTGGACATCTCTGAAGTTAACAGAAAAGTAACCAAAGCTCTTATGGAAACAGCAACAAAATTAGCTGGGTCTAAGAACAAGTTGCATGTAAATAAATTATCAGGAAAAACGAAAATGTTGATGCAAAAAAGAAGAGAGATGAGGACAACTGAAGAAGATGCGACTTCCAAAGTGGAATATATAGAGCTATGCAAGACAGTACGAAAAAGTATCACTGAAGACGTAAGAAAATTCAACTGTGAACTAGTGAGGAAAGCAATTGAAAGCAACCAAAGCCTAAAGATAGCAAAGGGACATCTCAGTAAGGGAAGAAAACAGATTATGGCACTGAGAAAAGAAGATGGTTCTGTAACAAGAAATAGAGGCGAAATTTTGACAAGAGTGAAAGATTTCTACTCCAAATTATATGAAAGGGATGATACATGCACTCCAGACATCATGAAAGATACCAGTACCAGAGTTCCTCCAGTCCTTCCAGCAGAAGTTGCACATGCAATCAAGAACATGAAGCGGGGAAAAGCTCCAGGAGAAGATGGAATTACTGTAGACATCATACAAGAAGCAAGTGGAGAAATCGAAACAGTACTCGCCCAAATTTTCACTCAATGCCTTAATGAAGGAAAGATTCCTGAGGATTGGAACACCGCTACAATGATCCTGCTACATAAGAAAGGTGACATTGAGGATCTCGGAAACTACAGACCTATCAGCCTCCTATCAGTAGTTTATAAAATCTTCACTAAAGTTCTTTCACACCGCTTGAAGGTAACACTGGACATGGCTCAACCGAGAGAACAAGCTGGTTTCTGGAGTGGCTACAGCACAATAGATCATATCCATGTGCTGAGAGAACTAATTGAAAGAGCGAGGGAATATGAACTTCCATTGTGCATGGCTTTTATCGATTATGAAAAAGCCTTTGATTCGGTGAAACCATCAGCAGTTACAATGGCTCTGAAAACCTGCGGTATTGAAGATGCATACATTAATATTATTAATAACATCTATGAAAATGCAAGTGCAAAGATTAGGCTGTTTGAAAATACAACACACATAAAAATTGGAAAGGGAGTGAGACAAGGTGACACCATATCTCCGAAGCTCTTTAATGCCACATTGGAGGGTGTTTTTCAGTCACTGAGCTGGGAAAACAAGGGGATAAAGATTAATGGAGATTATCTAACCCACCTTCGTTTTGCTGATGACGTAGTCATTTTTGCAACTAGCCCATCAGAGCTGCAGAGTATGATCCAGGAACTTGCTGACAAGAGTAAAGAAGTGGGATTAAAAATGAACTTTCAGAAGACAAAAGTGATGTTCAATGCTTTTACAAGAAATGAAGATTTATCGATTGATGGAGAAAAGCTGGAGATAATAGACACGTACGTTTATCTTGGACAGCAGATATCAAGTGAGGGTCACATTGATGAAGAAATTAATCGGCGTACAAAACTTGCCTGGAGAGCTTTTGGAAGGAACAGCATAATTTTCAAGAGCAATATGCCATTATGTCTTAAAAGAAAAGTGTTTGATCAATGCATCCTTCCAGTGCTTACGTATGGTGCAGAGACGTGGACCTTAACTAAAAGAGACATACAAAGGCTGCAGACAACTCAAAGAAGCATGGAGAGGTGCATAGTTGGTGTAACCAGGAGAGATAAGAAGAGGAACTCGTGGATCCGAAAAATGACAAGAGTGGAAGACATCATGATCAGAGTTAAATCCCTGAAATGGCAGTGGGCTGGACATACTGCCAGAAGGACAGATCATCGATGGACAGCCGAAATTTTAGATTGGATTCCAAGGGACAGGAAAAGACCCAGAAGAAGACCACATGGGAGATGAGTGGATGAAATTTGAAAGTATGCAGGGGTGACATGGAGGAGACTGGCACAAGACAGACCGTTGTGGAGGAAACTTGGGGAGACCTTCGTCCAGCAGTGGATTGATAATGGTTGACAATGATGATGATGATGATATATATACACACCAAGTGCCAGAAAAACAGGTACAGACGAGCTTATGCAAAGTACATAGCAACGTCACCTATGCGCATGCTCGGGTTGCATCCGCCAGTGCGTATATAAAGCGATAGACATCCTTGCCAGCTGTCAGAGCTGTTTTTGGCATGAGAATGATAAGTAATAACGATTTAAGCGATTTTCAACGCGGTGTCATAGTTGGCGCTCGTGAGATGGGCCATAGTATTTCGGAGGTAGAAACGAAGTTTGGATTTTCACGGACAACCATTGCAAGGGTGTACCATGACTACAAGAATTCGACAAAACCTCCAATCTACGATACCAGTGTGGCCGTAAAAAGAAAATGGGTGAACGTGACCATCGTCGGCTGTCAAGAATCGTTTCATGCGATAGGTGTGCAACACTCTTGCAGGTATCATTGGAATTCAATGCTGGAGCCTCAACAAGCATCAGCGTCTGGACTGTGCAACGTACCCTGCACGATATGGGCTTTGGGAGTCGACGCCCAACTCGAGTCCCCTTGATGGGTGCACGACACAGAGCTATGTGCCTCGCTTGGGCACGGCAACACCAACAACGGCACTGGACACTTGATGACTGGAAACAAGTAGCCTGGTCTGACGAGTCGCGTTTCCAACTGTATCGGGCAGATGGAAGGATTCATGTGTGGCACAAACCCCATGAAGCCATGGATCCTGCCTGTCAACAGGGAACTGTACCGGCTGATAGTTGGTCTGTAATGGTATGGGGTGTGTTTAGCTGGACTTTACTGGGACCCCTGGTACGTCTACAAATGTCTGTGACCAGCCAACACTATGTGCACATCCTTTCTGATGAGGTACACCCGTTCATGTCCTGCATTCATGCTGATGGGTTGGGCCTGTTCCAACAGGACAATGCACCTCCACACAATTGCCGGGATGCCACATTATGGTTAGAAGAGCATTAATCTGAGTTTGGTGTGTTGCCATTCCCACCCAAGTCTCCAGATCTGAACGTGATAGAACACATTTGGGATGCCATGCAATGCGCTATCGAACACAGCTGTGATTTTAAACCTGGGTACCAGTTCACAACAATCGGCAGCTGAGATGGGATCATCCCAATCCACCATTGTTTTTCACCTGTATCAGTTTGGTTTTTCCGCTCCAGGCACCATTGAGGGGTTTCCCATGCATTGACACCCAAGCAGGCAAAACAATGTGTTGCTCTCTGTTGCAGATTGCTGTCAAATCCATAGGATGATAGGTTTTGGCATTGTATCATCACAGGTGATGAAAAGTAAGTGGATTCTACATTATCCTACCACTGGGAACCAGTGGCTGAGGCCATGCCAGCCGCCTCGGTGGCGCAGTGGTCTAAGCGATGGCTTCTGATCATTCGTCCGTAAGAGGTCCGGGTTCGAATCCCGGTGAGGCATGGATGTTGTGTTTGTCTTACGCCACTGGCTCTCTCCCTTCCCTGGAACCAGTGACCCTAAATTAGGGACGGGCGACTGCTTATAGCCCATTGAGTTGCTCACGGTGGTCGTTAAACCTCCAATCAAAAAAAAAAAAAAAAAAAAAAAAAGAGGCCATGCCAGGAAATGTGGCTAGTTGTGCAATCAGTGTAGTTCGAGAGGAAAGTCATGCTGTGCATTTTGTGGAATTGTGAGGTTCCTGCGCACTGGAAACTCATGCCAGATGGTCAGGTTATGGGTGAGAAACTTTGTGCCGAGAAACTGCTGCGGGTCCATGATGCTCTGCACCAATGCTACCCAATGCTCATTAATAGGAAGCAGGCTTTCCTGCAAGTTCATAATGCCCCAAGTCACACCTCCAGCACGGTTTGCAAAAAACTGCAGGAATTGGAAGGCTATGAGATCCAGATCTTGCCCTATCTGACTACCACATTGTTTTGCTTCAGGGCCGATTTCTTACAAGGACAGCACTTCACTTCAGTGGTGAATGTGGAATCTGATGTAAGAGAGCTTCTGTCTTCGAAACCTGCCAAGTAGTACCACCCTGGAATCATGGCTGTGATGGAAAATTGGCAAAGGACTATAGAAAACAACGAGCTGTGTTTTGCAGAATGAGGTGAACATGTATGGCTTTCTTGCATCATTGAACTTTTTACCTGCAAATGGGATGAACTTTTTACTCACCCTGGTATGTAAACAAGTAGGGGTGTTTAATTAATATTTGCAAGTAAATTAATATGTGAAACATATGTACTTACACTACGAACATTGTAGTAAAATACTAACTCTGTTTTTATAGCATGTTTTTTTTTTTTTTTTGCTGATTTGCGATATGAACCACGTGCACTTCGTCTTTGTTTAATATTAAAACATAAATATTTAGAAGGGTTAAGGTAATATTTTATTATATTGTATTGAAAATAATAGTTGGTTTCAGGAAAATACTGTTACTATTAATAAAAATTTAAATTTAACTTTTAAAACCATGTGGTTAGATACTTACTTGGTTAGTAGCAATGTTAAATTAATTCAATTTTCTGATCAATATTGAACCCAATAGATGACGTTCGAAGTGAGAATCTCTCATACATGCGAAACTAACAAAAACTGTGTATGCGTACTTGCGCATTGATTTTGCTGGTAAAATCGAGATGAGGATAAATACTTGCCATTCGCAATTGAGCTTACTGTGTACCTCATTTACCCGTATTTTAGGTTAAAATTTATTATAAAAGGATTAATATATTAAAAAAAAAAACTCTCTCTCTCTCTCTCAATTTACTTTGTGAAGAAGAATTTTCTTTTTTTTATTTACCTTGTAGTAAAGTGATTGTCATATTTTAAGTTTTACATCTGCCAATCTCCCATTTATTAATCAGTTTTACTTGTGTTCTTTTTTTATCAGATCAGCAGCACAAAGGGAATCTTTTTACACTTTTCCTGCACAGTCCACTGACAGCAGTTTGCTTTATATGCAATATCTCTGATATTCCTTTTAGCTTATGGGAAAAAGCTCAAAGCCATGTTGATCGCTTTATGTCTGAAGCTAGTAAACTTCTGATTAAATGCAGGAACATAGGTAAGTGTTTATCAGTTTCAGAACCTTATTTCCACATATGCAATAAAAAAAAAATCTTATGGCTGTAGACAAACCATGTGCAACACAAAGCAAAACTTTACAGCTTCAGCTTCACCTCATTTTAATGGCTTCTGATGAAATCCACTTATATGCTGTGCTGCCTTTAAGAAACCAGTGTCAACAGATAAGTTATGTGGGAATCATTTGCGAGAACAGTAGACTTGCTATTGCCATAAGTACTGTTTCACATGTTATGTTCTGTAGTTGTCTTCAATGCCGGTCACGCTACACAACAAACAAAAGTACAATGTTGTCGATATCAATAACATAAATAATTATAAAAAATGTTTGAACTTACTGTGATGTTGTCCTAGTATATATATTAGTTTTCCTGTAGAGCAGCATTCAAATTCTTGTTACTTGCACATAGGTTAACATATTCATTTTTAACCAGTTCTTCAACAACCACTGATGCTTAATTATTATCACTGTGGGTTAATAGTTGCCCCTATATGATAGAAGTTAAATAGCCTCTTGAGGAAAGCAATCCGATACAATATGGATTTGTTGGGATAGGAATGCAAATAATAAAAATAGTAAATAACGCTGCTCTACAGGAGAACTAATTATAAACTAGGACAATAAATATGATTTGTTGAGATAGGGATGCCATAATAAATAATAATAATGCTGCTCTACAGGAGAACTAATATATATATATACTAGGACAATACCACAGTAAGTTCAAGCATTTTTTATAATAATCATTCATGTTATTGATATCGACATTAACATTGTACTTTTGTTTGTTGCATAGCGTGACCTGCATTGAAGACACTACAGAACATAACATGTGAAACAGTACTTATGGCAATAGCAAGTCTATTGTTCTCACAAATAAGTTGGCCATGTAAATTGTATGGTTATAATCGAATTTTAGCCAAATATTGTAATGTGAGTATCATCTGGTTTCAGCTAAAAAGTAACTTGAAAGTCAATTTTCATATGGGTTTAATTAAGTACACTTTGGATAAAGATATTACTGATCATAGTGGGGTAATAGTTAAAAGAAGTAACAAATCGTGTTTTTTTTTGTTTTGTTTTTTTGGTAAAGAAATGTACGGCTGACTGTTGTAGAAAGAGAACTTCATAAGAAGTACTGCTGTAAGATGTGTAAGATCTAAAAATAAAATATTAGCTGTGTAAATTTTGCAAAGTTTTTTTTTTTTAGCTGTGTAAATTTTGTAAAGTTTTCTCATGTTTAATATCACCAGGTTGTGTCGTGCTAAGACATTGAGAGTGTTGGCAAAGGTAATGAGCATGGCATCACATTATGCAATATTAACAAGCATAGCAAACCAGGAGTTACACGGGATCAAAGCAGCATAGCAATTGGAATGTCGAACTCTCTAGTGTGAAAATATAGGTTTTTAAGTTTACTTAAAATAGTTTATTAAACAAAAACTTACACAGCAGTTGACATCTCCAGTTACAGTTTACAACAGAATACATTTTTTAACTGGAGCTCTCTGCCAAGAAGATGCCTGAATGTCATGTTGACATACAGGTTGAGATGATGATGATGAGATTTTAGAGCTTAAAGAAGCATCATGATATATATATACAGTATATACACTATCTACCAACAAGTAATTGGACACCTGTGATAGCAAAGGAAAACGAAGTTTATTCACCTTCAATAGTTGGTGGAGCCTCCACGAGCGGCGATTAGAGCTGCGACCCTCCGGGGCATACTCTCAACCAGGCGTTGTACGACGGCTAGCGGTATTTTCTTCCACTCGGCTTGGAAGACAGGTCAGTTCCTTCACCGATTTCGTACGGTGGGGGCACCCCTTAAGTCGCCGCTCCAACTCGTCCCAGAGGTGCTCGATAGGGTTAAGGTCCAGGCTCTGCGCAGGCCAGTCCATTCGATTAACCCCATTGTCACCATACCAAGCCATGGTGGACCTCGCAACATGACAGGTGGCATTGTCATCCTGAAAGTAACATGGGTCCACGCCGTAAAACTGCCCCAACGTAGGAAGCGCATGGTCATCCAAAATGGTGCAGAGGGTCTCGGCGTTGAGTCTACCAGGAATTGCGACCAAGGGTCCCGTGCCATACCAGGAGAAACACCCCCACAGTATAATTCCACCACCGCCAAACATCCGAACGGTACAGGGTGAACCTTGATTCGTCGCTCCAGAGAACCTGTTTCCACTGTTTAACGGTCCACTGTCGACGTTCTTTGCACCACGTTAGCCGAGCAGCGCTATTGGACTTGGTGATCAAAGGCTTGTGGGCGGCAGACAGCACGTCCATGATAACCAAGCAGATGGGCTTCCTTACGGATGGTATTCATCGAAAGAACACTCCCGGATGCCTGTTGAAACTCCTCGCGCCGCCCCGGTGGCGCAGTGGTCTAAGGCGCTGGCCTCTGATCATTCGTCCGTAAACGGTCCGGGTTCGAATCCCGGTCAGGCATGGATGTTGTGTTTGTCTTACGGCACTGGCTCTTTCCCTTCCCTGGAGCCAGTGACCCAAAATTAGGGACGGGCGACTGCTTATAGCCCATTTGAGTTGCTCACGGTGGTCGTTAAACCTCCAATCAAAAAAAAAAAAAAAAAAAAAAGAAACTCCTCGCGCGGATGTGGTCCATCGATTTGGTGCGGCTCTTCCGAATTTCTCTGGCCAGCACTCGTCGGTCTCTAACTCCCAGTTTTGTGGATCTGCCGGGTTGGGGCACATTCCGACAGTCACCTCTCATCTTCCACCCCCCAATCCCCGCACGGGGATAACTGGTTTTCCAGTTATTTGGGGAGCGGCGCCCCCACGGCCCGAGCTGACCTTGTGACTGGTCAACATCTGATGTCATGCCACAGCTTGTTTTTTCTTATTTTGGTGCTGTTGGTGTTTGCAGGGACGGCTGTTCATCCAGCTGTTGGGGAGTCGCGTCCCCACGTTCCCGAGCTGGTCTTGTGTCTCGCATTTTCGTTTTTATTTATTTTCTCCACTGGCTAGTTGCCCGTGTTGTATTCTCTACCTAATCGCTACCACGTTATGTACTAACACCCCGGTCTTGTGGTTTTCTTACCCTCCACCACTAACTGATTTCTATTAACCGCTCAGTTCGTAGGTTGCTGAGATTCCGTTTAGGTTCCCTGACAGGATTTGTCTTCTTTGGATTTCTTTTTTTTCCTTTTCGCTGGTTTGGGTGCTAGACCTACCTGCATGTTTGCCGCGTGCGGAGACCCGTAAGGCGGAAATGGGATGTCTGGCTGCTGAGGTCGCAGGAGACCGGATAAGTGCCTCCTGTGTACCAACACTCCTCTTCGACCCCGGCTTCGCTGTAAACGGGAGGCTAGAGACTAACCCACCTCTAGTCAGAAGTCTTGTACCAAGTTGTGTACACGGCTTTAGCGGCTTTTTTGTCGTATAGCACGGCAGGGTGAGCCCGGGGCTGTGGGATCATGCCAAAGGCGTTGGCATGACGGTACCCGGAGGCCGAAGTGTCCGCCGAGTGCGTGTGATCACAGCCAACGGACTATATCTGCAACGTATAAGCTCCAGAACTGTGTCCAGCGTCATTTTCTTGGCTTGCAGACCTCCAGTTCTCCCTTGTAGGGCTCGGTGGTGGGTGGAGTAGTCTGCAGACGAATCTTCCTCCTTTTTTTCCATGGGTAAAAAGAACAAAAACTCCAAATTTAAGTCACCTGACAAAATGATAGTTGCCAACGACACTCCTTCGTCTTCTCAACCTACCAAGTCTCATACCCTTAAACGGTCTTTAGACCTTGACCTGGACCAAGAATGTGGAACCTCTTCTTCGGCAGCTGTACCAGTCGCTCCGAAGCGTCGTCTCCCTCAATTGCTGTGACTACGCATGCTACTCACTTGCTTGTAGAATCCATCGATCCGAATGAGAGACTGTCCACCAGATCTCCCTTTTTCATTTCTAAAGCTTTGGACGCTGCGGTTGGCCCCTTGAAGTCTGTGAGGAAGCTTCGCTCTGGGGACCTGCTTGTCCAAACTTGCAGTGTTTCTCAGAGTAACACTTTTCTGAACCTCACTAGTCTTCAAGGCATTCCTGTGAAAGTGACACCTCACCCGTTTCTTAACACCTCTCGGGGTGTTATTTCGGAGTTTGATCTCTTGCCATGCAGTGAAGACGAATTCGTGACTGAACTTGCTGATCAAGGTGTTATTGCTGCACGTCGTATGATGTTCCGGCGTGATGGTTCCATGATTAAGTCAAAAAATGTCATCTTGACTTTTGACTCCCCGAAAGTTCCGACAGAAATCAAAGCAGGCTACTTGGTCTGTGCAGTTCGCCCGTACATTCCCAGTCCTCTGCGCTGTTTCAGGTGCCAGAGGTACGGGCATTCACAACGATTCTGTAAGAGTTCCGCTCGTTGCGCTAATTGTGGCTACGGTGAACATGACGGGGAAGGTTGCACTTCTGCGGCCTGCTGTGTTAACTGCGGTGAGGCCCATGCAGCTTACTCCCGCAACTGTATGAAATGGAAGGACGAGATGGCGATCCAGCGCCTCAAGACCCTGGAAGGCCTCTCGTACCCTGCTGCCAAAGCCAAGTTGGGTATTCCCAACACCCGACAGCGTAGTTTTGCCGCAGTTGTTAAGTCTCTGCCACAACCCGTGCAGCCCTTTGTTCCGCGCCCTGTAGCTCTCGCAGCGCTTGCCAAGCGATCTACAGCTGACCAAGCGACACAGGTGTTTTTCCCCGAGCTCGCGATTTTTCGACTACCTGATTCTGGGCCTTCTCTTGCAGCCGACCCTCTCTTCCAGTTTAAAGCAGAAAGCCTGCACGTGCGGACGACCCGGCCTCAATCCGCAAAGGTGTGCAGTGTCCATCCAACTGTCTCGGCCTCAGCGAGGTCCCCACCCTCAACCAACATTATAGAGGAACATAGGGGGAGGAGAGTGACAGTTCGTCCCCAGCCTCAAACAACATTGCAGAGGAACATGGGGAGAAGAGAGTGACAGTTCGTCCCCGCCCTCTGCCAGCATTGCAGGGGAGTGTGGGGGAGGAGAGTGACTCATCCTTTGTGTAGTTCTGTTTAAAAAAAAAAAAAAAAAAAAAAATTATAATTATAATAGTCAATTAATAAATTTTTATATAAACCTAATTAACTACCTTGTCTTCACAGCTTTCATCATACTCTTTTTCAACTTTTACCAAGCCTGTCTGCTCTTAATCATTTTCCACGTTTTTTAAAAATCTGTGGCTGATAGTTCTTGGTCTGGCGCTCTTTCGCCAAACCTGGCCCTTGAGCCAATAAAATCCAACAACCAACCAACCACCCCCCAATCACGTAGGCCACTGTCGATTTTGGGTACTACAACTCACTGGATATGTCACGTATGGATTGGCCATTTTCTGTGGTACCCGACGATTACACCTTTCTCCAAATCAGAGAGCTCCGAACTGCGTGGCATCTTGCATTCGACTGGTTGCGTTGTTGTTTCCCACACGATATTTAACGGCGGCAGCCGTGACGTGTATCAGGACCACAGATATCGTCGATTGCAGGGGTGTCCAATGACTTGTTGGTAGATAGTGTATATATATGTATATAGCAAAGGGAAAGTCAGGCGATGCATAACATCACAGCCTCTCCTTGACAAATGTCAACCCCGCCTTCTCGTGGTGCATCCTGTTCCCACTAAAGGGGCTCTGACGACCGCCAATAGCAGTATAACTATACCATCGGGACTAGAGGAAATGCTATCCCATACTCACCAACCCGCTTGGCCAGCGTGGTGAGTTATGGCCAAACCCCTCCAAAATGACTCCACAACTTAAATCTTGGCCCTCAGTCTCCGGCAGCTGGAATGTACCTGGTCAAGGCAGCGGCCAGTGCGACATGAAGGCAGAGGGTGCTAAGAATCCCCGGAGGACCGGACAAGGCTGCCATCTGATGCTGACCTTGGCTACGTATAATGGACGCTCCCTATCTTCTGATTCAAGGCTTCTTGAATTGGAAGAGGAACTGCAAAGGATCAAGTGGGACATCGTCGGGCTAAGTCAGGTAAGGAGAAAAGGAGAAGATCTCATTGAACTGAAAAGTGGACATCTCTTCTACTATCATGGGACTGATACTGGCAGAACTAGTGCTGTTGAATTTATAATAAACAAGAAACTGAAGGATAAAGTTGTAGAAGTTGAAAGTTCCTCTGACAGAGCTGCACGACTCGTTATCCAGCTCTTGAGAAGATACCAGGCTCAGATTATTCAAACTTATGCACCCACCACAAGTCATCCTGAAGAAGAAATTGAAGAATTTTATGAGGAAATTCGTTATCTAAATAATAAAGGTAAGCAGCACTTGAAGATAATTATGGGAGATTTCAATGCAGAAATAGGGCAACGGCAACAGAATGAAACTTCAGTAGGTAAATTCGGTCACGGCAACAGAAACCAGCGTGGAAATACTCTCGTAGAGTTTGCAGAGGCAGAAGGGTTTTGATCTTGAACTCCTTTTTCAAGAAAAAGCCACACAGGAAATGGACATGGAGACATCCAAATGGGACGACAAGTGAAATTGATTTTATTATGTGTAACAAAAAATTCGTCATAGAAGACTGCAGTGTGCTAAACAAGTTTAACACAGGTAGTGACCATAGATTGGTGAGATGTAAGATGCACCTCAACACTAAACTCGAACGTGGCAAGCTCATAAGACAAACAAAATGTATTGACATAACCAACCTTAAAAAACACCATAATACCTTCAAATTGGAACTGAAGAACAGATTCTCTACTTTAGAAGGCCTAACATCGAAAGAAGTGGATATTTCTGTAGTTAACAGAAAAGTAACCAAAGCTCTTATGGAAACAGCAACAAAATTAGCTGCGTCTAAGAACAAGTTGCATGTGAACAAACTATCAGAAAAAAACAAAATGTTGATGCAAAAAGAAAAGAGATGAGGACAACTAAAGAAGATGTGACTTCCAAAGTGGAATATATAGAGCTATGCAAGACAGTACGAAAAAGTATCACTGAAGACGTAAGGAAATTCAACTGTGAACTAGTGAGGAAAGCAATTAAAAACAAACAAAGCCTAAAGATAGCAAAGGGACATCTCAGTAAGGGAAGAAAACAGATTATGGCACTGAGAAAAGAAGATGGTTGTGTAACTAGAAATAGAGGCGAAATTTTGACAAGAGTGAAAGATTTCTACTCCAAATTATATGAAAGGGATGATACATGTACTCCAGACATCACGAAAGGTACCAGTACCAGAGTTCTTCCAGTCCTTCCAGCAGAAGTTGCACATGCAATCAAGAACATGAAGCAGGGAAAAGCTCCAGGAGAAGATGGAATTACTGTAGACATCATACAAGAAGCAAGTGGAGAAATCGAAACAGTACTCGCCCAAATTTTCACTCGATGCCTTAATGAAGGGAAGATTCCTGAGGATTAGAACAACGCTACAATGATCCTGCTATATAAAAAAGGAGACATTGAGGATCTCAGGAACTACAGACCTATCAGCCTCCTATCAGTGGTTTATAAAATCTTCACTAAAGTTCTTTCACACCGCTTGAAGGGGACACAGGACATGGCTCAACCGAGAGAACAATCTGGATTCAGGAGTGGCTACATCACAATAGATCATATCCATGTACTGCGAGAACTAATTGAAAGAGCGAGGGAATATGAACTTCCATTGTGCATGGCTTTTATTGATTATGAAAAAGCCTTTGATTCGGTGAAACCATCAGCAGTTACAATGGCTCTGAAATCCTGTGGTATTGAAGATGCGTACATTAATATTATTAATAACATATATGAAAATGCAAGTGCAAAGATTCGGCTGTTTGAAAATACAACACACATAAGAATTGGAAGAGGAGTGAGACAAGGTGACACCATATCACCGAAGCTCTTTAATGCCACATTGGAAAATGTCTTTCAATCACTGAACTGGGAAAACAAAGAGATAAAGATTAATGGAGATTATCTAACCCACCTTCGTTTTGCTGATGACATAGTCATTTTTGCAACTACCCCATCAGAGCTGCAGAGTATGATCCAGGAACTTGCTGACAAGAGTAAAGAAGTGGGATTAAAAATGAACTTTCAGAAGACAAAAGTGATGTTCAATGCTTTTTCAAGAAATGAAGATTTATCGATTGATGGAGATAACAGACACGTACGTTTATCTTGGACAGCAGATATCAAGTGAGGGTCACATTGATGAAGAAATTAATCGGCGTACAAAACTTGCCTGGAGAGCTTTTGGAAGAAACAGCATAATTTTCAAGAGCAATATGCCATTATGTCTTAAAAGAAAAGTGTTTGATCAATGCATCCTTCCAGTGCTTACGTATGGTGCAGAGACGTGGACCTTAACTAAAAGAGACATACAAAGGCTGCAGACGACTCAAAGAAGCGTGGAGAGGTGCATGCTTGGTGTAACCAGGAGAGATAAGAAGAGGAACTCGTGGATCCGAAAAATGACAAGAGTGGAAGACATCATGATCAGAGTTAAATCCCTGAAATGGCAATGGGCTGGACATACTGCCAGAAGGACAGACCATCGATGGACAGCCAGAATTTTAGATTGGATTCCAAGGGACAGAAAAAGACCCAGAAGAAGACCTCATGGGAGATGGGTGGATGAAATTCGAAAGTATGCGGAAGTGACATGGAGGAGACTGGCACAAGACAGACTGTTGTGGAGGAAACTTGGGGAGACCTTCGTCTAGCAGTGGATTGATAATGGTTGACAATGATAATGATGATGATATAGCAAAATCATAGAAAGGAAAATAAGCAAAGACCAAAATAAGCAAAAATTTGTCTTGCCAATCTGAGACATGCAACTCGGTTATTTGGGTTCACTCTCGGGGTTTACAACTGTAAATTGCTCTTTTTGAAACTTTTGCTTCCTTTTTCTTAAGTTTGTTGCTTGGTTTCTTCCTTTTTCAAAATTTTGATGTTGCTACTTTTGTTTTAATTTCTTTTTGTTTATATTATTTTTCTTCTGCTGTTTCCTGCTTTTCATTTTATCTGGCAGGGTTAAGGTTTTACTTTTTCTGTGACAAGCTTAAAGATATCATTTCTGTACCTTTCATTGGTTAGGGTTTTCTTTAAATTTTAATACTAATTTCTTCCCTGGTTTGGTTTTTTTGGGGTGCTCGACTCCCTTTCTCTTTATTTTAAGTGTGATTATCTTGGTTGTTGTGCAGTCGGACAATGTGTTTTAGTTTGCTGGGTTGGGTTTTTTTAGAAATCCCTTTTAATTTGACAATTTTATCCCTAAATTTAATGTGTCCTTATAGCAAACTAAAATAGCAGAAACCTACAATTATCTGGTCTCAGTAGATTAATGAGTGATTTTTTTTAATGCTTGGCCTTGACGAAGCCAACAGAGAATCAGTCATTAATATGCTTCCCTGCATTCTTCTGTTCGTTAATTTTCCATCTACTGAAGCTAGCCTGTTTCGGATGGTTGGAAAGTGGTGATTGCTGTTCTTCTACTCGTTCCCAGAATTTCTTGTTTTATTTTTTCTTCCATTCAAAATTTGCTCATTTGTTTCATATTTTTATATCATCATCATTCATTATCAATCCACTGCTGGACGAAGGTCTCCCCAAGTTTCCTCCACAACGGTCAGTCTCCTCCATGTCACTCTTGCATACTTTCGAATTTCATCCGCCTATCTCCCATATGTTCTTCTTCTGGGTCTTTTCCTGTCCTTTGGAATCCAGTCTAAAATTTCAGCTGTCCATCGATGGTCTGTCCTCCTGGCAATATGTTCAGCCCATTGCCATTTCAGGGATTTTACTCTGGTCATGATGTCTTCCACTCTTGTCATTTTTCTGATCCACGAGTTCCTATTCTTATCTCTCCTGGTTACACCAAGCATGCATCTCTCCATGCTGCTTTGAGTTGCTGCAGTCTCTGTATGTCTCTTTTAGTTAAGGTTTACGTCTCTGCACCATATGTAAGCACTGGAAGGATGCATTGATCAAACACTTTTCTTTTTAGGCATAATGGCATATTGCTCTTGAAAATTATGCTGTTTCTTCCAAAAGCTCTCCAGGCAAGTTTTGTACGCCGATTAATTTCTTCATCAATGTGACCCTCACTTGATATCTGCTGTCCAAGATAAACGTAGGTGTTTGTTATCTCCAGCTTTTCTCCATCAATCGATAAACCTTCATTTCTTGTAAAAGCATTGAACATCACTTTTGTCTTCTGAAAGTTCATTGTTAATCCCACTTCTTTACTCTTGTCAGCAAGTTCCTGGATCATACTCTGCAGCTCTGATGGGGTAGTTGCAAAAATGACTACGTCATCAGCAAAACGAAGGTGGGTTAGATAATCTCCATTAATCTTTATCCCTTTGTTTTCCCAGTTCAATGACTGAAAGACATTTTCCAATATGGCATTAAAGAGTTTGGGAGATATAGTGTCACCTTGTCTCACTCCCTTTGCAATTTTTAGGGGTGCTGTATTCTCAAATAGTCGACTCTTTGCACTTACATTTTCATAGATGTTATGAATAATATTAATGTATGCATCTTCAATACCGCAGGATTTCAAAGCCATTGTAACTGCTGATGGTTTCACCGAATCAAAGGCCTTTTCATAGTTGATAAAAGCCATGCACAATGGAAGTTCATATTCCCTCGCTCTTTCAATTAGTTCTCTCAGTACGTGGATATGATCTATTGTGCTGTAGCCACTCCTGAATCCAGCTTGTTCTCTCAATTGAACCATGTCCATTGTCACCTTCAAGCTGTGTGAAAGAACTTTAGTGAAGATTTTATAAACCACTGATAGGAGGCTGATAGGTCTGTTGTTCTTGAGATCCTCAATGTCATCTTTTTTATGTAGCAGGATCATTGTAGCGTTGTTCCAATCCTCAGGAATCTTCCCTTCATTAAGGCATCGAGTGAAAACTTGGGTGAGTACTGTTTCAATTTCTCCACTTGCTTCTTGTATGATGTCTACTGTAATTCGATCTTCTCCTGGAGCTTTTCCCCGTTTCATGTTCTTGATTGCATGTGTGACTGCTGGGAGGACTGGAAGAACTCTGGTACCTTTTGTAATGTCTGGAGTACATGTATCATCCCTTTCATATAGTTTTGAGTAGAAATCTTTCACTCCTGTCAAAATTTCATCTCTATTTCTTGTTACAGAACCATCTTCTTTTCTCAGACCCATAATCTGGTTTCTTCCCTTACTCAGATGTCCCTTTGCTCTCTTTAGGCTTTGGTTGTTTTCAATTGCTTTCCTCACTAGTTCACAGTTGAATTTCCTTACGTCTTCAGTGATACTTTTTCGTTCCGTCTTGCATAGCTCTATATATTCCACTTTGGAAGTCACATCTCCTTTAGTTGTCCTCATCTCTCTTCTTTTTTACATCGTATTTTTGTTTTTTTCTGATAATTTGTTCGTATGCAACTTGTTCTTAGTACCAGCTATTTTTGTTGCTGTTTCCATTAGAGCCTTCATTAGTTTTCTGCTAGCTTCAGAGATGCCCACTTCTTGCAACATTAGACCTTCTAGAGCAGAGAATCTGTTCCTCAGTTCCAATTTGAAGGTATTATGATGTTATTTAAGGTTGCTCATGTCAATACACTTTGTTTGTTTTATGAGCTTGCCACGCTCGAGTTTAGCATTGAGGTGCATCTTACATCTTACCATTCTATGGTCACTACCTGTGTTAAACTTGTTTAGCACACTGCAGTCTTCCATGAGAAATTTCTTGTTACACATAATAAAATCAATTTCACTTGTCAATCCATTGGGATGCCTCCATGTCCATTTCCTTTGTGGCTTTTTCTTGAAAAAGGAGTTCATGATGAAAAACCCTTCTGCCTCTGAAAACTCTACGTGAGTATTTCCATGCTGGTTTCTGTTGCCCTGACCGAATTTACCTACTGAAGTTTCAATCTGTTGCTTTTGCCCTATTTTCGCATTGAAATCTCCCATAATGATCTTCAAGTGCTGATTGCCTTTATTATTTAGATGACGAATTTCCTCATAAAATTCTTCAATCTCTTCTTCAGGATGACTTATAGTGGGTGCTTAAGCTTGAATAATCTGAGCTTGGTATATCTTCTCGAGAGTTGGATAACAAGTCGTGCAGCTCTGTCAGAGGAACTTTCAACTTCTACAACTTTATCCTTCAGTTGCTTGTTTATTATAAATCCAACACCAGTAGTTCTGCCAGTATCTGTCTTACGATAATAGAAGAGATGTCCACTTTTCAATTCAATGAGATCTCCTGTTCTCCTTACCTCACTTAGCTCGACGGTGTCCCACTTGATCCTTTGTAGTTCTTCTTCCAATTCAAGGAGCCTTGAATCAGAAGATAGGGAGCATCCGTTATACATAGCCAAGGTCAGCATCAGATGGCAGCCTAGTCCGGTCCTCCGGTGATTCTTAGCACCCTCTGCCTTCATGTCGCACTGGCCACTGCCTTGGCCAGATATAGTCCAGCTGCCGGAGACCGAGGGCCAAGATTTAAGTTGTGGAGACATTTTGGAGGGGTTTGGCCATGGATTCCTCTAATCCCGATGGTATAGTTATACCTCTATTTGGCGGTTGTCCGAGCCCCTTTAGTGGGAACAGGATGCACCACGAGAAGGCGGGGTTGACATTTGTCAAGGAGAGGCTGTATTTTGGATGAAATCTACTCCTAGAATCAATTACCAAGGTCTTAAAAAGCCATCAAAAGTATTAAGATGTGTTGCAGATAATAAATTCAATAATATTTAAATCAGGCAGGATTTTCAGATGGTAATCTCCCAAGATTATTTTGAAATTGAAATCTAACCTTGCAAAACAGCATTGAGATTCAGTGAAAAAAGGATACAAGTTTTTGGTCAAAAAGTAATGCACAATCGGTTATGAAGAATAGAATTGTAGGATCAGCATAATTTTGGTCTACATGTTCTTTATTAATATCTTATAAATATACCTAATGAAAACTTTTTGTTGTAGGTCAAAAAGTTATGGAACTTGAAGTAAGCACCAGAATCTGACAACGGTCGGTCACTGAGTTCCTTTTCAAGACCGGTAAAACTTCAGTGGCTTTAATTTACCAAAATCAAACATTGTTTACAGTTTGGCAGGACCATTCTCCTGCGATAGATTTGGCACTTCAAAAACTGTGTTTTTGATGTCACTGACAGGCAAACCAGCAACAGTAACAATGGGTAAAAATGTGGCCCATGTTAAACAAATGATTCAAGCTGACGGAACAATAGTTCAAAAATCTGATAATGAAAAGAATTTCAATATCTAATGTAAGTGTTGTGCAATGGCTTTCAACATTTGGATATAAAAAAAATTTCCAAGGTGGATGCCAAAACTTCTTACATGTGAGATGAAGCAATCAAGAAAATAAATCTGTGATGATCTTTTAGAGAATTTCACTGGCCTGCCATCTGAGGTTTTTAAGGGGGTCATTACATGTGACAGAGACATGGGTTTATCAATATGACCCTTCCTCTACACATCAGTCAGTGTACAATGGACCCACAAAATATCCCCAGTTAAGAAAAAACCCAGGATTTTTCTATGAACAAACAAAATCATGATCATTGTCTTTTGTGACCAAGATGACATTATATTGAAAAAAAGTATTATTTTAATAAGGAAAAATATTGCAAATCCTTAAAGAAAATTCAAAGAGTCATTAAAAAGCCTCACCTGAAAGACATACAAATTTTCATCAGGATAATAGAAAACCTCACATGGCGCATCTGTCTCTTTCAGCAATTGTAAAGTTTGGTTGAACTTGAATATCTTATCCTGCATATCATCCTGACCTTGCTCCTTTATAATTTTATCTTTTTGGTAAGTTAAAGAGATTTTTACATGGGAAAACAATTGATTTAGACAAAAACTTGATAAATGAGGTCAAGCACTGGTTTTGAGAGCAGGCACTCAAGAATGTGAAGGTGGATATATTGAATAACACCTATACGTAATTAAAGGATGACTTGTTATCTCTACCAGATTTCTTTATTGTAACTGGTACAGAAAGTTTTTTTATGACTGATTGTCATTACATTTTGACTGACTCTTGTATAAAAATTATGTCATTGCCCTGCAAATAGGGTATGTGAGCTGGCAGTGTATAAAGACAGTGGTTTTAATTGATTTTGTAATGATTTTATATTAACTTATAAGAATACTTGAGGCTTATAATATGATCATTTTACCAGGGCTTGTCAAATCTGGAATGAAGTTAAGTGTGGAAAGTATTAACCATTGATTCTGAGGCAAATTACAAATGATAGGCATTGAATATATGACTCAGGATAAAGTTCTAGAGCAAGTAATGTATTTTAAGTACAGAAGTGTGTTGCAATTGTTGAAGCAAGAAAACTTTGTAAAAGGAATCAGTCAATGGCATTTTCTGCCTGAAGAAAGTCTCATTCAGCTGTGTAAGAGTATTTTCCCTAAGAAAGTGGTTTGACAAGGAGCATCACTCTTGCCATGTAATGCAATATGTAGACCTGGTGTCTTTTGTGACAGTGAGAGCTATATGCTAAGCGAAGGTCTTATAACAGGGATTAAAAGTGACTAACATGAGAAAATGCTTGGTAAAAATTGAGGGATTCACTGGTATGACCACATTAGTTATACTGATGCTACACATGAGTTTAGTACTTCTTCCATAATATACAGAGATAGTGCAATATAGCAGCGGATTTGGAGACATATGTTCTATAGGAGATGAAAGATTATTTTGACAAATGGTAAAATGAAACAAATTGATTAATGGCCCAAAAGTTAGCCTCAGTGGCAGAGAAAATCTTGTAATGAACTGAATGAGATGGAGTGAAGTATGTAGCAAACCAAATTTATTTATTTTTCCCATACCAGTTTGTTTTGACAAAACATTGATTAACCTGAGCAGCACCTGGAAATGCAGTTGTAAATGCTGCCCTTAGATTTCTTTTTGTTTCAATCAAGGACAGTTGATTTTGCACATCTTTAGCTTTGCAGTCAGTTCATGCTCACATGAAAATAGCAGTTCACCAGTTACTTAGAAAACAGTACCCATCCACCCTCATTTATGCATCTGTATATATACATATATACACTCAGTAGACAAAACATTAGAGATAGGGGTGATGGGCAGTTGACATGAGCATTCCCCACGCAGAGTGGAGCAGACACAAACCGAATGCAGGGGATAGATAGGCAGACAGTAGAGCTTCCCAATAGTGTATTGCCGCCCCGGTGGCGTAGTGGTCAAAGCGATGGCGTATGATCATTCATCTGTGAAGGATCCAGGTTCGAATCCCGGTGAGGCATGGATGTTGTGTTTGTCTTACAGCACTGGCTCTCTCCCTTCCCTGGAGTCAGTGGCCCTAAATTAGGGACAAGCGATTGCTTATAGCCTATTGAGTTGCTCATGGTGGTCGTTAAACCTTTGATCAAAACAACAAAAACAGTTTATTGCAATAAAAATATGGGTAAACATGTTGATCTGAGCAACTTTGATTGTGGTCACATTGTCAGTTCAAGACAGGTTGTCATTCTATCACCGAAGCAGTAAGAATCCTAGGGTTCCTAAGGTCTACTGCATCAAGGGTATACCGCGAGTATACCATCAATGGACATGCCAGTGCCCAGAGAGCAAGCCATGGCTGATCACATGCTATTGATGACCAGGGTGGACATAGACTATCCAGGCTCCTACACACTGACCGTTTTGCAATGACGCCACAAATCATATCCTGGTTAAATGTTAGAGGCCGAAGTAGCATCATCAAGCAAACAGTACCGTGCATGCTGCATACCGTGCACTTCTGTAAAGTACACCCTACTCATGTGCCACTGTTGAAGACTCCTGATCGGAAATTACCCCTCGTCTAGTGCTGGGAACATCGAAACTGGACCTCTGCAGAGTGATGCCGAATCATGTGATTAGATGAATCCCATTTTCAGCTCCACTGAGCTGACGGAAGGGTGTGGGTGTGGCATCGACAGCATGAAGCTATAGCTCCATCATGCCACGTCTGCTCTATTCAAAGTGGTGGTGGTTCTGTGATGGTTTGGGGAGCCTCCTCATGGAACATTAGGTCCCTTAGTGTGTCTGGAGAGGTCCTTAACCACTGTGCGCTACCAGCATGTGCTGACTGATCACCTACACACTTTCATCGCCTTTGCACATCCTGTGGCTGGTGGTCTGTTCCAGCAGGACAGCGTGCCACCCACTAGGCCGCAACCACCCAGGCATGGCTTGAAGAACACTCATCTGAGTTTGGAATCATCTAGTTACGTGAAGAATTTGGAAAATAGTTTTCTTAATTTTTTAGCACGTCTTTTGTAAAAAAAGATTGTGCTTGTGTTATCGGTTTGTCCGTAAATCTGTAGACACAATATCTCTGCAACTATTAGTCCGATTTGGAAAATTCTTTTTGCATTGGGAAGCTTGAAATATACGAATGATGATCCTTCATTTTGTTTTTATGCTTTCCAACCGTAGGTTGAAGAAGCATATATGCTCCAGCTTTGTCTGTCCGTCTGTCGGCAGGATAACTCGCGTAAAAATGGTTCGATTTCGATGAAATTTTAGTATGTGGAAGGGGACCACTGGGGACGAACCCTATTAAAAATGGACGAAATGGGGTCATAGTTCACGGCATAGGAGCTAGATCCATTCCATTGCCCTTATGCGTCATAACTTGCGTAAATATGGTTCGATGTCGATGAAATTTTAGCATATTGTAGGGGACCACCTGGGAATGACGTCTATTGAAAATGGGTTAAGTGAGGCCAAAGGTCAGGACATACGAGCGGGATGCATTCCATTGCCTGTATGCATCATAACGTGCGTAAAAATAGTTCGATTTCGATGAAATTTTATTATGTGGTAGGGGACCACCTGGGGACAATCTTATGACGTCACAATCTCGCGCTTGAGATGTTGGCGCGCGGTCACGCCATTTGTCTCATTACATCACGCGTTGTGTGTGGATCCTATTAAAGTTTTATGACATCACACTTGCGGCAAGCAGATGGTCGCAATTCCCATCTGCCTCATTACGTCACGCGTTGTGTGCGTACATCCGTCCGCACGATGACTCGCTTAAAAATCGTTCAATTTCTATGAAGTTTTAGTATGTGGAAGGGGATCACATGGAAAGGAACCCTATTGAAAGTGAACGAAATGAGGTCAAAGGTTAGGACATAGGAGCGGGATCCATTCCACTGCTCTTATGCATCATAACTAACGTAAAAAAGGTTCGATTTCGATTAAATTTTAGTATGTGATAGGGGACCACTTGGGGACAAACCCTTTTGAAAATGGACGAAATGCGGTCAAAGGGCAGGACATAGGAGCGGAATCACTTCCATCGCCATTATGCGTCATAACTTACGTAAAATTCTTCGATTTGGATTAAATGTTAGTATGTTGTAGGGGCCTGCCTGGGGACAAATCCTATTGAAAATGGGCGAAATGGGGTCAAAGGTTAGGACACAGGAGCGGAATCTATTCCATAGCCCTTATGCATCATAACTTACGTAAAAATGCTTCCATTGCAACAAAACTTTATCATGTTATTTCGGAGGTATACTGAACCGGTTCTGTTAAATATAATCGAAATGGGATCAAAGGTCAGGGCACATAACCGAGATTTATTCCACAACCATTATCCTCATACCTGAGTAATGATTTCTGGTATGCTGGAAAATGTATTATAATGAATGCATTGCATGATTTTACTTTTTTTTTTTTTTTTTTTGTGTCTTTGAAACATAACTTTGCCTTTCAATAAATCTTTTAATAAGCCTCCTTGTCAGCCTGTGACAAACAGCTGAAATATGCCCTGAAAGTTTTTCCTTTTTCTTGACAGCTTTTGCCTGCCCATCTGGGGGGCCCTGACTTTCATATGCTTACATGCTGCATTCCTTGCAGCCTCAGTAAGCCATCTTTTATACTTTTTCCTCTTGATCTCGGCACCTTCAATTAAAGAGACTACAATTTTGCTATGCATTTCAGTAATTTGTGTCTGGAAATCTCTCCTTACTTCTGCATTATGTATTTATCAACCTTGATGTGCCTTAGTATCTTTTATGGTTTCCTACTATGGAAGTAATGATTTTGAAAGTGTATACCACTAAATAATGTTATCTACATATTTCAAAATCAGTGAAACTCTAGTATTTTTAGTCACATTTCTTAGAGACTTTTACATTATGATATAATCAATCATACTTATCCTATTTCTAACCTTTTCCCATGAAGTCAATTTCTGGATGATTTATTTACATAGTGATTAAGAGTTATTGTTTAAACAAAAGTCTACAAGTCATTTCCCATTCACATTTGCCTTGCATTACGAAATATTCAATTCATGAGGCAACCTGAAGGGATGTTATAACCGTGCTTTTGATTAAAAATACATAATATCTAAAGTATTGTTTACCTAATATTGTCAAAGTATTTTGCATGTTGTTGCTCTGTGAGGCATGTGTTCCCGGCCCGAGAGGTCTTTTGTTACGGGTAAGCCATCTTTTATACGAACCCCGTGTGAGAGGTCTCTTGACCCAATAAGTATAACTCTTTCAACTAAAATCTTTTAATTAATGTAAATTTAAAACGTTTGATTGTGAGAATGAATGAATATAGAACTGAAAATATATAACCTAATTGTTTTATTTCTAAAAAATTTTTATAACTAACCAAAAACCCGTAACAAAAGACCTCTTGGGCCTGGAGCACGTGCCTCGCAGAGCAACAATGTGCAAAATACTTTGACAATATCAGGTAAACAATACTTTAGATATTATTTATTTTTTGCCTTGCATTATTTCCAGATTTAACAATAATTATTTTCAATTCCCTAGTTTTGATTTCCAACTCTTCCATTAAAATCTCCGAGAACAATAACCTTTTCCCTTTGTCTGCTTTTAAAGTACCATGATCCTTTTCTTTAGAACCAGAACTCTTCTGTGTTCTGCAGACTATGAAATCTTTCAGGCTCATGAAATCTTCTTTATAATCAGCCCCCACACAATGAATTCCTGTACAGGTTCTCACCTAACCAACATGAAGGCTATTGTATTGTGAAAGGCAAATGCCACACTAGCTTATGCTTGTCCCTTCCATACACATAGTGAACCTTCCACAGTAACACATTCCCTTGACCTCATTCTGCTGTTTCCCATTTATTCCTCATGCATTTATTCAACTGATCCTGATCTCTTCATACTTACCTGTCAGCTTTGTGTAAGCTTTTCCTGTTAGAGAATTGATATTGTAGGAATGTTTCTTATAAGCATTGAATGTACTGTAAAAAGTAAATGTCATCATCCATCCATTCCCAAGTGGATGGAAGGCTAATTACAATGGGGTGGTTTTATCTAGTTCAGCAAAGATATTGTTTGCAACATTGTTTGGCCCTGGTCACATTCATCTCTGTGTCTAGGCATCTTAGCTTGGGCCTGGTTGTGTGGAATGTGAGTTCTTTAGCCAATGTATGTCCCAGACCAATCAGCTACTTGGGTTGGGTATACTTTTCTTAAGTCTCTCTGCGCAGTCAACAGAATATTTCCTTCCACTCTGCATTACAAGAATGTTGAGTAAAGTACTGAGTAATAGGCCCAACACTGGTTCCACACACCTTCCAAGAATTTCATCAGGGGGTGGGTGGTGGGAATGTCTGTCCTTCCAATGGGAGTACCTAAAATGAAAATGAAATAGTAATGACCTAAATGAAGTGAAAATACTGAATTATAGGGTATTTATCAGAATTTATGTAATAGATACTTGCGAAACTGATTTTGTTTACTTGAGGTTGAACATTTTGTACAATCCTTGTGAGCATTGTAAATTGCACATATCCTTTATATGAAAGTCTCAGTAGAATTTGTTTTCAATTTCTTTACAGATTCTGCCTTTCTCCAGTTCTATGGAGATGACTTTTTGCGATTGTTGATCCTGAGATTTATATTTTGTAGAGTTGTTTTACGGCTGCATAGACTTTTCAAGGTCAGTATGAAAAAAATCAAAATTTATGAATATGTATACAAAGGGAAGAATTTAGAAATCCAGATTTATAGCTCACAGAGTGCATGCAGTTTTTCAGTTATATTCATTTTTCTTTAGAAACATGTTCACGACTATGATGTTTTCTATGATGTATGTGAATAACTTCCTAGTGCAAAGTGTGCAAATGTTTGTAGTTACTAATGTAATCATCAATTAAAATTACAGCACTTTTTTACACTGATTTTTCATTCAGTGTAGGACTGATAATGTTTTATTTTATGTATTTATCATTATGAATGGCCCCTTAATCCTCTATGAAAATAACTTTATATATTGTTAGAGGTGCATTGCTATATAGAAAACATTTTTAATAGATTCAGCATTGTGTAATTAACATTTTGTCTGTTAGAAAATATATTATGGCAACAGTATGAACACACTTGTTTTAAGTAACAGTATGGTTTGGTATTATATAACTCTTTATTTTCTTTGTGTAGTACCTTTTGGTAATGATTCATTCCTAAATGCACATCAAGTAAAACTGCTAAATGGAAAAACATGCATTTATCTTTATGTTACTTATCTTGTTTTAATGTCTGAATTTGCTGTTATTAATATGCTGGGTTTTTAAAGACATTTAATTCACAAAAAAATAAAAAACAGTTCCTTCTCGGTAATTTCCCTACTTTTCTTCAAAGAAAATCAAGAGTTATATACACTGAGTGGCCACTTTATTATGACCACCTGACAGTTTTAAGCAGATGAGCTATGGCTGCACGCTGTTGCCGCCAGAGGGCGAGGCTAGTATAAAAAGGGAAAGCTTAGTGCTTCCGACAGTTGTAGAAGTAATTTTTGGGTGACGAGATGGGTAAAAAATGCGATTTGACGGACTTTCAATGTGGGATGATTGTAGAAGCTCGGAGCCATGGAGCGAGTATCACCGAAACCGCCGCATTCGTGAAATGTTCCAGAACAGCTGTTGTTAAAGTGTTTAAAGACTGGACTGTCAGCCAAAAAACTGGGTCTCTACGTGCAACGTGTGGTTGTCATCAACTAGTGACTGCTCGGGCGGAACCGAGAGTGTCCAGACTGGTAACAGACAACAGAAGGGCAACAGTGCAGCAGATTACAGACCATCTTAATCAAGGATCCCCTCAAATGATCTCTGCATGCACTGTTAGCCGTACACTGCATTGGATGGGATATGGCAGCCGAAGGCCTGTTCGAAAACCTTTGCTGTCTGCAGTTAACAAGAGAAAATGTCTCCAGTTCGCACAGGAGCACAAGGATTGGACAGTCGATAATTGGAAACAAATTATGTGGTCCGATGAATCATGTTTTCAGTTGCACCATGCTAATGGCCGAGTGAGAATTTGGCGGAAAGAGCACGAAAGCATGGACCCCAAATGCATTGCTACAACCCTTCAAGCTGGTGGAGGCAACGTTATGGTTTGGGGAATGTTTTCCTGGTATGCTTTGGGCCCTTTAATTCCTGTTGATCAACGTCTGACTGGCACATCATATCTAAACATCGTTGCGAACCAAGTGCATCCTGTCATGTGGATGGTTTATCCCAATGGCGATGGCTACTTTCAACAAGATAATGCGTCCTGCCATAGTGCTCGTATTGTACAGGATTGGTTTCAGGAATATACCGGTGAGTTTACTTTGCTTAGGTGGCCCCCACAATCTCCAGATCTCAACCGCATTGAGAATTTGTGGGATGAAGTTGAGCGAGCCATCAGACAGCTGGATCCACAACCCTGCAATCTCACACTCCTGGAAAGTGCTATTCATCAAGCATGGTCTCAGATCCCACAAACCACCTATCAACATCTCGTGGAGTCCATGCCACAAAGAATCAACGCAGTATTAAAGACAAAAGGTGGCCCAACGAAGTACTGAGGGGGTGGTCATAATAAAGTGGCCACTCAGTGTATATTGGTATTATATAACTCTTGATTTTCTTTGTGTAGTGCCTTTTGGTAATGATTCATTCCTAAATGCATATCAAGTAAAACTGCTAAATGGAAAAACATGCATTTAACTTTATGTTACTTATCTTGTTTTAATGTCTGATTTTGCTATTATTAATGTACTGGGATTTTAAAGACATTTCATTCACAAAAAAATAAAAACAGTTCCTTCTCGTTAATTTCCCTACTTTTCTTTCTTTCTGGTTTATGAAAGTGATCTTTCATAGCAAGTCACAAACATCTTACTTTTAGTCTTTCCCATGCAAGGTGAAAAGTCAAATCTCTGCTTCAAATGCGTTTCAGTTTCATTTTGCTGTTCAGCCATACTAAATCTCTACATTATACTCTCCAAAAAGTATGCAGTCAGTCCACTTGCTATAATCTGCTGGACCTTCCTATCAAAACATGATTCACACCAATATATAAAAGAACGGCACATGATCTACAGAAGTTTGTTGTACTTGTCGTGTTAAGCAGATTATAGTCGTGTTAATGGATTTTTCAGGGGACCTTAGTTTCTTCAGATGCCACATTGTTTGCTTGTCAGTTCCTGCAATTATGGATAGGCTTACATCATCCAAAATGTGTTGCCAGTAATATGAACTGGAAATGGAAGTGTGATGATACCACCAGTCTCCGACAATCTTATATATGAAACACAAAATGTCTGTTTTTCTGAAGCAGCAAAAACTCTCGAACGCCAAACTGTGGTATCATTAAATTTGCATAGCTTATTAATACTGGAATTTCTAGGACAACGCAACTATTGTAAGATCTCTAAGTTGTTCCGTTCGCGAGTTATGAATTAATTAATAAGCTAATCAATAAAGTCAGCGTCGTTTGCTATGTCATCGTTATCTGTTCCAAATCTGAAAGCACATGACTGCATTCATCGCCGCAACACATCCACAGGTGTTTCTATTCTTTGAGAACTGTGCATAAAAAAAATGCAAAAACGAACTTTGCGAAATCTTAACGAAACGGGCTGAAATTTTTAACACCACCATGAATTGGCAATAAGAGGAGTCCCCCAAAATTTCACCGGAATCCGGTCAAAACTTTTTAAAATAGGCATGGAATTTTTAATTCATCGGTAAACAGAAATATATATGCAGAAACAGTTAATTAAATTTTGACAGCTAATTAAAAAAGTTATTTACCGATTCGAGTGAAATTTGGAGGTCATGTTCCTATTAATGATTTATGGTGTTCATTAAAATTTCAGCCAGTTTCATAAAATATTCGCAAAGATACTTTTTTAACTTTTTTCATCCCAGAGATTCACACCTCAAAGACGTCTGAAACCAAAAGCATGTGATGCATTTGATCGTCGATAACAAATTTTTAACGAATTTTGTTCAGTCAGTGTTCCAATGCTCCTGACGCGTGTTAAATAATTCGTAACGCTTTTGGTCCATTTGATTCTACAGCTGTATGTTGGAATGTCAAGAGCAAAGGATTCAACAAAACTATATATTGTCGCCGATGAAGGAGAAACCAAAAATGTTGTGTACGGCCGAGTGCTGAAATAATCACACTATGAATAAATAATTTGTAATGACCGAATTTGTGAAATCAGCTTTTTCTTTCTTGCAATCATAAATTTTTTTCCCGATTTTTTCAGTGACATATAAGGGAATATGAAATTAATAAGCCAAAATCCCTGGCAAAGCCGGGTACTATAAGACTACAGTAGCTTACCCCTTGTGTGACCAGATTGTTCTTAGAAGGTTGGTTAAATAATCACATCAGTCATTCCTGCAAAATATCAAACTGAACTTCAGGTGTTAACAGGGGGTGAAGTCTGCACAAACACATGACCAAGCTTCTCTGTGCATATGTTATTATGGAAGAGAAGCAGCAGTGCATAAGGTGAACATCACAAATGACAATGAGTAGCCTCACGTAGCATCATGCCAAAAAACAGAGTAATTGATCTATAGAACAGTATAGATTCGTTCTATTGATTGCATTTAACATGTTCCATCTGTTGTGATCTAATATGCAAGTGTGAATGTAGCACATGCATGGAGTACATCTGCTGCTGCAGTACAGTGTGCTGGTAAAGAAGTTGAAAGGAAATGATAAATTGATGTGGAGCCATTTCTCATGGTGTAGCCTTAGCCTGTGGTGGTTGTGCAGGGATCCATGAACACCAAAGTCAAACTTAACATCTTGAACAATAATTACACATGCCTTACAGTTTTTCAACTGTAAGGCATGTATAATTGTTCTCACCCATGTTTTTTCAACAGGATGTTCTTTTTTGCCATACCATAAGAGCTGTTACAAATCATTTCATTAATGCTAACATACAGAAGTTTGATTGGCTGATGCAGAGTCCTGACTTACATATTGAATGAACTGGAATTCTGAATGAGTGTTTGGTTAAAACATCCCCATTTGTAGTTGAGCTGGTCACCATTGTCAAAGATGTCTACTTTTACGGATTTTCCGTCGTTTGTACGAATTTTCACCCATTTACGATTTTACGGAAGTCGCCCAAAAAACTACGGAAAAGTCCACGCACATAATTTTCTATTTTTTACCATCTTTCGGGCGAAAAAATCCACATTGCAGGTAGTCCCTATACGCCTTCGATGTTCTGACTTCCCTCGCCAACGGAGGTGGAGCTTCTCCTCGTACGCTGTTTGTCACGTGATTTCCCGTACAGCCATTTGAGAGTGCCGTGTGCAAAAGCCGAGAGGAAGCCCAGCTCAGCGCCATTTGCAAACTCTTTACATTGATTAGATGTGGCTTTGCGCCTGTGAAAATTCCGGTGCAAATGTTTGAACCCTTTCCGCTCGACTGTCGGGTGACACCCGACATTATGAAATCGCTGAATTTCTCGCGAGGAAGTTTTTTTTCGCCGTACACCTCGCGTGTCGGGTGTCATCCGCCACGCCAATGACGCCTCTATTGCTTGCATGTCAGCGCTCACAAGGATTTTTTTTTTTTCGCCGAATAGCTCGCATGTTGGGTGTCATCCGCCATGCCGATGATGCCTCTATAGCTTGTATGTTACGGCTTGCGAGACATTTCTTTTTTGCCGAATAGCTCGCGTGTCGGTTGTCACTCGCCACACCGGTGATGCCTCTTATAGCTTGTATGTCAGTGCTGGCGAACCAAAGCTGAACTTCCACAGCTAAGTTGTGGCCTCTACTGTATAAATATATAATTTTTAAATAAAACTACATTTTGGAACTTATTCATTTTATTAAAAAGTGTATTAAACGATTCTGAGATTTTAAAATAAATATTTTTGATATACTGAAAGTCTTACTGAAGGTTGAAGTGGTTTTACTGAAAACTACGGATTTTTTTACTGATGACCCGTTACTCAGGTTGGGATCTCTGCATTGTATGCAGGAAGAATGGTGGACTATTGTGACTGCAGTTCATTATTTGTTGAATGCCAGATTAACACATCCCACATCAGTAGCTGAACTGGTCACCTTTTTGCAGAAGGAGTGGTAGACTGTTGTGACTGCTTTTCATTATTTGTTGATGGAAAGGCTATTCAGAGGATGGAATGTATCCCAGCAGTCAAGGGGAAGTTGCTTTGCTAATGAGGTGAGTGGTATGATATCAGTTTGAAATCAGGATGCATCCAAATACTTTTTTTGGTGGGCAAGGTATTTGCTCTTTTTTGACACAGCTTCACCAGGATTGTGTTATTTTTATAATTATGGTAGTTCCCTTCTTATTTCTTCTTCCTTTTGTTTCAAGGATTTTTCTTTTTATTGCTGTAGCTCTATAAAGATTTTGGTTTCAAAGTTATTTTTTCATCTATCTACTAAATCAGGGTTCAAGAACCTATTTTGAATGGAAGGCCAAATCAGCAAAAAACAATAAGTCAAGGAAATGCAACTATATTTAGGGTTAAGTGATCTCTTTAATAAGCATATTCAAGTCTGTAAAATAAATGTGTATAGTAACAATAAAATTTTATTGATATTTCAATTAATTAATTTTGTTACTCATTAAATTTTAAAAGACAAAATAACTCATTCTTTAATAGTGTGAATTCTAAACTTGTATCTTTGCTAATACATTCAAATTTGGAATGTGTTTGGTGTCTTCAAATCATCCTAAAGCTTTCAAATTTTCTTCTGTCAGTTTACTCTAGTGCTTGTTTTTAATGCAATTCACTGAAGAAAAAATTTATTACAATCATACATAGATTCAAAAAGTGTGAAGAGGGTAAAAACAAGCCTTCTGGAGTGTGGAAAATTAGTTGGAAATGAGTTCCATCATCTGAATATTATGTCCTGTAGTTTGGCCTCCTTGGTTTAACTTTTGCAGCCATTTTCTCAAGATTTGCTATCCAGACACTTCTATTTTTAATTTTCAGAAGTTCTACTTATGATTCTGAAATGGATTTTCCAGGAAAAGCACTGTTGTGTGTTTATTTTAAATTGCGCTTGAACAGCTGCTCTTTTTTTTTTTTTTTTTCTTCTTCTGGGTTTTCTGAGGAGTTTGGCATTGGATTGCAGTTGATGACTTGTGATTCTGACATTGCATGTTTTATGTAAACCTTATTCAGAGTTTTGAAAATGTCAGTTACACTGTCACTCAGTTTAACCAAATAGTTCTGATATACTTGGATGCATTTTAATAATTAGAATATGATTTTGTTAAAAATCATAAAACATGGTGTTGCTGCCAAACGCAGCCAGTTGTTACAAAAGTTTAATGAAAAGTTATCATCAAACTTCCGTGACAACTGGCTACACAAGTTGTGTTTTGTAAGCACTTGTGATAACAAAACATGAATGAATGGTGCAGCTTAGGGGTGGGAGATGGTCAGCACTGGAAATGTTTTTCACTTGACCAATATTTTCGTGTTCACAAAAGTAAAAGAAAAAAGTTACTTCCTTCATTGTTAGTAGAAACACGATTAAAATACTGTAAAAACATTTTCTTCCATTTGTCATCACTACCAATAATTTCACTTCAACCAAATAATTTTTTTCTATTATTTATTTTCTGAATTAAAGATCAGAGTAAACGGTACAGAGTGAGATGATGTTAATGAGTTTGTGTATTTAGGAACATATGTTTGACTGGGAAAACAGATTAGATTGTGAAATTCGCAGGCAAGTGAATTCAGCTCTGGAAGTCAATAGCTACTTTTGCCAGATTGCATCGGACTGACAATTTCTCAAAAAAGTCTGGAATGGCTTTGTAGGAAAGTCCTAATTTTTCTGTTCTGATGTGCAGTAATGAAACTTATGTATTTTAGAAGAGACACCAAAGCTATTTGTTTGCTGGAGAGATGCATTACATAAGGCAGATTTGCAGCAAGACTCTTTGTGATCATGTGCAGAACAAAGATGTGTGCCGCCCCGGTGGTGCAGTGGTCTAAGCGATGGCCTCTGATCATTCGTCCGAAAAGGGTCCGGGTTCGAATCCCGTGAGGCATGGATGTTGTGTTTGTCTTACGGTGCAGGCTCTCTCCCTTCCCTGGAACCAGTGACCCTAAATTAGGGATGGGCGACTGTTGCTCACGGTGGTCGTTAAACCTCCAATCATAAAAAAAAAAAAAAAAAAGAATATGTGTAATGTGAAGCAAGATGTTATTAGGGTTGTTAGTAAGATGGAGTGTGTGTGTGTGTGTGTGTGTGTGTGTGTGTGTGTGTGTGTGTGTGTGTGAGAGAGAGAGAGAGAGAGATGAAATTCTAACCAACATATTTATTCAACCAAAGTGGCAGGGAAGAAAAGTAGAGAAAGGCCACAGAAACCATGTGAGGACAAGATTCAGAATTCCAGAAAGAGAAAAGTTTGAGTATTGCAAAGGATTTTGTGTGTGATGTGTGATGGATGTCAGTGAAGCTCGAGTTTTTTATCAAGATTGCTGTAAATGCATATATTTGATACATCAATAATAACTAAAATCTAACACGATCAGTAACTATAATTTAGCGGATGATCTTTCTTTGTGAGCTAACCTAATTTTAGAAAACAACTTAGCAATATACACTGACAGAAAAAAATCCCAACACCACGAAAAAATAGTTGTAGAGGAATGAAATGGCAGCAATACATTTGTATAGGTAACATATTTAATTGATTAAGATTTCAAGATCAATCACAGCTTAATGTAAGCGCGAGAAGAGCCATTTTAAATGTGAAATGCTGGTACATTAATAACCAGTGTAACCGCCAGAATGTTGAATGCAAGCACGCAAACATTCATGCATTGTGTCGTACAGGTGCTGGATGTCAGTTTGTGGGATGGAGTTCCATGCCTGTTGCACTTGGTTAGTCAATACAGGGACGGTTAATGCTGGTTGGGGTGACGCTGGAGTTGTCGTCCAATGATGTCCCATACATGCTCAATTGGAGAAAGATCTGGTGATCTAGCAGGCCACGGCAACATGTCGACACTCTGTAGAGTATGTTGGGTTACAACAGCGGTATGCGGGCGAGCGTTATCCTGTTGGAAAACACCCCTGGAATGCTGTTCGTGAATGGCAGCACAACAGGTTGAATCACCAGACCGACGTACAACTGTGCCGTCAGGGTGCATGGGATAACCACGAGAGTGCTCCTGCTGTCATAGGAAATTGCTCCCCAGACCATAACTCCAGGTGTAGGTCCAGTGTGTCTCGGCCGAGACAGGTTGGTTGCAGGCGCTCACCTGGCCTCCTTCTAACCAACACACGGCCATCACTGGCACCCAGGCAGAACCGGCTTTCATCAGAAAACACAACAGATCTCCACTCCGTCCTCCAATGAGCTCTAGCTTGACACCACTGATGTCGCAAACGCCAGTGGTTTGGAGTAAGTGGAATGCACGCTACAGGGCGTCTGGTTCGGAGCTGTCCTTCAAGTAACCGATTTGTAACAGTTCGTTGTGTCACTGGGGTGGCAACTGCAGCTCGAATTGCTGCCGAGGCACAGTACAATGCGCCACGGCCATACACCGTACACGGTGGTCTTCCCTCTCAGTAGTGCCACGTGGCCGGCCGGAACCCGGTCTTCTTGAGGCAGTATCTTCCCTTGACCACCGCTGCCAACAATCATGCACAGTGGCTACATTCCTGTCAAGTCGTTCTGCAATATTGCGGAAAGAAAATCCACCTTCTCGTAGCCCTATTACACGACCTCGTTCTAACTCTGTGAGCTGTTGATAATGGCTTCTTCGTCTTCTTAAAGGCATTCTTGACTAACATCAACACACTACGTCGAATCTCAACGATAACTAACGCTCACGAACGTTACAGCGCGTATTTACAGCAAACCTGCTTTGCATGTTCCGAGGCGCTACTAGCACCACACGTATGCGCCGAGCGCGAAATTTGCATAGACGTCGTCTTACAGATGTACTCTCACCGCCTACCAACTGTCGTTTATCTAACACAACCCCTTCTTGGTGTTGGGATTTTTTTCCGTCAGTGTATATATATATATATATGCATGTAGTTTCTTACCACAACTGACTAATTTGTACGTTCACAACTTAATGTTCAGTTAGTTTGATTAACTCAAAATGATAATCAGGTCATGTAGTCTTGCATTATAAAACTCGTTAGAAGCAACTATATTACAAAGGTGAAAGTTAATACTCTCTAAGAGAAAAGCTCTCTCTTGTTAAAAGTTTCCACTGTGTGTATCTTTATGTATATGAAAGTGGCTGTTTCCTTCCCTATAAGTTGAATATTGTGACTTTTAGGTGCATAGCAACTATTCTCAACAGAATTCTTCTTTTCAGAACAATAATTTTTCTCCACGTTCTCATCCACCCCTCTCAGAGGCTGAGATTCTGGAGCAGCCAAGCTTAAAGAAAGCCATTGTGGAATTAGTGAACATTTTGGATGTACGAAATATGTTCAGTGAAGGGGAAGAAGCAGACTGACAAGTAGTGAAGTTCACCCTTGCATGAGGTTCAGAGTCATCAGACTCCCATGGCCGCCACAAATTCAGCTTCATCGTCACAGCCCATCCCTTTGAAATAGGTGTCATTACATCATCGCTTATTTTTTCAATACAGTTCATCGACGGTGTGTAATGACAATGCATAACTTTCAAAATTTATTATTTGATGTGGCATATTTAGGATAGATTGTGCTTTGATATATGCATTAAGGTTCAGTTGGGTGACAGAGTTGTTTGCTTTATTATTAGCAGTTATGTATTGGCAATGATTATTATTATTCCATTAATCACATTTTGGGTACAATCTGCTACTTTGCATAATCCACTAAAAGTTTATAACAATTTTGAAAAATTGAAAGCAAATATTTCTTCCAAAAATACCATTCTAGTATTGATGAATACAATTTGTCTCAAACAAACCAGCTAAACATAAGAAGTTGATCATGAAGTAAAGTCTGTTGTTATGCTGTATGTGTAAATCAAAGTCATTATGTTCTTTACTGCAACAATTTGCTGTGACTAATGAAGAACTAACATGTAATGAACGTTTGTGTTTTATTTGGTTCTGAATATTTCTTTGTTGTCACTAAGTGCATAAATTAGGGACCAAAAATAACTTTTGACTTAAATATTGATGTTATTTATTTGGTAATTTGTTGTAAATAAGCTTGTTAAAAAATTCGGTCTTGCATTAAAACCATAAGAATCCAGACCATTTAAATTTTATGCTAAATGGAAAGGATTATGAGTCTTGGGAAGCTGTTAAATATGGAAGTGATTTTCATTTTGAGAAGCTTTCTTTGGAACTGTGTTTTATAAGGAACATGTGCTTGTTGAAAGTTTTATTTATTTTTGTTATTTTATTTGTTCGTATTTTTGGTTAATCTTTTAGGTACGTGTTGTGAAAGGAAACAAATAGTCACATAAAAAGCATGTAAATAATATTCTGCTTCCTGGATGAAAATTTTTTTTGTGTAATTATTTTGTTAGAATTTATATTTATTATATCAGTTAATAAAGATATCTGGCCCATTAGCTAGTAATATTATTTCACTTCTTTGTAATTATTTAGATATAGTAAAAGTTGTTGTATTTACTAACATTAATTTAATTTGTAAACTTTTAGAGTTATTTAGTGTTGTAACTGTTTCATAAGTGCGTGAGTGGCAAAATATCTTTTTTTTCCCCCCTTTTTCTTAATGCTGTATTCTTTAGTTTTGGGTACTGTTAGCAGGCATGTCAGACACAATACATAGCAATAAATTTTTCATAGATTAACAGACTATGAATGAGGTGTGGTGTTTAGATTTACTCAAACCCCCCCCCCACCCATCCACCCACCACCACCAACAACAACAACAGCCTAGTGCTTCAAGGTAGATAAAGATTTTTCAGGGTAGATAGTTATGATGAATGAGTACCTATCTGTCGCTCATTAAAGTTTGAACTATGTAAAATTTGACTTGCTGTCATTATGCGCAAACATTTTGTTATACACACAATGGACATGGATTAGGAACATCAAACTGAAGTCATTGCTCTTTCCAGTGGCAAAATTTTAACAAAATTACATTTGTTTATGTTCATTAAAATAATGTAACAGTTACAATTATGCAGGCTGAAACAGACAGAAGAAAATCAATGTTTTACATTTTATCCAAAACATAAAAACGACTTGCTGGTAATTTTGTTAAGTTGTGCTAAAATTATTTCATTTGCAAATGCATTTAACTGTAACATTTAAACATGTTTCTTAGCCTAATTATAATACTATACCTTACATTTTACTGATATATTTTCACATTTGCATGCTTAAGCACATGGGATATCTTCACCCAAATTATTGTACTTGCTTAGATTGTACTAAAATTATGAATCAGTGAATTTCTTTAATAAAAATTGTTGTAAAATCATTCCTAAACTTCACTAACCTTCTTAATTCATAGGAGTATCTGTTCTGGATTGTAGGATCTCCTCTTTAAATCTCCTTGTTTTATGATGTATTCTTTGCTAATATTCCATTGCTATCATCTAAAAAAATTAAAAGATGCTTGAAGGGTAAAGATATAGTGAAATAAGGGAAGGTTAGTGGAATTATGGCCCTAAATTCATTTAAAAAATGCCCAATGTGTTTCAAGGATCATTTGTGCCTTCATTATTATCTGGGTGTGTTGGTAAAAACTCATCAATGTTTTCAGTAATAATGGTTTTTTTTTACGGTCTGCCAATGCATTGCTGTGTTGACTAATCTTGATATTTCTGTGGCTCAAATCACTCCAGGCTTCCTATTAGCTCATTTCTATCTCTGAAAACTAACTTGTGGCATCCTCTGTTATTTTGTTGTTGTTGTTTTGTTTTTGTTTTCCTTGTTAGACAGTATTTATAATCTTTTCTGGTATATTTCATTTCTCCTGTTAGTTTCTATTTGCATTAATTTCTTCCTAGCTAATAAAAAAATTAAGAATTCCAAAATAATAATAAAATTAAAGACACTAGATATCACCGTGAGTGAAGTTTCATGTAATGGAAAGGAGCCTATGGGAAGTGAGACACACGATTGCAGGATGGTAACACATTGAGATTAACTAAGTCAGTGACACATAGACATACCATAAGAAAGCAACATGGGTGAAAATGTTGATTTTGTTTTTGGAATTTTTAGGTAATAGAAATGAGCTTATGAGAAGTGAGACACGATTGCAGGATGAGGACATTGAAATTAGTGAAGTCAGTGTTGTATAGACATACCATAAGAAAGTAACATGGATGAAAATGTTGAAGGGTTTTTTTTTTTTTTTTTTTATCAATCATTACCCTTGAAGAGAAGGCGTAGGTGGCCTTTGAAATGCATTTGGTATTCTTGAAATCAATTTAGGGACATAACTTTAGTTACCATATCTTTAAAAATTTTAATTTCATTATACTTTTACTCTTCAAGAACCTGTTTATTTATTTATTTATTTATTTATTTATTTTTCTTGGTTGCTGATGATAGCAATGGAACACCAACAAAGAAGACAGTGTATAACATAGAGCTTTAAGAGGAAACCCTATACAAAGCAGAACTGATGCTCTTACAAAATAAGGTTAGTGAAATCTAGGAATGATTTTACAATAGGTTTCATAAAAAAAAAACATTGATTCGTAATTTTAGTACTAGCTAAGCAAATAAAATAATTCGCATGAAGATATCCTTTATGCTTAAACATGTAGATGTGAAAATGTATTTGTAGAAGATAAGATATATAGTCGAAAGATAGGACGGGTTTTATTTATCCTTGATTGCCAAAAGTGCCATTGTGGTTTTTGGAAAGCCTACCACTTATGTAATCAAAATATGGCAGTCTTAGTAAAAATTAGTGGTGGGGGAATGAAATATGATGTCATCAATATGGCCGCCATGTCGTATTTACATTGAGGCATTACAACAGCTGTAACTTCTTACTGGGTAATCGTAGAGAGGTAATTTTTTTTTTAAATGGAAGATAATTTAATGATAAAAAAATGTTTACTATGTCAAAGTTTTATGTAATGTGTAAACTTTTGATGTTTTTTAATGTCGAACTTCAAAAATCGGAATTTTTACCATTACATGCATACTGGGTTGCACTAAAAACGAGCACATCACAGCAACAAATGGGTATAATGAACGTATTTATGAATCACTTGACCTTCAAGTATTGTAAAGCATTATAATCAGTGTTTTTTCTAAAATTTTATACAGGAAGTTTCAGATGTTTTGCATAGTGTTCGAAAGCACATTTCTGGTTGTCTCCTCTCAGTCATCGCTTTCATCACTATATACATCCTCTTCTTCATTTTCTGTGCCTTCATCATTTTCCATTTCAAGGTATTCAGGGCTCATAGGTCCTTCAAACCACTGAATTCTGTAATTTCCATTTCATAAACACCAGCCGTGTTTTAAGGGTCAATACCTTGATGTGGGTTTTGCTGATTAGCTTTCTTCCATATCAGCGCAACAGCATTGCTTCTTTTTAACTTTTCACGAATAGCAGCTCTTGAAGGGGGAAGAAGAGTAGGATCAATGCTTTGTATCTTCTGTAAAGGTCGTTGCTCCTGTTTAGGAGCACATTTTATTTTGAATAGACTGTATCTTGCGTGTGTTACTGACGTACCAAAAGATTGTCTGTACAGGGAACAAACATACTGCTCAGCATCAGTGAACAAATTATTTTCTAGATCCACTGTCTCTCCCAAACTTGCTAAAAACTTCTCGTGTGCTGCATTATTAGACATTATCCTGAAAGGTTTAACCTTTCCTTGCCTTGCGAAAGCTGCTGTAATGTCCAATCCAGTAAATGCGTGGAAGCCAGGCAGAGCCGTAGCCAAACCATCACCAAGTTCTTCTGCAATATTTGTAACTTATATAAACCATCTTATGTTATTTGAGGCCAGGCCACTATCCATCCACACCTTACAGTTCTGGAAGTGCCTTTGATGATACACCAGCAAAACAAGAATGTCCATGTCTTTGGCTCGAACAACAATGTTCCTTACCGAACTGTGTTGTGCTATGTACTGGATATGCCAAACTATCCGCGTGTCTGCTACTTGATGATGACACTTCAGTTCAGGAATTTGTATGGAGATCATAACATTGTTTTGTGTGCTATATTGATTGCATGCATCTTCAGTACCAACATACAGTATTCTTTCACCCAGAAGACATACGTATACTTTTTCCATTCATTGCAAATGAAAGCAAGGAGGGAGGACTTAAATGAACTGTTCCTCAAGGACTACTGAGGTTTGTTTGGAGTTTTCTGTTCTGGCCCTGTCACTTTTATGTCACCCGAGAATGACGTTCCACAACGATGGTCATGCTCAGTATTCTTTATACTTGGAGTCTCATACACATCGCAAACTAGGTGCACTTCTTTGGCGGATGTGCTGCAAATATTTTCCAGTAGTTTGTATGCAACACCTGCATAAGTTTTGGGAAACTTCAAGCAATGTATCATAAACATTGCATCATATATGACAGCATAAACTTCCAATGGATTCTCTTTACTTGACGTTTGATACTCCTCTAATTTGTGCATCAGTTTGCTCTTATCAGTTTTATTCATGGACACTTCAATTTGGCCCAAAGACATGGGTATTGGTGTAAGTGGAAATTTAATCACCTCTTCAATGTCCCATTTCTGAACCGCTGCAAGGTACAACAATCTCCCGAAGAGATCTCGTGTGCATTTCAAAGCCTCTAACTTTGTTTGACTCTTAGTGGATGTTTGGGCTGAAATGCTAGCACAGTTTTTAACGAAATTTCTGGTTATCGGCTTTTCAACACTTTGAGGATCCGCAGCGTACATACCTTTGAATTTTTCAAAAGCAGCTTGTCCTTTTTCATAAATTCTTACAAGCTGATCTGCCACTTCAGTCATAATCACCTGCCCAGTGGAGAGGTTTATAAGAGGAGTGTTGGGCTCAATATCATGAAAAGGATTTAAAAAGGAGTGTTGGGCTCAATATCATGAAAAGTATTTAAAAAGTTATCCATTGTATTCATGATTTCCAGAACATCCTTTCCCTTGGAGTGAGCCAGATGCAAGCACTCCACTTTCAGTCAAAATATGTTCTATTCCTGATCCACCAATGAAATAACCAAGAGTGCCAAAGAACGCTAGTTCAATATGAAATGAGCCAAAGCAAATGAAGATGTTATCAAAACGTGGGCTTTCCTGATTTTGTATTAAAAGAGCAGGTTTTGCGATTGCTAGGTCATAATGAACAAGCACAAATGTTTGTCCGCAATCAAATGCAACTTGTTGTGATACTTTCAGCGTTTCAAGAACAACATCTGTCCGGGTAGGTGGTAAGCTAATGTTTTCCATGTACTCAATTGCTTGAGCAGGTAACAAATCGTAAACTGTTTTTGAGTTCCAACCTATCCACATTGGTGTGTTTTTACACCATTCAACTGAAATCATCCAAACAAAATATTTCTTCAAACTTTCCTCCTAGTTACTTGTTATAGGACACTTTACTATGGAAGAGCAAAGAGACCTTACAAGCCTGGGTTTCTTTGGATATAGTTCTAAGATTCTAGAGGAGGGCTAGAAGGTTTTTGACTTACTCAAGGGCTTTTTCGTGACTTGCGGTGTGTCACTTACCTCTTCTGTTGCTGCAACAACAACAACGTCCTCCTTATTTTGGAAGCAAATTCCAAATGTATCATGCAGTGTTCCTTCACCTGAGAGAGTCTCCAAGTTTACATCATAATTGTCCCAGGCCAACCCGGTGAAAAGATGTGGTACATGCAGAATATTTTCAGGTGTTACTCCTGTCTTTTTCTGCAGTGATAAAGCAAGTTCTGTTTCAAGTTCTTCGACAATGTGATAGTGTATTTAGTGTCCCAGATGATTTAATATTTCCACAAGTTTTCTACTGCCTGTCATGCTTTTAACACTCAGACCTAGGGACAAATGTTTTGTTGGATTTATTCTGCCTCCACTGCAAATAAAAATTGCATCCTCAGCTGATGATTGTATCCTTCTGTGAACTCTGGCATTCATTGCTGGCTTTGATGAGCCACTGTAAAGGTTTCTGTAGAATAATTCTAACAGTTGTGGACATTTTAACTCCCCCGACAAAATATCTTCGATAGTAAGAGGATGCTGTAACTTGGAAACTTGGGCTTCCGAAAGAATGATTTTACGGAGATACAATGTCACTTCTTCTACTTTCAATTCAATAGCAGATGAATAGTACATTGCAAGAGCAACTGCTTCAACAGATGAAATTTCACATGAGTACAGCACTAAACCTTGTTTGTTGCTCACTTTGGTTGAATGAAGTTTATCTGCAAAGAACATTGATAGTTGTTCATGGAGTTTCTGAGCAGTATATTGAAGAATTACATAGGCCTTCCTCAGACAGGTAGGTACAGTGTCTTGCATGAATTGAGTACAGAAACTGTGCTTTTTTGGAATCAATGACGTAAGCTTGAACATATTCCACTGTTTTTTTAAAGGCTGAGTCGTGCTTCTGCTGGTTGTGGCTAGTCTTTGTTTTAGTATCACTTTTTTGTCCCACACCTCCCCCATGCAGCTGATGAGATTTTGCTCGATTGAGATATTCCTTTCGGCAGGAATGATGGTATCGGACTTCTTTTGCAACAAAATCTGTGTCCTTTATTTTAACAAGCATGGGATCATCTTGTAGTGTAGTTGCAGCCTCTTTTATAGACCTCTCAGCCTCTAATGTTTCACAGTTTCCTAGTGCTTCTTCTCATCCTTTTATTCTCTTTCTCTTTCCACAGAAAATGCATTTCTTCTCAAACACTCTGGATGTAGAAGCTGACTGTAAATCTGCTGACACAGATGATCTAAGAAAACGGTTTGGCTTCAGGAGGATACCTTCCTTCTAAATTTGTGATAGCTGTGAATTTTCTACAGCATGTCAGGTGATATCCATGTCGGTTTTCATCAAAACTGTCTGGGAGGCTTTAACACACAGCACTATACTTTGATTGCTTCCATGTCTTGAGTCTTGTGGTAGCAGAAGTTCTTTAACTTTTCCCCATGTATTGTCCTTAAACTTAAAAACTTCATTCCATTTCTTCCATTTCTTCTTTTTCATGTCCTTTCATTTCAGTTATTTATTGGTGGCTTTCCTGAAACAGAAAACAGAAAAAGTTCATGACAGATAACAAAAAGTTCTTTTACAAAAAAAAAAACAAATTTTAAGCTTAAGTGAAATCTAAAAATTCCGATTTTTGAAGTTCGACATTAAAAAACAGCAAAAGTTTACACATTACGTAAAACTTTGACATAGTAAACTTTTTTATCATTAAATTATATTCCATTTAAAAAAAAAATTACCTCTCTACGATTACCCAGTAAGAAGTTACAGCCGTTGTATAATGCCTCGATGTAAATATGACATGGCGGCCATATTGATGACGTCATATTTCATTCCCCCACCTCTAATTTTTACTAAGACTGCCATATTTTGATTACATAAGTGGTAGGCTTTCCAAAAATCACAACGGCGCTTTTGCCATTTCTAGGGTAAATAAATCTGGTCTATCTCTCTGACTAATATGATTATTTTTTGTTTTGATAAAGCAATTTTTTGGAGGGGTTGTCATTCTTGATATAATTCTAAAGGAAAGTTAAATTTGGATATTTAAGGGAGTAACTTGTGGTTTTTTCATGGCAATTTTTTTCTGGGCCTGTTGACATAGCAGAAACCTACGTTTACTGGGTCTATCTTGTCTGTGCCCTTAATTTGTGCAGGTTCTTGAAAAACCCATATGTGGCAGCTTTCAAGATTTTCTACAATCTTTCGAACTCATTCCACAGCAATCTTTGGCTAGATATTTTGGTATCCAATTTTATTGCCAGTGTTTCTCCCCCCCCCAAAAAAATGATTGCTGAACTGTGTTATTTTGTATTTGAGTTTTAGTAGTTTTGTTTACTATATAAAGGGTGCATAGGAAAGTCCCTTTAGCCTGGAATAACTTGCGAATGGAGAGAGGTACATTTATGCAAGTGAGATAATGGTATAGTAAAGCGACTACGCCCGATCGAATGCAACCGATAGCAGTGCCCCTAGTGGCGAAATACGGAAGTTAGCCATTGCAAATCAAAAAGAAAAGAGATAGAGCAAAATTTCTAACTACAAAGTTGTAGAGCATCAATTAATTAGTACAAAACGACATTTGTTTCACACAGATAAGATAAATTGCCGCCTGAATACCCTAAAATGTCCGAAATCGATGCACGACCTTTTGTGTGAAAGTTTGAAGGGAACAGGCATAGGTATGAACAAATACACACAATTTATTGCATAAATGTGTACTTATGTCAATACAGTTTGATGACGTCGGACAAAACAAAAACAAAAAAGGCTAACTGGAGTACAGTGATAAAAAGTTAATGTCGAGTATGTTCGAAGAGTTCGCCATTGTCCATGATACACGTTTGTATTCGTGAAAGTAACTCTGCATGCACATTCCTCAGCATGGAAGGTGCCATACTATTGCAAGCATCTGTAACACGACAACGTAGAACCAACAGACTTGTAGTCGCTGTTGCATACACCTGATTTTTACGTAACCCCAGAAATCCAAGCTCTTCATTCTCACACGGCATACGTAGACCAAAACTTCTGATCAGGCTACACCCTGCTACTGGTTTTTATATTGTAGGTACGGTACAACATCACAATCTGCATTTGCATACGGCTACATTTGCGAAATGTGAATATGCAGATTTGAATCGTCGCACGTCGATTTCGGACATTTTAGGGTATTTAGGCGACAATTTATCTTATCTTTGTGAAAAAAATGTCGTTTTGTATTAATTAATTGATGCTCTACAACTTTGTAATTGGAAATTTTGCTCTATCTCTTTTCGTTTCGATTCGCAATGGCTAACTTCCGCATTTCGCCACTAGTGGCGCTGCTATCGGTTGCATTCGATCGGGCATAGTCACTTTACTATACCGTTATCTCACTTGCATAACTGTTCCTCTTTCTGTTCACAAGTTATTCCAGGCTAAAGGGACTTTCCTATGCATCTTGTATATACATTGCATTCTGATACCAATTCTTGAGTCATAGCAGATCAGTAAATTTTCTTAGTTTGTTTTCTCCATTCTTCACCACCAAAGTGGTTTATAAAATGTTTGATAGGAATTGTAATTGAGCATGCCAAAAGAGCAAGATTTCTAAATTCTTTATATAAATTGAAAGTGCGCATTGGCTTAGCAGAGTACAGTACAGTTGGCACTACTACATTAAGAAGTGTGTCATGGAATAATGATATAAAGATACGTAACAGGTGCACAGTCCTAGAAAACATGCATAGTGTTTTTAAAGAAGTAATGTTTAAATATCATGCTGCATTACTCTCCTTTAATTGTTTTAACCATCAGATATTTCATATTTACCTTTTTCTTTCAAATTCTGTTCAGCAGCACCATTGAGTTGAAAATATCTGTGACAATCAGGTCGAATGATTACATACACAGCAGCATGGAAAGCACACATAAAGTATGTAAGCCCCAGTACCATTTCTTGTATCATATCTGCAGGAAATGAAGTAGCACAGCAACTATAGGTTTAGTTTTGAGAGTAGTGAACCATATATCAATACCAAGAACCATATATCACTACCAGTACCAAGAACACAGATATGAGAGTGATTGTCTCAAACTATGATATCCTGTCCTAATTAATATATTGAATGTATTCCATGAGCCACATAATCCTAAGATAGAAAAGGATTAGTAAGTGAAGTGAGCAAGAAGGGAAATGCCCAGTATTTCTGAATTTTTTTTTTTTTTTTTGGCAGTCACAATTCTTATCACAGAACACCCAAAACTATTTTTGGTAATTTTTAAATGGAATACCTTTTACAACTGCTTTCATCTTAAGAAGTGTCAATTATATTGTTCGGTATTTCCTAAATACAACAGGGATTTGTTAATTTTCGTGTGCAATGCCATTAGTAGGCACATTGTTCAAAGAATAGTGTGGAGGCTGAGTGATACAAGCAGCAGTGATTACTTTTGAAGAATATAATCAGTGATGTATACAGCTACAAGTGAAATTAGCAGCATGGAGAGAAAAAAAGTACACTATGAAAGCTGTAGTTCTCACTGTAAAACATCTAAAATTATTTTGGAAAGTTTGAGTTCTGTATACATCAGCTGCAGCTCAGTCTACTAAGATATAAAAATCTTCAAATGTACTGTCAGCTCATCTTGTACTATTTTCAGTACATCATTGGTCAATAACAGAACTAAAATCAGCTCTTAACATTTCTTCAAAATGATATCATGTGAAATGTATGTTGGATAATGACCTTTTAAGGAACATTACCAGCAGAAATGGGTATAGGTAAGTATATTCTTCTTGCCATAGGCATAGCCAGGATGGGTCCTTGGGTTTGGACCCCCCTGGAGGGATTGAATATGAATTTAAAGGGATATATATGTGTATATATATATATATATATATATATATATATATATATATATACTTAAGAGCAGAGCCGAAAACATAAGAAAAACACATATATATATATGTATATAAGTGTTTTTCTTTTCATTTTCTGACTTTTAAAGATTTTAGGTTTATTTCCACTTGGAGTATTTTTTTCCGGGCGGCTTTCACTGTTGAAACAAATCCATGGACTCCCCCCTTGAGAAATTTCTGGCTATGCCACTGCTCCTTGCTTGTTTCAGTAGAAGTCTGACCTTTCTCTAGTGGGTTTCATCCCATGGTCAACTAGTTACCATGCCTGCAATTTTTCCTGAATTTATTATGGTCTTTTCCTGATGTGAGGATTAGATTTACATTTCTATTGGTTCTGAATTATACCAACTCTTATTCTTCCACATCATTGGTGCTGATATCACATGTAAGACTAGTTTTAAATTTGTGTTGGACCACTAATAATTGTAGAGAAATCAATGAAGTTCAGAAAGCTACAGATGCTCCGGTTTTCATTTCGTATTCTGGATGTAGGGAAGTCACCATATTGATGTGGCAGCAATTATTCTACTATGTGGTAAAGTACTGATTACTTTATCTGCTCCTCCAACTGATTGGTTCTGCAAGGATAAACAATACTCTTTTTTAGAAAATTAGATTGAAGACATTGCAAAGGCAATTCTACCAGACAGGTGTGTGTTCACACCATGGTACAGATCAGCCGAGCTGCCACTACCCCTGTGGGACCCTCATTGAACTCCTCCGGTCCAAAGTCTGTTTGTGATAAAAGTCCCCACTCTGTAGTGAAATATTTACTGTACAAATATCTAGTTTATGGTTTAAATAAAATTATTTGTAATGATTTTCATTGCTACTAAGCATGTAAAGTTAGATTGTAAAACTAATTTGTGTGTTCTTCAATAACAGATACTTATGTTATTTCAATATGTAGAAAAACTGGAAAACACTAGTTGCAAAGAAACAGCTTCTTCATGAACACTCTTTTGCACTTTAAAGCCCGAAAACAGTGTTTTTGAAATAATATAGTTCAACATTAAACTTATATAGATTTAATTTTCACTAAAATTTATTAGAAATATTGTAATGTGTAAGAAAACATCTTGTGAGGAAGGCAATTCTGAATTAGATATGCTGCTATATCATTATGGACATGTTTTTGTATAGTTTTTGCTTGAGTTTTACTAGTGATAAAGATATCTTTCTTTGTTCAGAAGCTGTTTTATGGAAAAGTTTTTTCACCTTAACAGAATGCATAAACAACACTCACGTTTGGCACAAACCAAACCAAAGAAATGTGTGTTCTGATTTTTATCTGTTGAACATCATTTAAAAGATTCAAGTATGCAATAAAATAGTGAAATATTTTAATGGGGAAAAAAGTGGTGTGTGTGTATATATATACTTCATTTCAAAGAAAACTAGTTGCCTCAAGCTACACAAATAGGGAAAATCTTATATGTCCCTGAAGGTTTAGTTCTTATCCAACAAATAAAGTTGCCAGTTTTAAGGTGCTACATTATCAACACTGAATAGCCAACATAGTACAGTAGCTGAATTGGTTGATATGTTAAGTGGAAGATTTTAAATAAAAACTTTTTTATTTAAAAAATTTCTTCTTTTATTTAATTTTTTTTAAATAGAATGAAGGTCTGTGCTAACACTTTTTTAAATTGATGTATGCATTGAATGAACATTTCAGAATATGCAGATGAAAGTTAAATCTTTAATGTGATTTTTCTGAAGAGTAGTTATACTGCACTTGTTAATGCATTTCAAATATTTGCATATCTCCTGCCTGTGCCCATGTCAGAGGAACAATGAAGTGTGCAATGTTTTGTATTAAAATTTCTGAACAAGTGTCATTTACTGGTAGATGAAAGCTGCGTACAAGGGGAAATGTTTGTCACACTGGATCATAAACTGTGAGCATTTTAAAATTTCTCAGACCATTCATATGTTTACTGTATTAATTAAATATTAATTAGTTTATTTATTAATTAGTTTATTTATTAATTAGTTTATTTATTAATTCATTCACTTATTGATGTTGATTGTGCAGAAGCATTTTTGTTGATATTGGACTGTACAATTTTGAAGCTGCTCACTCTACCAATTTATTATTAAATATGACAAATACTTCGTCCCAATATGCAGGGGCCTTTGTAAAGTTTTGTAATGTTGGTAACAATGTATTCAATATTATATCATTCCAAGCATGATGTCTGTGCCCATAACAAAATAACAGTGAAGTATTTCACATGTTGTCAAACTTGAATGACTTATATTATTTATTGTTTGGTCATAGAATGTTACTTGAAGTATTCTGGGAGCAGAAAAATCAAGCAACATTTCATTGTTCCTCTGTTATAAGCATAGGCATAAGAGATTCTGTGTATGCAATGTCATAACAAGTGCAGTGTTGCCATCTTCCAAAAAAAAAGTCCTTAAACCATAGTGAAGCTTCATTTTTTATTTGCATGTGCTGAAATGAGAGGCTGATACATTTAGCACTTTCTGAATGTGTATTCTGAAATGGCCAATGCAATTCAGTGTGTGTTTGAAGTGAAAAAAAAAATGTTGGCAAAGACTATGTAGAATTTACTGTTACATAAGTAGCTGCTTTTTATGTGGTTTGCTAAGGATTCACTTCTTCATGAATGGAAGTTTCTCTTTAACATTTCAAGATAATCTGTGTAATGAATTTTAGAATATCTGGTATCTTTCCTGTATTTTCCTTATCTGTGGTGTTGAAGTCCCTGACTGCCATTTCTGCCTTTGTTATATCTTATGATATGAAAAGATTTGTGCCACTAGATTTGTGAATTATGTGAGTAAAGTGTTAAAAATGGGAGACTGAATCCATGTGTCTTCTGAAAGTGAAAATGTGGTTAATGTGTGTAACCTCATAAATTGTGCTGTGGTGCTCAAATTTTTCATTCTAAGCTGTTGAAGTGAACTGTATATCTGTCATTATGATAAATGTTTTTTTGCAAGGCTGTGATTGGTCAGGTGCTTTTTTTATGAAGCTGTGATTGGTCAGTTGCTTTTTTACGAAGCTGTGATTGGTCAGTTGCTTAAGATATGCCTGATTTCACTGAGGGCAAAATGAGTTTCCAAATGTGTTATTCTGAGTCTTTTTTTTTTTTTTGTTACAAATTAATCAGATACAGTCTTCATATTTCTTGACTTCTCTCTGGTGACTGACCTCTTGTAAGTGGAGAACTTCAGTTTGTAGTGCAACATTCATTCTGAAACTGGAAGGAAATGACTTCAGCTTGGATTGAGACTCTTTCACTATTCTGTTTAACATCATGTGATTGCTGATGTATGGACTATGCCATATAGTATGGACAATACATTAACATTTGTACTTTGTATATTAAATATATGCACACACTCAATGCATTGAAAGTTTTCTCTGTGCATTTAAAAAATCTTCACAGAAGATTGACTTTATATATAAATATCATTCCAAATAATAATTGATGTATTTTAAAACACACTGATTATTATGACCTGAAATTTCTACAATTTGTTGTAAATAATTTTTGACAAAAAAAATTTCTTTAAATGAGCCTTTGTAACATAGAGTGGCATGATCATGACATTTGGGCCTGAAGTGGCATCTCTTAAATAAATACTCAGTGACTTGCCATATTTATACACTTTTAATATTTCTGTAACTTTCTATGTACACAAAATTGGTTTGTATTTGTTTTGGGCTTTGCTATTGTCACATGGCTGAGTTTATTTGTTTTATTCAAATAAAGCAACTTTTCTTTTTTCAAATCAATACATGTAGAATCTTATCTGTGCACTTTATGTAAGGGAACACTATGGCACAGGTAGGTATAGTGCAAATAAAAGCTTGTTGTAGATTTAATGTCTGATATTTTCTTAAGTAGGGTTCTGAGACAATGATCTTTGAATATATTTTGTCAGTTTATTAGGTGAAATGTACTTAGAATGCCAGTTAATATAATTTCCTTTTATTTGTCAGTTTCATTCCTTTCTCATCCACTTTTCATTTTTTCTATAAGCGTAGAAGAAGTGCATTATTCTCAAATAAATAAATAAATGTGAGCAGTTATTTGAAAAATAATGTTGCAGAAAACGAGGAATTAATTTAAATTACACATTGTTGTTTGTATACTGCAAAACTTTGAAAAACAATATTTCAGTGTAGCTCTTGAATCCCTTTAAAAATCTGAGTAGATCGGTTACATGATGTTCAAATGTAATCTGTCTCATTTGCAGTAAAGACTATACATGATAATTTATACTAAGTGCAGTGGTATTTTAGCACTAATTTCATTCTGTTCTGCTTCTTTTTTTCTTTTTTTTTTTAAATCACAGATGTCTTCTGTTGCAGTCTGTTTTTGTGTAGCCACTATTAAAATGAAAAACACATATTAGTGTGAAATTCCAGGGTCTGTTAGCAGTTTAGTTTCACCTATAATAAGGGAAAATGGTTGTTTTTAGCAGTTCTGAATCATTGTGGCAGATCATTCATCAAATATTATTTTAAATAATTAATTAATACAACTGATGGAATGCAAAAAAACCAATACTTTTAGTTCTGACAGTGAATCAGATTTTCAGTGTAATTCAATGAAAATCACTGTGTCTGAACCTCAGATCCTTTAAACATTGCTGCCATTGCATTTGTGTTGCTTATAGCAGTTAGCAATGATTATAAACTAAAAAACGAATATGTGAATTTTAGTCTTTGCTTGCTGTGCTTAGTACTTCTTACACCATAACAAAGCTTAGACTGCACTGCATATGAATGGAAATCCAAGTGGAAATATGTGTATAAAGTGTGGCTATTTCTGTTGCAGTCTTTTTTACTGGATTGTACTAGCAACACCTACAATTTTTGTTGCTAAAAATTTGCCTGGCATTCACTATCTTATTTAATACTCTGAGCCTAGAAAATTTCTGTGAAAAATTAGGTGGCCAAGGATATTTCACTATAAAATTTTCCAAGATGCTGTTTGCTTGGTTAATATTTTTATGACCTGAATACATGCTTGATTTTCACAAACACATCCTTTTGGTTTTTTCTAATAAAAAGTAAGAGGGAGAAGTCAGAAAAATGCAAACTTTAATATTTTCATCTGGAGTTTTTCATTTTTGTATGAATTATATAGATCTTTTTTCACATTGTTTAATATGTGGGTAATTTTGTTTTGTTTTATTGTTAAGTTTTGGTGCACTTTTTCTAATTTTTGAAGAGGTTCAACTCTGGAAAAAAAAAAGAAAAAAAGAAGGCCTTGAAACAAAATAAAGCCTTCCAAAAAAATAAACAAAACTATTTAACTCAGGAAACAAAATAAAGCCTTCCAAAAAAATAAACAAAACTATTTAACTCAGGAAACAAAATAAAGCCTTCCTAAAAAATAAACAGAATTATTCTGAGTTTTGTTTATTTTTTAGGAAGGCTTTTATTTTTGTTTCCTGTAAACAATTTTGTGATAATTAGAGGTGGATAGTTATTTTCTGAAATCCGTTTTAATAATTTTTTGTGTAATTGTTTTCAGCTCATTATTTTGTGTAATTGTTTTCAGTCATTATTTTGTGTAATTGTTTTCAGTTCATTATTTTGTGTAATTGATTTCAGTTCATTATTTTGTGTGATTGTTTTCAGTTCATTATTTTGTGCAATTGTTTTCAGTTCAGTGGAGTCAATTAATTCGTGCATTTTTATTTTCATTATGGGAAAAATCAAAAAGTGCTTTTGTGTACATCAAGTATGTATTCACATCACGACAGTGTTAACACTAAAACAGCAGCCCAAGAATTTTTCCATTGAATAACCACAGCCAGTCCATATAAATTTTTCTAAGCTTTGAAAAATTTATATGGACTGGCTGAAAATAATATTTCAAAAAATTGAAATTTTATTTTCCAGCTCATTATCTGTTTGTTTTTGATTAAAACCATCCATAAAATGAAAAAAAAAATCAATAACAGTGAAAAAGTGTTTTTACTACAGTGCTGTCAAAAAATGTATATTTTCTTGAACTACTTCTAACAGTTAATTAGATTTTTTTTTATTTTATAAACATATTAAGTATTAGTGAGTTGTTGATTAATCTGCATGCACTTTCACTCATTATTGATTTGCAATTATTTTAACATGAAGCTCAGAAATTCTGGAACCAAGTAAAATAAAAATGCATTCTTCAGCCATCTAATCCATATGAATGTTTATTTTTCTTTTTGGAAATTTCAGTTTTTGTCAGATGATGGGTATGATTAGTAGCATCTCAGAATAAATGCCTGCCATGCTTGTGTGAATTATGGAAGTATCATGAAGTTTAGTTTTTGTATAAAAATGGAAGTATTCATACATACCAGTTTCCTTTAAAAAAATTGAATGCATATTACCTATATAAATACAGTCAACACTTAATGTACCACCACTGTTTGTTACATTGCATTATGGCATTACATCAAGGTTAGCATTATATCAAATTTGCCAATTATTTCTAAGTAACACAATTTTGTTAATTATGGTTCATCAAAAATCGTAATTTGCATTAAATTAAAAACATGTAAATTTTTAAAAATGCAGTATTATGTTGTGTACTTAATGAGCACTATATTTGAAGTGTACGTTTCCATCTTGGAAGCTTCTGGCATGTAGTAAATGCGGAAATTTATTTTACATAGTAGGTAAAAATTTATTTTACATAGTAGGAAAATAAAGTTTACATTTTAATTGCAAGGAAATTAATAAAAAAAGCATGTTATGTTACTGAAACTTTACCAAGTGAAAATTAATTGCATTACACAAAATCATTTTACATAACTTAGTTTCTTTTTAAAAAACTTGTCTGTTTTCATTTGTGTTTTATATTTCAATTCAGTGATTTCTAGAGTACCATCTAGTTTAAAAGTGCATTTGAAATTTCACCATCCTTCAAGTTTTCTTCAAGTAATCTTCTTAATTTTAAAAGACAATGATTTGCATCTTTAATTGAGTCAATGTCTTCAACATTAAGGTACTCCACAGTTGAATCATGGTCCAAAAATATGGGAAGAGAATTCTCACGCAGCTTGGAAGTGGTGTTACATGAAGTATGTTTTATGTTGGGATAGGCAGGTTGACTTGGTAACATAAACTGGTGGTTGGTGAATGCCAAGGTGTGGTGGTGTATCAAGGGATGTTTTATATAGATAGAGCACATCTGTTTAGACCCAAAGTGTGGCATTACACAAGTGTGGCACTAAATTGAGGGGCAGTACATTGAGGGTTGACTGTAATAAATTGTGACATGATATGATAAAGATTTGGTTTTAGCATTGTTTGGGCTTTTCGCCTACTTGGTGTTATTGCAAATCCAAATGGTTTTCAAATCAGAAAACAAGTTAATGGAATCTTTTCACTTAGTGTTTTGTAAGATATTTTCAAGTTGATAACTAATCACCAATTACGTGATGTAAACTTTGAGAAAGTGTATGAGGCTGAAAACAAGCTGATTTGAGATTGCATCTTACAGGGGTCGGAATTGTCTTGAAATTCCTGATTTTAGTTTTTTTTGTCCTGAAATGTCCTTATTTTTGTTCTATATCCTGAAAATTTTAGTGTAATCCTGAAATTTTAAGAATAAATGGTAAACTATGTATAGTGATTCATCATCTAGCATTTAGAAGTAGCGCATAAATAAAAAAATGGAACGAGAGAAAGAGAGAGAGAGTAGTACTCTTATCATTGTGACGTCGTCGCCAAGAACTCTCACTCTTGTAATTTTCGATGTACGCAAACACGTTCTCGCGTTTGCGAGATAATTCGAGAATCGAAGTTGCTGTGAAGCCGCTTCTTACGGAGGATGCACAGAAATGCCAACCATTATGGAATCTCCGTAATTATTACGGATTTCCCCCAGGATTACGGATGACTAACGAAAAATTACGGATATTGAGATTTTCGCTGTTAATAAGAAAGTTTTACTGGTTGTGTAATTAATCAATGTAAAAGCCCCTGAACAAAGTTTGTAACACAGCTCTTTGTTTCCTTTTCTTTTTTCTATGGAGGAGGAATTTGTTTTGCTTGTTTGAAAGAATGAAAAAGAAAAAGCACAGCACCAGGCTGGGATTACATAGGCCTGGCGTGCTTCTTCCGCCGTGACCCGGGATTACATCAGCCTGACATGCTTCTTTCGCCGTGGCCCGGGATTACGTAGGCTGGCCCGACGCCTCTGAATAAAGTTCGTGATGCAGCTCATTGTTTCTTTTCTTCTTTTTTTTTTTTTTTTTTTTTTTTGAGGAGAAAGAATTTGTTTTGCTTCTTTGAAAGCTAAGTGGAAAGAAAGCATGGCACCAGGCTGGGATTACGTAGGCCCAGTGTGCTTCTTTCGCAGTGGCCCGGGATTGCATCGGCCCGATGTCTCTGAACCAAGTTCGTGAAGCACCTCTTTGTTTCTTTTCTGAGGAGGAGGAATGTGTTTTGTTTGTTTGAAAACTAAGTGGAAAGAAAGCACGGCGCCAGGCCAGGATATTGTCGTCCTGAAGACTGAACAAAATTTGTGATGTAACTCTTTGTTTCTTTTATATTTTTTTTTCTGAGGAGGAAGAATGTGTTTTGCTTGTTTGAAAGCTAAGTGGAAAGAAAACATGGCTTCGGCCCAGTATTACGTCAGCCTGAAGCCTCTGAACAAAGTTCGTGATGCAGCTTTCTGTTTCTTACTTTTATTTTTTTTTCTGAGGAGAAGGAATTTGTTTTGCTTGTTTGAAAGCTAAATGGAAAATGGAAAGAATGAATGGAGCCGGGCCCCGGGATTACATCAGCCGTTATTATTTGGGGCTTTCACGTGATTGATGCACAAACTGAGCAGAAGGGGGGGGGGGGGTGTCTTTCATTTGAAGACGGAATTCAATCTTCCGAAAACGGAAGTTTGTTGGAGTGAAGATTCTCCCGTAATCATAATATTTTCTCACGATGTTCCCTCTGCCTAGTATTTTCCTTAAATATCCATTTATTCCATAAATACTTACATTTCAGCTTTAAAATATAGGAAAAAGTTTCCCGAAACGGAAGACGGTCGAAGCGAAGATTTCTCCTGTATTCATAATTCCCCCCCCCCCCCCCGTGATGTTCTGACTATCCTACGTTGTTGTTAAGTGCTACATATGACTATATTTTGAAGAAATTCTGACTGAAAAGTGAATTTATGCCGCATACAGAAGTTACTGATATAGGAATGAGGATGGAAGAAGCTTCCTTTTCTTCAGTAATGTACTTATCAAATATTTTTGCGGCTGCTGTTTTTGTTAGTGACAGTGATCTGAACAAGTTGGAATTTTTACTTTATATCAAATAGATGAATTGGAAGAAGGTGTTTCGAATAGTCCTACAATTGATACCGCATGGTCAAACATTTTGAAAATGACTAGTGCAATTGGTGCTAAAAAGTATGAAGTTTTACCACACCTGATACATGCTATTCTTGTTGTGCCACACAGTAATGCAACTGCTGAAAGAATTTTTAGCATTGTCCATGAGTGAAGCAGAATTTTTATTCTAATTGAAATAAATTATAGGCCTTATTTAAATTTCACTGATTGAACTCTGATGGTGAGAATAAACAAATATATCTATCCTTAGGGATATATTATCTGAAGAGTTTTATCATTTTATTTTATCAGAAGAGTTAAACTTACAAATTAAATAGAGAGACGTAAAAGTTAATTACATGCTGAATTCAACTATAAGTGCTTTTCTGTTCTTTCTCTTGTGTAGAACTCTATACTGAGGCTTTTTTTTTTTTAGATTGATTCTGAATACAGAAAATAACATGGGAAAGTCCAAGTTTCAGACTTCATGGCTATCAAAAGCAGATTGCCTCGGTGTTAAAATATCTGAGGGGTTAAAAAAGGTAAACTCTGAAGATCAAGGATATTGTGTTGTTTGTGAGTGCAACTTTACAGTGACTATAAAGGGTTGCAGTCTGTGATTCAGCATGCACAGTCTGTGAAACTTAAAAATAATGTTTCAACAAAGATGTCTCCTCTTCAACTGCATTTGTCAGCAAGAATTGGACCACCCGCAGCTCCAATAAGTGATAACCATCAATATGGATCACCCTTATCTGTATCAGAGCCAGTCAGTACTACAGGTGCAGTGCTTTTATACAGTTCAAAAGACAGTGCAATTAGAGGAGAATTAATTTGGGCGCTGAAAACTGTTGTTAGCAATTATTCTGCTGCTTCATGCGATGGAATAAGTGATATATTTCAGTCCATATTTCCACAGTGTGTACCTGATGGGTTTTCCTTTTGAAAACTACAGTGAGTTATTATGGAAGTATTAGGTCCTTATTTTCATAACCAAATGATCAAAGATGCTCAGGGTTCATATTACAGTACTCAGTTTGATGAGGCAACAAATGCAGAAAATGAAAAAGAACTTCAAATATTAAGATATTGGCCAAAAAATAAGGGGAAAATACAGGTTATGCACCTTGCATCTATCTTCTTAGGTCATGTGACTGCAGAAGAACTATCAAAGCATATATTGCTGGCCTTAGAAAAAATCAGATTTGTCCTTAAATCACATGTTATTGTTAGGAAGCGATGGACCCAACGTCAATATAAAAGTGCACAGACAAGTTAATGAAGAAGTGTTGTCTGTTAGAGGCCTCATTAACATTGGCACATGCAACATACATGTGGTTCATAATGCTTTCCTGAAGGGTCTTAATGAATTAGGAGAGGAATGTTCAGACATTGCTATTACAGTTTTCCATTTCTTTGATGGTTTTCCAAGTAGATGGGAAGATTACGCTGAAGTACAGCAAGAAATGAATGTGCCAAGGAAGAAATTATTGAAGCATGTGCCATCAAGGTGGCTGACCTTGAGAGATTCTTGTGAATACCTGCTTGAACAAAGTCCTGCTCTGGAGAAATATTTCTTGAATTTTATCCCTAAAAATGTGCAGCCTTAATGTCAACTAGAAAGTTCAAAGTTATCAGCTCATTCCTGAAAAAAAAAACATACAAAGCTGAACTGACTTTTGTCATGTCAAGTGCTGATTTGTTTACAGGGTGCACTAAGAGGTTTCAAAAGCAAAAACCGCTCATCCATATTTTGTATGATGAACTGAAAATACTCTGCTGCTCTGTTATTGGTTGTGTTTGTAAGACTGACGTATTAAAGAAACTGAATACATCATGTTCATGGGATCAGGAACAAATCTTTCAGTCAGGCAACCTTCTTCCATTAAAAGCTGTTGTGGTTAACTGCATAGTGGAAGCTTACATGAAAGACTTGCCAGAAAAAGAAGTCATTCTGTTTCTAAGGGGTGTACAGCAACATTATATTGCCAGTTGTAAACATCTTCTACAGAAAACATTGCTATCTGTATCTACGTCTGCATCTTTTCTTAAACACAGGCGTTTTCTGCAGCCTAAGGAGAAAAATTCAAATCGCAGCATTACGGATATTGTAAAAGTTGCTAAGGCTCTTCCCATAGATATTCCTACTGACATCCTTCAAGATGAGTGGAAAATGCTACAGTTAGAAAAAGTTGAAGCAAACAAAAAGTCTCCAATTGATGAGTACTGGAAAACATACATTAATCTCAAACTCCCTAGTGGCATGCTGAAGTATCCAAATGTTGCAGAAGTTATAAAGGTATGTTTGACTGTGTCTCATGGGAGTGGAGATGTTGAGAGAGGTTTCTCTCAATCTGGTAGAATTTTGACTGATGACAAAGCATCCATGTCAGTGCGTATATTAAATGCACGAATTAATATTCAGTGTGCTTTAAAAAAACTACGGAAACAAACCAGGATTAATCCCAATCACCAGGGAACTACTGGCTTTGGCAAGATCTGCCCACTCTTCGTACATGACACATCTAGAGAATAAAAAAATGGAGCAGCAGTTGAACTTAAAGAAGAAGGAAGAAGAAGAGAAGTATGCCAAGATCATAGAAGAAAGTGAATTAGAAATTAAAAAGAGAAAACAGTGTATTGAAAAACTACAAGAAGATCTGAAGAGAATTAAAAAAGATCGTAATGAGAAGAAAACAACCAGTGACAAGCTTTTTGAAGAAGCGCATTCGAAGTTAAAGAAAGCTTTGGACAGAAATGATCTTGGGGAAGCAAAGATTGCCCAAGCAATGCTTGAAGGAATGGTAGTTGTAAAAGAACAGGAAAATCTTGTTTGTAAAGAAGCAGAACTTATGCAGAATAATTTAGATAAGAGAGGACACGTCTTATTACAACATTTTCCAGAAAAAAAAAATATTTTTAGTACATTGTTACTAATTAAATAAACTACTTTTGTCACTAATAATGTTCATTCCATTATTTTTTGCAATTATATTACTTTTTCTATTCATGTGTTATTATTAAGGAAAGTCTAAAGTATAACAAAGCAGAACTTATGCAAAATAATTTACATAATTATTACCAACTTTTTCCATAAGTAATAAACAATTTTTGTGTATTTTTTTGATAAACAAACTACATTTGTCACATGTTTGCTCATATTTTTATAATTAAATTACTTTCCTATTCATGTATAAGTAGTTTAAAAAATAAAATAGAAATAAGTGGGTGGATCGGATATATCATCATCATCATCATTGTCAACCATTATCAATCCACTGCTGGACGAAGGTCTCCCCAAGTTTCCTCCACAACGGTCTGTCTTGTGCCAGTCTCCTCCATGTCACCCCTGCATACTTTCGAATTTCATCCACCCATCTCCTATGTGGTCTTCTTCTGGGTCTTTTCCTGTCCCTTGGAATCCAATCTAAAATTTCGGCTGTCCATCGATGATCTGTCCTTCTGGCAGTATGTCCAGCCCATTGCCATTTCAGGGATATATATATATATATATATATATATGGCACAAGACAGACCATTATGGAGGAAACTTGGGGAGACCTTTGTCCAGCAGTGGATTGATAATGGTTGATGATGATGATGATGACACACACACACACACACACACACACACACTTTTTGGGTATTTTTTGCAAAATAGAATAGGTTACTTTTGGTTACTGTTTGTGCAATAGATATGTTACTTTTGGTTACTTTTTCAACTTTTTTTACTGCTTGAATCGAGTGGCAGCCCTGAAATTAGCATAATGAACACGTGAAGAAAAACAGAAATATTAAAGCAGCTAATCAATGCAGTTTGTTATTTGTTGAAACAGGAACTTCCTTTCAGAGATAATGATGAATCCATAAACTTGTTTAACAGTGGTCATTATTTAGAATTTCTCAATGTGCTAAGAGATTATGATTTGCTTCTAGACAACCACTTAAAAACGTCAAAAACTTCTAGTGGTACATCTCCAGCAATCCAAAATGACCTCATGGAATCTATCAGTGCTGTCCTCAAAGATTCAATAAAAAATAAAATTGAGGAAGCAAGATTTGTAGCTATCATGCTTGACAAAACCTCTGATATTATGTGCAAATCTCAGCTTTCAACTGTTGTGAGGTATGTGAACAAAAAAGTTGTAGTGTATGAAAGTTTATTGAATTCAGTGACGTTAGTGCTGACAGAACTTCCACTGGTCTTTTTAAGAATGTTTCCGACACTGTAAAGGAATTTAAAATCCAATAAAAAAAATTAGTTGGGCAAACTTATGATGAGGCTTCTGCTATGAGTGGCCATTTAAGTGGCTTACAGAGTAAATTGGTCGATTCATATCCTCTGGCACTTTTTACACACTGCTATGCACACATGCTCAACTTAGTTCAGCAACAAAATTTAGCAAACATTATAGAATGTAGAATACTTTTCCAAACTTTAACTTCCCGATTGGTACACATAGTGAAAGAACACAGGCTCCAACTATAGTGATTTTATTGAGAATTCTGAAAGTTGGGATAGCGACGCAATAATAAAATCAAGCAGTTTCTTATCGTTTTTAAACACCTTTGATACACATATTTTTCTTGAAATATTTTCTTAACTGTTCAGCTACACAGACATCTAGTATAGTATTCTGCAGCCAAAATTTTTTTATATTTTGAACTGTACTACAAATGTAAATGATGTAAAAGAACAACTACAGTATGACACAAAACACGCATTTGAAACCATATGGAAATCATCGGTTGCTTTAAAAAACAAAGACCTTGAGCCAAGGTGCAAAAAGAGTTGCTTTGACGAAACGGAAATACGATGGGTGTACTGCTAGCCACCACAACCCGCACAGTGTGGGTGGGAGGGGGCTCACGGTTAAGAGGGCCTCCAGCCTCAGGAGAAGGATTTTTCAAAATTTTTGCGAGAACTTCATTTGAAACTGGTTAAAGAAATTAGCCAGGAATCTTTGACAGCAGCTTTGAATGAAGTATTAAAAAAAGAGCAACTTTTGGTACTTTTTTTTTTTTTTGAGATGAAAATTTATTCAATCTGTGTGTGTATCAGTAAACATGATACCCACCCAGATTGAATTTTTGTCTGTCTGGCCAATAATGCGATTAAAATACCCCCAAAAGGAATACGATTAAAATACTTGTCATTTTGCAAAAGTGTGTTTCTGATGACACCCGTTGCATCAGAATGAATTTTCATCTCGGATTCATAGAAAACTAGAAATAACCCAACCGAAGTGAAAAGGATGAAAAAAAAAAAAAAAAAAAAGGAGAAGTGGTATTAGAATTCCTCGTGAGAACATGAAGCGATATTAATTTTGCATTTTAGACCATACATGCCAATTAATGTGCAAAATGCAGCTCCTTTCAAATGATTCCTTTCCGTTCGCAATTGTCTCCCCTCCCCTAAAATCCCACCTGCACCCATCTGTTGCTTACCACACTCCTTAACGCTTGGAGAAGGATACGTCACTGGCTAACAACTGGGCCATTCATAGAAAACTAGAAATAACCCAACCGAAGTGAAAAGGATGAAAAAAAAAAAAAAAAAAAGGAGAAGTGGTATTAGAATTCCTCGTGAGAACATGAAGCGATATTAATTTTGCATTTTAGACCATACATGCCAATTAATGTGCAAAATGCAGCTCCTTTCAAATGATTCCTTTCCGTTCGCAATTGTCTCCCCTCCCCTAAAATCCTACCTGCACCCATCTGTTGCTTACCACACTCCTTAACACTTGGAGAAGGATACGTCACTGGCTAACAACTGGGCCATTCATAGAAAACTAGAAATAACCCAACCGAAGTGGAAAGGATGAAAAAAAAAAAAAAGGAGAAGTGGTATTAGAATTCCTCGTGAGAACATGAAGCGATATTAATTTTGCATTTTAGACCATACATGCCAATTAATGTGCAAAATGCAGCTCCTTTCAAATGATTCCTTTCCGTTCGCAATTGTCTCCCCTCCCCCTAAAATCCTACCTGCACCCATCTGTTGCTTACCACACTCCTTAACACTTGGAGAAGGATACGTCACTGGCTAACAACTGGGCCATTCATAGAAAACTAGAAATAACCCAACCGAAGTGGAAAGGATGAAAAAAAAAAAAAAATGGAGAAGTGGTATTAGAATTCCTCGTGAGAACATGAAGCGATATTAATTTTGCATTTTAGACCATACATGCCAATTAATGTGCAAAATGCAGCTCCTTTCAAATGATTCCTTTCCGTTCGCAATTGTCTCCCCTCCCCTAAAATCCCACCTGCACCCATCTGTTGCTTACCACACTCCTTAACGCTTGGAGAAGGATACGTCACTGGCTAACAACTGGGCCATTCATAGAAAACTAGAAATAACCCAACCGAAGTGGAAAGGATGAAAAAAAAAAAAAGGAGAAGTGGTATTAGAATTCCTCGTGAGAACATGAAGCGATATTAATTTTGCATTTTAGACCATACATGCCAATTAATGTGCAAAATGCAGCTCCTTTCAAATGATTCCTTTCCGTTCGCAATTGTCTCCCCTCCCCCTAAAATCCTACCTGCACCCATCTGTTGCTTACCACACTCCTTAACACTTGGAGAAGGATACGTCACTGGCTAACAACTGGGCCATTCATAGAAAACTAGAAATAACCCAACCGAAGTGGAAAGGATGAAAAAAAAAAAAAAGGAGAAGTGGTATTAGAATTCCTCGTGAGAACATGAAGCGATATTAATTTTGCATTTTAGACCATACATGCCAATTAATGTGCAAAATGCAGCTCCTTTCAAATGATTCCTTTCCGTTCGCAATTGTCTCCCCTCCCCCTAAAATCCTACCTGCACCCATCTGTTGCTTACCACACTCCTTAACACTTGGAGAAGGATACGTCACTGGCTAACAACTGGGCCATTCATAGAAAACTAGAAATAACCCAACCGAAGTGGAAAGGATGAAAAAAAAAAAAAATGGAGAAGTGGTATTAGAATTCCTCGTGAGAACATGAAGCGATATTAATTTTGCATTTCAGACCATACATGCCAATTAATGTGCAAAATGCAGCTCCTTTCAAATGATTCCTTTCCGTTCGCAATTGTCTCCCCTCCCCCTAAAATCCCACCTGCACCCATCTGTTGCTTACCACACTCCTTAACGCTTGGAGAAGGATACGTCACTGGCTAACAACTGGGCCATAATTTAGATATCTTATGAGTAAAGGAATAACATTTCTGCATTTGTACCAATACTTGATTTAATGTACGTGTCAGGTCCTCCAAAATATGTCCTGAAATTTAAGAAAAATTGTGTCCTGAATTTTTTTTTTTTTTTTTTTTTTATCGCTCCTACCCCTGCATCTAAAGTTTTTTGTTTTTAATTCACATTACTTTTACAAAAACACAATTATTAAAAAAACACCTCTGCAAGTGCACATCAAATAATTTCACAAGCCTACAAATTTAGACTTCACATTTCACTTATATAGACTTCAAAAATGATATTTTTTCCCATCAGATAAGGCTTTTTTCAATATAGGAAAGAAACAACAAAATTGAGAAAACAAAGAAACACATGCTTTCTTCAAGGAAAGAAGTGTTTCTTTGTAACATTTGCACTGTGAAATCTCAACAGAATTATCATGTATGGTTCAAATTAAGACCTATTTTTAAATATAAAATTTACTGTATAGGTACTGTTAAAAGCTTTAAAATGAAGTACTTATAGTATAGCATTTTTAAATGATGTGTACATTTTAGACTCTTCAGAAATTGTTTTTTTAAAGAAGATTCTGTTCAGATGGACAAGAGAGGGAACTGTAATAAATACATAAGTTAGCCACCAATGAGTTGTATGACACTGTCTGATGTATAATTGTGATATATTCAGTGTTATTAAAAGGCTAAATCTCTTAGAAAGGCACGTGATTTTTATACCATTCATATTAAATTATTATTGAGATTACTTGAAATTTCACTTGAAAATTTTACAATTATCCTTTGGTATAATATCAGGTAAAATATTAAAATATTTTTTTCTTCATTTGTGATCATGTTATACTTATATGAAGTATATTATGTGCTCACATAATTCTCACTTTAAAGTAGGAAAATATATGCAATTATTTTATTTGTTTTGTAACCACTTTCAGATTTCTGGTTTGTAAGCTACATTTTAGTTCACTTTTTAAAATCTCAGTTGCTTTAAAAAAAAAAAGTGCAGAATTACTTTAACAGGTTCTGTAATGTTACACAAAGATGGTTGTCTGAACAAAGTCCAACAACAATTTTAACTTTTTTTTTGAGCTATTAATTACATATTATAAATTTAAGCATAAATACGTAGTTGATCTCTCTCCAGAAATAAAACCACGTTAACTAGGTTGTCTGAGTTGCAATTTTTTTTCAGGCTAGCACATCACAGATTGCTTGAACACACTGAAATACATGTGTTCCCATCATGTTAAAAAAAACAAAAAAAAACAGGCTGTGATCAGTGAAGACCTCTGACATGGGAGGAGGAAACCATCTCATCTTGAAGAACAGTAAAATAATATACCCCATTATTAAATTCATCTAATAAAAATGTGGATGTTCCAGCTGCTGCATTTTCACTCAAACTATGCTAGATGATAGATGAAAACAGGCTTAGTTGGCATCATGGGCACCCGTATAGGAGGGCACAAGAAAGCATTTGCTCTTCCTTGGAAATTGGACCAGGCCCTTTCTGTCCTTGGAAAGGTACTACAAAGATTTCCATGAAAACACTGATTGCTAATTTTTCTGTAGAGCTTTGGGATGTGCATTTATAGGGAAAACGGTGGAAATTTCCAGCAGAAATTTACAATGAAATTTTCCATTGCATGTTGGAGAAGAGCCGGAGCGTGCCAAGAGCATTTGCTGCCCCCTTGTATGAGAGTATTTTCCAATTTTTATTCGTTTTTATATGAAATAAATATCTTAGCTACATTATTTTGTATTTCCCGTAAATTAAGAGTTTTCATGAAACACAATTATCTCATATAAAACTGAAGGAAAAAAATCTGTAAAACTCTAGTTCAGATGATGCTACGAATAACCAAGAAATCAGCTTCCTCTCTCTCTCTCTGTCAATTTATACAGAAGTCCGCTTTACCAGTAAAGAAAAGTTTCGTCATGTGATAAACATATTACAGCTTCCCGGTGGAGGGGGAAGGGGGACATATGTATACATAAATAAGAAAGATGAGAAGAGGAACTCGTGGATAAGGAGAATAGAAGACATCATGATCAGAGTAAAATCCCTGAAATGGCAATGGGCTGGACATATTGCCAGAACGAAAATTATACGTATATAACATTGAACACGACGGGTGTCTCTTTAACTATTCTGACCAAAAAAATCTAATATAATATATCGTGGATTACATTAAAATCATATCCCACTCCTCGTTACCCTTATTGCATCGATCCTATTTTCCCACTTTGTTTCAGAGCACGGTTTTATGGTCAACGCTGGAAGCTCTTTCTTTAAAATTTGTCAACGGTAAGGTAATTCAGAAAAGAAAGCATATATTTCTTGAACAATGCTGAAAATGTTCACAATCTGAAGAGAATTTTTTTTGTCATTATTTACAACCAGATTTAAAGTATGTGCCACTCAAAGTACATGAAATGCATAAGTGTTTTAAGCCAAAAAATTATGTTTTTTTGAATTCCGTTGTGTTTTTCCTTCATAATGGTCCCATTGTCATAGTACTGGCCACACATATCATGAACACTGAAATCTTCAAGATTTAAAAATAAATAAATTAGAAAACGAATTTTCAATTCCGTGGTATCTGTCACTGAACAAAACAGTAAAAATTATTCTCTGGTTTCATGACATTTTCTGTTGCATTATACAATGAATTATTTTTACTAAAAAATATGTGTGCCACATAACATTACAATTTCTCACAGTAAAACGTTTTCTTAACTTCTCCCACTTCACCGACATTAATTTATCAACCGAAAAATTTGATTGAGGTGTCCAGCTGCCTCTGGAATCTTGCTCCCGTTGAACCCCCACTAGGCACATCCCTGGAGAAGAGCATATGTACATACAGTATGGAAAGTATGAAAGGCAAAGAAATGAAAAATATATCTTCCTTTGCAGCAGCTCTTCACTACTTGACAAAGATCTCCCGAAATTTATCTTGAGGGCATGCTTTCATTCTTGATGACCAGTTGAGTAGTATTTGGGGTTTCATGGCAGTTGTGACACAAGTTGACCAAAATCATCAAAAGAATGTCAAAGAAATTTATTTATTGTCCTAACATGTTGTCTAATTCCATTTATCCATCTTTTTTTATGTAGTTTTTGGGTCTCCTGGTTTCAAATGAAATTTGTGTGTTCAGTGTATGGTAAAAATGGCTAGATAACAAGAAGGTACAGGGAAATTTGCTTATCTTAGTTGTAGTTAATTTCTGTTTTTCCCCTCCTGAAATCTAAGCTAAGGGTGCCTATGACTGGCATAAGAATTAGATCCTTCCAAATTTGTGAGTGCATGTGCCATATTCTGTGTTACATGCTAGTGCATGAGAGCAAATTTACAGTATGTCAACATTTTTGTGTTTGACATATTGCATTGTCATGAATGTTTCAGGATATATGAAGTAAAGATGAATCTATTCGTATATGTTGCAGTGTTTGGCAATGTTGTTGTTGTTACAGCATTCCACAGATATGGCATTTCTCCCATCTATGTGCAGCAGCAATCTGTTTAATTTGTGTGGTACCAGAACATTCCACTACATGACATTAATAGGCAAATAGATTACTCATGTATGTGGCAAGTGTCTTGGGTTTTGGATGCAGACAAGAGACACACTGTATTTGAAATACTATGCAGCAAGCACAGTATTGCCACTTTTTGTAAAAAAAAAAGAAGGAACTCTTTAAAGATATATTTTTCACTTGTGTCTTTCAAACTTAACTTTTTATTATTATTATTATTATTATTATTATTATTATGTTATTTGACATTGCACTGCAAAAAATGCAAATAGTAATGTGATATTTCAAGTAAAAAGAAATGCTGGTAAACTTCTTTAATTTGCCCTTATAGGCATCTAAATTATCAGAATTTCAAAAAGTACATCTATCATAAACTTGAATTGTGTTTATTTTTTTCATTATCAGATATTGTGGGCATTTTTCATGTCTTCTGGAATAAAAATTATATTTATAAAGTTACATGTAGGGTGCTTATAAATTACATGTGGTGAATGAAAACATATAAATATACTACATGTAACTTTATAAATATAATTTTGCAATAAAATTATATTTATAAAGTTACATGTAGTATATTTTATAAGTTTTCATTCTTTTGCCTGGATTCTGCCACTGCGAGATATCCTTTGATCTCTAATAGAATCTGATTCACCTTCCATTTATTATTGGATTCCTTTCATTGACTGTTTCTTTTTATGTTCAGATGACATGTCAGCACTGCATACAGTGGTGTAACTACACAAATTTTTGCTCCTTAATTTAAATTGCATCCCCCTCCCTACTTCTGCTCTATTTGCAAAATTAAATAAAAACAAAATACATATATTTTAACTTGTAAAAACATTTATTTCATTAAAAGAAATTCTTATATTTTTAAAGATTATAGATATTCAAATTAATAAAAATGTCTTTCTACTTTTTGCATTGGCAAAGTCTAATTAAATTTTTGGTATTTAATTTATATGCCTCATGAGCTTCAGTGGCAATTAGTGAAAATGTATGAGTCATTCCTGACACATTATATTTCATAAATAATGTTTGACTATTTTCAGCTTGCTGAATGATCTTTCAGAAGTTGCTACTGTAACTGGTAGTATTAGATATAAAAAATGTGATGTAAAGTCATCTGGGTAACTACAAAACAAACTTTACTTTTTAAAAATTCTGCAGGTTATTTTATTGAATTTATTGGTTTAATTTCTTTTTATAAAAATATTTGACCCAATTTGCAAAAAAAAAAAAAAAGTTTAATGGAGAAATTTCTACTTAGATCTTTATCTTATATATTTGTAAAGTGTCTGCATAGTTTAAAATATCACCTTCCGTAAGTGTAAGCAAGTTCTGAGGCTCCAAAAAAATGCAAAATTATTGAAAAAATTTTAAATATAACAATAAATCTTACTCTAATTTGTGTTATAGGTATGTCTAAAATTCTGTAAAACACATTTACCCTAAATGTGTGTTCAGCTCTTTTAAATTTGTAATCCAATATTTGGCATCATGCCAACAACATCCCCTACACTGATAACACAATAGCAGATGAGCAAACTGAAAAAGCTCTCTCTCTAGCCTGCTGTTTGTAGTTTCCCACCCTACCCCATCTCTCACATTCCTCTTTTTGTTGGTGGATTTGAGTTAAAAATCTTATTTTCCTGATCCTCCTAATTTCGTATGCCCTTAAGCATCGCATGATCGCACTTAGTAGTTATGCCACTGATTGCGTAGTGGTAGGCTTATTGGCATTTTTTATCGTTTTTATTTTGTTGTCATAATCTGCAGCCCTAAAAATTCACCCCATGTATTTTTAAAATACCGAGCACTGAACGGAAAGCCATGTCTCTCCGGCTGTTATTAAGAGTTTTACCACTATGTATGGATGGAGTTGTATACAAATATTTGAGATATTATTTGCTTGTTCTAGAATGTTTTTTAATGATACACTTGGTTTAAAAGATATTATTACATAATGTTTGATGAGATACAGCATTTGAGATGTAATGTGAATAAGGAGGATAAAAATAATAACAGAAACAGTTTTGTATATTTCAATCAAATTCAAGATGTGTATATTTATATATATATGTGTCTGTTATAATTTTTGTAGTCATAAACCTTACTTACAGAGAAGAGAAGTGCATTTATATTTAATTTTTGTTGAGTTTCATGTTGATGTAATATACCAAAATATAAAAGTATTTACTCAGTGAGATAAAGAAGTCTTCCCCTCATTCAATGTATCTAATTGTACTGAAATGCATTCATAGGCATTGTATTAACAACAGCCTCAGTGGATTTGATAGAATTGTGGTAATTTTAAAATTGTGAAGGACCTTGTATATTACTTAGCACAATGATTTTTTTTAAACTTATTTGCAGTTCAGCCACTTGAAGTTGTATACATGTTAAAAGAAATACTGCTGTACAGTAAAATGGCATCTGTGATTATCATTAAATTTGAGCTGCCCAATGGTGCAGGGTGCAGTGGTCTAAGCACTAGCTTCTGACAGTTCATCCATAAGAGTGGTTTGAATCCTAGTAAGGCATGGATGTTGCTTCTGTCTTATGGCACTGGCTCTCTCTTGCTTCCCTGGAATCATTGGCCCTAAATTAGGGACAGGTGACTGCTTATAGTCCATTGAATTTATCATGGTGGTCAGTAAATCCCTAATGAAAAAAATCATTATGGATCAAAAAAAAAAAAAAAAAAAAAAAAAAAAGAAAGGAAGAAACTATGTGGCTTGAAAAAAAAATAAATATGGTTCATTGCAGAAGCTCTGTTATGTGAAATGGTAAACTAAGAAGTACAGCAATTTTGGTAATAGTACATATGATTTAGTACATACTTTTGAAATCCCCTTCCATGCATTTACATATTTCAGAAGAAATGCTGCTGCAGGACTGTCCACTCAAGTTTGAAGGTAAAACTGAAAACCATGGATAAGTACTATGTGAACTGAGCTTCCCGCAGCACGTAATTTACTGTGAGAGCAAATAGTACTGCTGTCTTCATTGCATCATATTTTCTGTTAAAATGCTCATAAAACCAAACATTAAAAAAAAAAAAACTTTTCCACTTGTCTCAGATCTCTTTCTCTTCATATTACATTACATTTTTTATGTAAAAAGGAGGAAGGTACCTTTTTAAATTATAATTATTTTATTAGTTTTGTGGTTCCTTTTTAAATTATACCATCTCTCCTGCAAAATTACTGTGCTGATTTTTTAAAAATCAAAGTGGTGCAAAAACATTTTTTTTTTAAAGTGGCACATTTGTAGAACCTAAATTTATAACTTTTGAAACAGATAAACCACAGATTATGTGATGGAAATTATGGTAAATCTTCTATATTCACAGAGATCTCTTCACATTGCTTACCATCAGAATGATGCTGCATAAAATAGACTGAATATCAATTTCTTAAAGGTGTTTTCATGTAAGTTCAAGTAGTTAAGACATAATGACAGCCCCCATCCCTTCCTCCTTTTTATTTATTTATTGTAGCAATTTTTCTATGTAAAAGACAAGATCTGAAAAGCAAGGAAGAACATTGTGAAGCGAAACATGATTAAAAGTATACAATGCATACAGTGAAGAAAGAAACAACTGCTTTGAGATCCCAGTGTGAGAGATAAAATGTTGTTTCTCACTTTCAAAAAGAATTTTTTATTCCAGTATTAGAGAAGCATTAACTATGGCATAGCTTCTTTTGAATTGCTGATTTTGATAACTGATGCACTGCACTGGCCACTTTTGGAACTAAATCAATAGTTTATAATGATGCTGTTAAATGCTTTGATAAAAAGAGTAATAAAACAGTTGTGCATTATTTTTCTTCTGTTATAGCTGTCTATTCTTATTGTAGTAGTAGTATATTAACAGCATCAGATGTGTCAGTGACAATAGTATGAACATTTGTATTCCCACCAACCAAATAATTTTGTTAGTCAAATTTTGTGATTTGATCCATAAACATTGCTTGGTTTAAAACATTGCTGCTGCATGATATTTTAGCTACATTAACTGGACTTGAACAAGAAAAAAAAATGGCAGTGGAAATCCTGGTAGACCTTTTATATAACAAAAAACTGAACTTGAAATGTATTTTGATGATTCATTGTTCTGTGAGAATTTCTGAGACTAAAGTAAAACCACTTCAGCAGCTGACAATGGGCAGTTTAGCACGTCACATTGGGAGAAGTGCTTTTGAATGTAGATAGCCTGGATTGACATGTTTCTAGGGAAAATGTTTCCAACTCTTAAGTGTTCTAAAATTGCAGGAGCTACATTTCAGATTTCAATGGCCTGAAGAACTGCGAAATATTTCAGCAGAAAGTACCAGTTTCAAAAAGGGGGTAGGGAATTACCATGAGAAAACTTTTTTTTTTTCAGTATTCCCATCTCTTAATGTTTTTTTCTTCTTATTATTGTTTGTTTTTGGGTTTAACAACCAATGTAAACAACTCTAAGGACTAGAAGCAGTCGCCCTTCTGTAATTTGAGGCCACTGGATCCACGGAACAGAGAGAACTATTGCTGCAAGACAAACACACCACCCACACCTCATTCGAGACTCGATCCCAGGACCACTCAGGTGAACAGTCAGGAGCTACAACTTAGCCACCGGGGCATGAGAATACTTTCTACCATGATTATCATGTAAAAAAAAATATCAGAACAACTGACGATCATTTATTTTTTCCTCCATGTAGTGCAACATCAAGTTTTAAAATCTGGCACCAAATTTCCTTTTTTTTTTCTTTTAAAATTAGTAACATTTTGTACCTTTCCAAGTCCAAAATAGGGTTGTAAGCTTGCTTAGTCAAAGTATCCCATTAAGACTGAGATTCTGAAATATAATTATGAATTGGGATTTTGTTTCATCGCGTAATGTTAAACTTTTTTACTTATATACTTGTCCCACATGAATTTCTTTCTAAACATTGTTTTCATAGTTCACATGATTCACAAAATGTTAAAAATATCAAACATCATTTAATTTTTAATTATTCATTTTAGTTTGGCAGCCATAGTAGTCATTCAGCAATTTATTATATTTGAAATGTGTAAAGTTCATTGATGCCTAAGCAGATGTTATTTTAAGTGCTTTTGAAAATGATAGATTTCTTTACCTCCAAAGCTTTTTCAGGACGCTTTTGTGTCCTTTAGTTCTCTTTGAAGCGGTCAGGTTGAATTCCTGTATTGGTGCAGTGACTCATTTTTATTCCTGTAGAAGGAAAAAAATAGTAAATAAAAATAGCACAGGTAACTTGGAGCCAATTTGGATGTTCAAATTCTTCAAATATAGTGAGTGGTTCATTCCCAACAAGGGTTCAGATTGTTATGTGTGATTCATACCAATCATAACCAATAGTTTTTGAAAAATATAGTTTACCAATATGTGCTGGCAATATCAGTGAAAATTTTCATTAGATTTAATGTTTTTGTTCACAATATTTCATTCTGTGCTGTTTAACTGGCTCAGTGAATTTTTGAGCAACTTAAAGTCAACAACAAGTGCCAACAATTGAAGCCAATTCCTCTAGTCCTATACGAAATTATAGTTTTTGGTCAAACTATGTACATTTTACAAAATATGATGTATAACCATACGCTATGCTTTTCAATTTGCTAGTCATTCCTTCATTTTTCCTTCAGTAATAATGTTTTTCTTTCATGCCTTAATGTTTCTGATTATCCATTTTTTAATTTCCAAATTTTGTTTTTCAATGCTACCATTTGACTCACACTGCTAGTACACAAGTTTAAAAACTAAATTTATATGAAATATCACATTATATTCTTGTGTACAGTACAGAAGAGAGTGTGGTCATATATCAATCTCGTATACAGAGATGTGACCAAACAAACCGGAGGAGTATAGTGATAGTTAATAAAGAGTCCGTGACAGACGAAGGTATAGTTACGACACAAATTTGGAAGATGTGAATCCGTTTATTGGTGTAAATATGACTTGGATGTTAAGTCAGATAATATCGGAAAACTTGAAAATTTCGTCGTCCTGAAGCTTGAATCGAACCCACATCTCCCGGATAGCGCCCGAGTACATGGCTGGAAAATAAGGAAGGGCTGGCTCATCCTTTTGTCTTGCGGTCTCAGTTTCATGCCCCAACCGAGAGGCAATTGGAAGTCGCTGTGATGTCACTGCGAGGACACTCATCGATGACCCCTGTGCCAACCCAGGGCTGTAGTATGGTGACCTTCATGACATTCCAGATGTGCTGTACAGTCTATTTCTGCTGCTCTCCATTTACTGGTAGTGATTTATGTAGATGTTTATCAACATCTGTTTTTTACTGAAATAAGTGTTATTTTAACTAAAATTCAGCATCTTTTTTTTTTTTTTTTATTCAAAGTAATACGCAATGTCTTCATCATGTGCTGTTGCTAATTGTACAAATACACATAAGAAAACAAAAGAATGTGGCATTATTTATCATGTTTTCCCTTCAAATGGTAATGTGATAAAAGAATGGGTTGTTAAGTGTAAGCATGCTGACAAGTTTAATTAAAGTTGGAAGTGCAAGAATATGTAGTGATCATTTCCAAAATTCAGACTACAATGATGACATGCGAAATCGCTTACTTGGGCTTCCTGAAAAAAATATTCTGAAACCCACAGCTGTTCCCAGTTTGAATTTACCGAGTGAAAAATCAACACTAGATGCAAGCCGAGAACATAGAAGAATTAAGAGAGATATCCGTATAAGGAGATTGAATCGAACTCCGGAACCAAGTCCTTTTAAGTTACACATCGATGAAGTTGCTTGCAATTTTGACAATGGATATTCAGAAGAAAAGTGTGCAGTGCATGTCTTGCTCAGAGGTTAGAAGTCAGAAGAAAATTCTCACTGAGAAGCTTGACTTACTAGAACGAAAAATACATAGCTTGAAAAGCCAACACAAAAATACTGTTCAAGTTTTGCGTCACAAAAATATCAGCATACAAAATAAGAGAGTAGAAATTGTACTAATACAAAAAGCCCTGTCAAAAGCTAATATGAAAAATAAAATACTTGAACAGATGGAAATGAACCTCAGGAAATTGTTTACACCAACACAGATAAAGTTCTTCACAACACAAAAAAGTATTAACAAATGAACAGGAAAAGATATATCTAGAGGAATAGTAACTAGAGTTATTTAAAGAAAAGCTTACGAATTTTGGAAGTGTAAAATTGGCATCCCTTTGCCAAGTGCTAGCACATTAAAGTGATGGTGTTCTAAATTTAGTTGTCATGCTGGAATTCTGCATAATGTTTTGCTCCTTATGCAGAAAAATAGTGAAACCCTCTCCAAAAATGACAGTTTGTGTCTTAAGCTTTGATGAAGTACATGTTGATAGTAAAGTGTGTTACGATACAGGAATAGACCAGATTTTAGGTCCATACTCAAAGGTGCTAGTTGTTTTGGCTAGAGGAATATTGTCTTTCTGGAAACAACCCGTGTATTTTTACTTTCAACGTACAATGAATAAAAGGCTTCTGTTTGAAATAATTGTAAACCTTGAAAAAACAGGAATTATAATAAAAGCGATTGTTTCAGATTTAAGTAGTTGTATGACCTAGTGGAAGGACCATCCGCTGGACAATCGTTCTAAGATTTGGGGTTTTGCAGACCCTCACTACTTAAAACTTTTACACAAATATTTCATTAACCATGGACTTGTCTTGTAGAACGGATCTGTGCTCCAAACTGGCATCATCAAAGTTTTTGAAAAGGATTCTGGGGAGATAAAGTTGTGTCCTAAATTGCTGCCGTGCTATATAGCAATCAAAGGGAATGAGAGGCAAAAAGTAGGGCCAGCAAAAGCTTTGTTTTCAGCCACCACTGCAAAGGGTATTGAATATCTAACAGAGCATAAAAGCACTGCAGCTTTCTTTAATTTAGTGGATTCATTTTTTGACATTATGAATAGCAGTTACCCATGCCCTGACAAAAGCAAACCTCTAAAAGCAAGTTTTTGTATCAACCTCCTTTTTATACAATAAAAGGAAATTCTGAACGAAATAAAATCAGAAATACTGAATCTCAGAGAAATGGGGAGAAAACATATGCTGCCTTTCCAAAAAGGCATTCTTGTATCAATTTCTTTTCTTCTCGGTCTCTATGAGGATTTAACGCTTCGTGGAGTCCATTAACTTACGTTTTAACTAATCCTTTGACTCAAGATGCCCTGTAGAGTTTGTTAAGTCAAATAAGAGGCATAGGTGCTTTTTATGATCATCCCTCACCTATGGAATTTATTAGTTGTTTAAAACACATATTGCTGGCAAATAAATTGCCTAATTTGTCCAAAAAGTTAATACAGAGTTTCAAAAAGGTAAAATGCTCCAAACATATTTGACAGCAGAGCTACTAAAAGAAGCTTTCACTACAGCTGATAATCAAGAAATTCTGGAAGTATCTGGGGAAATAAATGTAGATGACTTAGAAGTTTTAGAAAAAATTTGCAATGAGCTATGGCCACAAGGCTGGGATGACAACATACTTAAAACAGTTCAAGATGAGCAATGTAATGCTGAGAAACAAGCTCTGAGTTATGTTGCAGGTTATACTGCCTATCTAGAAATGCTGAAGATTTTCCATCTGCTGAATGGATTAAAACTTTATCACTCGGGGGACTAACGGTGCCTTCTCCAAAGTGGATGAGAACGGTACAACAATTTGAAATAATTTTTAAGTCAATTCACAGGACAGTGATTTCATGAGAGAAAGGCATAGTTCAAAAATTAAAAACTGTAATAGAAGAGAGATTTCCAGACACCTGCAAAAAAGCTGTGAAAATTTATTGCTGCATGCGAACATTTATCAGAATTCGGTATATTAATCACAACAAAGATTTAGTGTTGGAAAGAAAATCAAATCAAAAGAAAACCAAATGGATAAATTCTGCTGTTAAGAAAAGTAGCACGACACTGTCAATATCTAAACCTGGTGAATATCTTCCTCCTTAGCCTAGCTATACAGGTATGTTACTAAATTTTTCTCTTTCTTGTTATTTACGCCTTCTGATAAAATAAACAAAAATGTTACTTGCTACGATATATATATAATGTTCAGAGTTGTGTAAAAAAAATATAATACGTGCAAAGGTGTTCATCTTACTCCGACAGCTATGATTTTGCCTTCGGAGGCAGCATCCCAAATCGTCAGTGTACTTGCAGTGATGCCATGTCTTCCCCAGCAAAGCGACTTGCTTTTGACTGCCTGATGGGTCAGCCCTTCCTTATTCTCCAGCCCTGGCCCGAATATGCTAACCACTACACCACCCAGAACGACCAAGTCCAATTAATTTTAATATAACCATCGCAGGATTCACTAGTCGAAGCAACCGGCATTCATATATAGCGAATCTGGAGGTTCATTGATATTTCTTTCATTGGTATAGTTATGTTTTGTTCTGCAAAAGAACACTATTTGCAACTAATGCATGAAGTTATCAAATTCACATCTGCATAACAAGTTTAATTATTAACCATACTTTTTCCCTTGCAGAGCCCAGTGTTAGGGATTTGCCACTGTACTGGGTACTAAGTTCAGTTGACATCAAGCTGAACTTTTTTGTGTGGGTATAATGGTAGAGCAGTGGTGCCAGGACTGCTTCCAGTAAACCCTATGCAGCATCATTTGTTTTCTTTTTAACATGCGAGTGTCCTATAATTCTTTTCCAATAAAAAAAAAATGCAACAGGAAAACTGCACAGTTAGTGGAATTAATGTTGCATGTTTGTTTGAAGGTAGAGTTTGTTTCCAAATCCATTTTCACTTGGCCAGTCCCTTGAAACTTCTTTTTATACTGTTGCCAAGAATGTTGAGGTGGGGATTTGCAGTATTGTAATTAGGAATTTAATTATAATCTAGTCATGTGTAAATCCGGAAGTCTGATCTCGACTGATCTGATCACTATACTTTCTTATACTATAAACAGTGTTGCATTCAGAGAGTTTTTTCCTGAAGGGGGGGGCAATTACACATTTCGAGGGGGCTAAAATTGTTGACTGATTACATACATATAATCAAAATTTTATTATTTTATATATATATATTAATATATATAAACATTTTAAATAGAGTACAAAATTTTTCTTATGCTCTTATATCGCAAATTCCAAGAAATCTACACATAAAAGTGATTAAAAATGTTATACTTTGCTTTAATTCAGTAACAGACTATGGATTTCAACATGGGGTGGTGTAAAATATTGAGGACGCTAGTAAAGGAAGGGTTGTGCTGGAGAAAATCCCCCCCCCCCCAAGGCATTAAGAGTGGTAAAAAAATGCCCTCGCCTTATTACAAGCGTGTTTCTGATTATTAAGGAATCATTACAATGTTACCTGAAAACGTATGGTGTAAGCCATTCCCTTGCCATTTGGTTTCAGCCCCTTTAGATTATTTAGATTAGCAAACAGTAGTAAAAAAACTAACCATTTATCGATGTGCCAGTTTGAGGTGCCTCGATATTTTTTTCTTTGTCACAGAGTGTAAACCACCATCACCAGAAAAAAAAAAAAACTTATTATGGCAACAATTTCTAATAATTTGCTATTGTTAAAAATCAGATAGCAAATATGTTGTTGCATTATAAGCACTAACGCCACGTTAGCTACACTAAGGCTTAACCGTATACATGGAATGTCGGCATCCAGAAGACTCAAATAAAACTGAATGCCAGCTTCCAAAATATGATGATGTATTGCAGTGCAAACATCTCTAATATGTGGAATTAGGTTTTTATTATGGAAGTAGTCCGAGTTTTCAGTGCTTGAAAAATTGCCCCTTCAGCAAGGACTGTTTAATGTTTTGTTGAAGGATGATAGAAATTTCAGATTGAAGTCCACGCGGATTTTTTGTATTATTATTATATTTACCCTTATTTTCTTATTTTTAAGAATTAGTTTCTCTAAATATTCAGTTATAAACGAACACAATTAGACTGAATATAAGGGAGATCACCCAAAAACTTACGGGGGCATTCAAAGATTGGGGGCGGGGCTAAGCACCCCCGAGAAGATGCCTGAATACATCCCTAACTATAAATATAAGAAAGTAAAAAGGGGATAGGCGGAATGGGAGGGAGGGGTAAGAAGGGAAAGGTATCGAAGACATAAAGGCACCATGCGTTCCTGTACATTTTCAGTCAGCACACCACCATTGTGGTAGAGTATATATAAAAAAGGGAAAAATGTCCTGCAATTATTGTGATTCAAGACAGTGAGCAATGATGAAAGGTCTCACTGTCACAGGGACAAATCATCCATATAAAGTATAATTACAAAAGGTAGCTTTGTTTTTGGAATTATGCACATGCCTTAATTTATATTGTACATCTTTCATATATGTGGCAGAAAAAAACATACAATCCAGCAAACACACACAAAGCTTTGTGGAAGGGGAGTCAACAAATACTTTTGCACCTGGTGCCACAAATGCTGAAGTCAGCCCTGCTCCCTGGGTTTCTTTCCTTGTACGCAATTATTCAACTTTTAAAACAAGTACATAGAGAGTTCCAAGAGCTGCTGCTATGCTAAAATCTCTTCCCAGAAACTGCTAATTTTGTTTAAGATGTGGACATTTCTTCATATTTATATATGCCTCCCAAACAATTTTGTGGCTTCTCAGAAGTACAGAAGCTCCGAGTCGTATATCAGAGTTCCAGCATTACTACCTGTGATTCAAAGGCTTGATTTACTAATTACACAGAAATCTCAATTGATTGTTTTTGGAGAGACCAATTGGACCAAACAATAAATGCAGAAAAAGAAAGTGGGAATACTTAAAAAACACAAGGTACATATCTATTACTAAAATGTACTTTTTCTTCAGAAATGTTACTTGAACATTGTCTTACTTAAAAAGTTCTTAACCATATGTTGTCTTTTTTTAAATAATTTTTTAACATTGCAAATATTAGGTTTGTCTTGGTCATTTTCAGCACCTGAATAAATATAAATTTAAAGTGTTTCAAAAGCAATATGCACTTCTGACATCATAAGAGCCAGCATAGCTGCATCATCATCCATTTTTCCCTCCAACTTTATGTTACGGAAGTTTTCAATTGATTCCACCCCACATGTTGCAAGATCATTATCAACATTAGCACAGGCTTCAAAGTCAACATTGGAATCAATTTTAAATCAAATCCAGTCAGCAATGATTTGATCCTCATCCATGGACATAACCATGATTGAAGATGCTGGTAAAATGTGCAATAACAAAACTTCTTGAAACAGCTCTCTACTGTCCATTGCTTCACTTGTTGCCAAGCTACTAATATAAAAGACATAACCTAAGGCACATTAATTGCCAGTGTTGTTTTGCTAACATATATTCATATATCTATCGTACATACAGCTTTTTGGGCAAGTTGCCTTGCTTTTGAGCAAATTTCCTTTGAAACATGTTTTTGCACCCATATCTAATGGTTGCAACATGCTTGTGCAATTTGGCGTTATAATTGCACCTTTACGCTCTTTAAAAATCATGTTTTGGTGGGGTGTGCTACACAATTATTCACACAAAAAAAAAAAAGCATCAATTCGCACCCATTTCTGCATCAAGGTTCCTTTAAAAAATAGGGTGAAAATGTCCATTGTTAGAATGTTTCAGTGTTTGTGTATATTTTACAGGCAAAGTTTAAGCAGTTTTAAAACATGATCATGATCATATTGTAGAGGATTTTAGGAAGGGAGTATCTGACCCCAGGTCTTAAAGAACCCTTAGAAATAGGAAACTAGGAGATTTGGGCTAGAGTGCTCGATAGGAAAGTGACACGGAAGCGAAGTAGAAAGGGGTGGAAGACGCCCTTATTTATTACCGGGGGGCCAGTACCCGGGGTCCGACGGCTTAACGTGCCCATCCGACGCACGGCGGGTATTTAGCGGATCGAGTGTTCATACCTGCGTGGGATTGAACCTCAGGCCCTTCCCGTGGCAGTCACGAACGTTGCCCACTCGGCCACCCGCGGCGCAACAGTTTTAAAACACCTGGGTTTCAGTGCTTTGTTTATATTATTTACTTCCATCACTGTTTGTGCACAGCAACACTGATATCCTCCCTTTTTATGACCATGACACAATTCCTGCTCAAATGCTATATTGCTAATCCCATTTCATTGGTGTTATAAATGCCCAAAAGTATGTGCCACTCCATTAGCCTTGGCAGCCACTCAAGCCAATAACACAGTCTTTCGGGACCAACAAACACACTCAGCTGCCAGGTTCTTGTAAATAAGGCCTCAGTGACGTTTAAATCATGTTATCTATTAATTAGATGCCATGAAATAAATTATGCCAATCCTTTCTGCTGCTACATGTTGTTTGGCTTCCTTCCTGATAGAATGCTGCTGTTGATGAGCATGCTTGAAACAAATAAAAAGAATAGTCAAGTTTGCTAAGCTTCAATTTTTTGTTAGTTTTTGTTGTCTTAGAAGATTTGCTACCCTTTGTTATTTGCTCTTGGAGAGGTTTTTTTTTTTTTTTTGCATGCTGCAGTCCTCAAATGTTTAGCTATATACACACTTTTTGATGAGATTTTCCCCCACATTTTCAATTATTTTAGGTCAATCATGAAGAGTTTTCTTTCTTAATGGGGCAATTCATTTTTATGAGATAAAAAATGTCTTTAAACAATGATAGTTTTTAATGCATGCACATACTCTGTTGGAGTGTCTAAGGAAAACTGCAGTTCCTCATGAAACAGCACAACTGCAAGGATGTTTCCAAACTACAGATGCTCTTGGATACTGTTTTTTTTTGTTGTTTTTTTTTCCTCCGTGTGTGTGCTTTATGGACCAGTTCCATTATTCATGGTTAGACCCAAATAATTATGTTTTTCCTGATATGGTTTAAAAATTTTGCAATGATTCATCAAGTAAAAACAGGACAAATTAGATATAATCAGAATGATTAATACAAGAAAATGATAGAGAGGAATGATCAATGAGATATGTTTTTGTGTAACACAATTTTTTCAGGATTCAACAAAGTGAATGACACATGTAGAAAAATGGTTTAAGGAACAATAAATCAAGATTTCACTGTATTAGTTCATTAGAAAAACATTCTAAAGTAGTTGATTATTTTCTTTACTAATAGTAAATACTTCTTAATAATATTTTGTGCATTTTATTCAAGATTTGTCTACCATAGTTTCAAATGGCAAAAGCATCCATAAGAACACTTTAGCAATACATTCCCTTGGAACACTGATACATTATTTCTGTCAAATACTAGAATTCAAAAATGAATATGGAAATCTAGTTTTCTAGACCCTAAAAGCATGTCTGGTCTGTTTGATAAATCTGTATGTTCAACTTCTAGTTGATTGTTTTGTTAAAGAACTAACACTATTCATGCCCTAACCCCATTGCATGCAAAATCTAACACTTAGGCAGCCACCATTTGAGGATATTTTATTTATGTGCTTTTATATATATGCAGTGCCCATGAAGAACGGGAGAAAAAACATGAATCATTCATTATTTTGCCTTAGCAAGACACACGTGTGCATTTTATCACGTACACACAACCACAAACAGCATATAGATTGATCTTTATATGTAGCAGAATTGAAAGGATTCCCTGTACTAATTAGGTAACAGGTGTTATCATTTGAGGTAACATAAATTTCAATTTCTTTGGTTTTCTTTCAGTCTTTTCTAGAATAATGAAAGCTGCTCAGGATATGTTGCACATTGTACAGTGACTGGGACTGCAAACTTTTTTTCTGTCTTCTGTATGGGCCACAATGTGTGTGCATGCTCTCTTCAAGACAATACAGTTGCTACCACAATTTCTAGTGACCCTGTATAGCCCGTCCCTTTTACCATCTCACAGTAGATGTGTCATTCCGTAAACCGTTCCCAATGTTCTGCCTTTACATCCATTTATCGCAATTTCTTGAGAAATCTATGCTTTGTGCATGTTATATGGTATTCCAAAATGAGGGGGCTGTGATTGAAGTAGCAGCATCAACATGTGTTCTGTAAAAGTTTGTGAATTTCATTTAGTTTAGAAAGATTTATGAATATCAAGTCATCAGGCAATTCAATCTCCATGGTTACAGATGTGTCTGAATGTAAAATCACCTGTGTAATTTATGTTTAAAACTATTTTTATTAAATAATTTATGAAGTTTGAAATGTGATGATGTTTATCAAATATGCAAAAGGGTTCTCTTTGCTCATGAACTTGTTTTTATTCATTATAATGCAAATAAAAAAAATAAGACCAGAAGTTTTGTATTCTTCTTTTATTTTCATATTATATTTTCTTCCGTGACAGACATAAAATAAAGTGCTTGCTTGTGTGAAATGTAAATGTATGTTACATTTAATACACAAAGGCAAAATCCAAACAATATATTTACCCTATCAATATCATATAAACATACCCTCAGAAATTATAATATCTAATGCCACAGACATAAGCAATGATGAACTACTAATATTACTTACCTTCATTTTGCTTTATTTCACATATCTTATCTTATTACAAGAACATACTCTCCTCTTCCAGCATTATGTTATATGATCATTTAAATGGAAATTTAGTTGTTAATTAATTTACTTATTTTACCACACAGTTGTACCAAATTTAATTGCAAATAACACCCTGCATTGCCACTACTGTGGGAATTCAACATGTTTTGACCCCGTGTTAAGTGTTGCTATTGGAAATGCACCAATGAGCCATTACATTATGACCACCTACCTAATGAGCTGTAGGATCCCCTTTAGCCCACAAAACAGCGGCCACTTGGCGAGGAATCGATTCGATGAGGTGGTGATAGGCATCCTGGGGTATCTAGTACCATAATGTCAACAGCAGGCCCTCCAGTTCCCATACATTTTGGGGTAGTGGTGATTTAGCGCGAACCCGCTTTTCCATGTTGAACCAAAAATGTTCGATTGGGTTCATGTCAAGTGAATTTGGAAGCCACGGCATTAACAGAAAGTCAGCAGCATGTTCCTCAAACCACTCCATGACAATTCTGGCAGTGTGGCATGGCACATTGTCCTGTTGGTAATAGCCATCACCAGCAGGAAACACAATTGCCATGAATAGGAAAACTTGGTCTGCAACGATGTTCAGATACCCGACAGCTGTCGGGGATTATGCTATTGGGATAAGGGAGCCTAAAGTCTCTCAAGGAAACATTGCCCACAGCATAACACTGGCACCGCCGGCCTGTCTCTGCCCAACAGTGCATCTAGGTGCCATACCCTCTGTTGGTAATCGGCGTATCCACTCTCAGCCATCTATGTGATGCACCAGGAATCTTGATTTGTCAGACTAGGCGCCTTTCTTCTACTCATCCACGATCCAGTCTCAATGATCTTGGTTCATTTCATGTGTTGTTGGCAATGATGTGCAGTGAGCATGGGGACCCGGCTGGGTTTTCGGCTACACAGGCTCATGCGCAGAAGGTTGCGATGAACTGTGCGCTGTGACACATTGTCCCGATCACCACCGTTGTAGCTGCGGGTGATTTGTCACACTGTGGCTCTGCGAACAATGCACGACAGTCTCCGCTCCCCTCTGGCGTCAATGAGCTGCGGATGACACATGGCTGGACGATGGTTCGTCGTTTGACCATCTGTGTACTACTTTTGATACGTATTAACTACAGCGGAATGTGAACAAGCTGTGTCATGCCATCACAATTTGTCTTTTATCAACCTCCAATAAATCAGCAGCTTTTACTCTACTAACCGAAAACCGGTCCTCGGGTTGTATATATATATACTGCTCTGTGAACTTCACCTGCACCACCGTTCAATCTCCAGGCACACTCATTTCTCTAGGCTGGGAGTGGTCATAATGTAATGGCTCATCGATGTATGTACACACACATTCAGTAGACAAAATATTAAGAGACGGGTGATGGGCAGTTGACATGAGCATTCCCTGTGCAGAGTGGTTACAGCCCCAAACCGAACATAGGAGATAAATACAATAGGCAGACAGCAGGCCTTCCGAACAGTGTATCACGATCGATGAACACTGGTAAACGTAAGAATAAATTATCAACGTTTATTTACAATTAAACACTTCATTAGCATCGACTATAGTTTTGCAGAGCGTTTGGCTCGGCATCATCAGGACGAATGGAGTGTAAACAAAATCATTGTGACATCATCAGAGTTGTAACGGTCACGGATTTTGAAGAGTTGTTTCCACGCGCTTGAAACTATAGTCAATGCTAATAAAGTGTTTAATTGTGAATAAACGATAATTTATTTTTAATTATCACAAGTGTGTAGTCTTGAATTATATATAACTGGTAAATGTGGTGATCTGAATGACTTTGACCATGGATGCATTGTTGGCACAAGACAGATGGGTCATTCTATACAGCCCAGGTTATAAGAATCCTGGGGCAGGAGTGCAGAATATGTCCGAAACCGAAAGCGAGATTTGGGGGAAATTAAGGCAGCTCTGGGGAAATTTTTGTCCGGGGGTAAAATAATAACAATAATACCTAATAGAACGAAATATTGATTTATTAACAACGAATATAACGTGAACATCCAGTTCGATACCCTTTTTAATGAAGTCTTCATTTCTTGGAATGGACCTCCTGTTCATAAGGCTTCACAACTTTTAAAAGAATCCTTGGACAGGCATTGCCATGGTGGAAGATACCATTTCACACGGTTTTCTTCAGCATCTCGTCTCAAGGTGTATAAGATGCCAAAGGTGATTGACAACCTTTACAAAGAGACGGGAAGGCTGCCATTTCTTGGTGACAACTGACGTCACCCATCAATGTAAGATTGTTCTTTATTTATTCATTGGAATAAATATTAGTTGTTGTTTTTTTTTCAATTTTTTAAGTAATAGGCTTTAAGGATAATTCTTAATCATCATACTCTAATAATCGCTTAAATTGTATGAAAATCTGCTACAGTTTTGGGGGAAATTTCGGACAAAAAATATTGTGTTCTGGGGAAATATTGGGCCCTGAAAATTTTCTGCACCCCTGCCCTGGGGTTCTCAAGGGCTACCATATCAAGGGTGTATTGTGAGTATATCATTGACAGACATAGCAGCAGCCAGAGAGCAAGTGGTGGATGACCGCACACCATTGATTAATGGGGTTGATGTAGACTATCCTGGTGTGTACAGACCGACCGTTTGGCAGTGGTGGCAAAAATCACATCCAGGTTAAATATTAGGGGCCCAAGCAGTGTCAGCTAGTGAACGGTACCGTGCACACTGTATATCCTGGGCTACAGGAGCTGAAGCCCTACTTGTGTGCCAGGTGATACGTAATTTATTGACGACATGCTCATCATCAGGAATTACACATTACTTGGTACCAGGAACTTCAAAACTGGACCTCCACGGAGTGGCACTGCATCATATGGTCAGACGAATCCCCTTTTCAGCTGTACGGAGCTGATGGGTCGATGCAAATGTGAACTGGATAGTAAGGCAGAGTGAAAACGGGCAAAAAGATTTTTGGCAGAATTTTAAATGTCCTGTATGCGGAAAAGTGGTCATACGGTGTCTCTATTTTACCCTGCAAAAATTAGGCTTTATAAAATTATATCTTCTGGTGCCCCAATGCTCTCAGTGTAGTAAAAAATTTCAAAAATATGAGATTTTTCAATTTTGTTAGAATAACTCTCATACATTTTTTAAATCAAAACAAAGGATTTACAATAAGATGGGGGATACATGTTTTGTTTTTGAGAAATTCCGATTTGGTCCCAAATTTCGGTAATAATTGTAGAGATGCAATTCTGGATCCCATAAAACTGTCTCTTGCTTCTGATACGTATTCTGTCCGAGCTGCTTCAGTAACCAGTTTCACATAATATTCTACAGCCTTTTGGAATGACAAGGAAAATTCAAAATTTGTATTTGCTCTTGGAAATTAATGACATCAGCAACCAGATTTTTTTTTCTTTTGTGGGTGGCGCCCCAGTAGCAGCGACTGTTTACCAGTTTATTAAAAATAAAATAATCATTAGCTACAAAATTAATTTTTGGTATTTTATAATATCTAATTACTTTCATAGTGATATTAGTTCTGGATTTCAAAACGCGTCTTAAACACAGTTCCTTAATATGTGAGCAGTCGTCACTAATAATAGATATCAAAATATTTTTGGTGCGTCCAAAATATCCATTGATTTCGATTACTTGGTTAACTATTCTCCGTGACTCAATTGGCAAATATGGCGATCGTTTGATCAAATCACACAAATGTAATGGTCCATTTTTACATATGGACTTTACTTTTATTTCACAAACCATATTGGAACATAAACTTTTAATTTGTTATTTTTTCAGGTAGAACCGTTTAATGGTGGTTTTAATTGCTGTAACTTCTTACATGTTATATTTCCTTTGAGTGGAAAGCAATTTCTCGGTTGGAAGTTATTAATATTCACTGCGAATATATATTGCGGTAATCGAATGTGATTCAAGGAAAAATCTTTCATGTACCTCTCGGTTGTAGGTGGTCGATGTTCAAATCTTTGCACTGTTCTTCTCATCAGGTTCTTGGGTGTAGGCTTTTTTTTTTTTATTAACTTCAAAAAGTCTGCACGTTTCTTGAGTAGGATATACTTTTCTAGTTGAACTATGGGAAGCACATGAAGACAAAGGAGATGTGAAAATTACGTTGGAAAACTTGAAAAACGGAAAAATGAATCACTCATAAAAATATTCGCTTGAGGAATTGCAATCACCAAAAAACTTCATCAGACTTCTTGAATGTATTGTCCGATGCATTTCGGCAGATCTGTCTGCCATCTTCTGGGACCTTTGGTCGTCCGTTCTCTTTGCAGTTTACGTTGAATATGCGACGTGCTCAGTTTGGGAATCTTTGTGTGTTATACGTCATTGGATGTGTTGCGTTGCCACTCCTGTGATTTGAAGACTCGGGAATTTTTTTTTTTTTAAATGTTTGCGAGCTTTCATTGTTTCTATTCTGTTTGCCTTCCCATTTTTTATTCTCTTCTTCTATCAGTATCTTCCATGGAATTGGCATTTCTACTCGATTACTAATGTTGTAGTTTTGTTTTGTTTTTTTGTTTTGTTTTTTTTCAATTATGATTGCTTCGGCGAACAGGATGGTCTTTTTTCGGTTGGTTGTTTGCAGATAATTTCAATATCTGGCATTGTGTTATTTTTTATGCAATATTGTACAAGTGCTGTTTTTTCCTCCTTTTTTTCCCCAGTTCTTCATATGTTGTGTCAATCTTGTTTTTAATTTGTTTCTTGTGCTTCCTATGTATTTCATTCTATTGTTGTTATTGGTTAGCTTAATTGGAATGCTCAATAGTTTTGTTTTTTTCTCTGTTATTGATTATTATATTCTTGTGGTCTTTTACTAAAATTCCAGTATCTAGATGTTGTTTTTTGCATTCCTTTTTAATTGAATTTGTAACCTGTTTTATGTATTGAAATTTACCACAATATTTTATATTTTACTTGGTTTTATTTTTAGGATGTTTATACATGTAAATTAATTTTTTGACATCTGAGGTGGTATACCCAAATTTTTTAGCTGTTGTTATTATCCATTGAAGTTCTGTTTTCCTTGAAAAAGTTATTGCTGGAATGTGTGAAGAAAACCCACCTACGTGCCAATATTTATACCTGCAAATTCATACCATCTAAAGGCATATAAAATATTGGCAATCAGAAGTTTAGTGCATAGAGCCTTCGCACATTCCAGAAAAAACTTTTTCAAGGAAAAAGAACTTCAATGGATAATAACAACAGCCAAAAGATTTGGATATACCACCTCATATGTCCAAAAAGGAGTTCATAAGGAGAATATAATCAATAACAGAGAAAAAACAAAACTATTGGACAGTGCAGGAGTATATAGCATTTCAATTAAGCCAACCAACAACAACAATAGAGTGAAATACATAGGAAGCACAAGAAACAAATTAAAAACAAGATTGACACAACATAAAAAAAGGAATTAATAATCTAAAGCAACTTTTATGGGAATTTTACTAGGAAATTTTTTCTTTAATAGCAAATTTTTGGAGAAAACTCTTCTCCTTCTTCAGGCTGTCTTGTTGTTGTCACTATCACGGTTACGGTTTACCTTGACGGTTACGGTTAACCTTGACGGTTTAGGTTATTTTTCAACAAATCCTGCCAGATGTTAGGCAGGGAAAATCCTTTGCAGTCATTGATGATGGAATTTTGATTTTTCTCAATCTCTATTCCTTCTTTCAGTTTTCTTTTTGGAAATTGCTTTGGAAACTGATTACTTTAAGGGATCAATTTACTTCCGATATTGGAGGTTAATTATTTAACGTGCATTAATGCATTTGCATTTTTGAACTTCACTTTTAGTTGGTAAAGTTCGATGAACACTTACCGCACGTGGGGCTTGGCTTTCAATCCATATTTCCGTTACGTGGATGCGGCACGGGATTTTTTTCATTTGGCCACGGGTCTGCTTCTTTTTTTTTTTTTTTTTCTCCGTTGGAATTTATTTTGTCTCATCACCAAATGAGTTTTTCCTTTGCTGCATCCTCATTTACTTCAATATTTATTCATACCCGAGTACTTTCGGTACTACTACTATACCGTCTTCGAGGGGACATTTTGCTCCAACTAGCACGGACCGTGTCAGCTGGGCATTTCGGTGGTTCTCGCGGGCTGCTTCTGTCATCTGCTATCGCTTCTTCTTGGGCGTTGTGGCGCCATCTCTTGTTGGTCAGTGATCTCCTTTTTCGAACTTTTTCTTTTTTTTGCTCAATTTTAATTAAATTTCTCCAGCTGTTTCTCAAATTATTAGGGTCATTGTGGTTGCAAACTTTTGTCCTATTTTTTTCAATCATTACCGACTCTGCTATTCTGAGGTGTTTTTCGGATTTACAGCTTTTAATGATTTTTATATTTTCGAATTTTGGATATTTTTGGTTATCCAGACAGTATTGAATCAGTGCTGTTTTTTCTTCTTTTTTCTGCCAGTTTTTTATGTGTTGTTTTAATCTGTGTTTAAGCTTATTTTTGGTACTTCCTATATAAGCCATTGGAGGATTTTCAGTAATAGGAATTGAATAAATACCTGCTTTTTCTCATCAATGAAGAAATCAAATTCATAAAAAAAAAAAAAAAAAAAAAAAAAAAAAAAAAAAAAAAAAAAATTGCAAGCAGCTTTGGTTATCCTAACCATTTAATAAAAAAATGGGACACAGAAGTAATAAAGAAAATAAAAAAAATAATGCTGTAGTAATTAAAAAAGAAATCAAATATTTAAATGGTTTTCCTTACATTAAAGGCACTACCAATGAAATTAATAATATTTGTAAAAAGCATAACATTCAAATTGGAGGAAAAGTAAATACCATCAAAAATATAGTAACAAAAAATAATGATAAAATAAGAATGTTAGAAAAAGCAGGTATTTATTCAATTCCTATTACTGAAAATCCTCCAATGGCTTATATAGGAAGTACCAAAAATAAGCTTAAACACAGATTAAAACAACACATAAAAAACTGGCAGAAAAAAGAAGAAAAAACAGCACTGATTCAATACTGTCTGGATAACCAAAAATATCCAAAATTCGAAAATATAAAAATCATTAAAAGCTGTAAATCCGAAAAACACCTCAGAATAGCAGAGTCGGTAATGATTGAAAAAAATAGGACAAAAGTTTGCAACCACAATGACCCTAATAATTTGAGAAACAGCTGGAGAAATTTAATTAAAATTGAGCAAAAAAAAGAAAAAGTTCGAAAAAGGAGATCACTGACCAACAAGAGATGGCGCCACAACGCCCAAGAAGAAGCGATAGCAGATGACAGAAGCAGCCCGCGAGAACCACCGAAATGCCCAGCTGACACGGTCCGTGCTAGTTGGAGCAAAATGTCCCCTCGAAGACGGTATAGTAGTAGTACCGAAAGTACTCGGGTATGAATAAATATTGAAGTAAATGAGGATGCAGCAAAGGAAAAACTCATTTGGTGATGAGACAAAATAAATTCCAACGGAGAAAAAAAAAAAAAAAAAGAAGCAGACCCGTGGCCAAATGAAAAAATCCCGTGCCGCATCCACGTAACGGAAATATGGATTGAAAGCCAAGCCCCACGTGCGGTAAGTGTTCATCGAACTTTACCAACTAAAAGTGAAGTTCAAAAATGCAAACTTTAAGGGAATTCCAATCCATGCTGTGCCCTGTTTCTCTAACATGCCTATCTAATCCAGTCTTGTTGGAACAATTTTTTATAGCTGCTTTATGCTCAGCTATACGAGTTTCTAGTCTGCGACCTGATTCACCTATGTAAGATAGTCCACAACTACAATTTACTTCATAAACTACTCCTTGCATTTTTAAAATATCTTCTTCTCTTTGAACTATTTTAGGGAAAAATTTTTTAACTTTGTTCTCTAAACTTGGAGCTAGCCTAATATTGTATTTCTTACTAATTTTCTTTAAAGACTCAAATAAACCTTTGTGATAAGAAATTTTTCTAGTGAATTTTACTTGTTGCTTTTGTGGCTTCTCCGTACCATTAAAATTCAGAAGCTTCTCAATTTCTTCTTTAGGATACTTATTCTCTGCAAGTATGACTTTAAGCTCTTCTTTATGGGCTTCTTTTTTATCTGCAGTAGAAACTATTTTATTAATTTTTTCTAAAAACTGACTTGCTACATTTTTCTTAATAGAAACTGGATGATAGGAATTGAAATCCAGTAGTCTTTTAGTATTCATTGGTTTTTTATACCAACTAGTGAGGAATTTTTCATCTTCATAATAGATAGTAATATCTAAGAAGTTTATTCTTCTTTCTTTTTGAAGTTCAATAGTGAACTTAAGGGAATCATCTAATTCATTGAATGAGTCTAGAATTCTTTCTGGAACAATTTCTGAGCTATCTATTATAAATAAGATGTCATCCATGTATCTGCTATATAAGCAGAAGTATGTGGGTTGTACTAGTATCTTTTCTTCTAGTTTTCCCACATAATAGTTAGATAAGAGTGGGGAGAGTGGGGAGCCCATAGCTAGCCCCGATTTTTGAATGAAAAAAGTTTTCCCAAATTGAAAGTAGTTGTTCTGCAAAGAGAAAGTAAGCATTTCAAAAATTCCTACTAATATGTTTTTTTCCTTGTTGTGAAAAACTATTAGGTCTGCCAAGTCTTCCGCTATAAAGTCTATAAGTTGATCTATATTAATGTGAGTATACATAGACACTATATCTAAACTACCCATAATAGGAGAATCTAATTTAGGAAGAAGTTCTAGTTTTTCTTTTAGCTGCATTGAGTTTTTTATCAAGTTAGGTGGCTCTTTTAAAAGATTCTGAAGGTGTGACTTTAAAAAATAGTTTAGATTTGAAAGAATAGAGTTTTTTGAGTTTATTATTGGTCTAATTGGTTGGTGTTCTTTATGCAGTTTGACTATTCCATATATTTGAGGTAATCTGAACTGTAATTTTGAGAATTGTTTATAGTTTTCTGGAAGCTGGTTTTTCTTTTTTTGAAGTGAAATAAGCTTAGAGACTTTTTTAATCAAATCTGGTAGTGGGTTTTCTTTTACTTCTTCATACATAGGTTTTTTTAGTTCTTCTTTCATCTTTTCTAGATAATCTTTCTTATCCATAATAGTAATCAACTTACTTTTGTCTGTTCTCACAGCAACTACACTTTCATTTTTTCTGAAATCTTTAAGAGCTTTTAATTGACTATTATCAAATTTTTTTGAGGTTTTCCTTACTTGCTTCTGGAATTTTGTAAGGCTATTGTAGTAATCTTTTCTGAGGAGGTCTGCTTTAATTTGGTCCTCTTTTTCTAAAGTGCTGCAGATGCTTTCCAATTCAATTACCAATTTTTCTGGATTTATTTTTTTCTTTGGATAGATTGAAATTACTTCCTTTATTTATCACTTGTAATAATTCTTGGCTAACTCCAGTAGCAGTGTTGTCCTTTACATGACTAAGAACTGTATTTTTTTTGTTTTTACTGGAATAGTTTTTCTTCAAAAATTTCTCTTCTTTAAGGTTCAGCTTTTTAACAAATTTCTTATTTTTGTTTCTTACTCCAATTTTTAGCCAGTCATCCAATTCTGCTTTTACTGTATCCCTTAAGATTCCAGAAATTTTCTTTTCATTTTCTACTTTTACTTTTTTATAATAAATAAGCAACATTTTTATATTTTGCTTCAATACTTCTTTTTAACAGACAAAAGTAAGTTGATTACTATTATGGATAAGAAAGATTATCTAGAAAAGATGGAAGAAGAACTAAAAAACCTATGTATGAAGAAGTAAAAGAAACTCTAAGCTTATTTCACTTCAAAAAAAGAAAAACCAGCTTCCAGAAAACTATAAACAATTCTCAAAATTACAGTTCAGATTACCTCAAATATATGGAATAGTCAAACTGCATAAAGAACACCAACCAATTAGACCAATAATAAACTCAAAAAACTCTATTCTTTCAAATCTAAACTATTTTTTAAAGTCACACCTTCAGAATCTTTTAAAAGAGCCACCTAACTTGATAAAAAACTCAATGCAGCTAAAAGAAAAACTAGAACTTCTTCCTAAATTAGATTCTCCTATTATGGGTAGTTTAGATATAGTGTCTATGTATACTCACATTAATATAGATCAACTTATAGACTTTATAGCGGAAGACTTGGCAGACCTAATAGTTTTTCACAACAAGGAAAAAAACATATTAGTAGGAATTTTTGAAATGCTTACTTTCTCTTTGCAGAACAACTACTTTCAATTTGGGAAAACTTTTTTCATTCAAAAATCGGGGTTAGCTATGGGCTCTCCACTCTCCCCACTCTTAGCTAACTATTATGTGGGAAAACTAGAAGAAAAGATACTAGTACAACCCACATACTTCTGCTTATATAGCAGATACATGGATGACATCTTATTTATAATAGATAGCTCAGAAATTGTTCCAGAAAGAATTCTAGACTCATTCAATGAATTAGATGATTCCCTTAAGTTCACTATTGAACTTCAAAAAGAAAGAAGAATAAACTTCTTAGATATTACTATCTATTATGAAGATGAAAAATTCCTCACTAGTTGGTATAAAAAACCAATGAATACTAAAAGACTACTGGATTTCAATTCTTATCATCCAGTTTCTATTAAGAAAAATGTAGCAAGTCAGTTTTTAGAAAAATTAATAAAATAGTTTCTACTGCAGATAAAAAAGAAGCCCATAAAGAAGAGCTTAAAGTCATACTTGCAGAGAATAAGTATCCTAAAGAAGAAATTGAGAAGCTTCTGAATTTTAATGGTACGGAGAACCCACAAAAGCAACAAGTAAAATTCACTAGAAAAATTTCTTATCACAAAGGTTTATTTGAGTCTTTAAAGAGAATTAGTAAGGAATACAATATTAGGCTAGCTCCAAGTTTAGAGAACAAAGTTAAAAAATTTTTCCCTAAAATAGTTCAAAGAGAAGAAGTTATTTTAAAAATGCAAGGAGTAGTTTATGAAGTAAATTGTAGTGTTATGGACTATCTTACATAAGTGAAACAGGTCGCAGACTAGAAACTCGTATAGCTGAGCATAAAGCAGCTATAAAAAATTGCTCCAACAAGACTGGATTAGATAGGCATGTTAGAGAAACAGGGCACAGCATGGATTGGAATTCCCTTAAAGTAATCAGTTTCCAAAGCAATTTCCAAAAAAGAAAACTGAAAGAAGGAATAGAGATTGAGAAAAATCAAAATTCCATCATCAATGACTGCAAAGGATTTTCCCTGCCTAACATCTGGCAGGACTTGTTGAAAAATAACCTAAACCGTCAAGGTTAACCATAACCGTGATAGTGACAACAACAAGACAGCCTGAAGAAAGAGAAGAGTTTTCTCCAAAAATTTGCTATTAAAGAAAAAATTTCCTAGTAAAATTCCCATAAAAGTTGCTTTAGATTATTAATTCAATTAAACTAGGAAGCCATTTCTCAACATGAGCTTTATTCAAAGAATAAAAAAGGAGTTCAAGATGAAAAACCCTTCTGCCTCTGCAAACTCAACGAGAGTATTTCCACGCTGCTTTCTGTTGCCGTGACCGAATTTACCTACTGAAGTTTCATTCTGTTGCCGTTGCCCTATTTTTGCATTGAAATCTCCCATAATTATCTTCAAGTGCTGCTTACCTTGAAGATAATTATGGGAGATTTCAATGCAAAAATAGGGCAACGGCAACAGAATGAAACTTCAGTAGGTAAATTCGGTCACGGCAACAGAAAGCAGCGCGGAAATACTCTCGTTGAGTTTGCAGAGGCAGAAGGGTTTTTCATCTTGAACTCCTTCTTCAAGAAAAAGCCACACAGGAAATGGACATGTAGACATCCAAATGGGATGACAAGTGAAATTGATTTTATTATGTGTAACAACAAATTCTTCATAGAAGACTGCAGTGTGTTAAACAAGTTCAACACAGGTAGTGACCATAGATTGGTGAGATGTAAGATGTACCTCAACACTAAACTCGAACAAGGCAAGCTCATAAGACAAACAAAATGTATTGACATAACCAACCTTAAAAAACACCATAATACCTTCAAGTTGGAACTGAAGAACAGATTCTCTGCTTTAGAAGGCCTAACATCGGAGGAAGAAGTGGATATTTCTGAAGTTAACAGAAAAGTAACCAAAGCTCTTATGGAAACAGCAACAAAATTAGCTGGATCTAAGAACAAGTTGCATGTGAACAAATTATCAGGAAAAACCAAAATGTTGATGCAAAAAAGAAGAGAGATGAGGACAACTAAAGAAGATGTGACTTCCAAAGTGGAATATATAGAGCTATGCAAGACAGTACGAAAAAGTATCACTGAAGACGTAAGGAAATTCAACTGTGAACTAGTGAGGAAAGCAATTGAAAACAACCAAAGCCTAAAGATAGCAAGGGGACATCTCAGTAAGGGAAGAAAACAAATTACGGCACTGAGAAAAGAAGATGGTTCTGTAACAAGAAATAGAGGCAAAATTTTGACAAGAGTGAATGATTTCTACTCCAAATTATATGAAAGGGATGATACATGTACTCCAGACATCATGAAAGGTACCAGTACAATAGTTCTTCCAGTCCTCCCAGCAGAAGTTGCACATGCAATCAAGAACATGAAGCGGGGAAAAGCTCCAGGAGAAGATGGAACTACTATAGACATCATACAAGAAGCAAGTGGAGAAATCGAAACAGTACTCGCCCAAATTTTCACTCGATGCCTTAATGAAGGGAAGATTCCTGAGGATTGGAACAATGCTACAATGATCCTGCTACATAAAAAATGTGACATTGAGGATCTCAGGAACTACAGACCTATCAGCCTCCTCTCAGTGGTTTATAAAATCTTCACTAAAGTTCTTTCACACCGCTTGAAGGTAACACTGGACATGGCTCAACCGAGAGAACAAGCTGGATTCAGGAGTGACTACAGCACAATAGATCATATCCACGTACTGAGAGAACTAATTGAAAGAGCGAGGGAATATGAACTTCCATTATGCATGGCTTTTGTCGATTATGAAAAGGCCTTTGATTCGATGAAACCATCAGCAGTTACAATGGCTCTGAAATCCTGCGGTATTGAAGACACATACATTAATATTATTAATAACATCTATGAAAATGCAAGTGCAAAGATTCGGCTGTTTGAAAATACAACACACATAAAAATTGGAAAGGGAGTGAGACAAGGTGACACCATATCTCCGAAGCTCTTTAATGCCACATTGGAGTGTGTCTTTCAGTCGCTGAGCTGAGAAAACAAGGGGATAAAGATTAATGGAGATTATCTAACCCACCTTCATTTTGCTGATGATGTAGTCATTTTTGCAACTACCCCATCAGAGCTGCAGAGTATGATCCAGGAACTTGCTGACAAGAGTAAAGAAGTGGGATTAAAAATGAACTTTCAGAAGACAAAAGTGATGTTCAATGCTTTTACAAGAAATGAAGATTTATCGATTGATGGAGAAAAGCTGGAGATAACAGACACGTGCGTTTATCTTGGACAGCAGATATCAAATCAGAGTCACATTGATGAAGAAATTAATCGGCGTACAAAACTTGCCCGGAGAGCTTTTGGAAGAAACAGCATAATTTTCAAGAGCAATATTCCATTATGTCTTAAAAGAAAAGTGTTTGATCAATGCATTCTTCCAGTGCTTACGTATGGTGCAGAGACGTGGACCTTAACTAAAAGAGACATACAAAGGCTGCAGACAACTCAAAGTAGCATAAAGAGGTGCATGCTTGGTGTAACCAGGAGAGATAAGAAGAGGAACTCGTGGATCAGAAAAATGACAAGAGTGGAAGACATCTTGATCAGAGTAAAATCCCTTAAATGGCAATGGGCTGGGCATACTGCCAGAAGGACAGACCATCGATGGACAGCCGAAATTTTAGATTGGATTCCAAGGGACAGGAAAAGACCCAGAAGAAGACCACATGGGAGATGGGTGGATGAAATTCGAAAGTATGTGGGAGTGACATGGAGGAGACTGGCACAGGACAGACCGTTGTGGAGGAAACTTGGGGAGACCTTCGTCCAGCAGTGGATTGATAATGGTTGATGATGATGATGTCAAAAAAGTAATTTACATGTATAAACATCCTAAAAATAAAACTAAGCAAAATATAAAATATAATGGTAAATTTCAATACATAAAACAGGTTAACAAATGTAATAAAAAAGGAATGCAAAAAACATCTAGATATTGGAATTTCAGTAAAAGACTACAAGAATATAATAATCAATAACAGAGAAAAAACAAAACTATTGGACAGTGCAGGAGTATATAGCATTTCAATTAAGCCAACCAACAACAACAATAGAGTGAAATACATAGGAAGCCCAAGAAACAAATTAAAAACAAGATTGACACAACATATGAAGAACTGGGAAAAAACAGCACTTGTACAATATTGCATAAAAAATAACACAATGCCAGAATTTGAAAATATGGAAATTATCTGCAAACAACCAACCGAAAAGACCATCCATTTCGTCGAAGCAATGGTAATTGAAAAACCCAAAAAAGAACCAACTGCAACATTAGTAGTGGAGTAGAAATGCCAATTCCATGGAAGATACTAATAGAAGAAGAGAACAAAAAATGGGAAGGCAAACAGAACAGAAACAATGCAAGCCCGCAGACATAAAAAAAATTCCCGAGTCTTCAAGTCACAGGAGTGGCAACGCAACACATCCGATGACGTATAACAAAGATTCCCAAACTGAGCACATCGCATATTCAACGTAAACTGCAGAGAGAACGGATGATCAGAGGTCTCAGAAGATGGCAGACAGATCTGCTGAAATGCATCGGATAATACATTCAAAAAGTCTGACAAAGTTTTTTGGTGATTGCAATTCCTCATGCGAATATTTTTACGAGTGATTCATTTTCCAACGTAATTTTCACATCTCCTTTGTCTTCATGTGTCTCCCGTAGTTCAACTAAAAAAGTATATCCTACTCAAGAAATGTGTGGACCTTTTGAAGTTAGTCAAAAAAAGCCTACACCGAAGAACCTGATGGGAACAACAGTGCAAAGATTTGATTGAACATCGACCACCTACAACCGAGAGGTACATGAAAGATTTTTCCTTGAATCGCATTCGATTACCGCAATATATATTCGCAGCGAATATTATTAACTTCCAACCGAGAAATTGCTTTCCACTCAAAGGAAATATAACATGTAAAAAGGTAAAGCAGTTAAAACCACCATTAACCTGAAAAAATAACGTATGGAAAACATGTTTTTTAAATCTCGATAAATCGAGAAATATGTGCGTAATAAACTTTTAAATATAATTCACCAACACTTTCAAATTTTGGAAGAGATTCATAATCCCCACACATGACAGCAGTATTCTGTTAGCAGATTTCAACCATCTCCAATGTGCCATTTTCCCAGGTTGTGTGATTGCTAAATTATCTGTCAGATTGCCATTTGATGTGGAAATGCTATTTTCAAACACATACTTTTGATCAGTACTTAGGTTCTTAAAAGCAATATCTGGTAATTCGGTGGCAATTCGTAGGAATTCTACAACAGGAAGCTGATATATGATATATTTCCAATCTCTCCAGAAAACACAGAGGGGCCTAGCAGTTTGATTACTGGCCTGTGCTAGACTTGGCAATATAATCCGCGTTTGCTTTGGATTATTTGCTTTCAACCCAGATACTTTTTTCACTCTGAACACTTTTAATGCCAGATTTAGCATCCCATTCTCTATCCCAAATCTCCTCTTCCTCTGATGTTTCGCTACTTGATTTATCTGAAGCTAGCTCTGATTTAGAAGTTGATGGCACAGTCAAAGGAATTTTAATTTCTTTAGATTTTCTGTATTATGCACGTTTCAGCTTTTGGCTAGCTTCAAGATCTATGATTCAAAAGCCATTTTTCTCTGCTGTCTCCGATATTTCAAAAATTGTCGTTCTTTAATAGGTATCTCATTCTTGCTCTTGCACAAGAAGTCACAACACTTGTCGCTGATATATCAAACAGTAGACACCCGAAAAGCTTCAATTTTTTTCATATTCTTGTTCTATCTAGATTTCATTTTTTTTTTTTTTTTTTTTTTTTGTATTTCCACACTTTCTCTGAAATTCTTTAATCATATGTAAAATATGTTGACCAGATACAAATGGAATAAAAGCCTTAGCCCATGGAATTTTGACTTCTGCCATGAGAATGTTCAAAATGTATCCTAGAGTTGGCTGTGTTTCTTTCCGAGAAGCTTTCAATACATTTAGATGTATCAACAAATAATTTTGAATCGCATCCGCATAAGTTTTAAAGTGTCTTTAAATTTTATTTAAATTTCTGGGGTGCTCCAAAGACATGACATTTAACATCCTTTCTAGTTTCAGACATAGTTACTTTATAAACCATAAGCGCATAACAGTCAGCACAGTTGCATTTGAGTCAACAGCACAAAACTGAACTCGTAAGATTCTCACAAGGCACAAAATACATGATTGGCAAACAATTTACTCTAAACAAATACAAGACTGATTGAACCACACATGAAGTACGTGCGACTCCTCAACTGAAGCTATAGTAAAACAAAAAATCAAACAGAAAGTGATGCAGGTACAGACTGCTGGTCGGGTGGTCGAGCACGTCATATGAGCTGTGCTGGCAATCATTTCATCAAGGGCACTTCAAAGTTCATGGTGGTTGGGACACCGCTAAATATTTTCTGATCGAACTGAAATTTTAGACAGCCTTTTAGCTCATCAGTTGCACATATAGGCATTTTAAATTTAAAACATGACTTTTTTCGCTCCACCCTACCGGACAGCACAATATCATGGCCCCCATTGTGTCAGGTTGGTTCTGTGATGGTTTGGGGAGCCTTTTTGTGGGATACATTTGGTCCCTTAATGTCTGGAAAGGTCCTTAACAACTGCACACTACCAACATGTGCTGGCCGATGGTCTGTTTCAGGAAAACAATGCACCACCCACCCATGCATGGCCCAAGGAACACTCATCTGAGTTTGAAATCATCCAGTGGCCCTCAAGATCTGCAGATTTAAAACCTGTGGAAGCTTTTCTGGGATACAAATTTTGAAGTTGTGAATCCATTTACTGGTGTAATAATGACATGAATGGCAAGTCAGATAATATCCGAAAACTTAAAAATTTCATCGTCCTGGAGCGGGAATCAAACTTGCGTCTCCTGGCTAACACCCGAGTATGCTAACCACACCACCACCCAAAACGACCGAGTCGCAAGTTTCCAATTCATTGATTTCATTCATTGCTTTTCTGTGATGCCGTAAAGCGGAATATGAGATCCATGAATCCTGGGCAGCTGACTTGCACAGAGTTGTGGACAATGCCGGAACAGGCAGGTGGCTGGCATTGCCTATGGCATCTGGTGGAGTAGATGCCTTTGTGTGTACAAGCTGTTTGTTATTCATGCTAGAGGCAGACCGATACTCTATTAGGTAGGTATCTCTAATGTTTTGTCCATGAATGTATATATATCATCGTCGAGCATTATCAACCACTGCTGGATGGTCTCCCCATGGAAAACTGTCTGCAGTCTAAGTTAGGGTACCATGAGATAATAAACCAAATTTGGTAGATATAAATTGGAAACTAGATTTTACAGAAATTTTGTGTGGGTACATCTTGACAACCCTGGGCGTCGACCGACCCCTTCCAAATATCGTCTACGGTCTAAGTTAGGGTACCATGATGATATAGTACACCAAATTTGGTGGTTCTAAATTGAAAACTGCAGATTTCACGAAAATTTTGTGTAGGGGCCCCTTGGCCCCTTCCAAAAACCGTCTACAGTCTACATTAGGGTACCATGAGATAGTATACCAAATTTGGTGGTTCTAAATTAAAAACTAGATTTTGTGAAAATTTTGTATGGAGTCCCCTTGACTCTGAGCCCCAACCCCTTCCCAAAACCGTCTACGATCTAAGTTAGGGTGCCATGAGATAGTATACCAAATTTGGTGGTTCTAATCTGAAAACTGTAGATTTATATAGCGGACATACAAACATTTAATTTCATATATATAGATTAGGATACAAAAATAATCAATGAAAATCATGCTTATTATTTTGCTTATTTTTAAGATACAGCTTAAAACGTAAAATCAGAAAAGGGCCCAGTTTATTGTTATGTTGAAATATTACACCTCAGCTTACTAGATGGAGCCACCTCCTGCTCCAAGAGTCAGTACTTTCTATCGACCTGTTGCTAGACATATGTACGGTGCAAAAGTGTCATTTGTTAAACTTAACTTTGACAGCAATGTGTGTTGGTTGATTGTTTTGAGTTTGGAACAGCACGTTTTCCAGGTACATTTAATTATGACTTCATCATCGGTTAATAATTAGGTTTCAATGTTTAACATAATATAAAATGTAGTTTGTTTATCATGATTTAAGTAATTGTTGTATTAAGTATTTAAGTAATTTATCAGTGATTTTGATTTTTTATTTGGTGTAGCGTAGAGACTTTGAAAAAGTTTGTGTTACACGTCATTCCTGAAAAGTGTTGTGGTTTCATTAGTTCATAACTTTTTTGAAAACTTTGAACTTGGACAGGAGGATGTAGTTTGCCATACTGACAATTGTTGTGGACAAAATAAAAATAACACATTACTGCAACACGCAACATGGCAGACTCTGACTAGATGCCAAGTCCTTCCAGCTCTCATTTCTGCCTGTGGGTCACACAAAATTTGCCGTCAACCTTTACTTTGGCCTGTTTAAAAGATCATTTAAATCCAGGGATTCCAACACCTTGATTGATGTGTCTGATGCAGCTATTGAACCATGCCCAAAGTCAAACTTCATTCAAGCTGTGGTTGTAGGAAGTGAAGCAGGTGAGGTTTATGTCAAATCCTATTTGTGGGCTAATTTCTTCAAGGAGATGAAGGCTGCAAGAGTGCCACAACTATTATATCACCAGCACTTCATTTATAATAAACCGTCCAATCCAATTATAAATACAATACATACCATCCAATTCAATTTAATATTATATTTAAGTTAATAATTAAATTAATAAAAATTTCTTTAAAAAAAAACATTGAGCAGCTAGCAAAAGTTACACCCATTGGACTTTTGTATGAGAGGAAATTATACCTTCACGACCGTATCCTGAAATATGTTTCAGAAGAAACAAAGGATATCCTATGCCCCCACCCAGTCCCACAACCACAACCTGCTAAAGACATCCCAGCTGACAACATTCCAGAAGCAGACTAACAGCAAAGCCCTTCCGGAACCCAGAGAAAAAGAGTAGCATCGCCAAAACAGCTGTAGCCAATGAAATGCAAGACCCCAACATGCACATACTGCCACATACTTGGTCATCAAAATCAGCTGTTGAGAGGAAAATTTGTGTACCCTGAAAGGAGAGAGAGGAAAATTCTAAAAAGTAACACATGGACTGTATAGAACAAAAAATTATGGATTTATAATATTCACTTAAAGCTAAAATTAAACAATAGTCACTTAAAGAAATGAGTTGTTTAATTTTTGTAATTTTAATATTATATTTAAATTAATAATTAAATTAATAAAAATGGCTTTTCAAAATAAACTATTACTTTTGTTTTAATTATTACATTTTACTATTTAAAAAGAACATTTAGGAAATAATTGGCCCTAAAATGTTTTAAACCATATTATTTGCACAAAAACCTTTAAATCACTTAGCAGTCAAATTATTTCTGGTTTTTCTAGAAAATCATAATCTACGTAACTTTGCACAAAAAGCTTTCCTTCATCAAATTCAAGTTTACTGAACTTTTAAGGTTGATTTTCCCAAAACTATCATTTTCAAAAAAAGGAATTAAAAATTCAATAACATTTTTAAGTGTTGGAACAAAAGGATGCAATAAATTATGTTATTCTCTTTATTTTATAAGGAACTTGAATATATCAATAACTCCATACAGACAGACTGGGCCCTTTTCACATGGAAGTCCACATATAATGTTAACAATAACACTAATGTAGGGTTAAAACATAAATGTTCTTTTGGATTACATATGGTAAAGTTGCATAGTAAAAATAAATAAATTTCCATTTAAATTATTGTATAACATAAGGCTGGAAGCGGAAAAAGTTCGGAAGACAGCCTGCGATATGATATGCAAAACAGAGAAACGAGAAGATAAGTAATGGTATTACTTTTTTAGTTCATCAATGTTTATGACTATAGCATTAGATATTGTGAATTTTAAGTTAATTTGATGGTAGCTGGGAGCACGCTTAAGTTACATATAATATAATATTATACATAACTTAAGCGTGCTCTCAACTACCATCAAATTAACTTGTTTTTTAGTTACGTGCATTGCCTACGACTCATTTGTGAATTTATGTTGTTTGCTTCTCAAAAGTTGCAGACTAATTTTAATTTACACAGACTTCATCTGAGGCATCATTAGTATAAGAGTTATTGTTAGCATTTATTCTGTTGTCTGGACTAATAAAATTCACGGTTTTCTGGTGGTTGACATAACTGTCAGCAATCTAAGAAATGAAAACTAGAAGAGTTCTTCATGTAGACCAATGGGTTGATTGATTAAATTGCTAGATTTATGTAAGTGGCTGATTTGCCATAATTAGAACTACAGGTATGAAATACAAAGATGCTGCCATGGGAGAAACACTGGATCTAGCAGGTGATTGAGATTTTATCACTCAATCACAGTTAGATGAGGATTCTATACATGACATCATGGAACTCTTGAGAAATAAGGAGCACACAGTCTCCCAGGGGTATTTTATATAGGACTAAAAAAAAAAAAAAAGATATGCTGCTAGACAGGGGATAAGTGCATAAAATCAGCTTGAACTCTCAGGCAGAATATAATGCCACTACACTCCAGTAGAGTTAATAACAGTGATCTAACATCAGTTAGAACCATTTTCAGAAAAACGTGTTACCCGTTTGCGAACATACACTGCAACTTTTGCTTCCTCGCTCATCCAACTAAAGTAACTACAACAAAGTAAATTGCAAAATCTGACAGTAGAGAATTGGTTCCATGAATTGCTTTATATAGTCTTCATCATGGGCAATATACACTGGTTTCCATAAATTAAGGAAAAAAAACAGAATACGTAATCGTAATTACTGGTGAAAGTGTCGGAAATGCACGAAACTTTGGTACAGTGAAACCTCCATTAACGGACACCTCTGAGCAACAGAATGCGTCAGTTGGTACACAACTGCCATGGGATCAACATTAACGATAACCACCCAACAACAAAATCTTTTAACAGTGGACAACAGACACTCCAGTCAGTCCCGAAAGCGATTTAACAGGCACCTTGTCCCGTAGGATTTTACATAGGTACTTCGGTGATAAGGACAAAACATATTGCTAAAGGAACTGTGCCTCTGATAGGATGGGTTGGATTACAGCAATGGTGTGCTTAAGTGAAAAGAAAGGAATTGAAGTTTCGTTCAACACAAGGCAAGTTACAGTATGTTTCAGTCAGCTTTCGGCAGCTGCAGGGGTGATTACTTGTTCCAGGTACACTGCTGGCCATTAAAAGTGCAACACCACGAAAAACAAGAGATATCAAAGCCCTATTTATTGTACAGAAAGCAGATGATACAAGGGTGAACTGATTACAAATACACCACGGTGAGAAGAGGGAAATACATAACTATCAGTACCTGATGTAGTCACCATGGGCAACAATTGCAGCTGCTACATGGTTCAGCATCGAGAGGAAGAGACGTTGGATGTGTGTTAGAATGCCCATCCAAGCAGCTTCAATATGATGCCACATTTCCTACATTGTAGCCAGGGGTGGTCACTGGCATGCCAGTCGTTCGGCGATCGTGGACCACACATGTTCAATAGGCGACATATGCTGGGACCTCTTGGGCCAAGGAAGAAGTGGCGATCCAGGAAATCTTAGACGTTGCGTGCCACATGCGGTCGTGCATTTTTTTTTATTGGAGGTTTAACGACCACCGTGAGCAACTCAATGGGCTATAAGCAGTCGCCCGTCCCTAATTTAGGGTCACTGGTTCCAGGGAAGGGAGAGAGCCAGTGCCGTAAGACAAACACAACATCCATGCCTCACCGGGATTCGAACCCGGACCCCTTACGGACGAATGATCAGAGGCCAGCGCCACCGGGGCGGCACGCGGTCGTGCATTACCTTGTTGGTAAATGGTACCAGACAGTCCCTGAACATATGGTACAACAGGCTCCAACACCTCAGTGATGTAACGATGGCTGTTCAACATACTGGTAATGAAAACGATGCGCGTGCTGGAGTGGAATCCAATGGCACCCCATATCACAACACTGGGTGCCGGGCTGGTATGGTGCAGCATAATGCAAGACCCACTCAGCCGGTCACCGCAGTACTGCCAGACTAGGATTCATCCATCATGTTGCTACAAATTGAAGTGAGATTTCGGAAAACACGATGTCTTGCTATTTGCTCCTCCATGTGCGACGTTCTTGGCACCATTGCAGTCGTTGGTATTGTGCAGTCAAAGGTTGCCAAAGCAACGAGCACTGAGCAAAAATGCCCCATTGCTACAGACGACATCAAACCATCAGTATGGAGACTGGATGTTATGTCACATACCGAACTGTTGAGCTACGGTGGTCGAGGTGGTGTGCGATCCGTCATAAGTATGCGCACCATATGTCGGTCCTCTCCGGTGGTATGACAGCATTGTTGGGATCTTGCACATCACTTGCTCGTTCCTCTGCTATACACTGACACCGTATTCTCTCCATCGTGGCCGCATGCTGTCCCAAACAAGCACCAATGTCTTGGAGTGATAATCTGCGATCGCAATATGCCATAATTCTCTCGCGATCGAAGTTGGAAGCCTGCTGTTGTCTTCAATGGGGTGTGCTGCAGCTGTTTGTGGCCAGGAATGGCGAGCAAACACACTTTGAGTGCTTACACTGGCACCTTGTTCATCTCTCTTGTACAACTTCCAGGGGCGTTACTGCCCCACACGATTTCCATATGTGCTTCCTGGTTAATAATTAACACGTGTGCCTGTGTTCAGCCCTTCTGCCAACTTTCAAGCCCCTGGAATACAATCTTCCTGGTGGTGTACTTTTAATGGCCAGCAGTGTATGTTGCCAATTGATGGCAGTATCTCTTGGTTTGGTCTCTGTGGGTTCTGTTCCTGTTTTCCGGTCACGGCTAGCTGACTGTGCAATTCCATTTCACTGTCTAATGGTTTTCTTTCCATATATACAGTATAACACTATGTCAGGATAATTTCACAAAAAGTGCGAGTCAATACCAATATACGAATTGTAGGCCACTCACCTTTCATGTTAAGGGGTCCCTCATTCCAAATAACATTTCATGAACGTAACAAAATCCTTTAGTTCGACCCCCGATTCGAGGATATGCATTAACATGTGTGCCAGTGTTCTGCCCTTCTCCAAACTTTCAAGCCCCTGGAATGTTATCTTCCTGGTTTTGTACTTTTAATGGCCAGTAGTGTATGTTGCCAGTTGATGGCAGTATCTCTTGGTTTGGTCTCTATGGGTACTGTGCCCGTGTTCTGCCCTTCTGCCAACTTTCAAGCCCCTGGAATGCAATCTTCCTGGTGCTGTACTTTTAATGGCCAGCAGTGTATGTTGCCAGTTGACGGCAGTATCTCTTGGTTTGGTCTCTGTAGGTTCTGTTTCTGTTTTCCGGTCACGGCTAGCTGACTGTGCAATTCCATTTCACTGTCTAATGATTTTCTTTCCATATATATAACACTATGTCATGATAATTTCACAAAAAGTGTGAGTCAATACCAATATACGAATTGTAGGCCACTCACCTTTCATGTTAGGGGGTGCCTCATTCCAAATAACATTTTATGAACGTAACAAAAGCCTTTAGTCCGACCCCCGATTCGAGGATATGCAAACTATCATCTATTTCTCTCAAAAATTAACGACTTTCAATGCAGAATTTAAAACTTTAAACACACTAAAAACACGATAATACCTACACTTATACTTGTCTTCTTCATATTCAAAATATCACATACAACTGACATACCTTTCTCTCTATATACACTGGCGTGCAAAAATTAAGGATGAGACGGTTTTTTGAATGTAACGTCAAGCAGAAGTGCTCCACATCGACTCAAATCATACCATAAGATCTCAAAGATGTCAGAATGTGGGACAAGTGAGCAAAACCGTCCAAACCAGGAATCCAAAGGATACAAAGGCACTTTATTGAAAAGGTTGCTTCGAGCACAACTGGACAGAAGACAGAAACGTTCATGTGACAGGCGGCTGCCAAGAAAAATCCAGTCTTTAGTAGGGGATATGATCACCCCTGACTGCGTTGCAGGATTTACAACGTCTGTCTATGCTGAGGACGAGGTTGTCAAGAAGCTGTTCAGGCATCGTGGCCTATTCCTCTTGTAGCGCCAATTGCAGCTGCGGAATCATTGCTGGCGGCTGGTGACGTGCTGCCAAGCATCTCCCGAGAAGGTCCCACGCGTGTTCGATTGGATTTAGGTCCGAGGACCTTGCGAGCCAATCCATGTGTTGAATATCTTCACTCTCCAACAGCTTTGCGACAGCCACTGTATGATTAGGTGTAGCGTTGTCATCCATGAAGAGGAACTCAGGACCCACAGCACTTCTAAACAGACACACGTGAGGCAGGAGAACCTTGGTACAATAGTGGACACCAGTGACTGAACCTCCTTGGAAGATGTGGAGGTCAGTCAGGCTACCAAGCATGATACCGCCCCAAACGAGAACTCCACCACCTCCAAACCGGTCCCTTTCGATGATGTTGGAGGTGTGATTGCGTGTTCCCTGCTCTCTCCAGATGTGTATACGTCCAGAATCGCTCATCAGACTAAATCGGCTCTCGTCCATAAAGAGAACTCGACCCCATTGCTGATGTGTCCAGTTCTTGTGTTCCTGGCACCACAGAAACCGCCGTCACCAATGAGCAGGCATTAATGGCACACACCATACTAGTCGTCGTGCAAATAGACCACCTTTGTGCAGCCTCCTGGCCACGGTAAAACGCGATAACGGACGTCCAGTTGTCTGTTGCATGTGCCTTGCGATTTCTCCCGCTGTCTGCCATCTGTCGCTTCTCACCTGTAGGACAATATACCGGTGGTTCGCCACAGTGGTTGCTCGTGGACGACCACTGCTAAACTCTCGGACAGCTGTTCCTGTCGTTTGAAATGCTCTCCAAGCTCGTGAAACGATGCTCTGAGCGATCCCGAACTCCTTGGCCACACTAGTCACACTTCGACCTTCTTCCAACTTCCCAATGACGAGACAGTCATCCAGATGTCGTCTACTGGATTGCCTGTTGGCCATATCACACGGTGGGAGCAACTCGACGTCGTTCAAACCGTGTACACCGTGCAATAGCTTTCACTGAATTCCTGAGCGTACACCGCCCATGTGCTTTATATACCCTTCAGACACTCACCTCCCCCCCCCCACGTCATGCTGCATATATGAGCATGCCCTACCATACCGGACCCTAGTCTATCTCCTGAGTGGTCTTTCGGTCCGTTCTGCCTGCTCCTTCCGCTCTTATGTTCATTTCTCCTCTTCATCCTTAATTTTTGCACACCAGTGTATATACACAACTTTCATTCAAACATCTTTCACTACATCGAACACGCCTTAAAAAATTTCTTAATTAGAATCTGTCAACTAAAGCACCACATCCATTCGCCTCGGGAGACAGCCATGCTTCAAGAACTTTTGCACCGCAGCCATCCTCAGGAAGATCCAGAGCTCCGATCTGCTGTCACCAGCTGCCAAGTAACAAACGGGTCGTCATGTCGACTGTCTCCTCGTCATCACGGTTTCGTAGCCCCATCTATGATTTTATTTTAAATACACTAGATATGAATAATAATGAAACGCATATAGCGTATTACATCCGTTTATTTCTGAGGTGTAGTCAGCAGAAAGATTCGCCAAGCTTTCACACTTCACTGGGAGGCTTTTTCAAGGCAATGGTAGACATAAAAATGCAGAAAATTGGAACATGTATAAAAGGAAGGTGATTTTTGAAAATAACGTGGGTGACATCACGAGCATATTACATGAATTTTTATCACGTAATTATATGGTGCACCGTGATGTGTTTCCATCTTTTAATAACGCATGCTAAACCATTGGTAGTTCAGTAGAGACTATATCAATGCATGCCACTTTGCTGGATAGGATTTCCAGTTTCCCTGATGGCAGTCTCTTTAAAATTCGTGTAAGGGGCAATTCTTCTAATATTATTCCATACAGGAGCGGCCTAGCAATGCAAGACTTCTCTGGCGACGGCTGTATTCTGCATGTCCTGGTTCACACTTCGTACGTGTTCTTTACATCTAGTATCCAAGGATCACTTTGTCATTCCGATATATATCTTTTCAGTGTTTTCAGGATATATCAACGGTATAGCTTACACACCCGCCTTTTCTTTCTCACACTGTCTCTCCTTGCAACTTGATATTATATGTGATGTCGAGTACTTCATTGCTATTAAAATAATATGTTGTATTTGTGTAATTAATTCTAACCAAAAATGTAAAGCCTGGAATATACATGTGTATGTGATGGATCCTGCATAGCTCATCGTCCTACTAGGCGATTTTGCCATTACTGATATTATATGATTTCGTATAGTCCTATGTATTCTGTCTATGTCATCCTTCTTATATCCAGCCTTTAGACGTTTGCTATAAATATTATCAATTTATTTATTATTTAGGTAGTCGGGTTTGCATACGTTGTACGCTCTATAGAACCATCAGTGTTGCCAATTCGGAGGAAAAGTCGCTAAATTTAGGAGGTTCTGGATTGGCGTCAGCGACAAAAACAGTAGTTTGGGATTAGCGACTTTTTTAGGGGATTTTGTTTTGTTTTAACAATTTCTTTTATTTACAGTTTTAAGCATTTTAAATATAATTTTTGAATCAGGAGAATGTCTTCTTCACTTTCTGCAGATCTAATAGCCATAACCGTGAATTTTAATGCTTGTCGAATGCAACCCCTTTCCTTCTCGCCTTTGTTTCCATCAGTCACAGAAAGCTTGCCGATGCTCGGTGAGTTTGCCTAGGATCCCTTAGACAGCGAGTGTGATGTTGGTGAGACTTACTACAGTGTATCCACTTGCAGAAATATTCTATCATTATACAAAACTTTTGTTTTATTCTTCATTAAAACAAAAGTTTTGTTTAATATAAATCAAAGTAACACGTAACTGGATAAAACATTTGCTTTTGCAAGAAATTTCATCTTCAACGCTATAATTTATTGGTTCACCATGCTTTACATTAAGTATTTTTAGCTGTTCTTCTTAGCCATTTAAAACTTGTTTCTGTATATCCTCTCCCCCTAAGTCTGTGTACAATTGAAGCCATATTACCATTCACCCGAGTTGGGTCCAGATTTGAATCTCGGTGAGGCATGAATGTTGTGTTTGTCTTTCAGCACTGGTTCTCTTCTTTCCCTGGGAACAGTAGACTTAAATTAGAGATGGGTGACTTCTTACAGCCTATCGTGTTGCTCATGGTGTTAGTCATTCCCCACCCAGCCATATTAAGTAACAAAGGCGTCACATTCCCTTCTTTTTACATTATTATTAATTTAAAGTATCAAAGCCGCCCATTAATTTAAGTATCAAAGGTGGCGCAGTGGTCTAAGCGATGGCCTCTGATCATTCGTCCGAAAGGGGCCCGGATTCGAATCCCGGGGAGGCATGGATGTTGTGTTTGTCTTGCGGCACTGGCTCTCTCCCTTTTCAGGAGTCAGTGGACCTAAGTTAGGGACGGGCGACTGCTTATATCTCATTCAGTTGCTCAAGATGGTCGTTAAACCTAAAATCCCAACAAAAAGGGGGGCGGGGTTATCAAAAAATCAAATAGATGATGATAATAATAATAATAGCAATGTGTCATGTTCTTTAATTTTAAATGGTGCACAGATAAGTACGAAAATTTAACATAATAATAAAAATTTGGTTTTTTTAGGGACTTTTTTCCACTTTTGGAGACTTTTTATGGCTAATTTGGAGACTTTCGGAATGAGTGAGTTGGTAACACTGAGAACCATGCTCTAAATGTGGAAAGTTTGTATTCTTTTGGGCAGTGCGAATCAGGAGGGACATGGTTCGGTACTGCGGTCGGCTTATATAATGAACGCTAAAATCGAGGCTGCATGTTCTACTTCTTCTGAGTGCGACATCTACATACTTCAACGTCCCATCTTTTTCAAGTTCCATGGTGAACTTTATTGTATTGTGTAGCCTGTTTATCTTGCACATGAAATCATTTAATTTGTCTACTCCATGTTCCCATATGAAGAATATGTCGTCAGCATAGCAGATCCATACTCTGGGGTTTTTTATACAATTTAAAAGGACGATATCTTCTAGCGGTCTAAGTACTGCTTCCGCAAGGACTGATGATAGAGGTGAACCCATTGGTACTCTTTTAGTTTGTTTGTAGATGTTCCCATCCAAATTGAAATAGTTGTGGTTAGTAACCAGGTTTAAAGCGCCGATAATTTTCTTTGTTTGAGTTGGTGTGAATTCACGAGAAGTGACGATTATTTCTTCAAGGTTTGTGACAGCTTCTGGTATAGGTATAGACGGGTATAAAGACACTATGTCGAAACTTCCCATTATATCATTATCAAATATATTTCACCTCTTGCGTACTCCACATAATTCTTTTGTTGACTTGATTACGTAATCGGAGTTTTTTAAACGTTCAGAGAAGAATTTAGCTATGGATTTTTCTAATATGTACGTAGGAGCTTTGTTTTTTGCAACTATAGGTCTAAGGGTAGATCTAGGTTTATGATTTTTTAGTCGTCCACAGAGTGGTGGAATTGTAGGGCCCGGTGGAAGCTTCACTGACATTCTAAAAAATTCCAGTAGATCTTTGTCCCTGGCCAGAGCTTGAACTTTCCGAATTATGCTGTTTAGAGGATTCGTCGACTGCAGAATTGAGTCCGATTGATCAGCAAATTCTTTATGTTTCCTAATATAATCAGACCTGTTCATAATGGCAATCTGATCCAACTTGTAGGTTAGGGGTAATTGATATTCTAGTGCCATTGTGTAGATTCTCTAGAACTTTCTTAATCTGCCTGTCACTTGCCCTTAAAGTTCCTTTTTTTCAATATTCCTCCTGTTAAAATTCAATACACTGCTTCTTAACTTCGACACCGCTAAACATCTGGTCATATCACAATCTTCTGCTGGAACTTAGGAGATTATACTGTACTTTCTACTTCTGATACTAACTGCTTGATTTTAGGCTTTGACGGAGGGCAATATTTTGGCCCATGCTCCAAAGCTTTCACTTGTTCATCCGTCATAGTTACTTTCGATTCATTTATGAAGAAAATAAATGAATATTATTTTACTTATAAGATAATATGATTTTACTTGTAAGACACAGCTCAACCTAGATCTTAAACTGCATTTCATTTCTCTTGCCTCTTTTTTTTTTTTCAAGAAAGAAGACAAGACTGCACTTATACAGTATTGCATCGAAAACAGTTTCCTAAATTTGAAGAAATTAAAATTATAAAAAGCTGTAAAACAGAAAAACATTTGCATATGGCTGAATCAGTTTTAAAAATAGACAAGTCTGTAATTTTAATGACCCAAATATTATTTCAAGCCAATGGAAAAAACTAATTAAGATAAAAAAAAAAGGCGAGAGAAATAAAATGAAGTTTAAGCTCTTACAGGTAAATCATAGATGGCACTATGAAACTGCAATGACGAGGAGACCGTCGACGTGACCGCGTGTAATAACCCATATCTTCACTTGGCAGCTGGCGACCAAGCAGATCGGAACTCAAGCTTTTCCTGAGGATGCCCACTGCTGCGGTGCAAAAGTTCTTGAAGCATGGCAGTCTCCTGAGGCAAGTGGATGTGGTGTTTTAGTTAACAGGTTTTAATTAAGAAATTTTTTAAGGTGTGTTCAATGTAAGTAGTGAAAGATGTTTGAATGAAAGTTGTATAGAGAGAGAGATAGGGGAGGAGGTATGTCAGTTGTGTGCGATATTTTGAGTATGAAGAAATATAAGTGTAGGTATTGTTGAGTTTTTAGATCACGTTTGTAATGTGCTTAAAGTTTTAAATTCTGCATTGAAAGTCGTTCATTTCCGAGAAAAATAGATGATAGTTTGCATATCCTCAAATTGGAGGTCAGACAAAAGACTTTTGTTACATATGTGAAATGTTTTTCGGAATGAGGGACTCCCCGACATGAATGGCCTACAATTCGTATACTGGTTTTCTTTCCTATAAACACATCATAACAATAAACTCCTAGCTTGCTATTTCTAGGGTCTGTTTAAGACCAGATGCCAGGCACTGCTTTCTTAAAAGCATCTACACCATAATTTATGTTATATTGAGTTTTATTCAGCATTTGGAGGAAGCAGTGCTACCATTTTATTTGTGCATAAGCTTCACACACTTATTCTGCTTTTGAACACTCATTGGACCAGCAATGTTAACTCAGGCCTAACCTCCAAACAACGGTCAATTTTTTCCAAGCAGCGACCATTATTAGGAGGTTTCACTGTATAAGATATGAAATGTAATGAGGAGTCAGGGTATCATATGCAAATGAGTGGCAATGGCATCAGTTTATGCAAATGAGCAGCAGCATAAAAGGGGCTGGTGCGGAGCCATGCATCACATTGTTTGCAGAGAGTTAAGAAAGGATTTTGAGATGGCAGTTTTATTGTAATGGCTGTAAGACATCATTTAACAGAGGTACTGAGATTGAAAGTGATTGGAAGGCTAGAGGCAAGCTAAAGTCAGGTGGAAGTTGCAAGATGGCTGTATTTGGTCGTGTGGTCCACAGAGTGGAGTTCATTTCAAAATAAGTAATTAGCTTCCTGAAAGTACAGTGAAGGAAGTCCTAGGGCTTAAATAACATCTATGAATGAATGACATCTCTGATTAATGGTGTGGAGGAACAGGATGGCTACCCCAACACAGCTGTGATCTGTCCTTGCTGTGGCTACAGGAATGGCATTATCTGCTTAAAGCTTTAAAACTCCAGTCATTAGAAGAATTTTTTTTTTTTGACATTGTTATTACTGCATTGTCTTTAGAAAGTCAAGTTTCATATTCTTCCAAGCATATTGAAGTTCGAGTTTCTTCCCCTCTCTCCCCCTTTAAACGCTGCCATTCAATATGTGTTCACAATGATCATCCGGTTCCTAACTACCAAAGAAATTTTAACTCTTCTCGGCATCTGTCGTGTGACACCAAGGCCAAGCTGTTGACACTGCATCTGCGTATGCTTTACTTTGTTTATGGGATGCAGTGCTGAACAGATATCGAGAACATTGAATAGGGAAAAAAAACTGCACCAAAACAGCTTCACACAAGGCAGGGTACGACAAACTGAAGGTAAACCATATAATTTTATCCTTATGATGGGAACAAATTTAAATTAAACGTGTTGCTTGTATATACATTGATTATCTTCAACTATTTTTAAATATTAGCGTTCGCTTTTAGCCGAGTGAAGAAAACTCCAAAGAATTGCAGGTGACAGCCATTTGCAATCTTTCCCAACTCTGAAGATGGGCGTATGCCCAAAGCACGTGTAAGTTCCACCCTAGTGGGAGTGTCCTTTGCGACACAGCACGAAGAGCGCGGAGGACGGCCCGAAGTTTCTAGAAGTTTGAGAGACAGCAGTTTCAAGGTTTTAACTTTTTAGCTTTTATCTGTTTCATTAAGGTTTCTGACCGGAGTTTTTTTTGCTTCTTAAGACTTGCATACTCACCTTTGTGTGTCTTGTACAAAAAATACCTAGAGGAATGCAGAAGGTTTCTTGATGTTTTTTACCTTAAAAAAGGGGGGGGAGGTTAAAGTCAGTACAGGGTCACGGTTTTTTCGAATATTTTCATTTGGTCATTAGGTTTTAACCAAGACTTTGTTTTTAAGCCCTATTCGCCTTGGAAGAACCAAGACTTCATTTTTAAGCCATATTCACCATATATACGGCTTAAAAATGAAAAAAATATATATATTTTTGGCATGAATAATAATGACATATTTTTAACTTCAAAAATTGAATTGAAAGCAATAAAAGGAAGAAGACCACCAAAAACATTGTGAGTAAAGCTTTTTTCAATTTTATAGTAATATGTTTTAAATACAAGGAATTTTTAATTTCCGACATCCACAATATAACGTGGTAAAAGCGAATGCTAATATTTTTAAATAGTTTAAGATAATCAATGTTAACTGAAGGTAGATATGCTAAGTGGCATTTTTACACAGTGGAGGATGGGAAGTTTTGGCTGAAGCAGTGGAGTGGATCTAGTTGTTGGTAGTTTTCACTTTAGTGTCAGTGCATTGCTTTAAAGAAGTTAAAGTTTTTGTGCATTATGTCAAAATGACTGCGTGCATAACCAATGCTTTGCAGATGCTTACAAAGAAGCAATGGCCAGTTTTGAAGAGTTCAACCCTACCAGATATTTGTTGTTCTAGCTGGTTGAATAACAGAGCTTTTGTAACAAAAGAAGCAAAACTGTTACAATTTCAAAGCAACATTTAACCTTTAAGTATAAAGATTAATAATGATGTGCATTGCTTTTAAAAATTACATGAGCATTAGTTTCACATGACACTGTTAGTGACAGCACCTTTTGAAAGTTAGCAACTCTGGTGTGACTTCACACATGCTACAGTGTACAAATTTAACTGGTACTCTCCAGTAACAAAATTGCACCAATTATCTTATCAACGTGTGCCTTTTTGTCTATAAGCACGTATAAATTAATTACCATAGCTCAGGTACCACTATGTAATAACAAGTAGAAGTACAGATGTGAAGTTTACACATCATTACTCCTACTCATTCTAGGTTTTGCAATTTAAATGTTGTGCAATGTACATCATTTTGGAAATTTATTAATACCAGAATGAAATGAATGCAAGTGCATTCATTAAATTCTGGAATTTCAGAATTCATAATGGTTGTCAATTCACAAAAATTTTCACACATAATTTCTAAGAATGAAAATCTAGAGATTGAAAATATAATTGAAAGATACAAAATGTCTTGTTTTCTCAAACTTCAAGACCGTTTACAATTATGCAGATACATGCAATTCTTTCACTAAGAGTTTTTGTAGAATGCATACCCCCTCCCTTTTTGTGGTGGTGATGTTGAACTTAAATATAAAAAGTAAAAGAATTTGTGATACTGCAGATTTGTGTAATATAAAAATACAACCAGGCCTTGATTTGTTTTTTTAGCGGTAGCAACACTTGCTAGTGGCTTTATTTTTTACTAGCAAATTGCTATCTACTAGTGAAAGTTTATTAACATTATACAAAAGAAACTTTAACATATCCCCCTGCATTAGGCAATCATGACCAATTTTGATTTCATCCCTGTAACTGTCACATTTGTAATACTGGAAAGATTACAAATATTTAGATATAACTCACCTTTTCATGACCTGACAGATATAATTCTAACAATTTAATTCAAATATTTAAAAAACATTTTTTTTACTAAACTTTATTCACAAAATTCAAGAACACCATTCAAAATCTTATATTTTCCATATGGTTTACAATCTGGGTTTCGGGTCTTTTCATCATACCACTTAAAACAGCAGGCCTGGGTCAAACTTGTCTTCGGGTGGACCTTCAACCTCACTACTCATGAGAGCATTCAATGTTTGTAAGTTTAAACAGCCTCTCCAATCACCATGGATTCTCTTCATGAAACTGAACCCAACCTCACATGCAGAAGTAGACAAGGGAAATATACTGGATGTTTCTACTAGTGCCAAAATGCTTTTACGCTGCTTTTTAAGAAACGTTCGTTTCCAGAAAGCAGTTGTTCCTTTTTGTATGTGTCTAAAATATTCCACACACACAATGCAGTGATGCTTTACAGTTCACATTAAAACATTCAAAATTTTTCCACTAGCAACTTTTGCCTGAACTATTTTTTATGAGTAGCAAAATGCACATGCTTGCTAGCAATTTGCTACCAACTACTGGTCAAAATCAAGCCCTAAATACAACACATAGATGCCAACCTCTGGTAGTTGTTTTCAGTACAATGTTTGTGTGTGTTCTGGTAATTTTCAGTAATCCAGCACACAGCAGCAAATTGGAATGCTGAGTATGGCAACGGATTCCAGTCTGTCACAACAATTATTACAGAAAGAAAGAAAAAGAATACATTAAACAATAATTTGCTAGTGGTAAAGTTTAAAATGCTGTCTATAAGAAAATCTAAAAGATTACCTTCAGTAATCTTTTAGATTTTTTCTTTTCCCTCTCCCTCTTTTTTTTAATGCCCTCAAGATTTTGGCAGAGTTGGCATTAATTACCCCCTCAGATTTTGGCATTACTTCTCATATATATCCAATTTAACTGAAGAACTGAACCATATAAACCTACCTTGTGTTCTAAGTTTATAATTCACAGTCTGCATAGCCAAAGGGGTTTCAATGTTCATTCTTCCTTACTTTATAACTATTATTTCATCCATAATGCAGGAAGAACTTTCAGCCTGAGGACCATGAATACATGGTGTCAAAGCTTTCACAATTTTAGACAACTAGTGTAACTTTGAGAATATAAATACTTTTGAACATCATGCATCAATTCTTACAAATTTTCTAATTTCATAACTTCTGTTTTTGGAAAACTTTCCCACCCTTATCAACCTGAAACACAAGCATTTATGGGAAAGGATGTTTAACAGCAACAGAGCACAGAGGAGACATTAAGAAAAAAGGGGGGGGGGATTCCGCTCCGTCTGATTTCCGTTTCCAGAAATTTTTCCTCTACTTCCAAGCTGAAATACAAATATTTATGGAAAAAATGTATTTAACAACAATAGAGGGCGAAAGGAACATCACAAGAAACAACATTTACAAATTATAGGGACATTTTTGCTTCATCTAACTTCAGGTTAGGAAGATTACAAACATTTGTGCAAAATAATTACAGTAGTGGCCAAAATTGTGGAAACCTTTTGGAAAAAGGGTATTTTTGAAGTTTGATGGCTCATAACACCCCTTTGTTTTTGGAGTAATACCATAAAATTATACATCAATGGAAAGATAATTTCATTAAGAATGTAATGCGACAAAGTTTGTTAAATTACCTGTATTCTATGAAAAGTTATAGCCAAATAACCAGAAGAAGGAAGCACAACTTGCTTAGGTTGATATGAAGTAGCTTTCCTTCATTTGAATGTAGCCACTGAGCATGAGTGTTTAGAGAGCCAATCAGGCCACAGAAGGATTCAGCTATTGATGTCATGTATTGGAGCTGAGAGGACATTTGTCAGTGTGTTACGTGATTGCTGTAAAGTTTTTTTTTTGTTTTTTTCTGTGTGTGTGTGTGTGTGTGCTCTTTCATTTAGTGAGCTTGTAAAACGTAATAAAATTAAAGAAATGGCACAAAGAGTTGACTGGTCACCCAGAAAGCAATGTAAAATAGTACTATTAAGTGAACAAGGCTTCAATTATGAAGAAATTAGAAGAAAAATTGGTGGAAACTTAACCAAAGGTGGCATTTCTAAATTTTTTAAGAGGCATAAGAAGACTCAGTCATTACAAAACCAGACTGGTAAAGGCAGGAAAAGGTGCACAACAGCAAGTGATGATAGAAGAATTAAGAGACTGTGCCTAGGTAACAGAAGAAAATCATCTGGGTGTATACAAGATGAAATGGCACAATGCAATGTGAAGTTGAGTGGAAAGACTGTTCGGCGCAGACTACAGGAATTTGGTCTAAAAGCTAGAATTCCACGAAAAAAGCCATTTTTAACTCTCAAACAAAGACTGAAAAGATTAAACTGGGCCAAAACCCATTAACTTGTCAGCGGAATAATAGGACAGTGTTATTTGGAATGATGAGACCAAAATCTCCCTGTTTGGTAAGTGATGGCGCAAAATACGTAAGGAGAAGAATTTGAGAAGATTTGCATCCTGATCGCATTACATGTACTGTGAAACAACCAGTTAGTGTTATGATCTGGGGTTGTATGACATCAAAAGGTGTGGGCAGAATTTGCGTGATTAATGGTATATTCCCATTAATCACGCAAATTCTGCAAATGGCCAAAAATACATTAATGAAATTCTTGAACCCAAACTGAAGCCTTTCGCACGTGATCTTTTCCAAGATAATGAAGCATTTATACACTGGCGGAAAGTGAAAAAAGAACACCAAGAAGGAATTGGCGGACGATCATGAAATTTACATATATTAATGGGGTTGAATTTACGTAGGTGTGATGTTAATTTCGGGACCAACCGGTGAGTGCTTACACCATAGTACGGCATAATATGCAAATTATCGTCGGTGGTATTTAAGGAGTACGGCGAAATGAATATAATCAGTCGTCGGCATATGGACCCATGCGAAGACCCTGAAGAAGCTGCAATGCCTGGACATAGAAGATGTGTACGATTTCAGCAGTTATCGGACTTTGAGCGAGGTCGTCTATTCGGACTCCGTGAGGCCGGGTGGTCGTATCATTGTATTGCGGACTGATGAGTAGACCGATCGACGCATAAGAAGAGTGGCGTTGTCAAGCAGAACATCCACTGCGACGCAAATCCGAACTGCCGTTGCACCTGAGGTGACTGTGCGAACAATCCGCAACCGTCTACTGGATGCAGGACTACGTGCACGTGTGCCTCTGGCATGTGTACCTCCGACTCCAGCCCACGGTCAGGCACGGCTGCAGTGGTGTCGCCAATGTCTGCACTGGAGAACGCAATGGCGATCTGTTGTGTTCAGCGATGAAAGCAGATTCTGCTTGGGAGCCTCCGATGGCCGTATGCGTGTTTGCAGACGCACAGGGGAACGTCTCCACCCTTCTTGCATCCACCAGCGACACGCAGGGCCTACACCTGGTCTCCTAGTGTGGGGAGCTATCACTCCCGTACACAACTAGTGTTTGTACCGGGCACGTTAAACAGCACCTCCTACATCAACAACATCACTCAGCCCTTTGTTGTGCCATTTGTAAGGTTGGTCCATCGTGGTGTTTTCCAGCAAGATAACGCACGCCCACACACGGCACGTGCAACACGCACATCAGGGTGTGAGACAACTTCCATGGCCTGCACGTTCACCGGATTTGTCCCCCATTGAGCATGTGTGGGATTTTATGGAACGACTTATCCGGTCTCCACGACCAGCCACTACCATCCCCGATTTACGCGTCCAGGTTGAAGATGCTTGCAACTCAATACCCCAAACTTACACCCAACATCTGTATGACAGACTCCATTGCAGAATTGCACAGTGTGACGCAGTCCATGGCGGTTCAACCTCGTACTAACCATGTTACATGAAAATGTTATTTTTCAGTTTACCAGCAAATACAGCTGTATTTTGCCATAATGTTTTGATCATGTTATCCTCGGTATTCCGTTATTATGCTGTGTAAATTTCGTTGTTTTTTCTTTTTTTTTTTTTTTTTATTGGAGGTTTAACGACCACCGTGAGCAACTCAATGGGCTATAAGCAGTTGCCCACCCCTAATTTAGGGTCGCTGGTTCCAGGGAAGGGAAAGCGCCAGTGCCGTAAGACAAACACACCATCCATGCCTCACCGGGATTCGAACCCGGACCCCTTTCAGACGAATGATCAGAGGCCATCGCTTAGACCACTGCACCACCGGGTTCGTTGGTATCAGACGTCTCCTTCTTGGTGTTCTTTTTTCACTTTCTGCCAGTGTATTTCAACAGGATTCAGCTCCATGTCATGTTGCTGCTGTGTGCAAAAAGTGGTTTCAAGATAATCATATTCCACTACTGGAATGGCCTGGGAATAGCCCAGACCTTAACCCCATCCAAAATCTATGGAGCAGACTTTTAAGGAAACTTGTTAGTCAGAAGCAACTCAGCAATAAGACCCAATTAATAGAAGCAATAATTCAATCTTGGTTTCACATTATAACAGCTGCAGAACTAAAAAACTTGGTTCACTCGATGGGAAGAAGTTGTAAGGCCATAATTAGCATTAAAGGTTAACCCAACTAAGTATTAACTGACATGGTGAGAATTTTTGTACATCTCATTTTTTCTGTGTTTCACTTTTCTTTTTTATAACTGCTGTTCTAATACAAAATCCATCATAAAAGTTATTGCATTACATTTTTGATGAAATTATCTTTCCATTGACTATAATTTTATGGTATTGCTCCAAAAAAAAAAAAGTGGTTTATGAAGCCATCAAACCTCAAAAATACACTATTTCCAAAAGGTTTCCACAATTTTGGCCACTACTGTATATTTAACAACAATACTGGACAGAGGTAACATCATGAGTAAAAAAAAAAAAAAATGATTAAGGAAGAAATATGCACTCCATCTAACTTTTTTCAAAAAACAGAATTTCGTTCCAACAGAAAACGACTTCCCCCATTCTATTCAGTATTGCAACAATCTCGAGAACAACCCATATGATTAAAGTGAAATTCCGCAATTCCTCAGAAGAATCTGATGCCCGTTTCTGAAGCAGAAAAATCAAATGGTGATTTTCTGTAATTTCATTGTCATGTCCGTACTGGTTGGCATCTATGTACAATGCAGTTTCCCATTATTCTTTGTGTGTTAATGAAATACTATTTTACCACAAAAATGGCAAACTATTCAAACAAGTACCATTACATCGTTTTTCAATAGTAACCAACACTACAATAAATGATGAGAAATCTTTATTAAACACAAAATTTGACAATTACCAGATTCACTATTAAATTAAATCACATTCCAACTGTTCTTACACAATATATATATATATATATGTATATATGTATGTATAACATAAAGTCCATTCTTTACTTGCTTCCTGAATTGAAATACTGCTCACAGTTAGGAAATCGTTCTGGGCGATATTCCTTATCATTACGCAGCCTATCCTGAACTGCACATTTTAACTGATCTGTGTATGCTGCTTGCAAAGTGGAGTCTTGAGATGCATCCCTTTTGATCTCTTCCACACTAGTGATGGGCTGAACTCCTGCAGCAGTCACAGCTTGCTGTAGAGTTTCTGGCAAGATGTTGGGAACTGGACCTAGCATACTGCTTGCATTTGTTGTCATAATCTGGAAAGATTACAAGGATGCTAACTCAAATTCAAACCACATTGCTCTTATAAACACGTAATTTTTAAATTAGTATTTTCTCAAAGCACAACCATATAACTAATTGTTATATAGCAAACAGACACCCTCAATAAACTTGAAAATTAAAAATACATCATCCTGGAATGGGAAATGAGCCTGCATCTTCCAAATTACATTTGAGTATGTTACCATTACACACCCTAGAACAAGGAACCTCAAAGCAACTCAGGATGTTGCTTAGAGGTTCCTTGTACTGGGTGGTGTAACGGTAACATACTCAAATGTAATTCAGGAAATGCAGGTTCATTTCACATTCCAGGACGAAGTAATTTTTAAGTTTACTGAGGCATGTCTACTTGCACAAAGTTTGATGTAAAGCAGAAACTTTTGCAGTGTTAAAATAATTTCAGTTGTTACATGAGCAGCCAATACAAAAATCTTTTAAGAAAACATGATGGGAGATTTGGTTGTGTTCTTCAAAAAAAAAAAAAAAAACCCGCCCAAAGTTCTTAGCAGATACACAATAAAAAATAAAATAAAGCACACTGCATCATCCATTACACACAAATAAAAAAATTCAAAAAACAAAAACAAACTTTACTAAAGCAATTCTGCTAATTTTCATTATCTGCAATTATCATTTTAATGTGGTATCTGGCATCCTCATGCTAGAAATAAAAATAGAAGTTTGACATTTTAATAAAAATTATATCATTAATCATACTAGTCCATAACCCGTGCCATGCATGGTTGAAAAAGCTGTGACTGAATTTTTTTCTTGTCATAATAACATGAATCGCAATAAAATGCATAACTATAATAAACGGTTGAATTATTAATTGCCAGTGTATAAGATGGGTCACCAACAACAAAAGTTTCGTAATATTCCCATTAATTTTTCCAACTACTCATATACGAATTTAAAGATGACGTTCCTCACCATTGCATAAACATGGGTGGCTTACATTGGAGTATTGAGGTATTCTTTCAGTGATCTGAAATGATATTGTGTCTAGATAACTGTACAATGGAGTTAAAAATGTGCTTTATTTTGCCAATACATTTGGAGGAAACACACAACTTGACACAGAAATTGCTGCAGCAGGATGTTGGCAAAAAAGAAAAGAAAAAAAAAAAAGAAGAAAAATTGTGATGATACAATGTTGTTTAAAAAATAAAGATTTTCTAAAATTTGAAAAAAATTAAACTATTGACTTGAATTAAATTTGGTTTTAACATTTTTTTTTTTGTGGTATTATATATTACTAATATATAGGGTAAATGTGTCAAAAGAGGTTTTCTACTTTAACATCTCAAAAATACACTCACATGTGAAAGCACCTCCTTAAATACTACATTCATAGTCCTAAGACTTTTTGGCACTATTCGAACTTTCAAATTGTTGAACGATCACACTCGGGACATCGCTACATACAACTGCCCATGGTTAAATACAGGCTGTGGTAAATAAATACCAACACAATGTAAAGTTTCTCCTTGCGCTTTGTTGATGGCCATAAAAAAAGCAAGGTGAATGGGAAATTGATGTTTTTTTAAAAGAAAAAGGAAGAGTGCCGGATGGAGTTAAGTCGATTCTAGAAATCAAAACCTCTCTGACCTACACTTTCAGCAGTAATAATTTCCAGTTCTGAACAATTTTTGTACATGTTTCGGACAATTTTGTCCCATTTCATACCCCTGAGAAATATTTAAATTTCTTAATACCTTCATAATTGCTCCAGTTTTTAATGCAAGAATATGTGGGGGCAAACCCTTAATTCTAAACTATTCAGAAATTCAACTGGAAATTGAAGAAAATCATTTCCATCTTCCGTTATTAAATTATTTACACTGAGATATGTTCTTGACGTTTTGGGTATAAGGTCTATAACTTTAGAATTGATTTCATCACAGTGTTCATTTTTTGGGGCAAGAATAGCAAATTTAGAAAAAAATTATATCATTATCTGGTGATGCAATTCTTTCCCATAAATTTCTGAAACAATGTCTTCTTTTTGCAATTATAGTGTATGGTAATTCAACAACAGCTGATACCTCTGACAGTTCTTGATTTACGGAAGGATAATCTCCATTACCAATTTTCAGCAGAAATTCTTAGTAGTCCGACCACCGCAGAAAGGCAGATGGTGCTGCAAATACTGAAGCAAAAACAAATGACAGAATAACAAACAGCAGATTGTACAAAGAAAATGCCTTGGTAATGTAGAAAAAAATACTTATGACAATAAAAATTAGCGATGACTAACCTGTGGGTCTGTAGCTTTTATTAAAAAAAAAAAAATCGTGAAAATCACTCAAGTGGGCGTCGCTGGAATATATATAGGAAAGATTACCTTAAACTGCTGAAAACATTATTCTACTAACCAAAAAATGCAAAAAGATTTCTTTCAATAACATAAGCCTATTTCCACTATGGCATACAGATGAGGAGCATTGCTTCACTTTTTTTCTTTCTTTGTTGTTTTCTTTATTTTACACCAACCCAAACTTACATTTTGTTTGACCTTATGTGTGAATGGCAACAACTCTCACAGCACTGCTTTTCAGTTCTTAAATGCATAATGTTATCAGTAAAAATTTAGTAAAAATTGGAACTAAGAAGTTTATAAAAACAAGTAGAATGTTCAAACATTCCACTTGTTTTGGAAATTCTTTTTTGATGAGGATCTAGAACAATGATTACCTATATGAGTTTTCATGTTTTGCATCAATGCAGAGTAAAACCTTTCTAGAATTATGGAATTTCTTCTTCATGCACAAGAACAATTTTTTTTTTTTACATTTTTACTCTTTGGGGTAAGACTAAATCTGTTTACCTGTACAATTACTAGTTTTAATGTAATCTGTAAGTTATAAAAACTCAATAAAACACAACCATCTTTTTACATTTCTTATAAAATAAGTCCAAGCTTTAATGGTTGAGCTCTTATCTTTAAAAAACAAAAACAAAAAAAGACCCAGGCTTTTCCACATTTCTTTTAAAATGAGTCCAAGCTTTAATGGAGTGAAACTGGTTACAATACTAAAAACATTGTCAAACAAATAAGGGTTTTTAAAAAAATTACCAAATTATACAAAATGCAGCTTGAGTTTACCTTTCTTCGTTTGGATGGCATCCCACCTAAATAAGCATCACTGAATGGAGCTTGTGGTGCCTGCCTCCTTTGTCTTTGCACATCACGAGTTATAATTGGTACCCATTCCTAAAAAATCACAACACATAGTGTAAAAACCATTCAAAATGACATGGCTGTATAATTTGATGAATAATAAAGTTAACAGCAAAAACAGGAAGCAAATAAAGCACATATATACACTCAATTCATATTAGCAGTTCATATTCCGACTTAGAAATCAATCGGACAAAGGCTACTATTCATTTTTACGCACATTATTTCAAAAACTTGGAAATATTCTAGTTGGATAATGCTTACCTAGGCATTCCATTTCTAGCGACGATTCACTTTTCTCACTCGTTTTCGGGCCTTCGTTGAAGTTATTATCCTATTGTCTGTTGTATGTGCAGCTATCATTCACATCAAATACACTGCTTACTTTGGGTAGAATCAGTAGATCTTCACTTTAGGATTCAATAACATCAATTCTTTATCATTATTAATGCTCTAAAATTTTTTGCCCACTTTTTGGGCATCCTCAGGAGTGTGAGAACTTTTCCACCAATGTTCATGGTTTATTTCTCATCAATGGAGTCCGATACCCCATGTTGCCATTCGTTGGATACGCTGAATTCTCAACATAGTCCCCCCGTCGCTCAATGCGAATTTTACATCTGTCTACAAACTTCTGGATTCCTGCAGAGAAGAATGTTTTGGGTTGTTCCTGCAACCACAAATACACCGCTTCCTGCACCTGGACATCACTTTTAAAACAACTGCCTCACAAAGTGTTTTTCAGAGGCCCGAAGACATTAACACAGCACCAGATCGGGGCTGTAAGCAGGATGTGGTAACACCTCAAACTTCAACTCAGAAATTGTTTGAGTTGCCGATGCTATATGTGGACGGGTGTTGTCGTGCAGCAACAGTACTTTTTTTGAATAACATTCCAAGTCGTTTTGTGTAAATTGCTGGTTTCAATTTGTCTTTCAGCAAGTCACAATATGACCCACTCTTAACTGAGTCACCCTATGCTTGATAGTGTTCAACAAGGGGTCCTTTCATGCCAAAAAAGAGAGTCAGCATTAATTTTCGTGCTGAAGGGACAACTTTGAAGATTTTTTTGCATGGGAAGCTCGGATGTTTTCACTCTAAGCTTTGCCTTTTGCTCTCAGGGTCGTAATGATGGACCCGTGTTTCATCCCCAGTGACAATCCTTTTCAGAATACTGTGATCTGACTCATACTGCTGCCAAAAATTTCTGCCAATTTCTAGGCACTGCTGCCCGTGCGCATCAGACAACTGCCGTGGCACCCAATGGCACACACTTTATGATATCCGAGATAGTCATGTACTATTGGAATGCAGAACCATAGCTAATGTTTACCTTTCAGGCAATCTCAGACAGAGTAACCTGTAACCTGGTGATCTTCTTTAATGAGCGCATCGATGCGATTCAGATGGTCCTTTGTGTGAGAGGTTGACAGATGATCTAAGCAAGCTTCATGAAACACATTCGTTCTACCAGCTTGAAACTTTTCTATCAACTTGTACACATCTCTGACTCATACACTTATCTTCCCCATATTGCACAAACATACTACGATGAATTTCAGTGGGTTGCACACCCTTAGCCTATAAAAATCTCACTACCCTCCGCTGCTCGACGATGGAGTATACCGACAAATGAGCGACCATGTTTACACCCTTACAATTCCTGGGTAACTGCGGTTATAAAATTAGCAATTGCATCTGCCATGTGCCCTCTCTACCCCAAATAGCAATCTGCTGCAGCTCTGCTTGCCTACATAACAAGAGCATTGGCCTTACTTTTTTATTCACCCTCATAAGTTCCTTTTAAAAATCCCAATGTTGTCAAACTCATATTCTTATTTTCATTAAAACCAACTCTTTACAATTGCATAAGGCCTTTGGCCTTAAGTCCTTGTGTGAACTTCATTAGGAATGCAGAGCAAGCAACACAAGCATCAAATGAGTGGCAGCCAAATGAAGAAGATTAGGCTAAAACCATCATCAAGAGGCTGTTAAGACTTTCCTTCACTACCACTGAATTTTGAAAGAATTCAACCCAGCAGATTACAAATACTTTTAATACTTTATTTATTTATTTTCTATTTGCAAATACAGTGGAATCTCTATCTAATGAGCCTCTGTTTAGCAAATTTCCCTATTTAATGAATTTTATCGGGGGAACCTCGAATTTTGAGCTAAAATGTGTACAAAAATATGCATATTTAGCGAACTGATTTTCTATTTAACAAAGTCCTTCATACAAGTTCCTTTCACTTTGTTTCTGTTTCTTGTACTTGAAATGGATGAGGATGTTACTATTGCTGATCATCTTATTGGTAAGAGTATTACAGTGTTCAGAAAAGTTATAGAATTGCTGACGACTAAAGATGAAAACCGTGAATTTGGATCAAAATCAGCTAAAAAAGATAAAATCAAAGCATTTCAGAAGAGACTTTAATTCATGACAATGGGCTTCAATTCACTGATAATGTGCCAGATGTTTTTTGCTGTTTTACAAGATGTGACACTCACTATGAAGAAGAGTTTTGTGCTTAAGTTCAGAAGAAAATAAAATATTTATTCCTTTGAAGAACAATTCATAAAATTCTTGTTTTTATAAAAATCAGGTTTAAGATCTTATAATCACACATTTTATAACATCACTATATGCACTGTTATTAAATAATTCTTTAAATTCAGAATGGTATAAATGGAATCAAATGAATACAATAATTTTGTAGTAAAAGACTAACAAATATTAATAAGACTATATTCATGATAAAGTTCTTAATAAAGACTGACTTTAATAGTAAAACATACTTTAACATGTTTAAAATGGTATAATAATTGGTAGTTTAATTATGTCTAAAGTTCATTCTGCATTGATGTTACAAAAAAACCACTATTCAATATAGTGAATTTTCTATATAATGAATATTTTGGGCATCACCATACAATTTCATTAACTAAAGGTTTCACTGTATATGCAACTACAAAAATGGAAACTTGTAGAAAGAATTGTTGGAAATTGGGTTGGGTGCATGCTTTCTGCACATTACGTAACAACAACAACTACTACTACTACTACTAATATTTCATTTTGCTTCATTTATCTCTCCCTCTTTTCCTGTTCAAAATTTTTGGCTTCACCTACTGTTTATTACTTTTTTTTTTTTTATTTCAAAGAAAAATTTAAGTTTTTTAAGAAACTATCAGCATGTTGCACAAAAAAAAAAAAATGTTTAAGTTTTGAAAGACTCATCAAAAACTCACCCGAGGTACAGAAGCATGCCATGTCTCTGTTCCTATAACAACCTCAGGCAGATCGTTTACTGTCATAGGAAGAGCTGAGGAGCTGCGAAGGTCAGTGGCTGATTCTGTTCCATTGGCAACAGCACTGCCATTGTCAGCTAACTCTTTAAGCATGCCTAGAACAGTTGGTTCTTCTGATTCTCCAAATGATGATTCTGTTTCCATAAGCTACAACAGAATAAACACACAAGTAAATATCTGAGTACGGATAAACCTGGATAATTTGGTTGAACAGTTCTAAAGCAATGTTCAACAAAAATGCTGCAAAACAGAAATAAACCGCAAATTTAAAAGAATTATATCATAATTTGTTAAGAAGTTAAGAATTATATCGAAAGATTTTTTGTTAAGAAGTTAGACAACATATGCAACCAACTTTGAAAGAGACATAATTGTGGGTGCTAAGCAGGCAGGTGCAATGCAAGAACAACTGCATCAGGGGTTTACAACAAAACAAGAAATCAGGTCTTCCTGTGAGTGGAAACAACTGGTCGACATCAGAGGGCAACAGCTGCTGGAGAGGACTGTATGAGGTAACAGACAAGCTGTGTTGAGTCAAGTAACCATGAGGTACAACAGCAACATTGAGATTCCAACATATGCAGCCTGCTGCACATTAGTGCGACTGGTCAACAACAGCAGACATCCCCTTCATGTACCACGTCTCTGCTCAGAACGGACAAATTCGTCCACAGTGGGCACAGGAGCACCAAAACTGGACTCTTTGAGGACTGGAAAAAGGTCGTCTGGTCTAATGATTTAAGTTTTTTGTTTAACACACACTGATGGATGGACCAGAATATGGTGTCAACAGCATGAATTGATGGATCCTAGGTACCAGCTACAGGTGGTGGTGTACTGATCTGGGGTCTGTTTTCATGCTGGGCATTGAGTTCCTTAATACCTCTGGAATAGCATTTGGATGCCATGAGGTATCATAACATCACTGCCAACCAGGCACACCCGTACATGTGCATAGTATTTCCTGATGGAGAAAGCTACTGCTTCCAGCAGTATAATGCATCATGCCACAAGGCTCTGACCATCACACAGTGGTTCCAGGAGCACGACAGTGACTTTAAGGTGCTAAAATGCCCCCTCCCAGTCTCCCAGATCTTAACCCACTTGAACACCTGTGGGATGAGAAGAGAGACACATGTAACGAAGATCCTCCTCCAGCAAACATTCATCAATTGACGGACGACATCACATGCGCTTCACCGAACATAACTGCAAAATGATTTAGCACCTCATTGAATCCATGCCAAATCAAATTAACACCCTTTTGAAGGCCAACAGCAGCCCAACATATTATTAGGTCATGTTCCTAATATTTTGCTACTTCAGTGCAATGATTCACACATTAAAATTAAGTGGAAGTATTTCATGTTACCTTTTGTGTATCTTCAGCTACTATGGTCACTATTTGCAGTTTCTCATCCTGCTTTGCCTTCATGTAACATTAACAGCATTTAGATTCTGTGCTGAAGAAATTGGTGTACTGATATCAAAGACAAAGGAATTAAAGTTGGCAATGTCTATTCACTAACTATAAACATCATGATAAGACTAGAACTTACAAAAAGCCAGTTTATATAATGCCAGTCATGGATATAGCTTCACAAATGAAACAGCTATGCTCATTACATTGGCACTACCATGATACCATTTATAATTATTCACATAACAAAAGAACATGTACTGAAAACCAGAATTCCATTACACTTTCAAGTCTTTGTAAACAAAGTAAATTCACTTCCAAGTAGAATGATACTCTATCAACCACAGCAAATATTACTCTGAATTCTGAAACACATAAATAAAACCATTACAAATATTTATACAGAGATGCCAACATCTGAAGGAAGTCATCAGTAGTCCATATGCTCGGCGCCCGTAGTTCTTCCGTAGTGACGCCAAGTCAAGTCAAGTTCCCACATTAAAATTTGCAGGGTAGCATGCGTATTTCCCAGAATATACTGCTACATTTTTAGCAATATATTAATCTCAATTGGGGACAATACTTGGATAAATTTTGCAACATATTTAAGTCCCCTTAAAATGGGGGGAAAAAAACTTGAGTAAACACACAAAAAATACATACCTTTCACTCCACCTTTTAATAAATATGTTATGTCATAAGTGTGTGATGCCACACACTTATGTGATGATGCCACACACTTATGGTTATTCCTCCTGTTTTTTAGAGTGAAAATGCCGACCGCAATAGTCTTTCCCGCCGTGTGCGATTGAAAAACCAACAGCACACGGGGAACAAAACCCATGGTTTTCGGATACCAGAGACAATTTTAGACACGGAAATTTTCGCAAATAACTCTCCTTGAATGTTTGACAACTTTTTTGCGTTTTAGATCAAAGAATATTAGTAGAGACAGGTGGCCCTTTACCCGATGCTATTGCAAGTAAATTCGTACACGACAAACACAATGGGAGCAAAGAAAGAACAATTAACTTTGAAAGATTTCATAGCTTTATTATGTGGATAAATAGAACATTAGCATTAAATGCTTATGATACGAAAAAACTAATCAAAAAGGTATTTTAAATTGCATAAATCAATCAATTCTGGAAAAAAAAGGATAAAGTAAAACATCCCTTTGTTTAGCAGAACATTTTTAAAAGAGATAAAAAAGAACTGCACTTTGCAAATCTGTCAAAGTAACAAACAATTAAGCTCTACCGACAGCAAGGAGCGTGGGAAAATAGGTCACAATTGAGCACACACACCCAGCAGCTAAGAAACGTCTCATCGCAACTGCTGCTAGACGTTTTCTTTGGCTGGTTGCCAAAGACACATGGAGAGACTTTCTCTTGCTCTGGGCAGAACATACTGCGTGCGAAGAACAAACTCCCGGGGAGGTAACATAAAAACAGGCAATAACAGCGTCCACACATCCAGGTGGCTTAGTTATGTGCTCTGCCGGAAAAAAAAACATTCAGGATTTCTTTGATCCACAATTGTTTCCTTCGATCTGATGACTATTTGCTCAGAGCATTTTTTTTTCTTATACCCCGCCCGTCCCTTACTTTGGTGAAACAAATATGCAATAGCAATTAACTATTTAAATTACATTTTAGCAAAAAAAAAAAAAAAAAAACATAATTCACGGAAACACGCGACCGCTGCAAACATGGAAATTCCAACGAATAACATTCCTTGTACTGCTGCAAATTTTTATTTTTTTTCACACCACTGGAACTGGAAGCCATTGAAGCACATTTCATAACTACAGCAATTCACGTCACACCACAACTAATCAACTTAACAACAAAAACAGAAAACGTGGAATTAACTCTAGTCTACCTCCATCCTCCGACAACTTACGTTAGTTCAGGACGCGGTTAAAGTTTTCCCGAAGTTAACAGACGTCGTGCATTACAAACGCCTTTCCACGGCAAGCCAGGTACAAAGTCACGTGATCATACAGAACGATCTGTGCTGCAACATTTCCGCTTGCTTGTTGGCCAGCCAAACATGCTAGCTGTGTAACGGCTTCTTGACGTTACCGCAAAAAACACTACATTTGACTGACTATGCTTGACTTTTTTTTTTTTTTCAAATAATTAAAAAAAATAAAAAAACGTTTTCCAGAAATATCCGAGATTTCTGGAAAAATCCGTAGTTTTTCACACCTTCTCCGTAGTCTGAACATGATATCCGTAGAAACTACGGACAATCCATAGTACTTGGCAACTCTGTGTATATATACATACATATCACTCACTAAGCTGTTCTCTGAGCAGTATAAATAACTCCTGTGATGGCATCCCACATAACTCCTCCTACTTTGGACATTACTAATACAAAATAAAGACACTTCTAATTCTTAATAGAATGTTGCAAGTACACTCTTCTTAAGTTTGTCATCTAAAATAGCATATACTTATTTAAGCTGCCCACATAATTGAACAATACATAATTATACAGATAATACAAACCCTCGTCAAATTAAGCACAATATGTGATGAGCACTCAAAAATTTATGCTCTAACTAATTTCTACTGAATATGAAATATGCATATACTATTAAAAATCACCAATCACTTACCCTAAAGATCATGGTAATTTCCATCCACAAACACTTCAAAGCACATCAATTATTATCCGCTGTTATTCAATTATTCTATCATGGTAATTTCCATCCACAAACACTTCAAAAGCACGTCAATTATTGAGGTGCTTGAAGTGTTTGTGGATGGAAATTACCATGATCTTTAGGGTAAGTGATTGGTGATTTTTAATAGTATATCATTAATGAATTGCACGTAAACTATGTGCACTTTGCTGGGGTTTAATACCTTAAAAGTGCAAATATAATAAATGAAATATGCAGGTTTTTTTTTTTTTTTTTTTTGCAAAAATGTAACACATATTCTTGAAGGCCACTACCCCAATTTTTAAGGCTGTGGATAGCTTTGTAATTAGAGCAGCTGGCTAAGTGCAAAATATCTCATTGCCTCGGAGAGCATGTCTAGCTCTTGGCGCCATGATACGGATCCCCCATTTAAATAAGTTCATCATCTCCTCCCCTTTAGCTCCTCCTCCACCTGCTTGCTGTGCCTCCTGTCTTCAGTCAGGGGTCCTGCCTCCTTTGACCCCACCTTTCAACCTTCCTGTCAGGGTGCACTGACTGACCTTTGTGTCACTTTCTGCTATGATGTCTGACCCAAAGAATGTTCAGGCTAAAGTGTTCAGGTGTAAACCTAATGTTGGGAGGAGTCCCTCCAAGACTACAAGAAAATGAAGCCTCTCTGCAGAGCTCTCAATTTTCAACATTACAGAACTATTCATTCCTTTTAGTTTCTGGTGATTTTGTGAATTACACCACAGAGACTTTGTGAAAAAGTGTGTGTGTGGGGGGGGGGGGGTACACATGGTGATGTCTTTGAAAAGCATATCCCCACAGGTATTGGAGGATAAGGCTTCTGCATATTCCATAGTTGTCAGGTGGCACTGAGAATTTTATTTTGTTGTGGCAGAGAATCTTGCGATGTTGCAGATGATGTGAATTTTGCACAGATGTAAAATATTTGTCAATTGTGGTCAAGTTTCTGCTAGCTATAGAAAATGAAAGGCATGTCTGAAAGTGAAATATAATAACCATTTTGCTTTCTCGCTTAATAATTATATGGAAATTGATGTCTCGAATGTGAAAAAAGGAAGTTTTCTACATAATAATACTAGATGTAGCATAGTACTTTGAAATTACATGTGCTAGTTTCATTAAAAAAATACTATGCTGTAGTCAAAAATCACTCACTCACTCACACACACACACACACACACACACACACACACACACACACACACACACACACACACACACACACACACACACACACACACAAACTCGTGTATAACAATGAAATGCGATTAAAAATTTTTTAAATGTACAAATCCCCTTAATGTATCATTCAAATAAGAAAAACAAGAAATCATAGAAAAGTATCAGATCTTATAATGTGTAAGTCATATGCATTGCTGCCAACTAAATTTAATGAAAAACCAGAAGATTTTTCTGATGTTAGTTTGTTATACAATATAAAATGTTCACACAAAGCTAAAACTGTATATCTTGTTTTGCAATAGTTACACACGGATTTTTATATGCACTTCAACAAAACTAGGGAAAGATTAATAAAGCAGTCCATTATTTATAATTTACTAGATTTTGAAACATTCCACCCATACATGTCAAGCAAGAAAACTCTGTCCTTTTAGATACTATGCAGAATTTCAATTTTTTTTCTTGCGGCTCTGCCCCCCCCCCCCCCATCTTTCTTCCCACCACATGATCTTATTCAGTGTGTCAAGCGGAACGGTGTGCACGGAGAATTTACTGTGACGAAGACAAAGTCCCGACGATGACGACAGGGCACGAGGGTTTTGGTGCACAATGGCAGAAAATCTGTTTTTTGTAGCAAGATGGTGCAAGATTTTTGTTTTGGCACAATCGGCGCATATTTCCCCATCTCTGTTATATATTTTATTTATTGGGATATTTTTACCAAAAAATACAGAAAATTTTAAAATCCGGAAGAAAAGAATAATTAACACAGCAATCAGACATCGCCGAATTGACTGTGATTACTGTTTCACACGTGAATTAAATCACATCAGAAAACTTGAAAATTTTATCGCCGTGGAGCGGGAATACAAATCCAGAAGAAAAGTTTTTTAGGGTGGAAAACTGGAAGACTGTATAAAAAAATCAGAAAACTTCCGCAAAATCCGGAAGAGTTGTCAGGTATGCATATGTGCTGCAGCACTCTTGGGTATCTGCATAAAAACAAACCACCTTGTTCTGTTCTGCTCATTCCTACTACACTCTTTCTTTTATGTCATACCCACAGGACCAAAGCAATTCATTTAACATACAGACTTGCCTGAACACCAAATTACAACCCCAGATAAAATGAAACTGAGAAAGTCATTGATCCTGATGAAACTCCGAATGCAAGTACCTCAGGGCTGAATATGCAAATGATTTAAAACTAACGACCAATGACTAAATAGTGGCCCACCATCGAGGATGGTATATCGAGAGCAAAGCTCGCATGCATGGTCAATTGCAACAGCAAATTGTGGTTGCATTAACCTCCATGGACTGTCAGGATGCCTCAACGTCAGATCTGTGCACAATATGAGCAGATGAGCAAGTTTGAGAGAGGACGCATAATTGGGCTAAGAGAAGCCAGTTGGTTAAGTCGCCCTGTCAGCACACATTTGGGTCAGAGCAAAGCGGCAATCAGATGATGTTGGCACCAATGGGTTGAGGACAGCACAACCCAGTGGATGGCCAAGGGCAACGACAGAACACTAAGATCGAGCGATTGTGAGAGCCGCACGAAACCAAATTTATCACAGAACCAAATTCATAGCTCTCAATCATCCATGGTCATGTTGGATCATCTACAGGTTTGGAAGTACCCATCTGGACAGTTGCCAGACAACTTGCAACACAGGACTATAATCGAGGAGACCATCCTGCCACTGACCAGAGAGCATCTCCGATCAGTATTGGATGGAAACATGCTTCATCAACCCAACAAAAGTTCAAAAGTGTCCACTTAGTAAAAAAATCTTGCTAATCTTATTTTGGGTTATGCGTGAGCTTTTCATGCATAACCCAATAATGTTAAAAATTATCTGGTAGTTTGTCTTTTCTTTGTGGAGCTAACCTCTGAATCCCAGAGAACAGCTTAGTGATATCTATCCTATCTGTCTCATGAGCCTTTCAAGAACATGGACAAACTGTTAGTGGAGCAACATATTTAGCAATGATTGGGGACAAACCCAAACCTGAAATCTGCAATAAAAGAAAAGGATTGTTATCAAAAACATTTTTTTTTTTTTCTTTTTTTTGCACCACATGTTTGCCTCCATACAGCAGCTGCAACCATGGTGCAATTCAAAACTTCAAGCTTTAGGTTCTACAACATCCCAGGGCTAGAGAATAAGGAAGGGCTGGCTCATCCTTTTGTCTTGCGGTCTCAGTTTCATGCTCCGACCGAGGGGCAATTGGAAGGCGCTGTGACGTCACTGCGAGGACACTCGGTGACCCCTGTGCCAACCTAGGGCCGGAGTTTGGTGACCTTTGTGACATTCCAGTCGTTCTGTGCAGTCTATTTCTGTTGCTCTCCATTTACTGGTAGTGG